>OX377619.1:177958750-179273750 GCA_947397865.1 Polietes domitor
AATTAAATAAATACTATCCAAAAACAGAGACGGATACAACCAATAACAAATAAGTGGCTTTTTCGCTTGCGAAGCAGCGGGTACTGGTAGTATTATAATGTTTAACCATATTATATTTCACCTATTTCGTTCCAGGTTTCAATATACCCCCATACAAGTGTCCTTTCCGATTTAACATTTTTTTCAAACACATACATTTACAGGATACAAAAATCATTCCCGTTTTTAGTTTTTCACCGAATTGAATTCGTATTCGGATTGAAAGTGGAGTGTATCATAGAGTCGGCCCCGCCCGACTTTAGCCTTTCCTTACTTGTTTTCATTTGACTCCAACATAAACCATAGAGTGTGGCTTAGACCGCTATCATACTAACTGACACATATGATAAGTAGAGAGTGAGTCATCTTAGGATAACTGTTGGTCTAGTTGGTGTGGTCCATCATGCGAAAAGAAATACAAATTAGTCAAAATAATAGACTAATTAAACAAATCTCTCTTTTTGTCTAGTGTAATTTTCCCGCTCTCTACGACGCCCTTATAATCTCCAGTGTTTTTTTTTTCTTTTTTGCTTTGCCATTCATATTATCATAATAATTTCCATACAAAAAAAAAAACAATATGTTTTTTTTTTGCTCTGTCGTCTATTTAGAGGATGTTTGGCAAAATATTATTTGAATACATTTTGGTGTTGTTATATTTATTATTTTTTTTGCGAGTACATGAATTCAAAAAATTTCCATATTGTTTTCATATATGTTTTTTGTCTACACCGCAAGAGTCAATGTAAAGGGTGTCTGAAAATCTTATTTTTTGGGGGGAAAACGAAAGCATTGAATCTTAAGGACGCGCACTTGTTAAATTTCATTTACATAAAATTAAGGTTTATTTGTGCAAACACTCGTGTCTGAATGACACTGTTTATGCGAAGAGACTACTTAAACTTACAGTGTAAATACGTACTTTACATCTAGGTGGCGTTGATATTATCGTCAAATTCATAGTTTCGTTTAATATTTGCGATATTTAAGTTAGATTTTAAGTTGCATTTTGAATAAACTACACTTGTCATTGAACTACGAACAGCGCCACATCGGTAAGACTTCTTATTTTCCTCCTCATTTAGTACAAGCACAAACCGTCCTATTTCATTTTCCTCCACTTTCATGTCGAGCATTTGGTCAAGTATCAAGGTGATATTTTCTTTTGGTCGTCTCCACTTAATGGTATTTCATTCCTTAGCACATATACTCAACAAGAAATCCAGACTTTCCTAAGTAAACATTTGGTCCTTCGAACCGGATTTCGGAATATATTGAGTACCCGGTTGCGTAACACATCGATCGCAGAATCAACCATTAAGCCTACATCACTTTCGGATCATCTTGCTACTTCCAAATAATTCCAGGTTTGCATTCCATTTCGTTCATTGGTATGTATTTATACAAGAACAAATCTAGTTTATGATAAGCAGTCAAACCGAAGTGCGGATAATCGAAGACAAGTAAAATCGATGTTCCTTCTCGTAGTGACAAATTTCCTTAAAAAATATAAAAAATATTTTATAAAGTGCGTACTGGTCTGTCCGCTTAGAAATAATACCTCGCACATTTTAATTATAAAGAAGTGTCCCGATTTTTCGTACCATTAAAAAAAGTAATATATTCCATAATATACGAAACGGCAAGTGAAAAAAAAGGGAAAAATTCCAACCTCAATTTGTTTGTGCGTTCTTTGATCTGGCTTACAAAAAAAAAAAAATTAAAAGCAAGGCAGAATTATTACATATTTCAAAAGTGAAGCAAATATTTGAAAAAGTCAAAATTTCCACTTACAAAAAACGTGAACGAAGCATATGTACCTAACCTCAAAGTGCAGTGCAGTGTATATTCAAATTTGCACATAAAATCATATATACACACATATATCTATATATATGTACATGCTTCTGTATATACCTACATATGTACATAACACCAATTACATACACATATGTATAGTCGACTTATTCATTACAGCGCGCCAAAATTTATTTGGTTCTTCATTTGATGGTATGTACGCTTCTTTCTTTTTTATCTAATATTCCTTCCATATTCTGAGAACAATTATTAAACGAGAGCACGAGAGAGAAGAAAAGAAAGAAAGACAACGAAAATTTCCAATGAGAGCTTGCATGTACTCGCTATTTCCATAAGCTCTCTCAGATCAACTCGTTGCTTCTTTAATGATTCTTACTTATCTTCATCGTATTCGCCATATTCCAGTTCCAATTTCATGCGTTCCTATTAGTTATTCATTGAATTTGGAAGAAATTAGCAAAATTCGTCTAAATGAATATTTTTTCTTTTGTGGAGTAAAAATATTTCAAAACCAACTACGAAAAATTTTCCTTAATAAATCGAGACACAATATACGTACATAAGTGCATACATAAACCTAACCATATTCCAGGGTTACAGTGCCGCCAAACAGAATACGCACACAAATTATATTTTTGAAAGTACTTGTCCAAATTTTTGGGCGAAGTGATTTTCAGACATCGAAGAAATATTCTGAATTCGGATAAAGAAAATATAATTAAAAAAAAAATATTTAGCTACAGCATTATTAGTAACCAAATATTCATTCCAATAATTGCGAGTTCAAAAATCACAGAAACAGAAACAAAAGAAAATAAATAATTTTTAAAATTATTATTTTATTAATATTATTTATTTAATGATCTGTATTCAGATTCACCTATTTCACAAGAAACTTTTACGAAAATCGGAAAAGTGATAAACATAAAAATCGATCGATCGAATGATCGAGACCAAAGTGTACTATATACAATACTTAAAAAGGAAGGAAAGCTAAATATATTGAGTAACATTGAATTCAACTGGTTACAATTAAAAAATATATATTTAAAATTATTTTTCCTGCCATCTTTATCTCCCAAAAATGAATGAATTATGCTATCGTCCTTTTTAGCAATTCTGCTGGAAATTGATATATATTAGAATTGTAAATTATCGGGGAATTTTCTGACCATTCTGCAAATGACCGAGTAAATCTCTTTGGGAAATCTGCTAGTGTCGTCATTTATCTCCAGGGTCTACGTATCAATCACTTACTTCGTTGCCTTAACCTCTTCCCTTAACTGATTATTCCAAAAATTCTATTTCGGTAATATACAAAGGTTTTATTCTTTCGTTCACGATTTCCGAGTTGTTTTCGTTTTCCCATAAACAATGAGTGCCCTTCAGCGCTTTATTCGCTCTAACGTAAAGTTAGTTAGATTCGAGCAGGAGCTCAGTGATTCCAATATTTCAGATTCATCGGTCTTTTCCCTTGAGGTCCATCGAGATGAGCTTAAAAGTACATGGACTACGATAAAAACCCTCTACGAGAAATGTATTGAGGAACTCGACGAAAAAGACACAGACAAATCTGGGGATGATAAAGATTCCAGTTCGGATTCCGACGATGGAAAATTAGATCTTCACAGCATCAACGCGAGGTACCATGCTTCTTATGAAACATATGTCAAGATCGTCTCCAAAATTAGTGCGAGCATCCATGAAAGATCTCGGGTAGATCCAATACCAAACGTCACCACTTCAAGTTCAAATTTTCATCTACCTCCATGTGACACGGAATCTTTCCGAGGTGATTATCAGTCATGGACATCGTTTAGAGACATGTTCACGGCGATTTATAAAAATAACTCCACTCTTTCGAAAGTTCAAAAACTATTCCATTTAAGGAAGAAGACCGAGGGAGAGGCGTTTGATATAGTTGAGAAATGTCCTTTGACTAACAGTGGTTTTGATATCGCGTGGAAGAATCTCCAGGACAGATTCGAGAACAAACGCATGTTAGTCCATAGCCAACTCCGAATCCTCTTCAACCTTTCCCCCGTCACTTTTGAGTCTTGCGAGGAGATTAAATGTCTCCAACGTGACATCAATTCTTGTATATCCGCCCTGAGACTATACGAGATCGACATATCGAGTTGGGATGCAATTTTTGTTTACGTTTGTTCTACCAAACTACCTCGCATGACTCTATCACTATGGGAACAATCTATTCAGATTAAGAAAGATATTTCCAAATGGTCTGATCTGAATGAATTTCTCTCAAGCAGACATCAGACTCTCGAGACAGTGTGCGAGATTAATGGCCCTTCCAGTTCAAATAGGACTACTGCATCCCATTCAACCACTAGGAAGCAAAATACCGAGTTTTCTAAGAAAGTTAATAGCAATCATGCAAAGATTTCGACTCCAGCGTCGAATCAATCTTGCAACCTATGTGCCAATGAATATCATACAATACGTAAATGTCCCAAGTTCCTCCAAATGAATACAGATGAAAGGTCCGCGTGTATACGAAGTCTGAACTTGTGTCTGAACTGCTTTACGCGAGGACATTTTGCGAAAGATTGTACAAACTCCCATACATGTTTTTCATGTGGCAAGCCACATCATACGCTTCTACATAAAAGGTCTACGTTTCCTGATAGTGGCAATCGCCTTGCAAGACCTCTTGATCAGTCTCCTGGCCAAAATTTGAATGCCTCCTCTATACAGTCCACTAATACTAACTTTCAATCGACTTCGGCCCATCTGACTGAACGTCCTATCAATCCTTCGACATCAACCAATAGTGTGCAGTCATGTTTTGCCTCGCATTCTCAGAACGTTCTTTTGGGAACAGCGGTAGTCCAAATAAACCATCTTGGATTGAAGTATTCTGCGCGCGCTCTAATCGATTCCGGTTCCCAAGGAACCTTCATATCTGAAAAGTTTTTTAACCTTCTTAAACTTCCCTTTCAACCGATCGAGGCTGAGATTTCGGGACTAAATGGAATTACTACAGCCAAAGCAAAGAAACTAGCTACCTTTTCAATCTGCCCTCGATTCGAGTCCAACCTAGAGTTGAACATCAACGCTTTAATTGTTCCGCAACTATCAGGAAATCTTCCTACGAGCTCAGTAACTCCAGGTATTTTACACGATTTTCCGAAATTGCAATTGGCCGATCCAAGGTTTTATGAAAGTTCTCGTATCGATTTACTACTTCGTGCAGATGTGTTCAATAAAATCATTCTAGAAGATGTGAAACGTAACATTTGTGGCTCTTTGATTGCACAAGAAACAATCTTCGGCTGGATAGTCACAGGACCCATCCAATCCAATACAAGAGTTTCTTCCTTTTCTACAAATGTTTCATTTTTCGTTGAAAACAGTTTGGAAAAACAACTGAAGCGTTTTTGGGAGGTGGAGGATATTCCGCAAAAGCCTTTACTATCCCAAGCTGATATGTTTTGCGAAAAATTGTATTCGGAGACGACAAAAAGAGCCATGGATGGAAGATATGTAGTGTCTCTTCCTTTCAAACAAATGTTTTTTGACAAATCCCTGCAGTTGGGCCAATCCAGAGCCATTGCAAATGCGCAGTTTTTGCGCAATGAATATCGTTTGCTAAAGAACGCTGAGCAGAAGTCGAAATATGATTCGGTCATCCAAGAATATTTAGAGTTAGGTCATATGGAGAGTATACCTACCCCTCCCCCAGAAAACTTTCCCAAACACTACTATCTTCCTCATCATGCGGTTATCAAGCCGGAAAGCACCACCACAAAAATCCGAGTGGTGTTTAATGCTTCGTCTCCCACCTCTTCTGGCACATCGTTGAATGATGTGTTACATACGGGTCCAATCCTACAAAACGATATCAAAATACTTCTCTTAAGATGGCGTTTCTATCGCTATGTCTTTAGTGCTGATATCGAGAAAATGTATCGGCAAATCAAGGTCGATCCAAAAGATACTCCTTTCCAGCGGATTCTATTTCGCACAAAGCCGTCCGAACAGGTACAAGATTTCGAGTTAAAAACTGTAACCTTTGGGCTTAATGCGGCTCCATATTTAGCGATTAGAACCCTTCTGCAACTCGCAGAAGATTCGAGAAGCTCATTTCCTATAGCTAGTAATATTATTAAAGACGACATGTACGTCGACGACGTGATAACTGGCAGCCATGATATCAATTCCGCTCTGGAAGCGAGAGATCAGTTGATTTCTGCCCTTAATTCCGCATGCTTTCCTCTCCGTAAATGGGCATCCAATTCCCCTGATCTCCTCATGAACATACCAAAAGAACATCTCTTAAAAGAGAATTTTCTTAGTTTTGATGACAGTAGTCAAACTAAGACTTTGGGGGTGCGGTGGAATGCCAAGTCTGATCGATTCTTATTCATCGCTAATGCATTGCCAAACCGGTCTAGATATACCAAGAGGGAAGTTCTATCGGAAATTTCAAAAATTTTCGACCCAGCTGGATGGTTAGCTCCCATCGTCGTACTGGCCAAAATCCTAATGCGAAAAGTTTGGCTTTCAAACATCGGCTGGGATGACTACATTACAACCGATAGCTTCCAAGATTGGAAGAAATTCCTGGATAGCTATTCCATGATCGACTCCATCCAGCTTCCAAGATGGATTTCTTACTCTCCCTTGTGTCGTATCCAGTTCCATGCCTTCTGTGATGCGTCCGAGAACGCATATG
This sequence comes from Polietes domitor, assembly GCA_947397865.1. Lineage (NCBI taxonomy): Eukaryota > Metazoa > Arthropoda > Insecta > Diptera > Muscidae > Polietes > Polietes domitor. The sequence continues at coordinate 177,965,304 of OX377619.1, forward strand.
CTACTGCTATTTATACCAGAATACACTTGGAAAATAATTCCGTTTGTGTTAGTTTGTTGACATCTAAATCAAGGGTTTCTCCAGTCAAAAGCATCTCCATCCCCAAGCTTGAATTATGTGGTGCTACGTTGCTAGCCGATACTGTAGAGTCCATAATCCCATCGATGAAGCTCTCTAATTTCGAAATCTTCAAATGGACTGATTCCACTATAGTTTTAGCGTGGCTCCGAAAACCTTCGTGTCATTGGAAGGTTTTCGTCGCAAACCGAGTGTCGATCATTACAAATAAAGTTGGGATTGATAACTGGTTCCATGTCGATTCTAATTCAAATCCTGCCGACCTAGCTAGCCGAGGTGTCTATCCCCAAGAGCTGATTAATAGTCGGATATGGTGGCATGGGCCACAATGGTTAGAAAAGTCGCCTGAGTATTGGCCGATTAATACCGATTTCCTACCCGAAACTAGCATAGAACAGAAAGTCGTAAGCGTTCACGTAGCTATTCTTCCAGAAGTACCAGATATTCTTGAAAGATTTTCATCCTTCAGCCGATCTATTCAAGTTTTGTGCTATGTTTTCAGGTTTGTTCATAGAACCAATCCCAAATACCGTTCGGATTATCACTACTCATCTCCACTTTTAACGGCCTCAGAAGTCATATTTGTTAAAAATCGACTTATAACACTCGCTCAAGAGAAATTCTTTCCTGACGTTCATAAAGCCCTCCTAAATAAGTTAAATATACCGAAATCCTCCCCCATTTTTAACTTGAATCCATTTCTCGATCAAAATGGTATCATTCGGGCTTGTGGTCGACTTGCCCATTCGCCCGCTCTGTGTTATGACGAAAGACATCCCATTCTTCTTCCGTACAAGTGCCAGTTAAGCAGGCTTTTAGTTCACTTCACCCATCTTATATGTTTACATGGTGGCAATCAGCAAGTCGTGAATCTAGTCCGTACACAGTTTTGGATTCCAAAATTAAAGAATTTGGTGAAAACAACCATTAACAACTGCAAAGTATGTGTTCTATATAAAAAGAAAACGCAGTCACAAATTATGGCCGCTCTACCTCCTGAACGAACCACTTTAAACCGTCCGTTCCATTCCACAGGTATTGACTTTGCAGGTCCGTTCGACATAAAAAGTTTCGTGGGTCGAGGTTGCAAACTAACTAAGGGATATGTTTGTGTTTTCGTTTGCTTTGCGACAAAAGCAATCCATTTAGAAGCGACATCCTCGCTATCTACTCCGACGTTTCTTGCCGCTTTCCAGCGATTCATTTCTAGACGAGGATGCCCTTTGCACATTTATTCCGATAATGGAACGAATTTTGTCGGTGCTTCCAAAGAAATAGCGAAGGACTTCCTTGTAGTATCTAGATCCAATTTGATGTCGCAATTCCTTCATCAGAATATATCCTGGCATTTTATTCCACCCGGTGCTCCTCACATGGGTGGGTTATGGGAAGCCGGTGTTAAGAGTTTCAAGACTCATTTCAAAAAGATCTCCGGAAATTTCAAATACTCTTTTGAGGAGTTTTGCACACTCCTGTCGAAAATAGAAGCATGTCTTAATTCCAGACCTATTTCAACTATGTCCGAAGACCCCACTGATCTAAACCCCCTGACACCAGGACATTTCCTTACTGGTGGCCCAATTCTTGCTCCTCCGGAGCTATCGTGTGGTGCTCGCCCGGAGTCCATAGTTAATCGGTGGCAACGCGTTAAAGCGTTACAGCAACACTTTTGCCACCGGTGGAAATCGGAATATTTAAAGGAGCTCCACAAACGAAACAAATGGAAAAGTCCAGAGAAGAACATTGAAGTTGATTCCATAGTAGTAATTCGTGATGAAAATCTTCCTCCAAATGAGTGGAGAATAGGTCGTGTCACTCGACTCTATCCGGGAAAAGACAATCGTGTCAGAGTTGCTGAGGTCTACACTCAAAGAGGAACAATTACCCGCCCGATTGTCAAACTTGTTGAACTTCCTACAGAATAGCTTTGCTCACTTTCGTTCCATAAATTTACTCTTCAACATTTACTTCCAGAATGCCACGAGTAGTCCAAAATCGCCCCGATAACAAGCAGCGTACCAAGCTACGACACAAAAAACAGTTCCAGTGTCGTGTATGTAAGAGGACTCACCCACTTCGCTTTTGTAAGAGGTTCCTTTCTATGGACTTTAAAGACAGACAAGATGCCGTTGAACGTTTCAACTATTGCCGAAATTGTTTGGCACACCAACACTCAAAGACCGCATGTTTCCCCAATTCGGGGTGCCACATATGTCACCGTCAACACCACACCTTACTCCATAGACACGCCTATAACCAGCAAAACATCAGAAGAACCGATAGAACTACTACACCTCCAACTACAACAGAGATTCTACCACAACAAATGGTCACCATTCTGCCCACTGCCTTAGTCAAGATAGTACATGATGGACGTCTACACCCTACGCGAATACTTATAGATACTGCCTCGACTGTCAGCCGTATATCGAAGTCGATCGTCACAAAATTGGGTCTTGCAACGAGCAAAGTTGGTGAATCGCTAATGTGCCAGGTTGTCATCCGCGCCCATTCCGACAGACACACCCGTATCAGCGCAACTCTGCGTGTCGATAATCGTATCAGCATGAAGACACCATTAAAGTCATTGACTGGGTCATTCAAGGACAAGTTTTTGAATCTGATACTGGCTGACCCTACTTTTTATGAAAGTAGTATAGTTTCAATAGTATTGGGAGCAGATCTCTACCCCAAAATCATACTCGGTGGTGTGATGCCCAACCTAGATGGAATTCCAATGGCCCAAAATTCCACATTGGGATGGCTAATCTCTGGAACCTGCCCGGTCTAATAACAAGGAATTGTTAACATGGACAATATGCTAATAAATCATGCAATCTTGGTCATAACTATAACTGAATTATGAATTACTTTTTTTTATAACATAGACATTAATTTTTTGAAATTTTGATTTTTTGTTTGATGGTACCCATCAAGGGGCCCGGAATGTTTATGCGAAGAGACTACTTAAACTTACAGTGTAAATACGTACTTTACATCTAGGTGGCGTTGATATTATCGTCAAATTCATAGTTTCGTTTAATATTTACGATATTTAAGTTAGATTTTAAGTTGCATTTTGAATAAACTACACTTGTCATTGAACTACGAACAGCGCCACATCGGTCGAGCATTTGGTCAAGTATCAAGGTGATATTTTCTTTTGGTCGTCTCCACTTAATGGTATTTCATTCCTTAGCACATATACTCAACAAGAAATCCAGACTTTCCTAAGTAAACAGTATGTATATTCTTAGCACAACTAAAAAAGAGTTATTGAATGCATTCACAATTGACATCAATCATATGCACTCAAATGTTTTTTCTTATAATCCTATTTGTACTCGACTCTTCGAAGAGAAACCAGAGTAATAAGAACTACTAAGATGTTAGCCGTACTTCTGTTCACACTCTAAGTGGGAATATATTTCATTTTTGATATTGCGATTTTAGATTACAACTACTTATTGAAATGTGTGAATAGAATTTTACTTCGTGGTAGCCTCTCTATATAGGAAAAAAATACAAATTTGCCACAAAACACTCATAATTAATATTAAACATACGCGACCTGGAATAAGATTCAACTTAAAAATTCTCTTCAATGATGCTCAATTAAGACATACGGATCATTTGAAACATTGTGCAGCACAGCTTCCATATTGTTTGCAGTGCGAATATTTCGATGAGAAGCTCTTTCAGAACGACCGGCAAATGAACTCAACTCGGGGCGAATTAAGTCTATAATAATAGATGAATTGGGTGATGATCTTGACTTTAAATAATAATTTCGCTGTGCAAGAACAATTGACCGTTGAGAATATAAATTGATAAAAAAATGCAGTCATACCAAATCAGCCAAATAATAAGGAATGTTATTTACCATTCCATACGAAATTTTACTGCTATAAATGTAAAGTCTAAATGTATATTCTCGGCATTACGGCAGATGATAAATATATTTAATAAATATATAATAAATGTCATCCTTTTTAAAGACTAATGAATTAAGTACTTGTAAAATATATCTCCAAAGAAGTAGAGGAAGGGTATTTTTCCTCTTTTGGTATGAAAATATTAACAGGAGATATAAAAATATATATTTTTTTAAATAATACATTGTCTTATTTACAGAGCTACAGCTTTACGTGGACTTTTAGTGGCCACAACTGCTGGGAACTATAACATATCTTTAGTCTAAGCAGAAGAGTGATAACTTAGCTGTAGAATGTTGCTTGTGGCTCACCCAAGGCTTATCTATCAAGAGAGTTATTAGTTAGAGAGTTGTAGTACTTTGTAAATATTCCCATAATTATTATTAATCATACGCCACAATAGCACAAACTGAATGATTTTAAATTAACTAATATACTAAATTAACTAATTCTATGGGATTAATGGATGACGAGGATGGTATGAAAATATAACCAGGATTTATATAAATATTTTTTTAAATAACACATTGCAGCATTTATAGTTTTAAAGCTTTCGAGGACTTCTAGTTGCCACAAATGATTCGAACTATAAAATATCATTATTATAGGCAGGAGAGTGAAAACTAAGCTGTATAATGTCGTTTTTGGATCACCTAAATCATGTCTATCAAAAAAGTTATTGAGCATATTGTAAATATTCCCATAATTATTATTAATCATACAGAGATTGAAAATTTTGCCTGTGAAAAACCATCTCCTATTATTTAAAAAAATATATGGAGTCAGTGACTTTCATCCGATATTCATTATTTAGGCATGATTCGAATGGCATTGCTTTCTTCTACGTATCTATTCATAACATTCTACATAATGTTTCCAAGATATATGAAATTTGGCGACAAGGCCAAAAAAACCAACATAAACGTCCAATAGTAATCAATGAGTTATTTCAAGGCAAGAATACAAATTTATGTTTAAAATACTGCCAAGCATCTATTAGTTCACAAAACATGGACGAGAATACAACAACTAAATTACACGTGAAAAACATGACTGCTCCCAGCAACAAAATATTTTGTAGATCATCATTAAACACTCCAATCTTCATTTCTGTGGGTGACCGCAGCAATTGATGTTCGTGACCCATCCCAATATAAATATCCATTTCAATTTTTCAAGGCTTCTACTGTAATATGCAAAAATAAATTATGTAAGAAAATTAAAAAGTTATATTTGTTTCACATTAGTAGGTCTCATTTTCTCCAATTAATACTGAATATGATATAATTAATTGGAATACATTATAATATATATTCGCTGTAATTTACAGATAACCTCAAGCGACTTCATAGTACAAGTGTTAAGGTCTTAGCTTTAGATTGACACCTTATTCGAAACGATAGCAGGCCTGCTCTGGCTTTTATTCAATATTCTTTAAAAATATTCCGAATTAATATTAATCATACGTCACATAGGTCAATATATGAACTTTTAAATAGAACACATGATAGAACAATTTTAAAATTATTCCTATTAATCCAGTTGTAATACATGGAATTGATTTATGATTTAAAGAACCATAAAAAGTACTCTTATAAATCATGGGATTAACATCCAGAGTAACTAATAACTAATAATAAATGATGAAATTTAAAAATAAAAAAATCATAAAGCATAGCGAACGTACTTGTGGATTTCATTGAAACAAATTATTTGAATATTAACAGCAAATATTTATGGACGCAAGAGAACACAATATCTTAGATTTCTATTCTACAACATTGTATTCTTTTGGTTGCAAATGACATTGCAATTTATTTAATTTCTGTGAAGTTGTCAAGAATTTCTGTGGTGTTATTTTAATTGCTCCATCATTAAATTGAAATGTTATCAAATCAATTGCAATACCACACAGAAATCACTTGACTATGGCCAGCAATCAATTTTATTTATACACTCTTTGATGAAATTTATTAACATTTAATCCACATCTCCACCAATCCCATTTCTATTTGCAGTGTGAACCGGGCTTGGGCGCCAGTGTGATGTACAATCTTCTTTACAATAAACCACAGAAACTTATGTTATTAGCCGGCTGCAGTACGGTCTGTACAACGGTGGCAGAAGCCGCAAAAATGTGGAATCTTATTGTGGTATGTAGACACTCACACACATACATATGTATATATATTGATTTTGTTCTTTTTTATTTATGGTTAATATTAAGAGTATTAAACAAAAGGACATTCTAACCCGGGTGGAGGTTTCAATAAATAAACCGTATAGAGAAATTTATTGATTACAATTTATGATTTACTTTTAGCTTTGCGGTTGAAGATGGTGGGGTGGGGGAAATCGTGCCAAAATGCAATAGAAATCGTAGAAAAATAGATATAAATTCTGATGGCAACAAAAAGTCATAAAAAGTATGAAAGGAATTGAAGTAAAGTAAACAATGTAAATCATTTTTTCTGGTGTAAAACGAGGGTGGGTCGAGAAGGTTTCAAGGACAATAATAACAATTGATTGCTTCGAGAGAATTCAGGGTCATTTGTTGTGGGCAAGAGGAAAACACAAATATGACATTTGATAAATTGTGAAATATAAAACATTTCTCTTGATTTTAGCAGACAAAAGTTGTGCTGCAAAAAGTAGGACGAAATAGGTTACCGAATCACTCAAAGTCTGTAGCAAAAATAAGAGGGAATGATCAATAATATATACGAAATTTTACTGCTATAAATGTAAAGTCTAAATGTATATTCTCGGTATTAGGGCAGAAGATAAACATATTTAATAAATATATAATAAATGTGATATTTTTTAAAGACTAATGAAATAAGTACTTGTAAAAGAAGTAGAAGAAGGGTACTTTTCCCCGTTTGGTATGAAAATATAACCAAGATATATAAAAGAATTTATTAAAAAAATTAAAACATGGGTTATTCAGCTTTACGTGGATTTTTAGTAGCCACAAACTGAGACTATAAAATATCTTTAGCCTAAATAGAAGAGTGAAGACTTAGCTGTAGAATGTCGCTTGTGGCTCACCCAAAGCTTGTCTATCAAGAAAGTTATTGAAGATTTTGTAAAGATTTCCATAATTAATATTAATCATACGCCACAATAGCAGAAACTAATGATATTAAATTAACTTATATATCACCTTTCTATGGGATTAATGGATGAAGAGGATGGTACGAAAATATAACCAGGATTTATATAAATATTTAAAAAAATAAATAAAACATTGTCTCCTTTATAGTTTTACAGCTTAACGTGAACTTGTAAAGGCCACAATACTTCGAACTGTAAAATATTATTATTATAGACAGAAGAGTGAAAACTTAGCTGTATAATGTCGTTTTTGGATCACACAGAGTTTGTCTATCAAAAAAGTTATTGAGTATTTTGTAAATATTCCCATAATTATTATTAATCATACGCCACAATAGCACAAACTGAATGATTTTAAATTAACAAGTATAGCAGCTTTCTATGGGATTAATGGATGAAGAGGATGGTATGAACGTGGACTTCTAGTGGCGACAAATGATTCGAACTATAAAATATCATTATTATAGGCAGAAGAGTGAAAACTTAGCTATATAATATCGTTTTTGGATCACACAAAGCTTGTCTATCAAAAAAGTTTTTGAGTATTTTGTAAATATTCCCATAATTATTATTAATCATACGCCACAATAGCACAAACTGATTGATTTTAAATTAACTAAGATAACAGCTTTCTATGGGATTAATGAATGAAGAGGATGGTAGAAAAATATAATCAGGATTTATATAAATATTTTTTAACAAACAATACATTGTATCCTTTATAGCTTTACATGGACTTCTAGTGGCCACAAATGCTTCGAATTATCAAATATCTGTAGTTTATGCAGAAGATTGAAAACTTAGCTGTAGAATGTCGCTTATTGCTCACCCATAGCTTGTCTATCAAGAAAGTTAATAACATATATAACATAACATATTGTAAATATTCCCATAATTAATGTTAATCATACGACACATAGCACTAAATGAATATTTATTAATTAACTAATATATCAGGTTTCTGTGGAATAAATGGATGATGGTAGCACATGAAGTGAATATTTGCGAAACAGGGAAGTAAATTTTATCAACAAATATTCACTTAATTATCAGCAATAACATAGTTTTTAAGGTAAAAGCTATAAATATTGTTGATTTTAGCTAATATTATTTTTTTATTATAAATTAACAGAGGAAAAAAAGAGATTGGAAGTTTTAGGAGCTTGTTCCGTATATTTGACTTTACCTGTGATAACACCGTGTAACAGTATTTTTGGAGCTTTTCGTACTTTTCCGTGTCGTACAAAGGCGATCCGGGTATCAAATGAAAAAGAATAATATCTGTTAAAAATAAAATCGAACTATTTTTTATTTTGCTGCTACACTTCTTATAACCTCCCTAGTAGTTGTTCAAGCGTTTGAACAAATATTCGTATTTTATATATTTCAATGACTGTCTGCAATTTAGCTAAGCAGGATCTTCAGCAAAGTTTTCGAAATCCAGAAAGGATGCACGTGAAAAACTTCACAGGATTTCAAGAAAACAACAATGGGAAAAAGTTTCAGCACTAGCATTGTTTACCGGCAAGACAAGCAGACAGATACACAAACACATACACGTCGAGCTGTCCACACACACACACAAAAACGCCACTTCAGTGCGTAGGTATGAGCAGCAGGAGTGTTGATCCTTTTGAAAAGGTGTTTCGTTGTTGATGCTGTAGCTGTTGCTCTTGTGTTATTGTTATTGTCTAAGTATGAGTGGCTGTGTGATGTTGTTTACCTCCAAGAAACTTTTACATACAACACAATAGATTTTAAGTGTTTATGTCTTCTTTGCTTCGCTTATACCCTTCCTCCTTCATCCTTATTCCACTGCGTGCTTGGCTTAAAAGTTTAAGAGATATTAAAATGTATATTTGCAAACAATCGGCGGTGGGGAAACGGGACGAGCGGAAATGAAAACTATGCGAAGTCTTGCATAGTAGTGTTGGTGGTGGTGGGTGGACGAGAGGAACGAGTTGAAATCTGAAATTGCCCGAACATTCATATTCGCACTCATAACCTGACACAAGCTATGCTGCTATCAGAGCAAGAAGGGGAAGAAGTTGTGGCTGAAGTGGTTGTTTGTATAGAATTTCTGTGTGAAGAGTGCTTGCTTTCTGAAAAACTAATTTAGAAAAGTACCAAAGAATTGAAATGAAAACACAAACACAGACAGACACAACAGCAGCAGCACGTACATTTCCTCAAGTTAATAACGTATAACAACGAGATTTATGAAAGGAAGCACAGTGGCAACAAATCAAAACCTTTTGAACATTTAAGTATATATAAAGAGATTGAAAATAATAAGCAACTGATCACAGACGTTTAAAGTAAAGGCAGCAACAAAGTTAGTTATTTAATTAAATAATTTAATGGTATTTTAAGAGAAGATTAAATATTTGGAATTTGAGGAAAATATAAGAAGTTGAAATAGTTCAAATTAACAGCACTGCTGAGCAATCATTAACTATAAACCCAAATCGAAGCAGTTCTTTAATAGCTCTACAGCTGAACTGGTATTATTGTTTGTTCAAAAAGAACCAAGCTTTACAGTGCCACCAACATCGATATAATAGCTTGTCTGTAGCTGGATTTATTTACAATCTTCTGTTCATATCATAAATTAACATTTTTCATACGATCACCAAGACAATACGTTAAAAATTTACTTATGACTAGCAATGTCGTAACTCTTACTCCAAATCATCTGATAACATATTCTTTTACTAATTTTTCCACACTTCAAGAAACTGAATGAAGTCTTAGCTTTCATATTCCACCAAATTCCAAACGATAACATGTCACAGTTCTAAGTTCACACCCAAAACTAATATTAATCATACGACGGCCGTTACAATACGCTAAAAGTTTAATTATGATTAGCAATGCCATAACTCTTACTCCAATTAATGTGGCAAATGTTTTTATATTAATTGACGCTCACTTCAAGAATCAGAATAAAGTCTTAGCTTTCGAATCCCTCCAAAAAGAAACTGATAGCTTGTCTGTAGCTGTATTTATTAACAGTTCTCTGTTCATAACCAAAATTAATATTACTCATACGACCACTAGGAAAATAAGCTAAAAGTTTAACTATACATACGAGACCGTAACTTTTACTCCATTTCATCAGCCTAAATGCTCTTTTATTGAATTTCCCTCACTTCATGATATTGAATAAAGTCTTAGAGTTCGATTCCCACCTAATAAAAAACAATAGTTTGTCAGCAACTGGATTTATTAATTAGATATCTGTTCGTACTCAAATTAATATTAGTGATACGACCACCAGGGCAATACGCTAACAGTTTAATTAAGATGTAGATGTAGTGATGAGACCCTTACAGCCTCTCCTACTCTATTGTCAACCTCACATTTGGCGTACCCTGTTGTTACGAGGCTTTGACGACCGACGTTAGGTGGAATAACCCACAGAAAATGTGGCGGGAAAATCACCATCGAAAACTTTCTTCCTGGAGACTTAATCCTCTGTTACTCATCTTAAATATGCGATTAACGAAACAAGGACGATCTTTAGATTTAAACAACGGACACGATTCGGATCTTGGAACGTACGATCGCTTCTGGTACCATCGAAATTAGCATCAATTCGTTATAAACTGAAGAACTACAAGTTGTTGTTTTTGATTTTATGGGAATCTATATAGTCAGATTCTGGAGAATTCAAAACCAGTTCGCTCTATTATACTCCGATATATTTAAATATCAACCTCATTTAGTCGGAGTAGACTTTTTGACTAAAATCTAAAAAATTTTAAACTAAAACCTAACACAACACCTTAATTGATTAAGAAGCCCCATTCTGATCGAATAATAATTGTCCAAAACATAACCGAACAGTGTTATTCTCCCAATGAAATGTATGATATCCGAGAAAATTTAACTTTTTATAGTTCTGCTTGTTTGACGCCCGGAACAAAATATCAAGAAATTGCAACAGTTATCACCACTTGCATGGACCCATCTATAAGTTTCCAGATTATAACACCAATAATAAATCTATTCTGGCTGATAAATATTGTGGACATGGAATTAAAAGAGGATATGATCGTTATAATAAAAGCGTACAAAATTCAACTTGTGCTATTATTACACATGTTGATTCATTGATTCAAAAAGTCGCCAACTGATTCATAAACATCAATTAGATCCCTAGAGTCATTTTCAAATGCAGAGTGGTTAGATTTAACTTTTGCCTTAAAACTATATGACAATTTAGTAGTATAATATTAGTTAATTTAAAATCATTCAGTCCCTGCTATTGAGGCGTATGATTAATATTATTTATGGACATATTTACAAAATACTCGATAACTTTATTGATAGTCAAGCTGTGAGTGAGCAACAAGCGGCACTATATAACTAAGTTTTGGATCTTATGCTGGCACTAATGATATTTTACAGTTGCAGGCATTTGTCGCCACTAAAAGTCCATTTAAAGATATAGTACTGAAAACGATAAAATTTATCATTATTATTATTAAAAAAACATTTATATATATCCTTATAATATTATCGCACCCAAATGGGAAATTATCCATCTTATTTTTGTTTGGGGATATATTTTATAAAACTTAATTTATTTAGTTATTAGTCTTTAATAAAGATCTCATTTTGACATTGTTGACAAAGTAACGAAATACACGAAATTTTTTTAAACTATCTAATGATTTTAAATGTTCATAAGAATAGTTCGCTTGTAACCTTTGGGACGATTAAACTTATTTTCCTTTGTCACTCAACAAAGGTTATAATTTTTGAGAATATTATCTAAAATCAATACAATTAACTGTTGCCTAAAAATTTCAATTAATTGAATATTTGTTGGTGACTGTTATGAAAATATTCACTTCGTCTGCTACAATCGCATTCGTCCTATGCATATGTTTCCAAAACAGTTATTTTAGTTTATTTTAGAATCATTAACTCAATCATCTGCTATTGTGGCGTATGATTAATATTAATTATGAATATATTTACAAAATACACAATAACTTGCTTGATAGATAAGCTTCGGGTGAGCAATAAACTATACTATATAAAAAAGTTTTCATTCTTCTGTTGACATTAATGATAATTTCTTGTTCTCGACATCTGTGGCTACTAAAAGTCCACCTAAAACTGTAGACCTGTAAACCAGAAAATGTACTATATTTACAAAATACATATCCTGTTAACATTTTCGTAACCAAAGGGGAACATTATTAATCTTCTTCTTGTTTGAGGATATATTTTAAAAAATATTTAATTAAATACGCGAAAAGTTTTCAAACTATCTATAGATTTTAAAAAATCATAAGAATAGTTCGTTTGCAATTCTTGGGGCGATTGAACATTTTTAACGTACTAAACAAAAAATTTTGTTATATGTTAAGAATACAGTCGTTATATTTCTCCTCCTAGGAGTGAATGGAATAAGTATATTTATAAATATTGTTCCCAAACATACTTTCAGTACTGTCGATATATCAATGTTTAAATTTATAGCTCTTTTAAATGCTAGTGCAACCACTGTTCGCTTGCCAGTATATGATTAGTAACGTCGAAGTAAACCATAATAATAATGTATAGACGAAGACGAATACGAAATCAAACCAAATCCATTTCGAAAATTAAAAACTATAAATTTCTTATTTGTATGATTGTTGTATATAAGCTCTGTTTTGTGTTCATTCTCTTCCTTTCTTTTCCACGCAGCTTTGCTATGGCGCCTCATCACCCGCCTTATCGGATCGCAGTCGTTTTCCCACATTATTTCGAACACATCCATCGGCTACCGTTCATAATCCCACTAGAATTAAGTTAATGAAGAAATTCGGTTGGTCACGTGTTGCCATTCTACAGCAAGCGGAGGAAGTTTTTATATCGGTAAGTGCACAAAACAATAAAAAAACCAAACAAATATGAAAGCAATACGTTTATGTGGGAATTGAAGAGTTTATGGGATTTCACTGGGAGTGAAGGTATACTCATGCAAAGATGGGGGGTCACATACGTGAGCTGCCAGTAAGTCTAAAGTGCTGCAGAACCACATCAAACTTCCATGTGAACTTGGCTAGGTAACAAAATGGAAATTCAAGTTATGCGGATATTAAGATGATTTCTCATATTTTCCGAAATTCAAGCATGGAAATAATGATTTCTGTTTTCCGGAATATTTTTTACAATTTCTCAAATCAATAAACTGATGTGTGATTATCACACAATGTTCATAATTTATGGCGTTAATCGTGCAATTATCTCCCTTAAACACAAACTATTCGAAAAACAATTAAACAAAATTTGAGATAATTTGTTAATGTAATTTTCACGATTTAAAACTCTATCTCAACATGTGCCACAACTAATTGTCATCCAATGTTATGCCGTATAGTTTTCGCTTTGTTTTCAATTTTTGGCTTTCATAATTATAGTTTCCAAATTAACTTTACGATTTACATTCCAAGCACCCCCCCCCCCCCCCTCTTCATTGTTTTCAGTCATATTTTTAATTGTTCTAAATTATCTATTATCTTTTTTTTCGAAATTTAAACAATAATCATTGCTTTGGACAAAAACATAAATTGTGTTTAACAAACTTCAACAATAAACAGCAGATTTGTATAATGTTTAATATGTGCCCCTTTCGAATAATTAACAATAATTTACTAGTCATTTATAACTGCGTATAATTGTAGTTATAATAGACATATATGAACAGTTTAATTGCGATTTAAACAGGGTTAGGTTTATTGAGTACGAGTGGATGACTGGCTGAGTGGATGATGCTTCAAAACTATTTTTATGGCAACAAAAAGGCCAACGAGTTAATGAGCTTTCAAATTAATGTTAATGCTTTTTTAATTGAGTATAATGGAAATTATGAAAATGCTCTTTTAACGATTTAATGATGATATAAACTTGTGGCTGGCAGGCTGACACAATGGCAGTGAATTTGATGCAAGAGTGACATAAAGTTCAAGTGGCGAATATTATAAAATCATTCGATGCCACCGATACAATGTTAAGGGCGAAGGGAAACACAGATGAAAAGATGGGCGAGACTGATGAGGCTCATAAACAAAGAGCTGGGCAAAGAGGCAGATTGATAGACGATTGAGAGGATAGGTATACGATAGAAAAAACATACAGAAAACAGACAGATATAGACAGGGCAGACAAATAGACTAAAAATAGTCAAAAAACAGACAGAAGACAGGCATCAGACCGAGAGAAGACAGAAATAATCTGTCTCTTTTCCGACAGAAGTCAAACAGAAGACAGACAAAAGGTAGACCGAAGACAGACAGAATCTGTCTGTTTTCCGACAGAAGTCAGACAGAAGACAGACAGAAGACAGACAGAAGACAGACAGAAGACAGACAGAAGACAGACAGAAGACAGACAGAAGACAGACAGAAGACAGACAGAAGACAGACAGAAGACAGACAGAAGACAGACAGAAGACAGACAGAAGACAGACAGAAGACAGACAGAAGACAGACAGAAGACAGACAGAAGACAGACAGAAGACAGACAGAAGACAGACAGAAGACAGACAGAAGACAGACAGAAGACAGACAGAAGACAGACAGAAGACAGACAGAAGACAGACAGAAGACAGACAGAAGACAGACAGAAGACAGACAGAAGACAGACAGAAGACAGACAGAAGACAGACAGAAGACAGACAGAAGACAGACAGAAGACAGACAGAAGACAGACAGAAGACAGACAGAAGACAGACAGAAGACAGACAGAAGACAGACAGAAGACAGACAGAAGACAGACAGAAGACAGACAGAAGACAGACAGAAGACAGACAGAAGACAGAAGACAGACAGAAGACAGACAGAAGACAGACAGAAGACAGACAGAAGACAGACAGAAGACAGACAGAAGACAGACAGAAGACAGACAGAAGACAGACAGGAGACAAAAAAAGACCACCAGATGACTTATCCCATGTGAAACCCAACAGAAATTTTCCTTGGATTCCTCGATTTTAATGAAAATTGAAAAATATGTACTTCTGAATAGGAAAATTTAACTGGGTTAATTTCGACTGTGCCGAATCTTATATACCCTTCACCATGGAATACATTCCACAGTATTATCGGCAGACTAGAGACTATCGACTTATATTTCAACTAGAAACATCTATGGTGAAAGTGATTCCGATTTATATATAACTCCCACCACTGACTTTTTCCACTCTAGAGAGCACATATTTTAACCGATAATTCAACTGGAAACATCTGTAGTAAAAACGGATCAGATCGGTTCAGATTTTAGGTCCCATACTAATTTCGCTCTCAATTTAACTTTTTCCGCTCTACAGACCACATATATATTTTATAAAAATATATCAAAAATTGCACTGAAATCGTAAAAATCTGTCCATTATTCTGGATCATATCGGTTTGATAAAGCTCGGGCCATATTTTCATTTCTAGCGGGTTTTTTCTCAATACCATTTTCGTCGTGAATTCTTTCCAAGAAAGCCATGATTTATAGAGGTGATTTTGAATGCGTCCAACTCACGAACGGACAATGATAAAAGCGAAATATTTGGGAAAACAAACCATTTTCTCATTTTAGTCGGGAACATCCACAACTTTTTTTGAAGCCACTATATATAGTACCCATACACAAATTTTTTCCCAAAATTCAATTTAATGGGATAGAAAGTCGAGGGTATCATATAGTCGGCCCGTTCGACTTTAGCCTTTCCTTACTTGTTTTTTCTAATTGTTATAAAGAGTGATTTTTTTGAGGTTAGGATTTTCATGCATTAGTATTTGACAGATCACGTGGGATTTCAGACATGGTGTCAAAGAGAAAGATGCTCAGTATGCTTTGACATTTCATCATGAATCGTCTTACAAACGAACAACGCTTGCAAATTATTGAATTTTATTATCAAAATGCGTGCTCTGTTAAGAAAGTTCATTGCGCGCTTCCATTTTATGGTCAGTTTAATCGACCCACTGAAGCGGCTATTCGGGCTATTGTGACTAAATTTCGCACCAAATTTACATTGTTGGACATTAAACCACCAACACGCTTACGTAGAGTGCGAACTGAAGAAAATATCGCAGCTGTATCGGCCAGTGTTAATGATGACCACCAATTTTCGATTCGTCGCCGTTCGCACCAATTGGGTCTCTGTTACTCAAAAACGTGGAAATGCCAAAATTGGACTAAGCGGATGGACCACCTAAGACGCAGCCGCGGTCAACATTTAAATGAAATTATCTTCAAAAAGTAAATGTCATGGACCAATCTAACGTTTCAAATAAAGAACCGATGAGATTTTGCAAATTTTATGCGTTTTTTTAAAAAAAAAAGTTATCAAGCTCTTAAAAAATCACCCTTTATTTGTTAAATAAATTGTTATGTTTCATTAGAATAATTTTGAAATAAACTTATTTAATTAATTCGAATTCACCAACAGTTAATTGGCGGTATTTTCATTCGATTTAGGGAAGAAGTTTTTAGCGTGGGCCTGATTTCACACAATTTCAATCTTCCACACAGTCAGAAGAGCAAACATATTGAGCTACAGCCGATTGGTTGGTTCCATTTTTATACTGAAGCATTAAGAAGGGCTTTAAGGGACCTTCCACATTTACGATTTCATTTTACGATTCTAGCTAGAGTTATTTGCTCAGTATCTTTGTATTCCTCTTACGCCATTTTGTTCCAAAAGTCTGTCAGAGGAATGTATAAATCGATTTTTATTATTACTCGCCCCGTTTTTTCTAAATGTAAAAAAGTTCCAAAAAGTGCGTCTACAGATACAGAGGAATGTACAGACCGATTTGTATACATGTCATTTGGTCGGTAGCAATTTTATCCCGCATTGCCATTTTGAACGCAAAAAGTACGAATATCGAAAGATTGCTTAAGTTTTCGTGTCTAAGCAGCCTGACCGAACGGCTGCAGCCGTTTGATTTGTACAATTTTATACTCCTTTCTCCTCGTTTCCCTCTAAAAACACAATTTTGTTTCTTAGTTTTGCACGTCAATACAGTCAGGAGAATAAGCCAACCTAATTTTCTGATACTAGCTGCAGCCACTCGGAACCAACTTTTTCCCTTTTTCCTCATTTTCCCCCTTAGAAGTACGAATTTCGAAAAATCAATTTATTTTACTTCTATATAAAATATGTGGGATGTACTCACCAAATTTAACGTTCTTAGCTGTTATCGTTTGATTGGTACGATTTTTATCCCATCTTGCCCAATTTCATCCCATAAAAGTACGCATCACTTAACGGTGCGCATATTTTATAAAAATTATTTAAAAATCCTAGAGGCACTAATTTTATATTAAACTAGAAGCAATTTGCTTGAAATCCGGCAAACAAATATTTATATCTTTTGCCACAAAAAAGTTAAGAATTTTTGAAAATTACCTTTGGACAAAATTCCTGATTTCATCCTGTGTTAACACTTTTTGGACATGAAACTAGAGATCGTATTTAAAAAACTGTAAAAGATTCGTGAAGAATCGCAGTATGTTTCAAACGGCATAAAAATGAGTATCATTCGTGGTATCAATTAAAAACAAAACCGCATACATAGAAAACGATCTTGGAGTTTTGGAATTCTGATCATATAGCCCGCAACTTTCGAAAAACTGAAAAAAATGATATTTTTAATTTTTTCTTAGCCCTCGTAGACATCTCTTCAGCTCAAAATAGATTCAAGGGATTCCTTAGACATAAAACTATCTCCAATTACATACAAAATTGCCATTAACGTTCCCGAATGAAGTCTCAAATTGGCAAATTTCGTTTACATTCAACGTGACGATGGTACAACAAGATCATCAGATTTTTATCATCATCTTTCAAACTTTCAAGCAACTAAACACAGTTTCTGAAAGTCTAAAAAAGAAAAATTGTATGTATAGTTATTCCTCTTACTCCTATGAAGAGCATTAGGATGGGTCACGATAATAAATTATTGCGATCACCCCAAAGATGAAAATTACATTGTTTAAAGAATATCTGCAAAATATTTCATTGCTGGGTCAAGCCGTCTGTGACGCTCTTGAAGAGAACTCTAAAATAATGTTTTTCCTGTGTAACTTTTTATATTGCATTTTTGTCCAATATTTTTTTCTGAATTGATAGACCCTTGGAAGCACTTTAAATACAATTTCTTATTCTTGATTGTGAATAACTCATTGATCGTATTATTGGATGTTTAGGTTGATTATTTTGCGCTTTTTCTAAATGACAGCTAAAAACTCATATTTCTTGGAAACATTTTGCAACAGTTTGTGTGAAAGATAAATGGAATAGAATCTAGACCTTTCGAATGATGCCTAACTGATGAATATCGGACGAAGAATGACGTCACTGACTCCACTTTTGTGAAATACAGAAGATCGATTTTCAGAGCCAAACTCTTTTTACAAAAATGAGCGCTGCGGCGTCAATTTCCTTCCGACGTTCATCATTTAGGCGTTATTCGAAAGGCATTAGCTGTTTATTTTCTGTAAAATTAGAATTCGCTTTAAAAAAGTACGATTATTTCTTAAAATTCCTGGTTTTATTGGAAAGGTTGAACTTCGTCATTTAATAATGGAACACAATTCATTCATATGACTACCACGACTCGGCTGTGCCTCATCTGATGAACTCAATTTCTAAGTGCAGCCCAAAATCCACACCAAACAGTTACTCGTTGTGGATGCATTGGCTTCTCCATAGTTACGTGTGGGTTCTCTGAACCCGGCAATTTTGCTTATTGACATACCCAGCGAGATGAAAATGAGCTTCATTTGATAACACAAAATTTCCCACGTAAATTTCTTACTCACTACATTGGAAGGAAGTAAGCTTTTAATATTTCCCAATTTTGTTGGAGGGTATAGCGTCCCATTTTGGAAATGTCGAACCTAAACCTGAAAATAAAAATTAATCGGTGGTTCAAATTTAAAATGTTAAATGTCCCACCCTATACTAGAGCCAAATATGGAAAAATTATCGGTTATAACTATGAAAAAACACAAAAAATAATTATAAAGGTCCAATAATTGGACCTATAATTAGCTCTAAGACAATGTTCAAAATTTATAATTAATGTGCTTTCAAGGGTACTTTAATTCAGAAAAAATTGATAGAAATACATAAAAATATACAGGGAAAAAACATGATTTTAGGGGTGTTTACACGACCGTTTATCTAGATACGGTTTGATCTTGGAACGAAATATTTTGGAATGATTTCCAAACTTTATTTTCGTGGGGTGACTGGAAATTGCTTTTCCATTTGTATGGAACACTTGAATTCCATTAATATCTATTTAATGCTTTAATTTTTAATTCGCTTAAACTCAAATTGACAATTTTTGCTTCTATCTCCGGGCGGCGGGTGTGAAGGATGTTCTCGGCGCCTGCTACCTTGGGGTTCCAGTCAATGACTTGCCATTATTTGTATATATCATTTATAAAGATATGTGTTTAAAATCATGTTCTTTAAAGCAAAATACCCTCATTTAATACTATTTCCAAATAAATATGCAGCCTGAGATCTAAAAGTACGCTGAATCTTCTTCTGCACAAATGTGGTCGTTTTTACACATCTCCTTCTAAGTTGAGCTTGAGATCCATTTTGTTAGACCTCATTTCGTGTATGAAGTGATAAATGTGGTTTTCAATTACCAACATCTACATCATCATGGAAAAGAAAATTAAATTAAGGTTTCTTATACACACATACATACACAGATATGCGAAAGGAAAGCCTTAAATGCTAAATGATGGTGAAAATAAATAAAATAGTTTGTCATAAATAACATTATCTAATTTAATATTCACACATAACAGAGAAAATGCAAAAAATACAACCGCCAACCAAACTTAGACGGAGACACACTCCAACTATCAGGCTGATATATACTTATTGACACACACACACTCATCCACAAATGTGTTGACATGTGGAGATGTGGAAATCACTACTGACAGTTGAAGGAAAGAAGGACAAAATCAAAATACATAAAAACTATAACTTAATATGGCACAGTCGACAGCAAACGTATCTGGCAAAAGGATTTTTGCTTGTGAAATATTCCAGGACTAATATGATATATAAACAAATGCTGACATACTAAACACACACACATACATATCTACATATACATATATTCATACTTATGAAGACCTACTTTGCCTGTCCGTCCAGCCGCTGACATAACATCCAACGGCGAACATTTAAGAAGGGGAGACAGCTAGACAGACTGCCAGCCAGCCACATAGGAACACTAGAGTGTACCATTCAGGCTTCCCCTCGCTCATGAGATTTATAAAGTTCGTTTGAGTTATCATATAACTCCATGTGACACCCTAATGTGCACATAGCAAAATAGTGCGAGTGTGTTGTAATATTCAGCCGAAATATAAACAGGGTGGCCGGAGAGACAGACAGACAGACGGTCGGGCGGACGGACGAGCATGCTGACATCTCTACTGGCAGACACAAATGTTGAAATATTCACACACACACACTCGCTCGTTCGCTTAGCGAAGGACGAGCCAACAGGCCCCTACGCAAACAAACCAGTAAAAGGAAATTTGTTTGTGAAAATGTAAAGACACTAAGATGCAGAGAAAGAAATATCACAAGAATTTTATTTTGCCAAAAAAGACCGTCAGACCGTCCGACCGATAGACAGACAAACAGGCAGACTAAGCGCAAAAACTCACACAGGAAAGAGGACAATTGTCAACGTAAATAGCCGAACAGGATGAGAGTTAAGTGTAGAGATGACATTTTGGACTGGTGGTGTACTGGCCGATCCAAAGGACGCTCAAAGGCGGCATAAATTTTTATAAGAACTGTCAGTTGTTGTTTGTGTTGTTGTGAAGATATGTGAAGATGCCAAGTGATGAAGAGGAGATGAGTTCCCATTTAAGTAAATATAAAGTTATGTACACACACATGTGTGTAGTTAGTTATGTACACGTATGTGCAGTTATGTATGCATATCTAGTAGTGTACTAATGTCCAAACACAAATAATGTCCTTCGACACGTCGTGTTCGAAGAGCCACGAACGCACCGTGGTTGCAAACGTATAAGGTTGCAATAATGAGTCGAAGTGTGATATTAGCTGGCATTTTGTCATGACTTGTGCCATCTTTTGGACTTTTAATGAAGTGTATCTCAATAAAATAGTATTTCTTCTTAAAGTAATATCCTTAATTTTGAAATTTTCAGATTCCAAGATTAAAGAATGCTCTGAATTTCTGTTTCAAAATTAAAAAATAGAAATAAAATAAACAGAAGTACCATAGATATATGGTGCAATGGGGAACTTCTTTTTATGAAAATAAAAAATAAAAAATAAAAAATAAAAAATAAAAAATAAAAAATAAAAATAAAAAATAAAAAATAAAAAATAAAAAATAAAAAATGAAAAATAAAAAATCAAAAAAATAAAAAATAAAAAATAAAAAATAAAAAATAAAAAATAAAAAATAAAAAATAAAAAATAAAAAATAAAAAATAAAAAATAAAAAATAAAAAATAAAAAATAAAAAATAAAAAATAAAAAATAAAAAATAAAAAATAAAAAATAAAAAATAAAAAATAAAAAATAAAAAATAAAAAATAAAAAATAAAAAATAAAAAATAAAAAATAAAAAATAAAAAATAAAAAATAAAAAATAAAAAATAAAAAATAAAAAATAAAAAATAAAAAATAAAAAATAAAAAATAAAAAATAAAAAATAAAAAATAAAAAATAAAAAATAAAAAATAAAAAATAAAAAATAAAAAATAAAAAATAAAAAATAAAAAATAAAAAATAAAAAATAAAAAATAAAAAATAAAAAATAAAAAATAAAAAATAAAAAATAAAAAATAAAAAATAAAAAATAAAAAATAAAAAATAAAAAATAAAAAATAAAAAATAAAAAATAAAAAATAAAAAATAAAAAATAAAAAATAAAAAATAAAAAATAAAAAATAAAAAATAAAAAATAAAAAATAAAAAATAAAAAATAAAAAATAAAAAATAAAAAATAAAAAATAAAAAATAAAAAATAAAAAATAAAAAATAAAAAATAAAAAATAAAAAATAAAAAATAAAAAATAAACAAAAAAATTAAAAATAAAAAATAAACAAAAAAATTAAAAATTAAAAATAAAAAATAAAAATATGCACAGACATGGTGGGCCCAGGATAGCCGTAGAATAGAAGGTTTATGTAGATTCCATGAAATCCGCATTTCCATAGTTATAAATTTCCCGAATTAAATGTTATCTATGTTAACAAAAGGATAAGATTTAGTCTATGTTTACTAGGCAGGGCCTAGTAAACATAGACTAAAAATAAATTGGAAAACAAATTGCAGCGGTCACCCCCAGAAATGAAAATTGCATTGTTTAATGATGATCTGCAAAATATTTCGTCACAAGCCATCTGTGAGCTAAACGCTCCTGAAAACACCTCTAAAAATCATGTTTTTCCCGTGTATTTTTTTATGATGCATTTTTGCCCAAAATTTGTTTCTGAATTAATAGACCATTGGTAGCACTTTAAATAAAAAATGTTATTCTTGTCTTTGAATAACTCGTTGGTAGTATTATTGGACGTTTATATTGATTTTTTTGTGGTTTTCAAGGTGACAGCTAAAAACTCATATTTATTGGAAACATTTTGTAAGACTTGATATGAAAAATAAATAGAAGGAATTAATACCTTTCGAATGATGAACATCGGACGAAAAATTACGTCACTGACTCCTTGTTTGTAAAATAATTTAATACAGGAGATGCATTTTCATGCAGAAAAAAAAACTCTTTTTACAAAAATGAGCGCAGTGGCGTCAATTTAATTCCGATGTTCATCATATAGGCATCATTCGAAAGATATTGACTGTCGCTATTAATTTTTTATAAAATACTAACACCAAATACGAAATTTTTTTCAGTTGTCACTGTGAAATTCAACAAAAAATTACTATAAGCGTCCAATAATTCGACCAATAAGTTACCTAAGATACCCTAAGACAAGAATCAAAATTTTCATATAAATTGCTTTCGAGGGTCTATTATTTCAGAAAAAAAAAATTGGGAAAAAATGTAACACAATAAAATTATACCGGAAACATGATTTTTAGGGTTATTTTCAAGAGCGTCTATCTTACAGATGGCTTCATCTAGGAACGTAATATTTTGCAAATCCTTATTAAACAATCCAAACTTTATTTTCGTGGGGTGACAGGAACTTGTTTTTCTATTTGTATTGACATTTTAGACCGTCTCAATTTGTGTGAAGCCAAGAAAAGCCAAAAAGTTACCCCGAATAGTATGATTTATATAATTTATAATTAATCCTAATCGACACAGTCGCGAACCCGAGGTCCTCCGATATCTATAATTTGGCACGTTTATTCTCTTCGTTGCTACGATTTTTACGTTATTTTGACATTATTCAATGTAGTTTATATTTTTATTTAAGTTGTTTCAAGAAATAGATGCAATATTTTAAATTGAAGTATTGTCCGCATTCATCTTCGTATAATACTTCAGGTATCCTCGGAATTATCTTAAGAACTGCTTTAAAACGAGGATGTTTAAAATTTCAAAATATATTTTATCCTTAAATTTGGATTTTGGCCAAATTTGTTGGGATGGTCCCAGCAGAACCAAAAATTAAAGCTGTTGCGGTCCTAACTCATTAGTAAATAACAAAAATCTGAATTGGCGTTCAGTTCCTTTCCAGCTAACACTTTCAAACGCAAATCGGACAAAAAATGTGGAAGTGAAGCGGATTTTATTTAAAGTTCATTAAAATTAGTATTAAAATAAGGCAAATTTTATATAAATTAGAAGGGGCGGGTCCAAAATGTACGTTTTTTGTGTCGATTTATTTTGAAATCACCCATTCCCCCAGAATTGAATTATTCACAATTGTCTATTGTTTTCATTGATATTTTTGTTCAGGTTGTTGAGAATTTGTATGGACATTAGTGTAGGTCGGTCCTCATAAAAAATTAATAAGAAAAGTTTAAACCTCCAAAAAACAGTTTAGACGTTTGATTTTTTCCAAAAAACAAGAACCCATTTTCGACCCAAACTAATATTGTTTTTATATCTTCAATATTCGACTTAGTAGGTGATTGGTCTTTCTTCGAATTGATTTTCTGTTGCTGCTTCTTGCTCTGATTATTTAATTCAGCGAGTTTGTGTTTAAGTTATATATATATATATTTTTTTTAAGTAACTGACACAAAATTTGTATTTTTGAGTTGAATAGTGTTATTAACACATTGTGTGGTACCAGCATTAATAAACCACAGAATAAAGTCAGATAATTTTGCACGGAATTGAACCTGGATTTTTCTGGACTACGGTTACGGTTAATAACTTAGGGCAATGTTTTTTAGGTGTGAAGTTTTTCGAACAATATCAGCTTCCGCGAAATATGTTGAAGTCATCGTTATAGAAAATCCATATGATTAAGATTTCTCATCTTCATTGATTAGGCTTATTCTCGCTTTGATAGCCTTTTTTGGCTTTTTTCCTTTTTTTCTTTTAGTACCAATAAATGATTCCAAATAGCAATAGAGCTGTCAACATTATTACAATGGACTGAGCTCAAACATCCAGCAGCACGTTGGCTATATTGGAGGGAATTTGCAGAGGCCTTGCAGAAGTAATAGGAATAAATAACAATAATAAAGATTTTTCGAACAAATTCATATTTAGTAGTTAGACACCTTTTAGCACCTTTATCGTCAAAAATTCAGAATTTGAATATCAGAAAATTCCAGACCTACTGTTGCAAAATCTTAATGGTTGAACAATATTTTAAAGCAAAGGATTCATCAAATAAAATCACCTTCGGTGATGAGGCTCATTTTCATCGTAATAGCTTCGTTATTCGATAAAATTATAGTATTTGTAATTGCTCAGAAATTCTTAAGGTACAGCAATATTTTAAAACAAAAAGACAATTCCTTGAATAAATTACTTTTAGCAGTGTGACTCATTTGCATCTCTATAGCTTCGTTATTCTACGGAATTGTAATAGTTGCTGCTCATCAAATCCAAAAGTAATTGCTGAGAAATTTTAAATTGTTAAAAAGTACCTTAAAAAGAAGACATACATCATCATCTTGATACTTGATACCAACTTTTGTCAAGTTACCTTTAATATTAGTACTCTCATTCGTGAAATGTAAATCAGATAACACTTAATAAAATGTTCATTTAAAGGCACTTCTTATGGCTATAATTGGTCTGAAATGCATTGTCACATTGAAATACTGTTTTAGAAAGAGTATCCAAAAAATTTATTTTTTTTTTCAAAAAAATCATTTTTTTCTTGCACAAAAAAAAACAATTGGTAAAATTTTTTTCTTTTATTTATTAGCTAATATTTCACGGAAGAAAACAATGTATATATGTTAACGATCTGCTGTGAGTTCAGAATGCGTACCAACAGTTCGCTAGGCTGAGGACAGCAGGGAACTTCTTTCCAAGTCTATCTGCTCCTTTTGAATCCATTGAAAAGCAACGTAGAAATAATTTGTGCACATGGCCTGACTTAAATATTAGTAAGTAAAATAAACAGAATTTGAATGTAGAAAACAATATCGAATATTGATAAACTGCAGAAACAAAAGGAAGTTTGATGAAATCATGATTAGTATTCTTCTTTTTATACTACAATGTCATAGACCAAGCCTAATATATCAAAGTTGTGTTACTTTACTCATGTGGCCCACCAAAAGGTATTTTTTATATGTTCTTATTTTGTTGGCCTTTTTCACATTAAAATATTCCAGAAGTTTTCTTTTTCAAGTGTGCGTTCTTAAACCTATCATCATTTTCCGCACCCGCATCTTGCTGCCTATCATGTTGATATAACGAACAACGGTAGGTCCAAGGTTACGTATGCGAATGCGAACCCCTTGTAAGGATTATTTGACAATTTGTCTTGCTTTGGTGGTGGCAGCCTCCAACTACAAAACCCAATCCATCAAATAAAAAAACTCATTCCAAAAGAAAGTCCCTTCAAAATGAGATACGACGAGGGCTATGTCAAATAAGCAAAAAAAATACGAAAAACGAAGACACGCATAGTTTAGCAGAGACAAATGTTGAGAACCAACATCCGAATGCCAAGGAATTTGTTGTCCTTTTTCCAGTTTCTGCGTCTTCTTTTGCTGAGCCTGCCCAGGAAAAGGATGTGAAAAATGATGAAATTATGCCTTAAACTATGTATGCGCAACATCCAGGCATCATTTTTCAAACAACGGCGAAAATTTTAATAAATGCCTTCGTTGTTGGCAAAAGGTAGGTAGGGGTGAATGATAAACAAACCTGAATTTTTATATCGTTGCCCCTAACCCCTGGCCAGGGAGTAGATTGAGTTTTTCATTCTGCGGGACGCAACTTGTAACTCGAATTCCGCGGAGATCCTAAACTACAGTCCTCCTCTGAGTTCATCAAAACAAAAACGAAAGACAACAGCCTGCGGGTGAATACAAAACGTAGGTAAGTTTAGCATAAACACGCACATGATAGATGGCAGCTAAGATTCTCGACCCGGCGAACTTGAAGCCTTTGTGATTCTCCATTTTTTTCTTGTTTCTTAGGATAAGACTGAAACTAAAGAAGAATAAATCGTTTTATATGAAAAATTAGCAACAATCGTATATGGTTTTAATACAAAACACCAGTTGTCCAAAACGTGTGGAGGGATAGGAGTGGTAAGTTTGGTAAATCAAAAGAGAGTGTTTTTCTTACAATAGCATTGGAAGGGGCGTATCCTTGTAGTATCCTTGTAATTTCCAATTATTATCTCATTGAGCTCAAACGGAATGGAATTAAGTCAGATAATTTTAACCGAAATTGAACCTGGACTTTTATGATAGTTTACCACAATGTAAACGTGTTGAAGGTTTCATGAAAAAATTATCGTAAGCGAGGAAGCTCATTTATTCTTGATGGCTTCGTTATTCGACAAAATTGTAACATTTGAGTTTCAGAA
The DNA here is from genome assembly GCA_947397865.1 of Polietes domitor. Lineage (NCBI taxonomy): Eukaryota > Metazoa > Arthropoda > Insecta > Diptera > Muscidae > Polietes > Polietes domitor. The sequence goes on from OX377619.1 coordinate 177,992,445, forward strand.
TATCCATATGAGAGTGCTGATATTTCTCGAACATAATCGTCTTCAGTGGTAAAGCTCATTTTCATTTTGATAGCCTTTTTTCCTGGTCCTTTCTGTTAGTACCAGTAAAAGTTTCTCTCAGTGGGAGAGTCATTTTCATTTTGCTAGCTTCGGCAATAGACAAAATTGTAGAATTTTCAGTAAATTTCAAAGCCTTTGCAGCAAAATTGTGACGATTGAGCAATTTTTTATAGGCAGGCATTAATTTCAGCCAAATTGTAACAGTGAAAAATTTTTTTAAAGCCAGGAAAGGTTTGTCTAAATAAATTACCTTTAGCGCTGAGGTACATTATCATATATTTCTTGTTTTAATACCCAAATTGGCACCGATATTTTATTGATATATATTATATGTACAGCCTTCTAATGTTGATGAATTATAGGGAAATTCGACGTAAAATATTTTTGCCCTTCACATCACCCTCCTAAAATTCAGCTGTGGGAGACAATTTAGCAAAAATTCGTAAAAAGTGCGAAATTAACCCTAAAACTGAATTTTAAGTTTTGACGTATTTCTGGCATTTAGGCCGAGTTTTGAGAACTGGTATATTCAGAGACTTATAATAGAACTTTTTGTAGAACACTTCCACCCGTTAAATCCCTGTTTTGAGGTGTTTCTTACTCCTTTTGCACAAAAAGAACGAAAAATATCATTATATTGAAGAGCTAGAGGCTTAAAATGTTCCACAAAAATGTTTCTCGTGGTGTTTTGAGTATTATTGCTGAACAAACCACATACATAAAATGTAAGGATCCCGTTAAATCCCTGTTTTAGGGGTGTTCCTTAACCTTTACATCAAAATGGCCCAACAATACCCAAATATTGAGGAGCTAGAGGCTTAAAGTTTTACACAAAAATGTTGCTCGTAATGCTTTAAGTAATATTGCTCAACACATCCTATAATTAAAATATAAGGATCACGTTAAATCTTTGTTTTGGGATAGACGTATACCCTTTTGCAAAAAGGGACCCAAAAGACCCCTATATCGAGGAGCTAGAGGGTTGAAGTCTTCCACAAAAATGTTCTACGTAGTGTTCTAAATAATATTGATGAACAACTAATTTAACAAAAATCTAAGGATCACTTTAAGCCCCGGGAATATTACTGAATACATTCTAGACCTAAAATGTAAGGATCCCTATAAATCACTGTTTCAGTGGTGTTTTTTACCCTGTTGCAAAAAGTGACCCAAAAGGGACCCCTCTATTGAAAAACTATAGGGTTAAAACGTTCCACAAAAATATTCTTCGTCGCGTTTTAAATAATATTGCTGAATACGTCCTATACTTAAAATGGAAGGATCAATAAACCGTTTTTTTGGGGGTGTTTTTTAACCTTTTGTAAAAAAGGGCCAAAAGTCCCCTATAGTGAAGAGCTAGAGGGTTAAAATATTCAACGAAAATATTAATCGTAGTGTTATAAGTATTTTTGCTGAACACATCATATGCTTAAAACCTCCTTTTAAAGGAGTTTCTTACCTTTTTCCTCAAAATGGGCCAAAAATCCCCCTATATCGAGGAGCTAGAGGGTTGAAGTCTTCCACAAAAATGTTCTACGTAGTGTTCTAAATGTTTTACAAAATTGTTCCTCGCAGTGTTTTGCTAAACAAATCCTATACATAAAATGTAAGGATCCGGTTAAACGTTTGTTTTATGGACCCTCTTTACCCTTTTGCAAAAAAAAAGGGAAAGGGACTTTTATTGGGTTGCTAGAGGGTTAAGATGTTCCACGTAGTGTTCTAAGTATAATTGCTGAACACCTCCTATACCTAAATTGTAAGGATCATAAAGTTTCCTATGCCGATTCAGCATTATAAATTACCTCCAACAGTGAGACCAATTTTCGTCTTGATAGATTCGTTATTCGACAAAATTGTAGAATTTGAATATCAGCGAAAACCACAGTGAGAAATTTTAATTATTAAACGATATTTTGTAATCTATGAAGAGTCATGTTCAGGTTTGAAATTAACCAACTTCAGCTTTAAGGTCCATTTTCATTTTTATGGCTTTGTCATACATGTTGTACACAATTGTAGCATTTCCTGTTCACAATATCTGAGAGTGATTGCCGAGAAATTTATAATTGGCAAGCGATAGTTTAAAAACACATGCAGGGATTTCTTCAACCATATCGATGAGGCTCATTTTCATAATTATATAGTGTGGGCCATTTAAAATTTTAAATTAATCTACCGACTACTTTGACCTTGAAAGGTAGAATAACATTGATTTTTATTTTCAGATTTAAGTTTGACATTTGCAAAATGGGACGCCATTGGGAAATATTAAAAACTTACTTCGAAAGTAGTGAGTCTTTAACGCAAACTATAAGAAATGTACGTGGAAAATTTTCGTGAAGAGATCGGCCTTCAGTTCAGCTTTAATGAAACTAATTTTCATGGCGGTGGCTATGCCAATGCAAAATTGCCGCATATGGAGTTTAGAGAAGCCACAGGTGACTATTGAGCAGCCAATGCATTCACAACGAGTCACTGTTTGATGTGGGTTGCACCGAAAAATTGGGTTGATCGGATGAGGTACTGTCGAGTCAGTCATATTAATCATATGAATGATATTGTGTTCCTTGATTAAATGACAAAGTTCAACCCTTCCAGAAATTTGAAAATATATTCAGTACTTTTTCTATAGCCGATTCTAATTTCAAAGTTTTAAATGGCCCACCCTATATCAGAAAATCACACAGTGAGAAACTTTAATTGCTAAGCAATATTTTGAAATTAATGATGGAAATGTTAAGGTTTGAAATCTTCTTCCACTTCAGCTTTGAGGCCGATTATCATCTTTATATATATTAGTAAGGGTCGTGAAAATAAATTCCAGAAATGAAGTTTGGATTGTTTAAAGATGATCTACAAAATATTTCGTCAGCTCGTGAAAGCACCTCTAAAAATCATGTTTTTATACACTCCACGAGAGTATTATGTCTTTGTGCATTTGTTTGTAACACCCAAAAGGAAGCGAGATAGACCCATTGTTAATCATACCGATCGACTTAGAATCACTTTTTGAATCGATTTAACAATGTCCGTCCGTCCGTCTGTCCATCTATTCTTGTAATCAAAGTACAGGTCGCAATTGTAGCCAGAACCAAATGAAACTTTGCACAACAAAGTTTTTCGGGATAAAGACGAACGCTATTTAATTTGAAGAAAATCGGTTCATATTTAGATATAGCCCCCATACGAATTTCACTCCCGATTTGATTCTTTTCACGCTAGATACCACATATTACAACAGATTTTCTTCAAACTTGGCAAAACATCTTACATTTCAACTAGAAACACCTATGGTGAAAATTGGTCAGATCGGTTCAGATTAAGATATAGCCCCCATACGAATTTCACTTCCGATTTGACTTTTTCTGCTGTAGAAACCACATGTTTTAACAGATGTTCTTCAAAATTGGCAAAACATCTTATATTTCAACTAGAAACACCCACGGTGAAAATGAGCCAGATCGGTTCAGATTTAGATATAGCCCCCATACGAATTTCACTTCCGATTTGACTTTTTCTGCTGTAGAAACCACATGTTTTAACAGATCTTCTTCAAAATTGGCAAAACATCTTATATTTAAACTAGAAACACCCATGAAACACACCAAATGAGGCAGATCGGTTCAGATTTAGATATAGCCCACATACGAATTTTACTCCCGATTTGAGTTATTCCGTTCCAGAAACCACATATTTTAACAGATTTTCTTCAAATTTGGCAAAATATCTTATATTTGCATGAGAAACACTCAATGAGTCAGATCGGTTCAGATTTATATATAGCTCCTATACAAATTTCGCTCCCGGCTTGATTTTTCCGCCCCAGAAACCACGTATTTTCATAGAATAACTTCAAATTGAGAACTGGAAGAACATATTGTGAAATGGGTCACTTCATTCCATGTTTGGATATAGCCTTGATACAAATATTCTTCTCGATTTGACAAATTGAACCAGGACATATTAGCCTATGATTAGGAAACATATAAAAATTCTTCCCGTTTTCACTTTTTTCCGAATTGAATTGTATTCTGATAGAAAGTGGAGTGTATCATATAGTCGGCCCCGCCCGACTTTAGCCTTTACTTACTGGTTTATGTTGCATTTTTGCCCACTTTTTTCCTGAATTAATATACCCTTGGAAGCACTTCAAATAATTTATTTTATTCTTGTCTTAGATTAAGACAAGAATTAGAATTATTGGGCGTTTATATTGATTTTTGTGGGTCTTCAAGGCGACAGCTAAAAACTCATATTTCTTGGAAACATTTTGTAAGATGTGTAATGAAAAATAAATAGGAGGAATCAATACCTTTCGAATGATGCCTAACTGATGAATATAGGACAAAAAAATAACGTCAGTGACTCCATTTTTGTGAAATAATTTAATATAGAAGAAGGCTTTTCAGAGCCAAAATGTTCAAACTCTTTTTACAAAAATGAGAGCTGTGGCGTCAATTTTATTCCGATGTTCATCATTTAGACATCATTCGAATCGTATTGCTTCAGTTATTTTTCAGAAATACTAACTCCAAATACGAAAAAGTTTTCAGTAGTCTTCACAGTCTTCCATAAAAATTACTATAAAGACAAGAATCAAAATTAATATTTCAAGTGCTTTCCCAAAGTGCTTAAACCCATTTCAGAAAAAATTTGAGAAAAAATTTAACAAAAAAAATACGCCGGAAAAAGCCGGTTATTTTCAGGAGCGTTTTGCTTACAGATGGTTTAATCTATGATTTCTATTTTGATAATCATCCTTAAACAATCCAAACTTTATTTTCGTGGGGTGACTGGAACTTGTTTTTCCATTTGTATGGACGGCGACCCAACCTAATATATATTACAATATTTGTTGTTCTTATAATGTGGGAGTGATTGCTGAGAATTTTTTGTTGCTGAGCAATATTTTAAAACACATAAAGGTTTTTTTAGGCACTATCACCTTTAGCAGTGAGACTTATTTTCATCATGAGAGCTTCGTTTTGCCACAAAATGTTTGGATTTGGAGTTCGAAAGTGATTTCTGAGAAACTGTTATGGTTTTAAAACATTACAAGGATTCTCAAACAATAATAACCTTTCGCGATGTGGCTCATTTCCCTTCCTTAGAGTTTTTTTACAAAATTGTTGGATTTGTGGTTAAAATAGTCGAAAAAATAACTAAGATTTCACCAACTACTTTATATTGACTAATTGAGTTCTCAAGGTATACAAGTTTACAAATGCTTCCTACCTACCTTATCTGCTCGACCCTCGTTACCTCGTATTTCTTTAAAGTAGTTATATATCTACGTGCCTGTTTGGCATATGACAGCATCCTCTTCATTTCCAAAACCTCACACTTTGAAGCTCTTCGTTTTTTTCCGGCAGCCAAATATGTTGGCATGTTTTCGTTTTCTTACCGGTTTAATAACTGTCTTTTCCATTTGAGTTCACTGCCAGAAAAAAAAAACGAAAAAACAAACTAGAGTAGGCCGCCACAAACAACAAAAACTTTGACATATTCGCATTACCCGTCTATATATTTTGTTCGTTTCACTTCTTTTTTTCCCCAGCTCGGAAAAAATGTATGTTTATCTTTAATATCATCGAACACTTTTCCTCTCCACTTTCTTCCCGAGTTACTCTCTGGCCTGGCATTGAGACCAGTTGTTTCTTCGTGGCGCGTTTAAGAGGCGATACAAAAACACTTGCCCTGAATTGAAATGGAAATGGCAGATAGCGAAGAGTGCGAAGAAGAAGAAAGCCCGAAGTGTTGCTAAGGGTTAAATTGCGACATAACTTCATCAGAGTAAATGTATCCTTGTTATGTGTCAATGCAAACAATCGATTCCAGGAACGAAGAGCAAGGACTACTACTACCTTTACTTACACACACTCTCGAACACACACACAGAGAAGACAGACATGAGAGCAACAGCTTCTGTGTGGCATACTTTTAGGCACAGGCATCCTTGCAAGCACAGGTTTATGGTTGTGTGCCTGTGTGCTCACGCATACGATATTCACTTTGAGCCGTATTAAACAGTAAAGTTGTTTGTGCTGTGGTATTTTGTTGTTGATATTTGTTCTACTCGGTGTGTGTGTGTGCGAGAGTGTGTATATGTGTGGTGTAAATGCGGTTGTATTTGCAAGCATTCGCATGGCTGGGTTCCTTACTGGGGCCTTTGTTTGCACTATTATTCGTTCGTCCTTCCTTTGCCAGATCCCATTCACTTCCACTCATTTGCGTTCATTCATTTCCACCACCATCCATCCATCCATCGCATCAGTCTTCGGGCATGATGTCGATTGTACATTTTCATTCATTTATCCGCTCAAAAGATAAAATATTGAATTTCCTCAAAAAAGAAAAAAAAACATAATTTAAGTTATTGACTGAGATTCGAGGCCTTATTCGATCATGGTGCGGGCCGTTGATAATTGTTGATCATGTGGTACGTGGATGGCGGAAGAGAAATTTCCGGATTCGTTGAACATTTTTCATTTATACAAAAAATCTAAAAGAATAGTGTATTGTATTACGTGATTAAATGATTTTCGATTCGCTGATGGAATTCGAGAAAAGTAGTAGCAGTTCTCGGTTGCAAAAATCAAGAACTCCTCAAATAGATATTGATACTGTATTTATAGTTCTAATTTTAATGAATTCGTTTAGAATTCACTGTGGATCTAATCGTTGTGAGTATGGAAGCAACTAGGCAGTGCTTTGAAGTTGGTCACATCGCCCATGACAAATTTTGAAATGATTGTCAAAACACGTTTATGATATCTCATAAAGTGGTAATAATTCTAGAGGGGTCACAACACTACGATTATTTTTAATATTTTAAACCTCTAGATCCGCAATATAGTTGTCATTTTCGTCCCTTGCCAATAGATGAGAAATACTCCTAAAACATGGGTGTTCTACAAAAATGTTTGCCATACAATTGTACTAAATATAAGTCTCCGAAGACACTCAAAACTTAACTTAAATGCCAGAAATAAGTCAAAACTTAAAATTCATTCATTCAATGTAAATTTCGTACTTTTTCCGAATTGGTGGTAAATTCTGTGGTCACAACCCTTAACAGCCTAACTCGAGTTAGGACACAATTGAGTTATTAGCACCATCGTATTCAGGGTATCTAAATTTATTTGCTCTAAATTTTTCATGTTTGTATCTCTTCTAGGAAGGCAATTAATCCTAAAAAACTAATAGCTTAAGTTATTTTTCTAAATTACTGTTTTGGCATAACTGCCTAAGTCAATTTAGGATTACAACAAATATAAACATTATTTTTTCATCATTGCCTAAATCAACTTAAGTCGTTAATCCAAAAAAAAAAAACAAAGAAACTATTTTATTTTCCTAGCTTGAGTTAAGCTCTTATTCCGAATTACAATTTCGTTTTTTGATAAACATAAATTGAGTTAAGGTCTTTCTCCAAACAAAAAAAAAAAGTTTTAAAATATAACTCAACTTGAACTTTTTGACTTTCTTTCGTTCAACAATTCATAAGAGCCTAAGTGTCTTTTTCGATAATATCTTTTGACTGCGAGAATAAACAACTATTTTTTGTTAACAACTAAGTAAAGAAATTCGTTTCCTTGGAATCTGTAGCAAAGTTTTCCAAAAAACACCTTCTCCTGATTTTCAGTGAAGATTCAAAACTTTAAACTCCTGTACTGAAAATATTGAAAAACAGACGTAGGCTGTTATGGGTTGTGACCACAGAATTGTCCCACTAAACTGAGTTTTAAGGCAGTAGTGTGAATGGAAGAAATATTCTACGTAGAATATTTTGCAGCGTCAAATTGCAACTGGTCCACAGGGAAAAAAATTCCCTCACAGGGACAGAAAATACCCATAATAACACCTAATATTTCAGAGTATTAAAGCATGTTTATACCCTACACCACTTCGTGGGCTAGGGTATTATAAGTTAGTTTCGCGCCAAATGTTTGTAACACCAAGAAATAATCGAGTAAAAAAGTATACCGATCGGCTTAGAATCACCAGCTGAGTCGATTTAACGATGCCTGTCTGTCCGTCCGTCCGTCCGTCCGTCTGCTGTCCATCTAAGCTTGTTCGCACTCTACAAGTCGCAATTGTTGTCCGATTGTCTTCAAACTTGGTTAAGAAGTTATTTTTTCTGGCCAAGAACCATTGGTATTTTGGAGGAAATCGGTTCAGATTTAGATATAGCCCCCATACAAATGTCGCTCCCGATTTGACTTTTTCCGCCCTATAAAGCACATATAGTACCCGATTTTCTTCAAATTTGGCTTAACACCTTATAATCAAACTAGAAATACCTTTCCATACTTGTTTTCTAATAAACAATCATATCTTATTCAATTTTTATTTAAATTTATTTTTCTTGCAAAATAATAAAATATATCTGTATTTTTTTTTTAATTTATGTGTAAAACCATTCAAGAGCATTTTCCATGACACGAATCAGAATATCTGCCTGCTCCGTTCTTATTTCGGCTCGAATATTCTCCTTCAGCTGTTCAAGGGTTCTTTTAAATATCCCCAAAGTAAATAATCAGGTGCTGTTAAATCCAGTGAACGGGAAATTAAACGTTCAAAATTAAATTCTATGATGTTGGTTCGTTGGATAACCTTGTAACTTTCCATGATTAATCTCCCAGATTTATTTTACAAGTCTTAAGAAGAACAAGTAAGAAGGCGTCAAGTTCGGCCGGGCCGAATCTTATATACCCTCCACCACGGAGGGTATATAAAGGATGTCGACATAGAAGAACAGAACCATATTACGAAAATTGTGATATTTTTGTGCACATTACTATATTTATTTACTATTTCAAACTATAATGTATACTTATGCGCACTGTTTAAAATCTTCTGTGAAAGTGAACATGCCGAAAATACTAGGCGATTGTCAGTCGCCATTAGGGAGAAGCATTATCAGATACAGACAAAGTGACTGCATTATTTTGATAAGAAAAGTACAAATTTTAAAGATATCCCCATTCGCCCATTCTCCGCGCAAATGTACAAATTTGAAAAAAAAAAACTTTTTGTTTCGAGTCTTCATAGTCAGACCACCGAATACACACCGAATTTCATGATATCAACTTCAACGGTTTGGAAGGTCCCATTTTTATCCCTCTTTTTTCAATTATATCACTTAAAAGTACGAATTTCGAAAAATCCCTCTATTTTACGTGTTTATGCAATTAGAGGGATGTACACACCGAATTTCATGATTCTAGCTGTTGTCGTATCATTGGTACCATATTTTGTCCCATTTAGCCCGCTAAAACATTTATTTTCTTTGTGGTGCTTCCAAGCTACAAGAGGAATATTCGCAACAAATTTCAAATGTATGAAAATCAGAAATTTAATTAATAAGCCAAGGCTACCAATATTTTTATACTATGTATATATATAATGGAAATAATACTTCAATTCATAAAGTAAATATAAGGCAGCAATCATAATTACCCTAAATATTGGTGGAATAGAGAGTGTATTTTCAGCTGCAGTCCTTTGGTTGGTTGTATTTCCATCTATTTTAAATTCAAAAGTATACATTTTGAAAATACCTTATCTCTCACGTACGCAGTATAAGACAACTTCATTATTCTACCATTTTTGTCGTAAAAGCAACAAAATAAAGTACGAATTTGGAAAAAAATATTTTACGTGGCTATGCACTCAGAGGAATGTACCCAATTCCATGATACTATCTGCGGCCATTTTGTTGGTACCATTTGTATCCCATTTTTCGCAATTTACTCCTTAACTTTCGAAATTTTCATCATTCTAGCTGTAGCCTTTTAGTTCGTACCATTTTCATCCCTCTGCTCCCATTGAATCCTTTGAAAGTACGAATTTGGAAACACGTTTTTTTCGTCTCACTCAGTCAGAGGAATGTATACCGCGAATTTCGTGGTTCTAGCTGCATCCAATTTGTTTGGTACAATTTTTATCCCCTTTTTCCATTTGACACCCTAAAAGTAAGAATTTCGAAAATTCCCTTTATTTTATGTGTTTACGCAATCAGAGGAATATATACACCGAATTTCATTATTCTAGGTGCAGCCGTTTGATTGGTACTATTTTTATCCCTCTATCCCCATTTAACCCCTCAAAAGTACAAATTTAGAAAAAATACTTGTATATTATGTATCTACTCTATTAGAGGTATGTACACGCCAAATTTCGTGTTTCTATCTGTTGTCGTTTGATTGGTACTATTTTTATCCCTTTTCGTCCCATTTTATGCTATAAAGGGAATGCGAATTGCAAATATCAAGTAAATACAAGGTATTTTCTTCAAAAACATGCTGAAATACTCTAAATATTAGGGGTAGTTTCAGTCCTTGTGAGGGAAAAATTATTCCCTCTGGGCCGATTTCGCCCACTTTCAATCCCAACCGATCTGCAACCATAAGACACATTTAGGAAAAGTTTGAACCTCCTAGCTCATTTCGTTCGGCCGCTATCGTGCTTTCAACAGACAGACAGACAGACGGACATGGCTATATCGTCTTAGAATTTTACCACGACCCAGAATATATATACTTTATGGGGTCTCCGATGAATATTTTAAGGTGTTGCAAACGGAATGACAAAGTGAATATACCCCCATCCTAGAGGTGGAGCGTATATAAAGGGTGTTTTTTATTGGGGTATAGAACTTTAAGTTGGCATCACTTTTTTAACTGGCGGCCATTTTGTCAGCTGTCAAGTGATTAATATTTAGTTTGGTTTGCCATTTCATCATGAACAGGTTGACAAAAGAACAACGCTTGCAAATCGTGCAAATTTATTTCGAAAGTAATGGTTCAGTTCGCGAAGTTCACCGCAAGCTCCGTCCATTTTATGGTCGACATAATCGTCCATCAGAGCAATTAATTCGGTTAACCGCATAATTTCGCGGAATGGACCTGTCAATTGGCCACCAAGATCGTGTGATTTGACACCATTGGATTATTTTCTTTGGGGATATGTGAAGTCGCTCGTCTACGCCAACAAACCAGAAACGTTAGGGGACTTGGAAGCCAACATATGCTGGCTATATTCGAGCCAGCCTCGGCGGCCACATGCCGCATTAAATTAATGGCATAAAATTATCCTTCCAATAAAGCCAAATTGATGGACATTAAAACGATTTTCTTGTGTTTTATTTCAATTCGAAGTTCTATACCTCAATAAAAAAACACCCTTTATATAAATGAATTTTATTCTACTTTTCAAATTTAAAGCTGTTCAAATTTGAAATGTTACATGGTCCACCCTATACTAATAATTTATAAATAAGGCTGTATTAATAAGGCGTTGCTAAATCTCATCATCCTCTATTCGTCCCGCTGTCAATCTGTCTGAGTGGTTATTTAATAGAGCCGGTCAATCCATTTATTTGTTATTTTTTTCTGTGCGCGTCTGCTTTGACGCAGATGTATCCGTCCGTGTGTCCAGCCTCCCGACGAATTGTTCATTCAGCTCTTATATTGCTATTTTGTCTGTTAATTTGACCTTCATGTCAGTTGTCTCGTTCTCGGCCATTAATATCATTAATATTGTCCATCATAATATCTATCAATGTCCTTTTTGAAGAATGGTGTCTGTTTGATCACATTTCCAATAATTTATACGTCGTTGTTTTAAAGAATTCCAAATCAAGACTGTATTCATTTGTTTTTCTTTCAAATTATCTGTTGGTTTTATTATTAAAAAGTTTGTTTGCTTTTTGTTGTAATGTCCTCTCCCGAGGAAAGAGTGTGGAATAATTCGAACAAAAAATGTCTCAGTTTGAAACTTTTGCCTTCATTATTTCAACTTCTTTCTCTTGGCCTAGTTGTTGTTCTTTTTTACTTTTTGTTTATCCATGTCTAGCAATATTTAGGTTTACATCCCGCCATAGTTTAAAAAATTTCTCTGAATGTTTGTCTTGAGGTAGGTCTTTCAATCCTGTTCGATTTGTCTGTCGTTTTATTCTTAGCCCTTATCCTTGTTGTGTTCAAATGAATTCCTTTATTATGATGAATTCCTTCTGCCCGAGAATAAATTTCGAATGCGCTTAAAAAACATCATTTTGTTTTAATTTCCTTTCTGCTGTTTTATTTTCCACTTCATTTCATTCACATTTACATTTTAAAAGGTATTTCATGTTTAATGCTCAAGAGTTTGATGAGGCTGCTGCTCGCTCTCTTCTATTTTTACTATCAAGTCTATTTATACTCATTTGCTGGCTTTTATTGAGCATTTTTTGATGTTTATTTCGAGATAAGTTACCTCACACTGTACGATGGAAGTATGAGTGCCCGTGTTGAGGCAGGATGCAAGTGTAAGTGTGTGAGTGAGTGCGAACATAATAAACTGTCAAATGCATTTAGCTGACAGACAGACGAACAAAAAGCCATAAAATAATGAAACACTTTTAGCAGCAAAACGAGACAACAAAAAAGAACAAATGAAAACGGACACTCAACCATTATTTGTTGTTTTGTTCGCTTGTTGGGATGACAAACGGATAGAAAGACACTTTGACAGGCGAACGGATGGCCAGACAGACGGGCAAACACAATCGCACGGCAAGTGATGGCATCGCAAGGCGAACGCAGCAAGACAAAGGCGGCCAGAAACAAACAAACAGACAAACTGACAAACAAAGAATCAGGACACTAATAATGAGCTGTGTGTCAAGATGTACCTACTACGACTGTCAGTCGGTACATAAACTTAGGAATTTCAACAAAAGGAAAGCGGAAATGAAATGTGTAAATGAACATAATAAACTTTTGCCATTTGTGAGGCATACAAGTATAGGCGGCGCACCTTCATACCACACAGGAGGCACAGGCACACACACCTCACACTTCCACCTACACGTGCACACAATACATAACTTCCAGAATGGGTGTGTGTGTGTGCATATGTGCGTGTGGAATACATAAAGCCCATTGACAACCACAAAACACCTTAAGGACAGCAACACGACGAAACACACCGACAGCAGAAATGTAGGCATAAACAACCACATTAACACATAGACAATAGCACACCGTCGCACTTGGGACACACAGACATTATGTCCTTACGCACGCACACACCGACATACACTAGCATATTGGCAAATGGCTCTCTGGGGGGGGGGGGGGAAACAAACGAATAAAACATCCAAAGAAAGCATTCCATCAGAACGATAAAACCACAAATAAAAGCACAAAACTAAAAAGTTACAGCACATCATTATAATTGTGCAGCGGTATGTGTGTGGATATATATACATATATATTAATAAGGGCAGACATGCCTGAAGCAACCAGGTCGATAAATGAAATATAGGGTCCGCCATCTAACTTTTTTTTTCAACTATTCAACCGTTGGACTATTATTTGTGGGGTGCCCGAGGCAGCCATTTGAATAAAATTAATATTTCCATTATTAACCGGAAGGATTGTACTTTCAAATAAAAAAATAAATTTTAGAAAATATTCAGTAGTTTTTTTACAGCATTTTCCAAAAAAAAAAGTTATTTAGCGGACCCCACATGAAAAGAGGTACCACAAAAGTCTGAAAAATTTCTACAAAATGATGAAACCATGATGTCATGAGTGGCAACCAACTTTCAATCATGATGTTCGTATTGAGTTAATACATACATGACGGATGGAGTTGATTTTATTATTTTTACAAGTTTTATGAAAGACTAGCCGCTTCCCAGGCACAAAACGAAAATCCAAATTTCGGCATCAAATTGATCTTCTTTCAATCTTCTAGCTCAAAGAACACTATTGCCACACCCACTTCGCCCACAAAACGAAAATCCAAAATTCCGCATCATATTTATCATTCTCGTGCTCAGTAATATATATGTACCAATTTTTAGCCTTCTAGCTCTCAAAAACACTTTTGCCACGTCCACGAAACGAAAATCCAAATTTCGGCATCAAATTGATGATTCTCGTGGTCAGTAATATATACATTCCATTTTTCAGTCTTCTAGCTCAAAGAACACTATTGCCACGCCCACTCCGCCCACAAAACGAAAATCCAAATTTCGGCATCATATTTATCATTCTCGTGGTCAGTAATATACACGTTCCAATTTTCAGCCTTCTAGCTCTCAAAAACACTATTGCCACGCCCACTCCGGCCACAAAACGAAAATCCAAATTTCGGCATCATATTTATCATCCTCGTGGTCAGTAATATATATGTACCAATTTTCAGCCTTCTAGCTCTCAAAAAACTATTGCCACGCCCCTCCGCCCACAGAGCAAATTTTTAAAAATTCGATATATATATAGACAAACAAACAGATAGACAGACAGACTTACACTAAGGTTTTATAATATTAATAGGGATATTTTTACAATTCTCCTGATTTGATCTCAATTAAAATACATTTTTTAAAATAATTGAAAATTATTACATTTAAAATTATTTTTTAAATGTTTTGTTCATTTAGTGTAAAAAAATTTGTTGTTGTTGTCGTTGTGCCTTTGTTTGTAACAACTAAAAGAGGCAATATAATACAGATCGGCATAGATCCACTTTGTCGATTTAGCAATGTCTGTCTGTCTGTGCATCTATTCCTGTAATCAAACTACAGGTCGCAATTCATGACCGATTCAAACGAAACTTTATATGTGGATTTTTTCGGGGTAATACGAACGCTATTTAATATTAAGCAAATCGGTTTAAATGTAGATATAGCCTTTATACATGCTTTCATATAGACCCATGAAAAGACACAATATAATTTTTTACGCTGTAAAAGACAGATAATTTTGTGATAATTTCTAGGACGTTTATCTGGACGTTTGCGCCCACTAACATCCACGACAATATATTTATCAGGGATGAAACAGAAACACATTTATCTCTCCTCTTCAAGAACAAACAAAAAAGTTCTTACTTTATTACCAAAATATTTATCATATCCTTCATACTTTCTTCCGAAATATTATTACACGTCCGACACCCATTCCTGAAGGCCTTCTGCGAAAAGGCATTTTAGAAGATCTTCCCATTAGATGCTACACGATCGATAACTCATGCTTGCTTGCCTTCTTCGGATAGGCATGCTAGAAGGCCTTGCGAGAGAAGGCAGCGCGAAAGTTGTTCGATTTATCGATGGCTATTTTCTACACACTGTTTGTTGTAAACGCATAACAAAATTCTGTGGCTCCTTCCTAAAGAAATCATAATGGGTAAAAGGCCTGTCTAAAGAAGGCAGCAGCGAAGGCGTTCGCTTCGATTAAGGGTCGTGTGTTTCTATAAACTTTTTGACACAAACAGACAATAAAGTTCTGCAGTTTAATAGGTAGCACTTCCGATTAACAATGCGAAGGTCATGGGTTCAAATTCCATCCGAGGCAAATAAAAATGTTGAAAGATTTAAATTGAAAATTAATATACTGCCAATAACAAGGCCAGAAATATTGAAAAAATTCTGGTCCATTGGTTCGTCATATTTTTTATTTTTTGCCTTATTTTTGGACCTTCTAGAAGGCCTTCCAGAAGGTCTTTGGTAGGAAGCCTTCTAGATGGCCTTTTGTCAGAGCCCTTCTAGAAAGCATGTAAATAGTGAAGGCCTTGCTCTCCAATCTTACCCGGTGTTAATTTCTCTCCAATAGAATACAGCAAGCATGCTTGTGCCTCCCTAAGAAGGCCTGTGAGAAGGCCTTGCGTGCGCCTTTCTTTTCCCGCTGGGTGTCTATTATTTTCGAGATTATGTAGTTCAGTTGTATGCATAAGTAGGAAAAAATATAAAAATGTAAATTTAATTGTAGGAGTGAAAATATCACTACTTCAGGAAAAGAAATATATGCAGATTTTCGTTAAAATAAAATTCAAAATTTTCTAATATTGTGTACACTGAAATTTTCTGTCAATTTTTTCGCAGAAAATTTTAGTCCTTTTCCTTTTTGAAAGGAATTTTTCTGATTTTCTCAAAAAAAAGGTCAAATTGCCAATAAAGAGAGAAGGGCTAAGATCTTTCACGAAAATGATCCTCATAAAATTCCACAATAAAGTTCTGACCGTAAGAATTCTCTCCCCGCATTAACTTACAACATTTTCTTCACTTTGAATAATGCTCCCTTCGACCCACTGCACAAAAAGACTCAGATAAGCAGGACTATAAAAAAAAATTTAGTTATGAATCTTATTTATTTATTTTATTAATTTATATGTATTTTGTAAGAGAGATATATTAGAGAATAGTAAATAATTTTTTTTTAATAAAATTAAACCCTTTCTATATCTAACCATCGATTTGTTTTAACAAATATAAAATGTAACGATTCGATTTATAATTAAATAAATAAAGTAAAAAGTCATATTCATGAATAATAATAAATAATAATAATCCATAATTTAACAATGGCGAAGCGTTGCCAGAACCGCTAGTATAAAAAGAAAATTTCTGAAGATGTATGCAAAATTTCAAGTGAATCGGTTGTAAATTATTGGAGTTATGTCTCAGGCCAATTTGAAAAAAAACGGTTCGAGATGAAGGCGTTTAAAGTTTAGAGTAGTAACAAAAACTACTAAAATCGATGACCAAAAATGGGAAATGAGGCATTTAGAAAATACCCCCACCCATAATCTTTTGGGATATTATTTTTGTGACCCAAGAAAATAAAAAATCGATTGTTCCAACATCCTCTAGTGTCCTAATCCCTCGTTTGTTTGAATGATTTTCACGACTTTTTAACTTGTTTTAACCATATCCGCCCTTTCCACATTTATCCATAGATTTTCTTCAAATAGAATTTGTTTTCTTCCTCTTACAAAATAAACCGAAATTTTCCGTAAACGTTTTCAGACTATTTAAACAAAAAAATTAAAAATGATTTTTATTTTTTTTTTTATTTTTCCGTCTACAAAATATTTATTTTTTCGATTTTTCACTGCCAAAAAAATCAATTTCTTTCTTAATCTTTAGGAGACTGTTTCTATGTTAAAGCGAAATTCAAAAATTTTTTCTATCAGAATTATCTGCAATTGAACATTGGCTTATATTTTCGGACTTATATTTCCAAAATGAGAGTACAAACATTAAATTAATTTAGGCGAAAATTAAAATTTTAGTAAAATTAAATAATTAAAAAACAATTTGAATATCGTGTTCGTTCTTTTAGAAAATCAAAATACCTCCCTCACAAATAATCCACGCCTAAGTAGAATTAAAGTTCTTATAAATTACATACCGATGCTGTCTGACAAAGCGGATATATAAAAATCAGTTTAGCACGCTTAAGCTAACTTACTTACATGGTATTCCGAATTCAGATTTTTCTGTAACACATTTTTATATAGATTGACGAACAATTCATGTGGCTATGGATGTTCGTTTTCGCTAATTGTTGTTTACTTTTTTCTTAGGCGATAAAGTTTTACAAACGTTTACGAAAATAATTAATTTTCATTGTATTTCTTTATTTCCTTAACTTCGAGTTATCACAGCCGTGTGAATATGTCGGGACACTATAATTCACACTAGTCTCTATGTCCTTTAGTAAATATATATCATTTGGTATTCTCTCAAATAGAAATTTCCCAAACACGCCCAAAATCTTGAGCTACGAAAACTAGAGAAATCTGAGATATGCAGTGGTTTATGTTTGAGTCAATTGAAAAATATTTTTCCACCGAAGCACAACATTTTTTTCTTAGAATATCCTTCTACTATATCGAACTTTTATAAAAAAAATAGAAAACGTTGGTACTTCTAAGGAACCAATTTTTCAAAGGATGTACTGACTTAGGCCACTTTCATTCTTCTCAAATTTGAAAAAAATGGCAAACAAAAATTAATTTTTTTGCAAAAGCAATATTTCCTAAGAAAAATTAAAGTAAACACAAAATATTTTATTTCAAAAAAAAATATATATTTAAATATTTACAGTTTGTTTGTCTAGAAACTTTATATTGATATTATTATTTACTTTTCAAATAATTTCATTGTATATGTTATTCAAATTATCTGAATCACCTTAAGTGGACATTATAAATAAAAAATGTTTGTTTACATCACCATACATAAATGTCAGTGGATATAGTGTGACTTAGACCAGTTTCAAACTAACACTAGATACAATTTTGGAGTACATAAAATGAGAAATGTAATTGTAAGGGTACATTTTTTATAAATGTCAAAAATTAAAGTTCTTAAATTATAGATCTGTTCAAAGTAAAGAGAAAAATTGCCATATCTCAATAGTTTTTTTGGGATTTTTGGCTTAGACCACTATCATTATAACTGACACAGCTAACGTATTTCTCCTCAATTTTCAACTTTGATAAGGTTTTTATAATTTATTTCGTAAGATAGACGTACTACTGGTAAATTTATTAAAAAAGATGTAAACTGCCACTTTTGTTTTTAAAAATCCGTCCGTAGTTGACTGAGTTGTCGTCTATTTAATAACTAATAATTTATCAATTCGAATGGGCCTTTGTTTCTTCGTTATGTTTCCAGTTGTTAGATTTAAAAAATAGATTATATATAAATATAAATATTATATATATATAAATTTTAAAATTAAATAAAAAAATAATTCTCTTACATTTGCATTTCTGCATAGATATGGCCTTATTAGGCAATGTTTTATTTTTTAGGATATTAGTTATGAAAAAAAATCGTACAAACAAAAAACCATTTCTTAAATATATATTGACTTCAAATGAAAAACGTTTCAATCAGTGTGTACAATAACATTGAATGTATTACGATAATGTTTTCAGGACATTGGTGCGTATAATTGATATTAATTATGGGAAACTTTACAAAAATCAATATAAATCTTGCTACAAAGAAAATATTGGAACGGGTTAAATGCCATTTTGAGCACATGACGAGCGCTTCAATATTTGTCAAAGCCAATTTCGAAAAGGATTATGTTTGTTTTGCTCAAACAGACAGTTTACAGCATTTCTCCGAATCTATTTGTTTTAGTTTTCGGCTTTAATTGACAATAATGCTAATTGAATTCATAGATTGCATTGATATGCAATGTTCTTTAGGATACTAGTTATTAAAAACGTGTAAAAAATATTGTTGCCTTTTTTATTAAATTTTTATGGTTGTTTTTTCTACCATCAAAAAACGATTTAAAAATAAATTTGTTGGCTCCTGTTCCTAATTCAGTTTTGTTGCCTTTATACCTCCAGTTTAACGTATGATATGCAGTCATCATGGAGTTGTACTGCCAAAATGGTAATACAAATATAAAATGTTTCTTCAAAAAAATAATTTTAATAAACAATTTAAATTGATGATTTGATTGTTGATTTTATGAATTAGTCTCGGAGACATTTTTTGTATAGTGCAATTAAAGTCTCTTTTCAAACCAAAATTCAATTCTTTCTATACTCCACTCCGCCAAATGATGTTAAGCTTGCCATTCCGAGGAACTATGGTTGAGAATAAATTATTCAGGCATTAATATTCAGAAATTTGAAAAATGTCAAACCTGAAAAAATCTTGTCTAAAATTAAGATATGTATTATACCTCCCCAATAACCGGAAAACATCTTTAAGAATATTTATTTCTGAGAAATATCTCTTTCTCAATCGCTATAAGGCAACATTCCATCATTCTATTGAGCTGGTCTTTTCAGATATGTCACGCAATTTATAAATTTCCAGGTGTATTCTTGTGTATACACATCTGGTTGTTAGACCAGTGTATGTACATGGGTGTAGTTATTACATACAAATATATGTCTGTACGTTCTTACATTATTTTCGTGTTCCCATTTTGTTTTCTTATCTCTTGTCTAATTTTGTTGTATGTATATATCACATGTTTTTTTGTTTGCCTTCGCCGAACTTTGTTATTAAATTGCTATTCCTTGAGGTGTCATCATTCATTATTATCGATTTCGTTTTGCCCAATAATTCGAAATATGATTTGCTTTATTATCTCTCTGACAAAAGTTAAAAATTCGAAAACATTGTCTTTTTGTTTGCAAAATATGGCATTTCACATTTTCTCTTTTCTCCACTCTCTCGTCCCATGCATATTCCATGTTATTTGATTTTGCTGAAAGCTTCTTTTTTGTTCTGTTCTCTTCTGTTCTTATTGTAGAAACGTGACAGTACTTTGATGTCTCCTTGGGGACATTCAAAATATGCTTGGCAAATTTCTCTGGAGTCATGTTATAGGATTTGTTCCAGTTGTCGTTCCCATATGATGACTTTTAATGGAAAGCAGATATTAGAGAAAAATGACATAATAAAATATGAAACACAAAGGCAATGAGATTGTTATTTAAGAAGTGACCTAACACGAGAAGAATATGGTATCTTAAAGTGGTGGCCAATAGAAACATGGACTTCAAGAGAATGGGAAATGGGGCTTACTCAGTTCTCCACTCTGAAGAGATTACATTTGATAAATGCTGCATCTACTGTCGATATAATGCGATTAGAACTATAATAGAGGACTGTCAGAATGTTTATCAACACTGATACAGGATCATATGAAATTTGAATACAGTATACAGATTTTCTTAGTGAGACCTACGTTGCGTATACGTAATATTAATTACGGGTTTATTTATAAATAATCGCATTACTTTCTTTACATAAATGATATCGGAACATTTGAAACGGATTTTACAAGTAGACATATAAGCCACAATTTATAAATATTTATAAATTTGATGTAAGCTACGATACATATACATTTTTTTAATATAATATGGAAAACTGCTTGGGACATATAAAAACCCAGATCAAAAATACTCTTCTAAGTAAATTTTAAAATTAAATACAATATTAAATACATTTTTTTCGTTTCTTTAATTTTTTATTTATATGTCTATGAATGCAAATTTTCACAGGACAATATCATAGGTCAAATAAAATATAATATTTAAATTTAATATTTACATTCCGGTAGTACATCTGAGCTTCCCAAACCAAACAGAATCCCATTTCATCAAATTTTTCAGCTGAATAACAGAATTATTCTCAAACGTTTGAAACGTGGTCATGTCACATTTGGAGGTCCCCCAAAAACGAAAAAATATTTGACAGAAATACATTTTCTCTAGAACAATCTGTCAGCTTTCCAGTTCTTTAAGAATACGTTCTTTCATTCGTTCCAAATGAAAAAAAAAGAAAACTCGATTCAATCATAACCTTATATCAACATGTGTGCATTTATTGTGCTTCATTGAACAAGTGAGTAAACCTTCAGGGATTATAACAGACGACGAGTATTTCAATCTTCAATACGGTTCGATGAATCCATCCATGTTCCTGTTGTTTTCTGTTTACCCTACAGGATTGCACTTGATTTACTCTGGCCCGCCTTCCCCCTCCCCACCCACTGTGTTTGTGTATAAGCTGTTTTTTATTCGTTGCCCTTGTAGTTTGCTAGTTTTTGCAGGATTATTTATTACCGGTTTGCAATGTTCTTCGATTGGGGATATTCCTCCTCTTGCTATGTATGTATCTGCCATTGATTTGTGTGTGTTCCTTTTGTACAAGGATACTTATCCTGGCGTATCCATAACATGTGTTTCTGTTTTCTGGCACTTGTGGGATATATTTTTTGATATATTTAGCTATCAATGGGAACGTTTGACAATGTCAAGCTAAGCTCAGATCGTTTAAGGACATCCAATTAAAGGATTACACGAGAAATTGTCAAAGGCGCATAGAGAAGATGATGGGGGAAAATAACTTAGGATGGGAGAAAAAATTTTCGTTGTGTGAAGAATATTAGTAGTTAGATAGTTTGAATTGAAACACTCTCAGTTGTTGCAGAAGAAAAGTGAAAAATAAAAATAAATGTTTGGAAAATCTTCAGAAGCGTCGATTTTAAATAGAAATATATTCCAAAATTACGAGAAATTGTCAAAGGCGCATAGAGAAGCTGGTGGGGAAGAAACTTAAGAAGTGAAAATAATATTTCGCTGTGGTTAGAATATTAGCAGTCGGATTACTGTCACTGTTGGGGAAAAGAAGTGAAAAATAATTCAATTTCCACTTTCCGTCGAAAAATCTCAAAACCCTCGATTTTAAATAAAAAATATATTCCGAAATTAATAAGCGCTGCACTTTTTAATTTTCTATTGGGGAAAAAGCCTTGGAAGCCTCGGTGTTAATAATAAAAAATATGTATTCTAAGATTTCTAAACAAATCCTTTTTAATTATGCAGTGAATTCCAAGAAAAAACGTTATAATCATTGTGAACAATTACATCAATAAAGATTTCAGGACATTGGTGCGTATAATTGATATTAATTATGGGAAGCCTTACAAATAGCCATCTAAATCTTGCTACAAAGAAGATATTGGAACGGGTTAAATGCCATTTTGAAGCAAATGCTGAAAGTTTTAATATTTATCAAAGCCAATTTCAAAAGAATTATGTTAGTTTTGCTCAAAGAGAAATTTTACGAATAGAATTTCTTCGAATCTATTTAATTTAGTTTTGAAGTGAATGGAAAAATTCAAGGATATTAAAATGTTCTACTCAAGAATACAGTGTTTATTGAGATCTGGGCAAAAATGTGTACAATTAGTAAATACATAACGATAATATTTGCTGGACATTGGTACGTATAATTAATATTAATTATGTGAAACTTTACAAAATTCCGTATAATTGTTGCTACAAAAAAGATATTGGAATGGCTTAAATGACATTTTAAAGCAAAAACCGAACGCTTTAATAGTTGTTTAAGCCAATTTGAAAAGAAATGTGTTAGTTTTTTTTCAAAGAGATAATTAGCGAAAGAAATTGTTCGAGTCTACATATTTTAGTTTTTGGCTTTAAGTGACAATATTTTGAATAGAATGGAAAAATTCAAGGTCATCACAATGGCAAGCAGTGATTATTGAGTTTAAAAATAAAATAAATAGCGTGTACAATTAGCAAATATATAACGACAATATTTACGGATATTGGTGCGTATAATTGATATTAATTATGGGAAACTATGCAAGAATCAATATAAATCGTTTTGCAAAGAAGATATTGGAAATGTTTAAATATCATGTTAAAGCAAATCCCAAACGCTTCAATATATGTCACAACCAACTTCAAAACAAATGTGTTAATCTTGCTCACTGTTAGAGTTTACGAAATAAATCTATTTTTTTAGTTTTCGATAATTGGCAATAATGTGCGTTGAATGAAAAAAGGAATATCCAATGTTCTAAGCAAGTGCTTACTGAGTTCGAGGCAAAAATTTGATAATTAGTGTGTACAATTAGAGCATTGGTGCGTATAATTGATATTAATTATGTTATATTTTACAAAATTCCATATAATTGTTGCTACAAAGAAGATATTGGAATGGCTTAAAAGACATTTTAAAGCAAAGACTGAACGCTTTAATATTTGTCTAAGTCGCTTTCACAAGAAAGTTGTTAGGTTTCCTCAAAGTGATAATTAGCGAGTCTATTTATTTTAGTTTTCGACCTATAATGTGAATTGCATTAAAAAGTTCAAGGACATTACAATGTGCTAGGCAAGCATACTGTTTTATTGAGATCTGTGACAATTAGTGTGTATATTTAGAGCATATATAACGATAATATTTTCGGGCATTGGTTCGTATAATTGTTCTTAATTATGTGAAACTTTACAAAATTCCATATAAAAATTGATACACAGAAGATATTGGTACAGTTCAGGTGTAATTTTAAAGCAAAGCTCGAACGCTTTTATATTTGTCAAATACAAAAGTCAAAACAAACATTTTATATTTGACCAAAGAGAGAAGTTACATAAGAATTTTCTTCGCATCTATTTACTTTAGTTTTCGAACTTACATAGCTATAATATGAATTGAATTGAAAAGTTCAAGGAAATTACAATATTTTAAGCAAGTGAGCTGAGTTGAGTTCTGGGCAAAAATGTGGTAATTAGTGTGTATAATTATAAAATATATAACAGTAATATTTTGGGGTAGTGGCGCGTATGATTAATATTAATTATGTGGAATTTTAAAAAATCCATATAAATGTTGCTACAGGGAAGATATTGGAATGGTTTAAATGGCATTTGAAAAACAAGGACCGAACACTTTAATATTTGTCAAAGCTAATTTCAAAAGAAATGTTTTAGTTTTTCTCAAAGAGATAATTAGCGAAAGGAATTTCTCGAGTCTATTTATTTTAGTTTTCGACTTTAATTGACAATACTGTGAATTGAATGGAAAAATTCAAAGACATTACAATGTTCTGCCCAATAACGATATTGTCATGGTTTGAATGTCATTTAAAAGTAAAGGTCGAAAGCTTCTATATTTTTAAGTCAATTTCCGAAGAAAATTCCAAGAATCTATTTATTTTAGGTTTAGACTTTAAGTGGCAATAACGTGAATTAAATTGAAAGGGTTAAGGACATTCAATGTTCCAGGCAATTGAGATCTGCGCAAAAATGTGGTAATTAGTGTGGATAATGCCGAGTAAAGCACAGTTTAGAAATATCTTACCGCAACTGTAACTTTAATTAACCTAAGAAATACAAAAATATAACGACAACGGATTCTGATAGATAGGGAAAATTATGAATATACGTGTACAGCATTTTGAAGTTTAAATCATTTTAGAGGGGGCAATTTCCCACCATTTGTTGAATCGGCATAGGAAACCTTGTGATCCTTACATTTCAAGTATAGGAATTGTTCAGCAATATTACTTAAAACTCTACGAGCAACATTTTTGGAACATTTTTTTCAGGTCTTGGTCTATAGCTTTTGGTCTATTCAACATAGGTCCCTTTGTACAAAAGAATAAACAACACCCCTAAATAAGGGTTTAACGAGACAAAATGATCTATAAAAATACTTGCCATCATATTCTACAATGAGTCTCTGAACTCAACTCAAAACTTTACTTAAATGACAGCCACTAAAAATTCATTTTAGGGATAATTGTGTACTTTTTCCGAATTGAGGCTACACTGTCCCACAAAATGGAATTTTAGGGGAGTGATGTGAATGGAAAAAAATATTCTAAGTCAACAAAAAAATGTTAAAAGGCAGGAGATATATTTTTACAGAAAACCTGAGTTATTTATTTAATAAAAAATAGTGCAAGTACGATCGTTAAATAGTGAGTTTTCAGTTTTGCCGAAAATGCCTAATTATTGTGGACTTAATATCATTTTATTCGCCTTTAGCTTCATGAATGCTGAACTGAAAGCCGATCTCTTCACGCAAATGTTCCACGTATATTTCTTACAGTTTGCGTTAAAGACTCAGTGTAGGGTACTAAACCTACATATATGTATGTAATCAATTTTTATCACAGTTATATTCAACTCTCTAATATATGTAAATAATAATAATAATAATAGTAATAAGCAATCAAATATGCTTTGTATTTATAAATTTTGTTTATCAATTTGTTTCCGGCAAATATTTATCCATTCAGAATTTATACTTCAAATAATAAAATAAATTTATATCCATCAACCATCCCCACACTCACTACTTTGGAAGTGAGTTTTTAATATTTCCAAATTTTGTTCGAGCGTGTAGCGTCCCATTTTGCAAATGTCAAACATTAACCTCTCAATAAAATTAAAAATTAATGTTATTCTACCTTTCAAAGTCAAATTTTCATAGTTTTCGACTGTGAAACCCATAACGGCAAATCAATGTGTCTGAGACATCCTAGACGTATACTTAATATGCATTGTGTGCATTCTTATAAAATATTTCGTAACTAATGCTAGTTAGAAGATATCGGCACACTTGAAACTAATTTTTAAATCTTAGAAAAGTGACTATTTGATTTCAGTCTTAATATTTAAACTAGATCTCTATAAATTTATCAAAGAATGGGCCAAACTAATATACGCAGAGTCAAAGAAGATACTCGTAATGAATATTTGCGAAAATGTGAAACACTCTTAATGTAATTTTATTCCCCTTGTAGTTGTCGACGGAGTTATTATAAACGGCAAATC
Organism: Polietes domitor; assembly: GCA_947397865.1. NCBI lineage: Eukaryota > Metazoa > Arthropoda > Insecta > Diptera > Muscidae > Polietes > Polietes domitor. Next base: position 178,018,425 of record OX377619.1, read on the forward strand.
AATGCGAATTAATAAACGACATTCTAGGCGTATACTTGATATTAATTATATGCATTTTTTTGAAAATCTCTCATATCTAATGCTATTTAAAAGATATTGGCACACTTGAAACCAGTTTTTAAGTGTTATAAAATTCACTGATAAACCCAAAATGGGAAATCAATGTGAAAGACATCCTCGGCGTATACTTGATATTAATTATGTGCATTTTTAAGAAAACCTCTCATATCTAACGCTATATAAATGATATCGGAACACTAGAAATTAATTTTTAAATCTTTGAAAAGTGGCTATTTATTTCCAAGGACAAAGTCATGATATTGAAACTAGATCTTTAGAAATTTTCAAATATTTAATATGTGCAGAGTCAAAGAAGATACTCAGGTAGAATATTTGCTGTGATTGAAAATGTGAAAGTGAAACAAAATTCATGATTTACATTTCATATTGAATAATAATAGCTTATTTTATACAATTTGGTTTTATGAAATATATAAATCTAAATATACGGCAAGGTTTTTGGTGTAACGTTTCTAAAAGGCCAATTAGAGGCACTTTAGTTGTTGATATCCTCCGTTTTTTTTTTAATAATTTGCTGCAGGCACCCCTCCCTTTGCAATGGTCTACTGAAAATATCTCCATTTTAATTCCAACACTAGAATTTATTCCAAATTCAAGAACTATTACTCCAATACCCTTTACAATTATACTTTATAAGTAATCCCCTTTGATTTGCTCTTCTGCGAACAGTGTAAGTAACATCTAGTTAAAAACTTGAAAAAGTTTATTTTGCTTTTGCTGCAGCTTAGCGTTTTCTGTTCTGTTCTTTGCCGTTCGGTTTGCCGTTAATTGAGAGTCCTACACATTATGAAGTCTAACGACCTTTCCATAAACCACTCCACCTCCTACCACTTACCCTGGCTTCCCACTCGCCCAATCGGGCACCAACTGCCAGCATGAGTTGTGAACTGCAGCACCCTCGAATTTTAATTTAAAATCAATCAATTTCGAATGAAACGCCACCCAACTCATAAAAACCACACAATCATTACAAATCACTGAGCACAGCACGATAATTAAGACGAGAGAAGGAGAGAGCAAAAAATATACGTATACAAAACTCTAAACACAATGACATACAGGCACACAGCGAGGAGTGAGCTGCGAGACGAATTGATTTGAAAGGAAACGGGCGAGACGATAAATCGAGAAATTGTGTCTCGGTGTGAATTACAATGATACGCATCATCGAGCAAATTTTCACAAGCTCTGAGGGCAGCCAAGGATTGCCACTAAGAATGTAAAAGGATACACCAGAAACCAATAAACTTAAAGAAGGACGAAAGGATGGCAAAGAAAGTAGGGCGAGGGCGGCCCAGGCCGCATCCAAAGGGACACGTAAAAACCGTGTTTTAGAAGAAAGAGCGGTATGCAAACAACGGCAGACATTTTTATTGTTAGAAGGGCGGACGGACGGTCGGACGGACTTACGTATACAGGGACGGACAAACAAATAATTGTTGATTTAGAAAACGCCCTTTTAATTAAAAACAGATGATGATTAAGAGCAAATTTGAAAAAGGCTCACGAAAAACTTGCGCAAAAAGGACACTAAAATAAATAATAAAATCACAAGGCATCCTCTATATGAACCTGTAAAAACGGGGTAGCCAACGAAAATGGACTACTGCTGCCCCTTATGATGATGATGCTGATGATGATTGATGACCGACTGACTGAGTGAAAGCATTTAATAAAATGTCCATCCACTTAAAAGAAACGAATTTTCGTCCTTTTTCTCAAACTTCATTTTGAGTTCTCAAAATTGATTTCATGTTGTTGTTTTTTTTCTGGTAGCCACTGTTGTTGTCTGCTGTCGTTCGCTTGCTCCCTTTGCTGCTCATTCGTTTATTTCAATATGCATTATTTGCATTTTAACAACATTTTGTGGCAGAAACTTTGGATGTCTGAGTGTGTGTGTGTAACGTTATGCTTACATTCTTTACTTTTCTATGCCCGAGAGAGACTTTATCAGAAATTTATGCGATTTCGTTTATAAATGTATGATTTTTTCTCGGTTTGTATTCTCGTATTCGGTTGTGCTTTTATTTGGTAATGTTCCACAGCAAAAAAAAATGAAAGAGGAAGAATGCTCCACCACACACACAAAATATACATTTTTCTTAGTCAAAGTCTCAAAGGAATATAACGTTGTATTATGCATACGAATAAGCCCAGGATTACACTCGGAGAAAATGTTGCATTGATGGTATAAGAAGAACTGGTGGCAATCATTTAGGCCAAGAGATATATTTGAAAAAAAAAACTGACCAACATGTATTTCTTTCATGATTTCGTTGGAGGTACTCTATGTTATTTGAATCTGAATAGGCAGGATTGTGCAGATAGACCTCTAGAAGTTCTCATTGTTCGGTTGTACAAATTTTAAAACGATTTTACATAAGAATGTTAATATATTAAAGTTGTGTTCTTTTTGGCTTACGGTGCGTATACTTGTTATTAATTATGTACAATTCTACAAAAACTAATATAACTTTTGATTAAATGCAGATATCGGAATAACTGAATTGACTTTTTAAACATAAGACTCTACGCTTTAATATCAGCCACTGAAGCCTATTTAGATTTTCTAATTCAGACCTGTTTCCATAACAAGGATTCGTCTTAGGCGAACAATTTTTCTAAAATGAAGTTCTCATAACCTGATTTCTTTAAGTTGCAGGATGTACTTATTCTAGGCACGCGATAGAAGAGTGCGAAATGAGCATATATCGAAAAGAATCAAAGAAATAAATAGTCCTTTGACTAATGGTCAATTTGAGTCATGTTTGACTCAATTCGAGTCACAGAGACATACTTTGATGTATGGCAGCGAAGGAATTCCAACTGGTAATTAACCGCAGCATCCAAAGCTCCAGTCGACTCTACACTCACAACTTTCTAATAGAACATGAGTTTTAAGCAGTTAAATATTTATTCTCCAAGTGGCCGCCGCAACTAAGGCAGTTGGTAATATTTATCCCTGGCAACATGCACATCTGAAATGTTTAAAAAATAATAGACATACAAATGAATCCTTCCATGTCCTATGCTCCACCGGGAACCAGAGGATTTCACATATATTGGAGAATTTTTCCAAAGATCTGAAAGTGTCATAGAGAATTTTCGAAGCATTTCGAACACAAAAGCGTATCTTACTTTTACACCAACGTCTTGGTTCATCAATGTTTTATCCATTGAAATTTATAATATATTTATTTGAACAATAAGATTTCACACTATTTATGGATTTGAAATTAAAACTCTAAGTCTAATGATAGCTTTTGCATTTCGTCTTCGTATAATGGTCTACCATTCATTCTAAATATCTACAAATGATTTTCCACAGATGCCGTAATCCCATAATTCCTCAATGTAATATTTTAAGTCATAATTTGGATATTGTGTTTGAAAAGCTACATTTAGGTGTTTTGTTTGACTAACTAACTTTCCTCAGTCACCTAAATTATATTATTCGTAAGGATAATTCAGTTATGTATATCATACTTAGAAACTCTGATGAATTCTCAGACCCAAAAAGGTTTAATTTGTTGTTCGATCAAAAATTGAATATACTTCATTCATTTGGAACCCAAATGCATCATTACATATTAAACGTGTTGAGGGAGTTCAGAAAACGTTTATGAAGTTTGCTTTAAACTCTTTAAACTTTTCTGCAACAATTCCATTGTACGAAAGTAAATCTTTAAAATCGTTGACTTCTAGAAGAGATATAGCTTCGCTGGTGTTTTATCTGAGGATTGTCCAGAGTTACTATCTGTCATTCAGTTTAGTGCGCCGTCCCGATCTTTGAGACATTACTACTACCTTTTCATATCGATAGACTTTTTATCTAATTATGCTTCTAAAAAATCCTTGATTAAGTCGATGAAACTTTAAAATACAATTTGTGAGTTTGTAGATTTTGTTAAATAATACAATTAATTAAATATATTTTTGTTATTCACATTTTAATATAGAAAAAGTAGCGCATCGCGTGTCTGTAAGGAGCTATTTTCATAGACTTATTAAATGAAATGAAATAACTCGCTGTGTTAACACAGAGAAGAAGTGAAAAAGATGCTAATTTTGTGATTCGGTTGTTGAGAAAATTGGACTCTTCACCAGTTTATTTTACAAATTTTCTAGAGGTTTAAATGCTTAACTAATACACACAGAATCATAAAATTTAAAGTATATTTAGCAGATATTCTCCTCTTTAATTTGGCACATATATCGGTATCGTAGGCTGCAAATAAGTATTAAAATAATTTCTTAAAAAATGTTATGCTTTGCAATTTTGTAGTCATTTTAAGGGGCAACAGGTTAAGAAATGGAAAACTGAAAACGCCAATTAACTCAATTTTTTCGTAATGTTTCAGACGTATGTTATCCGGTGCAAGTGATCTTAAAATTTCCCTTTAAAAAATTATAACACTATACTTGATATGCATTTTGAAAGCTAAGTCAGAGCGCTACGTTCGAGAATATTAGTATTTGCTTGTTGTTTATCAAAATATATATAACCTTACTTCACTTAAACACACATTCACAATTATTTATGGGAATGGCTACGCAACAAATTGTTTTCATGTTTGCCTCTTTGTCTCTAAAAAAGCAAAGAATTCACATACAAAACGTATTGGCTTGTGGAACGTATAATAAATATTAATTAGGAAATAGTTGATTTAGAAATAGTTCTATAAATTTTGATTTCCGTACGATATAGAAATAATTAGGGCGCCTTTTAACTGCAATGACCACAGACATCAAAAGTTCAACTCAAATTGATGACAGACCGAAATATAAAAACAACAACCAATTAAGTATAGGGTCCGCCATCTAACGTTTTTTTTTCAACTATTCAACAGTTGGACTATTATTTGTGGGGTGCCCTCAGCAACCATTGGAATGAAATTATTTTCCATTATTAACCGGAAGGATTGTACTTTCAAATAAAAAAAGAAAATTGAGAAAATATTCAGTAGTTTTTTTATAGCTTTTTTTTTAAAAAAGTTATTTGTTGAAATATGTGGTTTCTAGAGCGGAAAAAGTAAATCATAGGAGACATTGGTATGGGAGCTATATAAAGGGTCCACCATCTAACTTTTTTTTTTTTCAACTATTCAACCGTTGGACTATTATTTGTGGGGTGCCAGATGCAGCCATTTGAACCGGAAGGATTCCATTATTAACCGGAAGGATTGTACTTTCAAATAAAAAAAAGAAATTTGAGAAAATATTCAGTAGTTTTTTATAGCATTTTCAAAGAAATTATTTGGCGGACCCTATATATATTAATCACTATTTATAAAATTCCACTTATTATTAAATTACACTTCATTTTTACAAATTTTTCAATTGCAAAATCTCAGCGTCAACATTGAAAGTCATCCCTATTAATATTATAAAACCTTAGTGTAAGTCTGTCTGTTTGTTCCGCAATCACGTGTAAACGGCTGAACCGATGTTGTTGAAGGTCTGGAAGGAACTATAGGCTATAGAATTTTTAAAAATTAGATCTGTGGGCGTGGCAATAGTGTTTTTGCGAGCTAGAAGGCTGAAAATTGGAACGTATATATTACTGATCACGATAATGATAAATATGATGCCGAAATTTGGACTTTCATTTTGTGGGCGGAGTGGGCGTGGTAATACAGTTCTTTGAGCTGGAAGACTGAAAAAAGGGATGTATATATTATGTACCACGATAAAGATCAATTTGATGCCGAAATTTGGATTTTCGTTTTGTGGGCGGAGTGGGTGTGGCAAAAGTGTTTTTGGGAGCTAGAAGGCTAAAAATTAGTACATATATATTACTGACCACGAGAAAGATCAATTTGATGCCGAAATTTGGATTTTCGTTTAAATTACCGGACATGCGAAATATGAAACAAATATTATTTTATTTAATAAAAAAATCTAAATTTAACTCCAACCTAGATACTCATCTTCGCATCCACCCATCGTTGAGTTTTCAATTTGTATACAATTCAGAGAAATTGCATTTAAAATACAAGGTCTGAAGCTCACGTAGGTATTATTATCGTAACTATAGATATTTAGTTATATCAACTGAAATATGACAATTGGTGTTCAGGACTGAATAATAAGAAGCATTCGCTTCAAGACTAAATCATGTAAAGTTTGTCCAAGATATATTCGGATTTCAATTTTATATTTATATTATAGTAAATGTCGCACCTGTTCCTCAAAATTTCGAATATTTACTTTTTTCTCAAAAAAAAAAACAACATACAGTGGGTAAAAATCGGACTTTGCCTTCGTAAAAAATCAATATGACCCTATCTGTGTTTTCAGTATAACTTCATTAGACTCATTTTTATATCCTCCACCTAAGGATGGGGGTATATTCACTTTGTCATTCCGTGTGTAACACCTTAAAATATTCATCGGAGACTCCATAAAGTATATATATTCTGAGTCGTGGTAAAATTCTAAGACGATTTAGCTATGTCCGTCTGTCTATTGAAAACACGCCAGCCGCCGAAATGAAATGAGCTAGAAGGTTCAAATTTTCTCTAAATGTGTCTTATAGTTGCAGGTCGGTTGGGATTGAAAGTGAGCGAAAAAATTTTCCCTAATAAGTACTGCAATTACCCCTAATATTTAGACAACTTTTTATTTAAGAAATTTTTTTTTTGAAAAGTTCTGATTATATTCACTTGATATTTATTGCGTATATTCCTCTTGTAGAAAGCACCAAAAACTAAATAAAAGTTTTAGCGGGCGAAATGGGACAAAAAGGGATAAAAATGGTACCAATGATACGACAACAGCTAGAAACATGAAATTGTGAATGTACATCCCTCTAATTGAGTAGATACGTAAAGTAGAGCGATTTTTCAAAATTCGTACTTTTAAGGGATACAATTGGAAAAGAGGGATAAAAATCGCTGAAGTTGAACTGTGAAGATGCATAATAAAAATGATTTAATTCGAAATTGGTACTTTTAGCCGGAAAATGGGGCGAATGGGGATAAAAATGGTACCAACAACACGGCTGCAGCTAAAATAAAGAAATTCGGTTTGAACACTTCTCTGACTGCGGTGACGCGAAAAATAAAGATATCAGCATACCATCAGGATCTAAATGGAATTAAATTTGTCTACAATCGAACGCCTGTTTGCTAGAATCATTATATTCAGTATTAGCCTACGTAGGCGCGGCAAATAAGAGGTACAATTTTGTCTAAATTCGTACTTTTAGGGTCAAAATGGAAATGGAGTGAAACTGGTACCCCTAAAACGGCTGTAGCTAAAATCATGAAATTAGATGGAATGTACCATTTTGAAACATATTGAATCTTCAATATTACAATTTTTCCTATCAAAATGTAAAGACATTTCGGCTGTAGATGGAATCAAAAATTGCAAATGGGGAAAATCGGGCTTGGCTTACCTAATAATATTTAGGGTACATTTTTGAAGATGTTTAACTAATAATTACATTAATATTTATATATAGAGGAGGACTATTAATATTAAAATAATGAAGATTCACAATTTTCTTACTATGGTAGTGCACTTCTATGTAATGTCGACAATCTCTAATCTACCGATAATGCTGTAGAATACACCCCGTGGTGGAGGGTATATAAGATTCGGCCCGGCCGAACTTAACTCTTTTTTACTTGTTAGTTGTTAAATTTAATTTTTAAATTTCTTGTTGTTACTCATTTGTGGAACAAATGCGATATGTATTTCATATATGACACACGGAACGTATACTTAATATTAATTTTGTGTTATATTAGAAAAATTATTATAAATTCTGTTTGGCAAAAGATATTAAAAAAGTTGAACCATAATTTTATTGCTAAGACTAACATTAACTGAGACAATTGGTTTCCATTGATTTAAGGGCGAAAGTAACAACTGATGCATTTCAAATATATACTTCAACGAAAATATCATCATAATTATTTACTACTTACTGCTGGGGTGACAGTTGTTGGATCAACAATTTGTGTCACAATTTTTCTCTGAGGGTATGATATGTGGCGGCAACAGCAGCAGCGGCAGCAACATTATCGTCAGCATCAGCACACAGCATCATAAGCTAAAACATTATCCGAAATCCAATTGCTATGAAACATTTATGTACGATTTTAGCCATATGTAGTAACTCGCACACATTTCCACACACACACACATGCAGACACAATCACCCACATGCCGACATACATGCGCTCACGTTCCCAGAAGTTTGCTTCATTCGCTGTGTGGTACGTGAATTTCCATATAAATTTCCCGGTTTTAAATGAAAATTCAGTTTTCCAACACACACACACGCGCGTGTACCTAAACATAGTTCTGAAAATTCACAATTGAATTGTTAGGGATTGACTGCAGTGCTGCTGCTGCCGCTCCTCCCAAATGTAAAAGGAATACTTTGCATTTTTGCAATCAACCGTCGTTCAGCTTCAGCGTTTTTCATTCAGTTCTCCCTCATTTCACATTTTCCCTGCTCTTTGATGCTCCATGTTCCACCAGCTTCATATTAAATGTACGTTCGTATGTGCATGTATGTATATTTACTTTTGCGATTGGCTTAATGCTTGATACCTTTTAATGCTTTCTGGAATGATGTACGCTACTAATTCTAACAAAAAAAAAAACGAAACGAAGTCGTGGAGAATTTAAACGTGAAAAGGAAAATCATTATGCTGCATTTAAATGGAGTAAAATTTACATACTTACACCAATATACGTTGCATTAGCTGAGTATTATGAGCTTGTTGAGGAAATTTTGAAAATGAAAAAAATAAGGATTTAAAATGATTGAATTTATTGAAGATATTGTCACAGGAACGACATGCAATTATTATTCTAATAACTGCAAGGAATATTAAAGATTTTTTTCGTGAAATGTGAATTAAAAGTTCTCTTTTTAATTTCATAGATTAGCACCAGTGTGATGTCTCCCAACAGATACAATGCTATAATTTAACTTATGAGTTATGTAGGTCATCCCTTTGGTTATATTTATAACCACATTTGCTATCACTTTTAGTATTTTTATTTAATATAGAAAGTTGAGTATAACAAATTTACGGTTTTGTTTTTCATTAAATAGATATGTTAAGTCGCTTCACAATCAGGTAGCGTAGAAATAAATATTGTAAATAAAGATTTTCGTTACAATACCTAGATTGCGTATAAGTAATATTAATAAGAGCTATTTTGAGAAATTCCTTTACAATTTTTGCTATAAGGAAAATAACTGAAATTTTGCAATGCAAATAGGAAATTAAGACCTCTGGCTTGGTTCTAAAAAGGCTAATGCCAATATTTTTATGTTTTGCATTAGCTTCACTTTCTTGTTGTTTGTATAACCTACATCACTTCGTAGAATAGGGTACTATAGGTTAGTTTTTAAATTTGTAAACTTTTAAATTTAGTTTAAAATTGTTGTAACACCAATAAATAATCGAGCTAGACCTTTAGTATACCGATCAGCTTAGAATCACCTGTTGAATCGATTCGATGTCTGTTGTGTCAAATCATGTTATAGTTACTCTCGGAATAACTACCGTGAAATTAGATCATATGCGTTTACGTTTTCAAATACAACTGTCCCATCAATTTTCATTAAAACCTTCATATTACCATGGACCATATAAGTGGGCCATTACGCAAATATATTGTCACCACTCATATTCCGATTTTAAAAACCTAACACTCAGTTGATAATAGTCTGGATTCAACATATTACAGCCAATCTTGATGAAAATAATGTTTATTTTGTTCACCAAGCACAGCTACAATGAGACTTTGTTTGTGTATTGGCGCATCATATGTATAAGTAACATAATGCAAAAGATTCTCATAAATTTTACCATATTCTTTAAATTTGACTAACGATTACTTTTGGTACACTGTATAATTTATATGAACTATATAAAATCGCCCCATAAACAACTTGGAATTAGTAATCAAATACTGATATATATACAGGGAATGGTATAGGGTATCATATATATATATATATATATATATATATATATATATATATATATATATATATATATATATATATATTCGGCGCCGCACGACTTTAGCCTTTCCTTACTTGTTTTTAATATATTTATTTATTTTGGTTTGGCTATATTAAAAAACGTAAAATTTTACTGCACTTCAACGTAAAATCAACAGCCGCAGATAATACTGTGGAATGCAATCCATTGTGGAGGATATATAAGGTTCAACCAGGTCGAACTTAACGCCCTTTTTGACTTGTTAGATTTATTATTCTGTTTGTGCTACAGTATTAATCGCTTATAAGCATTTCCAGATTATATGCATTCAAACTTGTGCAATTTCACTTTGTCATTTAAAATACACTGACATTTTTTGCTTATAAGCATTCGTTTATATACATTTCTTGCATCAGGAATTTGGAGAATATAAATCAATCCCATGAAAAGAAAATCGGATATTTGCAGCTCCAATATCTTTGATTGTTTTGAAAAAATTATCGATAAAGCACATTTTTCCATTTCTAATGATATCTTTTAATTTTTTAAAAATTTTTAATTCCTAATTTATGTGTCCTAAAAACGAAATAAATTAAAGTTGATCACTTATTTTCAAATATTTTTATTTAAAACGAAAATTGAATAGACAAATCTTGTTTGAAACAAAATATTGTAACATATATGTGTGTACATAATTATACATATATTCATGGAGCCTCTATGATCTATCTAACCGGGTTTTTTATATGCATTTCCCGCTTATGCATATAAGCGATAAATACTGTATATGGGCATTTCCATGATGTCGAACGTGACCATCGTACACATTTAAAGTGACAAAAAATTCAAAATATAACAGTTTTTTATTTTGTACTTTCAAGATAATCTAAAAAAGCCAAGGCATTCGCACGTGACCAAAACAGAAGTCGTTTTCGCGACCAACAATTCAAACGCCAATTTCAGCGAAACCTGTGGCAATATTTCAATGTGACCTATTTTAGAACGTTGTATACCGATGTCTCTTAAAAATGGCTTTGATTTTATCCGAAAATTATTAATACTTTTTTTGTAATTTAATTTTAAGCCCGGTCGAACGTGACACGTGCGACAACATTTTTTTCCATCATGGTATTTATGTTGTTTCAGTTGCAATTTTTACGAAATTATAGATAATATATATTTTTTGTAATCCACAGAAGTATTCAATGCATTCATTTTTCAAATAATAACAGCAAAAAAGAAAATTTTGTTTTTCAATTTATTATTTTGAAATTTTAGCTGATCTTCTTTCAACTTTCTCACCGCTGTTTTCAGCTCTCTTTACTTTTTTCGCCTCCGTTTTTGCTAATAAATAAATTACACAAGTATTTTTTTACAAAAAAAAAATTATTGAAGTAAGATTTTTTTTTAATTTTCACACTTAAGATGTCGCACGTGACCAACTTTAATGAATGAAATTAATGAATTTTCTCATTTTCCAGTAATGTTTATTTTTATTTAAATTGTAAAGGGTGATTTTTTAAGAGCTTGATAACTTTTTTAAAAAAAAAACGCATAAAATTTGCAAAATCTCATCGGTTCTTTATTTGAAACGTTAGATTGGTCCATGACATTTACTTTTTGAAGATAATTTCATTTAAATGTTGACCGCGGCTGCGCCTCAAGTGGTCCATCCGCTTAGTCCAATTTTGGCATTTCCACGTTTTTGAGTAACAGAGGCCCAATTGCTGCGAACGGCGACGAATCGATAATTGATGGTCATCATTAACATTGGCCGATACAGCTGCGATATTTTCTTCAGTTCGCACTCTACGTAAGCGTGTTGGTGGTTTAATGTCCAACAATGTAAATTTGGTGCGAAATTTAGTCACAATAGCCCGAATAGCCGCTTCAGTGGGTCGATTAAACTGACCATAAAATGGAAGCGTGCGATGAACTTTCTTAACAGAGCACGCATTTTGATAATAAAATTCAATGATTTCCAGCGTTGCTCGTTAGTAAGTCTATTCATGATGAAATGTCAAAGCATACTGAGCATCTTTCTCTTTGACACCATGTCTGAAATCCCACGTGATCTGTCAAATACTAATGCATGAAAATCCTAACCTCAAAAAAATCACTCTTTATAAAAATCTCTGTTTGTACTCAAAATTTTATGATCTTTCTGCATGTACTTTGGACACAGTAGCAACAAATGTTGTTTTTCCATGTCGAACGTGACATCGAAATATGTGATAATGCAAAGCCAAAAGATACAGTTAATAGCAGTCGTATAACTTCGTATCCTTTCTTTTCTGACTCTTTGTAATGTAATGTCTCTATTTAAGAACTTTTATGGAAACAAAATATGCAAGAGAAATATTCAGAGGAGTAAAGTTACACTCGCTCGACTTTGCATTCAAATATCTCAAGATAGGAAATGAATTAAAGTAAAATTTGTTTACATAAGTTAAATTTCATGATTTCTCTATGCAAATATTAAAACAAAGCGTTTACAAGAACTTTTAATTGTTTGGTCTTGGTGGACCTTTCTGCGGAAATGCCCATATGCTATTTAAAATCATTGTCCCAAGCAAATGCCAAATCGAAAATCTCTTATTGTTTAAAGTATATTAATATCTGTTTAATATCCGTGAGTGCGTATGATTGATATTAATTATAACAAAACTCAGCAAATACTTCATAGCTTATTCAATGCACAAGATATTTCGACAATTTTAACGCCTTCATAAAGCAAAGATATTAGGATGTGCGTTGAAATGGCCAATTAATCTTCATGTTGTGTTTCAATATCATTACGACCTATTTCTGTAGAGATATGTCATTGGCTCTCAGGAAAATAATGAATTGTGAGGAATACTTCTGTAGTAGACAAAGCAAGAGTTTAGTTAGCATTAATTATACATCGGTTTTTGGCACACATTTGTCTAAGCACAGTTTAAGGGTAAACTATTAAAAGTACGCCGACATCTTTTTAGATTAATTCTTCTGTTTGTGCTATTTGCTATTTAAAATTATTGTTCCAAGAAATTTAAAGAATTAAAGTTTATAAATGAAAACATGGAAAAATAAAACAGGATGTTATATATTTTAATTCTTTGATTCGAACATCTCTCACTATTGGAAACATACGTTTATATTAATATCTAGTCTTTTCCGTGAGTGCGAATGATTGATATTAATTATAACAAAATTCAGCAAATACTTCATAACTTATGCAATTCAGAAGATTTTTCGACACTGTAAACGCATTAACAAAGCCAATATATTAGACAAGAAATAAGTTTTCATGATATAGTTGGCATTTTTATATTCAAAGATATTGATGGAGATGATTTTCGCAAAACTTTATGAATATATTAAACATATAAACTATAACTAATTACTATTGGCATCTATGATGTTACCATGATTGAATGATCTTCCCATGATATTTCAGAGATTATTTGTCGCTACCTTATTGTAAGTTTTCCAGAATTCTGCCGAGTTTCGAAGTAACACGAAACGTTGAAACTTCGAGAATCCCTTTGTAGTTTGCATAAATTCGACTCATATTTAAATTCAATCAATTTAGTTATCCCTTTACTTACTTTACTACGGATTAACAATTGTGGCACCCAGAAACTTTACTATATATATTTTTTTATTATTTTTTGATTGAAAATACTTTGAAGGCACAGCACTAATATTCTCTCCCTCTAACTGTCTTTTTCACCCCCTTTTTATTTGCAGACGGTTGAAGACCTTGAGAATCGCTGCATGGAAGCAGGAATTGAAATCGTTACAAGACAATCATTTTTATCCGATCCAACAGATGCTGTGCGCAATCTACGCCGCCAGGATGCCCGCATCATAGTCGGCCTGTTCTATGTGGTGGCGGCGCGGCGAGTCCTCTGCGAGATGTACAAACAGCAGTTGTATGGACGAGCGTACGTGTGGTTTTTCATAGGTGAGTCGTGAAATGAAATTGAATGGCGCAAATATGCAAATGTTTACAGCAATTTTATAGTTTCCGTTAAGCCAAAAGGATTTCAAAGTTATTGCAAAAATCCAGCGATGATGCCATTGAAATTGGAGTTTATGCGTTGCCATTTAAAATTGAATAGAAAATAACATAAATATTTTCTGCGTAGGAAAGCAGAGTTTATGAGCTGGCCAACTAACTGCACAGGAATTCCAATAAGGCTCAGTTACAGCAGACGCTTCAGCGCAAGAGAGCGACGGAGAGTGTAGAGTGTTTAAGGTTTAATATTACAATAATCCTTTTGGAAACCTCCAATCTCTCCCCCCCCCAGAGGGGTAACTTCATGCTGACTTGACTATGTCTTTCTACGGAAGAAAGGCTATAAAGTACAACAATAACAAAGCCAACAATTTTATTGTATTTGGTATTTATATTATTCTATGCCGTCGTTTTAGTTCGCAATACAATGGCATTGCTTGAGATTGCTTATAGATGACTATCTTCGCGGCGAATGTGTTCATGAGTGGCATTGAGTTTGGCCTGTTCGCTTGTTTTCTTTACTCAATTTCTCCCATCAATTGGTCACGTTTCACACGTTTGGCCCATAAAAATTTAAATTAACCTTTTCCTATATCCACTGGCAACTCTTCCCGTGCCCTCATCGAGATGAATTCTGAATTAACCGAGAATAGCTGCAACTTCAGAAAATAAACTCATTTTATTATACAGCAACTGACTCTCAAAGAGAGTGCTTAAGTACTACGTACACCTCATGCCTCAGACACCCGCATTTGTAGGCCCCTAGCACACTCACACTCAGACACACGTGGATATCCTTCCGGTGGATTTGAAATGATTGCCGCGGCGCGTGTTTGACTTTTCCCGTTCAATTGCTCGCTATTACGCTTGTGTGCGGGCATTAAGCGTTTGTGTAATTTCATGTGTGCGGTTTGTGGGCGTCTTGGTATTGTCGGCATTTGCAGGTATGCGGTTAATTTATGTGGTATTTGGTAACCATCGTAAGAGTAGAGATGCTATTTCCTAAGTATATATACAAGCGTTAATCCTCACTTCCTTAGTTAGGCTTTGATTAAATTGGGCAAATGGGTAGCTATTGATTAAGCTATTGCGTGATCATGATACAATCGTGGAATGTGTCTTATGACTTAGCGATAAAGAGAAGATTTCTCGAAATTCGCACATTTAGGGTGATAAAAATGACAGGAATTAATGCTTATAGAATGGTCATTAAATTGCAAAGCATGCAAGTTATAGAGTAAACGATGGAGGCTTAGATAAGAAAATATTAAATGAGTCTTAAGATTTCTTTAAATGGTAGAAATTAAAATTGTTTACCTCTCCCAGGAAAAGAATGGAATTTAAACGTTCATAGCTGGAGGCTAATACTTCATAACTCACTCAATTCAGAGGATATTTCGACAGTGTACACGTATTAATGGAGCCAATATATTAGGATGTGTATTGATAAGCCAAGAAATTAGATTGTAGGCTGTATTTAGAACTTGTATACCTATTTCTGGAGAGATATATCATTCGAGAATTCAAAATAACTTCAGGAAATTGGCTCTCAGCAAAATAATGAATCCTTCTACAGGAAATCAAACAAGAGTTGATTTAGGATCCATAACATATTCATTTCTGGTTTCTATCTAATAAAGGGCACAGCTTCAGGGTGAACTTATTACGAATACGCCTGCAAATCCGCAATTTAAAATTATTGTTCCAAGCAATCCTAAGAATCGCAATTACTCAATGAAAACATAGAGGAAAAGTTGTCAAGCTGATATATTTTTCAATTCGTTGATTCGAACATGCCTTACTGTTTAAACATTTGAATATATTTGAATATCTTGCTTTGTTCGTTAGTGCGTATGATTGATATCAATTAAAACAAAATCCAGCAAATACTTCGTAACTCATTCAATTCTGAAGATATTTCGACATTGTAAGCGTCTTAATAAAGCCAAGATATTGGGAAAAGCCAGGAAATTAGGTTTCTGTAGATGACATATCTTTTTAATATTCGAAGATCGTCTTAGAAAAGTATTGAATGATTCAAGATTTGGAAAAACAATACGTATTCAGCAAATACTTCATAACTCATTCAATTCTGAAGATATTTCGACATTGTAAGCGTCTTAATAAAGCCAAGATATTAAAATTCGCATTGATAATCCAAGAAATTAGGTTGCTGTAGATGTTGGTCATATGCCATTTTTAATATTCGAAGATCGTCTTAGAAAAGTGTTGAAGGATTCAAGATTTGGAAAAACAATACGTATTCAGCAAATACTTCATAACTCATTCAATTCTGAAGATATTTCGACATTGTAAGCGTCTTAATAAAGCCAAGATATTGGGAAAAGCCAAGAAATTAGGTTTTTGTAGATGACATATCTTTTTAATATTCGAAGATCGTCTTAGAAAAGTATTCAAGGATTTAATTTTTGGAAAAACAATACGTATTCAGCAAGTACTTCATAACTCATTCAATTCTGAAGATATTTCGACATTGTTAGTGTCTTAATAAAGCCAAGATATTAAAATTCGCATTGATAATCCAAGAAATTAGGTTGCTGTAGATGTAGGTCATATGCCATTTTTAATATTCGGAGATCATCTCTAAAAAGTATTCAAGGATTTCATTTTCAAAAAAATATACGTATTTGTAGATATAATTACAAATATCCTATTAATAATTCCCTTCAGACCTCTATAAATTTATGAAACTACATCATATCTTTTGAAATGGTTGAAGGATCGTCACATGACTCTTATGGAAAACCCTGTTGCATATTTTCCAGAATTTCTAGAATGGTATTTAAACGTTCATAGATGGAGGGATATTTAAAGTGAATTTGCTTAGAAACCTCTAACGGCGCACAGTGCATTACAAAGTTGACAGACCATGATACACTTGAACGTCATCGTATTGCCCCTTAAAAGGACTAAAAGTTCCAAAGGATACAATTGAGTTAGTAATAATTATACATTGATTTTTGACACTTATTGGTCTAAGCACATATTAAGGGTAAACATATTATGGGTGCTTCGCCACCTTTTTAGATTGATTCTTCTGTTTGTTATTCGCTATTTAATATTATTGTTAAAAGCTATACAAAAAATTCAAATATATCTTATATTGACTAATCTCTGGTATTTTCCATGAGTGCGTATGATTGATATTATTTATAAGAAAATTCAGCAAATACGTCATAACTTATTCAATTTAGCAGATATTTCGACAATTTAAAAATTTCGATAAAGTCAAGATATTAAGCAGTGTGTTAAAAAGCCAAGAAGTTAGTTGGGTTGCTGTGCTTGCAGCATTAATACATATTTTTGTAGAGATATGTAATTTGCAATATTCAAGGAGTTGATTATCGGAAAAATTATACATATAAATTAAAAATCATTTAATACCAAATAACTTGCTACTAGTTCCATTTTAACATCTATAATTTTGTAAAAAAAATATATCCCACTGTTCGTAATGACTACAAGATATTCCCATGATACTAACGGCGCACGGTGTATTACATCGTCCGGCAGTTCATAATAAACTTGAACTGTTGAATGGAGTTAATTGGCGTTTTTAGTTTTTCACTTTCTCATCCTCGAACCCCTTAACAAGATACACTTTTTAAAAAAATATATTAAATACTTAATCACAACCTATGATGCCGCTACAGGTGTTAAATTTAAGAGAAGAATAGCTGCTAAAAATGATTTAATTTGTATACTTCTATCTATATTAATTTTGCATTAACAAACATTTTAAATGTTCCCTTTCTAAAAGTTAAATGTGAATAAATGAAATAAACGAAGGGCAGAATTTAAAGTGGTTGAATGCTAAAGTAATATAGATAGAAGCATGGAGTTTGAATTATTTTTAACAGACATTCTCCTCTTTAATTTGACACTAATATCAGCAGCTTCACATAGTCGCACAAGTATTTAAATATTTTTTAGAAAAATAGTATGTTTTTGATCTTTGTAGTCCTGTGATGAGGCAACAGGATAAGCAATTTAATGCGACCCAATATCAACTCTTTTAATTTAATTCTACAAAGAAACGATCAATCAGGGGTATTCTAAAAGAACTATCTTTGTTATTTGAAGTAATACCTAATACAGTTTTTTAAAACGAAGTAATTTTTGAAAATGTTATTTTTATTTAAACGATACGTGCAGTCTAATGATTTTAAGAAACATCCCGTTACTCATGTTCTGTATGCATTAGAACTCTAAAACTCTATAGAATTTAGACTCATACTTCATTAAAAAGCATAATAAGTTCGTTATATTTATTAAAAATAAAAATGTAATCTTTTTCAAAGGGTGCGTATGATTGATATTAATTGCAACTCAATTCAATAAATTCTTGGTAACTTCTTCAATTCGCATGGTATTTCGGCAATTTAAAAGTCTTATGAGAATAAAGCCATAGGTCGTTGATATTAGTAGAAAGTCTTCGGAAATCCTATAGCATTCATAAGGGAAATGGCTCTCAGAAAAATAATAATTTGACAATATAGGAGATGTGTGCGGAAGTTCAAAGTCCTAGCTCTACTTCTTTTAATTTTTAAAGCAGCTTGTATAAAAAATTTGCCCTGCACGGCTTTTAGGTGGCCAACTGAAATCAAAAATCCACCAAATATCATATATTAATATATAATCTCAGATATTTATATCTAATCTTTTTCAGAAGTTTCAGAATTGTCGATCATATCAGATTTTAATATCTAATCCTTTTCAGTGGGTGCGTATGATTGATATTAATTGTAACACAATTCAATAAATCCTTGGTAACATCTTCAATTCTCAGGATATTTCGACTATATAAAAGTCCTAAGAAAGCCAAGGTAAAAGTCTCTGATATAACTAAACAATAACTTTAGTAGAAACTATTCGGAAATCCTATGGAGCGTGAAACAATGTTAGTGTCTCAATTCTTTGTCACTTCATTTTATATATTTTTAAACTCTCACTAGGTCTCCTCCCTCTAACAATGTCTCAAAAGGCACTCTATTTTAACATCGCCCCTGAGAAATAATTGATTCATTAATTTGAAGTCGTAAATCTTTTGTTGCCATTTATTCTCGCCACGTCTTTAATGGTTGCCTTTTAGCAGCCGGAGGGAGAATTAATAGTTTGTGGGGAAATATATGGCGTACAAATTTTAATTTTTATTTGTAACCATAAGTATCGCGGATACAATTGCAAGAACAACACCTATTATGGTTGGTACCTCCCTGGCACATACATTAAGGCGGGTGATATAACAAAGAAGAAAAATGAGCAAACACAATAATAAATTCATTTATGATAATTCCCAAAATGCCAGAGAACATTGTGCAAAAAATAAAAATGTTCTGTCCCAATGCCAAAAATATTTTTTGTGAGCATCGAGTCATACTGATTCGTAAAATCAACACAATTTTTTGAATAAATTTTGAAAAATTCTATAATTACAATTTTCGTTAAAAAATTCTAATTTTCGATGAAAATTTCTAATTTTCCTTGAAAGTGATTTTAATATTTCGAAATATATGCCCAATCAAAAGGAAGGACCTGAACTTCTACATTTTTCCATAGATTTGCATGGCAATACAATTTTCGTAAGAATTGTTAAAATGGAAAAAGAACACATCTTCAGACCAAAAACATTTTTTTCTTATTACCCTCTCTAATATAATCACCCCCGTACGCACACTTTTGTATGCGGCAAGCTACACTTTAATACAAACATTTTGAAATTTATGGCACTCCATTAAAAGTGAATGAGTTTACAATTGCTTTTTAGAGTGTATACAACACACTCTGCTGCGAAAGAGGAAATACACACCAACAACAACGACAACAAGATTTCGGAAAGAAGAGCCCACCGAGACGAAGAATAATCAGAAAAAGTCGCTGTCGTTGTGTAAAAGTCCACAATTGCCGCGAGAAAGGCAGGAAAAGGAAAATATTTCTTCCTGTAATCTACTGGAATAACCTAAACAAATAAAAATAAAAACAAGAATTACTTACTTAAATGTCTGCAAAAGAAGCAAAACAAAGCAGATATACATACTTTATATATATAAAAATATGTACATTAGAGTGGATTCATAATTTGTGCGGCAACAAGAAATTTTAATATTTCTATTAAAAAATCTTTTATTTTTTTTTTGTAAAATATAAATCAAACAAGGCAAAAAAAAAAATAAAATAAACGGATATTTTGAAAATATTCTTCTTACCAAAAATAAAATATAAGTGAATTAGGAAAAATCTTGTCAAAACAAATCAATCAATTCACATGGCTCTCTCTGTTTATAATGAAAATCGCAAAAAATATTTTTTTCGAAAATAATTTTCTATGTACGTGTCTTAGGCAATCAATTTTCATTTCCCTGTATTACAAACCTTATAAGAAAATTAAAATCATTTTCATAAAATGAAAAAAAAATAACATCATTAATTCCAAGGACAGTGTCAACTAAGCTGAAATTCCATGAAAACAGATTTTTTCATTCAGAATTTTTACATTCCTTTCTCCTTTGTCAGTATTTAACAAATGTGTTTCCTCCCTAATATAAATACACACACACCCAGTTAAACATAAATATCTCGGAAGGTAGCGCTGAAAAGACTGAACACTGGATGTTTAGAACATTTGTTGCTGAATAATGTGCGCAACTGAAATAAAATTTCACTGCAAATTTCACAAGAACACTGCACAAAGGTTCGGATAGATGTTTTTTAAGTTATTATCTTTAGATTTGAATCCAAGATAGCAAACGAAAAAGCTCAAGGTAAGAGGATCAAAAGGACAGAAGTATGAATTTTTGTGGGGGTTTCTATATTTTATAGAAAATAAATTTAGTTGTCTATAGAAAAGGATATTTAGACCAATACTTCAATAAAAAGCATAAACATTTTACATATTTATATCAGATATTTATATCTAATCATCTTCCGAGGGTGCGTATGATTGATATTAATTGTAGCACAATTCAATAAATCCCAGATAAGAGTATCGAAAGGACAAAATTATGAAACGGGTACAGGGTATTTTTGTGGGGATATTTATATTTTATAGAATATAACTTTAAGACCATCTTCAGAAATAGAGAAAATAAATTATAATAAAGATAGGAAAAAGGATCTGGCAAAAATGAGCAGCATGAAAATAGACTATTTATTTAATATTAACACTAAATTATAAGGGCTATGTATGTTGTAAATTTTACTTTCACATAAAAAGAGTGGTTTAGGAAAAGACCCCAACAATTTTGGAAAAACTTTTTTTAATTGACACTAAAAACAAAATTAATAGCATTATAATTATAAAAACACTATAACAAAGAATACAAAGTATAAATGAGTCATTCTATGCCAAGTGGAACGATTTTGACCTCGATTGTTTGGATTGTTTTCAAAATTGATGTATGTATTCTTCTCCTAGAAATAATTTATACGTATTTTTGAAAAACAAGAAAAAAAGTTTATTCAATCGCCTGTAACTCTTGATATACTTTACCGATTTTATTGTAATACACCTTGTTTCGGAGATAATTTAAATTACTTTAGAATTTTTACAATTGTACTTCTTTTACATTTCCAAAATTATTACTTTAAACGATGTTTTGAAAATTTAAAATAGTGTTCTATGATGTATTTTTAGTGAATATGTGAGTTTGGAATTGGGTTAAATTTTGTACGAATTTTTTCAAAATATTTGTAGCAAAATCAACCAAATTTGCAATGAAAAATAATCAGAATAATCATTAGCTTTAGGTAAATAATAATAATAAAAGCCACAGAATAGCAGGGAATGACTCATATGTAAAAGATCTATGGATAAATGTTAAACGTTAAAGAGTTTTTTAAATATATATTTTTTTGCTTAAATAGCGTGAAAAATTCTTTACTAATTAGGTAACAAAATATTATAATATATTTTATAATACGGAATCATACGAAAAAAACAAGGTGTTGTTAAGAAAAGCTATTGATAACTGTAGAAGTTATGACCAATATTGTTTAAGTAAGGGCGAAATCATTTGCCATTTCTTCTCGCAGTTTTAACTAAAATTTATTGAAGTCGACATGTATTGTACTGATAAAAATCCAGCTATTACTATTATAGTTAGTATTATTTTATTAAAACCATTATTAAACCACTATTAAAACCACAATTCAAAAATTATGAGTATCAAAAAAAAGAGTGTCATATCTTCTACATTTAACCACAGACCTTACTTTTTTGGTATTTAAAAATAACACCAACAATATTTTTCTGTAATATTTTCGATTTTTTTTTTTCAAAAAAAAAAAAGAAATAAAAAAATAAATTTTTCCCATTTTTTGGATACAGTTTCTAAACCAATGTTTCGATGTGTAACTGATATTGACAACATTTGCAGTCATGGTATTTAACTTTAATTTAACACCCAGCATAAAACCGCAGTACTTTCGTAGGAAGCACATTTTAATCGAATAGCATTTTAGCAAATTAATGGTAACGAATTTTTAATATATAATCACAGAAGTAGGGGGTCCACGTTGCACCCAGAAGGTCTCGGGTTGAAATCGTCGCTTAGGAAAACACTTTTTTGTTTTTATACCCCCACCTCCAGGATGGGGGTATACTATCTTTGTCATTCCGTTTGTAACACCTTGAAATATCGACCCCCTATAAAATATATATATTCTTGATCGTCATAAAATGCTAAGACGATCTAACCATGTCCGTCCGTCCGTCTGTTGAAAGCACGCTAGCATCTAAACGAAAGGAGCTAGAACGCCATACCCACCATACGGCTGTACATAGAATAATGAAATTTGGTGTATACATTCCTCTGATTGCATAGATAAGTGAAATAAACTGATTTTTCGAAATTCGTACTTTTTGGGGTCAAAATAGAAAAAGGGGATACAAATAGTACCAACCAAATGACCGCAGCTAGAGTCATGAAATTCGGAGTATACATTCCTTTGATTACGTAGACATGAAAAATAAAAGGTTTTTTCCAAATTCGTACTTTCATGGGATACAATGGGATTAAAATGGTACCAATCAAACGACTGCACCTAGAATAATGAAATTCGGTGTATACATTCCTCTGATTACGTAGACACTTAAAATAAACAGATTTTTCGAAATTCGTACTTTTTGGGGTTAAAATGGAAAAAGGGGATAAAAATAGTACCAATCAAACGACCGCAGCTAGAGTCATGAAATTCGGAGTATACATTCCGCTGACTGCGTAGACACGGAAAATAGACGAATTTTTCGAAATTCGTACTTTTTGGGGTCAAAATGGAAAAAGGGGATGCAAATAGTACCAACCAAATGACCGCAGCTAGAGTCATGCAATTCGGAGTATACATTCCTCTGACTGTGTAGACACGGAAAATAAACTGATTTTTCGAAATTCGTACTTTCAAGGGATACAATGGTACAGAGGGATAAAACTAGTACCAACTAAACGACTACAGCTAGAATGATGCAATTCTAATTGCGTAGAAACGTCAAGGGGGTAAAAATGGTACCAACAAAATGGGCGCAGCTGGAATCATGGAATTCGTTGTATACATTCCTCTGACTTCATAGACACGCAAAATAAAAAGTTTTTTCCAAATTCGAACTTTTTCTTTTACGGTAAAAATTTGGTTGAATCATGAAGTTAGGTTATTTTGCAACAGACGTACAGTGTGATAATGGATTTTCAAAAAATTTTACTTTTGGAATTAAAATAGAATGGAATTACAATCAACTGTAGCACCCACTATCTACCTATCTATTAAAAAAATATATTTTCCTGTTGTATTAGTGGAATGCAATGCATGTGGAGGGTAGAAAAAGTTCGGCCCGGTCGAACTTAACGCCGTTTTTACTTGTTTCCTATAGTCAGTTCTTATGATCAAAATGGTTTGCGCTAGTTACCACAATGTCCGCTGTTCTACTCCCGGTAAACAGAAATGGAAACTAGTGGAAAAGTGTTTATTTTACAACATTTTAAAATAAAGGAAATCCCTTCTATAAAAACTGCATGTTAAATTCATTTTTGAATATTCCTATTTTCACTACTCCCGAAACACAAGATTAACATCTTTTACACTTATTCGGGTGCTCTCTTTGTTTTATAATTTGTAAAGGATATTTAACAAAAATTAAAAATCTCATTTCCTTAATATTATAAGAGTGTCATAACTTCTACATTTTGCCATAGATCTTTTATTTATAGCCTTTCTATTTTTGCTAGAACTTTAGATATTCAGAAATAAAACCAATTATATTCCTAATTTTTATGGTTTTTTCGTGCTTAGTGTTTTTGAGGAATCAACAAATCATTCAATTCTACCTTGATCACAAAATGGATAAGCAAAGACTGTCTATTAACACAGTATTAGGAAAGCTTTGCTTAGATGAAGTTAGAAAATCATAGCACTCACATACGAACGACTGAGAATTTATTTCAGTCCCCCCATCTTTTTATAAACGGCGTCTACATTAAATTTTTAAATTTCATTGTCATTTAGATCAGCGTGGAGTCGAAGTTCTTTAATTCGAAAGCTCTAAAGTTATTTCTCAGTAGTACGAAGAATCCTTCATTTAATTACTTTTCAATTGTTATTGTGCACCAAAGATTGCATTTCTTACCAACAATCACTTTTGAACCCCAAATAATACGATTTAAACACTTAACGAACCCATCAAGTTTAACATGAGACATTAGGTCTGTTCGATTGGGCATACTAGCTTAAAATTAAGATACTTGATAAGGTGGCAACGTTGATTGGTTTTTCTTATATGAATTAACAGGAAAAATCTGGCAACACAACTAAGAGAGTATCAAGCTACTTTATTGTTAAGCGAGTAAATTCCATACAAAAATTAATCTAGTAAGCCCAATCGAACAGGCCTATTGCTAAGGATTTATCGAGTTGCTATTATTTTTTAATGGTCCAAGATTGTTACCTGTTGTTTTTCGACGCACAATCCTTCAACATCTGCAAGAATCTCGCTCATATACTGTGTTTATCTGTAGTTATTTTCGAGATATTCAAGATTATTTTTAAACTCCAGACCCTAATCAGTTGCAATTAGAATGTTAGACTATAACTAAACGAGCTTGAAAACCCTTTTGACATAGCTATTGGCTTAGAATCTCCGGCTGAGTAACATTAGTGAAACGGTAATATAGGTCGCAATTGGTAGATTCATTTTTCATCAGCCATGCATGAAGAAAAGTGGTGCTGCTTTGGCTATATCCACCTACTGAATTCCGTTTTTATGAATTTCTTAGTTTAAGTAACCAAATAATCCGAGAAGAGGAAGAAATTATAATCTCTACATTCCATATTCAAATTTATTGCTGGGATTCCCGCAAACTGTTGTACTTTTTGCCTTAGCAAAACAACAACACACAAACTAAAAAGATCAAGTGTTTGTTGAGTTGCCTTCTTCGTTTGTTTTTTTGTTCGTCATTTGATATTCTTGTTGTTTGATTTTGTTCTGGCTGGCAACTGATTTGCCTGCCATGATTTCCCCACTCTAACCAGTAACTTCGTTGAAGACTTAGGCTTAAACGCCTTTTGCTTTTGTGTACTGTTATTAAAGTTTCGCTGCTTTATTTTTTTGTTTTTCATCTAACGAATTTTTGAAGAAAGTTTTCCTTTCATTTTCGATTTAAAGCTCTGCTCTGCTCTGCTGGGCTGTGCTAAGACTTATGTGGTTTTGTGCAGTTTATGTAAATACTCTCAAAGCTTTAAACTTTTAATTGTGGTTAATTTAAAGGTTTTCTGGGCATTTTGGCCACTCGAAAAGTGAAAAACTACTTGCGAAGAATATTATTTTTTTTTTACATTTTGTGTTGGCCCTAAACCACTTAGCCTGCTCCCTCCACTCCTCCCTAAGAAATAAAGGTTAGACCAAATGGTCTTCTTAGAGAGAGGGGAAATTAAGTTTTTCCTCTTGAGCAAAATTTCAACTCTCAACTTTTGAATTGTTGTAATCTCATAAGAAGATTTTATGCCGCCGCCTAGGAGATGCAAGGGTCAAAACTATAAATTACTTGAAGTTCCTATGCCAACAGTTTGGTGGAGAGGGAGGCTGACAGGAGATTTTGCAAGTGTAGAATTTTTGGTTGCGGAAATTTAAATTGAAATGCAAGGCAGTGATTAAGAACTCATTCATATTGGCACTAGAAATATTTAATGGAAACTTTTGCTTGTAATAAATCAATTAGCAAGAGCCGACTGATATGTGCAGAACACTGAAGGAGCTTCAAGGCAAAATTAGGGAATGTGAAGGCCTAAATAGTCAGTACTGTACATATATTTCATTATTATAACCGATATATGCAGGATACTAAATGAGCCCCGAGAAATATGAAAGCCAAAATACTCAGGAAAGATAGGAATTTTTGTGAATTTTTTCACAACTCCATCAATCACAGATGTAACAATTTTGCCAATAATTGTATTTCTTTACCTTGTCTTCGCCTTATTTCCATAAATTTCGTTTGATTTCCAACCAAAATGTACATTATTACATTGTTTTCTTGTTAAACTTTTATTTTTTTCACCCCCTCCCGCAAAAGCATTTGTAGTTTATTTTAGTTTTTATGGTAGCTCACGCAGCAAAACTTGCAAGTGTCAACAACATTCAAAATTTTAAGTCAACAACACAATAAAACGGCACCAGCAACTGCAGAGGCAGCACCAACACAAGCAACTTAAGCACAATACACCAGCAACAGCGTTGGCAAGAAAAAGTTGCAGCACCAGCATGTTGTCCTCACGAACTTCACGAGAAAATCGCAGAAAGCGAAATTTGCTGTTGTCCTTAAGAATTCAGCGAAACGCAACATCAGAATCCATTCTCGAGCAGCAACACAACACAACCAAAACTTACTTTTAATTTATTTGTTAAACAAAAACTTGTGTCTGCTGTTTTCACAGGGAAACCAATTCGGAAAAGGACACTCTTTGGTTTTGTTGCCACAGTTGCTGCTGCTGTTGTTGTTGCGGGTTGTCACATGTCTAATAGCAAAGTTCGCGCGTGCCACATTTCGGAAAATTTGGATTGCTTCCCTAAACGAACGCTTCCCCTCGGAGAAAATGTCCTTCGTTGGCCAAAGAAAAACAAGGAACTTTGAAAAAGTTGATAGCATATTTATGATGTTGGGCATAAAGTTCAGTAAATGGTTGATAATTAGTGTTTTGTTTATACTTTTTTGCAAGGTTAACAAGGTTTATTTACTGATAAAATGGAATGACAGATAAACTTGTTTCCTGTCATTCATAACAGCATTTCTAGCATAAAGTTTAATAGGTAATACAAAATTTCAAAGTTATGGGTTTTCACAATGGGTAATCGGTTATAGGCTAACAGCTATTACCTTTAATATTAATATTAATAATAATAACAATAATTAGCTATTAGCTATAATGTAGCTATTAGCTATTAGCTATTAGCTATTAGCTATTAGCTATTAGCTATTAGCTATTAGCTATTAGCTATTAGCTATTAGCTATTAGCTATTAGCTATTAGCTATTAGCTATTAGCTATTAGCTATTAGCTATTAGCTATTAGCTATTAGCTATTAGCTATTAGCTATTAGCTATTAGCTATTAGCTATTAGCTATTAGCTATTAGCTATTAGCTATTAGCTATTAGCTATTAGCTATTAGCTATTAGCTATTAGCTATTAGCTATTAGCTATTAGCTATTAGCTATTAGCTATTAGCTATTAGCTATTAGCTATTAGCTATTAGCTATTAGCTATTAGCTATTAGCTATTAGCTATTAGCTATTAGCTATTAGCTATTAGCTATTAGCTATTAGCTATTAGCTATTAGCTATTAGCTATTAGCTATTAGCTATTAGCTATTAGCTATTAGCTATTAGCTATTAGCTATTAGCTATTAGCTATTAGCTATTAGCTATTAGCTATTAGCTATTAGCTATTAGCTATTAGCTATTAGCTATTAGCTATTAGCTATTAGCTATTAGCTATTAGCTATTAGCTATTAGCTATTAGCTATTAGCTATTAGCTATTAGCTATTAGCTATTAGCTATTAGCTATTAGCTATTAGCTATTAGCTATTAGCTATTAGCTATTAGCTATTAGCTATTAGCTATTAGCTATTAGCTATTAGCTATTAGCTATTAGCTATTAGCTATTAGCTATTAGCTATTAGCTATTAGCTATTAGCTATTAGCTATTAGCTATTAGCTATTAGCTATTAGCTATTAGCTATTAGCTATTAGCTATTAGCTATTAGCTATTAGCTATTAGCTATTAGCTATTAGCTATTAGCTATTAGCTATTAGCTAGTCACCCCTATTATTATTAGCTTTTAACTATTAGCTATTAGTCTTACACTTCTCCCCTCTAGGGTCTACTGCGAGTCAGTTTTGGGCCTTTCTTTCATAAAAAAATTGGCAAATGTATGAAGTGTTACAGTTTGAGGGTAGGTGCGTTCTGAGAAAATATTGGGGATTAGTCATACATTCGACTTCTCTAGTGCACACTGGTCCCAAATCCATTTTTTATGGCATAAAGTCGAAAAATAAACATACAGTCTTGTAATTTTGCACATTTGCTAGACATATCATACGCAAAAATTAAAAAAAAATTGGGCCGATCGGGCCACGCCCACTACCACCTCCCATATAAACTCAATATATAACCAACATAATTATCACCCTGTATTGGTACAGGGTGACCAAAAACAAAATTTTATGAAAGCTTAAAAGAATGAAGAGTTGTTTATTTTGACGAAATGTGTTTTTCTAAACATTATTACAAAAACAAAATATAGCATACAAATAGTATACTTTAAACTGCAATTTAAATAATTATTTCAAGAAATAAAGTAAAATGTATACATGTGTAGAAAAAGGTGAATGATGTTGTATACCATTTTAAAGGTACTTTCAATGCCTTTTAAATAAAATATTGATGCGTCTCGTACACAAAACTAATTCAGAGATATAATCATATATATGTCTATGGCTAATCAAAAACTGTGCTAAAATAAAATAAAAATTTTTGGAGTTTGCTGAAAAATGCTGACGAGATATTAATTCCACCATAAACTACAACCTCAGACGAACACTTTCACATTTACACTTTGAGTCAAGTTGAGTCATACATATAACTTTTGGTCCACGACATTTATAGATTATGTTCTCTAGATATCACAAAATTACAATACCTTTGAATACTTACAAGATCACAATAATCATAAAATGTTAAATATAATTTTTCATCTACTAACTCTTGCCGTCAATTTTCATAATATAGTCACTTTATTATTTTCTTTTTAACTCTTGATTTTAATTAATTTGTAAAACTGCTTTATCAAAATTAATCCCACTTTTTTTGAACCGCAAAGTTTAAGTACCATTCAAGCTTGTGGTGTTGCCACCTCATTTTCTCCAGTATATTTTTTTGATCGCTTGGAGTTACCACATTTCAATTTTAATTTTTTTTGAATTTCTGCCAAATATGGATTTGGGACCATAGTGTAGTGGCTTCCTTGGGGCAGTTAGAGTGGTGGTAGCAAATTTTATAAAAATTTACTTTTTTATGGGAGCCCCATTATGGAGTGGTATGTTTGGGGAAAATGTTTGTGAGAGAAAATTATTGGGGGCCAGTCTGACATGTCTGCCCTCTAGGGGTGACTAGGGGGCAGTTTTGAGCCTTTCCTTCATTAAAAAAATAAAAAAAATGGAAAAAAAATGTATGGGGACCACCTAGAGGGTGGACGCGTTCTAAGAAAATATTGAGGCTGAAAAAGTATTGGGGGTTAGTCATACATTTGTCTCAACTAGTGGCCTCCTTGGGGCAGTTAGAGTGGTGGGAGCAAATTTTATAAAAATGTAAATTTTGTATGGGAGTCCCATTATGGAGTGGAGGTATGGGGCAAGTATGTTTGGGGAAAATGTTGGGGAGAGAAAATTATTGGGGGCCAGTCTTATATGTTTTGTATGAGCCTTTCCTTCATTAAAAGAATATAAAAAATAGAATATATATGTAGGGACAACCTTACGGGTTGAAGATAGATGGTGGGTACGTTATGAGAAAATATTCGGGCTTAAAAAATATTGGGGTTGGTCATACATTAGACTTTACTAGGGGCCTCCTTGGGGTAGTTAGAGTGGTGGGAGCAAATTTTATAAAAATGTACATTTTGTATGAGCGCCGCATTAAGGAGTGGGGATAGAGGGTAAGTTTATTCTGAAAAAATGTTGGGGAGTAAAAATTAATGGAGGTCGGTCTTACATTTAACACAGCTAGGAATGAATCCAGGGCAGTTTTGGGCCTTACCGTCATAACAAATATTATTATTAAAAAAATTCGTATGGGTACCGCCCTAAGAGTTGACGATAGGAGGTAAGTATGTTCGGAGAAAATGCGGGGGTTGAAAAAATATTGGGGGTCGGTCATACATTTATCTCCAGTTGCTATTTCCTTGGGCCAGTAAGAGCGATGGGAAAAAATTCTATAAAAAAATATTTTTTGTATGGGGCCACTCTAACGAGTGGAGATATGTTGCGGAGGGAAAATTAATACGGGACAGTCTAACATTTAACCCGTTGAAAAAAATATTGGGGGTCGGTCATAGATTTACTTCCAGTTGAGAGCGGTAGGAACATATTTTATAAAAAAAATATTTTTTTGTATGGGACCCTAACGAGAGGAGAAATGGGGATATGTTGCGGAGGACAATTAATGGGTGTCGGTTTTACATTTAACCCCTCTCGGGACGACTCCGAGACTATTTTGCGGCTTTTTGTGTATTTTTACCCGTTTTCCCCCAACTTTGACCACGATGAGCGCCTTCTTACCTCACCCCAACACAACCATTTTGTGGATCATGAACTTTTTTTCCAAACCTCACAAAATTAGTGGGTCTAGCATATCAAAAGCAAAAAGTTGTACACTATCCCACCCCTAATATACACATACTTACATATGCAACTCAGTGAGATAATTGTAAGGTGGCATGTGTGCTTTATTACTTGGTGCGATTTTTTAAAAAGCTATTCGGCAAGTGAGTTGTGCTTCTCATTAATTCATGTGAGAATCATTTATTTAAAGGGACGGGTATGTTGTTGAAAAGTGGCTGCGAAGCCACCTGACGAACGCTTTCACAGGTCGGAAATCATGATAGTGGCAGTGTTCAGCCAAGTAATAAATGTCACCATGCCATTTGTAAATGGTCTTGAGAGAGGAGTATATTCCACTTCAAATCCAATATTGATTACAGACCAAAATAAAACAAACGGGAAAAAAACTAAAAAAATATTTTTTGATGATGATCTTCATTTATTTTTCTATTTTGTTGTATATACTGGGCATTTCAGTATAGGATAGCCCATAGTTTCTGCAGTATAAAAAGCGTCCATATTTAATTCTAAAAATAATACAATTTATAATTAATTAATTTCTAATGAATTTCAGTTCAATGAAGTGGTTTTGCGTTGGCACTTTTTCATGGCAGGGCTACAAATTCAAATGAGGTTGTCTAAGCATTTTTCGAAGGGAAAGGCAAACCTTTAATCTAACAACACAGTTCTGACATGGGGAGAAAAGCAATTAGAATGATTGAAGTGAATGAAAATGTGTTCAAGAAATATTTGGTTTCGAGTGGAAGGCAGCCGCAAAAGCTATATTCTTGTCAGCCAAAATCTTGAATGGTTTTGACATGTTTTAATCACTCGGTTATTGCGGAGGTTCAAATTTAAACGATTAGAAAAAATAGACAATTTAAAATTGTGTTAGCCTCAATCTCTTGCAAAGGTTACCATTTTGATTTTCACATGAACTCAAATGGTTCCTACGAAATGGTATTTAGTCCTCGAATTTACTTTAAACCTATGGAAAAGCATTGACAGTTCTTTTTTTTGCTTTTTATTCCCTTTTTTCGTTCGTTGAACATTAAAAGCAATTTAACAAATTAAAAAAACATTCTACAATGAAAGGAAGTATAAAGCAAACCATGAAAGGAAGCATTGCAAATATTTAAGCCAAAATAACCATTTGTACTAATGGCTTTAATGAGGTTAATAGCACAAAATCTGCACTGAGTTGAGCTGAGCGGAGCTGAGCTAAGGCGCGAAAACAAACAGCGTCAAGCTGAAAACGGAAACGGAACTCTTAACGGAAATGTAAGCTATAGCTTGGCGTCTGCAGCTATTGCTCGGGTGAGAGTTGCCATCGTCTTAAGCAAAGGTGGGTTATTTTAAAAAAGAAATCACATGAACACCGAAATGAGCACAAAAGGAAAAGGACCAAAAATTTATCCAGGCATTATTGGTTCCACACTATAACAACAAAAACAAGGACAACAGGAGAATGTTAACAAAGGGAATATGTGTTCTGTTTCAGTGTTTCCCTGTTTCCCTTGACTTTCTGGTGGTTATATTCCAACGCAGTTGGAGGAATTTAATGCTCATTTGTTGCAAAGTTGTAGGGTCGATTGCACGCACACGCTCACACACATGTGGCAGTCGGGTGAGTAATAGTGGAGTTGGCCCTGGTAGCTGCGTCAGTAATGACATCTTCATTGCTCTGTTAATAATATAATTAAGAGAAATTCTATAACAATTACTATTTTTTATGTTCTTATACATTTGTATGTATGTGTGTTGTTGTTCTTTGAGCATGGGAGTCGTAGCACCGACTATAATTAATTTAGTTTTATTGTAGCTTGGAGGGCATCAAGGCAGCAATGTGCACCAAGTAAGGATAATAATAATTAAAAGAAACCAAATTAAAAACGAGAACTTTTCACAATACACAGACAGACAGACAGACGTGCAGTAAGAAAATAAGGATGTAACTGAAAAAAACATTTCCCCCTGGGGAATCCACTGATTGGCTCTAACATCAAATGTTACACTCTACAACGAAAATTTTGCCGAAGGACTACATGTAACATTTTCTGGTGTATTTTCGCAGTTTTAAACTTGAAAATGATATTGACAATTTTCTAAATATACATCTTATTTGTAATATTTTTACTAAAATTCCAATTTTCGCTGTACTCTCATTTTGGAAATATAAAATCGATAACACCAAATTAAAGCTAATTATGATGGCTACAAATGTTGTCCCTGGGGAGGGATAATTAATGGCGGTCAGTCTTACACGTCTCCACCTAGACCTTTCTTTCATTAAAAATTATATAAAATAGACAAATGTAGGGAGGCCACCGAAAAGGTTGCAGATAGCTGATTTGTATTTTCTGAGGATATATTGCAGCTGAAAAAATATTGGGGGTTCGGTCAAACATTTGACTCAACTAGGGTCCTTCTTGGGGCAGTTAGAGTGATTGAAGCTAATTTTATAAAAATGTAGTGTATGGATGGAGTGGAGATAGGGGACAGGTATGTTTGGGAAAAATATTGGGGAGAGTCTTAATGGGGAATAGTCTTACATTTATCAATTCTATGGGTGACTCGGGAATATAAAAAAATGTATGGAGGCCACCATAAAGGTTGCAGATAGAGGGTAGGTATGTTCTGAGCAAATATTGGGAGTGAAGAAATATATATAAAATATATATAAAAATATAGTTTTTGTATGGGAGCACAATTAAGGAGTGGAGATAGGTGTGTTTGGGGAAAATATTGGGAAGAGGAAATTAATGGGGCCAGTCTTACATGTCTTCCCTCTAACGGTTACTTGGGAGAAGTTTTGACCATTTCCTTCATAAAATAATTCCAAAACAAGTAAGGAAAGGCTAAAGTCGGGCGGGGCCGACTTTATGAAACACTCCACTTTTCAACTCGGTAAAAAAGTGAAAACGGGAAGAATTTTTGTATGTTTCCTAATCATAGGCTAATATGACCTGGTTCGATTTGTCAAATCGATAAGAATATTTGAATCGGGGCTATATTCAAACATGGAAAAATGTGACTAACTTTCAAAATAAGTTCTTCTAGTTCAAATATAATAATATCACTGAATTTCTTCAAAGTGGTTATGCTCACAATTCGTGGTTTCTGGGGCGGAAAAAGATAAATCGGGAACGAAATTTGTATGGGAGCTGTATATAAATCTGAACCGATCTAACACATTTTTACCACAGGTGTTTCTAGTTGAACTATAAGATGTTTTGCAAATTTTGAAAAAAATCTGTTGTTATATGTGGTATCTAGAGTGAAAAGAGTAAAATCGGGAGTGAAATTCGTATGGGGGCTATATCTAAATCTTAACCGATTTTCTTCAAATTAAATAGCGTTCGTTCTTATCCCGAAAAACTTCGTTGTGCAAAGTTTCATTTAGTTCTGTCTACAATTGCGACCTGTATCGTGATTACAAGAGTAGATGGACAGACAGACAGACAGACGGACATTGCTAAATCGATTCAAAAAGTGATTCTAAGTCGATCGGTATAATTAACAATGGGTCTATCTCTCTTCCTTTTGGGTGTTACAAACAAATGCACAAAGACATAATACTCTCGTGGAGTGTATAAAAATAAAAAATGTATTGTGACCACCTTAAGGGTTGAAGATAGAGGGTAGGTGTGCTCTGAGAAAAAATTGGGGCTGAAAAAATATTGGGTGCTGCTCATATATTTGACTTCCTTAGGGGCCTCTTTGGGGCAGTTAGAGTGATGGGAGCAAAATTTATAAAAACTAGTTTTTGTATGGAAATCTCATTAAGTAGTGGGAATAGGGGA
This sequence comes from Polietes domitor, assembly GCA_947397865.1. NCBI lineage: Eukaryota > Metazoa > Arthropoda > Insecta > Diptera > Muscidae > Polietes > Polietes domitor. The sequence continues at coordinate 178,053,173 of OX377619.1, forward strand.
TAAGTGTGTTTGAAAAAATGTTGGGGAGGGAAAATTAATGGAAGTATATCTGGCATATCTCCCCCCTGAGGGTGACTCGGGAGAATTTTTTGTCATTTCTTTCGTAAAAAATTATAAAAAATAAAAAAATCGTATTTGGACCACCTTGCTTGGAAATAGAGGCTAGGTATATTCTGAGGAAATATTGGGGCTGAAAAGCGATGGGGAATTATTTTACAAAAAATAGTTTTTGTATGGAAGCCCCATTAAGGAGCGGGGATAGCGGGTAAGAGAAATATTAGAAAAAATATTGGGGAGGGATAACTAATGGAGGTCGATCTTGCATTTAACCCAGCTAGGTGCGACTCCGGGTCAATTTTCGGCCAGAACAAAAATTATAAAAAACAAATAAGTAAGCTTCAGTCGGCTAAACCGGCATATACAGCTGCGGTCAAAAAATAGCAGCGACGAGGTAAAAAAATGTCGAAAAAGAAAAATATCAGTTTTACTTCAAAAATCCTAAATGTTTTTACGGTGATTGAAAGCGGGTATTGTGCAATTTTTAATCTGGCTTTTAATAAAAAAATAAGTTTTTGTAATTTTGAGATTAAGCCTTTAGAACCATTTATGTCAAAAATGAGACCAGCCAAAAAAATAGCAGCGCTAATAAAAACTAAAAATATTTTGTTTCCATTCACGTTAGTTGAAATCTTTTTTCAATAATAAGTTAAATAAGGATATTTTCTTGAATGTAAAACTTAGTCGTACTGACTATATGGCTTATTACTGCTACATAGCGCCGTTTCATTGAGTAGATTAGTCTTTTACAACTTTTACCCGATATTTTTGCCCATACCACTATAATATCGTGTCAAAGCTCGGTATTGTTTTTCAGTATTGCTAGTGAAACCTCATTTTAGTCATCACACTTAAAATTTTAAATTATATTTAGGTACGGTGTCTGCCTGAACCATTCCATAACATTGATATTATTGAATTCAAACTACCTTTTTGCGAGTCGGCGGGTGTTTTCGGGATAATTGACCTGATAGAAGAGCCATGTAAGGGGCATTCCGTATTCCGTAGACATAAGCATAATATTATGCGGTATTTTGGTGTACTGGACAAAGTCCATGGTAGTTCTGGGCCAATGTATTGACCCCACTCCACAATATGAAAAAATCGTCCAAGCCATTACACTTGATCCTCCATATTTTACAGTTTTGATACTGTACCTGGAGATGTACTCCGTGTTCTGTGGACGTCTTACAAACTATCGAGGTGCACCCACTTCTTGGTTGGCTACACCAGGTGTGTTTTTGTCAATTGCATTTTTTTGTGTCATGTCTTTTATTTTTAAGTGGGACTTGTTTCGGACTTCTGGCTTACAGATTATGTTTTCTTAGTAATCTACGAACATTTTAAAATCTCAAAGATGGACATACATTTTTTTTATTTCGGTTGCGGTCGTAAGTGGGTTGTTTGTACCAGACATTATTATTCGGCGAATGGTTGTATGTGATATAAACGGTTTTTTTCGCGTGTTTTTGATTTTTCTTCTTATAATATCGAGAGTTAGCGTGTACACCAGCCAGCCAGACAGAGGGACGGTCCAAACATACTTTGAGTCTTAAGTCACTTCTTCAATGCGTTACCCTTTTTTTCTCACTATCTATAGAGTGAGAGTATAATAAATGTATAGGGACCACCTTAAGGGTTGAAGATAGAGGGTAGGTATGTTCTGAGGAAATATTGGGGGCTGGTCATACATTTAACTCCCCTTGGGGCAATTCTAGTGGTGAGATCAAATTAAGGAGTGGGGTAGGGGGTAAGTTTGTTCGGAAAAAATGTTGGGGAAGTAAAAATAATGGAACTCATTCTTACATTTAACCCAGCTTGAGGCGACTCCAAGGCAATTTTTGTTATGGCAGTAACATAACAAAAAATGTAAAAAATAAAAAATTAAGGCTTGAAGATAGGTGGTAGGTGTGTTCAGAGAAAATGCGGTGGTTGAAACAATATTGGGGGTCGGCCATACAATTGACTTCACTAGCGGGCTCCTTGGGCCAGTATTTTTTATATGGGAGCCCCTTAACGAATGGTGGTGTGCATTCGAAATCATGTTGGGGAAGGAAAATTAATGGATGTCCCAGTGGACCCCTAATGGACCCCTAGTATATATATATAAATTATTAGGACAATTCCGCTGAAATGTAGGGTGGGTCATTTAAACATTTAAATTAGAGTCGACTATAAAAAGAACTGAGTATTTTTTTCAAATTTCTGGTTTTATTGGAAAGGTTGAACTTTGTCATTTAATAGTGCAACACAATATCATTCATACGACTACCACGACTGGCTCGGCAGTACCTCATCCGATCAACGCATTTTGTCAATACAAATCCATATCAAACAGTGTCTCTTTGTGGATGCAGTAGTCACGTGTTGGTTCTCTGAACCGCATATGCGGCCATTTTGCTTATTAACATAGCCACCGAGATGAAAATGAGCTTCATGTAGGCCGATCTCTTCTCGAAAATTTTCCACTTAAATTTCTTACAGTTTGCTTTAAAGACTCACTACTTTGGAAGTAAGTTCTTAATATTTCCCAATTTTTTTCTAGCGTATAGCTGCCCATTTTGTAAATGTCAAACACAAAAATGAAAATACAAATATAAATTAAAGTTATTCTAACTTTCACAGTCAAAATAATCGCAGAGTAGGCGAAACATCTCGTAATCATGTCATAGATTGTGCAAAAATCGATCTACTCTAGGACCATTATTTCACGCGATAGCCAAGAAAATACAGAAGGATCGCATAATGCTGCTGAAATAAAATAAAAATGATAATTATATTACTGTAGTAGATGTATTCTGAATAAATAGTGTCTGATGTACAATTTCCTGTATACAATCTAAGTCCTGGCAAAATAATTCTTAGAAGAGGATCGTACAAGTTCGAATCTCCTGCGAATCAAATCTTAAACAAGCCAAGACAAATAAAAGTTTGTTACAGAAGTCCTTCATAGCTTACTCGGAATAGTGATGTCTAACTCACAAACGCCTTTTGCCTCATCGAACTTTAGTTCATCATTAAATAGTTGGCATAGTCAACTCCATCCACAACCACTGACAAGTTTTACGTGCCTCATTATGTTGACCTTTTCCTTACGTTCTTCTTCTCTCTCTATACCCCTTCCATGCATTAAATCTCGTTTATGCCATCGTTAATCTTCGTGTTTGTTTGTGAAAAGTCATTTAAATAAAATTCCAATTGAAATGAATGAATTAATCAATGTTCGAATGTAAATTTTTAACTGTAGCATAACATCAAGGCGCTCTTTGTCAAGACACAGCCGAGCATGGCATAGCCCTTAGGGGCTGTGGCAGCACAAGATTAAAAAGAGCTTTTGGAAATGTTGTTGACATTAAAAGAAAATGAAAAATTTATAAAAAAAATATATGTGTAGAGCAAAGCCAAAAGGGCAAAGAGTAATGAATTAAATAGTAGTTTTTGCTTTCAACTGCAGTCCATGGGCAGAGCATGGAAGGAAGGAATGAAGGAGGGCGCTAACCAAAGAGGTCAGGGCTTAAATGAAGATCTCCCACCCCGGTGGTGGGAGGAAACAATCAAGTGAAAAACTTGTGTGACAATAAAGAATTGAAATTATTTGAAGGAAAGGAAAACTCAAAAGTTTGTCTTTTTTTTGGTATTGAAACAAGCAAGCGGGGCAAGTGATTAATGTGGTGGTTCTTGGTTATTCCTTTGAAACGACAGCCATAAAACAAATGGCCCATGTCTTTTTTCCTAAGTTTTATGTCAGAATAGAAAAGTTTGCAGCATCGCCAGCTGAGGAATGAGTGGAATGATGCTGCATGTGGAATGTAATTGTGATATTTGTTTGTTTATATGTTTTTGTTTGCTTTGTGGTGTATACTTTTAGGCTGGTACGAGGATAATTGGTATGAGGTCAATTTAGAAAATGAAAACATTTCGTGTACGGTCGAGCAAATGCGTTTGGCCGCCGAAGGCCATTTGACCACAGAGGCCTTGATGTGGAATCAAAATAATCAGACCACCATATCGGGCATGACAGCCGAAGAATTTCGGTGAGTATGGCGAGTGCCTTTGTTTGTATTAACTTTTTAATTTCTCTGCGAAACTTTCTCTTTCTCTGTGTGTAGACAACGTTTAAATCATGCCCTCATCGAAGAAGGCTACGACATTAATCACGGTCGTTATCCGGAAGGCTATCAGGAGGCACCGCTGGCCTACGATGCTGTGTGGAGTGTGGCGCTGGCCTTCAACAAAAGCATGGATAGGCTGGAGCAGCGCAACAAAACCTTAAAGGAGTTCACATACAACGACAAAGACATTGCCGATGAAATATATGCGGCCATGAATTCAACGCAATTTTTGGGGGTATCGGTGAGTATTGAAATTTGGTATTTTCTTATTTAAAAATATTTAAAAGAACTTATTTACGGGGAAGTAAAGTGAGCTGCGTAAGTATTTTTATGTTTGGCATTCTGTCCCAAATAAATACAATGTAATGTATTTATGAAGAAGAAATGTCATAAAATGTTGGCCTACAAGATGCCTAGATTGTGGCCATAATTACAGGGCGGCCTAACAAAGAGCTTAACCATCCAAGCCATCAAATACATAATTTTATGGGGTCCGACAGCAATTAAAATATCTCCACCAAAAAGCAGCACATCCGCTTAATTAATATCGACTCTGTATGTGTGATAAAATGGGTGTGCACATGTGTGTGTGTGCTGATGTGCTCGCGTGTGTGTGTGTGCCTAAATGAGATTTTAATTATAGTCCAAATTTTAATTAAACTTATTATAATTTATGGCAAATATTTGTGAACGACATCTTGTTTCTTATCAATATCACACAAACATGTTCATCTACATCAAATGTCACATCAAGGCACACGCACACACACATGCTTACAAATACACTTACAAACACACACGCTCGCATACTTACTTATATACACACACATGTATCACTTAAACCGAAATAGGCCTTCATCTCCGTCAAAATTGTTTATGGTTGTCATAAACAATTTTGACTTATGAGTTTCTTAAATGTAGTGGTGACTGGCTGCACAGAGAGAAAGAGAAATAGGTGAAGGGAGTGACAGACATAGCGAGGGGGTATAGAAGAGATTCTTCTCTTGTCCTTGTGCCAGTGTATTAGCCCAAGTATATATTACACTGTGCAACAGTCCAAAATATTTGGGAAGTGATACAATTTTTCTGGTTTTAAACAGGCTGTAGGCAGAATCACCCAATGAAAAAAAGTGAAAATGAAAAATACACCAAATGAAGAATCACCAAAAAAATGTATCAAAAATCATAATCCTAAATATCGCCCAAATAAAAATGAGAAAATGACTTAAAAAAGAAATAAAGGCCAAAAATATTTTTTAAAAATTGTATCGATGAGATGTGTACATATTTTTAGAGATTTGTAAAGACATCTTTTAATATATAGGGCCATTTAAAACTTTAAATTAGAATAAACAAGTAAGAAGGCGTTAAGTTCGGCCGGGCCGAATCTTATATACCCTCCACCACGGAGTGCATTCCACAGTATTACCGGCAGATTAAAGGATGTCGACTTTACCTAGAAGCACAGTACCATATTACGAAAATTGTGATATTTTTATGCACATTACTATATTTGTTTACTCTTTCAAACTATAATGTATACTTATGCGCACTGTTTAAAATCGACTACTATATATAAATACAATGTTGTAATTGTGAAAGTGAACATGCCTAAATATTAGGCGATTGTCAGTCGCCATTAGAAAGAAGCATTTTCAGATACAGACAAAGTGATAAGAAAAGTATAAATTTTAAAGATATCCCCATTCGCCCCATTCTCCGCCCAAATGTACAAATTTCGAAAAAACCCTTTTTCGAGTCTTCATAGTCAGAATGTATACACCGAATTTCATGATTTCAACTTCAGCGGTTTGGTAGGTCCCATTTTTATCCCTCTTTTTAATTATACGAATTTCGAAAAATCCCTCTATTTTACGTGTCTATACAATTAGAGGGATGTACACACCGAATTTCATGATTCTAGCTGTTGTCGTATCATTGGTACCATATTTTATCCCATTTCGCCAGCTAAAACTTTTATTTTCTTTGTGGTGCTTCCAAGCTACAAGAGAAATGTCCGCAACAAATTTCAAATATATGAAAATCAGAAATTTAATTAATAAGCCAAGGCTACCAATATTTTTATACTATGTATATATATAATGGAAATAATACTTCAATTCATAAAGTAAATATAAGGCAGCAATCATAAATACCCTAAATATTGGGGGATAGCGAGCGTATTTTCAGCTACAGTCGTTTGGTTGGTTGTATTTCCATCCTATTTTAATTTCAAAAGTATAAATTTTGAAAATACCTTATCTCTCACGTACGCAGTTTAAGACGACTTCATGATTCCACCATTTTTTTTTGTCATAAAAGCAACAAAATAAAGTACAAATTTGGAAAAAAAATATTTTACGTGGCTATGCAGTCAGTCACCGAATTCCATGATTCTATCAGCGGCCATTTTGAAGGTACCATTTTTATCACCTTTTTCCAATTTTGCCCCCTCAAGAGTACGACTATCTAAAATCTCTTTATTTTACGTATCTACACAATTAGAGGGATGTACACACTGAATTTCATCATTCTAGCTGTATTCGTTTAGTTGGTACTATTTTTATCCACTGTAGCCATTGTATCCCTTGAAAGTACGAATTTGGAAAAAACGTTTTATTTTTCGTGTCTACGCAGTCAGAGGAATGTATACTCCGAATTTCATGATTCTAGCTGCTGTCATTTGGTAGGTACTATTTTTATCCCCTTTTTCCATTTGAACCCCAAAAAGTACGAATTTTGGAAAGTTCTTTTATTTTACGTGTCTACGCAATCAGAGGAATGCATATATCGAATTTCATTATTCTAGGTGCAGCCGTTAGGTTGGTACTATTTTTATCCCTCTATCCCCATTTAACCCCTTAGATGTACGAATTTAGAAAAAATGCTTTTATATTATGTATCTACTCTATTAGAGGAATGTACACGCCGAATTTCGTGTTTCTATCTGTTGTCGTTTGATAGGTACCATTTTTATCCCTTTTTGTCCCATTTCGCCCCCTACAAATAAAAATCACTCTATGGTGCCCTTTTATGCTATAAAGGGAATGCGCGTTGCAAATGTCAAGTAAATACAAGCTAATATGTTAAAAAACATGCTGAAATACTCTAAATATTAGGGGTATTTTCAGTCCTTGTGAGGGAAAAATTTTTCCCTCTGGGCCGATTTCGTCCACTTTCAATCCCAACCGATCTACAACCATAAGACACATTTAGGAAAAATTTGAACCTCCTAGCTCATTTCGTTCGGCCGCTATCGTGCTTTCAACAGACAGACGGACAGACGGACAGACGGACATGGCTATATCGTCTTAGAATTTTACCACGACCCAGAATATATATACTTTATGGGGTCTCCGATGAATATTTCAAGGTGTTACAAACGGAATGACAAAGTGAATATACCCCCATCCTGGAGGTGGAGGGTATAAAAAAGTACTGATTATTTCTTCAAATTTCTGCATTTATTGGGAATATTGTACTTTGTCATTTAATAAAGGGTTCTTTGTTAAAAGCTATAGGAAAGTTAAAAAAACACATAAAATTCAGAAAATTTCATGAAATCTTTATTTGAATCGATAATTATAATTAATTTTTGAAGATTATTTCATGCAAATGTTGACCTTGACTGCGCCTTAAATGGTCCATCCGCTTAGTCCAATTTTGGCATTTCCACGTTTTTGAGTAACAGAGGCCCAATTGCTGCGAACGGCGACGAATCGGTAATTGATGGTCATCATTAACACTGGCCGATATTTTCTTCAGTTCGCACTCTACGTAAGCGTGTTGGTGGTTTCATGTCCAACAATGTAAATTTGGTGCGAAATTTAGTCGCAATAGCCCGAATAGCCGCTTCAGTGGGTCGATTAAACTGACCATAAAATGGAAGCGCGCGATGAACTTTCTTAACAGAGCTCGCATTTTGATAATAAAATTCAATAATTTGCAAGCGTTGTTCGTTTGTAAGACGATTAATGGTTAAATTATAGACCAAACTGAAGATGTTTGACAGTGAAACCAAACACGAAACGTGCGTCAGCTGTTTAAACCAGTGTTGCCAAAAAGATAATAGCTAAAAAATCACCCTTTATATCAGTAAGTTAATCATATTACATAATATGTATGGTGGATAATCTGTCAGATTGATCTGAAACAAAACGAGTTATTGTCAAATTTTACTAGTTTGTCCACTTTCTTACATTAATTTATAGAATTGTATTCATGTGTGCAAGAAAGCTTGTGGGAATACAGCAACTACAAATTTGCCACAACTTAGTATTGCCTTCATTTATTATAAGAAATGTGATGAATATTTTTTTGTTAAGTCTCACATTGTGTTTAACAAATTATTTTTTTTTTTTTGATCAATACTTTATCAAGACAATCCTACTTATTCAAGGCAATCCACATAAAACATACGACCTCTTAAATTTATTAAAAACAATCATACGCCCTACAGTACCCAAACTCTTTAAACAAACTCATTTATTGCCTGAAAATCACTGTGATGAATGTTTTGGCATGACACAATAATTTTATTTGGTTTATCATGAGTTTGCTTGAAGCGTATGGGTGATATTCGTTTCAAGACAGTTCACAACAAACATACGACCTCTCTTGTATTTATTAATAACAATCATACGCTCTATTGTACAAATGACTAATTTTATTTATTTATTACATATTTCTTCTTATTTTTGAAATCAGTACATACCTCAATCGCGTAATAGGTTGTGTGGACGACGGTCATGCACAAAACCCCATTTTCAAATTCAAGCTAGACAATATCTATCTTTATTCAGCGGAGGTTTCCTTATTAATGCTGACATCATTTATGTATTTAAAACCTTCTCTAAAGTACATTAGCCGCTCAGAGCTAGCTTTAAACTATACATCAATTACAATGTAAATATTAAATTTTATCCTATGGATTTTTCCATTGACTAATAGAGGTTACCAACTTAATTCTTAACGAATATTTGAGGGAATTAATTTTAACGAAATGTTATTTATCGTTTCTTAAACTCACTTGAATATTACGTTTAAATTTCTAACTGATTTTGCTTTCTCTGGTCATATGGAATCCCATCAATTTTCCCACATCCCTTTCTTTAGCAATGAAAATATCTTCATTTTATTTATATTGTTATCGGCGACAAAACGAAAAATATTTTTTTTATTTTGAGTAAAAAATCGAGTCTTTATTAAAGATTTTTATACCAGCTTAAAGAAAAACCCGCCCTAACACCGGTTTTGTTTAATTTTTCTGAAATTATTTTGGGAAGATTACAACATAATAAATATGCGCACAAAACAAAGGCATTTTTGAGCGACTTTTCATTAGAAATATCTCCCCATTTTGGTTTATGAAATTGATCACAAAAAATTATGAAAAACTGTCCCACTGTATGCAAAAGTCTACGAATTTGAGGTGTAACAAAAATACATAAAATTCATCAAAACAAACAAAAATGATGTAGAATTTAACTTTTTTTAAATAAAGTCGAATTCCCAAAATGTGGAAAATATGTTGCAAAATTTAAGATTTTTACTAGAACGAACGGCACGGCACGCATTTATATAGCGACTTTATCTGTGTTGATGAATTTTAGGTGAATTTTTATTGGATTTCGAATTGGAATTTTTTAATTTCTTCATTCCGGCGAGAAACTAAAAATCGATCGATAATGCCATGCAACGAAAAAAAATATGTGCGAAACGTAAAAAAATTTGTTAGCCTTGAGGCAGCTGAATCATAAAATTAACACAAAAAATGTTTATAGATAATTTTTTAAGTTTTTTTTCTAAAATTTTGGTTTTCGTAGAAGTTATCAAAAAGTTGAGAAAAAACGATTGTTTCCAAAAAATCTTTTTTTTGCTGGCAAGAAAATCCCATAAAAAAGAAAATAATGGAAGATATACATCGTGTTTTGTTGTTAATAGCTATCGTTATAACGAAGTAAAAAATGTCAACGTGTACCACTGTCCGACAGTATATATTACACTTGAACCATATGGTATTCATATATAAAATATTTTTTAAAAAAATTTTATCCTTTGCAACTTTGTAGTTCTGTGAGGAAATGAAAAACTAAAAACTTCAAGTAACTCCATTTTGCCTATAGTTTCATACGTATATCATCCGATTTTTTAAAATGTCGTACAGTGTAATAAATCTATGAAAAAATATAGAAGTTGTGATCATCCTTTTAGAAGCAAACGAATGTTAAAAAATCATGATCTTATAAATTTGTGATGAACCAGCGCTTTGTAAATAAAATAACAGAATATTCAATTTAATGGTCATAACTTCTAAATTTTTGCAAATATTTTCTTCAAAAAGGCCTTGTTTTTCGTTAAGATCGCAGTATGAACTATAAAATAAAACATTATATTCTCTGATTTATAAAGCGTTTTTTGGGTTATTTATAAATAAAATAAAAAACTATGATTTTGAATTCTATTGTGTCTTCAAAGAGTGTCATAATTTCTACATTTGTCCATAAAACTTTGCACAACGAAGTTTTTCGGGACAATGACGAACGCTATTTAATTTGAAGAAAATTGATTCAGATTTAGATATAGCCCCCATACGAATTTCACTCCCGATTTGACTCTTTTCACTCTAGATACCACATATTACAACAGATTTTCTTCAAAATTTCAACCAGAAACACCTGCGGTAAAAATGTGTTAGATCGGTTCAGATTTATATATATAGCTCCCATACAAATTTCGATTCCGATTTGATTTTTCCGCTCTAGAAACTACAAATTGTATCAGACTGTCTTCAGATTTGGCAAAACATCTTATATTTCGACTAGAAACACATGTGGTAAAAATGTGTTAGATCGGTTCAGATTTATATATAGCTCCGATACACATTTCGCGCTCGATTTGATTTTTTCCGCTCTAGAAACCACAAATTGTATCAGATTATCTTCAGATTTGGCAAAACATCTTATATTTCGACTAGAAACACCTGTGGTAAAAATGGGTTAAATCGGTTCAGATTTATATATATCTCCCATACAAATTTCGCTCCCGATTTAACTTTTTCCGCTCTAGAAACCACAAATTGTATCAGATTTGGCAAAACTTCTTATATTTCGACTAGAAACACCTGTGGTAAAAATGAGTTACATCGGTTCAGATTTATATATATCTCCCATACAAATTTCGCTCCCGATTTAACTTTTTCCGCTCTAGAAACCACAAATTGTATCAGATTGTCTTCAGATTTGGCAAAACATCTTACATTTAAACAAGCAACACCAATGGTGAAAATGGGTCAGATCGGTTCAGATTTATATAGCTCACATTAAAATTTCGCTCGCGATTTGACCTTTTCTGCTCTAAAAACCACATAATTTTAAAGATCCTCCTCAAATTAGGCGAAATATCTTATATTTGTCCTATAAACAGCCATGGTGCAAATGGGTCAGATCGGTTCAGGTTTATATATAGCTGCCACTCAAATTTCACTCCCGATTTCACTTTTTCCACTCTATAAACCACATATTGTATCAGATTGTCTTCAGATTTAGCAAAACATCCTATTTAAACTAGGAACACCTATAATGAAAATAGGTCAGATTGGTTCAGATTGGTTCAGATTTACTTATAGCTCCCATACAAATTTCGCTCCCGGATAGACTTTTTCCGCCCCAGGAACCACGAATTTTCACCGAATTTCTTCAAAGTGAGCGTAACACGTTATATGTGAACTGGAAGAACTTATTGTGAAAGTTAGTCACTTTATTCCATGTTTGGATTTAGCCCTGATACAAATATTATTCTCGATTTGACAAATTGGACCATGTCATATTAGCCTATGATTAGGAAACATACAAAAATTCTTCCAGTTTTCACTTTTTTACAGAATTAAATTGTATTCGAATAGAAAGTGGAGTGTATCATATAGTCGGCCCCGCCCGACTTTAACCTTTCCTTACTTGTTTACCCTTTAGTCAAGATTTTGGGCGTGTTTGGAAAATTTAAATTTAGAAAATACCTACGAGAATATTGTATCACATCCTACCTTAGTTTTCTTTTGTCGCACTGTGCTATATATCTAGTCATGTATGTATGTAATCGTTTTTCTGTATGCCTATGTGTTCATATGATAAATTGTTAATAAGGCCAAGTTGTTGTTGTTACCCGTATACACGAACACATGTAATACACAGGTGGACAAAAGTGAATGCATACTTACTACACAAATATTTTCAAATTATTGTAAATAATTTTCATGTTAAAAATACAAAGCAATCTATGAGGACTATTAATAATCACTCGTACATATTTTGAAACGTTCATATTTGAAATGCGACACATTTTACCACTAACGAAGCCACCAAGGTGAAAATCATTCATTATTTCTAAAATTTCGTTCTGTAATGAAACGTCACACAGTGGTATTAACCAGCGACAAAAACTCCCAAATTTAATGTGACCCAATCACTATTGTTTTTAATTGAATTCTGCGAAGTAGTACATTCCAATAAAGTGGACTCTAAAAGATTTTGACAATATCGTGGAAAAATATTGCATTTAAAGTTCATAACATTAAAATATAAATTAAAGAAGTTTCCCATAAAAATCATATTTAAATCTATTAGAAAAAACTCTCGCCAAAATTATTACCCTGTGACATTCATTTTAACCGCCACTGTACATGCCTTCTTCATGTATGAGTCTCCAGTGTCTCTGTACTGCATTTATATATGTGTGTATTTGTTATGAAATTTATCAAGCAAATTTACTTTAATTGCAAACAATTAATGTGAAAAATGTCATAATGGCAGTGGAAGGAAAGGTTAACCCACAAATGCGCCGGCGGTGTTTTGGTTAGTGCTATCTGCACAAGGAATTGTGATAAATTGTTAACATTTGTGTTATTTGCGGAATATTTATAAATTGTTAATTACTTGATGTTTGATGCTTGAGGTGCCACAACAAATGCAAGACAAATTTTCGAATATTTTGCGTTATTTTTGCTTTAATGAAAATGTGTCAAGATATGTGAAATTGTGCTCGCATTCCGAGAAACGCACAATGTCTACGACATGGATGTCATGAATTTCAAATTTAAATTTAAATGTTAACTTAACGCCTCTGTCTGTCAGTCATTTGTTACAGCGAAGATACAGCATGAAGATATTTTTAATATGCCATCACATTTTTTGAATGTCTTTCACAGGTATACAGACATGTTCAACTGTTTAAAATATCCCTCCTTCCCTGTCTTGTGGCCAAGAGGAATTTCCTTCCTCCACAAATTTTCAATATGAATGCGTAGGTGTCTTATCTTCATTATGGCGTAGGTAGGAAATGCCATTGAATATCTGAAATTGTAGACATTTTCATAATTCACTCGTTAAGAAATCTATTTAAGCCCAGAATGTGTTTAACCAGAATTGTTGTTTTGAGACCTGAGAGACACAATAAATTAGACATTTAGTGGTATTTATTTAATGGCAAATGTTAAATATCATTTGATATAAATGACCCAATCATTGATGGCAAAATCAAAACCCACATAATTTGTATACATATACCCACGGAATCCATTAGGATTAATGATTCATTAAAATTTGAAACTCATTAAAGATGCCTGCAAAAGAATGGTAAATGTCACAGTACGATTGGATTAATTTCTCAAAACTCTATGACCATGTACAAGGTATTGGTGTATCGTTAGGGGACAAATCAATTGGTTTAAAAAACAGTTGGTAACATTAATGAGTTGGAAGGGACAATCTAAAAATCTCCCCCTCCATATGTGCAAGAACGAAATGTGGAGAAATGCCTGAAACTTTAGTTCTCCAGTTTAGTTTTTTCATTACCGATTATTTCTTAGATTTTTTATTACGTTAATACCTTTATATTGTTCTTGCGATTTTCCACTGAAATTTTAGTTGATTTTCCCAACAAAAAAAAAAACGTCGGAAAAATCTTAAAAAATAGAGGCCATAATTTCACCACTTCCAAACTCGCACAGTCACTAAAATTGACATCTAAGAACTACTTTAAAATTTCAAAAAAAAAGGGATTCTTGTAATCATTGCGAAAATCAAAATAAAAACTTACATTTACATTTTAAAAGAAAACAAGTAAAAATGGCGTTAAGTTTGGCCGGGCCGATCTTTATATACCCTCCATCATGGATTGAATTCCACAGAGGCTGTCGGTTTTCGTAGAAGTGCAGTAATATTACAGGAAAATATAATTTTTTTAATATAGCCAAACCAAAACAAATACAAATATTGAAAAAATAATTTTGAAATAAATATAATATTTTAAATATTTTAAATCAAGAAATAAATATTTTTATATTTATATTTTCAAAAAGCTTAAATACCATAAATATTGGTAGATAGTGGGTGCTACAGTTGGTTGTGTTTCCATTCTATTTTAATTCCAAAAATACAAACTTTGAAAATCCATTATCAGACGTACATAGTGCAAAATAACCTAACTTCATGATTCAACCAATTTTTGCCGTAAAAGAAAAAGTACGAATTTGGAAAAAAACTTTTTATTTTGCGTGTCTATGTAGTTAGAGGAATGTATACTTCGAATTCCATGATTCCAGCTGCGGCCATTTGGTTGGTACCATTATTACCCCTTTAAGAGTACGACTATTTAAAATCTCTTTTTTGACGTTTCTACGCATTTAGAATTTCATCTTTCTAGCTGTAGTCGTTTAGTTGGTACTATTTTTATCCCTTTGTACCATAGTATCCCTTGAAAGTACTAATTTCGAAAAATCCATTTTTTTCCGTGTCTAAGCAGTCAGAGGAATGTATACTCCAAATTTCATGACTCTAGCTGCGGTCATTTGATTGGTACTATTTTTATCCCTTTTTTCATTTTAACCGCAAAAAGTACGAATTTTGAAAAATCCGTGTATTTTACGTGTCTATGCAATCAGAAGAATGTATACACCGAATTTGATTATTCTAGGGGCAGCCGTTTGGTTGGTACCATTTTTATCCCTCTGTACCTATTGTATCCCTTGAAAGTACGAATTTGAAAAAAAAAACTTTTATTTTCCATGTCTACATAGACAAAGGAATATATACTCAGAATTTCATGACTCTAGCTGCGGTCATTTGGTTGGTACTATTTTTATCCCCTCATTCCATTTTGACCCCAAAAAGTACGAATTTCGAAAAATCCGTTCATTTTCCGTGTCTACACAGTCAGAGGAATGTATACTCCGAATTTCATGACTCTAGCTACGGTCATTTGGTTGGTACTATTTTTATCCCCTTTTTCTATTTTGACCCCAAAAAGTACGATTTTCCAAAATTCCGTTTATTTTCCGTGTCTAAGCAGTCAGAGAAATGTATACTCCGAATTTCATGACTCTAGCTGCGGTCATTTGGTTGGTACTATTTTTATCCCCTTTTTTCATTTTAACCGCAAAATGTACGAATTTTGAAAAATCCGTGTATTTTACGTGTTTATGCAATCATAGGAATGTATATACCGAATTTGATTATTCTAGGGGCAGCCCATTTTTATCCCTCTATTCCCATTTTACCCCTTAAAAGTACGAATTTGGAAAAAATAACTTTATATTATGTATCTACTCAATTAGAGGAATGTACACTAGGGCGTACCTCAAAAAAAAAGTTCGCCGTACACCTTCGAATATGAAGTATTATTGAAAGGTAGTTTCAAAAAAAAAATTTTTATTTTTTTATGCCGAACGTAGGGGTCGCGCTTTTACATTTTTCTATATAACTTGTATTTATAAACGGATTTTAAAGTGTGATACATCGATGTTTTTGTCTCGACGAGGCCGATTTTTTTGTCTTTGAAGTCATTGAGCTCAAGCACCCCCTTCTGGTACTTACCCATCATTTCTCAGTTGCTACTACCCTAATGTACCACTCTAATAATCGAAAATTAAAGCTCGCATAAAATCATGAATCATGTTTGAGCTCAATGACTTCAAAGACAAAAAAATCGGACAAAAACATCGATGTATCACACTTTAAAATCCGTTTATAAATGCAGAAGTTATATAGAAAAATGTAAAAGCGCGACCCCTACGTTCGGCATAAAAAAATAAAAAATTTTTTTTTGAAACTACCTTTCAATAATACTTCATATTCGAAGGTGTACGGCGAACTTTTTTTTTTTACTTGTAACCTGGTACGCTCTAATGTACACACCGAATTTCGTGTTTCTAGCTGTTGTCGTTTAATATGTACCATTTTTATCCCTTTTTGCCCCATTTCACCCCCTACAAATAGGAATCACTTTATGGTGCACGTTTTTGATATGAGGAAAATGCGTATACCAAATATCAAGCAAATATAAACAGACATATTCAAAAAACATGCTTAAATAAGCTAAAATATTAAAGATTATTATTTGTATTTTTAGTCCTTGCGAGGGAAAAATTTTTCCCTTTGTGCCGATTTCGCCCCGTTTCAATCCAAGCCGATCTACGACTATAAGCCGCATTTATGGAAAATTTGAACGTTCTAGCTCCTTTCGTTTAGATGCTAGCGTGTTGAAAGCACGGACCATCCATCCGTCTGTCCGTCTGTTGAAAGCACGCTAGCAGCTATTATTTCTTTCTATGTGTTTAAAAATTGTCTCCTTTGAGGTATGTCAAATACCGGCTCCTCGGAGTTAAGGTTTTCTGAGTTGTCTATATAAGTCAGAAGACAATTATCCTTTGAATGCCATAAAGCCCAAACTTAATGATATGCCGTCCAAATATTCGATAATAATCGATAATTTTGGCTTTATGACATTTTTAATTTCGTCGTTCTGACCTTGATAGTTAATACCTAATCTTTCTAAATTCTCCCAAGGAAAGTCATAAGTACATTGTTTGGAGTTGTGTCAAAAGAAGTAACGTAATTATAGAGAGGACCATTTAAAACCTTAAATTTGAATCGGCTATAAAAAGTATTGATAATTCTTTTAAATTTCTGGTTTT
Organism: Polietes domitor; assembly: GCA_947397865.1. Taxonomy (NCBI): domain Eukaryota; kingdom Metazoa; phylum Arthropoda; class Insecta; order Diptera; family Muscidae; genus Polietes; species Polietes domitor. The sequence goes on from OX377619.1 coordinate 178,070,309, forward strand.
ATTGGAAAGGTTGAACTTTGTCATTTAATAATGGAAAAGAATATCAATCAAAGACTACCACGACTTTCTCGGCAGTACCTCATCCGATCAACCCAATTTGTCAGTACAGCCCAAAATCCAGCTCGTTGTGGATGCATTGGATTCTCAAGAATCACATGTGGGTTCTCTGAGGCAATTTGACTTATTGACAAAGCCACCGAGATGAAAATGAAGGCTGAATTGAAGGTCAATCTCTTCTCAAAAATGTTCTACGTAAATTTCTTATAGTTTGCATTATAGAGACTCCCTACTTTGGAAGTAAGTTTTTAATATTTCCCAATTTTGTTCGAGCGTATAGCGTCCCATTGTGCAAATGTCAAACATAAACGTGAAAATAAATATAAAAATGAATGGTATTCTACCTTTAAAAGTCAAAGTAATCGGTAGTTCAAATTTAAAATTGTAAATGGCCCAACCTATACTTCCGAAATAAATCGATTTTTAAGCTCAATCCGCTGATTAATTTTTTAAAATGCGATGAACACACGTTGCTTATGACAAACAAAATAACCGTCTGCAACGAACGTTTCACAGGGTTTGTGATAAACAGAAAACATTTGCAGCAAGCAAACTAACGATTTAGCATAAACGTTTCAAATGGTTTGTGTCAAACGAATTCCGCAAATGAATTTCCGTTATCTAACTTTTCGTTTGCGGGTAACGATTTTTTTCTTTGTGCGTAGTTTGGTCTCGACTTAGAAAATTTTTGTGAAAATGTGTTTGAAAAATCCGGGTTTTTAATCGAACTGTCACGACACGCTTTTTATGTCATTAACAAACATTAATACCATTTCATTTGTAACACATTTTCTCGGTTTTTGATGGGTTCTATTTCCCATTTCCTTAACCCAACATCGTCCATGAAATTTTTTTGTGACCACAAGTTATCTGTGTAAACAACATCATAACAATCATTTTTATGAGACTTTTTTACATTTTCTTATTCAAATGACAATGTTCCATGCTGACCTAAAACTAAACGCTTTAAACCATTGCTGTTGTAGAACGATCGTAAACTTCCAAAGCGAAAAAAATGTTTCAGACATTCCAACCTTATGACCTGAAGCATAAACTACATGAAATGTGGCCAACTCACACCAGGCTGCCATGTACCATTACACTCCCCTCCCCTTTCCTGCACACAACCCATCCCCCCAAAAAGATGTCATCTCAAATATCGCGTTTGTTATTTGCAACACAGAAATAATGGCGAAATTGTAAACGCCCCTGTTGGTGTTTGGGTAACGTCCACACTAGCACACCAGCACCGAAGACAACTAACGTGGCCAGTACCAAGCAACCACATACTTTAGGTGCCCAAAACCAAAAACATGAACAACCAAAAATGGTGACATTGTGCCAAAAACCAAACCGTACATCATATAATATACGACGACGACCAGGACTACACTGGACCGGCGAGGAGATACCGACCGAATTGTGGTATTGTAGCCCCCAGGAGGGAAACACAAATTTTGAATGGATGTGTGTTTGTGCGGACACAGCGAGAGCATGCACATACACACTAGAGTGGCCTTTATGCACATCAACTTTATAAAAGTTAGCCATCATCGCCCCCGGTTTTGTTAAATTGCTGAGAAAAGTTTTTGGCAAATTGGGACCACCTTAATATTCACACATATACACTTATTGTTAACACTTTTACACTAAACCACAGAGTGCAAGTATTGTTTATAGTGGCAGTGGACAGTGTGGACTGTGGCAGCGGCAGTAGACTGTGGCAGAGTGTCATTATTAAACACATTTCCGCTTTCCTGTTTGTTCAATTCCAGGGCGTTGTGGCTTTCAGTTCTCAGGGCGATCGTATTGCTTTAACGCAAATTGAACAGATGATTAATGGACGATATGAGAAATTGGGTTATTACGATACGCAATTGGACAATTTGACGTGGCTGAATTCGGAACGATGGATAGGAGGAAAGGTGAGTAAGAACATTTAATAGATTTTTTTAAAAGATATTCTATATGTTAAGTGTTACTTCACTCGAAAATTAAACAAAGAATGTGCATTGATGGAAAGCATAAGTAGTATTAACGAAATATATCATTAAGACAACGAAAGGATTTCGTTGAAACGAAGAAAGCTTTTTTAAAATTATGAAAATGTTCCTTCTATTAACGAAATTGTACTTATAAGTGAACCAACGAAATCCTTTCGTTATTATTTCAAAATTTAGAAGCAAAATTATATAAAGAAACTATTTCAAATCGCCAACAACAACGAAGTCTCTATATTCGCAATTTTCAGTAATTGAATAGTATACATTGTAGAGGGTGAGTGTAGAGGGTGAGCCATTTAAAACTTTAAATTAGAATCGGCTATAAAAAAGTACTGATTTATTTTTCAAATTTCTGGTTTTATTGGAAAGTTTGAACTTTCCAATGAAAAAATAAAAATAAAAATAAAAATAAAAATAAAAATAAAAATAAAAATAAAAATAAAAATAAAAATAAAAATAAAAATAAAAATAGAAATAAAAATAAAAATAAAAATAAAAATAAAAATAAAAATAAAAATAAAAATAAAAATAAAAATAAAAATAAAAATAAAAATAAAAATAAAAATAAAAATAAAAATAAAAATAAAAATAAAAATAAAAATAAAAATAAAAATAAAAATAAAAATAAAAATAAAAATAAAAATAAAAATAAAAATAAAAATAAAAATAAAAATAAAAATAAAAATAAAAATAAAAATAAAAATAAAAATAAAAATAAAAATAAAAATAAAAATAAAAATAAAAATAAAAATAAAAATAAAAATAAAAATAAAAATAAAAATAAAAATAAAAATAAAAATAAAAATAAAAATAAAAATAAAAATAAAAATAAAAATAAAAATAAAAATAAAAATAAAAATAAAAATAAAAATAAAATAAAAATAAAAATAAAAATAAAAATAAAAATAAAAATAAAAATAAAAATAAAAATAAAAATAAAAATAAAAATAAAAATAAAAATAAAAATAAAAATAAAAATAAAAATAAAAATAAAAATAAAAATAAAAATAAAAATAAAAATAAAAATAAAAATAAAAATAAAAATAAAAATAAAAATAAAAATAAAAATAAAAATAAAAATAAAAATAAAAATAAAAATAAAAATAAAAATAAAAATAAAAATAAAAATAAAAATAAAAATAAAAATAAAAATAAAAATAAAAATAAAAATAAAAATAAAAATAAAAATAAAAATAAAAATAAAAATAAAAATAAAAATAAAAATAAAAATAAAAATAAAAATAAAAATAAAAATAAAAATAAAAATAAAAATAAAAATAAAAATAAAAATAAAAATAAAAATAAAAATAAAAATAAAAATAAAAATAAAAATAAAAATAAAAATAAAAATAAAAATAAAAATAAAAATAAAAATAAAAATAAAAATAAAAATAAAAATAAAAATAAAAATAAAAATAAAAATAAAAATAAAAATAAAAATAAAAATAAAAATAAAAATAAAAATAAAAATAAAAATAAAAATAAAAATAAAAATAAAAATAAAAATAAAAATAAAAATAAAAATAAAAATAAAAATAAAAATAAAAATAAAAATAAAAATAAAAATAAAAATAAAAATAAAAATAAAAATAAAAATAAAAATAAAAATAAAAATAAAAATAAAAATAAAAATAAAAATAAAAATAAAAATAAAAATAAAAATAAAAATAAAAATAAAAATAAAAATAAAAATAAAAATAAAAATAAAAATAAAAATAAAAATAAAAATAAAAATAAAAATAAAAATAAAAATCATAAAAAAAAGTCGAAGTAATCGTTAGATCAAATTTTAAATGGACCACCCTATATTAACGAAACATACCATTAAAGGTGCAACAGCGAAAGGAGTTCGTAGAAATAAAGAGAGTTCCTTTAATATTATGGAAATGTAAACCAATTTTCGTTATATTAACGAACTTGTGATTATAAGAGGACCAGCGAAACCCTTTCGTTAATACAACGCAGAGTTATTATATCAAAATTTAAATGCAATTTATGGAGAGAAAAATTTTCAATTCGCTAACAATGACGAGAACCTTCTCTATAAACAAGCTTCCCGGAGAATACATTTTCTTTACAGAAGAAAACTGAAAAAAACTATTTTTTTCTTAATATCCTTCCTCTGGGGATATTAAGAAAACATTTAAACAAACATTCTATAGACTAGCTCTTCTTTTCCCCATTTGTCTCTCCGTTTTCTTCAATTGTCATTAATTGTTTTGTATTTTTTCTTTTTTTTTTCAATTTTCCCCTCCGCAGGTTCCTCAAGATCGTACAATTGTGAGACGCGTTTTACGCACCGTATCGCTGCCATTATTTGTGTGTATGTGTACAATATCGTGTTGTGGAATATTCGTAGCATTAGCCCTAATTATATTTAATATATGGAATAAACATAGAAGGTAAGTGCCCTTGATGAAATGATATGATAAAATAAGTTAAGCTACCAATTGCAACATCAGCAGCCAAGGAAATGCTAGTAAACCGACCGACCGCCAGAGAAAAGAAGACGGAACTTGATTGTCTGTGAATAAAATGCGTTTCTTCCGTGCGCAGTTAAGCGAAACAATTTTTCAAAATTGTTTCAACCGCAAGTTATTGTTTCGCTTAAAAGGCAGCAAGGAAAAAATACAGCGCATTGTGTTTTTTGTTTTTGCCGAGAAAGTAAACAAGACCGCAGGCTGTTAGGAAGTATCTTTGTTTTGTTTGTTTTTTTTTTTTTGGTTTTTGCCCCTTTAGAAAGTAAAAGAATGCCAGCACTAAGTTGCATCATGCATTTCTAAATGTTTTGTTGTTTAAGGCAAAGTAAAAAAGCAGAAAACAGAAAACGAACTGTGAGGGAAAACTTTTTTGTATTTTTCTAATGGCCAAGAGTAGGTGGTAGAGCGGTTGTTGGCAACCATTTTTTGTTCAGTTTAAAATTTAAAAATGCATGTTGGCAGGTATTGTTTTAAAACATGGTTGCTAGTGCAGTGCAACATTCAGCGTGGAATGGGTAACCGGGTTTGGTCATCACAAATTAAAATATTAAAAACTGAAATATCCATTTATGTTGCAAGTCTACTTTATCTGAAAATGTATACACTGATTTAATCCCTTTTCTCACCTAAAAGTAAAAATTTTGAAAAATCCTTATTTGTAGCTAGTCCACATGGTCAGTACAAGGAACACACCGAATTTCATGTTTCTAGCTATTGCCGTTTAGTCAGGTCGAAGACGTTTGTCCCATTTTTCTTCCTAAAAGTACGAATTTCGTAAGTTGGCGGCTACGTCATATTTGGGAACTTCAGCCGTTTGGTCTGGGCGCTGGTCATTGTTAAATAAGTCAATGTCAGTAAATAATGAATACTCTTGCATTTATAACATTCTTCAATACGCATTTTTTCTGATGTTTCATTTATGATATATATATTTTGCAGGACTGTTTCTGTTAATGGTCAGTCCGACTACAGTGCGTATGAGTGATATTATCCTTAATCAACAGCACGTATACGCTACCTACACACACTACAGCCTATAAGCTTTGTTCGACATTTGCGATTTTGTCCTTGAAGATGAAGTTTTTATACCCTCCACCTCCAGGATGGGGGTATACTAACTTTATTATTCCTTTTGTAACGCCTTGAAATATCGACCTGAGACCCTATAGAGTATATATACTCTTGATCATCATAAAATTCTGAGACGTCCGTCCGTCTGTTGAAAGCAAGCTTGCATCTAAACAAAAGGAGCTTGGAGGTCCAAAATATCCATAAATATGTCTTGTATTCGTAGATCGGTTGGGATTAAAACTGTGCGAAATCGGCCCAAAGGAAAATTTTTTTTCCTCACAAGGACTGAAAAAACCCATAAATAACCCCTAATATTTTAGAGTATTTAAGCCTATTTTTTTAATATGTCGGTTTGTACTTACTTGGTATTGGGTATGCGCATTCCCCCGATAATAAAAAACGTGCACCATAAAATGATTTCTATTCGTAGGGGGTGAAATGGGGCAAAAAGGGATAAAATGGTACATATCAAACGACAGCAGCTAGAAACACGAAATTCGATGTGTACATTCCTCTAACTGAGTAGAGACATAATATAAACGTTTTTTTTTTCCAAATTCGTACTTTTAAGGGGTAAAATCGGATAGAGGGATAAAAATAGTATCATCCAAACGGCTGCACACATAATGAAATTCGGTGTATACATTCCTCTGATTGCGTAAACACGTAAAATAAACGGATTTTTTTAAAATTCGTGCATTTTTGGGGTTAAAATGGAAAAGAGGGGATAAAATAGTACCAACCAAATAACCGCAGCTAGAGTCATGGAATTCGGAGTATACATTCCCCTGACTGTGTAGACACGGAAAATAGACGAATTTTTCGAAATTCGTACTTTTTGGGGTTAAAATAGAAAAAGGAGATACAAATAGTACCAACCAAAGGACCGCAGCTAGATTCATGCAATACGGAGTATACATTCCTCTGACTGCGCAGACACAAAAAATAAAAGGAATTTTTGTTCAAATTCGTAATTTCGAGGGATACAATGGGTACAGAGGGATAAAAATACTACAAACTAAACGACTACAGCTAGAATAATGAAATTCTAATTGCGTAGACACGTAAAATTAATGGGGTAAAATTGGAAAAAACGATAAAAATAGTACCAACCAAATGACAGCAGCTAAAATCATGATATTCGATACATACATTCCTGTGACTGCATAGACGCAAAATTATAGCCTTGTCTTATAAGCATGGTTTGAAATAAAAAAATATTATATTTATTTATAAAATAATTTGTTCAATATTTGTATTTGTTTTGGTTTGTTTATATTAAAAAATATATATATTTTCCTCTAATATTACTACACTTTTACGAAAATCGACAGCCTCTGTGGAATGCAATCCGTGGTCGATGGACGGCCGAACTTTACGTCGTTTTTACTTTTTTTTCTTATATGTTCACAATTTTTGTTCTTTATGCCTGAGCAAATTACCACTTTTTTGCCAAAAATTACACCGAGACCCAAATTTTTGGGGCCTTTTTTGTGGTCTTTTATCACGCAGTGGTGTCCGTATATGGTTATATTTCCATGACTTAAAATATTACACACAGTGTTATCAGTTTGTTGGTCTTGTGGAGACTAGACAACTTTGTAATAATTACTGTCTTGAGCACCCGATACTCGAGTTGGTAGCGTGTGTCAAATTTGTGAGTTCGAATACCACCAGAGTCTTTCGATTATCGATGCGAAAAACCAACTATAAACATTGAACATGGTTTGAAAAAAAAATTGATTGTCGATGCTTGTGATTTTTTTGCGGTGAATAAAATTAAGTTCAAAGGTAGTTTTAAATGGCGGCATGAAAAATCGAAAACAAATTAAAATTGGCCAAAATGAAAAATTAAATCGCCCAAAAATATTTACTTTTTTGAATTTGAAAAATCACCCAACAATATATTTCATCTCTGGTATGTCAAAAGATATCGAGCAGACTTCGGATTTCGGTTACGCAGAGTAAAGGTTTTCGGTGTTGCATTTATATGAAATATTGCCCAAATATTGTCCTTCAGATGGAAGTCTTTGCAATCAAGGAAGCTTGCAGCAGACTCTCCTCCTTAAGCACAACGGGTCGCATAGAAATCTTTGTAGATATACCATTTTTTGCAAAAAATACAAGTTTTGGTCATTTCAGTTCTCATATCTCTATTTGTTTTACGAATTGAAGTCGAATCAAAATATTTAAAATTAATCAAAATGGCAACAAAAAGCATGGCAACCATTTTCATAAAAAAACCCCAATTTTGGAACACAGTTTCCCCACTTTGGGAATATGGGTATCTTTTGGTGAAATGGGAAATCAAGTAATATTTTCATAGTTTTTATCATTTTGGCGAGAATGAGAAATGTGAACTGAAATGACCAAAACTCGTACAGGCTTTTCCAACAAGAGGTGTTATTTTGGTATTCAAAGAAAAATGCCATTTTTTGAGATAAATGATCGGATGTTTATTTCATAATAAAGAGGTATGCCGTTAATAATGAAAAAGAACATCAGTCAAATGGCCACCACGACCACGCTTACAGAACCATATCCTTTTCATGAAATTGTCCATAACCAAATCGCAAAGTGGCTGCATTATGTCCTTGATAACCTCACGAATTCAATCTTTGAGGTCTTGAACCGACGCTGGGCTGTTGGCGTAGACCTTATCTTTCACGTGCCCCCAAAGGAAGAAGTCGCAAGGTGTTAAATCACAAGATCTCGGTGGCCAATTGTGATCACCTCTTCGAGAGATAAGACGGTCCGGAAACTTTTCCCGTACAAGAGCAATGGTTTTGCTTGTGTGGCACGCAGCGCCGTCCTGTTGAAAGTAAACGTCAATACCATTCAACTCCGGCCATTAAAAATCATTAATAATCTCTCGATAGCGCAATTTTTCGAAAAAGTAAGGACCAATGACTCCGCCGGACCATAAACCGCACCAAACAATCACAGGATGAGGATGGAGAGGGAGACTTCTCAACAATAAATCTTGGGTTTTCCGAGCCTCAGATGCGACAATTTTGCTTGTTGACGTAGCCACCGAGGTGGAAATGTGCCTCATCAGTAAAGATGATTTTTCGATGGAGTTCCGGATCATTTTCATTCATAAATTTTAATAATTTCAATGCGTTGTTGAAGCGTGTATCGTTCCATTTTTAGTAATGGCGTAGTTTCTACTTGTCAAATGTCAAAGAATAAAAGCTTCAAAAGTGACAGCTACCGAAATACCGGGTGATTCAAAATAACACCTCTTGTTGGAAAACCCTGTATTTTTGCAAAAAATGTGGTATTTATGAAAACTTCAATAACCTACCAGACTAATACTATCACTTCCCAGAGTTTTTGGACTGTCGCCCAGTGTTATTATCACCGTGAGCGCTCTGTTCTATATATGAATGATCTGAAGTGTGTTTCATGTTCTAAATGGAGCTAGAGTTGTGTTTTAAATAAAATTGGATATTTCTGGAGTTGGATTTTGGAAGTATATGTCAATGTTAAACCTGATTCTGAATTTCCTACATCCATCATTGCGCTATTCGATGTATTCATTCATTCGAAAGTTATTTCTCTGTTATATCCATCAATTCATTCCTTCATTGAGGAATATACTTCGTATTAGTTCCCCTTATATTTCTGTTTGTTTTCCGAACAATTTTCATTTCGTCCCTTATTGCGCATTGTTCTTTCAGAAATACTTCAATCGAGCTACAACTATCCACTCTTCTACGTTATTGTATTTATTCCTGAATCTATTTATATATATTTCAGTTCTATGACCTTATTGCAATTCTTTAGTACGTAAAAGTGTTCTTAAAAGTATAAAGTCTCATTAATTCTTTGGTCTAGCCTGATATGTGTAACTCTTCCTCTGGCTGTCCGTCATAACGTCCATCGATATCTTCTTCTTACATGTATTTTCCAAAGAAAATCCATTTATCCATCCTTCGATTGTTCTATCAACTCTTCTCCGACCTGCCTGTCTGTCTAACTATCCATTCGTATGTTTAACCGTTTCCTTCATGTTTAATCTGTGTATCCACCCTTCTGCTTCTTTAAGTTCTTCTCTCTACACCCAAATCTTGTTCGGTTTTTCTGGGCATCTGTTTCAAGTCAGTCTCTCTCTCTGTCCATTTACCCGTTTTCATCAGTCTGCACGTGTTTCTGTTTTATCTATTCCTCTGTCTCTCTATCGGACATACGTCGGTTCTATCATCAATCTGCCATAATTCGGTTTTTTGGACGAGAACATAAATCCGAATAATTAATATCCCAAGCTTAAGATTTATACGTAGGCGAGGATATGCGTTTATTTTAGTTAAGCATTTTTTCTGGGCAACACCACCATCACCAACAGCAACAACAACAACAAACCAAACTACATCATACACGGTCTACAAAGCGCAGTGTTCCAAGTATTTTTAGCGTTTTTGCTGTCGTTGCAGTTATTTCTATTTATGTTGCTGCTATTCTTTGTAATGCTTTTGCCCAACAACATCAGCATTGGCATCGCTATCATACCAGCCAGACATGGCAGCAAATTTCTATTAGTTCTACCTACACCCACTGCAGGTAGGTTTTTGGAACCCGTCCGTAGATACCTGTCCCTAGTTCCTCATCTCTTTTTGCTGGTGCTACTGCTAGTGGAGATGATGACGACGATGATGGTGATGGTGACTCTGTTGCCATTATCCAGTTGCCGTTTCGGTGGTATATGGGTGTGTGTGTGTGAGTACACAACGCACTCATTTGTATGTACTTTAGATGTTGCTACATTAGCAGTCGCTAGATCGAGCGCCCGGGTAGGCAACATCAACATCAGCATCGGTGGCCGGGCTGTTGTTTTGTATCCTTAAAGTCTTTTTGGTGCACAACGGCTCTATTTGGACTTAGATTTAGATGGAACCGATGTTGTTGCTGGCTGGGTTGGGCTGGGCTGGGCGTTGTTGCACGTTCAATTTTTTGTGTGCTCTGAAGCGTAAACCCATACAACCAGCCAACCATCCATCCATCTATTCACATTGTAATTTCGTCCTTTCTCGATTCCCCTCCACATTCGCCAACAACAATGGCATGTATGCGTTTGCTGTTCTGTTGTGGGAGGTTATGGCAGCAGGCCACCTACATAGTTTGAATCTGTCCACTGCTACATCAGTATGGCGGGGGGATGGCGTGGATTCTTTGTGACTAGTGCAAATGTGTTTTTGTATAGAATAGAGTATGTGTAAAAGTGTGCATGGCTCATGTTACGGGTGGTGTGTTGCCTTTTTTATTGTGTGTGTGCATTTGAATGCGTCAAATACCTGATGCTGCATTTTTGTTACGTCGTATTTGGCGCACAGTGATTTCAAGCAATCGACGATAATAAATATTTGGAGCTCTAAAACTGCGAAACCAAAATGTCTAAAAATTAATGAATTTTAGGGTAGATATTAGGCTTTAGGAAAATATAACTACATTGAGAGAAAACGCAGTTCGAAACTGCTGGACGCTTTTGACACTTCAACCTATGGTCAAACTACCCTACAACTTCGTTTAATATACAGTTCAAACTATCCTCGAACTTCAAACCATCTTCAAAGTAAAATTATAATATAGACATAGGGTGTAAACACGACAATGTTGTTATCTAAAAATAACTAAGGAAAGGCTAAAGTCGGTCGAGGCCGACTAGATAATACCATACACTTTCTACTCCACTAAATTTCAATTCGGTGAAAATGTGAACGACATTTGAATGGAAGCTATATATAAATCTGAACCGATCTCAACCACTTTTACCATACATGTTTCTAGTGTAAATAAAAGATGGCCTTCCGAATTTGAAGAAAATCGGTTAAGGTATGTGGTTTCTATAGCGGTTAACCTCAAATCGGGAGAGAAATTTGTATGGAAGCTATATCTACATTTGAACCGTTTTGACACATTTTTGTCACAGATGTTTCTAGTTAAAATATGAGGTGTTGTACCAAATTTGATCAAAATCGGTTAAATTATGTGGATTCTAGAGCAAAAAAAAGTGACATTTGTATGGGAGCTATGTATAAATCTGAGCCGATTTGACCCATTTTCACAAGAAATGTTTCTAGTTGAGATGTTAAGCCAAATTTGATCAAAATCTGTTTAAATTTATGGTTTCCAGACCGGAAAATTTCAAATAGGGAGCGAAATTTATATGGTAGCTATATCTAAATCTGAGCCGATTTGACCCAGTTTCACCACAGATGTTTCTAATTTAGGTATAAGGCGTAGTGCAAAATTTTATCAAAATCTCTTCAATTATGTGGCTTCTAGAACAGATAGTCAAATCGGGAGCAACATTTGTATGGGAGCTATATCTAAATCTGTGTCAAGTTTCGTTAGAATCTGACAATAATTGCGACCTGTATCGTGATTACAAAAATACATGGACAGACAGCCATGATCAAATCGTCATTCTATGTCGATCGATATAATAAACAATGGGTCTACCTCGCCTGGGTGTAGGGTATAACAAGAACGAAATAGCCCAGGAATTTGGATTTCGACGGAAATTTGAGCGGAAAGGCGGTTGGAAAAGTATGACAGCTCTAGTAAATCAAATTTGGTTTCAAACTGTTGCACGATTTTCCAATATCTCAACCTATTGTCCAACTAAATTTCGAACTCTCATCGAACCACCACCGAACTTCATTCAAACTACATATCGCACCTTCATTGACCTACCATCAAACTTCATTCAAACTATCTTTCGAACCTTCATCGAACTACCATTAAATTTCATTCAAGCTACATTTCGAACCTGCATCGAACTACCATCAAACTTCATTTGATCCACCTTTCGAACCTTCATCGAACTATCATCACACTTCATTCAAACTACCTTTCGAACCTTCATCGAACTACCATCAAACTTCATACAAGCTACCTTTCGAACCCTCATCGAACTACCATCAAATTTCATTGAAGCTAATGAAATGCCATCAAACTACCTTTCGAACCTTCATCGAACTACTATCAAACTTCATTAAAACCCGCTTTTGAACCTTAATCGAACTAACATCACACATTATTCAAATTATCTTTCGAACCTTCATCGAACTACCATCAAACTTCATTTAAACCACCTTTCGAACCTTCATCGAAATACCATCAAACTTCATGAAGTTGCCTTACGAACCTTAATGGAACTACCATCAAACTTCATTCATACTACCATTTGAATCTCGAACTACCTCCACACATCATTAAAAATACCATAATTCCAATCTTAGGGAGGCAAGAAGGCAACGTTCTTCTCTAAAAATAAAAACGTTATTCGGCCCGAAATGTACATGGTATGATGATATTAGTTTGAAGGTCAAAAGAAATTTGGGACGAAGCTGGAAAGTAGTTTGAAAAGTAAGAGAGTTCTTGGAAGCTAATCTTGTAAATATTTCATTGAATTCTTAGTTTCAAGCCGTTTCTCCTTTCGTTCGTCGAACTACCATCAAACTTCCACCACACCATCAGTCAAACTTACATCGAACTATCATCAAACTTCAATCGAACTTCCTTTCAAATTCAGATCAAATTTCCATTAAACTTCAGTTCATTTTCATAGTGATCGTAAGATGGAAACATGGAAAACATATTTCCTTGGACGTCATTATTCCCGGAATTTACCCGCCATCTTGATGATAGTTTGAAGGCCAAATGAAATTTGGAATTTAGCTGAAAATTTATTGAAATTGAAATAAGTCCTTAGTTTCAAACCGTTTTACGAGTTTTCATCTCAAAATCGTTTGCTCTCCGAACTACCGTCAAATTTCCTTCAAACCACCTTTCAAACTTTTCAAATTAAGCTGAAACCTCAATGGAACTTCATTAGTTCATCTTCATAGTAATGAAGGTCAAATAAAATATGACAAATAGTTTGAAAACTAATTTTTTGAATCTTCCATTCAGCCTCAAAATATTTTAATCGTTGAACTACGGCCAAACTTCCATCAAACCATTCATCGAACTATCAAACTTCTATCAAAATACCTATCAAACTTAGCTCAAACTACACGGCATTTAGGCGGTTTGACAGTTCTTGGATATTTTAAATAATTTAGGAAGATGGTTGGAGAGTTATGTGATCTGGAAGGTTCATGAAATTAATTTGAAAATACATCGCTCGGCGATGATCAAATATTTGCTGTTGTCAACACTTATGGCTTTGGAAAAACAGAATTCAGCAATCATGGAGTGTATTTCATAGTAAAAAGTGAGACTGCTAGCTATTTGTGAGTTAAAAGAACATAGATGTCCAAGATCCAAGCAAAAGCTCAACGACATTTCAACTGAGTTTGCCCGAAATTCCATAAAGTAAAAATCCAAGAAGTAATAACATTGCTCCAAAACTGGGACATGAATTTGTGAAAATAGCAATATGAAGCTCATGTCGATGATAATTCTAAATCCTAATCTAATCTGTACAAAATCTCTTTCCATTTGAAGAACCCGGAAAAAGATTTGTCTCCAGCACACTGCTGAATATTCTTAAAGCCGCACATTAAACAACATAAGTTTTTACTTTTCTCTCTCAGTGTCTTATTTCCATATACAGTTTGTGTTGCATTGAAATTCAAGCATCACACCTGTATTCTGGTCGGACAATATGAATTAACCATTTATGCTAAAATCAATCGCACAACATCCTTGGAACTACCTTCAAACCGCTTCCAACTTTTTTTCTGACTACTCTCGAACTTCAAACTATAGTCAAATTGCTTCATACAACTTCCTTGGAACTACCTTCAAACTGCTTCCAACTACTCTCCAACATCAAACTATATCCGAAATTGTTGAGTTCACTGTGCGGTGTTGCCCATTTTTATCGTTGTCTTTTGGTTTCGGTAGGATGGCCTTTTAAATAAACATCATCAGTGAGTGCGCCAACACCCTCCGCCATCATGTGCACCGTCATCTTCGCTGATATGCTCCACATTTTGTTGTAACTTCAACAACAATGTTTCAGCGCAAACAAAAATATTCAGCGGGTAACATCCTGCTGCTGCTGTCGTTGTTGTTGTTGTTGTTGCCACACCAGGAATGTTTTGTGCTTATTGGAGTGTGGAGTGGAGTGGATTGGAGGTGCACATTAGGGCGTACCTCAAAAAAAAAGTTCGCCGTACACCTTCGAATATGAAGTATTATTGAAAGGTAGTTTCAAAAAAAAATTTTTTATTTTTTTATGCCGAACGTAGGGGTCGCGCTTTTACATTTTTCTATATAACTTGTATTTATAAACGGATTTTAAAGTGTGATACATCGATGTTTTACTTGTAACCTGGTACGCTCTAGTGCACATGCATGTGCTTAAATCAGGATAACCCCATCATGGCACCCATTTCCTCCAAAGGATCCGGTTTAATCTTCTGCACTTACACGAACCAACCAACCCAACCTCGCTGCGGGTTGGCGATACACTAAGTCGTCGTGCCATACGTTGCCCAGCCGCAGTTCACGTGCTGAGACGCGGGTGCATTGGTGCACCTAGTTACACACATCCCGGTGCGAGTGTGTGTGTGTGCGTGTGCATGTGTGTTGATGAGGATGTACGGATGTATGTTGTTAAAAGCATATGCATACTATTAAAATCAACCTTGATGTATGTTGCACCGCATAGAATGAAATGAAATGTGTACATTGTGCATTTTAAAGTTGCGTTTGTTGGTTCTTTAAAAAAATGGCTTGTCTCCTGGCGAACAAAAAACCACGACGATGTTGGTGATGATGATAATGCCGTGCACTTATGATAAACGATGTAACTACGCGGAATTCCGGAGATAAATTTCCAATGCCGTGAACAAATTGTTTAGTATTCACTTGGAGGGTATTAAAAAACACGCGGTGTTTAATGTGCGTCTTTGAGAATATTCTGTAGTTTGAGCATAGTTTGAAGTTCGAGCGTGGTGTGAGAGAGAAGTTGGAAGAAGTTTGAAGGTAGTTGCGAGGAAGTTGCATGAGTGATTTCAGCTTAAATGGTTTATCTAGCCTTTAAGAATGATACTTGAGTACCCACAAGGAGTTCCGGAGAGAAATTTCCAATGCTGAGAACAAATTGTTTAATATTCACTACGAGGGTATTAAAAATATATGGAGTTTAGTTTATGACTTTAAGAATATCCAGCAGATTGAGTATAGTTTGACGTTCGAGCATAGTCGGAAAGAAGTTGGAAGCAGTATGAAGGTAGTACCATGGAAGTCGCATGATTGATTTCAGCTTACGTGGTTTATCCAGTCTGTAAGAATGAGAGCTTAATTCCGGAGACAAATTCGCAATGCCATGGACAAATTGTTCGATATTCACTTCGAGGGCATTGAAAACACTTTGTGTTTAGTGCGCGGCTTTAAGAATATTCAGCAGTTTGAGCATAGTTTGAAGTTCGAGAGTTGTCTGTAAGGAAGTTGGAAGTAGTTTGAAGGTAGTTCTAAAGAAAGTTCTTGATTGATTTCAGCTTACATGGTTTATTCAGATTGTCTTCCAGCCTATAAGTATGCTACTTGAGTAAATACGCTGAATTTCAGAGATAAATTTCGGGAAGTAACATTTAGCAGTTTGAGTATAGTTTGAAGTTCGAGAGTAATCTGAAAAGAAGTTGGAAGCAGATTGATGGTAATTCAATGGAAGTTCTACTATTGAAATAGTTTCTTGAAAAACATATGAGGAAGCTTTGAGATAACTTTAACGATATTTTCTATATCTATGATGCACTGATGTTCATGCGCTGCAATACTGCCGCATTGTGTTATCAAATGGGGAAATATATTATGTGATAATTACTTTGTTGTTCGCCTCTCGAGACAGATAAATTATATTATAAATAAATATAGCGAAAATATTAACATAAATTGAGATATTAGATAAAATAGGCCACCACAGATTTCCATAAACAAACTTAAGAATGTCAAAATGCCATAATGCAGTATTTACAAATGACAGACAAAAAAGTGAAAAGAAGAGCGAGATAGGAGACCAAACAAAAGCGAAAGAAGAACAAATGTTTAGTCAACAATCTCCTCTGCCAAGATATACAATACCCGGCCATTAGTTATGTTAGCGTATTTATGGAGGCGACGGCGGCGGCTTACCTTCGCCATATTTTCTCACATTCCAAGAACAAAAGTAATTTCTTCATTTCGTCTTCTTCTTCAGTCAGATTACTCATATTCCGCAAATAGCGAGATGCCGTTCTTTGTTTTTGGTGGTTGGATTTACATTTTTTTTCGCTCTGTCAGAACGAGCGAACGAACGAACATCTTAAGTACGTGGTTTATTTACGGCCAAGTTGAAAAAAGAAAACTGAAAACTTTACCTTTTCTTACGACGACGGCCGGCAAACATTTTCGCAAAACTCAGTGAACATTCACAACCGCAACCTCATTCTCTGGCTGTTTGTTTGTTTGCCCAAATTCTAAATTCTGTGGACTTTGAAGGTGTATTATTTTAAGTTTTTTTGTTCTTGCTGTTTGTCTTAGCCACGCGATTTGTGGTTTCAGGTTTACATTTTACTTAAACAAAAGCTAAACAAACACTCGAACATTTCGAAAGGCGAGAGAGAGAGGGTGGATGCGAGGAAACATCCTTAAAAGGGCCAGAAATGTCTTTGTAAATTGTTGTGATTTTCAGATAGAGAGAGAGAGACTGAGAACAAAAATGTCATAAATCTAATATGGCTATACAATTGCAAAAGTTTGTTGGTTTACGCTACACAACTCCTTGCTGCTGAAAGTAGTTACGTGGAACTCTAAATAACTTTATGACACAAACTTTAATAGGATATAGAGAGATTTGAGGTTTAAGTTTTAAGTAGAAATAAAAGGTAAACAAGATTTCAAAGACTTCTTGTAAGTAAGCTGATTGCTATAATCGTATCCATCCCCCCATTTTAACCTTCGCCTTTTAACCCATTTAATTTCCACTTTCATAATAAATCCTTTAAATCAGATTTCTAAAGCATTGTTCTCCTCTAATAGGATTTAAAGATTTAAGGTTTGAAAGGTAAACTAGATTCTTAAGACTTCAAATATGCCGATTGCTATAATTCTCCACCGTAAAACCCCTTCCACACTAATGAAACCCCAACAATAAATCACTTTTAATTCATTTAATTTATAACGGCCTACTTCAAGTTTTATTATAAATCTGATTAGCGATTTTATATTTTTAAAGTATTGTTTTCTTTTAAAGTTGAATTATAAGGAGTAGTTTGAAATAGTAAAAGCAGTTTGAATTGAGTTGCAACTGGTATCAAACAGTTTGAAAGTGCTTAAGTGAATTATTGAAACATGACTCGTGTGACCCTAAAACTTAAATTCGATTCCCCTGGAGCAACCATTGACTGCTGAGTCGTGTTTACACATGTAACGCCACATATGTATCTTCGAACCTCCTTAAAGACAAATTAGTTTGAGGGTTAATGTTTCAGTTCGTTGGAGTATTATTAAGTTGTACGCGTATCGTCATCTCGTGCAACCAAATAGTTCACGGATAAAGTAAGTACTTTGACGTTGGGTGAAGTAGAAGATTGAAATTATATGATGGAAACGGAGCTTCAAGCTTTGGGATAATCAGTGACTTCTGAGAAGATAAAAGTTCTAAAATTAAAATGTCCGTCTATGCCAATCAAAGAGAAAGTAGTTCGAGAGTTAATAACATCAGTTTTATGTTCGATGGAGTATTAATAAGTTGTACGTGAGTAGCCATCTAATTTTGAAGTTTCAGTGCAACCACATAGTTCACGGATAAAATAAGTACTTTGGAATTGGGTGAAGTAACTTGAAATTCTATGATGAAATACGAGCCTCAAACTTCCGGCACACTAATCAAACATTCACCATCTCTTTGGCATAATCGCTGACTTCTGAGTAGACAACATTCTTGTTTAAAATGGTCACTTCGAACCCCCCAATCAAAGACATGGGTTAATTATTCAGTTTGATGTTCGATGGAGTATTAATAAGTTAAGACTAGTTCGAAGTTGTAGCGAAGAAGAAGTACTTTGATGTAGGATGAAGTTCATTAAAATTCTAAAAAAATTCTATATAATAACTGACTTCTGAGTAGACAACATTCTTGGTCACTTCGATCCCCCAATCAAAGACAAAGTAGTTTGAGGGTTAATGACGTCAGTTTAATGTTCGATGGAATATTAATAATCCGTCTAGTTCAAAGTTGCGGTGTAACCACACAGTTCACTTATAAAAGACGTACTTTGACGTTGGAGTGAAGTAGTCTGGTGGATTGGAAAAGCGTCAAATTTCTAATACACTAATCAAGCAAATAGTTCACCAATAAAATAAGTAATTTGACGTTGGATGAAGTAGATTGAATTTCTATGACGGAATACGACTTTGAAACTTCTAACTCACTAATCAAACACTCGTCATTTATCTGAGATAATTATTGACTTCAGAGTAGACAACATTCTTCTTGAAAATGGTCACTTCGAACCCCCAATCAAAGACAAAGTAGTTCGAGGGTTAATTACGTCAGTTTAATGTTCGATGGAGTATTAATAAATTAAGTCCAGTTCGAAGTTGGTTACACCGCAACTTTGAGACAACATTATTGTTTAAATGGTCACTTCGAACCCCCCAATCAAAGACAAACTAGTTCATGGGTTAATTATTCAGTTTGATGTTCGATGGAGTATTAATAAGTTGAGACTAGTTCGAAGTTGTAGCGAAGAAGAAGTACTTTGATGTTGGATGAAGTTCATTAAAATTCTATAATGTAATATTAGCTTTAAACTTCTAACTTATCAAGGATTTACCATCTGTTTGTGATAACCATTGACTTCGTGTTTAAACTGGTCACTATAGTGGCTGCGATGCTCAGAATTCAAGACAACATCTCTTTGGGAGAATTATTGATTTCTGAGAGGACAACATTCGCATTTAGAATAGTCACACTAGTAAAGTCGAACCTCCCAATCGATGAAAAAGTAGTAATGACCAGAGTGATCAAACCCGAGAACGACAACTTTTTATATTATCACAAGCATCGTAGAATGTTTCTTATTAGGGACCGCAAATTAATTAAAACATGTAAAAACGTCGTTAAGTTCAGCCTGGCCGAACTTTATATACCCTCTACCATGTATTTCATTCCACAGAGGATGTTGGTTTTCGTATAAGTGCAGTAATATTACAGGAAAATATAATTTTTTCAATATAGCCAAACCAAAACAAATACAAATATTGAAAAAATAATTTTATAAATAAATAAAATATTTTAATTATTTCAAACCATTATTTATCTCAAGTCAAAAAATAAATATTCTTACATTTATATTTTCAAAAAGCTTAAATACCATAAATATTGGTAGATAGTGGGTGCTATTTTAATTCCAAGAGTACAAATTTTGAAAATCCATTATCAGACGTACATAGCGCAAAATAGCCTAACTTCATGATTGAACAAATTTTTGCCGTAAAAGAAAAATTACGAATTTGGAAAAAACACCGAATGTATACACCGAATTCCATGATTCCAGCTGCGCCCTTTTGGATGGTACCATTTGTTTCCCCTTTTTCCATTTTAACCCCAAAAAGTACGAATTTCGAAAAATTCCGTGTCTACGCAGTCAGAGAAATGTATACTCCGAATTCCATGAATCTAGCTGCGGTCATTTGATTGGTACTATTTTTATCCCCTTTTTTCATTTTAACCCCAAAAAGTACAATTTTCGAAAAATCTGTTTATTTTAAGTGTCTACGCAATCAGAGAAATGTATTTCATTATTCCAGGTGTAGCCGTTTGGTTGGTACCATTTTTATCCCTCCGTACCCATTGTATCCCTTGAAAGTCCGAATTTGGAAAAAAAGACCTTTTATTTTTCATGTCTACGTAGTCAAAGGAATGTATACTCCGAATTTCATGACTCTAGCTGCGGTCATTTGGTTGGTACTATTTCTATCCCCTTTTTCTATTTTGACCCCAAAAAGTACGAATTTCGAATAATCAGTTTATTTTCTGTGTCTACACAGTCAGAGGAATGTATACTCCGAATTTCATGACTCTAGCTGCGGTCATTAGATTGGTACTATTTTTATCCCCTTTTTTCATTTTAACCCCAAAAAGTACGAATTTTGAAAAAAAATCCGTGTATTTTACTTGTCTAAGCAATCAGAGGACTGTATACACCGAATTTCATTATTCTACGTACAGCCGTTTGGTTGGTACCATTTTTATCCCTCTATCCCCATTTAACCCCTTAAATGAACGAATTTGGAAAAAACTACTTTTATATTATGTATCTACTCAATTAGAGCAATGTACACACCGAATTTCGTGTCGTTTAATATGAACCATTTTTATCCCTTTTTTGCCCCATTTCACCCCCTACAAATAAGAATCACTTTATGGTGCACGTTTTTGCTATAAGGGGAATGCGCATACCAAATATCAAGCAAATATAAACAGACATATTCAAAAAACATGCTTAAATACGCTAAAATATTAGTGATTATAGTGGGTATTTTCAGTCCTTGTGAGGGAAAAATTTTTCCCTCTGGGCCGATTTCGCCCACTTTCAATTCCAACCGATCTGCAACCATAAGACACATTTAGGGGAAATTTGAAACTCCTAGCTCATTTCGATCGGAAACTAGCGTGCTTTCAACAGACAGACGGACATAGCTATATCGTCTTAGAATTTTACCACGAGCCAGAATATATATACTTTATGGTGTCTCCCATGAATACTTTAAGGTGTTGCAAACGGAATGACAAAGTGAATATACCCCCATCCTAGAGGTGGAGGGTATAAAAAATAAGAATTTTAATATTCTTTAAAATCGAAAAATACGAAAAGTAGTCAACTTTGGGCTAAAATATATCTGATTTCCCGATTTTTAATGTTAATATCTCCAAATAATATTGTCTAATTTTGGTTTTTTACAGAACTCAAAAATGTCTACTAGAACAAAAGTTATTGAATTTTGGCCGATGGATTTCGGTTCTGAACCACTGTGCTTTCTAGCTCCTTTCCTTTAGATTCTAGTGTGCTTTCAACAGACGGACGGACATGGCTAGATTGTCTTAGAATTTTATGACGATAAAGAATATATATACTTTATAGGGTCTCAGGTCGATATTTCAAGGTGTTACAAACGGAATGACAAAGTTAGTATACCCCCATCCTGGAGGTGGAGGGTATAAAAATACGAACACAGCAAGACTGTGAGTTTAAAAGAGCGGTGTTTGGCCTAGGTTTCACATGCATTTCTTATGTTCGGAAGAAAAATCGACCACGTTGACCATTTGCCACTTCGGATGTCGACCAGCCATACATATAAGAATATATGTGATTATTTTTAGAGGTGTTTTCAGGAGCGTTTAGCTCACAGACGGTTTGACCATAGGACAAAATATTTTGCAGATCATCATTAAATAAACCAGAATTAATTTCTGGGGGTGGCCGCAGCAATACTCGTTCTTTTAGGTAATACTTTGCGATTATAAGAAAAAAGTGAAAGGACCTCGCGGATAAAAGTAGTTTGACGTCTAACACACTAATCAAGCTTTCAGCATCTCTGGCAAACGCCATACAAACCAACAATTATAACTGCTGGTTTCTAGGGCGGAAAAATCAAATTCGGAGCGAAATTTATATCGGAGATATATATATAAAGCTGAACCGATATGACTCACTTTGATCATAGATATTTCTTGTTGAAATATAAGGTGTTGTGCCAAATTTAAAGAGGGTTGAAATTTGTATGGGAGCTATATCTAAATCTGAACCGATCTGACTGATTTTCAACACAGATGTTACTAGTTCAATTATAAGATATTGTGCCAAATTTGAAGCAAATCGAGTGAAATATGTGGTTTATACAGCGGAAAAAGTCAAATCGGGAGTGACGTTTGTATGGTGGCTATATATAAATCTGAATCGATTTGCTTCAAATTAAATAGCGTTCAGCCTGGGTCCGCAAAATTTACTTATGCCAATTTTTGTTAGGACGGGACAATAATTGCGAATTGGGACAGACATTGCTTAATCGACTCAGAAAGTGAATCTAAGTCGACCTGTATAATAAACGATCGGTCTATTCGTTTCCTTTTGAGTGTTACAAAGAAATGCACAAAGACATGATACCCTACTGGAGGGTATACAAATATTATCCTTCCGTAACCGTGAAGTTAATGCACGGATTAAGTTGTCAACTTCGTTGTGCAGTCAATCTTTGGGCTTCAAACTTGCCAAAGACAGCCATGCTTTGGGCTTCAAACTTCCAAATTGCTTTCGAACTTTTCCTAGAGCAAATGGTAAGAGTGTGAAACAACAAATGACCTCAACCGTTGGTAAAAGCCTTTCAGCTTATAGCAAATATCTTTCTAGATGTTCATCTTTCTTTGGTCTTTAAAATCAAATGTGTACCAAACAGTCCACAAATCAGCTTTTGGCTCCAACCGAAATTGTCTTAACATTTCAAACTTGTCAAGCGACTGTCAAACTCACAGGAATATTTTACTTGTAATTTGTATCACTACTATAGGGTAATTCCAAGAGAAAACGACCCAACATTGATTTCGACCCTCATCGATTTTGATGAAATTTGGCACATAAATTCTACTAGTGGTTGCGGGTAATATACCGTTTACCATAGCTCAAAGTAGCGCGTGGTTTACGTTCTACAGTGGTCCAAAGTTGGTTGTCTCGGTGTTTTTTTTTAAGAGATGGCTTCCTTATCGATATCATAACTTTCGATCGCCTCATCAAATTTTAACGATATTGATATCAACTGAAAGATTTACACCTCCTCTTCCCGAATCAGTATGAAAATATAAATGAAGGATTCCAAAAATTAAAAATAATTTTAATCCTTGAATATCCTGAAAAACATATCTTTAATTGACGTGGTTTAAAAGAAGTTTGGCGTGGTTTAAAAGAACTTTGACGGGGTTTAAAAGAAGTTTGACGTGGTTTGAGAAGTTTGGAGTGGATTAGAAGCAGTTTGACGTGGTTTGAGATAAGTTTGGTGTGG
This sequence comes from Polietes domitor, assembly GCA_947397865.1. NCBI lineage: Eukaryota > Metazoa > Arthropoda > Insecta > Diptera > Muscidae > Polietes > Polietes domitor. Next base: position 178,093,917 of record OX377619.1, read on the forward strand.
ATTAGAAACAGTTTGACGTGGTTTGAGATAAGTTTGGTGTGGATTAGAAACAGTTTGACGTGGTTTGAGAAGTTTGACGTGCATTAAAGACAGTTTGACGTGGTTTGAGAAGTTTGACGTGGATTAAAGACAGTTTGACGTGGATTAAAGACGGTTTGACGAAGTTTAAAGGAAGTTTGACGTGGTTTGAGAATGTCCTTGTGGTTCAACGATGCCAAAAATTCAAAACAAATTTTAATCCTTGAATATCCTGAAAAACATATCTTTAATTTTCATTATTTTGTTTTGTATTTTAGCTTATTTTATTCTCTACAAAATATCAAAAAAATCAGAGTGGGGTGGCCATAGGTTAAGAAATTACGAGTGTTTTTCCAAAGCATTTCGATATTTCAGAAACCTCAAAATTTTTCATTAGATTGGTTTCGAAATAAAAGTTGTCGATGTTCACGACTAAAATGAAAGATTCATTTGTTTCACGGGTTCTCCCAAAATATTTCGCTTTTATCATTGTCCGTAAGCTGAACGCGCTCAAAAAATCTATAAAACAGTAATTTTTGAAAATAATTCACGATGAGAATGGTATTGAGAAAAAAACTATTAGAAATTAAAATCTTGCCCGAGTCTTATCAAAACATACAAAAAACTGGCAATGTGTCCAGGTATAAGGAACAAGTTTTTACGATTTTATTGTATTTGTTAAGCATTTTGTATAAAATCAGCTAAACTTCCACTTTTTTAGTTCGATTTGGGAGGAAAACTGCACATAAGCTGTTTTAATTGATTGATCTGGCTCAATGCCAATTTGCATCTATATTTTATGGAATGCAAATTTATTTACAAATGGCATGGTGACCATGCAAAATGGTCTTGAGCCAGGGCAATACCCCAATCGACTATTATTATAATTAAACCACTTGATAGAATACTCCAACTCTATATCAAATCTCTTTAGGTTGGTATTCTGCAAAGATTAATCCCTCAACAACTTGTTAAAGGGAAACAAGTCACTTTAAATTGAAAGCGATTCGTTCAATTTGCAGCCAATCCATTGTCGAACATTGATCAAATATTCTCCTTCATAAATCTTAAGATTGTGCAACATTCCCCTATTGTCTTGACTTCATTCGCCAGCATTTGGAGCACTATCAAAGAATGAGCTGCTGCAGCAAACTTTCAAACCTCCCCCGCCCCCTCCCTCGTGCACACAATCCTTTCCCGCTGCATTGTCTTACTGATGAAATGATTCACCCTCTCGGGAATTTAATTAAAACATGTTTGATAACTTTTAACGCTAACAAGATTAAAGATACACTCTGTCTAAGAGCAACAGAAGCCGTAAAAAATTGCTTACAATAGTTTACAACGGTTTAAGCCAAACCATGAGCAACGCCAACCAACACCGAACACAGGCAAAGACATAGCGTCGTCTTCGTCTTCATTCTCGCCGGCGCCTACGTCTTTGGTGGGGCATTATTGTTTCTTACGAAAAACTGAAAAAGAAAATAACGAACTTAGACGGAAGTAATGTGTATAAAATACTGAAAATAACAATGGCCAAATAAGAAAAGAAGTTAGTTTCGGCTTCTATTCAACATCGCCATTTCCCCGGCTTTATGAGATCCTTTAACAATAACCAGCGCCAACAATAGCTCCAACTGTACCATGAATGGAGCGCATACAATGTCTGCCCGTACAGCACGCATTTGGCCCGAGTTGGTTCTTGTTGGGTTCCGTCTTGTTTACCACTACTTTTAGACAATTGCAGGCAATACAGCGAGAGCACAATGGGCCAAACTACTGAAACAAAGTGAGCACACAGCCAAAAAACAAAAAAGTTGCCAAAGGAAGTGAGACCAGCAACAAAGTACCCAAAATGTTGATGCAAAGAATAGAGAGAGAGGGAAAATAAGAAAAACTAGAGCATAACTTGTCGGGGGAAAGTTGGTCAAATGAATTTTTGATCTAGTTTGTTTCATGACAGTGAAGGTATGACAAGGTGGATAGTGAAAACACAAAGGATTTTCGGTAGAATCTGGGATTTGCATGTGCGTATGTAGTTAAGGGATCCATGGAGCGATCCATCATTTCCATCGGCTGAGGAAACACATTTTTTCCATAAAATGTTGTCAGACCATTATGACGACTTTAGTTGAAGGTTGTTTTGTATCCGCTTTCTTTTCGGCGATTTCGATAACTAAATTCAGCAGGGATGCTATAAGTCGTGGGTATATAATGATGTTTGATGTCGAAAAATCTAGGTAAAGTCACAGCATAATTTGATTTGAAAGAAGATGGTTTTAGAAGTGTGGCGTGGTTTAAAAAAGTTTGGCGTGGTTTAAGAAGTTTGACGTGGTTTAAGTAGTTTGACGTGGTTTAAGAAGTTTGACGTGGTTTAAGAAGTTTGACGTGGTTTTAAAAGTTTAACGTGGTTTAAGAAGTTTGACGTTGTTTGTAAGAAGTTCGACGTTGTTGAAAAAAGTTTGATGTAGTTTGAAAGAAGTTTGAAGTGGTTTGAAAGACGTTTAACGTAGTTTAAAAGATGTTTGAAGTGATTTGAATGAAGATTGACGTAGTTTAAAAGCTGTTTGACGTGGTTTGAAAGAAGTTTGACGTGGTATGATATAAGTTTGACGTGATTTGAGAAGATTGGAAGAAGTTTGACGTGGTTTGAAAGAAGTTTGACGTGGTTCGAAAGAAATTTGAGGTGGTTTAAAAGCTGTTTGAAGTGGTTTGAAAGAAGTTTGAATACAGTTTGACGTGGTTTGAAAGACGTTTGACGTGGTATGGAATAAGTTTGACGTGATTTGAGAAGATTGGAAGAAGTTTGACGTGGTTTGAAAGAAGTTTGACGTGGTTCGAAAGAAATTTGAGGTGGTTTTAAAGAAGCTTGACGTGGTTTGAGAAGATTGGAAGAAGTTTGACGTGGTTTGAAAGAAGTTTGACGTAGTTTGAAAGAAGTTTGAAAACAGTTTGACGTGGTTTGAAAGACGTTTGACGTGGTATGAAATAAGTTTGACGTGATTTGAGAAGATTGGAAAAAGTTTGACGTGGTTTGAAAGAAGTTTGACGTGGTTCGAAAGAAATTTGAAGTGGTTTGAAAGAAGCTTGACGTGGTTTGAGAATATTGGAAGAAGTTTGAAGTTAGTTTGAAAGAAGTTTGACGTGGTTGGAGAAGTTTGAAAGAAGCTTGACGTGGTTTAAAAACAGTTGGACGTGGTTTGAGAAGTTTGAAAGAAGCTCCACGTGGATTAAAAATAGTTTGACGTGGTTTGAGAAGTTCGATGTGGTTTAAATTCAGTTTGAAAGAGGTTTGATAGAAATTTGAAAGGTGTTTGACGAGGGTTGAGAAGATTGACGTGGTCTGAGAATTTTGAAAGAAGTTTGACGTGGTTTGAATGATCATTGACGTGGTTTTAAATAAGTTTGATGTGGTTTTAAAGAAGTTTGATGTGGTTTAAAAGAAGTTTGATGTGGTTTAAAAGAAGTTTGATGTGGTTTAAAAGAAGTGTGATGTTGTTTAAAAGAAGTTTGATGTGGTTTAAAAGAAGTTTGATGTGGTTTTAAAGAAGTTTGATGTGGTTTAAAAGAAGTTTGATGTGGTTTAAAAGAAGTTTGATGTGGTTTAAAAGAAGTTTAATGTGGTTTAAAAGAAGTTTAATGTGGTTTAAAAGAAGTTTCATGTTGTTTAAAAGAAGTTTGATGTGGTTTGAAAGCAATATGAAGTGTTTCAAAAGAAATTTTTCGTGGTTTGAAAGAAGTTTTACGTAGTTTGAAAGAAATTTGACGTGGTCCGAAAGTTTGAGGTTTGAGAGAAATCTAAAGTGGTTCGAAACAAATTTGACGTAGTTTGAGAAGTTAGACATGGTTCGAAACAAATTTGACGTGGTCCGAAAGTTTGAGGTTTGAGAGAAATCTAAAGTGGTTCGAAACAAATATGACGTAGTTTGAGAAGTTCGACATGGTTCGAAACAAATTTGACGTAGTTTGACATGGTTCGAAACAAATTTGACGTAGTTTGAGAAGTTTGACATGGTTCGAAACAAATTTGACGTAGTTTGGGAAGTTAGGTGTGGTGTATGAAGTCCACAAGTTAATATCTACAATCAAGTAGTCCATAGTCTAAGTAAGAAAATCTGGTTCATAAAACAACGATACTTTAAACGATTACAAATACAATAAATAATTATTTCAAGAATGCTCCATATCATAACTAATGTGATATCCATTTTTCATGTCCCATCAAAAGAATTTTATTAGAGCAATCATAAAATGTCCAATTTCCACTTGCCCACCTTAAGCACACCGACATCGTTCAACGCCCTTAGAGAGAGGGTGCGAGAGACATAGTGGCTTTGTTCCATATTCCATTCAGACATTCGCTGCTCCTACATAGTGCACCACTCCACCATGTAAATGACAAACATAAGCCTGGCCAGATTTACACCCAGGATATTAAACTTATTGTCATCAACATGATTGCGGTTTATTTAGACATGTTTGCTGTTTTATTCATACAACGTGAATGCTGAAGTTGTTATAAATGCCTCAATTGTTGTAAATATTGTTCGCTTTTGTATATGCCAACAACGTCCTTGTCCATTGTCGTTCTATGACGTCCCCAACGTCAATGTCCTTATTGCCTTCATCGTCCTGAGCTCATTGTTTTGGCACCAAAAAGGACAAATGTTTTGTTGTCAAACTGGTGGTACTTCAGCTATTTTCCTACTCCTCCTACTTCACATCTGTTGGAGTGTCTGCCGGTCATTCATTTACTCCTTCGTTTATTGCTGTGTTGTTGTGTGTCGTGATACAAAAGAACTGAATACAGAGAGAGAGAGTGGCAGAGAAACCCAGAGAGTTGCAAAACAACAACTTTTAGATTAATCTTTAACGGAAATCGCTCTGTTTGCCTTGCATCATTCATTCATTCTGTCTCCGTCTCCATCTCTGTCTCGGTCTCCAATGCGTATCCTTGCGGTAATTCGCTCGGGGAGTATTAATGGCTGTTTAATGTTTTGGGCCGGCCATCGTATTTAAACGTGATTTTTCTTCTTTTTTCGCTTTATTTGCCTCCGTTGTTTTGGGTACTTAGCAAACGAAATTGCTGAAGTGTACATACTTGTTGTGATTTTAATTGAATCTTCTGCTTTGTCCTCTGTTTCGTCCTTTTATATTTGCTCGTATTCGAATGGTTGGTTTGCCTTTACTTTTGTCTTTGGCTTTAGGAAAGTTCATAAATTTTACAATGCAATGCATGTAATCTTCGCAAATCACTGGGGAAACAGCGGGAGCGCAGAAGTTATCAAACAAAAGACATTTGGGGAATACATTTTAATTGAAAAATGATAAGGCTGTATTAGAGGGCTACATGTAGCAGTAAAACAAATCTAAATTATACCCCATTGTCTCTGGTGAAGATGGTGGTTGTGTGCTACTCATTCTAAAATTATTGGGTCGAGGAAGTGCTGATTGCTGTGAAGGTTGACGAATTCAGTAAACCGACGAGATGGTTTAAAATCAGTTTTATGTGATTTGAAAGAAGTTTGATGTGGTTAAAAAGCTTTTTGAGCGTTTGATGTGGTTTGAAAGCAGTTTGACGTGGTCAAAAAGCGTTTGATGTGGTTTGCAAGCAGTTTGACGTAATCAAAAAGCAGTTTGATGTGGTTTGAAAGCAGTTTGACGTGGTTTAAAAGTAGTTTGTCGTGGTTATAAAGCAAGTGGATGTGGTTTGAAAGAAGTTTGACGTGGTTTGAAAGAAGTTTGACGTGGTTTGAAAGAAGTTTGACGTGGTTTGAAAGAAGTTTGACGTGGTTTGAAAGAAGTTTGACGTGGTTTGAAAGAAGTTTGACGTGGTTTGAAAGAAGTTTGACGTGGTTTGAAAGAAATTGGAAGAGTTTTGATTAGTTTGAAGTAAGTTTGACGTGGTTTAAAAGCAGTTTGACTTGGTTTGACAGAAATTTGCAATGGTTTAAAAACAGTTTGACGTGGTTTAAAAGCAGTTTGACAGAAATTTGCAGTGGTTTAACAGTTTGACTTGGTTTAAAGCACTTTGACGTGGTTTGAGAAATTTAAAAACTGTTTGACGTGGTTTGAAAGAAATCTGTCGTGGTTTGAGAAGTTTGAAATAAATTTGACGTGGTTTAAAAGCAGTTAGACGTGGTTTGAGAAGTTTTAAATAAGTTTGACGTGGTTTAAAAGCAGTTTGACGTGGTTTGAGAAGTTTTAAATAAGTTTGACGTGGTTTAAAAGCAGTTTGACTTGGTTTGAGAAGTTTTAAATAAGTTTGACGTGGTTTAAAAGCAGTTTGACGTGGTTTGAGAAGTTTTAAATAAGTTTGACGTGGTTTAAAAGCAGTTTGACGTGGTTTGAGAAGTTTTAAATAAGTTTGACGTGGTTTAAAATCAGTTTGACGTGGTTTGAGAAGTTTTAAATAAGTTTGACGTGGTTTAAAAGCAGTTTGACGTGGTTTGAGAAGTTTTAAATAAATTTGACGTGGTTTAAAAGCAGTTTGACGTGGTTTGAGAAGTTTTAAATAAGTTTGACGTGGTTTAAAATCAGTTTGACGTGGTTTGAGAAGTTTTAAATAAGTTTGACGTGGTTTAAAATCAGTTTGACGTGGTTTGAGAAGTTTTAAATAAGTTTGACGTGGTTTAAAATCAGTTTGACGTGGTTTGAGAAGTTTTAAATAAGTTTGACGTGGTTTAAAATCAGTTTGACGTGGTTTGAGAAGTTTTAAATAAGTTTGACGTGATTTGAGAAGTTTTAAATAAGTTTGACGTGATTTGAGAAGATTTAAATAAGTTTGACGTGGTTTAAAAGCAGTTTGACGTGGTTTGAGAAGTTTTAAATAAGTTTGACGTGTTTTAAAAGCAGTTTGGCGTGATTTGAGAAGTTTTAAATAAGTTTGACGTGTTTTAAAAGCAGTTCGACGTGATTTGAGAAGTTTTAAATAAGTTTGACGTGGTTTAAAAGCAGTTCGACGTGATTTGAGAAGTTTTAAATAAGTTTGTCGTGGTTTGACAGAAATTTTCAGTGATTTAAAAGCAGTTTGACAGAAATTTGCAGTGTTTTGAAGGCAGTTTGACTTTGTTTAAAAGCAGTTTGAGGTTGTTTGAAAGAAATTTGACGTGGTTTGAGAAGTTTAACAACAATTTGACTTGATTTAAAAGCAGTTTCACGTGGTTTTAGAAATTTAACAGCAGTTTGACGTGGTTTGAAAGAAAATCATACCCAATTGTCTAGGGCTCAGGTGGGGGTTTTGCTCCTCATTCTAAAATTATTGGTGGTGCTGATAACTGTGAAGGTTGACGAATTCAGCAAACGGAAAATTTTAAAATTTAATAACACTATTGACTGGTTGCAAAAGATTTTATATTTTTTCCTCAAGTTTACGGCAATTCAAGGTCGTGTTTGATGATATATTCAAATAGCCACATTTAATCAAAATAATCATTTATTTCTTTCTATTTCCCTCCAGAGTAATACAATCATCACATCCTGTATGTAATACAATAATGTTACTTGGCGTTATCATCTGCTTAGTATCCGTCATCTTATTGGGTATCGATGGACGTTTTGTCAATTCAGAAGAATATCCAAAAGTAAGTAAAACGAATCGCAATTTTTTACACAATAATATAACAAGAGATACAATTCATTTCCTTAAGCAATGACTGACCTCGATGTATTTTATTTCATTTACAGGTTTGTCAAGCCAGAGCTTGGCTATTATCCACCGGTTTTACTTTAGCTTATGGTGCTATGTTCAGCAAAGTATGGCGAGTACATCGCTTTACAACTAAAGCGAAAAGAGATCCCAAAGTGAGTTTAATTTATAATCGAACAAAAAACCAAAGATAAGTTGCACCCCCTGACGTATAATTAATATTAATAAGATATTGTGGGGAGACCACAAGGCGTATACTTTATAAATAATACATATTGAACAATGTGGGGAAAGAATATGATTTTATAATATTATGTTCCGCTCTGCACACCGTAATTCGATAAAAGACAAATATTTAAAAATACTCACAAGGAAATTGCAATTAAAATCATTCATTCACACAACAAGATAAACATGATGATAATTGATAATATTAAATGAACATCGCATCATCATCATTGTAGGAAATACACGCACGTCCATTTCCCAATTCCAATACTGTAGGAAATACAAAACATAATTATAGCGAACCGATATGGATACACATACACTGGCGCGTGCAAATATTGATTGACATTTTATAAATTAACTGATAATGACAAAAATGTAACTCATATTAAGGATATCAATAGCTGTTACTGAGTCCAGTGGTTAAGTGGACACTTGTGGCAGTGGATGAATGGGGAGCGGAATAAATGGGAAAACAACGTGTCCATGTTTTTTTGTTTAAATTTAAAATATATAAATAGTTATTAACATGACAGAAGACATGGCCATAGTTATCTCCATACAACAGAAAATAAAACCAAAAAAAATTTGACTGGCAAACACAAGGCCGCAGAGACATTTCGAATGGCATGTAAATCAAGATATATTTTGCTGATTTATAAATTCGAAGGGAATTTTTAGGACAAATACAGAACATTTCTAGAGAAACTAACAAAAAGAAAAAATCATTTATCACATCACTCTTCACGGAAAAAAGAGAAAATCCCCTAATACTCGAACTTCTCCATAAAAACTAAGACGAGTACATATTTGCGGCCACAATAGGACTATATTAGACTTTAAATCCCCTAAGAAAGACAAATGCGGAAAAGGTGTATAGCAATCGCTTCCCATCCATGCACAAAGATCTTAAGAACCCATTTGGCGTATACTTACTATGAAATAACAATTCTAAAGAAAATGCTCATACGTCATGTTGGCCACAAGTAATTTACAATTAATATAATTCATACGCAACAAGGTACTCACTCTGAGAATGAGATAAACATGATTAACTGAACATCGAATCAACTTTCTAAGAAAGACACTCACTCTGAGCCCACGATAAACATGATTAACTGACCAGCTTTCTAAAAAATACACACATATCCATTTTCCAATTTGGTACTGTACCAAATTAAAAACATACTGATACACTAGCGCGTGAAAATAATGATTGACATTTTATAAATTAACTGATAATTCAGAAAATGTAATATCATATTAAGGATACCAATGGCTACTAATGATTCCAGTAGTTATATAGATATTTGTGTATGTTGATGAAAGTGTGCAGAATAAATGTGAAAACAATTTATTTTTATTTATAATAAACATAAAAATAGTTGTTAACATGACAGAAAACGATATAATTAACACCATACAACAGGAAAGATTAAACCAAAATATTATGTGACTGGCAAACACAAGGACACAGAGATATTTTGATTCAGTCCTACATAAATCAGACTAATTATTTTATATATTTATAAAAAGTCATAATACGGCTGTCATATTGATATATTTACCATCAAGAATATTTAACAAAGCTTTGATAAAGCGTCGAAAAAGTCGATTAAAAATATTGGGAGACACAAAATTTAATAAAAGTAAATAAGAAAGGCAACTGGACCCAATCACGTGTCACTGAAATTTCTTAAAAAACTGACATTTTTAGGAAAAATTCCATGGAAAACTTTTTCTTATGGACACATGTCTTTTTTTATGAAAAATTCAAAATACTTTCGTATCATGCTTTTAAGACTGAATTCCAATTACAAATAATGTATTTGACCAAAGAGAAAATATTCAAAATAAAAAAGTATATTAACACAGTTGAATTGGCTAAAGTACTAAATTCGAATATTCCAACAACTTTAAATTGAAATAAAAAATATTTTTTTCAGCAAGTAAGATCCAGCTCCTAAGTGAGTCAAATACTTACTTTCTGACTACCATCATAAACTAACCTAAGAATGAACGACCCATAAATAACAAAAAACAGTACGTTCTTGTAGATCTTTGTTCTAGCAGACATTTTTGAGTTCTGTAAAAACTAAATTAGACAAGGACCCAGGGATTACTTTGAGGCCCAAAGTAGACTACTTTTCGTATTTTCGATTTTAAAGGAAGTTTATATTTTTTATGTTTTAACATATTTTTACGTATTTGTTGATAATACGAAGAAAACATTTTAATTTTTTGTTTCACTTCTTTTAGATTTTGAAAATTAAAAAACTTTTTCTCACACATTTTAAGAGATTTTGCACTCAATTTTTTATTAGAAATTGTGGTTTCTTAACAACTCAAAATAAACCTTGGGTTGTTGTCTAATTTTGGTTTTTTACAAGTTACTAGAACATAAGTTGTCGAATTTTGGCCATTGTCTTCACTCCAAATGCAGCAATTTTGCTTATTGACATGTCCATTGGCCTACCAAACACGAATCTCTTCATTGAACACAATAACACGATAAAATTCCACAATTTGCGAGAGTTATTCTATCGTCAGTCTATTTATTATCTGCGGCGGTGCTATCCAAAATGGGTCGGCGGCGGCGGCTTTCGGCTGATTTGCGGCTCGATCTGCCACACGATCACCCCTATTTATATGACAATTTTGGGAACATGGAGGGAACAATTTGTATTGGTTTTTAATACCTTCTCATTTATTTTTTGGCAAGTATTCCAATATTCGTTAATATTAGCCAATGTTCCCATAATTTCATATTATTATCCCATATAATGGGAGTGAGAATCATTTGCCAAAAATATGGATGAATTTAATAAATTGTTTTGCCATTGCATCATTTCATGTGAGACATATTTGACCAGACATCTTGAATATCATGATCCTTCCCAAGAATGGTAAAGCTCTACCTACTTTGACACACCACAGAAGCACAATAATAAGGTTCATGCTCCAAAAGTGTCCGAACAGTGCAAATAGTATTGTAGTCGGAGGACAGTGCATCTTCGTGTCCTTAAAAATATACATGTCGTTGCGAGATTTTTGGCTTTGTGTCATACACAAGAGTGCCCAAAGAGAAGCATCTTCAGTTTAGATATAACCATGAAAGGAAGCATAAGTGCACCATGATGATAAAACCTCACAAACATCCACTTTGCGGAGTTAGAAATCCGTCAAATCTCGGCGGCGTGGTTGAAGTCGATATGAGACGAAGAAATCGGCGGCGGCGAGGCTCGTGTAGAAACATGCTGCGGCGCCGGCTTGCCGGCTTAAAATCGGTCGGCTTGTATCTCTGTATTCATGAAATGACCAACCAAATAGCTTTGCCAGATCTGTCAAATTTATGACCGTTTAATCTTTATAGGAGAGTGGAACTTCTAAAAAATCCCTATACCTTTTTAAGGAAGCCATTTTCTTTCTAAATTTTTGAGACAATCTGACAATATCCATTATTAAAATAAAATCGCCAGGCTTACCATAAGGCAGTGTCTTGAGATCAGTTTTCTTAAAGAAATATATTTGTGTCATCTCTTTAAAAAAAGCTGAGATTCACTAGATTCCAAATAACTTAAAAAATAAAATTATCTGTGTATAGTATTTTTTGGGCTGAGCTTATATATATATTGGGTCATGAGAAAAACTGATGTTTTCTCCTGATGTTTTATGTTTTGCAAGATAGTTCGTCCCTACATAAACCCCCAAAAAATATCTTCTTCATTTTTTTCAGTATTAATAGACCCTTGGACGTTTAGAGTATTTTTTGTGCTTTTTCAAAGTGACAACTAGAAACTCATATTTCTTGGAAACATTCTTTAAAAATACCTTTCGAATTATGCCTAAATGATAAATAAATATATATATATATATATTATACGTTTTTAGAACCAATTTTGTGTTTACAAAAATTATCGCTGCGTACTCATTGTCCTCCCATTTTTATCAGCTTGTTAAGCATCTTTCGAAAGGCGTTGATTACAGCAATTTAGTTATCAAATCCTTTATTAAACTTTGTTAACTAAAATACTATAAATGTTCAATAATTCGAAGTGTAAGATAAATAGAAAAAATTTATATTTAACGTTCTTTCAAGCGTCCATTCAGAAACAATTGGGTAAAAATTCAACATAAAAAAATACATTAAAACAATGTGATTTTTATTAAATTTAAAATATCCTAAGTTATTGTCATTTAGTCATAAATACTTACTTTTTGTTTTACACATATAATTTTCAAGATATTTCAACTTCAGTTTTATTATTTTTCGCGACGTAATTGACATATTTAAAAAAATAGTCCCAATTCGATCATCACACAAGACTGTTTAAGAGTTCGACTTTTTGTCTTCCTGGAAATACATGTTCATTAAACTTGAATTGACTTCTCTTGAAGAATGGGATCTCTACAAAAAAATTAGAAATCTTAAGGACATATTTCAATAATCAGAATATATGTAATAGATCAGGTTAGATCGTGCAGATAATAATGACACAATTGTATATAAATTAGAAAATTTTTTATAAGAAAGTAGTCTATTTGATAACTTCTATTTCAAATAATCTCATTTTCAATCGGTTTTCAAATTCAAAGCTATAAAAAATAATGTCTCTTTCCACGTTCTAATTTATCTCATCGTCTTAATTGTCCAATCATTTTGCTAATATCTTTATTTTCTTTCTTCTCTTTTCCACCCGCAGAAAAAAGTCGAACCTTGGAAATTATATACCATGGTTTCAGGTTTACTATCCGTGGACTTAATACTGCTGATAGCATGGCAAATATTCGATCCATTGCAGAGGATACTAGAGACATTTCCTTTGGAAGATCCAACATCGACGAGTGATGATATTAAAATACGTCCAGAACTGGAGCATTGTGAGAGTGAAAAGAACTCCATGTGGTTGGGTAAGTAAAAGTAGTGGAGTCAAAGTCATTTTCTTCAAAACATTAAGGAAACTTATTGTCCCTTTGCAGGTCTTGTTTATGGCTATAAAGGGCTGATTCTGGTCTTTGGCCTGTTTCTGGCCTACGAGACACGTTCCATCAAAGTGAAACAGATCAATGATTCACGCTATGTGGGCATGAGCATTTACAATGTGGTGGTGCTGTGTCTGATCACGGCACCCGTGGGTATGGTCATAGCTTCGCAACAGGATGCCTCATTTGTCTTTGTGGCATTGGCTGTGATATTTTGCTGTTTTCTGAGCATGTTATTGATATTTGTGCCAAAGGTAGGAGACGGAATGAATGAATGAATGAATGGCGGGGCGAAATCAAGGAATTTATATTTTTGTGTTTTTTTCTTTTTCGTTTAAGGTTATCGAAATTATACGGCATCCTAAAGACAAGGCCGAATCGAAATATAATCCCGATTCGGGCATCTCAAAAGAGGATGAGGAACGTTATCAGAAATTGGTGACGGAGAATGAAGAACTACAACGACTGATATCACAGGTAAGATATTATTTTAATATCTATTGACTGGATGATCTAGATAACAAAGTAAACAACCACAAATTTATTATTTGATATTTTATTTTTGGTGCCAATTTAAATGTGTTTGTTTCTTTAATCAAAATAAGTCGAATTTCCTATAAGAACATTTCTAGGTTTTTATTGAACAGGTTTTTAAAGGACAGCTAACGTCCTTGCTAAGCCTTTACCAAGATTTCCAAAAAATAATAATTAAAGAACATCAGTTATCACTACATTTGGAAGTTTTTTGCATTCACTTTGAATCGGAAAATAATCATTTAAATCATTCCCTAGATTGCAACGAAAATCCCCTAACCCTATTAACATCATTCTTATTGCTCTTTTTTTCCTTTCTACCCTTTATTTTTGTTCACAGAAAGAGGAAAAAATCCGCTTACTACGCCAACGTTTAGTGGAGCGCGAATCTCAAATGAAATCCGCTGATGCCAATGGTGGCGGTGTTGGCCCACCAACCGCCAGCAACAATGGAATGCATCCACCCGCCGTAACAACCACAGGTACCTCATTATCGGTACATACCTCGGCCACGTCCTCACATCTAACACCCGCCGCATCACTAGCAATTACACAAGGTAAGTAGTGTACACACATAGTTTATATGAGCAACGCTGTCCTCTGTTTACTAGCCAATGGACAGTGCGTTTAATGTGGGCCGCAGCCACAACAAGCGTTACGGACAAAGCTGACAACAGACTTGGCGAACTAACAACATGTGACTTATTCAACATACATTCATACATATATTCGTACAGAGACACAACAAGACACAAAGACAACAACATGTGAACTGGTATGCTGGCATTAACAGGGTATCGCGAAGTGGTGTGATAAGTTGAAATCACCAAAAAAGAATGAATATTTTGGATAGAGTCTTTGGAAAACTCTGTCCTTTCTAAATTTTAATGAAATACAATTCGTAAAATTTGAAGACGAATGATGTCGCCTTCAAAAGGTAAAGCTGATTTTATCATAATGCAAGCATGATAGATTTTTTAGCGATTGCCTATCAGCCATTAAACAAAGAATGAATGATTTCGCTTATCACGCATTTTTCTGTATGAAACGGTTCTTCGTAAAACATCTTTTAAGAGGATTTCCATGTTAAATCAACCATACATTTTCAAAAGTCTTATGATTTTGATAACAATTGATAAATAAAAAAAAACTGTGGTAACTCTGTATTGAGATTTTAGTGCATTCTACAGTATTACCAGCAGATTAGAGGCTGTCGACTTTGCATAATAGTCATATAGTAATATACTAATAGACTAAGTCATATTTCGAACGTGTAGGTATATCAGAGGCACACGATCTGGCTAAATTTTTCAAATAAACCTCAAAAAAGAACACATGGTCTGCATGTAATCGATAGCTTGCTTAGTTAACAAGTTATCGGACGTTGAAGTTTAGAAAAATATTTCTTTTGTAATATGAGGTCAAAATGAAACAGAAGAACAAAAAAAAAATAATAAATATCGATAACTCACAATTATCGAAATTTAAAAATTAAGCAAAAATTGATTCATAATGTTTTATTATTTTTAGCTCATTTGAAAAAAAAAACGAAAAGAAATCGGGCAAAAGTTATCGATAATTTTAGAGTTATCGAAATCTTAAAAATAGGATTAAAAATAGGAATGAGGTCAACACATAAAAGAAAAGCGAAACAATGAAATATGTGTTCGATAACTTTTAGTTAACGAATTATGGGAATTGAATTTTCAATTTTTTAGCTAATTAAAATAAATCGGGTAAAATTATCGATAAAAATTATCTATTAACGAAACCGTTAATATCGGATTTGTTTACAAAATGAGGTTAACATGAAAAAGAGGCCATATGTTCCCTATAATAACATGAAAAACGAAAAAAATATTTTTTTAATAATTCTCAGTTATCGAAATAGTGAAACTGGAAATTAAAAAAAAAAGATTTTTAATGTTTTTAGCTCATTTGAAAAAAATCGGGTAAACATTATCGATAACTTTAGAGTTATCGGATTTTTTCTGTAAAAGGAGGTCAAAATAAAATAAATTATCTTAGATATCGAAGTATCGAAAGTGCAAATTAAATAAAAAATCTCTTTTTAATATTACTATCTTTAGTTCATTTGGAACTAAAAAAATTATTATTAAAAATAATAAATTAAAATTATTATGTAAAAATTATCGATAGCTTTCGAGTCATCGAAATCATAAATATCGGATTTTTTTGTAAGGTCAAATCGGATTTTTTATAAAATGAGGTCAACCTGAAAAAAGAGACCGTATAATAATAACATGAAACAACGAAAAAATAAAATATTTTCAGTAATTATAGTTATCGAAATAGTGAAATTGAAAATGAAAGAAAAAATCGATTTTTTGGATGGATTCGATGGCTTTAACCAAAAACAGGAAAAATGTTTTCGCTAAACAATTAAGGGATACATTAATTCTTGCTATTTTTAAATAATTTTTAAAGCAAACGAACGGCGAAAATTAAAAAAATGCGCAATTTTTCCTTTAATTTTAAATTTAGTTTCGAATAAAAATACATATTATTTTCTTTGAAATGAATTCTCTTTTCTTTGAAACATTTATTTGTAAATAAATAATTTACAGATTTATTTCAATTGTTTCTTCTTATTTTTATTCCAGTGACTGTAAAGTTGTCTGACGTTAAATTTTAAGAATATCAACATGTTTTCGTTTAATTTTTTTATTCCCATGGACTCAAAATCGAAAATAATAAGAAAAAATCGATAAATATGGATGTTATCGATTAGTTATCGATAAATAAGAATTTCATCGTTTTTTTCCGGACCATTGCATTGAAAATGTATCGATTTTTAAACTTTACCGATCGATAACGCGATAACTAAGTGAGATGTCTATAACATTTCCACCATTTTTTCGTTTTTGGGTCTCGTAATAGGAAAATTATGATATTATTCTGTCCAAATTGAGATACCTTTACACTACCACGACTTCAATGCGGAAAAAGTATTTTATTTTTCGACCATTTGTAATCCCGACCGACCTACAACCTTTTAATAGATTTTCGATTTTCATCAATATCGGCAGACCTTCGAAAATTTATTGTTGATTCGACCTCTTAAAGAACATTTAGGACATATGTTTCAATTCAAGAATTCATTTTGATTTGATGAAAAAAGGTTTAGCTAAACATTCATTTAAAGAATAATATCCCTACTCTTAGTTTCATTACGAAGGAACCCCATTTTAAATTGTCTGATTCGTCGAAAGTTCCCCACTTATCATACCACTTCCGCGCAGCCTATCACACACCCTGAAATACCGACATCAACAATGTAGCCACTTGAACCGCTAAATGTTCAACCATCAGCGTCGTCATCGACCTCATGTCCTCATCAGCATCAGCATTACCATCGCCATCACCATCATTGCTGATGTACATCATCTGCATCAATATCATTAACAAATTTTCCACAAATACTACTTACCCCTCCACCCACAATCCATCCATCAGCAGCAGCAATGGCTGTGGCAGCATTCGAAGCCACCACCGCCATCCACAACATAGCCGCCA
This sequence comes from Polietes domitor, assembly GCA_947397865.1. Taxonomy (NCBI): domain Eukaryota; kingdom Metazoa; phylum Arthropoda; class Insecta; order Diptera; family Muscidae; genus Polietes; species Polietes domitor. The sequence continues at coordinate 178,110,865 of OX377619.1, forward strand.
CCGATGCCAGCACCCCGCTGCTGATGAAACCCTTACAACGGCAATCATCTTGTAATTCCATAACATCAACATCGCCGACACGGACACTGGCACTGGAAACAACAAAGTGCAAACGTGATTCCGCATTGCAACCGCTGATACAACCTGAGGGCGCAACATCGACCTCGGTCGCGTCAGATTTCGATAGTGCGATATGCATGGGTGGCGGATATTCGCAATTAACCACAACGACGACAACGCGTTCACGGGCGGCTAGTCAATCGTCGGCATTTGAGTTCTCCGATAATTATCTGTGAAATGCAGACAGCTGCATAGAAGCGGGCGCTTGTATGGATGGGATGAAATAGAGAGCTGCACCACCACCGAAAAAAAAAAACAGAACCATCAAAACCACCGGTACAAGGGATTCTCAGTTGAGGGAGGGCCGCAGCCGCAGCTGCAGCATGTTATTGTGTATCCATTCGAAAATCATGTTTCAGGGTTGAGTCTAGCAAGAAGAAGCAAATGAAAGGGTAATAATTTTCAAAATTCCAAATTCTTCCTTTGTAATAAACGGGCAAACTTTTTTATTTTATGTTCGATTTTAGTTTATCCAAAGCGAAGACAATTTAATTTAGACAACAGAAGTTTTTAGCAACTTTTCCCGTAAATTCTCAATCGTGTGTATGCGAATGTGTCTTATTCGCAGAGCTTTCACACACCAACTGGTATCGTCTCTATTAAATTGTATTACCTTTGGCTTTTCTGTTTTGTGTTAACAAAAAATTGTGTTCAAAAATTGGCTTTAATTGTTATTACTGAAGTTGTGTTTAAAACTTGCTTCTACTCAAACGTCCCGGCACACCTGTAAAAGCTTGTATAAAAGCTCTGTACCAGGAATATTGCGATATTTGTTTAATAGTTATTTGTATGAAGTTGTTTAATGATGATTTCATTGTATATTTGATTAATTTATCTTTATGTTTATCTTCTTTTAGAAATTGTGGCAATTTTAGTTGGAATCGGTAAAGGGAGCTTTTTTCTTATTGAGTACTTTTTAATGTTTTCATTGTTGTCTCTTGTTGTAGACGTTCAGCACTAAACAAAATCCAACACAATTTTTAATAAAATAAAAACTGACTTTCGTAAAAGCTTTAAAAGCGTGATCATTATTTTCGAAAGTTTTTTTTAAATAAACGGAAGCTTTCAAAGTTTTTGAAATATTAAATAAAGCGCTTAATCTATTAGGAGAAAGACTTGCAAGTTTCAACGAGCTTAAATTACCCCGCAAAAACTTTAGAAGCATAATAATTATTTTTCAAAAATATAGAAGCTTTTAAAGTGTTTGAAATAATAAATAAAGCATTTATTAGGATAACGACTTGCAAGTTTCAACGAGCTTAGATTTACCTCCTGATTTTGTAAAAAGAGAGCTTTTGCGTTGTGCTATTTTGTGTGTAATTTGTTTTTATAACACCAACACCAACAAAATTTACAAGATTTAACGCGAGCTTTCGTGTTACGTTTTACAAAATTAATTAATTAATATTTGGAAAGCTTTCGAAATATTTAAAAGCTTACAAACCAATTTGGGGAAAGACTTGCAAGTTTTGCTGAAGATAGAATGAATATTTGTTAAACAACTTTCGAGAATATAAAAAGTTTTTGTACTTGGTACAATGAAGCTAATATTTGATATTTGAAATGTAAGGATGCAGAGAATTTGTCAGGCTACTTTCTTGTATCTACCATACAAATGATCTTTACCTAGGCAAGAGTAAAGCCTTTATAACACCGTGTACAAGACCCTATACACATGGAACTAGAGATAATATGTAGAAAACTGTGTACACAGTTTTTCATTTGGTGTTCTGTTCTCCTTTTTACAGGATTTTTAATTTTCAAAGGATAAAATTGTCTTAATAATTTATTTTTATACTTTCGAGAGGCATACACAAGCGATATGGGTATCAAATAAAAGAGAAGAATGTCAGTTAAAATACTAAAAAATGTCACACCTCTATCTGTATTAGTTTACCATTAAAACCAATTTCAAGTTTTCCCCTTAAATAATAAAAGACAAATAAACTAAATAAATAAGGGCGGAATTTGAAATTGCTGTTAATACTAAACTAATACAGATAGAAGCATTATACTTAAAGTATTTTTAACAGATATTCTTCTCTTTCATTTGATATCCATATCGCCTTTGTATGACATGTTAAAGTATGCAATAGATTTTTTATATCCTTTGGAACTTAAACATCCTGTCAAAAAGGAGAAAGGATCACCAAATGCAACATTCACACAGTACACAGTTTTTCTGCATACGATCTCTAGTTTCACATGTATATTGTCTTGATCAAACTAAACTAAAACTCGAATGTCGATATTAGAATTTTTTGTATTTTTAAACTTTTACTAAAATTGCATTTCTGCCGTAGGTACCTCTAATATTTGTACTCTCATTTTGGAAATTTAAGACCGATAACACCCGCTTATATATTCAATTAAAGTTAATTATAATGACTTAAAATGTTGTGAATTTAACATAGGCACAGTGGTTTAGTAGCAGTCTCGTAAAAATTGAGAAAAAAAGTTTTTTTTTAATATTTACTGACACAAAAAATCACGATATTCTAAATTTGTGATTAAATAGCGCGAAAAAGCCCTTTGTAAATTAAATAATATTTTTTATATTTTTTATTTATTATTTCTGGGCTACTTTATTTTAGAATAGCTGGGATGTTAGGGAAGAAAATCTATAGATAAATGTAGAAATTATGGCTCTTCTTACGGAAATAAGTAAATGTCGTCTTCACGACTTCAATTGAAACAAAAAGCTTCGAATAGGCCCTGTTTTCTTCGTTGATATCGCAGCTATTATAAAATAAAACTAATAATATTATATCTTTTTTAGCTTGTTCTATTTTGGACTGGCTCAAGACCTGCAAATTTATTTAGCTCAAATCAAATATTGATTACAGATCAAAATAAAACAAACAAAACGTAGTGCACAACCAAGTAATAACCCTACGCGAAATTGGTGGCAATTGCGATAAACGTACCTAGCCTGGGAAATGTTGATATGTATATATCACAGAACTGGTCCCAAAGTATGAATAAATTGTCAATACACTTCTCATTTCTTGCTCTATTTTGAAATATTGTTAAATATTTATTTATTTTATTTTAAATAAAGTATTGTATATTTTTATACATACAATAATATATATTATTGTTTATTTATTGTAAATTACAGTAAATTTATATTCTAATTTTGGGTCCAGGGATTAAGCCGGGGTGACTAAGACCATTGTAGCTAGTTATTGCAATGACAGACCAGAGCCTCTGGTGGAAATCGAACTCACAACCCCCACGCTGATAACCGAGCACGCTACCATTTCGACTACCGGGGCGCTCAACTATTATCGTATGTTCAAAAACATAGATCCGTATTCCAGAAAACATGTGTTAATCTCTTCAAATATTTAACATATTCGTTAAAAATTATATCAGAGAAATCTTCGTGTTCTTTGGGCTTGGTTTTTAGACTTTTCTATAGAAGTCATGTCCTTTGAAACCGATTCCTGGTCATATCCTTTGAGACCGGGTTCTGGTCAAGTCCTTAGAGACCGATTCCTATGGCCCAAGTCATGCCCTTTGGGACCGGTTTTAAACTGGTAGTTTAGAAGAGACAGCGGATATTTCCAAGACATACCGCAGGGGATCAGTTCACTCTATCTAATGACAAACCATTATAAAAGAGTCCTGGTTTAGAACGAGGACCGGTTCTTACCCACCAGGGACTAGTCCTAAGACTTGTCCTGAGACAGTCCATTTTCTCGTAGGGAAATGTCACCATGCCGTTTGTAAATCTAGAGCCAGGAGAATATCCCAATTCAAATCAAATATTCTATCATCTAACTTGTGGGGCGGATTTTCGCGCTATTTAACCAAAAATGAGAACATCATGATTTTTCAAAAATTCTTTTGTGTCTACACAGAGGTCTATAACTTCTGCATTTATTCATAGATCTTAGACTCTGTTTTCTTTGGTACAATTGTAGCTATGTTCTATATTTTATGTTGTTGTTTTTTCGTGCCAGCAATTTTTTCGAAAAAAAAATATTTTTAAGAGACTCTTCCCAAACCACTGATTCTATGTGAATTCGCAACAATTTTAGTCAACATAGCTATCCTTAATTTAGTCATATTCCTTGCAGTACTTTATCTTCCTTCCGCCAACACAATGCACTCCATTTATAGAAAACATCCCCAGGGTGTTGGTTCACTAAAGAAAAAATATATAAGGTTGTATTATCAGGCTTATATTTCAAAAATGAGAAGGTACCTTCTGGGTAGATTATAAAATTATGAAAATTAAAAAAAAAATAAATTCATTAAAAAATGTTTAAATCGTTTTCGATTTTAGAAAGTTATACATTGCCCTTCGGCAAATTTTGTAATCATTTTATATCTATAGGATGGGCTATTTAAAATTTTAAAGTAGAATCGGTTATAAAAAAGTACTGATTATTTTTTCAAAATTTATTGGAAAGTTTGAACTTTGTCATTTAATAATGGAATAGATTATCAATCATAGGACTACCACGACTGGCTCGACCGTACATCATCCGATCATCCTAATTTTTCAGTACAGTCCAAAATCCACACCAAACCGTGACTCCTTGTGTATGCATTGGCTACACAATAGTCACGTGTGGGTTCTCTGAACTCCATATGCGGCAATTTTGCTTATTGACATAGCCACCGAGATGAAAATGAGCTGCATCTGAAAACACGAACATTTTCCAATTACATTTCTTACAGTTTACGTTAAAGACTCGCTACTTTGGGAGTAAGTTTTTAATATTTCCCAATTTTGTTCGAGCGTCCCATTTTGCAAATGTCAAACATAAATCTGAAAATAGAAATAAAAATTAATGTTATTCTACCTTTCAAAGTCAAAGTAATCGGTAGTTGAAATGTTAAATGACCCACTCTATGCTTTGTACTCACAGAAATTGGATGTATTTGTCCCAACAATAAGTATTTAGTAATACTTTTTGAAGTGTTTTATATCCACAGCAGCTTTTCACACAAATGGCCGTATTCTAGGTAAAATTTAATTCCTTATAACTGCTATAGGCATCTTCGGAATCCTCCATGATTTGGTACATGGTTATAATTTTTTAAGTGCTTCTTTTTTTTATAGTTATTTCATACTCATGTAATATGGACGTAATAGACCAAGTGATAGACATAAATTAGTTTAAACCGACTGAATATGTATACCCTACACCACAGGGTATAATGTCTTTGTGCATTTGTTTGTAACACCCAAAAGGAAACGAGATAGACCCATCGCTTATTATACCGATCGACTTAGAATCACTTTTTGAGTCGATTTAGCGATGTCCGTCCGTCCGTCTGTCCATCTATTCTTGTAATCAAAGTCCAGGTCGCAATTGTCGTTAGAACTAAATTAAACTTTGGGATAAGGACGAACGCTATTTAATTTGAAGCAAATCGGTTCAGATTTAGATATAGATCCCATACAAATTTTGCTTCCGATTTTACTTTTTCCGCTCTAGAAACCACATATTTCAACATATTTTCCTCCAATTTGGCAAGACGCCGTATATTTCAACTAGAAACAGCTCTGGTAAAAATAGGATAGATCGGTTCAGATTTATATATAGCTCCCACTCAAATGTCTCTTCCGATTTGGCCCTTTCCGCTCTAGAAACCACAAACTTTGACAGATTTTCTTCAAATTTGGCAAAACAGCTTATATTTCGGCTAAAAACAGCTGTGGTAAAAATAGGATAGATCGGTTCAGATTTATATATAGCTCCCATGCAAATGTCTCTTCCGATTTGACTCTTTCAGCTCTAGAAACAACAGACTTTGACAGATTTTCTTCAAATTTGGCAAATCAGCCTATATTTCAACTAAAAACAGCTGTGGTAAAAATAGGATAGATCGGTTCAGATTTATATATAGCTCCCATGCCTCCTGTCTCCTCTGATTTGACTCTTTTCGCTCTAGAAATCGCAAACTTTGACAAAATTTCTTCAAATTTGGCGAAACAACTTATATTTCAACTAAAAATAGCTCTGGTGAAAATGAGTCAGATGAGTTCAGATATAAATATACTCCATTGCAAATTTCGCTACTGAATTGATTAGTTCCGCTCTAGAAATTGCATTTTTGAACAGATTTGCTTCTAATTCGGGTATCATATAGTCGGCCAAGCCCGACCTTCCTTACTTGTTTTATTTGCTTTAATTTATATTTAGATTCGTAAACACTCGTTTTGTATATTATTCGACCTTTTATTTAATTTCTATAAACATTTTTAAATTTTTCTATGTATTTATTTATAACAACCTTATGGAAGAAAATGTGTTTGTCTATTGCAAAAAAAAACTTTTGAAAAAATAAATCTATGTAAGAACACAACGTTAATAGCGTCGAATATCTACGTGTAATTACTAAGAAAGGCCTGCCACAAGACTGTGTCCTTTTAACGCACCAAACCGGCAACTTTTTGTAATTACCACTAAATTGTGATGTCTGTCTACATCGTCTTATACTTCTCCAATGTAAATATCACAAATCACATACATCACCTACACACCACAGTCACCACCTTCTTTTGACAACTCAATACGCACCTTAATATGTAATCACCGAGAAAAAAACACCATATTAATGTCCAAACGCTGTTCAACAAATTTCTGTCATACCGCTAATTAATAATAAAAATTTCTTCCCTATTTTCTCTTTCCAGATACACACGATCATCACACATGAAAAAACGTGTCAATTTCCTTTACGTGATAGGTAAATTTTAATTAATTAATTAATTTTCAGTTTTAGTTTTAAATCTGACAACACTCTCACACACACACACAAAAGAAATCCCCCCGAAAAGAATCGGTTCATGAATTGTTCAAACTTTAAAGAAACTTTCGAACAAAACGAATTGAAATGTTTTAAGAAAATTAACTAATTAAGGCAAACTTAAGTTAAATAGGAAATTTTTAGATCAAAACAAACAAAAAATACCCAAAAATATTGTAGATAATTTCAATACCGAATGATTTGAATTGATATAAGAATTAAATAGTATAAGTAAAAGAAACCACGTCTATATTAAGCGAGAATCTCAAAACTTTTGTACAAATATTTTGTACCTATATTTTAATTTGTTCTAGAAGAAGAAATGTGAAATGTGTTAAGTTTATCTGTTATCTGTTTGCCATTTTTCTATACTTGTAAATATGTGAAAACTTAAATAGTGTGTAACTCCCCTACTACCCCCACCCACCCTCTAATATACTCCAAATATACTCAAAAGAAAAATGTTTCATAAAGTCAGCCCGACAACGATGCGGACTTTAACGTTTAGTTTCACAACATAACCGAGGAATTTTTTAACGAAAAACAAAACCATAAAAAACAGAACTTTTATCAAATTCTCTCTCCGTGTAAATAGTCGAATTTTGTAGTATTACTCTGCAGTAGTCAGCCTCTGTGATCCCTCGAAATGTAGCAGGGATTCAAAGGGGGATTACGTTGGAAATTGTATATATCTGAAATCCACTAGCATAAATAAGTGTTTTAGCTGAAAGTAAGTAAACGAATCTCTAAAAAACTGAACAGAAAAAAACGAATTGTAGTTTTAATCAAGTATTTATTAAACCAACTAAACAGAAGTATTTGAAAAATGTAAAACAAATTTAAACCACATATGCAAATTACAAAATGAAAGTGAGTGAAAACAACTTTGCAAGAGGAGGAAAACAAATGAGGGGTGAATTTCAAAATAATAATTATCGAGCTCGAGGACATGGAAGGACGGTATTTCGAATATCGAAATAAATTCAAAACTCTAGCTCGACTTAAAATTACTTCAAACATAGAATTCAATAAAATGTTGAATAATTAATAATTATCTGTAACTTTGTTGAACTGTGTGTAACAACTTCGATTGTATTTGGGATTTCAAAACTCGAAAACGATATTAACAAATTGTTACAGATTTTTTTTTAATTGAAATAATGATTTATGATCAATATGCAAAAAATTAGGCAAAATTGATTTTTTGTCGAAAAATCATAATTGTTATGGTATTTTTTAAATTGAAATAATGATTTATGATCAATATGCTAAAAAATTAGACAAAATTGATGTTTTTGTCGAAAAATCATAAAAATAGGAAAAACTACCGGAAAAAAGATTTTTTTCAAAATCATGATATTTGAAATTTGTCGAAAGGGCTGTATAACTCCTTCTGATGTATTTGGGATTTCAAAACTCGAAAACGATATTCAAAATTTTTTAAATTATTTTATTGTTTACTAAAATTCTGACTTTCACCGAAGGTACCCTAAATAATGGTAATATAATTTTGGAAATATAAGTTGGATATTAGTTACTTATATTTTCAATTAAAGGTAATTATGATGGCTACAAATGTTACGAATTTAACTTTAACATGAAAATATTGATTTTGGATCAGTCTACAAAAAATTAGAAAAATTTCGTTGTTTTGTTGTTGCCAAACTATCGGATTTTTTTTTACAAAATCGCGATATTTTAAATTTGTGGTTAAATAGCTCGAAAAACTGCTGAGCAAATTAAATTAAATTAAAATATTGATTTAGGATCAGTCTACAAAAAATTAGGCAAATTTGGTTGTTTTGTTGTTGCAAAACTATCGGAATTTTTTTTACAAAATCACGATATGTTAAATTTGTTATTAAATAGCTCGAAAACCTGCTGCTCTAATTAAATTACTGAATATTTTTCGCAATACTGGGATATTCACGAATCAAACAAGGCCTGTCTGAAGGAAATCTAAGTAGAAGTTAGTAGAAGTTATGACCCTTCTTGTAGAAGTACATATCGTCTTCACTTATGACTTTAATTTATGATTTAGTCATATGTCAGAAAACAAAAGTTTTGTTAAAAAGTTATACGATTTCTCGAAAATACATTAAATCTACAATAAGGGTCATAACTACTACATTTACTTGTAGATTTTCTTCAGGTCCTAGTTCCTTCGGTACGACCCCAGCTATTATGGAATAAAACAATATATATTTCAACAGTATATATTTCCACAATATATATTTTCGCACTATTTAACCAAAAAAATGAGAAATCATAATTTTTATAAAATTCTTCAAAATTTCTTCGTCTACAAAGAGTTTCTTAATTTCTACATTTATGCGTAAGAATTTTCGTCAGCAAAAAATATACAAAAAATCTATTTTTCGCATTTTTTGTGGAGACTGTTCCTAAGTGAACAGTGAAATTCGCAACATTTGTCTTCATCATATTTGTACTCTCTTATTCCCAAAATGAGAGCACAAATCTTAAAGGTAAAGGGCGAATTTTTAGCTATTATCTTTTTGGCAACACTGGTTTAAGCAGCTGACGTACGTTTCGTGTTTTGTTTCACTGTCAAACACCTTCAGTTTGGTCTATAATTTAACCATGAATCGTCTTACAAAAGAACAACGCTTGCAAATTATTGAATTTTATTTTCAAAATGCGTGCTCTGTTAAGAAAGTTCATCATTGACGCATTGGAAGGCAACATTGAAGCATTTATTCGTGAGATACGGGCCGAAATGTTCGAAGGAGTATGCCAAAATTGGACTAAACGGATGGACCATTTGAGGCGCAGTCAAGGTCAACATTTTCATGAAATAATGTTCAAACATATGGACCGTACTATCGATTCAAATAAAGATTTCATGAATTTTTCTGAATTTTATGTGTTTTTTTTTTTTTGAAAATACTTTCCTATAGCTTTTAAAAAATCACCCTTTATCTTCGACGAAAGTTAGAATATTAGTTAACATTAAAAATGTTTTCAATCAATTTTATAATATCGTTTAATGTCGTTTAGATACACTGTGTACAATTTTTTAAGTCATGTAAATATATCGTGTCTCCCAATTTTATCCAAATTTATGCACTTTTTTCCGGTGTCATTTTTGCGCAAAAGTGATCATTTTCTCAGGCTCATATCTTGCAAACCGTTTGGAATTTTTATTTACTCTCTGAGGCAAAGTTGTAGCTCTTGTCATAAAGAAATCAAATAACTACATCTTCAAGATCAAAATCGCAAAAAAAACTTAAAAAAATCGATTTTTAACCTTTTTCAGGTCCATAGGTAGCAAGCAGTTCAAAATGCAAGGGATAACAATCAATTAAAAAAGTGTAAAATGTAATTTAAGATCATATGAACTTCCTAGATATGATTCCTAACAACGCACACTGGTCCCAAATCCATTTTTTATGGCATAAAGTCGAAAATGAAGATAGAATCTTATAATTTTGCACATTTGCTAGACATAACAATCTTAAAAAATAAAATTGGGCCGATCGGACCACGCCCATTATCACCCTGTATTAGTAGAGGGTGGCCAAAAAAAAATTATGAAAGCTCCAAATAATGAAACTTATTTCGCTCTGACGAACAATATTTTTCTGAGCATTATTACAAAAGCAACATATATCATACAAATATTCTACTTGAGTCTCTTTAAATTTAAATAATTATTTCAGGAAATAATATAAAATGTCTACATGTGTACAGAAAAGTGAATGACGTTATATACCATTTTAAAGGTACTTGCAATACCTTTAAAATGAGATGGTGATGGGTCTCATACACAAATCTGATAAGTGTATAAGTGTACTATGGCTAATCGAAATTGTGCTAAAGTAAAGTGGCAATTGTAGGAGTTTGCCGAAAAATGCTGACCATAAACTACACACTCAGACGAACACTTTCACATTTACACTTTGAGTCAAGTTGAGTCCTACATATAACTTTTGGTCCACGGCATTTATAGGTTATGCTCATTACGAATCACAAAATTACAACACTTAAAAAATTGCTAAGACTACAGTATTCACAAAATTTTAAATATAATTTTTCAACTACTTACGTCGGCCTTCAATTTCAATAATATAGTAACTTCATTATTTTCTTTTTACTCCTTAATTTTAAGTATTTTGTATAACTGCATTAACTTCGAATTCATCCCACTTTTTTCAACGGCAAACTTTAAATGCCTCTCAGGCTTGCAGTGTAAACACATAATTTTCTCCAATACATTTTCTTGATAGCTTGGAGTGTTGCCATTAAGAATATATATACACATTTAACAATTTCTATTTTTTTTTTAATTTCTGCCAAAAAAATATGGATTTGGGACCATAGTGCACCGTTTAGGTAGCGCTTAGTTAGCGGCAAAAGTGAAAATTTTCCCGATATTTTTTTTAATTTCTTTACTCATACATTGAGAAATTCTGTTACCTATTACAAAGAAAAATAAAAAGACATGTGTCTTCTTTTATGGTCTTTTATCACGCAGTGGTTTCCGTATATGGTTATATTTCCATGACTTAAAACTTTACACACTGCGTAATATAACTTTGTTTGTATTACGTATACGTAATTACAATATACTGTAAAAATAGTAAGTATACGCCCCCGTATTTATAAGGCAGGTGCAAACTCTCATTCAAATCTCAAAATCTTTCCCCAATGTTAATTATATGAAAAAAACATACCAATACACCTAACACTAATAATATAATAAAGGGTGATTTTTTAAAAGCTATAAGAAAGTTTTAAAAAAAAAACACATAAAATTCAGAAAAATTCATGAAATCTTTATTTGAATCGATAGTACGATCCATATAATTTAATGTTTGAAGATTATTTCATGCAAATGTTGACCTTGACTGTGCCTCAAATGGTCCATCCGCTTAGTCCAATCTTTCCAACATTTCGGCCGGTATCTCATGAATAAATGCTTCAATGTTGTCTTCCTATGCGTCAATTGAAGCGGGCTTTCTGTATAAAAAATGTTCACCGAACTCGCCTCTCAATAAGTCCATTATCTTATCTTTTTTAACAGAGTACGCATTTTGATAATAAAATTCAATAATTTGCAAGCGTTCTTCGTTTGTAAGACGATTCATGGTTAAATTATAGACCAAACTGAAGATGTTTGATAGTGAAACAAAACACGAAACGTGCGTCAGCTGTTTAAACCAGTGTTGCCAAAAAGATAATAGCTAAAAAATCACCCTTTATAATAATATAATTAATAGTGCGTATTTTTTATTTGGGGAAAAAAATAAAATTCATTCAAATACTATGTATTTTGGATAAAATCGACGAGTTTGGAAAATTTCACAACCAGTATCCGGTTTTACTCACCTATTTTGGACTGTTGCGCAGTGTATTTTTTCAAAAATATCAATATTTTAAATAGTTTAAAACTTTTAGAAATATTATAAATGTCTCGTACGTTTATGTCAAAATCTTTTGACCACACGTTGGGCGCCATTTGTAATCGAAATTATTTATACTTTATTTTCGAGTATCTAACTTTCATCAGTTAGAAAACAAATTACTTGTACACCCAAAACAATATTCTGATCTTCTGATATTTTTGAATAGACGCAAGTATTTATCATAAAAATTATCGAGGGTTATAGAGTAAAATACGAGAAAATTATATGGTCCAATTTCTTCTGTAGAAGTTTGTCATCCTATTTGTTTGATAATTTATTTTATTAAAAAAATCAGAATCGGGACTTACCCTAGCTAACATAGGAACCACAGAGAGTACGGAAATCCGATAAAATCTATATGGTTTGTGATCTGGAATATTTGATCATCTTCCGACACAATATGTAGATTATAGCAAGGTAATAATGTTAATGTGAGAGACATTTGTATGGAGCCTATATCTAAATTTAAACCAAATTTAAAACCTGCGTCTCTGGGCGAAACCAATTACTTCTGCGGAATTTCACTGATTAATGCAAAAAAGTTCGTTATTCTTGCAATCGATGGGCGCCATTTCCAAAAACATACTATGACTGTTCTAATCTCCGATCAGCCATCTATATTTGTTTCAGAGATATCAATGAACATAATACCGTTGGGCGTCAATTAGACTAACTCTAACCATCCTGACGCCTCTTCACAGGACTACAAAGATCCAAAAGGATGCAATTTTTCAAAACTTATTTTAAACACGTATCATCCTATGATAACGGTATTAGTGTCTGCCTGTCTATCTGTATTAGTATAGCAATTTAAAGTATTTTTAGCACATGTTTTCTTCTTTAATTTGACATTAATACCGGTGGTATAGGTTGCGAGTAACAATTTAAAATACTTTTGAAAAATTCTATCCTTTTGAACTCTATAGTCCTTGTGAGTGGCAACAGGATGAGAAAATCAAAAACTATAAATGTTATTTATCTCAATTTTACCTACAGTTTCAGGCTTATATCATCTGGTACAAGTGTAATATGCGCCAATTAGACTAACTCTAACCATAATATATACCGCTATATATTATTCGGTTCAAATTGTTTCATACATATTTCTGGCGCCAAACAAGGCTCATTAAAAAGTATTATAATTATTAAGAAGTGTTGTTTCCTCGCCCGTATAGGATATTCCTAGTATTCCTCGAACTAATTTCACCCTTTTAAAAAGTGCATATGAAAAATTGTCTTTAAAAATTCCCCTCAATTTTGTTTTCACTCTTGCCATAGATAAAAATCGGATATAATCAATAATAGTTCAATGTTCTAAAATAAAAAGCATTTATTAAGAATAAAAATAATGAATACTCGAAACTCAAACCTATAATAAATTAAAACAACAAACAAACAAACAAAAAACGAAGAGAAGAAGAAATAAATAAATAAATATATTTTCTACAATGCCTATTGGCAGCACACTAAAAAAACACTAAAGCGAATGGAGAAAAAAGAAAATTAAAAAAATAAAATGAATTTTTTTGTCACACAGTCAAATTCACTTCAGCAAAAACAAAAACACGACCCACAACCAAAACATGTTTCAAACGAACGAAAAAATGACACTGTATATACTTAATTTTTTTTTTTTCAAAAATCTATTCAGAGAAAGCTAAGTGAAACAACGCACATTGAAAATGTTAATTATTCATTGAAACAAAACAAGAACTACAATCGACATTTAAGAGTTTAGGCAAACATTTCAACAGCATAATTGAAGCAACAAAAAGGACATTCAGTCGAATTGAATACAAAAATACAAAAATAAAAACAACTGACGACACTCACTCACGAAAAAAATTCCTATGAAATAAAAGACTTTTTACAAAAAAGAAAAACATAATAACTAAATACGATATGATATGAAAATAAAGTTAAATGAAAATTAAAAAAAAATAAAAACATTAAACCAAGAAAGAAAATAATTGTTAGTATTAGTGAAGTTATAAATAGTTTAAAAAAATTGATAGAGAAAACGTAGTTAAATAAAATAATTGAAATTATTTGAAATGTTTACCAACAACATGTGCTGTATATAGTTCAAACCGAAACCGAAACCGAAATATGTTAGTTAAATCAGGAATGATAGAAAAATATGTTTGAAAAATATATAGAAAAATTAAGTCCAACAAAGAAAAGATATAAAAACTAAAGAAATTACAAAATAATGACAATTAGTTAAATACTATCTTAGTAAGAACAAAAAAGCAGCTAAATGAAATATTTATAAAAGAAATGTTTAGTAATAACTGTTGAAATATTTACAAACTATTTTTAAGAATTCAATTCCCAAAAGAAAGTTTCAAACTATCTGTTACTCCTTTCCTACATTTTCTACTGCTAATTTTACCAGAAAACTTTCAGATGCCAGATTCCATACATTTCGATTTATTCCAGCAAATAAGTGTAAGTAAAATATGAAAGAAAGAGAAAACAATTTCTAGCAAAAAAATTATCGAAAATAACAAAAATCTGTAGTTTCCCGCTCTCGTTGGGCGCCATTTTTCCTGAAATTAAAAAATTAGAGTAATAATTGCCTCAACTGCGATACCATCAGATTTGTCTCTGACCTTAAGAAAAATAATGGCTTTGGATAATTAGCCAACATATAAATTGACACTCAACGAGATCCAACTAGCTGATCTGAAGGGAGTTAATGGCGTCGGTTGCCATTATTTATGATTTATAACCTTGGCCGGATAATATCAGAGTGCTGACAAGTTGTGAGCGTATTAATTCAGTCTATGTCTAATCAGAATTATAAAAATCAAAGTAGGCTCTGACCTTAAGAAACTTAATAACGATGGGTGCCAATTAAAACTCATACTTTTAAATCGATATCGATCCATCTAGCTGACCTGAAGAGAATTAGGGACGTTGGGCGCCATTCATTCCCTTCAGGTCAGCTCTGTCTGGCGTGAGTTTACTAACTGTCGCTATCTCTAATCAAACCGATACAATCAAAATTCATTCAATCATAATTTATAATCTAGCCCAGCTAATATAATAGGCCTGTTCGATTGGGCTTACTAGCTTATTTTTTGTATGGAATTTACTCGCTTAACCAGAAAGTAGCTTACTACTCTCTTAGCGTTGCTACCAGATTTTCTTGTTGATCCATTTAAGATAAACCAATGGGCAACCAGGATGCCACCTTACCAAGTCCCTTAATCGTAAGCCCAATCGAGCGGGCCTAATATTTAATAGTTCAAGCCATAAAATTCCCGTCAAGCAATGAGAGGCTGTAACGACTTCCAATTAGTCGATCTAAAGGAAATTAATGGCATTGGGCGCCATTATTTATAATATAACCCAGATAACACCAGAGTATTATCAATATTGATCAAATTAGGCTGAGCTTTTCAGATTATATTAGTCACAGAAATGCTATATTTAAATTCGCACCCAACAATACATGTAATTGTTATAAATGACTGCAGTACTATCAATGTTGGCCCAATTTGGTTAAGCACCTTGAATTAAACTTTAATTTAAAATTACTTAAATTGACACCCAAATCATAATTGTTATAAATGACTGTAGTTGCTACTGCTGATATTTTCTTGTCCAAGGAATATGGCAAATATCCACCACTGCTTGGGCGGACAGTGGAATATTGCTGCAAAAATATATTTTTCGATAATAACATTTCAAAAATGTATTGATGCAGTACTATATAAAAAACTTTCACTGAGTATAATCCATAATTTGTTTTAGTAAAAAGTAATATTTTATCTTAGAAAAAATCACTTAAATGTTGTAGCACGAAAACTGATGAAAAGGTTCATGCAACTCAGTTTTATTAAACACCAGTACCTTCTTTTTAATAGGGATTGCGAATTAAAATGTCTTTACAAAATTCAACGTTTGCAGTTTTCTTTGAAAAACAAACAGAAGTTGGCTCCGTCTACCTCCATTTTCTCCGTCTTGTCGAGAAGAATGGCGAGAGGCTATTCTATAAATTTATTTATTAAAAAATCATCAACTTCCACTAAAACGTTGTTCAAATTTGCAAGCAATTCAGATTGAAACAAAGAATTTTTATAAAAATTCATTCAGAGCTACATATATGACTGGTATGTGATGGGAGTGACCGATTTGGATGATATTTTCAGAACTTTGGACAGAAACAGAAAAATTTGTATGAAAAAATCATTTTGAGTTATATGAACGGGTTCAGAATCGAAATCCATCGGCAAAATTCAATAACCTTTCTTCTTGTAGTTCTGTAAAAAACCAAAATTAGACACAGACCCAATGATTACACTGTGCAACATTTTTGAAGTCATTTCAAAATAACCATATACGGACACCGCTACATGATAAAAGACCAAAAAAAAAAGACCCGTGTTTTTTTTTTCCCCAAAGTCATGCACTTTTTTTTTATGGGCCCCCAGAGATTTGAGGCCTCTGTGTAATTTTTGGAAAAAAGTGATCATATTCTCAGGCTCATATCTTGCAAACCGTTCGGAATTTTGATTTACTCTCTGAGGCAAAGTTCTAGCTCTTGTCATAAAGAACAAAAATTGTGAACATATAAAATCAAAAAAACTTCATCTTCAAGGTCAAAATCGCAAAAGTCGTCGAACAAATCTTATAGGCTGTAGTGTATGTAGGTAGCGTATACGTGTTGATTGAGGATAATATTGCTCATACGCACTGTAGTCGGAATCACTTTTCACTTTTGCGGCTACCAAAGCGCTACCTAAACGGTGTTAAGAATAATTCCTAGGAAGTTCATATGTTCTAGAAAGTTGTTTATTGAGATCTTAGGTACATTTTTGTAGTTGATTGTTTCCCTGAATTTTCAACGGTTTGCTACCTATGGACCTGAACAGGGGAAAAAAGGTTAAAAAAAATCGAATTTTTTTAAGTTTTTTTGCGATTTTGACCTTGAAGATGAAGTTTTTTGGTTTTATATGTTCACAATTTTTGTTCTTTATGACAAGAGCTAGAACTTTGCCTCAGAGAGTAAATCAAAATTCCGAACGGTTTGCAAGATATGAGCCTGAGAATATGATCACTTTTTTCCAAAAATTACACCGAGGCCTCAAATCTCTGGGGGCCCATAAAAAAAAAGTGCATGACTTTGGGGGAAAAAAAACACGGGTCTTTTTTTTTTTGGTCTTTTATCATGTAGCGGTGTCCGTATATGGTTATTTTTTTTCGTGTTGCACTGTGTTATTTTGAGATATTTACATAAAAATCCGATAATCGGATAGGTTTTAGAAATCGGCCCAAAGTTGACTACTTTTCGTGGTTTTTGATTTGTAAAGAAAATTGAAATTGTTGTTTGTATGTATTGTTGGTCTGTTATGTTGTATGTGTTGTCATTTATTTTACAAGACCAAAGGTTGTGCTGAAGTCTTCAGCAGAACCCAAAATTAGCAAAAAGGCAAAGTGAGACCTTTATTGTTGCAGCTAAAAGTTGACTGCGCAGTTTCGATTGGCGCTACCCCATCTCGTCAGAACTTTCGCAACGAATGTATGTCTTTGACTTAAATCAGGTTTCATGTTAGTACCAGCGGTCACATACGACAAATGAGAAGCGCTGATAAACAAAATATTCCACCGAAATTGAAAATATTATTTTTTGTTTTTTCCTGTTTTTTTTAACATATTTTTACGTATTTGTTCATAATACGAAGAAAAAATATTTATATTTTTTATATTACAGATTTTCACATTTTTTCAGATTTTTAAAATTGAAGAAACGTAATTTATTTTTTTTTTACTTTGTCAAACTGTTTCTCACACATTTTAAGAGATCTCATTTTGTTATTAGAAAAATGTTCTTAGCTTTGTTATGACTCCAAATATAGTTTGTTTGTTATAAAATTAAAAAAAAATATAATTTTTAAGCAAATGCCTGGCTTTGGACCAACACAACTTTTTTCCTTCAGAAGATTTAATTAAATTTATTCATATTTGGAAGGGATGAAGGGTTCCCTGTTTTTCAGGGTAATTTTTGCCTGCACTAAATTGCCCCCTTTTGAAGATGGCATACATTTAGTGCAAAAAGTCAGATTTTTAGTTCCAAAACGCGAACTACTCATTTTTTCACATTAACTTTTGAAAAGTAGTAGCATATAAAAAGAAGAATTTTATTATAAAATAAGAGAGAGCTACTAACAGAACATCCCGTAGCATGTCATAGAATTATTATGATCATCAATGATATCTACAACAATGCTGGTCTCTTTGGGCGCCAATTGCAATTAGCAAAATTTATAATTTATAAATTTATGATTTTTTCGTTTATTTTATTTTGTAAACCCAATCCTACTATAAGGTCTTCTATTGCAGAGCTCCTAGAAGGGAGGTGTACAAACCTACAGCTCATACGGCTCGTGACGACAATCTTGAAAAGCCTTGAAGCGATTTTTGCACCAAATACCCGGACTTTTATAATATAGTCAGAGTAATACCCAAGAAGAACTAATTATATTGATCAGATTATAAGAATAATTATATTTATACTTATTACAATTCTGATGCCAATTATAATGACCTGTAGTTTAACAAGGGACATTCTAATTGGCTACAAAATCGTGTGTAGATATAGATCGTATTTATATAGTACGGAGCATCATTAGAGGTTTATTCATTCCAATGAATTGGCTCACGTTGTGCGCCAAAACAGAAATTGTATATAATAAATCAAATTTCCGAATTGTCTACTCTTTGTCTTCTTATTGATGAAATCAGTTACTAGTGAATCTTTCTGAACTACACGTGCCTATTTTCCGTATCGCTTTCCTTCATGCAAGTAATGTAATTTATTATAGACCCATTTCATACCTGTCAAATATTGCCAAACTTTTCGAACACATAATTAGTAAAAAATTGTCTTGTAGATTTAAGAACTATATCAGTCCTACTCAACAAGGATTCTTTCATGGACGGTCTACAACTAGCAATTTAGCAGTTTTTACAAAATACTGCATTTCGAATTTTGAGAGTGGTGTTCAAGTGGATACTATTTATTCTGATTTCTCTAAAGCTTTGGACAGAGTTCTTCATAATGTTTATACAATAACAAATTAATGAAAATTGGCTTTCGTTCTGAAATTATTGATTGGTTCCGAACATATTTAATAAATAGACACTGTTCACTATTTTTAGATGTTTTCTATTCAGATAATTATATTCCAATTTCCGATATCCCTCAATGTAGTGTATTGGGTCCGTTTTTGTTCAATATTTTTGTTAATGATATTGATTGCTGTTTTTTGAATTCTAGGCACCTCATGTATGCTGATGATCTAAAGATTTTCAGAGCTATTCGATCTTTTAGTGACATTAAAATATTGCAGGATGATATTTATAGATTTCCCCGTTGGTCTACATATAATGGTAATTCAATAATTTCACAATACAATATTTCAAGTCATAATTTGGATGTTGTGTTTGAAAAGCTTGACTTAGGTGTTTGGTTTGACTATAAGTTAACTTTCCTCAGTCATCTAAATTACATTATCCCTAAGGCTTATTCAGTTATGTATATGATACGTAAAAACACTGCTGAATTCTCAGACCCATATGTGAAAAAGGTTTTATATTGCTCCTTTGGTTCGATCAATTTTTTATTATTATTATTATTTAATTTCATAAATTACAATTGATAAAAAGTGCCTCAGCGCCTCTAGGGCATTATTGAGGCTATCTGGCAACGCAACTTCAAGAATAATATTTACAAAATATAATATAATACATTATAAATTTAATAAAACTCATATCATATAGGAAGCGTTTCAATGTTCTGATAAAGATAATCCTTTAAACGGTTTTTAAAAACAGAAACAGTTTGAGAATCTTGCAATATTTGCTGCAAGTTATTGTATTCAACGATACCCATGTGTTCAATTCTTTGCTTAGTGACTTCTAATCTACACCTTGCAATATATAAGTTTGAGTTGTTCCTTGTGTTGAAGTTGTGTTGAATTCTGCTAAAATTAATACTATGGTATCCAATGTTGCTTATCACTTTGACACATACATTAGCAATTGCATTTTGTGAACTCCATACACGGGTAAAATTTTTTGAGCTATAGCGATAAAGTCGGATGCAATCTCGGGAGATTAAAAACTATTTTTAAAGATTTGTTTTGCCATATTTGTAATGTTGTTAGATCTAGGTTCTTTTTATATCCAATGAGTGCCAAATAATTAACGTGGCTTTGAACAAGCGTTTGAAAAATAATATATTTGGATTCTAGGTTTAGCTTATATAAAATACCAACAACAGGTGCAATTTTCAATCTAAGTTGTTCAATATGTAGTTTCCAGCTTAGATTTCTCTGTAAATGAATCCCCAGGTATTTTATACTATATACTTCAGAGACCTCTCTACCATCCACAAAAATCTGGCATGGAGTTTCGCCTTGATTTGATTGTGGTCTAAACCTTATAAATTTAGTTTTTGTTGCACTTAATATCAATTGATTTAATCTGACATATTCTGAAATTAAAGCTGCGTCCCGTTCAACAAAAGTTTTAAGAACTAAATTCTGTATGTATGGATAAAATATGCATAAATCTTCGGCATACATAAACAATTTTCCGGTCAGTTCAAGGTTATTTATATCATTTATATATATTTTAAATAACAGAGGTCCCAAGACACTACCTTGTGGAACACCGCATATCACATCTCCCATTGAGTTTTTACTTGAATTTATTTGGACGTACTGTTTCCGGTTCTTTAGATAATTTTCCAGCAATAATAGTTCAATGTTTTTAATACCATAACAAGACAGTTTTTTACGCAAAATGGAATGATCAACGAGATCAAATGCTTTCGAAAAATCATAAAAAACTCCTCCAACTCCGGAATAACCGCGGTCTAACCCATCACACATGTAATTCACTACATTAGTAACCGCCTCTTCCGTCCAACATCCTTTCCTAAAACCATATTAGTTCGCAGGCATAAAATTTTCATTTTCCATGTATACTGAGAACTGAGAATACAAAATCTTTTAAAAAAATTTGTCAACAGCAGAATGATATCGGTCTAAATTTGTCTACTGTATTAGTATTAACTTCTTTGGGAATCGGAATGACTTTACGTATCTTCAAGATATCCATGAATATAAAAGTATTTATTATGCTATTGAAGATTTTTGTCAAGTAAGGACATAGTTCATCTACACATTCAATAATTGTTAACGGCATAATTCCATCAAAACCTGTACTACTTGACATTTCCATACTTGTTATTATGTCGCAGACTTCGTTATTAGTGACATTGCCCATGTGAAATGAGTTGTGGTGACCGCGCAAGGTTCTAAATAAATTAAAATTGTCAGTAGGATAAATAGCAATTTGTTGTTTCAGATTAAACACAGATTTTAAAAAATATTGATTGAACTTTTCAGCCTTCAAACAATCGTGAACTATATGTTCACCTTCATCATCCACTAGATCAATTTCTGGCTTATTTTTCCTACCAAGTGTTTGGTTCAAAAATGTTCAACATTTTCTGGATTGATGCTGAAATCTGGACACATTTACCAAATAATGCTTACGCATTGCATCTTTGGAAGCTATTTTGACAATCTTGCTTATTCTTTTCAGAATTGATTCTATATCATAGTTTACATTCTTACGCCTAAGTTTCAAGAACTTTTCTTATACTCTATAAGAGCTTGTAAATTACCATTTACCCATGGTGTCATTTCATACCGCAAGGACTTTCTCTTTTTTGATTCAGTTGCTGAATGTGCAACAGCATTACATATTGAATTTAAGAGATAAGAGATGTCATCAGATGGATTTCCCGTCAGATTTGAAAATTTTAAATCATGATGAAGAAAATTGTTCACTCGTTCATAATTGCATTGGTAACGACTAATAAAATCTTTATTTTCAATATGCAATTGAATATGCTTCTTTCATTTGGAGTCCAAATACATCAGTACATATTAATCGTGTTGAGAAAGTTCAAAAGACGTTTATGAAGTTTGCTTTAAACTCTTTAAACGTTTATGCACCATTTCCATCGTACGAAAGTTGCTTCTATCTTTCAAATCGTTGATTTCTAGAAGAGATATAGCTTCGCTGGTGTTTTTACATGGTATTTTTAATGCCCCTGTGGAATGTCCAGAGTTAGTATCTGTCATTCAGTTTAGTGCGCCGTCCCGATCTTTGAGACATTACTACCCTTTTCATATCGATAGACATTTGTCTAATTATGCTTCTAATGAACCCTTGATTAAATCGATGAAACTTTATAACACTATTTGTGAGTTTGTAGATTTTTCTAATACTAATTTTAATATAAATACAACATTGCTGGTCTGTAAGGATTTTATATTAGAGAAAAGTGCTACAAAAGACATTTCTCCAATAATACTGGTATCCTTCTTGCTACTTTGGGCACCACTTGAATGTAGGATGATTTATAATATGACTTCCGTAATCTAGCTAGAGTAATGCATAAAATAATAAATATCAATACCTTTCGCCGTTACTCATATGAACCTTTAAGGGGAAGTGTAATGAGAGACTTTTCTCTAATAATAAAATACATATATTTCTCCCAACGTTGAGTACCAATTATAGTAAGGATGGTTTTTAATATGACTAATAGCAACAACACTGTCGATCTCTGGTTAATTATGAAGAGAGAGATTGATCATTATAATCGAAAATCTCCTTTATTGTTGGCGAGACTCTATCTCCAATTACAGAGGTTTGTCCGCACTCGACGAGAAGTTGTTATTCTTTTGTTTCAATTTCAATTTGTTAAGAATAACATTTGCTTTCTTTGGATATTCATACTCTGACAATAAACATGACTAATCCTGTATTCTTAATTATTGAATTTCAAACGAAAAAATTAACCTGAGAATGAAAATAGACTATGTTTATAGATTTTATTTAATCGTTGAATATTTTACATATTGTTTTGTGCATGAATAGGTGGTCTGTTATGTTATGTGTGTTGTCATCTATTCTTGTTTCAGGCCAATAAATTAAATATTTTTTTATTTTTGTTTTGTCATTTACAGACAGAAAAATATTTGTTGGTTAAATAAGCCGAAAATCTCTACTTACGCGAGTTTCCATCAAAAATTCCGTCAAAAAGTTCAAATAATAAACATTTTCAAAAGTCTTCAAAAAATCCACAAAAATTTTCCTTGACATTCGATCGAAATATGCAATCTCTGGCATCCAGAACTTCTACCCTTCTGAAATTTCTCCAACTATCCCTGTAGGCCTTTTCTCTTTTAGCTAAATGATTAAATAAATAATTAAAAAAAGAATACAATTTATAATTGTTAGGTTTTATCCAACCACAAAAAAAAACAAACAAAAGAAGTAACCCAATTTCCCTCAAAAAGAAATGATGACATTTTAAACTAGATTTTAGATAAATGTTTAGCAACTAAGTGAGCTAGTCTGTACAATTTAAACTGCAAAAGGATAAATCAACAGAAAAAAAGTATAAATGACAGATATATAAATATTAGCAAAGCTAATTGTTGTATTATATTATAAAACTAAACGTAATATAAAATTAAATTAAAACAAACTTAGACAAATGAAATGAAATAAACTTAAATATAAAAATAAGTTAAATTAAATTAAATTAAAATAAAATAAAAACCCCCCAAAAATACATTGTGTAAAATTACCTTATAAAGCAACTGAAGAAACTGCAATTAAAACGAATTATTGAAGAAAACAAATTAAACTGAAATGAAATGAAGAAGAAAAAACAGAAAACTTAAGAAAAAAATATATAAAAATAAATAAAATTAAATAAAGACAAAACAAATTTTATTGATGAAAAATAAAAAAGCAAAAGAAGTATTGATTTGCGACAAAGGCTGGGATGTTGAAAAAGGTAAGTAAAGGCATGTTTGAAGGGTGCGGTTACCTGGCGACTTTCGGGGGAACCGACTGTTCAGTCACTACACAAGGAAGTAACACTGTGTGACAGTTCTAAATACCTTGGGGAGTCATACTATTTCTGGTAAGTGTTGTGGAGTGAAACAAGAATCCGCCCGTGAAATTATGCATATAGACATCTTCGCTTAGTGTAAAAACGATTTTCCGCAACTTGGTGTTCTTATAACACTGTGGAACAAAATGAAACTACTTTAATATGTATAATGTATATATGCATATACAAATAAATTGGAATTCAAAATAATTGATATAAAATTATTATGATAGAACCGTTTCAAGCTTATCATATAAGTATTTTTTACAGGAGGACTTCAAATTTGATAGTCGAATCATATTTCTTTATTCAAACGACAAGTCTTTGATTTTATTATACTTTCGCGGCTAAGTTTTTTCTAATCTACATCTAGAAATGCTTAAATTGGTCTGATTCCTAGTACCAAATTCGCCTGTTTTTTTGTATAAATGGTATGATATGGAGACCGATGTTGTGAATACATTTATTATCAAACAAGCAAATACCCGCTACTTCGTACGCGGTATAATGATATTCCCTTCAGGGTAAATCGCTTGTAAACGCTCGCAAATTTTGAAAAGTCGCTTTATTTTGCGCACAAAATACCAAACTCTCGATTCCACATTCTACGAGGCCAGAGGAATTTATACATTTATACATGCAGCGTCAGCCGTGTTTTTGTAACCATTTTATCCCCTTTTCTCGTCTACCCTTTAATTAACCGAATTTCGAAAAATTCCTTCATTTTGCGTTTATAAGCATTTTCAAGGATGTAAACTCCGAATTTTATGATTTCAGCTTCGTCTGTTTGATTGGTACCATTTTTATCCCTTTTTACTCAATTTCCTTGGTCGCATACATGATGTAAAATTAATGCCCATCCTAATTTCAAAATTCTAAGCTCAACCGTTTGGTCTGGGCGTACAATTTTTGTCCCATTTATACCTTAACAGTACAAAATTCGAAAAATTCCTTCTTATCAGTGATCTGTGCAGTAAAAAATCCATGATACCATTTTTATCCCCTTTTACCCCCAAAAAGTACGAATTTAAAAAAATATTGTATTGAGTGCGTTGAAGCTATAAAATGTATTTGCGTACCTATTCCAAGATTCTAGGCCCAACCATTGGTACCATTTTTATCCCTTTCAACCGCATTTTACTCCTTAAAAGTATGAATTACGATAAACTCCCTTCATATCTGATCTATACGCGTAAGAGAAATGTACACACCAAATTTCATGATTCTAGCTCTAGCCGTTTGGTCTTGGGAGTGATCAGCCAGTAACTCAATCACGCAACTCTTATATATATATATATATATATATATATATAACTTGGTATTGGTACTCTGATTTATATACAAAGAAATAGTTGACTGAGTTACTGGCAAATTATATACAACTTTCAAGGCTCTGTTTTGCATACATTCTGACAACGGATGCTGATAGAGGGGATAAAAAAGAATATACGTATACGTTTTAAGTATAGGATGACTTCAGCAATATTCATGATTTTGCATGATTACTTCTTATGGCTGTAGATCGGTTGGAATGGCAAACGGGCGAAATCGGTACACAGTGAAAACTTTTTCCCTCACAATGACTGAAAGTACTCCTAATAACTATTTCAGCATTTTTTTTGAATATGTCTGCTTACACGTGAATGATATTTGGTATGAGCATTCCCCTTATAGCAAAAACGAGATTCTTACTTGGAGGGGGTGAAACGGATAAAAATGGTACATATCAGACGAAAACACATAGAAAACACACGAAATTAATTGAGTAAAATATAAAAACTAATAGTATTTTTTGCAAACTCGTACTATTAGGGGACAAAATGGGAATAGAGCGATAAAAAATGTACCAAATGGTTTAGTTGCCCAGCAATACTTCTGCCGTGCAAACGCTCAATTGTTTTAGTTTTTTTCCTTTGTTTTATTTTGGTCTGTAATCAATAGTTGTGCCAGGAGAATAACCCAATTAAATTAAATATTGATTACAGACCAAAAAATCAAATAAGCGTTGGCACGGCCGAAGTATTGCTGGGCAACTATAGCTGCATATGTACATACTTACATATGCAACACAATGAGATGCTTGTAAGGTGGCATGTATGCTTTACTGCTTGGTGCGATTTTTAAACGGATATTCGGCAAGTGAGTTGTGCTTCTCATTCGCTTGTGAGAATCATTTACTTAAAGAGACCGGATATGTTGTTGACAAGTCACTACGAAGCCACCGGACGAAACCGTTCACAGGGTGGAAATCATGATAATGATAATGCCATTTGTAAAAAAAGTTGTATTCTATAAAATATAGATACAAAATGGTCTTGAGCCAGGAGAATATCCCAGTTCAAATCAAATATTGATTACAGACCAAAATAAAACAACCGAAATAACTAAAATATATCAAAATTTCAGAATGTGGTAATTGCTCCAGAAATTATAGCTGACAATTTTTTAGTTTTTACAGTCTAAAATGAGATTAAAAAAAATTGTGATGGGGTTTGATAGCACCATATACTTAAACATAAAATAAATATTTTCAAAAAAATGGCCAATTAATTTTTTGGTAATGGAACAAAATGTTCCACAGCTAATTTTGAAGAGAATTTTTGGAGTAAATTTCGATTGATTTCAGTGCGCTGAATCTGATTATGACATCCGTGTTATTCTTACCACAAGAAAAATTGAAAAGAAGAAAAATCTTGTGGAAATACCCTATTGAAAAATTTCAAGAAATAAATAAAAGAAAAGAAATTGTTTCATAAAAAAGGCAACCGCGTTTTTTTTAAATCACTGTCTTTGAAAAACCCGACATTGCAAATATACCGGGTTTTTGATCACTCTAGTTGATACCCATTTGAGCAGATGAGATAAGATAAGCCAAATGTTTGTCTAAACTCACCTTGGACTGAAATGACAGACTCCAAAGTGTGATAACGGCGAACAATCGAAATTCTTGTTTCATCATCCAAATCACCTATTTTCTGTAAAATTTAAAGATCACTCTCCGAACGAGTGATCTGAATACTTAAAAAATAGTATAATATTTGGACAGCTATTGAAACTACATGGTTTTCCAACAAGAGGTGTTATTTTGGTATTCAAAGAAAAATGCCATTTTTTGAGATATGAGATATAATGATCGGATGTTTATTTCATAATAAAGAGGAAGGTATGCCGTTAATAATGAAAAACAACATCAGCCAAATGGCCACCACTACCACGCTTACAGGACCATATCCTTTTCATGAAATTTTCCATACCAAATCGCAAAGTGGCTACCCTATTTCCTCGATAGTCTCACGAATTCTATCTTTGAGGTCGTGAATCGACGCTGGGCTGTTGGCGTAGACCTTATCTTTCACGTGGTCAAAAGGAAGAAGTCGCAAGGTGTTAAATCACTTCGAGATATAACACGGTCCGGAAACTTTTCTCGTAAAAGAGCAATGGTTTCGTTCCTTGTGTGGCACGTAGCGCCGCCTTGTTGAAAGTAAACGTTGTCCAGATCAATACCATCCAACTCCGACCATAAAAAATCATTAATCATATCTCGATAGCGTAGTTCATTAACCGTAACTGTTGATCCAACCTTATTTTCGAAAAAGTAAGGTCCAATGACCCCGCCGAACCATAAACCGCATCAAACAGTCACACGACGAGGATGGAGAGGCTTCTCAACAATAACTCTTGGGTTTTCCGAGCCCCAGATGCGACAATTTTGCTTGTTGACGTAGCCACCGAGGTGCAAATGGGCCTCATCAGTCAAGATGATTTTTCGATGGAATTGCGCATCATTTTCATTCATCTCAAGAACCCAATTTCAATGCGTTGTTGAAGCGTGTATCGTTCCATTTTTAGTAATGGCGCAGTTTCTACTTATAAATGCCAAAGAGTAAAAGCTTCAAAAGTGACAGCTACCGAAATACCGGGTGATTCAAAATAACACCTCTTGTTGGAAAACCCTGTATAAAAATAAAAGCTAATAGATATAAAATCGATTTTTGAAAAATAAACATTGCCTACGTTGCAACATCACTTGGAAAAAGCTAACACTGAATGTTCACACGTTCTATCCTAATTAGAGATTCTGTTGATTCTTTCCTCACTAAAGATTCAAGGCTCTACTTTCGTTTATTGTGCTATAATTCTGCTCTCAATTATCCAACCCATTTAACAATCCGTAGAATTTTCAAAAAACAATTAATTTAAATTTCCTATAATTTAAAAATCTCTTTGAAGTAAACCACCCATCCGCCCTAACTCCTTTTGCAATTTACCATTTTGCATTTTGCCAAATGGCCAATTTAGTTGTTTTGTTGTTAGGGGCGAGCAGTGCCGTTTAATTCAAAACATGGCCACAATTGATTTTGAACATTGTGATAAAATTTTAATCAGATTGCACTTATCTTAACTCTTTGGTGGCAACCGCAACAGCACACAAAACTGAAAGCATACTTCGGGGCGAGTATGGACATGGATAGTGCTGATACCAGAACAGACACTCAATGAACCACACATACACACACACCTGCATACAAACAAACACGCACACACATACACACATGTGATGTGGGCAAAAGCATCCACTAACACAGTTAAAAATCAATTCGATTCAGTCCAGTTCGCCTCAAAAGAGCCGGAAAGGCCACACCGAAAATGGCTCATTTTAACCGCCAAAATGTATGCAACACAAAGTTTTTATTCCAACGAAATTCAAGTACGACTGTTTGTCGAGTGACGGCACATTAATGCTGCTTTACAACCCCAAAACATTGGGTGTTTTATGATATCTGCATAAAATGAAATTAAAATTGAATTTAAACATTTAATATGTCCAAAGAAAATGGGTCACATGGAAATGAGGATTTTAGAGAGTGCGGTCGGAGGCTGAACGGATAATGGGGTTAGTGTGTGGTGTGGATAAATAAGCGTTTAAAGCGTTTATGAATATTAAATTAGAAGTCTTTTGTAGAGAAATAATGCAAACTTAGCACTGCATAACTATAGAAAGGTGTTCAGAAAATCACAATCCATGTCTCACAGTGTATCATTAACATTTCAAAGGATACACGATAATCAGAATTCTTCCGTCCTTGTAACCTTCAATCATTGTATCAATATCTTCTTCTTCACCCGTCATAATAACTGCTGATCCCGGCCATGTGCATGTTGATGTGCTGTGAAATTTTAATTGTTATTTCATTTTATTGCAATTTTTGCAAATTTCGAGCGCGTTTGTTTTCAGCTGAATTAATACAAATTATTTATACGAACATTTTCAACAGTTCCATTTATGCTTTTCTTTCATTACACGAATATTTATTTTAAAACTTTGTCCTTTGTTTGTATGTGCATACAAACATAAGTACGTATGTTCATACATGTGGGACACTCAATTCACATATGTCTACGGTTTGATTAATTTCTGTTAGTTCTTGAGGGCCCATAAAAACTCATATATTTGTTCATTTTGATTATCTTCATACATACAAAGTGAAAGTGAACTCAAAAGGACATGCCTGTAACCATATCATAAATATCCTAAATATCCTTCATACCTCTATTAAATATAAGCTAACTTTAATTGATCACTTCAATATGGGGTTCATTATTAAAAGAAACGATATGAAGGGTTTAGAAATATATGGTTCCCATAGATGGCGCTGATGAGACATCGTATGGAAATCCATGCAAAATTCAACTGCTTATATAGGGAGGGGTACTTCATTCATTCTTATTCATAACATTCATTTTTATTTTTATTTTCAGGTTTATGTTTGACATTTGCAAAATGTGGCACTATACACTCGAACAAAATTGAGAAATATTAAAAACTTCCTTCAAAGTAGTGAGTCTAACTCTTTGAACTCAAACTCTAAGAAATTTACAAGGAAATTTTTGGAGAAGAGGTCGACCTTCAGTTCAGCCTTCATGAAGCTCATTTTTTTCTCGGTGGCTAAGCAAAATTGTCGTATATGGGGTTCAGAGAACCCACACGTGACTAATAAGAAGCCAATGCATCCATAACGAGTCACTGTTTGGTATGGGCTGGCGGCATCATTGGTCCATGTACTGAAAAATTGGGTTGATCGGATGAGGTACAGCCGAGCCAGTCGTGGTAGTCATATGAATGATATTGTGTTCCATTATTAAATGACAAAGTTCAACCTCTCCAATAAAGCCAGAAATTTAAAAAAATAACACTGTGTGAATTTTTTCAAGTCATGAATATATAACCATATACAGACACAACTAGGTGATAAAAGACCCAAAAAGACCCGTGTCTCCCAGTTTTGTCCAAAGTCATGTACTTTTTTTAATGCCCCCAAATATTTGGGGCCTCGGTGTCATTTTTGCAAAAAAAAAAAAAAACAAAAAAAACAACGCATTGAAATTATTAAAATTCATGAATGAAAATGATCCGGAATTCCATCGAAAAATTATCTTTACTGATGAGGCCCATTTCCACCTCGGTGGCTACGTCAACAAGTAAAATTGTCGCATCTGGGGCTCGGAAAACCCAAGAGTTATTGTTGAGAAGCCTCTCCATCCTCGTCGTGTGACTGTTTGATACGGTTTATGGTTCGGCGGGGTCATTGGACCAAACTTTTTCGAAAATGAGCTTGGATTAACAGTTACGGTGAATGGATTGCGCTATCGAGAGATGATTAATGATTTTTTATGGTTGGAGTTGGATGGTATTGATCTGGACAAGGTTTAATTTCAACAATTAAATTGATTGATAATTTCTCTCGAAGAGAGATCTTGTGATTTAACACCTTGCGACTTCTTCCTTTAGGGCCACGTGAAAGATAAGGTATACGCCAACAGCCCAGCGTCGATTTAAGACCTCAGAGATAGAATTCGTGAGGCTATCGAGGACATAGGGCAGCCACTTTGCGATTTGGTTATGGAAAATTTCATGAAAAGGATATGGTCCTGTAAGCGTGGTCGTGGTGGCCATTTGGCTGATGTTGTTTTTCATTATTAACGACATACCTTCCTCTTTATTATGAAATAAACATCCGATCATTTATCTCAACATTGCATTTTTCTTTGAATACCATAATAACACCTCTTGTTGGAAAACCCTGTATAAAACCAAAAATACTTCATCTTCAAGGTCAAAATCGCCGCACAAATCTTATAGGCTGTAGTGTGTATAGGTAGCGTATACGTGCTGTTGATTAAGGATAATATCACTCATACGCACTGTAGTCGTATGACTGACCATTAGCAGAAACAGACCTGCAAGATATATTTTCTTACCTAAACGGTGTTAAGAATCATTCCTAGGAAGTTCATATGTTTATTGAAATCTTAGCTACATTTTTGTAGTTGATTGTTTCCTTGAATTTTGAACGGTTTGCTTCCTATGGACCTGAACAGCGGAAAAATGGCAGAGAGTAAATTAAAATTCCAAACGGTTTGCAAGATATATGCCTGATCACTTTTTGCAAAAATGTCCCAAATCTCTGGGGGCCCATAAAAAAGTGCATGACATTGGGCAAATCTCGGAGACACGGGTATTTTTTGTATTTTATTACGTAGTGCTGTCCGTGTAATGTTATATTTTTTCGTGTCGCACTGTGTAATCAATACTTTTTATAACCGATTATAATTTAAAGTTTTAAATGGGCCACCCTATATCTGACGAACCCATAAAGGTATTAAAATATCTGTAACCACGCCCCATAAAGGATTTTTAAGAATCTTTTTTCAGAAAGATGATGTTAATTCCCTTCAGATGAAATTTATTTCATTAAGATATCTTTATTAGTTCGTCAGATATGACACATTGAACTTAATATAGATTTTCATACGATGTCATTAGATGTGATAATAATGAACCTGAGGATTTCAATAGATTTATATCTTATTTAAGAAAATTATGAAATCTGTCTGTTTTTGTCAAGCAAACACATTTTTTTAACATTATTTTCTATTTATACCGGTATCGTAGGGTTCAAATAAGTATTTCAAATAACTTATGAAAAATAGTATCCTTTAGAAAGGGACAACAGGATGAGGAAATGAAAAATAAAAACGCCAATTAACTCCATTTCACCTATATTTTCGGACGTATATCATTTGTTTCAAGTATAATATGGACTGTCGGACAGTCGAAATGTTTAAGTTGTTGTTTTCATAGCGAAAACCATAAAAGAAAATGAAAAACCGAAAAATATAAATATTTGGTCAGAAGCAGTAATCATCCAAGTCACCTAATTACCTTTCAAAAAAGCCCTCATTCTTTATATTGTGCCTTCACACACTTCAAATGTTCGTACCTCATTTATCATTTGTTCTTAACTTTTGAAATTATTATTATTATCTATGAAAATTGGATTTTGGTTTAAAAAAATCATTCAAACTTAAAAATACATACACGAATCGATCATATATCCCCCATAGTTTATGGCGGCATGATGATAAGTATTTTATTCTTTTAAAGTGATTATGAAACATTATCGAATATGGACTAACAAGTGGAAATTCACAGCCATTGCCATTTAAAATGCAGGGAACACATATATTAAAACCTTCAATAATTTCGAATGAAGAGCCTCGCCGACAAGCGGACATATCTCAAAATGCTAAAAACATATAATTGCTATATAATCTCCTACGAGGTAGGATGAGGGTATAATGAATGTAGACACTTTCCAAGACATAGACCATCGTTCATAATATATAAAGAACCATAAACTCTTAACCAACTCCTACGATGACCAGTTAAATCTGGTTCGCAATGGCCCATACGTATGTATTTGGTAGCTCTTTACGAGCCATGCGTGTGGCATTAATAAGAACCACATGTAATACATTATTATCATTTTAAGTAAATATGTAAAGAGTGATTTTTTTGAGGTTAGGATTTTCATGCATTAGTATTTGACAGATCACGTGGGATTTCAGACATGGTGTCAAAGAGAAAGATGCTCAGTATGCTTTGACATTTCATCATGAATCGTCTTACAAACGAACAACGCTTGCAAATTATTGAATTTTATTATCAAAATGCGTGCTCTGTTAAGAAAGTTCATTGCGCGCTTCCATTTTATGGTCAGTTTAATCGACCCACTGAAGCGGCTATTCGGGCTATTGTGACTAAATTTCGCACCAAATTTACATTGTTGGACATTAAACCACCAACACGCTTACGTAGAGTGCGAACTGAAGAAAATATCGCAGCTGTATCGGCCAGTGTTAATGATGACCACCAATTTTCGATTCGTCGCCGTTCGCACCAATTGGGTCTCTGTTACTCAAAAACGTGGAAATGCCAAAATTGGACTAAGCGGATGGACCACCTAAGACGCAGCCGCGGTCAACATTTAAATGAAATTATCTTCAAAAAGTAAATGTCATGGACCAATCTAACGTTTCAAATAAAGAACCGACGAGATTTTGCAAATTTTATGCGTTTTTTTTTTTAAAAAAGTTATCAAGCTCTTAAAAAATCACCCTTTACAACAATGCAAGATAAACAAATGCATGTATTTATATACTCATGTTCGGATGATCGGACAAACATGTATGTGTAATGTTGAAATACATACATATGTAGGCTAGTAGGCTGGCACGCGGTTCAAGCAAAAAATATTAATAATTTTATTTTGGAAATATATTTCCAAAATGAGAGTATAAATATTAGGGGCATCTGCGGAGAAAATTGGAATTATAGTAAAAAAATAAAAAAGAAATGTAGCAAAAAAATATATCATCTTCGAGTTTATAAAGTCAAAATACACCTGAGAATCATATTCATTGAAAGAGTGGAGTATCGTATCGATTTTAGCCTTTAGTTACTTGTTATAAGAAAACGAGGTCGGGCATCGAAATTTTGCATGAATACGTCTTATAGTTCTATGTATATCGGTTGGGATTGCAAATGGGAAATCCCTAATATTAAGACTAAGCATGTTTTTTAAATATATTTAGTTTATGTCTGTAGGGGGAGGAAGGGGGCGAAAAGGGCAAAAAATGGTATCTGTCAAACGACACCAGCTAGCGGCACGAAATTCGGTATGCACATTCCTCTAATTGAGTTGATACATAACATAAAAGTACTTTTTTCTAAATTCGTACTTTTAAGGGGTTAAATGGTAATAGAGGGATAAAAATGGTACCAACCAAAAGGCTCCATCTAAAATACCACAGTTCAAAACGAAAAAATATAACCATATACGTTTAACACTACGTGATAAAAGAGAGGTTTGACCAAAGTTATGCACTTTTTTTATGGGCCGCCAAAGATTTGGGGGCTCGGTGTCATTTTAGCAAAAAGTGTTCATTTTCTCAGGCTCATATCTTGCAAACCGTTTGGAATTTTGATTTACTCTCTGAGGCAAAGTTGTAGCTATTGTCATAAAGAACAAGGACAAAATTCGATATTTGAACCTTTTTCCCCTGTTAAGGTCCATTCAAGGAAACAATCAACTGCAAAAATAAACAACTTTCTAGAACATATGAACTTCCTAGGAATAAGTCTTAGCACCGTTTAATTCGGACTACAGTGCGTATGAGTGATATGAGCCTTAATCAACAGCACGTATACGCTACCTACATACACTACAGCATATAAGATTTGTTCGACGACATTTGCGATTTTGACTTCTGTGGTGAAAATGTGTTAGATCGGTTCAGATTTATATATAGCTCCCATACAAATTTTGCTCCCAATTTGAGTTTTTCCGCTCTAGAAATCAAATATTTTATCAGATTGTCTTCAAATTTTGCAAAACAGCTTATATTTAAACTAAGAACACGTATGGTAAAAATAGGTCAGATCAGTTCAGATTTATATATAGAACCCATACAAATTTCACTTCGGATTTGAATCTTTTCACTCTAGATACCGCATATTTTAACAGATCTTCTTCAAATCTTGCAAAATAACATATCTTTCACCTTGAAACAGCCACGATGAAAATGGGTCAGATCGGTTCAGATTTATATATAGCTCCCATACAAATTTCGCTCCCAATTTGACTTTTTCCGCTCTAGAAAAAAATATTTTATCAGATTGTTTTCAAATTTGACAAATCTTATATTTCAACTAGAAACTCCTGTGGTGAAAATGTGTTAGATCGGTTCAGATTTATATATAGCTCCCATAGTTGAGTTTTTCCGCCTGAATTTCTTCAAATTCTTCTTTAACCTATTGTGTATGTGCCACTTCATTCAATGTTTGGATATAGACCCGATACAAATATTCTTCTCGATTTGACAAATTGGGTCAGGTCATATCAGCATATGATTAGTAAACATACAAAAAAACTTTCCTTTTTCACTTTTTACCGAATAGAATTGTACTCGGATAGAAAGTGGAGTGGGTCATATAGTCACCCCGCCCGACTATAGCCTTTCCTTACTTTTTTTTTATTTTATATGTTCACAATTTTTGTTCTCTATGACAAGAGCTACAGCTTTGCATCAGAAAGTAAATTAAAATTCCAAACGGTTTGCAAGATATGAGCCTGAGATACTGACACTTTATTGCAAAAACGACCACGACCTCGACGGCACACCTCAATCCGATGGTCCAAATTTTCGATGACGCTGAGGCATAATTGAGGTTATATGCCATTAGTGTTCCGAATTATCTCATCTTTTAGCTCTTGAATTGTTGCTGCCTTATCGAGGTACACCTTTTCTTTCAAATAACCCCAAAGAAAGAAGTCAAACGGTGCCAAATCACATGATCTAGGCTTCCAATTGAGATAACACGACCATTGAATTGGTCGCGCAAAAGAGCCATTGTTTCGTCAGCTGTGTGGTAAGTGGCACCGTCGTGTTGAAACCACATATCGTCCACATCCATATCTTCCAATTCGGGCCATAAAAAGTTCGTTAGTGAGGCCTCATTTTGGAAAAAATACGGCACGATGATGCCGCCAGTCCATAAACCGCACTAAGTCACCCTTTGTGGGTGCATTGGTTTTTCGGCAATCACTCTTGGCAATCACTCTTAGCATTCGCCCAAATGCGGCAATTCTGGTTATTGATGAATCCACTGAGGTGAAAATCTGTGATTAAATTGACCGACAGAATCACGAAGTGCACGATATGCATTTTGATTTCAACGTCCATTTTCATAATAAGCCAGAATAAATTTAACGCGTTGCTCGATTGTGTATCTTTCCATGGTTCAAATTGTGTTAGTCTGAAATTGAGAAATGTCAAATGAAATGCAGAAAAAAAACGACCCTTACAATTTAACCACCCTTTATATTTATCTATAATATATATTTATATAATACTAGCTGAACCCCGCCCGCTTCGCCAGGCAAAAAAAAAAACAAATGGTTAAATTACGTACCAATTTTCAGCCTTCTAGCTCTCAATAACACTTTTGCCACGCCCACTCCGCCCACAAAATGAAAATCCAAATTTCGGCATCATATTTATCATTCTCGTGTTCAGTAATATATGTACCAATTTTCAGCCTTCTAGCTGCCAAAAACACTATTGCCACGCCCACTCCGCCCACAAAATGAAAATCCAAATTTCTACATCATATTTATCATTCTCGTGGTCAGTAGTATACATGTACCAATTTTCAGCCTTCTAGCTCCCAAAAACACTACTGCCACGCCCACTCCGCCCACAAAATGAAAATCCAAATTTCTGCATCATATTTATCATTCTCGTGTTCAGTAATATATACGTTCCAATTTTCAGCCTTCTAGCTCTCAAAAACACTATTGCCACGCCCACTCCGCCCACAAAATGAAAATCCAAATTTCGGCATCATATTTATCATTTTCGTGGTCAGTAGTATATATGTACCAATTTTCAGCCTTCTAGCTCCCAAAAACACTATTGCCACGCCCACTCCGCCCACAAAATGAAAATCCAAATTTCCACTTTTTTAAAACCCGTGCTGAGAAAATACCTTTCCAACAAAGTACAAATCATCAAAATCGGTTTGGCCAATCTCGAGTTATGGGATTACATCGCTTCGGACACTTTCTTTTATATATATAGATATAATTTATATAATATATATTTATATTTATTTATAAAATTATTTTTAAAATATTTTTATTTATTTTGGTTTGGCTATGTTAAAAACGTTAACATTTTGCTGTAAAGTTACTGTATTTCTACGAAGTATAAGTGGAGATATATAAAGATCGGTGCAGAACTTAACGCCTTTTTTACTTGTTTCTTTTTGATTTCCTACACCAATGTTTCTATGTGATGTTGAAATTCGCAACATTTGTAACTATCATAATAATAAAACGTGTTCGGATAATTATAGTCCAAATACAGAAGATTCCCTCAACGAAAATTAGAATTATAATAAAAAAAATAAAAAATGTATTCCTAATGAATTAATACATTTTTCGATGTTAGCACACCAAAGACAACCTCTCAGCAAAACCCAACAACTTGTGTAATAGGAGTTTAATTAAATTTTCGACCCACTTTAGCATATACATTTGTATGTACTTTCCTGTGTGTGTGTAAAACTCCAACATTTATGCATCAGCAACTTTTGCTCGTCTAGCGTCGTTCTTCCATGCTACAACAGCTGCCACGTTTCGGTGTGATGTTGCTTGTTACACAAGAACGGACATCGACAACAATGTTCGACATTGTGTGCAATGACGCCTCGTGCTGGCTGCATGTAATCCGTAGGTAATGAAATGATTTATGTGAATACATAATTAATGTTCTATTAAAATTAATAAACAACAGAAATTACATAATTTCATCAACACTATCAACACACAAAGAGAGAGAGAGAAAGAGGTTGATCAACAGCGTAGGAAGTAGGCTGTGCCATAGTGTCGAGAGTTTGAGACAAAAGGGACAGTTGAAAACTGTCTTGCCTTTCTGGCTGTGTAACTGAAAATTAATTGAATAATCTTGGAAAGCCCACCAAGACACAAAACAAAAAAAAATCAATTCAATAATTTTCTCATTTAACAACA
This sequence comes from Polietes domitor, assembly GCA_947397865.1. Taxonomy (NCBI): domain Eukaryota; kingdom Metazoa; phylum Arthropoda; class Insecta; order Diptera; family Muscidae; genus Polietes; species Polietes domitor. The sequence goes on from OX377619.1 coordinate 178,149,117, forward strand.
TATACAAACGCCCCCTTACACACACGCACACACACACCGCACAAAAACACACCCAAAAATTGACACAAGATTTTAATCTCACGTCGAGGCTTTTATGAACACTTTCACACACACGTACACGTTGTTACACGCACACACATGTAAGCATACGCCTACCTACACAACCGCAGTGTTTCCAACATTATCATAAATAATAAACTTTACTTCCGCCGCTTTTTTCTTCTCTTGGCCTGTCTCTATATGTGTGACACGCTCTCACACATGCTCTCACTCCCACAGATTCCTGTGTGGCAGCGAGGGAGGGAGTTGGAATATCACCTCCCACTCCACCCACATGATTAAACCTCGGTGTACAGTAGCTATTATCCAGGCTTAAACAGTTTGATGTAGGTTCGCCATGTGGCTGGAGGGGTTGGGTTATTTTGGGGAAATTACAGGAGGGCTTGGTGGTTTCTATTGTCACTTTGTTTGATTTTTTTTTGCTCATGCAGCTCGTTGCTCGCTCCCATTTTCCTGTAAGCTTTTATTAATAACAAAAGATTTTAATTTCCTTGTTTGTTGTTGTTGCTGTTGCCTTTTTGTCGCTGCCGTTGACGTTGTTTATGCTGTTGATTTGGAAAAAAGTAAACGCGTTTATTATTTTGCACACCCTACAGATTGGTTAAATGTCATGCTGGCAGGAGTCAACAGTTGCTGACAAAATATTTAGAGGAATTCAGGATATTTTAAAAAATTAGGCGATTGTACTAATATATAGACGATAGTATTAAGACAATAATATAAGATAATCTCTTCTAAAGAATACTTATATCGAATATTAAAAGTTATTAAAATTTCAGAATGGGATGACAAGTGGTTTTTATTTTTCCTGAATTTAGTTATTGTTCACTTGGGTTGGGATAGTGCACGACTTTTCGATTTTGATATGCTACAACCCCCTATTTTGTGAGGTTCGAAAAAAGTGCATGAGCCCAAATATGAGGGTGGTGGGGTGAGTGTAAGTGGGCGCTCATCGGGGACAAAAGTAAGGGGTAAAAATACACTAAAAGCCCCAAAACTGCATCGGAGTCGCAACCAGAGGGGTTAAATGTAAGACCGACCACCATTAATTTTCCCTCCCCAACATTTTTTTTTGAACACACATAACCCCATTTTTATATTTTTTTATGAAAGGCCCAAAACTAGCCCACAGTGTACCTTAGAGGGGAGAGGTGTAGGTATGTTTGGGGAAAAATGTTGAGGGGGAGATTAATTGGGTTCAGTCTTACACTTCTATCCTCTAAGGTATACTGCGGCCCACTTTTGGGCCCCTCTTTCATAAAAAATATAAAAAATAGCAAATGTATGGGGGTCACCTTAACTCATTTGACTCCACTAGCTGTCTCCTGGGGCCAGTAAAAGCAGTGGGGGCAAATTTTATAAAAAATTAATCCTTCAGGAGTGGGGATATATGTATTCGAAAAAAATTTTGTGGAGGGAAAATTAATGGGGGTCGGTCTTACATTTAACCCTTTTTAATTAAAAATAGGAAAAATGTAAAGGTAGCAAAAATATAGAAAAAGATTATGTTGTTACATTTTTAAAAGCTAGCATCAAATATATTTTAATTTCTGGTTTTAAACGATTTTTTCGAGCGAGATAGAAGATATAATGAATTTTCAAAATGCTCCCAAAAAGCCTCATAGCATTTTACCTTTATCACATATATTTCAAATAGCCATTATATTCTTTCTAAGGATCCTAGCTAAAAAAGGGTAACTATTTTTTCTGTTTTTTTTTTTTTTCAATTTTATGTTGGTTTCTTCGTGTCAACGAAGAAATTATTTTTCCAAAAAATATATTTTTCCTTAATTTGTTGGCGACTGCTCGACAAATGATTCAGAGAGGACATTAAACGCATTGGAACATAAAAGAAGCTCGCACATGCAAGAAGAAAGCGAAATATGGTTTTAGCCTTAAAATAGAATAAAAATGGGTAACTTCAGCGAAAATTGACATTTTAGTAAAAATTAAAAAATATCTTTAAATATCGCTTTCGAGTTTAGAAAGACAAAATACTTCAAAAATGTTATACATGTGCCTTCGGAAAGAAGTTTGTTGCATAGTGTAATTGGTAAAATTGGCAAATTGATTTATGGACTCCAGAGACAACATGAGTTTTTTATTTAATTTTGGATGGTTCGAAACTATATTGCTCATATTTAATTAAAATCAGGGATTGAATACAGTATACGTTTCAAAATGGCTTTTGTGTCGTTGCAATAGCTTGTGTACATTACTGAGCCCTCGAAAATAAAGCTTGGATTGTTTAATGATGATTAGCAAAATATTTCGTTCCTATGACAAGTCGTCTGTTTGCTAAAAGCTCCTGAAAACACTTCTAAATATCATGTTTTCCCATGTCATTTTTTTTATGTTACACTTTTGTACAAAATTTTTCTCTCAATTAATAGAACCTTGAAAGCACTTTAAATATAAATTTTGATTCTTGTCTTAAAGTAACATATAGGTTGAATTATTGGACGTTTATAGTACTTTTTTGTGTTTTTTTTTTTTATTTCATATTGACAACTGAAAACCTTTTCGTATTTGGTGATAGTATTTCAGAACAATAAATAGCTGCGTTAATACCTTTCAAATGATGCAAAATTATGAACACCGAAGGAAACTGACGACGCAGCGCTCATTTTTGTAAAAAGGGTTCGAAAATGTTGGCTCTGAAAAAATATCTCCTGTAATAAATTATTTAATTTCGTCATTTCTCAACCGATATTCAAAATTTATCATTCAATAGGTATTGACTCCTTCTATTTATTTTTAGTGGACCTTTTACAAAGTGTTTCCAAGAAATATGAGTTTTTAGCTGTCACGCTGAAAACAACAAAAAATCAATCCAATGAGTTGTTCTAAAAAAATATGAAAATTTATATTTAAAGTGCTTCTAAGTCTCTATTAAATCAGAAAAAACAGATAAAAATGCTACATAAAAAATATGATTTTTAGAGGTCTCTTCAGGAGCGTTTAGCTCAGAGACGGCTTGACCCAGCGACGGAATATTTTGCATATCATTATTGAACAATCCAATTTTCATTTCCGTTGGGTGACCTCTGCAATTTATTTTCGTGACCCATCCTAGTGTACATAGCAAATTAATACCAATTTACTGGAAAAAAATAAAATAATATTATTTATACGCACTATGAGGTATTTCAAATTTATAATGTTTTCATATTTATATATATTTATTTTGCAAACCAATCTAAAACAAGTAAGGAAAGGCTAAAGTCGGGCGGGCCGACAATATGATACACTCCATTTTATCCGAATACAATTCAATTCGGTAAAAAAAGTGAACACGGGAAGAATTTTTGAATGTTTCCTAATCATAGGCTAATATGTCGTGGTCCAATATGTCAAATCGAGAAGAACATGGAATGAAGTGACTCACTTTCACAATGAGTTCTTTCAGTTCAAGTAAACGTGTTATGCTCAATTTGAAGAAATTCTGTGAAAATACGTGGATTCTGGGGCGGAAAAGTCAATCCGGAATCTAGAGCGAAATTTGTATGGGAGCTATATGAAAATCTGAACCAATCCGACTCATTTTCACCATGGGTGTTTCTAGTTGAAATGTAAGATATTTTGCAAGATTTGAAGAGTGGAAAAAGTGAAATCGGGGGTGAAAATTGTGGGGGAGCTATATATAAATCTTAACCGATATGACATATATTCACCATGGGTGTTTCTAGTTGAAATGTAAGATATTTTGCCAAATTTGAACAAGATCTGTAAAAATATGTCGTTCATAGACCAGAAAAAGTCAAATCGAGAGCGAAATTTGTATGGGAGCTATATATAAATCTGAACCGATCTGACTCATTTCCACCATGCGTGTTTCTAGTTGAAATATAAGATATTTTGGAAGATTTGAAGAAGATCTGTTAAAATATGTGGTTTCCAGAGCGGAAAAAGTCAAATTGGGAGCGAAATTTGTATGGGATCTATATGTAAATCTGAACCGATCTGACTCATTTTCACCATGGCTGTTTCTAGTTGAAATGTATGATATTTTGCAAGATTTGAAGAAGATCTATTAAAATATGTGGTTTATAGAGTGGAAAAATTGAAATCGGGAGCTATATTGTGGGGGAGCTATATATAAATCTGAACCGATCTGACCTATGTTTTGTTTTGACTATATGTTTTGCCTAATTTGAAGAAGATCTGTAAAAATATGTCGTTTCTAGACCTGAAAAAGTCAAACCGAGAGCGAAATTTGTATGGGAGCTATATATAGATCTAAACCGATCTGACCCATTTCCACCATGGGTGTTTTTAGTTGAAATATAAAATATTTTGGAAGATTTGAAGAAGATCTGTTAAAATATGTGGTTTGAAGAGCGGAAATGTTTGGGAGCGAAATTTGTATGAGACCTGTATATAAATCTGAACCGATCTAAAACTTTTCAGCACAGGTGTTTCTAGTGGAAATATTCGTACATACATATTTCCATACATGTTTTGCCAAGTTTGAAGAAAATGTAAATGTTGTAATATATGGTATCTAGAGTGAAAAGAGTCAAATTTGAAATTCGTATGGGGGCTGTATCTAAATCTGAATCGATTTACTTCAAATTAAATAGCGTTCGTCTTTATCCCGAAAAAATCGTTGTTGAAAGTTTCATTTGGTTTCGGCTACAATCGCCACCTGTACTTTGATTGCAAGAATAGATGGACAGACGGACGGACGGTCATTGCTAAATCGATTCAAAGTGAAGTAAGTCGATCGGTATAATTAACAATGGGTCTATCTCGCTTCCTTTTGGGGTGTTACAAACAAATGCACAAAGACATAATACTCTCGTGGAGTGTATAAATATAAATAATTTAATAATATAATAATTTAAAAAATCTGATTAATAATTAGTTTCCAAAGTTGAAAATACGACTTCAAACTCTCTTAAATCGAAAAGTTTTTGATACACAGTTGTCCAGAATCTCTTTTTAGCGAAAATTAAAAAAAAATATAAAATGTAAAATGTAAAAAGTAAAAAGTGTATATATTTTCTTGAAGATAACGCTCCGAGGATAACGGAATGAAAAAAATTTAGATTGAGTGAGTGAAGCGGTAAATAAACAAAATTTTATTGAATTTTTGGCCTCTATATATCCACTATAATTAAAATTCTTTCTATCGTGCAAACCACTCCCAGTAGAATTAGAATAATTTAATGTGTCACAAGGTCGACGGCAACCGCCACAGTGCAAATGCCACAGTGTCTCACGTCTCGAAATTGCGGCTAAATCTGTTGCCAACGTAGACATGTGCATGCGGAGGGTACCCATCCATTTACTGGTATATTTACGTTAAGTACAAAAGCAAATGACATCAATTTTTCTCCCCAATTCTCGTCGACATCCTTCAACAAAAGCGGCCAATAACAAAAAAAAACGAAAGAAACGCACACGCATAAAACGTACACGAAAAGCAAGGGGAAGAGGATGATGAAGAAAAACGAACAAGCGTTAACGGATAAGTTTGCTTTTTCCCGGTTTTTTTATTTTTGATGAATTTACATGAATATGATTAATGAAGTTTAAACGTTGTGCGACAAAAAAGTGTTCCGCTTACAAACACCCAAGGAATCAGCTCAGCCAGACACAGCTCGGAGCAAGACACAGAGCCAGTAGGTAAACAGGCACCAGGCCCGTATGGCATGGGTGGTGGGATGGGGAGTTCGCCGCTGAACGTGTGATGGTACGTGACTTTGCAACCACATGTAAGACCAGATCAAAATATTATTATGAAATATGTGTTGGATGGTGTGTGTGTGTCAGCATACATGCTTATGTAAATGCGTATGTATGTATGTATGTGTATCCTGCATTAATTTAACTATATATGTACTACTCCGGCTCAAATGTATGTCAAGAATACGAAGGTATATTCGTCTGTATGTATAGATACATTAATATGTATTACCAAGCGCTATTTACTAATATTATGACTTAACTAAGAAACAAAAATGGCTACTTCCGGTAAATACGATTTCATGGGAGTGTGCAAATCGCTGTCCTATTCAATAAGTTGTTTGGGAGTGTGTGTGTGTGTGTAGAATAGAATTAATTTAGCCATACATTAGTTTATTATATTTGACAGGAATAAATTCATATTAAATGTGACCCATTTTAATAGAATGGACATATGGTTGGTAAGCCGGCCGGGATGGTACAGATTTCGTGTGAGGTGGGGGCAGCAAACAATAGATCATATGACGAATGACCAAAACAAGGGAGCTTAATGTTTGAAATCATACATATGGCAAGTCGAATGGAGAAACCGACATTTGCACGGAAGAGCGGACATAGCAAATTACTCTGGAAAGAATGACGGAAAAAAGTAATTTAGGCTGACTTACAAACCATAGAACCAAACGACAAACTAAAACAAGTAAGGAAGGTTAAAGTCGGGTGTGACCGACTATATGATACCCTACACCTAGTCAATATACCCTGTGGTGTAGGGTATAAAAAGGTCGTTAAATTTGAACCTGGTATACATATACTACAAATTTAATACTTCTATCTGCATTTGTAAAAAAAATTGAACACAAACTTTGAATGAGAGCTATATATAAATCTAAACCGATCTGACAAATTTTTAGCACAGATGTTCTAAAATATAAGACGCTTATATATATATATATATATATATATATATATATCTGAACCGCTTTGGCCCATTTTTGCCAGAATTGTTTCTAGTTAAACTATATTTGAAGAAAATCTGTTAAAATATGTGGTTTCTAGTACGGAAAAAGTCAAATTGGGAGCGAAATTCGTATGGGAGATATATATAAATCTGAGCCGATCTATCCTATTTTTACCAGAGCTGTTTCTAGTTAAAATATAAGGAGTCTTGCCAAATGGGAGGAAAATCTGTTGCGGAAAAAGTAAAATCGGAAGCAAAATTTGTATGTGAGCTATATCTAAATCTGAACCGATTTGCTTCAAATTAAATAGCGTTCGTCCTTATCCCATAAAACTACGTTGTGCAAAGTTTCATTTATTTCTAGCAACAATTGCGACCTGGACTTTGATTACAAGAATAGATGGACAGACGGCCGGACGGACATCGCTAAATCGACTCATAAAGTGATTCTGAGTCGATCGGTATAATAAACGATGGGTCTATCTCGTTTCCTTTTGGGTGTTACAAACAAATGCACAAAGACATTATACCCTGTGCTGTAGGGTATAAAGACTACTATTAGTTTGTTTTTATATTTAATTCGCTTAAAATTAATTAAACGATTTTAAATATCAAGTGTTATTAATTCACTAAGCAATAAAAAAAGAAAATTTTGTGTCTGAGAACCAACACTTTGTTTTTTGCGTGCATAGAACAAATTTTATGAACAATTTTTTTAAAACAATTATTATCTAAAATTCCACTTTTCGTCGCGAGGTACTTTTTATATGTGTACTCTGATTTTGGAAATAAAAGTTCGATAGCACGAGCTTGTTTCTTCAATTAATGTTATTTATGGTGGCTACAAATGTTGCGAATTTCACTTTTACTTAGAAATAGTAGTTTAGGAACAATTTTTTTTTTGCTGGCACGAAAAAAAATCCATAAAAGTAAAAAAATGGTAAATATATTTTGTTTTTTTTTTTTTTTTTTGTTTAATAGCTAAAATTCTAGCAAAAAAACAATGTCTACATGTAAAAAAATCTAGGAGCAAATGTAGAAGCTATGACCCTCTTTGCTGACGCAAAATATTTTTTTTCATTATGATTTTTTAATTTCTTTGTTAAATTGCGCGAAATACTGTTTTGGAAATTTGACAACATAATATTTTGTTTTATTTTTTACTAGCTGGAACATTAACGAAGAAAACAAGGCATTTTCGAAGAAAATATATGGTTAAATATAGAGGTTTCTACTCTTATTGTAGAAGTAGTCGTGTACAATTTTTTACGAATTTTCTGCTTAAATTGATTTAGTCATACGTGAGGATGACATGTACTTCCACAAGAAGGGCCACCATAACTTGTACATTCGCTCCATAGATTGTCTTCGCTAAGATCCCAGCTATTGTCAACTAAAGCAAAATATTCTGTTATCTAATTTTGGATAGTTCGATACTGAATTATACATGTTTATTTCAAATTAATGACGATTTACAGAAAAAATGAAAATTAATATTCATCATACGCACTCTGGTATAATTTTGTATCATCGCATTTATTTGTATCACAAAGGAAGCAAGATAGAGTCTGTGTTTATTTTACCGTTCAACTTCGACTTACTTCCTGAGTCGATATCATCTGTCTGTCCGTCCGCCATATATTCTTGTAATCAAAGTAAAGTCTTTTGTAAGCATACATGTTATTTAAGCACGGAGAAACAGATATACATTATTAGACTTCCCTTGGAAATGTTTGTGGTAGTAAAGGTGGAAAAAAGTAGTTCGGACTTAGAAACAGTAGATTCAAATGGCAAACTACACAGATGAACCAAATAATTTATTTTGTTTAAATCATTTCAAAAATTAATTGAATGATTTGAAATGTCAATTGAATTAACTGTTTTAATAATTGAAATTATCTTAATGAGATAACTCCTCACAAGGGAGTCAAATTGATTTATGGAGTTCAAGGCAGGATTTAAGGAGTTCAAGGACACATGACTGTGAGAAGATTTTTTTCCCAAAATTTATCTGTATGCAAGGGGGGTCTATTCAATGGTGGATGTTTCGAAACTAAATTGCACATGTTTAATTAAAGTCGCAAGTCAGCATTTGTAAAAGGCTTTCGTGGCGTCGCAGTAGCATCTATATATAAAAAATTAATAACGATTTGCTGAAAAAATTAACATTTAATCATACTGTGGCACTTTTTATATGAACGGATTTATTTGCAACACCCGAAAGAAAACGAGATAGCGTCAATTTTGTAATTGTCGTCCTTCCGTCTGCAAGTGTGTCCTGCCATATATTCATGTAGTAAAAATAAATATGACAATTGTTGCTCTATCTCAATTAAACATTGCACAATTAACTATTTCGATGTAAGAAGGGATACTACTGAATTTGAAGCAAATCGCTTCTGATTTAGATATAACCGTCATACAAAGGTCACAACTGCAAGAAATATTGATCAAAATGTTGATCGAGTTATATCGCTTTATAACATTCTTCTTTTCCATCGTCTTTTCCGCTATAGAAGCCATATATTTCGTCGTATTTTGTCACAGTTGCTTTGACCGGCCTAAAGTGGTTTTGAACGTAAGAATATATTTTTTCGAAATTTAATATGATAAGAAGTGTTCTCCAGATGACTTGCAAAATTTTGGATCCCTAATAGGTATGGTGGCTACTGGGTAACCGTCCAAAATTGTCACCATTCATACCATTTCATATTCTGAAATGAGTGCCAAAATGAGTACAATTATGCGCTAATTGTACAAATAACTCCATTAGTTTAAGAATATTTAAGTTAAAAGAAAACAAGTTAGGAAAGGCTAAAGTCGGGAGGGGCCGATTATATGATACACTCCACTTTCTATCCGAATACAATTCAATTCGGTGAGAAAGTGAAAACGGGAAGGATTTTTGTATCCTGTAAATGTATGTGTTTGTCAAAAAATTTTAAATCGGAAATGACATTTGTATTTGGGGGGATATAATGAAATCTGGAATGAAATAGGTGAAATATAATATGTATAGTTTGGCCAAAATCGGTTAAACATTTGGGACCAACATTTGTATTTGGGCTATATCTAAATCTGAACCGATCATACCAACTTTCACCATAGGCTTTTTACTTGGATTAAAGAAAATCGGGTACAGTATGTGGTTTCTAGAGCGGAAAAAGTCAAATCGGGAGCGACATTTGTATGGGGGCTATATCTAAATCTGAACCGATCTTACCCAATTTGCATAGGTGTTTCTAGTTGGATTACAAGATGTTGTGCCAAGTTTAAAGAAAATCGGGTACAATATGTGGTTTCTACAGCGGAAAATGTCAAATCGGGACCAACATTTGTATGGGGGCTATATCTAAATCTGAACCGATTTGCCTCATATTAAATAGCGTTCGTCCTTGATCCACAAAACTTACTTCGGACTATAATTGCGAACATTACGATTAAAACTTGTAACCTCTAACCCTTCAATGGACCCATCAATTGGACCCTTTTCACGAAGCGAGGGGAACATATTATCTGCAGCAAGGAAAGAAGGAAACCTGCCACAAACCAAAATATTGCTGGAAGAAATATAATAAATTGGAACACTGGTTTTCGTCATTTTCCCAAACTTTAAATTTTATTTCATAACAAAAAAAAAAAAACAAAACAAAATTCCAACAATTACAATTTCTAAAATTGGCACTCAATGCTGCGCATGACAGGCTCTCGGCGATAGTACGATGAGAATTGGCGAGAACTTGCTTCATCCTGGAGTTCCTACGGAAATAAAAGAAATTGTTACAGAATAGAACACATCGTTATCCTAATATAAACTCATCATTTTTGAGAAATTGTCGTGTTCTGTTAAAATAACCAATAATCTCGATTTGCAAAATATTATGAGTTACGTCTTTTTTATATTAACTATAACTATATAGACTTACTGTAGCCGCCTTAAGACTTAAGAAACTTTCAAAATTCAACTGGCACTGCTTGCGCACGATACCATCCTCCAACCATTGTATGTGAAACTGCTGGTCCTCCTTGCGGGGACACCCATAGATTTTAATCTCTCTTAGATTTTTAATCAATTCTGGCAGTTTTTGTAGCTGATCGTAATTCAGCAGGCGGCAATAGTGAAAGTTTAAGGCCAACAAATTCGTAAAATGCTCCAAAGCATGTGCAATTTTCTCAAAAACCTCTTCCGACCACAGCCATGCTTGGCCATTGATGCACACATTCTCACGCATTATGGCATATTTCTCAGGCGTCCATTGTTGCAGCGACTCATCTTCGATGTAATAACGATCATTTTCGAATTTGATGAGCGAAAGTTTTTCAGATTTTTCTCGGTTTTGTGAAAGTTCCAGGAAAAAGTTCTCCTCAAAGTTGAGTGGCATGAAATTGATCCAAAAGAATTGCAAACACTGCAGCGAACGAAGCTCCAAAATAGCTTTGAGGAACTTGGGGTCTTGGGTAAAGGCCGTTATTCGGAGAGTGTGCAGATTACCTAAATGATGGCATAGATTTTGCATTTTTGGTATATCCTTCAAATGTTCACACTCCACTATATTCAGGGATTTCAATTGCCTCTTTTGGCTGAGGGCCAACAAATGGTTGGGGTCCAAATTGCGGCAACATTTCAATTCCAGATTTTCAATACTCTCCAAATCGGCCAAATGTTCACCCCACAACCAGCGATTGTCGCCATCCAAGAGGCGTATGCTATGCAATTTGCGGCATCTTTTGGCCAATTCCAGTATGGTTTGATCCTGAACAAATTTACCCTGGATTTCCAGCTCCTTGAGTTGGGGGAAATATTTCACATTTTGTTTGAAATTATCATTGATGAAGAACTTCAAATTCTCCATGGGATTGCAACCCATCTTCCACTCGATGTGCTTCAACAGATCCATGTTGAAATAGGTGCTGAAACGCAGCTTCTCCACGTGTTGGCCAGCGAGGTGGCACAGCTCCGTTATCTGAGCATCATCAAGATTTTGCGCGAACTTAAAGGTTAAGTAATTGTAGTTGAATTGACGATATCTTTGTTGTAATATTTGCGAAATGATTTCCCGAAATTGTCGACAAACCTTCGCGAGGCTTAGCAAGTCGCCGAGAGTGCATATTTCGAAAATCTGATAGAGTATCTCCAAAGGCAGAGCGGCAAATGTACAAAATGATAAAGTCTCCAATGGCGTTGTCATGTCTTGGCATTCCGCTAAATTCAGTCTGCAAAGAAGAAAAACTCGTCGAAAGAGCGCTGACCAGCTGTTTGAAATTTCCCCACACTCACTTTTCGATTGCCCACTCCTTGGCCATGGTCAATTGATGTTTGTTAAAAGATTCCATCCATATAAAGAAAAATTGCTCCACTATAAACTCAATTCAGAAGCGATCGCACATTTTGTGATTTACTTTTTTTTAAATACTAAAATTCGTTGATTTTAACTATATAAATTTGCTCTTGATCACTTTGATGGTAGTTTTATTTTTATCATTTCGTTTATTTTTATCAAGTAAACAACAATTTTGCAGAGAACACTTGCTGAGAAACCACTGTCGAAACTGATCTGAACTGAACTGAATGTAGCTGCAAAACAGCTGTTTTCGACAACTCATTACGACGCTACATTAGGTTTGTTCGATTGGCCGTACCAGCTTAATATTTGTGTGGAATTTACTCATATAACTAGAAACTTGTTTGCTGCTCACTCTACTAACGATTATGAATTTTCTTTCTTATTCTTTTAAGAAATATAAATAAATAACAATACTGCCTACTTACCAAGTTTCTTAATATAAAATTAGTGAACAGGCCTATTATCAACGAACCGGTCCGATCAGCACAAACACAGCGGAATGCAATGAAACGAAACAAAACAAACCACAACAAAGAGAGTGAGATATTGTGAGAGAGCTGAAAAGAGAGCGCAGCAGACGCACGCCACACAGTGGGGGAATTTGTGGCAATAAAATGCCGATCAGTCGCAAATTGCTCCGTTTCAAAAATTAGAAAATTTAATTTAATAATTTTGATATTGTTTTAAAGGTAACAATCCAACTACGACAACTTCGTAAAGATTTATTTATGGAAATAGTTTTTTGGGCTCCGGATAGTGGACTATTTGTATGAATAATTTCATTTCAATTTAAACTTTTGTCTTTTGTTTCCGATTTTGATGCAATTTTGAATTTGCCGACTTACATAAAGTAAGAAATTGTAGACCCTAGGGTGGATCGAAAATAAAGTATTTTGTAATTTTTTTTAAAGTTACTTTGAGAAATAAACATATTTCTTTCAAATTTCAGAAAATTTTTTCTAGTTTTACAGAAAAAATATGTATTTATTTTATAAACGAAAAATATACCGTTGATGTTTATACACTCCACGAGAGTATTATGCTATTGTGCATTTGATTGCAACACCCAAAAGGAAACGAGTTAGACCCATTGTTTATTGTACAGATCGGCTTAGAATCACTTTCTGAGTCGATTTAGCAATGTCCGTCTGTCTGTCCATCTATTGTTGTAATCAAATAACAGGTCGCAATTATAGTCCGATCTTAACAAAAATTGGCACAAGTAAGTTTTGTGGGTCAAGGACGAACGCTATTTAATTTGAGGCAAATCGGTTCAGATTTAGATATAGCCCCATACAAATGTCGCTCCCGATTTGACATTTTCCGCTCTAGAAACCACATATTATATCCGATTTTGTTTAAATTTGGCACAACATCTTATAATACAACTAGAAATACCTATGCAGAAAGTCGGTAAGATCGGTTCAGATTTAGATATAGCCCCTATACAAATTCGCTCCCGATTTGACTTTTTCCGCTCTAGAAACCACATATTATATCCGATATTCTTTAAATTTGGCTCAACACCTTATAATCTTGCTAGAAACACCTATGCAGAAAGTGGGTAAAATCGGTTCAGATTTAAATATAGGCCCCATACAAATATCGCTCCCGATTTGACATTTTCCGCTCTAAAAACCACATATTGTACCCGGTTTTCTTTAAAATTGGCACAATATCTAATAATCTAACTAAAACATCTGTGGTGGAAGTGGGTAAGATCGGTTCAGATTTAGATATACATTTATTTATATATATACCAACTTTAAATATTATATTTCACCTATAAACATACAAGTGGGTCACAGCGTTCCATATTTCAATATACCCCCATACAGATGTTCTTTCCGTTTTAACATTTTAAACACATACATTTACAGGATACACAAATCCTTCCACATTTCACTTTTTTACCGATTGAATTGTATTCGGATAGAAAGTGGAGTGTATCACATAGTCGGCTCCGTCCGACTTTAGCCTTACTTGTTTTTAAATATTTTTTATTTTCATGGCTAATAGTGTCAGTAAGAAACTCCTTAAGTTCCATGATGGTGTTTCTGGTACTTACTCTAAAACAATTATACAAGTGATTGCTGGCGAAATTAATTTCGGCATTAACACTTTCCATTCTTGTCCATTAATTACACCGTCCAACAAATTATGACTTTTTGAATGGAACAGAATAGCGAACCTATAATTCTGAAAGGGCATGTTGAGTAGACCATTTTTGCGGAATAAACTTACCTCACTGAAATTTTCCGACAAATTTTTTCGTAGAAAATGTTTTAATGTTCTTTTTGAAAGGACTTTTTGATTTTCTCGAAAAATTGATTCATAAAAAGAGGAGATGGAAGGTTAAGATCTTCCACAAAAATGATCCTCATAAAATTCCACAATATAGTTCTGACAATAATTCTCTCAGGCATTAACTTACAACGCTTTTCTCACTTAGTATAATTCTCAATTCGACCAAAAAATGAAAACTTTGGGCCACTGTAAAAAGAAACTCAGACCAGCTGGACTATAAGTTTATTCTGATCTACTCAACATGCCCTTTCAGAATTATAGGATCGCAACGCTGTTCCAAAAATGCTGTGTTGTTTATACTAAATATTTTCACGTTAATAATTTTCAAAAGAAAAAATATTGAAATTTATTTTCCCCTTTATATGTTTATTTTGTTCAATAAATGGCTACATCTGTTTTCTAAATACTCCGATAATGTAAGAGTGGGTTTTTAGTAGTATCGGAAATATTTTGAAATTTATTTTTAACAAAATACTATTTTTTTATTTTTGCTGGGCATAGATTTGGATTAAAATTGATAAATTGCAATATATTATGTTATACATTTTATTTTTATCACTTTGAAATTATATATATTTTGAGGGAGAAAAGATCTGAGGAATTGTTAGTTTTAGTGTCAAACAAATAAAAATTAAAAAATATATACGTATATTTTGAAAATGTTTAAAAAATAACAAATATTATTTAAAAATTTTTTTTTTAGTTTTTTCGTTTGCATTTTTTTTTTGGTCTGTAATCAATATTTGATTTGAACTGGGATATTGTCCTGGCTCAAGACCATTTGGCTTCTATATTTAATAGAATGCAAATTTATTTACAAATGGCATGGTGACATTTATTACTTGGCTGCAGACTACCACGATCATGATTTCGACCATGTCAAAAGTCTTTTCAAGTGGC
Organism: Polietes domitor; assembly: GCA_947397865.1. NCBI lineage: Eukaryota > Metazoa > Arthropoda > Insecta > Diptera > Muscidae > Polietes > Polietes domitor. The sequence continues at coordinate 178,164,381 of OX377619.1, forward strand.
TTCGCAGCGACTTTTCAACATCAAACCAGGCCTCTATAAGGAGATGATTCTCACAAACGAACGAGAATCACAACTCACTTGCCGAATTTGCGTTTAAAAAATCGCACCAAGTAATAAAGCACACATGCCATCTTACAAGCATCTCATTGAGTTGCGTATGTAAGTATGTGTATATGCAGGTATAGTTACCCAGCAATACATTGTCACCATGACATTTGTAAATAAATTTGCATTCTATTAAATATAGAAGCAAAATGGTCTTGAGCCAGGACAATATCCCAGTTCAAATCTAATATTGATTACAGACCAAAAAAATGCAAACGAAAAAACTAAGACAAATGAGCGTTGGCACGGCAGAAGTATTGCTGGGTAACTATACCTGCATATACACATACTTACATACGCAACTCAATGAGATGCTTGTAAGATGACATGTGTGCTTTATTACTTGGTGCGATTTTTTAAACGCAAATTCGGCAAGTGAGTTCTGATTCTCGTTCGTTTGTGAGAATCACCTCCTTATAGAGGCCTGGTTTGATGTTGAAAAGTCGCTGCGAGCCACTTGAAAAGACTTTTGACATGGTCGAAATCATGATCGTGGTAGTCTGCAGCCAAGTAATAAATGTCACCATGCCATTTGTAAATAAATTTGCATTCTATTAAATATAGAAGCCAAATGGTCTTGAGCCAGGACAATATCCCAGTTCAAAAAAATTTTATTTTTCTCAGCATACAGCTACATCTGCATTCTAAGTACTCTGCAAATAGAAGTAATGTACATATGAAACTAGGGATCGTATGAAGAAAAGCTTTAAGAGTTCCAAGTCTTAAGGATAAGACATTTTTTAAAAAATATTTCAATGTTTCTACCAATCAGTTTATGCCAGTATAAGTATCAAATTAAAGAGAACAATAACTATAAAACGAAAAACCTTAATTTTAATATATTTTACAATATATATTTCTCAAAAAATTACTTTTTTAGTTCTTATTGTTTTTATCATTCTGATGATTTTTCGCTAAAATTTTGGTTGATTTTGCAAAAATATTTAAAAATTTAAAAAAAATAGAACCCACTTTTTCACCACATCCAAACTCACACAGTCGCTAAAAAGACAACTAAGAATACTACTTCAAAATTTCACAAAAATCAACTATGTAATCATTTAAAATAAAAGAAATAAATTTGGGATGAATACATACAATCGCAACAGTCCAAGCTAGTGAGATCAAAAGTCGTACCGCTTGGAATGGAATTACTCATAGGTCCTGTTCAAGTCCCTTAAAAATACAATAAAATATTTTTTGGACATTCATAAAATTAACTAGACGTTTAGGTGTGGAAAACCGATATTTTGCGATACGACATACAGCCTTACCCTCTTAGAAATGATAGAGGAGCAATTGTGTGGAATATACTAGAAGGGGCGTGTTAAATGGTCACAACATTCATATTTATAAAACAAATATCAAGTCATAGAGTATTTAAACATCCTAGGTCTTTGTTAAAATGTTATTCAAATAGAACCAGCCTGTTGCAAATACCAGATTTATTTACGAATTCACCCAGTGTGCTCTGGTTTCATAACATCATAAAGAATCTGAGGAAGAATATATACAGCAACATGTTGACATGCACAAAATACATACATATGTTAACAGATCGATGTATATATGTTATCAACATTATAATACTCATAGTAAACAGAAATCTAACATATTTATAATATACATTGTACATAGATATTTTCCTGGCCACATACGTAACAGTCTTAGGTTTCAACGGGGAGAAAAGAGAAAAAGGAAGAATTATTTTCAAGTAAGAATTATTTGTGTGTGTGAAGCTCTATAATTACTAAAAAGATGTAAACAATTTAACTGAGTTGTCATAATAAGCTACCAAAGACAATTTGGCGAGTTAGTAAAACTTTTTCTATTATTTTACAACCTTTAATATGTCACGATCACTTTACGTGATGTGACATAAATTTCTATATGTTACAGGATATGAAACACTAGAACTGTCAATGAAAGCAAATCAAAATTTTGAACTAATTTTTGAAAAAAATATTTTTTCGTACTTTTTCTGTGACTGCTCCTAAGGCCCTGTGAAAACGTTATTCCCAACATTTGTAGTCATCATAAATATTCTTAATTGAACATCGAGGCTGGTGTTATCGGACCTATATTTACAAAATGAGACTCAGATGTTAAAGGTACCTTCGGCGAAAAATGGAATTTTATAACAAAAACCTAAAAAATATCTAAACAATTCTTAAGTGTCGTTTTCGAATTTAGAAAGTCAAAATGTGTCAGAAAATATTATAAAAAAAACCTTGCGGCAAATTTGTTTGCAGACCTTCTGATTGAAACTATTTTCCCACTGGGCCGAGTTCGCCCATTTTCAGCCCAAACTTTAATTAACATGTTTTCAACAGACAGGCGGACATGGCTAGATCGCCTTAGAATTTTCGTAAACTATCCAACATTCCCGATCACATATTCACTTTCGTAGTAACCACTAGATCTATTCTCGGAAACTCCACAATTAAATCCCAGCTTTTGACAATTGAGCCAATACAAGCTAAATCATCACACAGCCATTCTGATAGTACTTCGCAATCATCTATTGTCATTTATATTAATTCCTCTTCAAAGCGAAAGGACCCCAACACACTTCGTTAAAACTCTTCGCCATGAACAGGAAACAGCTCATCAACACTAGCTGACACTCCCAGAAGAGCGTTGGGGCACAGAACAGGGAGAAGGCAGGGACTGGGACGGGACTGGGACGGGGCAAGACAAAATATGGTAGCTAGCGAAAAGCGGTAACTGCGAACAGCAACAACGGAAATAGACGAAGTGCACAAACAGCGTTTTTCTGTTATTTATGTTGTCACATTTGCGGTATGTATGTAATTTGTTGTTGTTGCTGACACTGGAGCTGGAGTTGTGGCTGTGGCGGTAGCTAGGAATGAATGCTCGCTTCGATGATTCTCAAACATGCTCAAGGAATTCCAATTCGAAGCACGTGTTTTATATTTGAGCAACTGATTGCCATTTTTTGTTGCACTGTTGTCCTCGTCACGGTCGTTGTTGTTGTTGGTGTTGTTGTTGATTTCTCTTCTCTCACTTTTTTGTTGGGCTCTTCGTTTCGACAACGATTACTTTGGTTGTCACTCGGTGCCGTGGTTGTCATCGTTGAGGTCCTGTTCCTCGACAGACAGTGATGTCAACTATAAAAATAAAAAATAATAAAAACAAATTCTAATACTTGAAAATTTTAAGCAATATAATGCGATATATATAATACCTAATATATAAAAATCAATGTGTGTCTGTATGTCTGTATGTTGCGTATAGAACGCCAAACCGGTGGACCGATTTGCCTGAAAATTTTACTGTATCTATCTTATGGATACAGGATGGTTCCTGGATAGTCTTGGTCATGATAGGACAAAGGGGGGTGGTTTCTCCCACACAAAAAATATTTTAAAACTATCACAACAGGCATGCCGAAGGGTGGATTCGCTCGATAATTTTACAGCAGCTAACTTCTGGGCAAGGGTTGGTTCCAGGATATACTAGGTCATTATAAGAAAAAGAGGCGTGGCACCGCCCACACAAACTATATTTTAAAACTATCATTAAACACATTCCGAAATGCGGATTCTCTTGAAAATTTTATTGTGACTAACTTCTGGGCAGAGGATAGTTTGTGAATGGTGACTATACAATGGCCATGATACCAAAGGACGTGAGACTGCCCACACCAACTATATATTAAAATTATCACAAAAAACGTAACGAATTGCGGATTCTCTTGAAAAATTTACTGTATCTAGCCTGTGGAAAGGGTATGTTTTCCGGCTTGAAGTTGAAGACTTGCGTTTGTTTGTCGCAACAAAAAACCTCTATTAAGTGCAAAGCAACAAGTGGCCTTTGACAAAATAATAACTCCAGGACAAATGACAGCGGCGGCAAAATGGGATATCATTAGCTATTGATCCCCCGGTATTGCTGCTACATTATTGGATGGAGGACGAACGGCACATTCAGCGTTGAAACTGCCATGGAATTGCAATTTGTCGATAATATTGGCAAAAGTTCAGGCATGGCGAAAATGCTCAAAACATGCAAGCTGATTGTGTGAGATGACTGGACCATGGCACATAAGAAATCCCTACAAGCGCTTAATCGCACACTTCAAGATTTAAGATCAAATACACAACCATTAGGTGGAACTCTTATTTTACTAGCTGGAGACTTCCGGATTACTTCCAGTAATTCCAAAATCAGCACCCGCATCGATGGCGATATGTCCAAAAAATTTATCTGACCACCAATATGCGTTTACGTCTGCATCACGCTGACTCAGCAGCTATATTTTCGAAACATCTACTGGATGTTAGTAATGGAAAAGTATCAGGTGATGCAGTAAAAAGGAGTATTACATTTTCAAAAAATGCCATTCAGGAATCAATTCAGCAATTAATCGAGAACACAAATTACCACAAACTATGGAAACAGAGAGTGGTTTTACGTCCGTGCTATATCGGCTGAAAAAAACAACGATGTTAATGCAATCAATAATTTAATTCTGGAAAAAATTTCTAGGTGATTGCACACATTACAAATGGATAGACAGTATCATGAATGCGGATGAATTTGTCAACTATCGAATTGAATTTCTAAATTCTTTGGACCTTCCAGGAATTCCGCCGCATATGTTATTTCTTAAAATTGGTTCACCTATAATTCTCCTAAGGAATGTTAGTCCTCGATTGTGCATTTGTATAAGAATTTTTGTCAAGAGACTAATGCCCAACGTCATTGAAGCAACGATTTTAAATGGAAAATCAAAAGGGAAAGATGTCCTTATACCACGCATTCCGATGATTCCCACCGATATATCATCCGATTTCAAACGACTACAGTTTCTGATTCGTCTAGCATTTTCAATGACTATAAACAAAGCACCGCGACAATCACTTGAAGTTTGTGGATTGAATCTGTAAAATCCATGTTTTTCACATGGTCAGTTATATGCTGCAAAAACTATAATGTACTTGAACAAGGTGGAAAAATTGTAAATATCGTGTATCCCGAAGCACTCCAATGAAATACTGACTAACTTAACTAATACACACAAAATACATTCATACAAATAATTACCGTAATTAATTAACTCTCTAATAAATGTTTCTTTTAAATGTTTTATTTTCTTATAAGAAACACTGAAAAAATTACTTAAATATTCATGAAGTTTTTATATTTTAAAAAAGTAACTAATGAATTTAATTAAATAAGTATTAATTTAAACTAATTTACATTTATTTAAATAAGTATTAATTTAAACTAATTTACGGGTACAAAAAGCTAGTAATATATATATAATTTATTTTGCGATAACTTTTTTCGATTTTTTTTGCTGGTACGATATGCTAAATATTAGTAGCGAACATTCTAACAACATAAATAATATTTATGGGAAAAGAATCTCTTTGCAGATGCAATTATTATTGAATTAAGAAAGGGAATATAAAAAACGTGTCATTTTTCACGTAGTTATCTCGTAAATTGATCATTCGTGAGGAGGACATGTATTTTTGCAAAAATGGTCATAACTTCTACATTTACTTATAGATGTTCTTCACATAAGCCTAGTTTTCTTCGTTAAGATCTGATAAAGAATTTATTCACGCTATTTAACGAAAAAATAAAAATATTTTGATCCATAGATCTTTTACATATAGACTTTGTTTTCTTTGCAAGAATGTTAGCTTTTAAAAAATAAAACAATACATTTTTGTCTGATTTTATTCTATTTTTAATGTTAATTTTTAGTGACAGAAAAAATATTTTTTTTTGGGAAAGAAAAGTCATTTTTTCCCAATTATTAGGAGATTGTTCCACAATCACAGTCTCTATGTATAAATGATACACGCAACATTTCTAGTCATCAATTAGCATTAATTGAACATATCAGCAGGTGTAATGGACCTTTTTTCAAAACGAGAGTACAACTCCTTCGGCGAAATTGGAATTTTAGTAAAACACACTTAAATATCATTTTCGAGTTTAGAAACTCATAATTTAAAACTTAAAATTAGAATCGGATATAAAGATTTTTTTTTTAAATTTCTGGTTTTATTGAAAAGGTTGAATTTTGCCATTTAATAATGGAACACAATATCATTTATATGACTAACACGACTGGCGCGGCAGTACTTCTCCCGATCAAACCAATTCTTCAATTTTCAATTTTCTTCTCAATGAAGTGCGAGAAATGTCTAGTTTCTGAGAACGATGTCGAGTTGATATTAATGGATGTTCTTGGACATTCTCAGCCAAAGCAGCAATGTTTTCAATAGAACGCACTGGAGGAGAACGTACACGGGTTGTTTTATCCAAGAAAAATCCATTTTCATGAACTCGCTTCACAAATTGTTCAAGTATAATGTGTTATGCTCAATTTGAAGAAATTCTCGGAAAATAACGTGGTTTCTGGGGCGGACACAATCAATCCGGGAGCGAAATTTGTAAGGGAGCTATATATAAATCTGAACTGATCTAACACATTTTCACCACAGGAGTTTCTAGTTGAAATATAAGATTTGTCAAATTTGAAAACAATCTGATAAAATATTTTTTCTAGAGCGGAAAAAGTCAAATTGGGAGCGAAATTTGTATGGGATCCATACACCCATTACACCATGGCTGCTTATAGTACAAAAATAAGATATTTTACATAATTTGAAGAGGATCTGTTAAAATATGTGGTTTCTAGAGCATAAAAAGTCAAATCGGTTGCAAAATTTGTATGGGAGCTATTTATAAATCTGAACCGATCTGACCCATGGGTGTTTCTAGTGGAAACATAATATATTTTTCCAAATTTGAAGAAGATCTGTTAAAATATGTGGTTTCTAGAGCAGAAAAAGTCAAATTGGGAGCGAAATTTATGGGAGATATATATAAATCTGAACCGATCTGACCTATTTTCACCACAGGTGTTCCTAGTTAAAATATAAGATATTTTGAAAGATTTGAAGAAGATCTGTTAAAATATGTGGTTCATAGAGTGGGAAAAGTGAAATCGGAAGTGAAATTTGTGTGGGAGCTATATATAAATCTGAACCGATCTGACCCATTACACCATGGCTGTTTATAGTACAAAAATAAGATATTTTGCATAATTTGAAGAGGATCTGTTGTAATATGTGGTATCTAGAGTGAAAAGAGTCAAATCGGGAGTGAAATTCGTAGGGGAGCTATATCTAAATCTGAACCGATTTTCTTCCAATTAAATAGCGTTCGTTCTTGTACCGAAAAACTTCGTTGTGCAAAGTATCATTTGGTTCTGGCTACAATTGCGACCTGTACTTTGATTACAAGAATAGAGGGTCAGACGGACAGACAGACGGACATTGCTAAATTGACTCAGAAAGTGATTCTAAGTCGATCGGTATAATTAACAATGGGTCTATCTACCTTCCATGTGGGTGTTACAAACAATTGCACAAAGACATAATACTCTCGTGGAGTTTATAAAAACTAAAACATTATAATTGGAATGTTAAAAGCTGAAAAACAGGCCTATTATCACCAATAGCTTAACGAGTAGCAAACGACTCTCTGGCTAACCAAATAAATTCCATACAAACAGTAAGCCAATAAATCCAATCAGACACTCTTAGTTTTTTAGCACTTTTTAGCTTGGATCCACTGTGCGTTGAACCGCCACCACGGCGAGTGAGTAGCAACATATAAGTGTTGGTTCGTTCGGTTGCTGATGTTGCTGTTGTTGTTGGGACTGGTACTACTGGTGCTGGTGTTGGTTGGTTGTTTGTTCGGTGTGTGCAATAGAAATTTAAGCGCAACACTTAAATAAACACAATAGTAACACGTAATCCAAACACACACACACGTATACATACACATTTACATATTCATTCGCTCACACACACATATACTCCCATCCACACTTCTAAGCCTTATAATAATCACACATACACACACGTAGTGTGTACTTTACACGTAGGCAAATTTTTAAGGATAAACTGTGGGCAAACATACACTCAAACACACTCACTCATGCATACACGCATACATACATAATTGCATATCCTTTTAAGTAAATACGAAACGTGGTGATGTGGGGCTGACAGCAGAGAGTGAAAAAGGAGCTTGGAAAGGGAGGGGAGGTGGTGCTTCTCCACATTGTTTACGGAAATGGAAGTTTTTGCTGTCGCTTAGCTCGTTTTGTTGGTTACTTTTTTTGAATTTCAAATGTTGTCAGCTAAACCACCTTTGAACTTTTTTTTCGTTCGTTCGTTTTCTGGTGTGTGTGTGTGGTATGTTGTTGAGTTGCCGCTCAGTCCGTGACAGTCAAGGTATTTCTCAACATTTGGCGTATTATTCTTGTTCGTTTTCAATTTAGTTTCCAGCAACTTGTTTCATGGCGCTATAGGCGGCAAAGGGAAAATGGCAGCGAACGAGAAAATATTGTGAACGGAAACTATTTCCATTGTCTATGGCGCTGTTTTGGAAGGTTGGCCAACGGAATACCGGAAATGCACTGAACCATCATCACATGATGAATTTGTCGTCTTGGCCATATCAAAGGCAAATGCCATGGAGACTGCCATCTGGGAGTGTACGCAGAAATAAAGAACCGGGGAATTGCAAAAAAATCATACAATTTCTGATGCCACATCACAATGGCATTAGCGTAGTAACCGGAAACGGATGTTTTTCTGGCCATTTGTAAAGGAGATATCATGGAACATTCGCTAAAGGTTGTCTTAAAGATGAGTTTGTGTTTAGATTGTGGCCACCAAAAGACGAATTGTTTTCTATTTTTGGAATTGAATTTTGACGATGGAACAGAAAAGGAATTTTATCCAAATTAAAGTCCATTTTTTAAGACAAGACAAAAGTATTCATTTAAAATCAGGACGAGAGAAAAGAATCTGATATCTTATTTTCAGCACACAATGAGAATGAGAACAAGTTCGGAGAGGCTAAAGTCGGTCCACTTTCAATCCAAATACAATTCAATTCGGTAAAAAAGTAAAAACGAGAAGAATTTTTGTATGTTTCCTAATCATAGGCTAATATAACCTGCTCCAATTTGTCAAATCAAGAAGAATATTTGTATTGGGGCTATATCCAAACAAGTGACTAGCTTTCACAATAAGTTCTTCCAGTTCAAGTATAACGTGTTATGATCAATTTGAACAAATTCGGTGAAAATACGCGGTTTCTGGGGCGAACAAAGTCAATCCGGGATCGAAATGTTTATGGGAGCTATATGTAAATCTGAACCGATCTGACCTATTTTCACCATGGGTATTTCTAGTTAAAATATAAGATATTTTGCAAGATTTTAAGAAAATCTGTTAAAATATGTGGCTTCTGGAGCGGAAAAAGTCAAATTAGGAGTGAAATTTGTATGGGAGCTATATATAAATCTGAACCGATCTAACACATTTTCACCACAGGTTTTTATAATTGAGTTATAAGATGTTTTGCCAATTTTGAAGAAAATCTGTTGAAATAGGTGGATTCTAGAGCGGAAAAAGTCAAATTGGGAGCGAAATTTGTATGGGAGCTATATATAAATCTGAACCGATCTGACCTATTTTCTCCACAGGTGTTCCTAGTTTAAATATAAGATGTTTTGCCAAATCTGAAGACAATATGGTACCATATGTGGTTTCAGGAGCGGAAAAAGTCAAATTGGGAGCGAAATTTGTATGGGAGCTATATATAAATCTGAACCGATCTGACCTATTTTCTCCACAGGTGTTCCTAGTTTAAATATAAGATGTTTTGCCAAATCTGAAGACAATATGGTACCATATGTGGTTTCAGGAGCGGAAAAAGTCAAATTGGGAGCAACATTTGTATGGGAGCTACATATTAATCTTAACCGATCTAACACATTTTTACCACAGGTTTTTCTAATTGAATTATAAGATGTTTTGCCAATTTTGAAGAAAATCTGTTAAAATAGGAGGATTCTAAAGCGGAAAAAGTCAAATTGGGAGCGAAATTTGTATCTGGGCTATATCTAAATCTGAACCGATCTAACACATTTTTACCACAGGTGTCTCTAATTGAATTATAAGATGTTTTGCCAATTTTGAAGAAAATCCGTTAAAATATGTTGAATCTAGAGTGAAAAGAGTCAAATCGGGAGTGAAATTCGTATGGGGGCTATATCTAAATCTGAACCGATATGTCTCAGATTAAATAGTGTTCGTCCTTGTCCCGAAAAACTACGTTGTGCAATGTTTCGTTTGGTTCTGGCTAAATCGATTCAAAAAGTGATTCTAAGTCGATCGGTATAATTAACAATGGGTCTATCTCGCTTCCTTTTGGGTGTTACAAACAAATGCACAAAGGCATAATACTCTCGTGGAGTGTATAAAAATATGGGTAAAATGTCTGAAGGATTAACGAAAATAAATCCAGTAACATTAACCCACGATTCAGGGGGGTTTTTTCATTGTCAAATATATTTAGCACAAATACATTTAAATGACATACACCCAGAGATAAAACTAAAGTTTATTCGCAAAACGAATTTACTAACAAACGGCTCACTCTTACAGAACATGTAAATACAGGGAAACCTGTAATTGATACAATTATACATTTTCAAAATTATAAAAACCTACTTTTAACAATTTGTATAGAATGAATGATTTTCTGTTGTAAATATTTTTTCATAATTTAAGCTTTGGAACTTTTTTTGAAGAGATATACATATTTGTGATGTATTTTGGCTTCCTAAACTCGATATTAATGCCTAAATGATATTAAAAACTTTTTGTGCATAATTTATTTTTACTGATCGCCGAAGATACATTTAAAGTTGATACTCTCATATTGTAAATATAAGTTCGATAATACCCGCTTATATATTCAATCAATGGTACTTGTGCTGTATAAAAATGTGCGCAAATTTACGAACAGTCTCCATAAAAAAAAAATTAAAAAAATATTTTTTAACGCTAGCAAATACATACATACAATAAGAACACTACTTTAAAATTTCAAAAAAATCGATTAAAGTAATCATTTCTAAAATCAAAATAATGGAAATAAATTTGTAAAAACTCTAAAAAAATCTAACAGCTCGTTTACTTTACTTTCCTTTTCAAATAAAAATAAAAATTAATTGAAATTACCTTCAAAACAAGGTATAGTACATTAAATCGGCCAAGTATTTCAAAACTTACAAGCGATTGCATGAACACACCTTTTTGAAAAAGAAGTATTTTTTTCGCTTTTAAATTAGTAATACTAGTGAAAAAAAATTTCCATTGCTTTCTAAAAATTGCCAAACTTCTACAAAGTTAAATTTAGTGGTTCCACCTACAAAAAAACATTATCTCTCGCATTGACAGGTTGTTGCACATTTTATTCCTTTACGTACGGAATTGTAGAACGCAGCGATAGTAAAGTATACACCGAATATCATTATTGGATTAGATAAGTGACATTTGCATCTCCTTTAGACCGTTTCCCCCGAACAGTACACTTTTAGAAAATGTTCTTAATCTTGTACTAGAGATGGACGCGATTCACACGAATTGCATTTCAGATGTAGATATAGGTCCCATACAAATTTCGCCCACGATTTGACTTTTTCCGCTCTATAAACCACATATTTTACTTGATTTGCTTCAAATAGGGCAAAGTACGTTAAATTTCATCGATAAATGTCTGTGGTGAACGTTAGTAAGATCAGTGCAGAGTTAGATATAAAGGGTGATTTTTTAAGAGCTTGATAACTTTTTTTTTAAAAAAAACGCATAAAATTTGCAAAATCTCATCGGTTCTTTATTTGAAACGTTAGATCCGTCCATGACATTTACTTTTTGAAGATAATTTCATTTAAATGTTGACCGCGGCTGCGTCTTAGGTGGTCCATTCGGAAAGTCCAATTTTGGGCAACTTTTTCGAGCATTTCGGCCGGAATAGCCCGAATTTCTTCGGAAATGTTGTCTTCCAAAGCTGGAATAGTTGCTGGCTTATTTCTGTAGACTTTAGACTTGACGTAGCCCCACAAAAAATAGTCTAAAGGCGTCAAATCGCATGATCTTGGTGGCCAACTTACCGGTCCATTTCTTGAGATGAATTGTTCTCCGAAGTTTTCCCTCAAAATGGCCATAGAATCGCGAGCTGTGTGGCATGTAGCGCCATCTTGTTGAAAACACATGTCAACCAAGTTCAGTTCTTCCATTTTGGGCAAAAAAAAGTTGGATATCATCTCACGGTAGCGCTCACCATTCACAGTTACGTTACGATTCGCATCATCTTTGAAGAAGTACGGTCCAATGATGCCACCAGCCCATAAACCGCACCAAACTGTGACTTTTTCTGGATGCATTGGTAGCTCTTGCAATGCTTCTGGCTGATATTCACTCCAAAATCGACAATTCTGCCTATTTACGTACCCATTGAGCCAAAAATGAGCTTCGTCGCTGAACACAATTTCTTTCTTTCTGGTGAAACTGAGTTAGATCGGTTCAGATTTTGATATTGCTCCCCAAAAAATGTTAGTTATTAACAAGTAAAAACGGCGTTAAGTTCGGCCGTGTCGAACTTTATATACCCTCCACCATTGATTGCATTCCACAGAGGATGTCGATTTTCGTAGAAGTCCCTCCACCATTGATTGCATTCCACAGAGGATATCGATTTTCGTAGAAGTGCAGTAATATCACAGGAAAATATAATTCTTTTTATATAGCCAAATCAAAACAAAAACAAATAATAAAAAATAATTTTATAAATAAATATAATATTTTAATTATTTCAAACCACGCTTATAAGGCAATGCTACCAATACGCCAATACAAAAAAATATTCTTCTATTTATATTTTCAAAAAGCTTAAATACCATAAATATTGGTAGATAGTGGGTGCTACAGTTGGTCAAATAGAATGGAAATTCATTCTATTTTAATTCCAAAAGTAAAAATTTAAAAAATCCAAAAAAAAAATCAGACGTACATAGTGCAAAATAACCTAACTTCATGATTCGACCAATTTTTGTCGTAAAAGAAAAAGTACGAATTTGGAAAAAAAAAACTTTTTATTTTGCGTGTCTATGCAGTCAGAGGAATGTATACACCGAATTCCATGATTACAGCTGCGGCCATTTGGTTGCTACCATTTTTACCCCGTTAAGAGTACGACTATATAAAATCTCTTTATTTGACGTTTCTACCCAATTAGAATTTCATCATTCTTGCTGTAGTCGTTTAGTTATTACTATTTTATCCCTCTGTACCATTGTATCCCTTGAAAGTACGAATTTCTAAAAATCCGTTTTCCGTGTCTACACAGTCAGAGGAATGTATACTCCGAATTTCATGACTCTAGTTGTGGTCATTTGGTTGGTACTATTTGTACCCCCTTTTTCATTTTAACCCCAAGAAGTACGAATATCGAAAAATTCTTTTATTTGAAGTGTCGACGTAATCAGAGGAATGTATACAGTGAATTTCATTATTCGTTTGGTTGGTACCATTTTTATCCCTCTGTACCCATTGTATCCCTTACGAATTTGGAAACAAACCTATTATCTTCCATGTCTAAGAAGCCAAAGGAATGTATACTCCGAATTTCATGACTCTAGCTGCGGTCATTTGGTTGGTACTATTATTATCCCCTTTTACCATTTTGACCCCAAAAAGTACAAATTTCGAAAAATCCGTTTATTTTCCGTGTCTACAAAGTCAGAGGAATGTATACTCCAAATTTCATGACTCTAGCTGCGGTCATTTAATTGGTACTATTTTTATCCCCTTTTTTCATTTTAACCCCAAAAAGTACGAATTTTGAAAAATCCGTGTATTTTAGGTGTCTATGCAATCAGACGTTCTAGCTCCTTTCGTTTAGATGCTAGCGTGCTTTCAACAGACGGACAGACAGACAGACGGACGGACGGACATGGCTAGATCGTCGTAGAATTTTATGACGATCAAGAATATATATACTTTATAGGGTCTCAGGTCGATATTTCAAGGTGTTACAAACGGAGTGACAAAGTTAGCATACCCCCATCCTGGAGGTGAAGGGTATAAAAAACAAACAAAAATCTAATTATTTGTATCCTGTTTCTAAACCACTGTTTCTATTTAAAACGAAATTATTAAAAAATATTCAAAAATTAAAAGTAACCCAAAAATCGCAAAAAAAATAAATGAAAATTCGCTCAGGACAAAAATTGGACCAAAAAAATAAAAAAAACAAAAATTACCAAAAACAGAAAATGAAATTATGTCTAAATAAAGTAAAAGAAAAATTACATAAATCTGAAAATCGCCCAATAAAAGCTGGATCAATTTTCATAAGAAAAATAGTTAAAAAATTTTAGTAATTTTTAATATGGGCGATATTTCATATTCGGTTTGTGGATGATTTTTCATAATTAATAATGGCCTAAATGACAAATATAAAATATTGCTCAAAATAAAAATATAAATACCCATTTTTTGATTCATTTTCATATGAAAAAAATTCCCAAAAATTTGAGTAATATGGACGATTTTTCATATTTGGGTTTTGGCAATTTTTCATTATGAAAAATTTGTAGGAAATAAATCGTTTCGTCCTCACTTCTGATTTTAATAAAAGAGTTCAATATTTATTTAATTCATTAGGTTGTTCATATATACATAAAATAGAAAAAATATAATTAAATGATCAGGATGATCCGCACACGTCCGTTCGTCACAACTTCAACTTTACTACTCTCCTCAATCGTCTTCTTCGTCTACCATTGTGTCTGCATAGCATGGTTGCCAAGTTGCAAAAAATTCGTAGCCTAACAGTCGGCCACCCTGTCGACACAATCGACCTCGATTGGAAGTATGTTCGGTTCAGCTTCGTCTTCGGTGATATCATCATCATTTATCTGTGGCAGAGTACACCACGGCTTAATTTTATCAGACGCGTATACTGATGTATAATGACGTTGTTTTCTAGTCGATCCTGGCAAATCTTCGACGACATATCTATCCTTTTCTAGAACTCGTGTAATAATGAATGGACCTTTGTAGTGTGGCTCAACTTTCTTGAAGTACCCGTCGCCATAGGTTCATTCTCGACCAATACCAAGTCACCGAATTTGTATCGTTTAGGTTGAGTATGTTGTTCGTCGTATCGCCGCTTCGCATTTTCACGTTGTGCGTCAATTCTTTCAGCCGCTTCGCTGCGTATTTCATCTAAACGGTCGTTGTCAATACATTCGCTGTTGTGTAAAGATAACACAAGTTTATTTTGTAGAATATCTCTCGGATGAAATCCAAACAGAAGTTCTTGTGGAGTACGTCCAGTCGTTTTATTCTTCATCGTGTTAATGGACCATTGTACTCGCCGAAGTTGGTCATCCCATCGCTTGTCTTCTTTGGTTGACGGTAAAAGCATACTAAGTATTGTTCGGTTCGTTCGTTCTGCATGGCCGTTCGCCCTTGGAGTTCGTACAGCATTTAAGATGTGTTTCACGTCGTTCTTCTGGCAGAAACTTTTAAACTCGTGGGACGTGAACGCAGTTCCGCGATCGGTGATTATCCGTGCTGGCATTCCAAAATATTCGGTGCATTCGTTGAGTACACTGATTACGTGTTTTGTTGCCGTACTTTTCACTGCTCGAATTAAAGTGAACTTCGTAAATGCGTCAACAATGACTAGAATGTGCTCGTTACGTTTGGTGCTTTTTGGAAATGGACCCAAGTGATCCATATGGATTGTATGGAACGGTACGGGGTTAATATTGTCGTAATGGTATTCGCCTTCGTGTTTTCCGCCAGGTGTTTTATTATAGGCACATTCCAAACATGATTTAATATGCGATTTCACGAAATTTCGCATACGGGGAAACCAAAAATGTTTCTGAAGAGCGTCTATGGTTTTTTCGAGACCCAAATGTCCCGCGTCGTCGTGTTGCCCTTTTACTACGCGCCATCGCAAGGCTTTAGGAACCACCCAGAGAAATTTATCCTTAACTTTCCGAAAAAGACGTCCGTTATCAATTATGTATTCAGCACAAATTGTTTTATCTCGTGACTGTAGTTTTTCGACAATTTCGCAAATATTTTCGTCTTGTAGCTGCATGGAAAACAACCAGTCGTCTTGGCTGATAACGGTTTTTGCAATTCGTAATGACGCTGTATCTAATTCTCGGGCTTCTTCATACGGTGCTCGGCTTAATGCATCCACGTGCTGCATCCGCTGACCTGATCGATGTTCGATGTTAACGTCAAAATCTTGGATTCTTAGCCACCACCTCGCGATTCTCGGAATCAACTCTTTCTTCTGCATAGTCGTCCTGATAGCGTTACAATCTGTGATGACGGTGACTGATTTGCCATAAACGTAATAACGGAATCGTTCTAACGATTCTACCACAGCTAACGCCTCCAGTTCATAACTGTGATAGTTTCTTTCGTCATTCGTCGTTGATCTGCTGTAAAACGCTACCGGTTTCCACATATTTTCATCGTTCTGTAATAGCACACCTGCTAGTCCGATAGCGCTGGCATCTGTATGTATCTGGTGTTCCGCGTTAGTTCGATAACCCACTATTACCGGTTTCGTTGTAAGGTGCGTCTTTAGCTTTTGAAAAGCTTCTTCTTGCTCGTTTTTCCACTGGAATTGGCTTTCTTTTCTCAGTAGAAGTCGTAACGGTTCGGAGATTATTGCGTATCCTGGGACGAATTTTCGGAAGTATCCACTCAAACCCAAAAATTGTCGTACTTCGGTCACGGTCGTGGGAGTTGGAAATTCCTGGATTGCAGCTGTCTTTATGTTTCCTGGACTTATACCCTTTGGATGTAGTTGATGACCCAGAAATTCAATAGTCTGTTTCATAAATGAACACTTCTTGATGTTAACTGTAAGATTCAGTTCGCGCAAAACAGTAAAAACACGTCGTAATTTCTGAAGCATTTCGCTGGCGTTGCTGCCACCGACTACGATGTCATCCATGTAATGAAATATATCTCCATCCTGCGTTTTTTCACGTAATAGTGCCATAAGTCGTTGAAAAACCGATGGTGCGTTTTTGAGACCAAACGGCATGCGTTTGAACTCATAGAGTCCATCTGGCGTTACAAATGCAGTAAATCGACGACTATTTTCCTCAATTGGAATTTGGTAGTATCCGCTATTCAAATCTAACACACTGAAATATGTAAATTGCGTAATATCTTGCAGTCGTTCTTCTATGTTAGGCGTTGGAAAAATCTCCTTGGCTATGTGCTGATTTAAGCGTCGATAATCAACACATAATCGATCGTTGCCATTTTTCTTCTTAACGAGAACTATTGGACTTGCATATTCTGATGTTGACTTTTGTATAATATCGTTCATTAGTAACTCGTTAATCATTTTACTCACCGCAGCTTTTTTCGGTTCAGGAAGTCGATATGGCTTTGATGCTATTGGATCAGTTGTTGTCAATTCGATTTTCATTTGAACAGCATTCGTTAGACCGATTTCATTAAGTTCGTTACCACAAATGTCTCGATGTTCGTTGAGTAATTCAAATATTTTCGTTTTAGTAGCTTCATCATGTGTGTCGCATTGAATTGATGACATTTCGATACGTGTTCCTTTATTAATTTTGGTCGCAGACACGTCCAATTCAAATCGTCGTTCGTTATTGTCAACTATTAGGCGTACGTTGTTATTCGCGAAAATGTCATTACCGATAATTAAATCCGATGAAAAGATGTCGTCATCCGCAATGTAGAGATCAACAGTAAATTCGTGCTCGTCGATGTATATTTTCACCTTCATCATCTCGTTAAGGACGCGTGTGCCTCCGCAAACTCCACTAATGCGCAATAAACAAGGAATTCGTTCATTGGCTATTTTCGACGCCTTCGATTTACGAATCATGCTGCATTGACTACCAGTATCAATAAGAGCATAAAAATTTTCTCCGTTGATCGTGACCAGTTTATCGTTGACATCTTTTTGCACACTATTTATAGTCCGTTGATTTGGCTTACCGCAGTTTTCGGGTGATCCCTTAGGATGAACTCGTTGACAGTCCTTGCATCTCGCTCGTCGTTGTGGTTTTGGACATACATTTGACATATGACCCGTCTCAGAACAGTTGAAACAAACAATAGGTTGCCGTTGCGATGATGTTTTGCGTATGTTGTCGTCTGTTGTTTTACTATAGCTTTTATTGTCGTTTTCGTTGTAAGTACGTTTCGTTGTCGATGCCGTTTTTCTATTCGCTGAGCAGCTGGCCATATTTACCAAATAATCTTCCAGTGCCTCACGCATGTCCTTCATGGTCTTGAAACGAAGTGCCGCAATTGCCATTTGTAAATCGGCATGTTTCAAACCCTCGCGAGTGTATTTTATAATCGCTGATTCACTCAAGTTATAACGTCTACCCAGAGCTGTCATCCGGAAACTGTACTCGGTGATAGATTCTCCATGTCGTCGTGTAGCGTTTGTCATTTTGAAGTGTACGTCCGCTTCATCTGGTCTCGTACTAAACTCATCTTTCAAAGCTTTAGCTAATTCATGCCAAGTAGTAAAAAAATCTGCCGACGCATCGAACCACAACTTAGCAGGCCCTTTCAGCTTGCTATACACCGCCAATAACACGTATTTATCTTCCCATTCATAGGCACGCATAGTCTTGTCAACCCTGTCAATAAATTGATCCACACTAAATACCGAATCCTTTGTTGGATCGTATTCAGGAAGAGTGTCAGCAATTTCTTTGACACTGTGTACGTTACGAGTTCGAAAATCGTGATTTTGTGACGTTGTAGGTGTTTCGCTTACCCGTGCATTGATCAGTTCATCGTGCCGACCTGTGTTCGCCGTTTGTTGTTGTTGCATGGTTAACAGCATATTTTCCATCATACTACGTAGCTGATCAATCTGGGTCTGAATAGTAGACTCATCGTCACTATCGTTATCACTTTCAAATTCTATCTCTTCACTCTTTGTCGCTTCAATGAGACGTTTGATCAATTCAGGCTTATTACCAGTTGTTGGTAATTTACACTTACTAAGCAACAGTTTGAGTGTTTTCACGTTCAATGAATCAATTCGCCGCATATTGAAAAATGTATCCGTTAAGTCCTTTCAAAGTTCTATACTGTTATACGTTATTTGGTTTTATTATCTAAATAATTTCCCGTCACGTTGATTATAGTTACGTTATCGTTCAATACCAAAAAGTTACACTTCCGAATAATATTGTTGTATGCCGTTGAGTATTAATTATTAGCCGTTCAATTAATATTCGTTACGTTACTGTATGTTATATCGCGTTTAGTTAATTTCAATCAATGTTAATAGTTCAATCAATATCCGTTTCGTTAATATTCGTCAAATTCCGTTTCGTTTTATTAATATTAATATACGTTATTTTTTCCAATAAATTTCCGTTTCGTTATCGTTGCGTTAATATATTAATATACGTTTAGTTACGTCACGTCACGTTAGTAGTTATGCGTTGTCACTAATCGTTTTCGTTTGTACGTTCATTTTTCTCTTGGTGTGTTTTTTCACTTTGGCATAACTTCCATTTCACCCCTTTCTCACTACACGTATATATTCTTTAGTTTGTATTTAGTCTCACACCACACTCTCAATGCGTTTTCGTACACGTTCATTCGATCATTGTGTTTGCCTGGTTCTTTACCGCACTACTTTAATACACAAACACTCTCTTGTTCTCTTCAACTTTTTAACACACACACACTTCGTTGCTACACCCGTTAATGATCATTAGATCTCACTGTGCTTGAATGTGTATTGTGTTTCTTCGTCGTTAACGTACACTTCTATTCTGTGTTTGTGCGAGCATGCATAGCTATGTCTTCCAAAATTTTTTTGCTGTGACGTTCGCTTCGACGAATTTTGTTCTTCTTTCTTGCTCACGCACAACGCACACTTTGCAAAAACTCTTGTTAGCAAACACACACATACACTTCACATCACTTCACACACGATATCGTTTGTTCGTAGGGGAGGTTCTCAATCCCATTTTCTGAACTGTAGGAAATAAATCGTTTCGTCCTCACTTCTGATTTTAATAAAAGAGTTCAATATTTATTTAATTCATTAGGTTGTTCATATATACATAAAATAGAAAAAATATAATTAAATGATCAGGATGATCCGCACACGTCCGTTCGTCACAACTTCAACTTTACTACTCTCCTCAATCGTCTTCTTCGTCTACCATTGTGTCTGCATAGCATGGTTGCCAAGTTGCAAAAAATTCGTAGCCTAACAAATTACAAATATGAAAACTGCCCAAATTTTTGGGTGATTTTTCATATGAAAAATTGCTCATTTTTGTATGGGTTTTTAGGGTCATGTTTCATAATGCTTTGGACACCCAAAATTAAATCCTCAACATTTGTAGGCATGAAACACATGAGCTGGTGTTATCTGACTTATATTTGCAAAATGAGAGTATAAATAAGGAAACCTTCTGAGAAATTGGAATTTAATAAAAATTAAAAATAAAATATATCCATAAATTTGTTGGTGTTAATTTTATGAATCGGTATACCTTAATACACACCAAATATATTTTTTAGAAATAAACTTAAAATTGCACTAGAAACATTTTTTTCATTTCGGCCAACGGATTCTGGTAGGGCGAACCAAAAAAATATACATACATTGGCGCACATTTTAAAAGGGCGTAACTGAAACATTTTTTAAGTCACTTTTTACATTGGGGTATATAATGTAAAAGGGCTTAACTGACAATTTTTTTCGAAGTCACTTTTTTACATATTCCGATAGAAAACGCTGAAATGCGTCAGAGTATGTAAGCAAAAGTGATGTCGAAAAATGTCAGTTATGCCCTTTTGGAATCAAAGTAACGATATGTGAATTATGGGGTATATTTGCTATCTACTGCACATTCCTTTGGTATATTGAACCATGTTATGCTTACATTTTAGGTATAGAGTGTATTCTGCATATAAACACTACGGGGAACACTTTTCTAGAACATATTAACCCTCTAACACTTCATTTTAACTCTCTAACTTCATAAAATGTAGCTATAAACAAAATGCATATTGGGTTGATATATGATCAGAGTTTTCTTGGAATTGATCCGATCCAAATTTACAACTCTGGTTTGTCAGATTGTGCTAATAGATTATAGATTAGTCACAGAAATTCTTCTGCTAGGCGTGTGAGAAATCTCATTCATATCGGACAAGGAAGATAGAAATGAAAGATTTATATCCCACTGTGCATCGCTGAATAAAGGCGTTGATATCGGCATGTCATACCGATGTCAGTTGTTTTAACTATTTGAATTACAACCACAAACCATTTCATAATATTTCTTAAACAAATTCTTTAGAAATGTTGTGGAAAAATTGATAAGAATGTGACAATTGCAACACACTGGCACACTCATCAACAGTCATGCACAGCACGTGGCATCAGCCACTCAGCAATCGAATCCTTTCCAATGACAAGGATATTTTTGCACAAAGTGAATTATGCTCATCATCCAACACCACAACATGTGTCAAACCACCAGATACTGTGTGAACATCAGCTGCAGCAAAATCGACTTAAATCACATCAACAGCATGACACCTCAATGAAAAATGTTTACTTTACATCCTTCACGTCCTTCACGTCATATGTACTCATCGACTACGGGATCCGGTTGCCTCCACAATTTTGCACCGAATGAACAACAACAGCATACCTATTATCTCCTGCATATCCTCTATCCTCTCTCTCTCTCAGCATCAGCATTTCGGTTGAAAAATTGCAAATGTACGTTTTCAGAGCAGAGCAAAAATGATTGTCGGAAAAAATTGTTGGTTTTGAGATATTGTGAAGCCGTTTTTTTTTTGCAAAATCCATCACCAATGCAGAGCAGGAAGATATAAAAGAGAAGAAAAGGAATCAATATGTAATGGATCGAAGGGTTAACTTAATATTGAAGATGTAGATATGGGAAAATCTACAAAATAGTCCGATTTCAATTTTGAAAAATTAAAAATTTCAAATTAGAGGCACACGTTTTATTTTAGCGTCAACTTGTTAAAAATACATTAAATATAAATAATGTGCTCGCGTGCATCATTTTTTTCAAGTGCTGAAGAAGTTATAATCGGATTGTCCCTTTTGGTTCTATTGCAAGTTAAGCCTGAAAACCCTATGAAAATCAACAAAATTTAACCTAAAATGGCTCTCGGTACCAAAATAATAATTCGATCTATTTAGCACTTACACACATTATTAGTAGTACCCATATTCACCGATCACACAGGGTTGCCACCAGTTATTTTTCAAACTGCGGATGTGCTCTTCAAAAAATATGAAATTTCATGATCTGCACGCATCGACCTGATGATGTTCGTACTGTCATAATCTCCTTGTCGCTGAAGGCACACCAAATCGTCCGGTCGCCTTTTGTTAGTATCTCTGTCGTTTATAATCCAATATTAAAAAATTTGCAATTACGTTCACGCTGAAAGCGCAAAAAAGAAAATTGTATCAATTTTCGTTTTATGCAAAAACAGGGTGACAGATTTTGAAGAGCTACCATTTATTCCTCAGTGATGGCACACGCCCTTTTCAACATATAGAAGATTCCGCAACATCATTACTATCATCCACAAAAAGATCAGAATGATTTTCTCTTATGCTGAAAAAGTTATAGCCAAAAGAGTTGAACAACTCCCGAAAGTTACAAGCAAAAATAGGGTAAATTAGGGTAGACCTTAGCTCAGTAGACTACATTAACAGCATAATTTTAAAACTTTAGGATGTTGGCGAGGTTAAACTCGTCGTTTTGAAAATTATGACACTCTCAGAAATATTATATATTGCTCTTAAAGCGGTTAGAAGCCTGAGTGACATGGAATCGTACTATACCGTAGATTTGCCCATATGTATAGACAACACATCATTCCCGAAGACATTTAAAACTTCTCCGTCCGTCCATATCTCTATTCTCGTCTAGAAAAATAATACGTCTCTTGTATTTGATGCCTCAACAACATGTTGCCGTCTAGAAAAAGTTATTGTATCAGCAACTTGTTGCCGACTAAAAAAAGTTAATGCCCCTGCAACATGTTGCCGTCTAGAAATAATTGATGCCTCAGCTACTTTTTTCGGGTAGTAAAAGTTGATGCCGCAGCAACTTGTTAACGTCAAGGAAAAATTGATACAGCAACTTGTTGCCGTCTAGAAGAAGTTTATGCCTCAGCAACTTGATAACGTCTAAAAAATTGTGAAGCCTCATCAATTTGTTGACGTCTAGAAAAATACAATGCTTCTGCAACTTGTTGCCGTCTAGAAAAAGTTGATGCCTCAGTAACTTCTTGCCGTCTAAAAAAGTTGATGTCTCAGCAACTTTTCCGTCTAAAAAAAGCTGATGTCTCAGCAACTTTTTCCGTCTAGAAAAATCTGATGCCTCAGCAACTTGTTGCCGTCTGGAAAAAAGTTGATGCCTCAGCAAATTGTTGCCGTCTAGAAAAAGTTGATGCCTTAGCAACTTGTTGCCGTCTAGAAAAAGTTGATGCCTCAGCAACATGTTGCCGTCTAGAAAAAGTTGATGTATCAGCAACTTGTTGCCGTCTAGAAAAAGTTGATGCCTAAGCAACTTGTTGACGTCTAGAAAAAGTTGATGCCTCAGCAACTTGTTGCCGTCTAGAAAAAGTTGATGCCTCTGCAACTTGCTGCCTTCTAGAAAAAGTTGATGCCCTAGTAACTTGTTGCCATCTAGAAAAAGGTGATGCCCTAGCAACTTGTTGCCATCTAGAAAAAGTTGATGCCTCAGTAACTTGTGGCCGTCTAGAAAAAGTTGATGCCTCAGCAACTTGTTGCCGTCTGGAAAAAGTTGATGCCTCAGCAACTTGTTGCCGTCAAGGAAATGTTGATGCCTCAGCAACTTGTTGCCGTCTGGAAAAAGGTGATGCCTCAGCAACTTGTTGCCATCTAGAAAAAATTGATGCCTCAGTAACTTGTTGCCGTCTAGAAAAAGTTGATGTTTCAGCCACTTGTTGCCGTCCAGAAAAAGTTGATGTCTCAGCAACTTGTTGCCGTCAAGGAAATGTTGATGTCTCAGCAACTTGTTGCCGTCTAGAAAAAGTTGATGAATCAGCAACTTTTTCCGTTTAGAATAAGTTGTTGCCTCAGCAAATTTTTCCGTCTAGAAACATTTCTAGTAATATTTCTATACTACTGAATTTTTTTGTTGTGTGAAAATAATAATATTAACTGCTCAAACATTGTAAAAGGGGTTTTGTTTAAAGCGTAAAAATAAACTGATGATCAGTGACAGCATTAGTTGTTTCGATATTGAATTTAATTTAATTTGTTGAGGCTGGGGTTATATGGGTTTATTTTACAAAACAACACTTTAGTTTTTAGTTTGAGAGTTAATCTCTTTGGATGATTGTTTCGTTTTCCATTTGTGCTATATTGTTGGCTGCTTGGTTGGCTGGCTGGCTGGCTAGCTGGAACAAGTCTGCGGCAGGAGGCGGGAGTTTTTGTTTGTTTGCATTGCCAGTTTGCCCTCAAAAAGTTTTTAGTGAAAACACAAGACAGCTGTTTCAACACAACAACGAAATATTACACTTTTGGGAAAAATCTCAACAATAAAATGCAAAATAATCGTTTTGTTTGTTTATGACTGCATAAAAGTGCTGGATTAAAAAGTTTTTTATTTTATCTGCGAATGGATTTTCATTGTTATAATAATTGAGATTTATTTTTTGGAGAACGTCATGGAATTTAATTGAATTTATTGAACCGGATGTGGAAGAGGAAATGTGGAAGTATGTACTATAAACATTATTGGAATAATAGTTAGGATGGGAAGTAGAGTACGTTGGGATGTTTGTTGATAGATAGACAATGATGCCTGATATATGAGCCTTTTTTGAAGAAAAAAATTTCCGTTTGTATATGAATTTACATGACTTCAAATATTTAATTTCAGCACCATTTTTATTCTTATTTTTATATATGTTCACAATTAAAACAATTTATTTCTTAGTTTTCAGTTTTGGGCTTTGCTTTCATAAAAAATAAAAAATCGTATCGTATCGACCACCTTGAGGGTTGAAGAAGAATGTGTGAATGTTCAGATAAAATGCAGGTGTTGAAAAAATATTGGAGGTCAGTGAGAACAAATTTAATTTTAGTATGGCAGCCCCTTAATTCCTGTGGATAGAGGGTATGTGTGTTGAGCAAAAATGTGGGAGAGGGAAAATTAATGGGGGTCGGTCTTACGTTTAACCTATCTGGGGCGACTCCGAGGCCTTTCTTATGTATTTGTATCCCCTTTTCCATGAGCGCTCACTTACACTCATCCCACTACCGCCATTTTTTAGTTCATACATTTTTTGCGAACCTCACAAAATAGGGGTTTGAAGCGTATCCAAGTCGAATACCTAAAAATCACATACAAAATTATCCTACCCTACTGTGCATATAATAGGGTTTGATTACTAAACCCAGTAGTTTTAATGTCAGTGGGCGATGTTATGTAGTTTATATAAGCAATGTTGTATATGTATGATAAAATCTTCTTATATGTTGTATGTATGGTGAGAAAAAAACATTTAAAATTCAATATCTCAAAAACGCTATTTTTAAATTGGCACATTTTAATACTTAAATGTCCTTTTTGAAATGACTCATGGGTCAAATTGGCCCATAAAGAGAGGAGCTAGATGGTTAAGGTCTTCCATAAAAATGATCCTCATAAAATGTCACATTAACTTACAACACTTTTGCACTTAGTATAAAGCTCCCTTGGACCATAAATTAAAACTTTGAACCAATGTAAACTGAAAGCTGGACTATAAGTTTATTCCACAAAAACTATCAACTCAATATGCCCTTTCAGAATTATAGGGTTGCTACTCTGTTCCAAAAAGCAAAGGTATATTTTTTGTTTACAAAATAAAATTAAACAATAAAAACTAAAAAAAATATTTTTGTTTTTAAAAATTTGCTCGAATTAAAGAATATATTTGTCTGTCATACCATAAAAAAGTTTTTTTAATTTCCATAGGGTAAAATGTTTTACTTTCGATCCACCTTAGGGTGTATTTGCATTTGTTATTTTTTGAAAATAGGGAAATTCAGTTTTATTTGCCCCATGGAAAAGTATATATTTGGGAATTTCATCAAGATCGGGGTGACAAGTTTTTCTTTAAGTCGGCAGTTTTTCTTTAAGTCGGGATAACAAGCTGCAATAACAAAAACGTTAATAAAACTTTTTTACTCAAAATTAAAAAACATTTTTTGACATTGTCGCTAACTACAATAAATACAATAATTAATTCCAAAAAATATTTTGTGTTGCCTTTTTTCAACTTAGCCTCGATAAACATAAATTTGAATTACGCTGGATTATTATCCAGTTTTTAAACACAAAAATTCTAACATTTTATTTAGGTTTATTAGGTTACCACAGGTCTGTTATCTAGTATATCTGCCCTAATATAGGGTGGGGCATTTAAGATAATAAATTTCTGAATTTATTGGAAAGGTTGAACTTTGTCATTTAATAATGGAACACAATGTCATTCATATGAATTTCACGACTTATCCGATCAACAAAATTTTTCAGTACAGCCCAAAATCCACTCCAAGCATTGACTCGTTGTGGATGCATTAGCCTCAGTATATACAGTATATTTATACAATTTTAATTATTTTTAAACTCGCTTATAAGGCAAGGATACAAATATGTTTATAATATTTATATCCAAATAATACTTTGAGTCAATTCAAGAAGTAAATATAAGGCAGCATTCTTAAGCTCAAATATCCTAAATATTGGGGATTAATGGGTGCATTTTTAGCTACAGCTAATTCCAAAAGTAAAATTTTTTTTAAATCCATCATCTCATGTAGACGACGCAAGATAAGCTAACTTCATGATTCTACCCATTTTTGGCGTAAAAGTAAAAATCTTTTAATTTTGCGAGTCTATGCAGTCACCGAATTCAATGATTCTAGCTGAGACCATATGGTTGGTACCATTTTAACCCATTAAGAGAACGACTTTCTAAAAAATATTTTTATTTTACGCGTCCACGCAATTAGAGAGATGTACACACCGAATTTCATCATTCTAGCTGTAGCCGTTTAGTTGGTACTATTTTTGTCCCTCTGTATCCATTGTATCCCTTGAAAGTACGAATTAGGAAAAACACTTTTATTTTTCGTGTCCACACAGTCAGAGGAATGTATACTCCGAATTTCATGACTCTAGCTTTGGTCCTTTGGCTGGTACTATTTTTATCCCCTTTTTCCATTTTACCCCTTAAAAGTACAATTTTTTGAAAAACTACTTTTATATTATGTATCTACTCAATTAGAGGAATATAGGAATCTCGGTGTCGAATGTACTCTGAAACAGTAGTGTGTTCTTTAAGATTACGAATGTGTGTAGATGTTCGTTAGTAGTTGCTTTGAGATGCGTACTTTTTGCCTCTACTGTATGTATGTTTGCAAAATGTATCATTCAAACAATTTATTCGAATTCTTTGAAAGAACAAAATGAATGAATAACGTAATAAATACATTAATCTCGATTTTTTCACATTTCATATATATATTGATGTAAACACACGAAACAAACATCGATATTTGCTCACACTTGTGCACAAGTATGTGTACATTAAAGGGGGTCGCATAAATTATACGAAAAGCACAATCTCATTGATTGATATATGTTATTTCGAGGATATTTGTGGGAATATTTGAGGTTTTTCGACATTTCAATGCATAAATCTGAGCCGTTTTCTTTCAAGTTCAAAATCGTATATTGTCTACGTGGACAACAGGTTTGCGGTCAGACAGAGAGACATCTGTAAATCATTTGCTTTCAAGTCCATCGCTAAACATGGTTTAAAATATTACAAAAATAAAATAAATAGATCAAAGCTACATATTTGTTTCGGTACCACGTCTAGTATACACTAGCTGGGTCAGGAAAAAAATGTTTTCATCACATAGGCATAAAGTTTGCACTGCTTAATGAAGGTCTGCCAAATGTTTCGTCCCTGCTTCAAGCAAACAATCCAAACTTTATTTTCGAGGGGTGACTGGAAATTAGTATACCCTCCACCAACTTTGTCAGTCCGTGTAACACCTTGAAATATTAACCTGAAATCCTATAAACTATATATATTGTTGATTATCATAAAATGTTAAAATTCTAAGATCTAGTCATGTCCGCCCGTCCGTCTGTTGAAAGCACGCTAGTATCTAAACGAAAGGAAATAGGACGTCCAAATTTTCCATAAATGCGTCTTATAGTCGTAGATCCGTTGGGATTGAAAATGGACGAAACCGGTCTAAAGGGAAACAATTTTCCCTCACAAGGACTAAAAATACCCTATAGGGCTTATTATGGGTATTTTTAGAGTATTTAAGCATTTTTTCCCTATAACAAAAACTTACACCATAAAGTGATTTTTAACCGTAGGGGGTGAAATGGGGCAAAAAGGGATAAAAATAGTACATATCAAACGACAAAAGCTAAAAAAGATTCGACGAAATACGGTGTGTACATTTCTCTAATTGAGTAGATACATAATATAAAAGTATTTTTTCCAAATTCGTACTTTTAAGGGGTCAAATGGGAAAAGAGGGATAAAAATGGTACCAAACAAACGGCTGCATATAGAATAATGAAATTCGGTGTATAGATTCCACTGATAAAGTCGACACGTAAAATAAAGGGATTTTCGAAATTCGTACTTTTTGGGGATAAAATGAAAAAAGGGGATAAAAATAGTACCAACCAAATGACCACATCTAGGGTCATGAAATTCGGAGTTTAAATTACTCTGACTGCGTAGACATGAAAAATAAAAGGTTTTTTCAATTTCGTACTTTCAAGGGATACA
Source organism: Polietes domitor (assembly GCA_947397865.1). NCBI lineage: Eukaryota > Metazoa > Arthropoda > Insecta > Diptera > Muscidae > Polietes > Polietes domitor. The sequence continues at coordinate 178,193,315 of OX377619.1, forward strand.
AAGGGTACAGAGGGATAAAAATAGTACCGTAGCCGTTCACAGTTAGAATGATGAAATTTGGTGAGTACATCCCTCTAATTGCGTAAACACGTAAAATAAAGAGGTTTTCGAAAGACGTACTCTTAAGGGAGTAAAATAGGAAAAACGGGACAAAAATGGTACCAACCAAATAGACGCAGCTAGACTGCATAGACACGCAAAATAAAAAGTTTGAAGCATGAATTTAGGATATTTTGCACTATGTACGTGAGATAATGGATTTTAAAAAGGAATCGATTTAAACTTTGCACATGGTAAAATTTTTTCCAAACTTAGTTTAAGTTCGAAGATAGGCAAAATTGGCACGCCCCTTCTGGTACACAAATAGCCAACATTCCAATATAAAATTAAAATTCATAAAGGGTGATTTTTTAGCTATTATCTTTTTGGCAACACTGGTTTAAACAGCTGACTCACGTTTCGTGTTTTGTTTCACTGTCAAACAGCTTGAGTTTGGTCTATAATTTAACCATGAATCTTACAAACGAACAACGCTTGCAAATTATTGAATTTTATTATCAAAATGCGTGCTTTGTTAAGAAAGTTCATCGCGCGCTTCCATTTTATGGTCAGTTTAATTGCTATTGTGACTAAATTTCGCACCAAATTTACAATGTTGGACATTAAACCACCAACACGCTTACGTAGAGTGCGAACTGAAGAACATATCGCAGCTGTATCGACCAGTGATAATGGTGACCATCAATTATCGATTCGTCGCCGTTCGCAGCAATTGGGCCTCTGTTACTCAAAAACGTGGAAATGCCAAAATTGGACTAAGCGGACGGACCATTTGAGGCGCAGTCAAAGTCAACATTTGCATGAAATAATCTTCAAACATTAAATTATATGGACCGTACTATCGATTCAAATAAAGATTTCATGCATTTTTCTGAATTTTATGTGTTTTTTAAATAATAACTTCCACACGGATATTCGGAATCAGCTATATTTTTGTATTTGTATTTGTAATGCCACGCCCTTTCCACTACCTCCCACACAAATCACCCTAAACTAGGTAAAATTAAAGCTGTTATAACTTATATGCTGATGATCGGAATACTGTGAAATTTGATATTTAGCAATGCTTTTTTAGTGGTTACATTCGCATGGTATATGGGCCACCTCCCGCACAAAAGTGACATAAACTTTGGTTATAATAAAACCGATATAACTTCAATATGGGTAGCCAAAATCATTTGTAATTTGGTATTTGAAAATGTTTTTAAAATCAATTTGTACCTAAAAATATTAACGTTTTAGCCACTTTCCTTCTTGTACCTCCCACACACTTGTCTCTATCCTAGGTTATATTAATTCCTTCATAACTTCTATACTACACACTGGTCCCAAATCCATTTTTTATGGCATAAAGTCGAATAATAAACATACAGTCTTGTAATTTTGTACATTTGCTAGACATATCATACGCGAATATATTTTCACGAAATGGGTTTTTCTAAACATTATTACAAAAGCAAAATATAGCATACAAATAGTATACTTTAAACTGCAATTTAAATAATTATTTCAAGAAATAAAGTAAAATGTATACATATGTACAAAAAGTTGAATGATGTTGTATACCATTTTAAAGGTACTTTCAATACCTTTTAAATAAAATATTGATGGGTCTCGTACACAAAACTAATTCAGAGATATAATCATATATATGTCTATGGCTAATCAAAAACTGTGCTAAAATAAAATGAAAATTTTTGGAGTTTGCCGAAATATGCTGACGAGATATTAATTCCACCATAAACAACAACCTCAGACGAACACTTTCACATTTACACTTTGAGTCAAGTTGAGTCATACATATAACTTTTGGTCCACGACATTTATAGATTATGTTCTCTAGAAATCACAAAATTACAACACCTATGAATATTGACAAGACCACAATAATCATAAAATGTAAAATATAATTTTTCAACTAATAACTCTTGCCGTCAATTTTCATAATATAGCCACTTTATTATTTTCTTTTTAAGTCTTGATTTTAATTAATTTGTAAAACTGCTTTATATCAAAATTAATCCCACTTTTTTTAAACCGCAAAGTTTAAGTACCATTCAGGCTTGTGGTGTTGCCACCTAATTTTCTCCAGTATATTTTCTTGATTGCTTGGAGTGTTGCCATAATGAAAATATATACACATTTACCACTTTCCAATTTTAATTTTTTTGAATTTCTGCCAAAAAAATGGATTTGGGACCATAGTGTACTGGTGCATTGAATCCACTATGACTTGATATTTGATCGTGTTTTCACAATTGTATATAACTTCCGTATATATGTTATCTGAGAGTGAGGGTATATATAAGTTGGTTTAGCCGACTGAAGTTTACTTACTTGCTCTTTATTTGCATGGCGACCCAGCCTAGTATACATGCACTCCAGTATAGTATACCGTCTCTCCATCTCTTTCTTGTAAACGTTACAACATCGTGTTTCTAAGCGCAATGAACTGTATGATGAATATATATTAGGGTGTCCCTCACTTACTTCAATATGCCACAGGGGCCACATTCTGAGAAAAGCATGTCACAAATCAATAATTTGTGAAGAAATTTCAGGATGGGTTGCAACAAGTGAATCAGCATCTAAATTTGGCTATTTATCCACCATACAAATATAAGATATAATCATGATCCGTTGCAAATGACACTTAGAATCCATTAAGTATGCTATTTATCAACAGATTAATACTTGTCGCTTTAGTGTCATAAAATCTAATTGTTCAAAGACTTCACAGTCTACGAGACACGCTAACATCCTGGATTGATATGGTTGGTGTTGTGCTGCTACACAAAACCCATGTATAGCAGTAGTGGTAGTTGTTACTCTTCTTGTTGTACGAGTATAAGCTGTTAACACATTTTACCAATCAGATCGACATGTACTTGATTGCTATCATTAAATACCGCCAAATGTAGTGAGAGGAGGACGAGCACTCCTCCGCGTGCCGTACAAAGAGCAGCGTATGACTGACTAAATCTCTGTTCATGTGGCACGGCTGGGATAAATTGAACTTATATCTCCCAATACAAATACATACATGCTCACACATGCACGCACACAATAATACAAGGCAACTATTTAGGTGTGTGGGTATGTAAAAAGGTTTTGCTGGAGAGAGAGAAAAAAGTAAACGATTTATGGTACACCGAATGTTTCGATGTAAATTTACACAAGTTTGTGTATGTCTGTGGGTGTTAATGTACTCTATTGATGAGTATTATCCTGGTCGTGTGCCGCAATTGAATCAGTCTTGTTTGGATATATCGCTGATCCGATTCCTGTGCGTTTCACGGTCGATGAAGTGTTAAATGCGTCCTTTTGATATATGCACATCCATTCACACACACACACATAAACACACACTAATGTGTACAATAGGGTGAGCTATTTTGCAACATTTCAAAATTTACAATCGGTTATGGCAGAATGGTATGGAAATTCCATAAAAACAGGGTCTTGTTTTTGGCATCACAAAATTAAGGCACCAGAAAATTGGCTGACGTTGTGAGTAATTTCCGTCATTTTATGAAATAAATAATTTTTGTTTATTTTTCTTGTCGAAATACTGGTACTGATTTAGTCATAGGATTGTTAAAACACACACAGTCACATAAATAAAATTTCTCTGCCACCACACGATCTATTTTACCTAGAATCATGTAGAGTTAAAATGGATCCATGTTTCGAAATCAACCACATATATATAAGGTTGAGTCGCGGCCCGAAATTATAGTCCGATGTTAACAAAAATTGGTACGAGTAAATTTTGTGGATCAGGGACTAACACTATTTAATTTGAGGCAAATCGATTTGATTTTTTCCTCTCTAGAAACCACATATAGTAACCGATTTTTTTTTTTTAATTTGGCTCAACATCTTATAATCTAACTAGAAACACCTGTGGCGAAAGCGGGTTAGATCGGTTCAGATTTAGATATATCCCCCATACAAATGTCGCTCCCAAATGTTTAACAGATTTTGACCAACCTTAACATAAACATACATGGTGAAAGCGGGTCACATCGTTCCAGGTTTCAATATATCCCCATGCAAATGTCCCTTCCGATTTAACATTTTTTTTTCAAACACATATATACATTTACGGGATACAAAAATCCTTCCCGATTTCACTTTTTTACCGAATTGAATCGTAATGGGATAGAAAGTGGAGTGTATCATATAGTCGGCTCTGTCCGACTTTACACTTTCTTACTTGTAAAGGGTGATTTTTTAGCTATTATCTTTTTGGTAAAACTGGTTTAAATAGCTGACGCACGTTTCGTGTTTTGTTTCACTGTCAAACATCTTCACTTTGGTCTATAATTTAACCATGAATCGTCTTACAAACGAACAACGCTTGCAAATTATTGAATTTTATTATCAAAATGCGTGCTCTGTTAAGAAAGTTCAAGAAAACCGAAGATCCACCTTTTTACCGAAAAATTGTGTTCAGCGACGAAGCTTATTTTTGGCTCAATAAATAGGCAAAATTGTCGATTTTGGAGTGAATATCAGCCAGAAGCATTGCAAGAGCTACCAATGCATCCAGAAAAAGTCACAGTTTGGTGCGGTTTATGGGCTGGTGGCATCATTGGACCGTACTTCTTCAAAGATGATGCGAATCGTAATGCAAATGTGAATGGTGAGCGCTACCGTGAGATGATATCCAACTTTTTTTTGCTCAAAATGCAAGAGCTTGACTTGCATGACATGTGGTTTCAACACACATAACGATATCATTCTTGCGTGACCTGAAGGATATTATCGACAAATAAAATTTAAAATAAATCGGTAAATACATATATCGACAAAAAATAAAACTACAAATAAATATTTCATTTCATTTCATTTTTTCGGTATATAATTATCGGTAAATAATTATCTAAATCAATAAATAAATTGGTAAATAAATAAACAGGCCTAAAAATTATCAACCACATATATACAATGCAGATAAAGTCTGCAACTACTGGTACAGATGGTATTCCTCCTAAATTTCTAAAATTGATCTTTCCTGAAATATCGCGACATTTGGCTCATATATTGAATACAATTATTATCGACAAATAAAATTTAAAATAAATCGGTAAATACATATATCGACAAAAAATAAAACTACAAATAAATATTTCATTTCATTTCATTTTTTCGGTATATAATTATCGGTAAATAATTATCTAAATCAATAAATAAATTGGTAAATAAATAAACAGGCCTAAAAATTATCAACCACATATATACAATGCAGATAAAGTCTGCAACTACTGGTACAGATGGTATTCCTCCTAAATTTCTAAAATTGATCTTTCCTGAAATATCGCGACATTTGGCTCATATATTGAATACAATTATTATGACTTCCTACTTTCCGAAGCAGTGGAAAATTGGTAAACTGTTCCCTGTACCAAAAAAGAAAAATCCACGTAGTTTGTCTGATTACCGACCGATATGCATCAAAATTGTCCTGAGAGAATAAATAAATAAAAAAATAAATGAAATAAAAATTAAATTTAAACCAATTAATATATAAAAAAAGCAATCAATAATTAATCGATAAATAAAAAAGAAATAGATCTAAAAATATACAAATATAATAATCCGTACATATAAAAATAAATGAATAAATAAATAAATCGACAACTATATCGATTACCAAATAAATCTATAAATATATAGTTAAATATATTAACAACTCGATAAATAAATTACTAACTTACAAATTTAATTTAATAACAAACAAATTTGATAACTATAAATTTAATAACAAATCCAAATTGATAAAAAATAGTTCATTCAATCAATACATAATTGGTAAAAAAATACATTTATAAATAAATCGATAAAAAATAAATTGATAAGAAATCAATAGCTAATAAATAAATCTATAAATATATGAATAAATAAATAAATTGATAAATATTTGAATAGATCTATAAACACAGTGAAACACGAAAAAATATAACCCATTTCTGGCCATATTCTCAGGCTCATATCTTGCAATCCGCAATACTTTCTGAGGCAAAATTGCAAAATTTATTTTTATTTTTCAACATTTATTTCACCTAAATCGGGACAGCCGTTCTCGAGTTATGACAAACAAAAGACCATAAGATAACAAAAGTGGGTGGGGGGAGCGCGCCAGGGCGTCCCGCGAAAACGGGTACCTCAGGAAAAAAATCCTTTAGGCAATCGTCATCATTTTGGATACACTAACGAACCGTCATAGTGGTGCTTGAATTGCAGAGATTAAACTGCAATTTGTCGCACTGTGTAATGGTCAGTCCGCCTACAGTGCGTATGAGTGATATTATTCTTAAGCAACATCACGTATACGCTACCTACACACACTACAGCCTATAAGATTTGTTCGGCGACATTTGCGATTTTTACCTTGAAAATGAAATTTTATGATTTTATATGTTCACAATTGTTCTTTATGACAATTGCTACAACTTTGTCTCAATCAAAATTCCAAAGGGTTTGCAAGGTTTGCAAAAATGACACCGAGGTCCCATAAAAAAAGAGCATGACTTTGGGCAAAGCTGGGAACCACGGGCTTTTTTTGTCTTTTATCACGTAGTGGTGTCCGTATATGGTTATACTTCCATGACTTAAAAAATTACACACAGTGAAATAAATAATTAAAAAAAAAAAATTAAAATAAATATCTAAATTGATAAACAAGTAAATAAGACATAAATCGATAAATATTTGAATAAATCACAAAGGAATTAAGTAAATGAGTTGATAAATATAAAAAGTAAATGAATGGAAAAAATACATAAACCAAATGATAATTATATCGATACATTTATAAATAAAACAAAAATCTGTATAAACAAAAAAGGCTCTAGAAATAAATCGAGAATGGAAAATTAAATCTATAAATAAATAAAGCGACAAATAAATTAATAAAGGTCAAATAATAACTTGATAAATTAATAAATACACCAATAAATTAATAGCACTATGTAACAAAAAATACTCTCTTCTTTAGTTGTCTAATTTTTAAATGGGGTTTTCGCGCTATTTTTAAGACAACTTAAAAAATCATATTTTTTAAAAAGATTATTTTGCGTTTAAAAAGAGTGCTATCGTCTACATTTATCTATAGATATTTTACATATAGACTTTTTTTTAGAGTTTAATAGCAGCTATTAAAAAGTATTTTATGATTTTTTGTTTTTGCAGAAAAATATTTTTTTCGAAAAAAAAAATTTTTTTGCTGAAGTTTTTGGAGACTCTTCCTTAACCACTGGTTCTATGTGAAAGTGAAATTCGGAACATATTTGCCTTTAGTTGAGCTTATAAAGTGAGTGTGACTGGACCTATATTTCCAAAATGAGAGTACAAATCTATAAGGTACCTTCAGAGAAAATTGCAATTTTAGTAAAAAAATAAAAAATATTACATTGTCTATTCGGCCATTAGGTGATTGCAAAAGATTTTGATGCAGTATGCATTTTCATTGATTTTAATGAAATTTGACACTAGCATTCTAGTCGTTCTTCCAGGTTATATAGCTATTCAAAAAAGAGCACGGTTCCGCTTTGAAGCCCACCAAATTTGATGCTCACAGTTTTGTTAATGATTTAATAAATTGGTAGGGCCTATTTGCAAATCAAAGAGAAAGTGGTATGTCCTTGTAGCTGAAAGACTCCAAATTTTTCTCTAGCACATCATCGCTCTATCTGGTTAGCAATGTGTCAGATGGATCCAACTATTACAAACGTTTCTTACAAAACAACTCTCTATCTTTAAGAGCTCATGTGTCTCTTATCTGTATAATTTATTCTTTTCGGAATAATTTTAAATTTGTTCTTTATTTCTTTATCTTTAAAAACTTTCCCTAGCATTTTGCCTTGTCGCCGTTGATGTGAAAACAAATGAAGCAGAAAAACTTTTTAATTGTTTTGTCATATGAAATTTCAGCATGTACATATGTATGTATATTAGAGTGGCTTCTTTTTTGTGGGGAAGGAAAAAATGTTGTTGATGTTCCCTGACTAAAATGAAAGACTGGTTTGTTTTATGTGTTCTCCCAAAATATTTCGCTTTTATCACTGTCCGTTCGTGAACCGAGGTTTCTTTTATTAAATAAATCAAATATCGGCCTCTTTTATTCACGTCAGCCGAAGGAACCACAAGTCAAAAATAAAGTATAAAATTTATATTCTACTCTATAAAAATATATTTTTATCTCTAGCAAAGGCAATCAAAGACTTCAAACATTTGTAATTAGTTTTCTGCGCTCGGAAAACTACACGCTTTACCCACATTATACATAAAGTCCTGCTCAACTTTGTTCAGACAGATTTATACTATTTTAAGTCAATTTGTATAAAAACCGCAATAACTTCCACATTTTTAGTTCGATTTATGTTTTAGGGGCTCGTTGGAGAGGTATTGATAACCAATTGCAATTTTTAGTATTTGCTAACCCAATAAGGGCCGGCAATTTTTTTCTTACTGTTGGTTCTCAGTGGGTTAAATGTGAAGTAAAAACTGAAATATGGGGTTATTTGCATTGTAAACACATTCTAGTCTTTGATACCCATATCGACATTGTGTGATACGCAAAAGTACGAAACTAAATTATTGAAAAATTTACATCCTTTGGAAATTAAAAGTCCTCTAAAAAAGACAAACGACGAAACAAAAAAGCTGAGTATGAGTTTTCCTATTAGTGACCTATAGTTTCACTTCTATATAATCTCGTTCTTGGGAGGGAAATCATGTCGCACGATTTTATTGTAACTTCTTATGTGAAGTTTTCCTCCCAATTTATGCATTGAAAGACCAAAATTTCAAAACTTTTATTTTGAAGCCACTCTAATGTATATACGTCCATATGTATGTCTATCTGTCCGTATGAGTGAATGACATGTTTAACATTTGTTTCTTTAACAAAATTCTGCCATATGTTTGCTTCAACTTTTTTTCATTCTTCCCCCCAAAAAAAAAATAATTGTTGTTATGCAACATTTTTATTTTTTAAATTAAGTTTTTGTGGTTGTTTCTGTCGCATTTGCATAAATAAAATAAAGCCGAACGAAAGTAAATAAATATATTCGTTGTAATTTAAGAAATTATTTAAAATTTTAATCATGTTTTTTTTCTTTCTCTTGTTGTGCTCCACAACTCTTTCGAAATGTTTCATTTTTGCTGTTGTTTCATGGGAGAGGGGGGGAGAATGTTGTTGAATGGTTGGTTTCGCATACTCGTATCAATTGCCTTTTATTGCAGAATGACAATGATTGATTATGGCGTTGTAACATCATATCAGGCATGATGTGGCTGCCACATGAGAATTGCTAACATCGCATAGCACAACACAGCACCGCACCGCACGACGCAGACACACAATGCAGTAATTGCAACATTTGTTGGAATAGAGTGAAATGAATGAACAATTTTTCCCTCCGTCCCAAAGAAAGGCAAATACAACATGTTGTGTGCATCTGGGACGAATTGAATGTAGCGATAGAAACTAGAAATAAATAAATGCTCGCAAGATACATACAAAGTTTCAGAAGCCTTTAAAAAAATGATGGGATCGTCATGGCTCAAACAGCTTGAAAAGACATATAAGGGATTTGGGCCAAAGATACAAAGGGTCTTATGGTACTACAATTCAATGTGTTACACTTTCAACATGATAGGTTTTAAATATACTATTTTTTAAATACATTGTATAATTTTTTTTAAATACTATGTTTTGAAATTTTACATATCGGGGCTTATATTCAAAAATGGCTATGAATCATCTTCTCGCAAAAGAATTTCTAATGGTAAACTATTCTCTGCAATTTTGTTCTAAAACTAGTAAATTTTGTTCATGTTGGCATTCCTTTTGCAACACCTTAAAATATTGCTCGCAGACTCCCTGATATTTAGAGTATTTAATTTATTTTTTAAAGGGTATAAAAATGGTACCAATAAATCTGCTGTAGCTAGAATAATAAAAATCGGTGTATACTTCTACCTGCATGAGTAGACTCGAAAAAAATCTCGATCCCCCTTTAGGGGGAAAACGGCCAAAAGGGGATCAAAAGGGTACCAAGCAAGCTGCAGCTAGAATAATGCAAATCGGTGTATTTATCGTCCTGGCTGCGAACACTCGATATTCGTACTTTTTGGGTTATAGTGGGTAAAAAGGGATAAATTTGGTACCGCCCAAATAGCCTCAGATAAAATCATAAAATGTATACATTCCTCTAACTGTGTTGACTCAAATATTATGTATTGGAGCTATATATAAATCTGAACCGATCTGGCCTATTTTTATTAGGGAAGAAAATCTCTTGAAATATGTGGTTTCTAGGACGGAAATAGTAAAATCGGGAGCAAAATTTTTATGAGAGCTATCTATAAATCTGAGCCGATTTTCTTCAAATTAAATAGTGTTCGTGCTTACCCCATAAAACTTCGTTGTTCAAAGATTAATTTAGTTCTAACAACAATTACGTCCTGTACTTTGATTACAATAATAGATGGACAAACAGACGGACGGACATTGCTAAATCGACTCAAAAAGTGATCAGTACTTTTTTATAGCCGATTTGAATTTAAAATTTTAAATGGCCCACCCTATACCAAATAACCAGTTAAAATAATCAAAATTAATATCATTATATTTGAGAGGGGTTTAATGAACGTATGATTGATATTATTATTTTCCTTAATTTCATAAATAGGGATAACTTTTACATTGAGCATGTATATATATATATATATATATATATATATATATATATATATATATATATATATATATATATATATATATATATATATATATATATATATACATATATATATATATATATATATATATTATAAGATGTTGTGCCCAATTTAAAGAAAATAGTGTACAGTATGTGATTTCTAAAGCGGAAAAAGTCAAATCGGTAGCGACAATTGTATGGAAGCTATATCTAAATCTGAACCGATCTAGCCCGCTTTAGGCACAGGTGTTTCTAGTTAGATTATATGGAGTTAAGCCAATTTGAAAAAAAACGGGTACAATATGTGGTTTCTAGAGCGGAAAATGTCACATCGGGAGTGACATTTGTATGGGGGCTATATCTAAGTCTGAACCGATCTAGCCTGCTTTAGCCACATGTGTTTCTAGTTAAATTAAAAGGAGTTAAGCCAAATTTGAAGAAATTTGGGTATAATATGCGGTTTCTAGACCGGAAAATGTCAAATCGGGAGCGACATTTATATGTGGGCTATATCTAAATCTGAACCGATCTAGCCCGCTTTAGCCACAGGTGTTTCTAGTTAGATTAAAATGAGTTGTGTTTTCTGGAGCGGAAAATGTCAAATCGTGAGCGACATTTATATAGGGGCTATATCTAAATCTGAACCGATTTGCCTAAAATTAAAAAGCGTTCGCCCTTGATCCACAAATCTTACTTGTGCCAATTTTTTGTTAAGATCGGACAATAATTGCGACCTGTACTTTCATTACAATAATAGATGGACACAAGTAATTCCAAACAATCAACTACACAAATGTACCTGAGATCTCAATAAACAACTTTCTAGAACATATGAACTTCCAAAGAATGATTCTTAACGCCGCACAGTGGGTTGAGCGGTAGGCAAAGTGGCGATTAATTCAGGAAAGCCGTAATTTTAAAATATTGTTATTTTTTATTGATGGATATTCATAAATACATAAAAAAGCATAATTAGAAAAAAAAAATAAAAAACTTGTTGTTTTAATCTTTTATGGCCTTTTTTTGTATTTTGGAAAAAGTGGTCTTATATCACAATTTTCGCTGTAACTTTTCAAAGAAAAACGATAAATTAGGAAATGCAATTGAAAATTAGAGCATACTTAATGTGCTTTTAGAAAAAAAATGTTCTTAAAAAATAAAAATTAATAAATATTTAATCTGTATTTATATACCCAAAATTTTAAATTAAAATCCGATTTTTTTTCTTCAAATTCCATAATTCCACATATTTAAAAAAAGTTACATTAGAAAATATTATTATATCTTATTGATCAATATTCATAAACAAAAACCATAGTATAAAAATAAAACAAACAACCATTACAGGAAAAAAATAATTAAAAAAATATAATTGTACGGTTTTTTTTAAAAGTATTATTAACTTCATAATCATCATTTACTTCACAACCATTATAAAATTAATTTACTTAATAATAATCAATTACTTCTTAATCATCATACAATTCGTTAAAATAATCTTCATCTTCATTATCTTCATCATCTTCGTCACCATTATCATTTTCATTTTGGGTAAGAATAAGTAACTCCAATGCAGTCTGAGGCATTTGCTGTATTTTCTTTTTACAACTCTTCCTCTTGCTCGAAATAAATGGATCTGAACTTAAAAGAAATCTATTAAAGACGTCTTCTATTGTATTTTCCCGACTGAATTTACGGGAAAAGTGCTCCCTATAGCTTTTGAAGTCCTTATTTCTGGCTTCCTGAGATTCTTCAGTTAGCTGACCAATAGGCAATGGTGCAAGCGCTATAATTTGTGGCCCGTGAATGAAGTATTTATGTAGAGTAGGAGGCATATAATACCATGGATAATTTTTAACAAATAGCCTTGCAGTGTCTTTAGCGAAAATTGAAAATTTTTCAATATTGACCTCAATACCACTAGAAACAACTATTAATATTGTGTGCATATTTTTATCAATTATAAAGCAATTTTTGTAATTTCTGCAGATACTTCAGCATTCTTAAAAAAACGCCTTGCCGAATTACCATCGTTTGACTTTCCAAAGCCTGGTTTTGGTTGGTCAACAATCAATCCAATTTTCTCTCGGAATTCCCTTTGAATGCGTTTTCTAGTTTGCCATTTTTTAATCGGAAGTTTATATGACAAGTGAATAAGACAGTCATAAAATCGTATCCAGCCATGAAGGACAGATAAACCAAACTGCATGTTATCTATATTTACAACTTTTGCAATAATTTCATCAATATTGTTAAACTCTTTGCTTGTAGCGCCACATATATAACACTTTTGTGTGGACTTTGTGTCTGTTATAGCATTACAGACCTTACCGTCAATAATCACGAGAATTAATTCGTGATTAATTTTCACTCATCTCTCTCCAACTAGTATTACGGAATCGACAAGAGACTTTATTTCAGTCTCCACTCTTTCTTTTTCGAGTTTAATACTGTTGAACGTTTCTTTCATAAATTAAATTTTCAAGGGCCTACAAAATCGAGTGGAAGACGGACGAGGATTTTGCCAAATTGTTTTATTTCCACAAACTAATTTCAATGGTACAAGCGATGTTATAAATACTGAAGAATCTGAGGCGTTAATGTCATGAAAGGCTTGTTTATATGCACTGTGTCCTGAACTTCCATCAAAGCCCCACTTAGTGTATAAAGTCATCTTAGACAGTTCTTCATTGTCTAACAAATTAAAATCCAAATTTTTTATCGAAAAAATACGCTCAGTGGTATGGTCTAATAGTGCTTGTAGATTGACTTGCGCTGACGTTTCAGTAATATTTATTTCGTCTTGTTCTGGATAACATTTTTTTAGCTGCTTGGACTATTGTATTCGATGGAAATTTCTCCGGCGCGGCTTTTCTAATTACATTATATTGGTGTCGAGTTAGCTTCGCTTCTACCAAGACGGAAAGAGCTTCCTCCGCACTTAATTGCTGTGGTGATACCTGTTTTAAACTTTTTCTGTATTTTTTCGCTCTTGTTGGAGATGATATTATTTCCTTAACTATTTTTGACTCATCTGTTTTTCCAGCAGCTCTTAAGCTCATTTGTGTAGCGTGTGCCAAAACAGACAATGGAGTATTATCTCTTATATCTTTACATTTCTTTCCTTTAGTTTTTTCTGTACACTCATCAAATTGGAGATCATGCCGACCTCTTTTTTGTGTTTGTGCTGCTGGGGCATTAAAGGAAATTGAAGCATCAAGCCAATTCTTGTTATTTTGTAAAAAAAACTTGATCCGTTCTATGACATTTTTGCCACCGAATCTTATATTGTGTGCAAAAATTATTAAATCTTTTGGTAAAATCTACCATATCTGAAGGGTCAACGCGTGTGATTACTTCCCACCTCAGAAGATTAAATCGATCTTGAAGTGATTTTTGTTCTGAATTCTTCATAAAGTTATGTAACTCATGGCGAGAAATAAAAATTGTTTTGGGACTTGTTCCTGAAATTAGTCAAATTTTCAGTCGTTTAAAATTTGCAAAATACTATTCGTTTTCCCTTGTACCGAATAATTTACAAACACACAACACTTTCAATAAATAACATCACATTAAACAAAACATTGACAGTCAATAAAAAATAAATGAACGTGGCTGTACCGAATCTTAAATACCCTACGTATTAAATTCTTACCAATTAATTATCAATACATTGGTAGATGGAACATCATCAGCTTAAACCAAGATGACAACAGTACTCGTATGTTCGCTGTATGTACATGACCAACATTTATCATTTATTTATCATGTAGGGTTCAAATGAAAAACTAAACTAAATAGAGATGGAAGCGTGATCAAATTTATTTTTCAAAACAGTGTACGTGTGTAAAATATAATTTTCTCATATTATTCATATTTTCAAACGAAGCTTTGTAAGTAATTTGGAATTAATTAATTAATTTTTTTTCGTGAGTGCGCGTGATTTAAAATTACTCACGCACCCATCTCTAAAAAACTGCACACTCAGTAGCTACAATAACAAATACTAAACGGAATATAAAGACAAAAGATAATACGGTCAAAGTGATTTTTTGTTTGTTTTATTTTTTCACATATATTTTTAGCGACTGGAGTTATTTTACAAATTCTTTAATAAGTCAAAAAATGCAACAAAAAGGCAAAAAGATGTTCTGGAATTTATAAGCTGAAACTTCATATTTTAAGAAAATATAAGCAGTTTTACCAAGTTTCACCGATGATTCAGTTGAAATCCAATACAAACATCAAAAATACCTCATTTTTGGAGCAATTTCCTTATTTTTTTTCAATATTTCCAAAACATTTATCTAAACAAACAAAATATAATATTTATAAAATTTTCACTTTTAGAAGTATTAATTAAAAAAAAATATCACTGGAAATATGCAAATTTTCACTTTTAACCAATGCGCGCAAAAATAATAATAATTACGGAACTTTGAAGACACACTGCAAATAAAGTAAACAACTAAGAACTTTTATTTTGGCAATTAGTGATGTGGAATTTTATCTTCTTTCACCCGGTACCAAATACGGTTATTAAAGTTAAAGTTCATCTTTTGAATTAATCGCCACTTTTGATGGATTTCAACCCTCTGTGCGCCGTTTAGGTAGGAAAAATATATCTGTCCGACTACAGTGCGTATGAGTGATATTATCCTTAATCAACAGCAAGTATACGCCACCTACACACTACAGCCTATAAGATGTGATCGACAACATTTGCGATTTTGACCTTAAAGATGAAGTTTTTTTTGATTTTATATATTCACATCTATATTTATATTTCACAGCTACAACTTTGCATCAGAGAGTAAATCAAAATTCCAAACGGTTAGCAAGATATGAGCTTAAGAAAATGATCAATTTTTTCCATAATTGACAATGAGGCCCAAATCTTTTGGGGCGCTTAAAAAAGTGCATGACTTTGGGTAAAACTGGGAGACACGGGTCTTTTTGGTCTTTTATCACGTAGTGGTGTCCGTATATGGTCATATTTCCATGACACAGTGTTATTAAATGACAAAGTTCAACCTTTACAATAAAACCAGAAATTTGGAAAAATAATCAGTATTTTTTTTATATTTTTATCATGAGTACCTTTAACTGAACATACATATAACAGGACATATTTCCAAAATTAGAATACAAATATTTAAAAAAATTATAAAAAAATATATAAAAAATTCCTTAAAAAATTCGAGTTAGAAATACAAAATACATACGAAAATTATATACTGACCCCTTGACAAAATTGTTGTTGCAAAGAGTTATTTTTATATATGTGGTCTAGAATGTTCACGATATAAAACACATTTTTGTAGTCTCGCTCTATAAAATAATTAATTTCAATTCAAAATTAATGATACAGCTTTATTTATTTGAGAAATTTTGCAATTAACCAAAAGTATAAAAATGCTCCTAATATTTTACAGATTTTCTATGTGAAGCCGGTAATACATGGTGTAGGTATAGCATTTTCATATTAAATGAAACTATTTTCACATTAAATGAAACCTTTTCCCATTAAAATGAAAAAAAAGGTTTTGTAATAAAATGAAACATTTTCCAGGTGAAATGAAACATTTACCAAATTAAATGAAACTTTTTTTCAAATAAAATATAACATTTTTCAAATGAAATGAAACCTTCTTTAGATTGAATGAAACTTACTTTATAATTTAATATTTTCTAAAGTAAATTTAATTTGTTGATTGTTCTGCAGCATGATAAATTGGAAGCGACAAGTCTGAGACATTAATGGGTGAAGTTCAAACGCCGATGATTGTACTTGCTTAGTCTGTTACTCCCACTTATCATACCTCCAAGAATATGAATCATCTACACTGATTTTAAATACAATATTGTCTGAAAGTAAGTACTATTTTCAACTATTCTATTTTAACACAGTATAATTTTCTTTTTTCAAAATAAAAATTTTTCAAAAGTAACTGTTTAAAACTAAGAATTAAGAACTAAGATTATCTAAATTTTATACTTTTGAATTTTTGCCACTCTTTGTAGACCCAATCAATTTTGTATTCTTTTTTATGCTACAGCCAGTTATTGACTGAACTCAATTGGATTGCCAAAGCCCCGTATCAACTCTACAAGTAAAATCATTCCCGTTTCAACAGCATCCATTAACATTTCAGACATGTCGCTTGTAATTTAGAAGCGAATCTCAATGTGCCAGATTTTAACATAAATACAAACTTATAAACAAACTCTTGACCATTACTAAGAAAATACACCTTGTCTTAAAATCAGAAGTTTCGATGAAGTCACATTATTATATATTATAACCTTGAATAGTTAATATTTCTATTCCTGAGGTCTTTTTTACAACAATTAACGAATTATTTAATATTTTCTAAAGTAAGTTGCATTCAATTTGAAAAAGGTTTCATTCCATTTGAATAAGGTTGCATTTTATTTGAAAAAGTTTCATTTAATTTAGAAAAGGTTTCATTTTATTTGTAAAATGTTTCGTTTAATTTGAAAAATGTTTTATTTATTTTGAAAAAGGATACAAAAAATAGGAACAAGTAAAAACGGCGTTAAGTTCGGCCGGGCCGAACTTTATATACCCTCCACCATGGATTACAAATAGTGAAAAAATAATTTTATAAATAAATATAATATTTTAATTATTTCAAACCACGCTTATAAGACAAGGCTACCAATACGTCAATTTTAATTCCAAAAGTACAAATTTTGAAAATCCATTATCAGACGTACATTGTGCAAAATAACCTAACTTCATGATTCAACCAATTTTTGCCGTAAAAGAAAAAGTACGAATTTAAAAAAAAAAAAGTTTTTATGTTGCGTGTATATGCAGTCAGAGGAATGTATACACCGAATTCCGTGATTCCAGCTGAGCCCGTTTGGTTGGTACCATTTTTACCCCCTTGACGTTTCTATGCAATTCGAATTTCATCATTCTAGCTGTAGTCGTTTAATTGGTACTATTTTTATCCCTCTGTACCATTGTACCCCTTAAAAGTACGAATTTCGAAAAATCCGTTTATTTTCCGTGTCTACGCAGTCGGAGGAATGTATACTCCGAATTGCATGACTCTAGCTGCGGTCATTTGGTTGGTACTATTTGTATCCCCTTTTTTCATTTTAACCCCAAAAAGTACGAATTTCAAAAATTAGTCTATTTTCCGTGTCTACGCAGTCAGAGGAATGTAAACTCCGAATTTCATGACTCTAGCTGTGGTCATTTGATTGGTACTATTTTTATCCCCTTTTTTAATTTTAACCCCAAAAAGTACGAATTTCAAAAAATCTGTTTATTTTAAGTGTCTACGCAATCAGAGGAATGTATACACCGAATTTCATCATTCTAGGTGTAGCCGTTTGGTTGGTACCATTTTTATCCCTCCGTACCCCTTGTATCCCTTGAAAGTACGAATTTGTAAAAAACTTTTTATTTTTCATGTCTACGTAGTCAAAGGAATGTATACACCGAATTTCATGACTCTAGCTGCGGTCATTTGATTGGTACTATTTTTATCCCCTTTTTCTATTTTGATCCCAAACAGTACGAATTTCGAAAAATCAGTTTATTTTCCGTGTCTACATAGTCAGAGGAATGTATACTCCGAATTACATGACTCTAGCTACGGTCATTTGATTGGTACTATTTTTATCCCCTTTTTCCATTTTAACCCCAAAAAGTACGAATTTTGAAAAATCAGTGTATTTTACTATGCAAACAGAGGAATGAATACACCGAATTTCATTATTCTAGGTACAGCCGTTTGGTTGGTACCATTTTTATCCCTCTAGCCCCATTTACCCCTTAAAAGTACGAATTTGGAAAAAATACTTTTATATTATGTATCTACTCAATTAGAGGAATGTACACACCGAATTTCGTGTTTCTAGCTGTTGTCGTTTAATATGTACCATCTTTATCCCTTTTTGCCCGATTTCACCCCCAAAATAAGAATCACTTTACGGTGCACGTTTTTGCTATAAGGGGAATGCGCATATCAAATATCAAGCAAATATAAACAGACTTATTCAAAATACATGCTTAAATACGCTAAAATATTAGGGATTATTATGGGTATTTTTAGTCGTTGTGAGCGAAAAAATTTTCCCTTTGGGTCGATTTCGCCCTGTTTCAATCCCAACCGATCTACGACTATAAGACGCATTAATGGAAAATTTGAGCGTTGTAGCTCCTTTCGTTTAGATGCTAGCGTGCTTTCAACAGATGGACGGACATGGCTAGATCGTCTTAGAATTTTATGACGATCAAGAATATATATACTTTATAGGGTCTCAGCTCCCTATTTCAAGGCTATTTCAAACGGAATGACAAAGTTAGTATACCCCCATCCTGGAGGTGGAGGGTATAAAAGTAGGAAAATAGTTTCATATAATCTGAAAATGCTATTTATAGCATTTGGCTTGACCGAATTTAACACCTTTTTACTTGTTTTTTTTTTTCAAAAATATCCTTTGAGTATATACAGGGTTTTCCAACAAGAGGTGTTATTTTGGTATTCAAAGAAAAATAACATTTTTTTGTGATAAATGAATGGATGTTTATTTCATCATAAAGAGGAAGGTATGCCGTTAATAATGAAAAACAACATCAGTCAAATGGCCACCACGACCACGCTTACAGGAGCATATCCTTTTCATGAAATTTTCCATAACCAAATCGCAAAGTGGCTGCCCCATGTCCTCAATAGCATCACGAATTCTATCTTTGAGGTCTTGAATAGACGATGTGCTGTTGGCGTAGACCTTATCTTTCACGTGGCCGCAAAGGAAGCAGTCGCAAGGTGTTAATTCACAAGATCTCGGTGGCCAATTGTGACCACCTCTTCGAGAGATAACACGGTCCGGAAACTTTTCCCGTAAAAGAGCTTGTGTGGCACGTAGCGCCGTCTTGTTGAAAGTAAGCGTTGTCCAGATCAATACCTTCCAACTCCGAACATAAAAGATCATTAATCATTTCTCGATAGCGCAATCCATTCACCGTAACTGTTGATCCAAGCTCATTTTCGAAAAAGTAAGGTCCAATGACCCCGCCGGACCATAAACCGCACCAAACAGTCACACGATGAGGATGGAGAGGCTTCTCAACAATAACTCTTGGGTTTTCCGAGCCCCAGATGCGACAATTTTGCTTGTTGACATAACCACCGAGGTGGAAATGGGCCTAATCGTCAAGATGATTTTTCGATGGAATTCCGGATCATTTTCATTCATGAATTTTAATAATTTCAAAGCGTTGTTGAAGCGTGTATCGTTCCATTTTTAGTAATGGCGAAGTTTCTACTTGTCAAATGTCAAATAATAGAAGCTTCAAAAGTGACAGCTACCGAAATACCGGGTGATTCAAAATAACACCTCTTGTTGGAAAACCCTGTATAAGGATTTTGCTTTCGAAAAATATGTCTATAACTTTTCGCTCAAATTAAAACATTTCGTTGGTATTTATGTTGTTCTTAATTTTTAACAAGCGAACAGCTCTCAAATTATCATGAAAACCTTCAACATAGTTTTCGCTGTAGTTTTATTTTTGGCCAGG
This sequence comes from Polietes domitor, assembly GCA_947397865.1. Taxonomy (NCBI): domain Eukaryota; kingdom Metazoa; phylum Arthropoda; class Insecta; order Diptera; family Muscidae; genus Polietes; species Polietes domitor. The sequence continues at coordinate 178,213,670 of OX377619.1, forward strand.
CTAACTTATCCTCCAAAAGGGTGGATGGCGGTGGATGATGAGGAGGCGAGCCACTGAATGTAGCAAATAAATGAGTGCACGGACCTTGAAAGTTTTCACTGTTAGTCGGGCACAAAAATGACGAAGTAACCTTCCGCAGCAAAGTGTTGGGTGGGGGAGGTGGAGGGAGGGACGCATGGATAGAAAGCCACTGAAAGTTAATCTGCTTCCACTGGCCATGTTTACCTTGCATGTCGTTGCAGCTGTTTTGGTCGTTGTAGTTACTGGTACTGTTTGATTTGCTGGGAATTCTAAGCAGATTGGATGGATGGCTGCCTGAATGGCCAACCAACCACGGCTGGTGGCTGGCCCAGGCCTGGCCTGGACGAATGTTTCTCGTGTCGGTATGTTTGTTGGCTATTATAATTTTATTGCATTTAGACAACATCAAAAACCACTTTAGATACTTTTGTGATTTCAGTTTCAGTTGAGGATTGCTCCTGCACAAAACTATTTCCAGCTGGCGGTGAGCATGTTCGGCGCTCGTGTAACATTAGCTCGACTACTGGATAGAGTGGAGAACCCCACGCGGCACAACTGTGCTTAAGTTCATTTTAATGCATAGCAAAATCCAAATTATTTCAGCTGGAATGCAGAGTACATGAAGTGGAAGTGATACTGCCGGCCATTACCTCATTGCAGTGCTGGCGAAGATTTGTGGAATGTTGATTTAAAGCGATTAGAGGGAGGCCATGAATAGCAGGCTTAACCAAGATTGATGGCATTCGACTCAGTGGGTTTTTTGGTGGCAGGATGGCGCGATTGATGCTGCTGATGGTGATGAGTCCATAGCTAAAGCCTGCAGGTATTGACACTGTTTCACTCTATGAAAACCAGTGAATAGTCTGGACAGAAAATGTTTGGCCACCATATGAACAATGATTTGGCCAAGTCCCCAGCTAAGTTTTCCTGCACAAAATCTCATTTTCTTTTAAACTTCATAAATAAGGAAAACATTGAAAAGTAATGAATTTATCCGCCAACAAACTGGCCAACTTTTTTAATAAGCAACCTCCACCCCAACCCCCTGCCAAAAAGTCCAAAGAAAATAAATAAAAGTCATAATTACACTTGAATGCACTTGAATGCTTTATGCTATTCGCACACAAACGGAAATAATACATAACCATAGCCATTCTTCCGTTTCCGTTTCCGCCACACACTCATTCACGAGCAGCTGTCTTATTGTCTGTCCACAAACGAAACAAAAGAACACGAGAAAGAAGCAACAACAACAACTGCAATAAAAGAAGAAGCGGCGCAAAAAAAGACGAACAATGTTCGCTTGTTAAAGCCAAGTTAAGCACATATTGTTATGACGTGTACAAACAGACAGACACACAGACACACACACACTCCAAATTGCACTTGACACAAGGTTATCATATGCAAATCAAAAGTGATATACCAACAACAACAACACGAACACGAACACCACCACAAACAATGCAATGCAAAAAGGGCAAATCAGTTGCATATGCAACAGCCAAAATGGCAAGAACAACAAACACAAAAACAACAACACCAAACAGAGTAACGAACAATAAAAACAACTTATGCCAAAGAAAGGTTTGGGAAAAATCCTGCCGCCACCCTCCACGTCGCAACACCATGGATGGAATTCTTTCAATCACCAGGGCACCCTCATTTACATGCCATGTTTTGCTAGAGATTCTCAACGATTTGTTTATACAGGCCTTCTTGCCAACGAGGTCATTTAGGTTGCTCCGGAAATATTGAGTAAATAGGCCAAAGGACAAAATATCACTTTTCCTTGCACATTCAAAGCTTATCGCCTTTGGTGTCGGCAGTGACTTCTCTTGATTTGTAGCGATCATCCTTCGAGATCGCACCACAAATTTTGTTGATACCAGACGTGTCCTTCCTTTCCTCGGCCCAGACGGAAATTTTTACCCTAACAAGGACTGAAAATATCCCCGAATATTTAGATAGCCTAAGCATTTTTTTTAATTTCTGTTTTATATGCACTTGAAATTCGTCGAGTACATTCCTCTTGTAGCGTAAAAGCACCAAAAAGTAAATACACGTTTTATCGGGAGAAATGGGGCAAAAGGGATACGACAATAACTAGAAACATGAAATTTGGAATGTACATTAGGGCGTACCTCAAAAAAAAAGTTCGCCGTACACCTTCGAATATGAAGTATTATTGAAAGGTAGTCTCAAAAATTTTTTTTTTATTTTTTTATGCCGAACGTAGGGGTCGCGCTTTTACATTTTTCTATATAACTTCTGCATTTATAAACGGATTTTAAAGTTTGATGATGTTTTTGTCTCGACGAGGCCGATTTTTGTGTCTTTGAAGTCATTGAGCTCAAGCACCCCCTTCTGGTACTTACCCATCATATCTCAGTTACTACTACCCTAATGTACCACTCTAATATCAGAAAATTAAAGCTCGCATAAAATCATGAATCATGATTGAGCTCAATGACTTCAAAGACAAAAAAATCGGCCTCGTCGAGACAAAAACATCGATGTATCACACTTTAAAATCCGTTTATAAATGCAGAAGTTATATAGAAAAATGTAAAAGCGCGACCCCTACGTTCGGCATAAAAAAATAAAAAAAAAAAATTTTTTTGAAACTACCTTTCAATAATACTTCATATTCGAAAGTGTACGGCGAACATTTTTTTTTACTTGTAACCTGGTACGCTCTAATGTACATTCCTTTAATTGCGTATTTACGTAAAATAGAGGTTTTTTCAGAAATTCGTACTTTAAAGCGATACAATTGGAAAAGAGAGATAGAAAAGAGTTGACAATCGAACATTCAGAAAGGTGATAGCGGTCGCCTGTATAAACACCAGAGAGCCTATTTCGGATCTATTAGACACGGATGGTGTGTTAGATACGGACGACTACGGTAAGGCAAATCTCTTGGCAGGCAGTGTTCAGGGATGACGACCTAATCAAGACCGGAACAGAATCCCTTTCGACAATATTGTTGAAGGGGAAACTTCGGTTTTGGATGACGTTAGTCCCATCGTACAGTTTGGGGACGTAGTGACTACTGACGGTTCTACTCGCGGCAACACGAGGACCTGACAGAATCTTGGATTTGTGACGCCACAGGACATAGGTGAGGCCTTGGGGGAAAAACCGAACCGTAGGTCTGCTGGTGTGAACGGTGTCCCGGACATAGTCTTGAAATAGACGGGCTTAGTGGTTTGGACATTCTTGTCAATGATCTTTAACCACTGCCTAAACTTGGATTATTTCCCGGAGGCTTGGAAGGAATCTCTAACGGTTCCTATCTTAAAACCCGGTTCTGATCCCATGCGGACTGGTAGCTACTGACCGATATCCCTTCTATCGGCTTTTGGTAAACTTTTCGAGCACTTTGTGCTCTCGAGGATTAAGGAGACAATCGAGGACAGGAGGATATTCTCGGATAGCCAGTTCGGGTTTCGGAAGGGACACTCGACGTCTCGTGCACTTTCGGTGCTGTCGAACTACGTTACCAGGTCATTGAACAATAAATACGCTACCATGGCTGTCAGCCTTGACTTTGCCAAGGCTTTTGACACTGCATGGCACGGTGGTATCTTGTACAAGATGCTGACACTAGGATTCGGTGGCAACACCTGTAGGATTGTTGCGAGCTTCCTCAGAGGCCGCACCTTTAACTTTCGGACCGTAGAGACGTTGTGGCAGGGGTGCCACAGGGTTCACTTCTGCGACCAGTCCTTTACAATATACTTTTATGTGACATTCCACAACCACCCCAGGGTGACTTGCTGTTAGTTTATGCCGACAACATACTTATTGCCTCATCGGGGCCTTCTACCGCTAACGCAAGACTGACTAGAACACTATCTTTCAGAGTTATTGACTTAATTCGACAGATGGAAACTGACGCTGAAAATAGCAAAATGTGACAGCATTATTTTTAAGGGGAAATGGCGATTTCTTTACCCAAATGTCTGGAGTTATGTTCCTGACATCCGGATAGGGAATAGCCCAATTAGGACCTCGGACACAATTTAGTACCTTGGGGTCATTTTCCAAACCAATTTTGAGTTCTATAGACATATGGATCACATATTGGCCAACATTAAACGAATATTTTACCTCTATCATGCGACTTTACGACATAGGAGGGGTCTTAGTACCGAAGTTAGGCTGGGTTTTAGCTTAAGTTAGTTAGGGTTTGGAATCTCATCCGCCCAGATGGAGAGACTTAGTAGGTGGGAACGGCGTATACCTTGCCTTTGTTTGCCACCCACGATTGCTGAGGACGGAACTATAAGAAGACCTTCTTGTAGAACCATTTACAACGCGGCCGGTTTCGATCGGATTGACGTCTTTTTAATGAATGGGACACTTCGGTTCCTAGATAGGTCTGCCTCCTTGGATAACGGACTGGTTAGGGAAAGGCTTCAGCTAGATACCAATCTGCTAAGACTACTAGAGGATAACTACCGACCTCCTGTCGATCTTTTGGCTCTGGTATTTTGTATAGAGTTGGTAAGCGCTCCTATTCTACCATCGAAGGTTAGGTAGTTTTGACTTGGACGTATACAACACATGCCAATAATTGGAACAGACTAATACTTTAAGTATGTTAGTAATAATGTAAGAATGACTAATGTTAGCTCTTAAGCGCATTTAAATATTGTCTTAAGGTCATCGAATTCAATAAAGCAAGCTATACGTTGCTCTGACTGCATAGACACGAAAAATGAAAATATATTTTGACATTCGAACCTTTACGCTCAAAATGGGATAAAATTGGTAAAATAAAAACAAATTATAGACTCTGGGGGAATGAATGAATAATGAAACATCATAATTTATTTCAAACAGTGCACATGAGTATGTCTATTCATATTCTTGATCGTCATAAAATTCTAAGACTAAGTACTTTCAAGGGATACAATGGGTACGGAGGGATAAAAATGGTACCAAACAAACGGCTACACCTGGAATAATGAAATTCGGTGTATACATTCCTCTGATTGCGTAAACACTTAAAATAAACAGATTTTTCGAAATTCGTACTTTTTGGGGTTAAAATGGAAAAAGGGGATAAAAATAGTACCAATTAAATGACCGCAGCTAGAGTCATGAAATTCGGAGTATACATTCCTCTGACTGCGTAGGCACGGAAAATAGATGGATTTTTCGAAATTCGTACTTTCAAGGGATGCAATGGTACAGAGGGATAAAAATAGTACCAACTAAACGACTACAGCTAGAATAATGAAGTTCTAATTACGTAGAAACGTATACATTCCTCTGACTGCATAGACACGCAAAATAAAAAGTTTTTTTTCCAAATTCGTACTTTTTCTTTTACGGCAAAAATTGGTTGAATCAAGTTAGGTTATTTTGCACAATGTACGTCTGATATTGGATTTTCAAAATTTTTGCTTTTGTAATTAAAATAGAATCGAAATACAACCGGCTGTAGCACCCACTATCTACAAATATTTATGGTATTTAAGCTTTTTGAAAATATAAATATAAGAATATTTATTTTTTGATTTGAAATAAATAATGGTTTGAAATAATAAAAATATTATATTTATTTATAAAATTATTTTTTCAATATTTGTATTTGTTTTGGTTTGGCTATATTAAAAAAATTATATTTTCCTGTAATATTACTGCACTTCTACGAAAACTGACAACCTCTGTGGAATACAATCCATGATGGAGGGTATATAAAGTTCGGCCTGGCCGAACTTAACGCCGTTTTTACTTGTTTTATTTTTTTTTTAATTTTTCAGTAAAATTCCTAATTTCTCAAATGGTACCATTAATGCTTACATCCTCATTATGAAAATATTGTACTAATGGTAGCTACAAATACTGTGAATCACACCTTCACACGGAAACCGTGGCTTAGGAACAGTCTTAGAAAATTGATAAAAATAATATTTTTTTTTGAAAAAAAAACAAATCTGTATTCGATGGCACGAAAAATATTGTAAAATTAGGAAATAAGTCGGAAATATATATATTCGTATTTTGTTTTTTTTTTCTAACGCAAAATAATGTTTATATGTAAATAAATCCCTATCCCTATTAATATTATAAAACCTTAGTGTAAGTCTGTCTGTCTGTCTGTCTGTCTGTTTGTTCCGCAATCACGTGTAAACGGCCGAACCGATGTTGTTGAAATTTTCAGTACAGATAGATGCAGGTCTGGAAAGAACTATAGGCTATAGAATTTTTAAAAATTTGCTCTGTGGGCGGAGGGGGCGTGGCAATAGAGTGTTTGAGAGCTAGAAGGCTGAAAATTGGTACATATATATTACTGACCACGAGAATGATAAATATGATGCCGAAATTTGGATTTTCATTTTGTGGGCGGAGTGGGCGTGGCAATAGTGTTTTTGAGAGATAGAAGGCTGAAAGTTGTAACGTATATATTACTGACCACGGAATGATAAATATGATGCCGAAATTTGGATTTTCATTTTGTGCGCTGAGTGGGCGTGGCAATAGTGTTTTTGAAAGCTAGAAGGCTGAAAATTGGTACATATATATTACTGACCACGAGAATGATAAATATGATGCCGAAATTTGGATTTTCGTTTTGTGGGCGGAGTGGGCGTGGTAAAAGTGTTTTTGAGAGGTAGTAGGCTAAAAATTGGTACATATATATTACTGACCACAATAAATATCAATTTGATGCCGAAATTTGGATTTTCGTTTCGTGGGCGGTGGGAGCATGGCAGAAGGCTGAAAATTGGAACGTATATATTACAAACCACGATAATATCAATATGGTAAGATCAATGATTTTTTTTACAATTTGTTTTTTTGCCTGGCGAAGCGGGTGGGGTTCAACTAGTAAAGGGTGTTTTTTATTGAGGTATAGAACTTCGAATTGAAATAAAACACAAGAAAATCGTTTTAATGTCCATCAATTTGGCTTTATTGGAAGGATAATTTTATGCCATTAATGTTTAAATATGATTTCGGGTATGTGGCCGCCGCGGCTGGCTCGAATATAGCCAATTCTACAGGTCCAATTTTCCAAAGCTCCAATTGCTGTGCACGGTGGCGCATCGATTCATTCGGGTCCTCTTCAACACTATGCTCGACAGCGGCAATTGTTTCTTCGGTGCGCACTGTTCGACGTCTCTGCGGATGCGTATTATCACATAGAGTAAACGTAGTGCGAAAACGATCCATGGTTAACCGAATTAATTACTCTGATGGACGATTATGTCGATAAAATGGACGGAGCTTGCGGTGAACTTCGTGAACTGAACCATTACTTTCGAAATAAATTTGCACGATTTGCAAGCGTTGTTCTTTTGTCAACCTGTTCATGATGAAATGGCAAACCAAACTAAATATTAATCACTTGACAGCTGACAAAATGGCCGCCAGTTAAAAAAGTGATGCCAACTTAAAGTTCTATACCCCAATAAAAAACACCCTTTATATTGATAAATGTTTTTTAAATCATAGTTTTTTAATTGATAACAGATAAATTTAATAACAAATTTACAAATTACATAACAAAATATTTTATTTTAGTTTGTAATAGCTGACATCTTAACGACGAAAACAAAATAATATTTTTTAACTTTTTTCTATTTTTTGTGATTTTTTCGTGCAATTTTTTTCGGAAAAAAATAATAATTTTGGAGGCTACCTACGACGAAATTTTTAATTTTAGGAAAAATTTAATATAAACATTTTTTAATACACAAAAAAAAATTATCGACGCAAAATGTGTTATTAAAACTCTTGTTCTTTCCTTTCCAAAATGGTAAAATGTACATATTTATTTATAAAAAATGTACATATTTTTATGCTTCATAATTATACTACGATTTGCCTGTCGAGGAAATTTTATACATCCACGATAGAAATGAAAGCTATAATTTTTCTAAAAAATATTTTGTTGAGATTTATTTTCAACCTGTGTTTATTTATTATTTCAGTTTAGTAAAATTCAGTATTTCCACATAAGCCTCCTACTTTCGGAGTATGCCTCGTATATTTTCTATATCTTGTCTCTTTCACTTTAGTTGCGCCCTTGCTAATGGGACGCGATTTACAAAAGTTGAGCAACAAAAAATTCTTTATTTGCTTTATAATGTTGTTTAGTTTTAAAAAGGATACACTCACTCACACATTCAGACATGCGAGGGTATATCCTTACATGCAGCGCAACAATATCGTGAACATCACAGTATCATAACATACACTCAGACAAACACACACTCATACACACTGAGATGGATAACAACAATGCCAACTTCAGGGTCTAAGCTAATTGACTTGGGAACATGCACACATGTTGCTTGTGCTTGCTCTTGTGCCTGACTGGCTGCTTGCCTGACTCCCTGCCTGACTGACTGCCTGCCTGCCTAGTGGTGCTCCACATGGCGAGTGTTTGACGGTGTGTCCCATGCCTGCAACCTGGTGGCAACAACGGGTGTGTATAATTGCTGAAGTCTCCGGTTTTTGGCCCTGACAACGAGCCACATAGTTTTTGCACGCGCGCTGTGGGACCCGAGTTGGAATTTAGCGGCAAAAAGGCACTGAAAATAAAAATTCAGTGAAGCGCATAAAGTGAAATGAAAAAAAAAAAAAACAAAATCATATTCAAAAACTAGCAGAGTTAATGAAAAGGCTTAAACGACTAAGCCTTAAATGATCTCATCATGATTTTGAACGTGAATATTTTTCAATTTGGCCGCTGGCAACGCCGTTTCAGGGATATGGATGGATGGTTGGATGGTGTGCTCCTAAACAAACAAACGGTGAGAGGAGATGCCTAATACACAACTGCTCCATGCTGGAAGCATATATTTTAGGAGAACCTAAGTTTAACATTTACTTTAAAACCATAGCATACTTTCAGGGCTTCAATTTAAATTGTAATATGTATTGTAGAGCAGTAAGGCATATACAAAATATACCTCGAGGGATAATAAAGGATACAACATTTAAAATATATTGCTTTCGACTTTTTTGTTCCACTTTCTAAAACCACTATTTACATTTAGTTTGCTCAAAGTGTCCTCCTTCATTTGTTATAATTTTGAATTAAAATTAATTAATTAATTTCCCCCACTTATTGGGGGGATGAGCGTGATAGCAAGACTATGTACAAATAATACTTCAAGTGTATTCAAAAAGACAACTTTCTTCAAAAACAAATGCTTAAATACCCTAAATATTAGAGAATATTGGCGGTAGTTTCATAAGTTGAAAGGGAAGAAAGTGTTCCCTTTGTACCGATTTCGCTCATTTTTACATTCCACGTGCGTATCGAATTACTTTCCACCTAACAATTGGTTGGTTGCTTTGTTATCCCAAAGGTATGAATTTCGAAAATCCAGTATTATTCCATTATAAATAAAAATATATAAATTTGTGACTAAAAGTACAAATTTCTAGACAGCATTTTATTTTGCACCTTTAGGAAATCAGAATAATTTATAAATCGAAATCCATTTTTCTAGCTACAGCCGTTTGCCTGGTGCCATTTTATCCCTTTCTCGCCACTTTTCCCAAAAATAAAAATTAAAAAAAAATCAATGAACGTCTACATAATCAGGGGAATATAGACACATAATCTTACGATTCTATGTACAGTCATTTGCTTGGTACCATTTGTATCCCTTTTAACCCCATTCTGTCCCTAAAAGTATGCATTTGAATAAAGTGTTTTATTTTGCGCTTCTATGAAGTCAGAGAAATGTCTTAATCGGATTTCTTGTTTCTAGCTACAGTCCTTTGATTGGTACCATTTTTATCCCCTTTCGGACCATTTTTATCCCCTTTCGGCCCATTTTTCCTGAAAGTAAAAATTTCCAAAAAATATATACGCGTCTATACAATTAGAGGAATGTACACACCGAGTTTGATGATTCTAGCTGCAGCCATTTTTCGGCACTAATTTTATCCCTTTTTCCACATTTCTCCCCGTAAAAGTACGAATGTCGAAAGATTGTTCTATTTTTCGAGTCTAAGCAGAAAGAGTAAAGTATACGCAGATTTTCATTAGTTTAGTTGCAAAGGTTTGGTCGTCACTAATTTTATCCCTTTTTGTCCATTTTGGCACTAAGAGTATGTAGTTGGTGAAAGCCTTTTATTTTGCGAGTCTACGAATTCAGAGAAATGTCTAAATCGAATTTCATGATTCTATATTGATAGGTACTTTTTTGTCCCCTTTTGCCCAGTTTTCCGTAAGCGTATAAATTTCTAGAAATTGCTTTATTTTGCACGTCTATATAGTCAGAGGAGGTACACACCGAGTTGTCAGATTTTAGCTGCAGCCATTTTTCGGCACTAAATTTATCCCTTTTTCAACATTTCTCCCCATAAAAGTACGAATATCGAAAGATTGTTCCATTTTTCGAGTCTAAGCAGAAAGATACGTCGATTTTCATTATTTTAGCTGCAAAGGTTTGATTAGTACCATTTTTATCCCCTTTCGCTCCGTTTTCTACCTTTAATGTCGAAAGCCTATTAATTCGAAAATACGTATTATTTTGCACATCTATACAATAAGTGGAATGTACACACCGGAGTTTCTTATTTTAGCTGCAGTCATTTGGGCGGTACCAAATTTATCCCTTTTTGCTCATTTTGAGATTAAAAGCACAAATATCGAAAGGTCGCTTTATTTTTCGAGTCTACACAGCCAGAGTGAAGTATATGCCGATTTTCCTTACTCTAGCTGCAGAGGTTTGAATGGTACCACTTTTATCTCCTTTGTCCCCTTAAAGTACAAGTTTCCAAAAATGTCTTTATGTTGCTCGTATACACAATCAGAGGAATGCAAACACCGAATTCTAGCTACAGCCATTTGGTCGGTAGCAATTTTATCCCTTTTTCCAGATTTCTCCCCTTTAAAGTATGAATTATGCTAGAATCATGCACCGATATTCATAATTCTAGCAGCAATGGTTTGATTGGTACCATTTTTATCCCCTTTCATCCCATTTCCCCCAAAAGTAAACATTTCCAGAAATCATTTTATGTTGCGCGTCTACATAATCAGAGGAATGCGCATAACTAATTTTATGATTCTAACTGCAGCTAGTTTTTCGGTACCAATTTTATCTCTTTTTTCCCATTTCCCTTAAAAGTATGAACATCGAAAGATCGCTTTATTTTTCGAGCGAAGTATACACCGATTTTCATTATTCCAGCTTCAACAGCTTGATTGGTACCAGTTTTATCCCCTTTCACCCCAATGGTTTGATTGGTACCATTTTTATCCCCTTTCATCTCATTTCCCCCAAAAGTAAACATTTCCAGAAATCATTTTATGTTGCGCGTCTACATAAGCAGAGGAATGCACATAACTAATTTTATGATTCCTACTGCAGCTAGTTTTTCGGTACCAGTTTTATCCATTTTTCCCCATTTCCCTTAAAAGTATCAACATCGAAAGATCGCTTTATTTTTCGAGCGAAATATACACCGATTTTCATTATTCCAGCTGCAACAGCTTGATTGGTACCAGTTTTATCCCCTTTCACCCCATTTCCCCAAAAGTAAAACATTCCAGATTTTTTATACCCTCCACCTCCAGGATGGGGGTATATTCAATTTGTCATTCCGTTTGTAACACCTTGAAATATTCATCGGAGACCCCATAAAGTATATATATTCTGGGTCGTGGTAAAATTCTAAGATGACATAGCCTTGTCCGTCTGTCCGTCTGTCTGTCTGTCTGCACGATAGCGGCCGAACGAAATGAGCTAGGAAGTTCAAAATTTTCCTAAATGTGTCTTATGGTTGTAGATCGGTTGGGATTGAAAGTGGACGAAATCGGCACAGAGGGAAAAATTTTCCCTCACAAGGACTGAAAATACCCCTAATATTTAGAGTGTTTCAGCATGGTTTTTTAACATATTAGCTTGTATTTACTTGATATTTGCAATGCGCATTCCCTTTATAGCATAAAAGGTGATTTTTATTTGTAGGGGGCGAAATGGGACAAAAAGGGATAAAAATGGTACCTATCAAACGACAACAGATACAAACACGAAATTTGGCGTGTACATTCCTCTAATAGAATAGATACATAATATAAAAGTATTTTTTCTAAATTCGTACTTTTAAGGGGTTAAATGGGAATAGAGTGATAAAAATAGTACCAACCTAACGGCTGCACATAGAATAATGAAATTCGATATATACATTCCTCTGATTGCGTAGACACTTAAAATAAATGAACATTCCACAATTCGTACTTTTTGGGGTTCAAATGGAAAAAGGGGATAAAAATAGTACCTACCAAATGACAGCAGCTAGAATCATGAAATTCGGAGTATACATACCTCTGACTGCGTAGACACGAAAAACAAAATGTTTTTTCCAAATTCGTACTTTCAAGGGATACAATGGCTACAGGGGATAAAAATTCTAATAATATCTAATTGTGTAGATACGTAAAAAAGATTTTAGATAGTCGTACTCTTGAGGGATCAAAATTGGAAAAAGGGGATAAAAATGGTACCAACAAAATGGCCGCTGATAGAATCATGGAATTCGGTGTATACATTCGTCTGACTGCATAGCCACGTAAAATATTTTTTTCCAAATTCGTACTTTATTTTGTTGCGTTTACGAAAAAAAAATGGTATGATCATGAAGTTTTCTTATACTGCGTACGTGAGAGATAAGGTATTTTCAAAATTTATACTTTTGAAATTAAAATAGGATGGAAATACAACCAATCAAACGACTGTAGCTGAAAATACACTCTCTATCCCCTAATATTTAGGGTATTTATGATTGCTCCCTTATATTTGCTTTATATTTATTTATGAATTGAAGTATTATATCCATTATATATATATAGTATACAAATATTGGTAGTCTTGGCTTATTAATTAAATTTCTTATTTTCATACAGTTAAAATTTGTTGCGGACATTCCTCTTGTAGCTTGGAAGCACCACAAAGAAAATAAAAGTTTTAGCGGGCGAAATGGGACAAAAAGGGATAAAATATGGTACCAATGATACGACAACAGCTAGAATCATGAAATTCGGTATGTACATCCCTCTAATTGCAAAGACACGTAAAATAGAGGGATTTTTCGAAATATAATTAAAAAGAGGGATAAAAATGGGACATACCAAACCGCTGAAGTTGAAATCATGAAATTTGGTGTATACATTCTGACTATGAAGACTCGAAAAAGGGTTATTTCGAAATTTGTACATTTGGGCGGAGAATGGGGCGAATGGGGATATATTTAAAATTTATACTTTTCTTATCACTTTGTCTGTGATATGGTACTGTGCTTCTATGTAAAGTCGACATCCTTTAATCTGCTGTGGAATGCACTCCGTGGTGGAGGGTATATAAGATTCGGCCCGGCCGAACTTAACGCCTTCTTACTTGTTCTAATTTAGCTGGAACCATTTTTTCGGTACCAATTGTATCCCTTTTTCCCATTTTGACCCCAAAAAATATCAAAATATCGCTTTATTTTTCGAGTCCTCGCAGCCAGAGTAATGACTACACTTATTCTGACTACTCCATCTGCAGGTTTCTTTGGTACCATGTTTATCCCCTTTCTCCCCGTTTTCCACCTAAAAGTACAATTTTCGAAAAATTATTTTATTTTTTACATCTATACAGTCAGAGAAATGTTAAACAATGATTCAAGCTGGAGCCATTTGTTCGGTACCAAATTTATCCCTTTTACCCATTTTGTCCATAAAAGTACGAATTTCGAAAAATCCGGTTATTTTACGTATACATGCGATTAGAGAGATGTACACTCCGAATTTTACCCTACTAGCTATTGTCGTTTTACTGGTACCAATTTTATCCCTTTTTGTCCAGATTGCTTTATTTTTCGAGCTACACAGCCGCTAGAATATTGCAACTGGAATATTGAAATTCTAGCTGCAGTGGTTTGATTGGTACTATTTTCATACCCTTTCTCACCGTTTCACCCTAAAAGTAAAAATTACGGTACTAATTTTATCGCTTATTCTACATCTCCTCCCTTAAAAGTACGAATATGGAAGATTGCTTTATTTTTCGAGTCTTCGCAACCAGAATGAAGTATACACTTGTTTTCATTATTCTAGCTGCAGCGGTTTGATTAGTACCATTTTTATCCCCCTTTTGCTCAGTTTCCCTTAAAAGTAGAAATTTCGAAGAACTCTATATTTTGGACGTCTACAGATCGATTTTTACTATTCTAGCTGCAGCCATTTTTTGGTACCAATTTTATCCCTTTTTCCACATCTCCCCCCTAAAAATACGAATTTTGTTTCACTGGTACTTTTTTTTAGCTCTTTTGGTCCCATTTCACCACTTAAAAGTATGCATCACTTTATGGTGTGCGTTATAAAAGTATTAAACTTACTCAATATCCGGTAAATACAAAGCAGACATCTTCCAAAAATGTACTCGAAATTGTTGGTGCTATTTGGGGTATTTCATATCCATTTTAGGGAAAGATTTTTCTTTCTGGACTGATCTCACCTATTTTCAATTCGCAATCTATCTACAACTATTAGACATATTGTTAATCGAGTTGTTCCACTATACTCCACTAGGGGCGCTGCATTTTTCTTATGTTAACAGCCATGTTATGTATCGCTAATGGCTATTAGTTTCTTCCCTGGACCTTGGAGCAATCGAAATGACTATTTTTATGTGAAAGTGTGTTCGGATCAGAAAATTGGTTGCAGAAACTCTTATTTTATAATGAAAAGTGAAAATTTGTTGATCTTTAATTTTACCTGTGCGCCGGCCGGGCCTTTTTCCACATTTCCCCCTGGTACTTTTTTAGCTCTTTTCGTCCCATTTCACCACCTAAAAGTATGCATCACTTTATGGTGTGCGTTATAAAAGTATTAAACTTACCCAATAGCCGGTAAATACAAAGCAGAAATCATCCAAAAATGTACTCGAAATTGTAGGGGTTATTAGGGGTATTTCATATCCATGTTAGGGAAAGATTTTTCTTTCTGGATTGATTTCATCTATTTTCAATCGCAATCTATCTACAACTATTAGACATATTCTTGGAAAATTTCAACGTCCTGGCTCCTGTCGCTTAGATGATAGGGTGCTTTCAAAGTGAAAAGCTTTCTGATATTTTCAAATTTCGACCTCACCGCTCAGGTTAGACTCATTGGGACCATCAAGACCATTTAAGATGTCAGCTATGACTAAGTTAAATTTCATGCATTATTTCCAAAAAGTCAGAATTCACCAAAAATGCACAGTTTTCAACATAAAACTCTCAAATCGAAAAAAAGTATCCACTAAAAGTTTCTAAATATTTTGCAAATAAATCCCAATTAAATTGTTAACCCTTCATGTGTGTACACTAGAGCGTACCAGGTTACAAGTAAAAAAAAAAAAGTTCGCCGTACACCTTCGAATATGAAGTATTATTGAAAGGTAGTTTCAAAAAAAATTTTTTTATTTTTTTATGCCGAACGT
The DNA here is from genome assembly GCA_947397865.1 of Polietes domitor. Classification (NCBI taxonomy): domain Eukaryota; kingdom Metazoa; phylum Arthropoda; class Insecta; order Diptera; family Muscidae; genus Polietes; species Polietes domitor. Next base: position 178,229,143 of record OX377619.1, read on the forward strand.
AGGGGTCGCGCTTTTACATTTTTCTATATAACTTCTGCATTTATAAACGGATTTTAAAGTGTGATACATCGATCTTTTTGTCCGATTTTTTTGTCTTTGAAGTCATTGAGCTCAAACATGATTCATGATTTTATGCGAGCTTTAATTTTCGATTATTAGAGTGGTACATTAGGGTAGTAGCAACTGAGAAATGATGGGTAAGTACCAGAAGGGGGTGCTTGAGCTCAATGACTTCAAAGACAAAAAAATCGGCCTCGTCGAGACAAAAACATCGATGTATCACACTTTAAAATCCGTTTATAAATACAAGTTATATAGAAAAATGTAAAAGCGCGACCCCTACGTTCGGCATAAAAAAATAAAATTTTTTTTTTTGAAACTACCTTTCAATAATACTTCATATTCGAAGGTGTACGGCGAACTTTTTTTTTGAGGTACGCCCTAGTGTACACCCAACACAATTTGTTCGTTTGTTCAGAATTTAAAACAAATAATTGCCATAGTTATCGATATGCTTTGTTTTGCACTTTTTTGTAGTGCCTTAATTTTACAACTTACAAGGGCTGTGCAAACCCTCTCGAGTTTCTGTTGAACTTCCATAGTGCACATCTCATTCCCTCAATCTGAACTTCACAAGTGCATTTCAATTTTCAATCTCGAGATGGTCTGAATCGATGCTCTTTTCTACTCGAAGAAAGAAAAAACACACATCTCATTAAAACACTTAGACATGTAAAATTGAAATGAGCAAAAAACCCAAATGATTTTCCCAGGAAAGAAAAGCGAAAAATCACCCATCGAAAACAGTGGTGGAAAATAGTTGATAAGCCAAGCCTCAGTATGCAATGAGCACAACGAAATGGCAAAAATCGAAACCGGCAACATGGCACAAAAAATCCATCCCACAAATGGCGCAAAAAAAATCCAAAGACAATTTATATGCAGCAGTGCAGCAGACTAATGGATCACTGCAGCAGCCTCCTGCGGACCACTTTACATACATATATCGGGAAAAGTTAACCACCAACAAAATCATTGTAAATTGAGAAAAGAAGCATGAAAACAAATCTTGTGGGTAAAAAAATGCCTGAACACACCGCACCACACTCGCCATGCAAATGTTAAGCACTCAACCGTGACACATAAAAAAATTAAAAGGACGTTGCACACACACACGGGACGAATGAGAAATCTCTGAAGAAGAAAATAAAAAAATTGGAAAAAAATTAATTGAAAACAAAAAACAAACACACATACCCTCATCCATACACACAGTTCATTGCAGGCATCGTGCCGTAAGTCTGAACGTAAAAAGTGGAACACGGATGATACGTAACGCAAGCGTAACGCAAACTATGTCACACTAATACAAACACTCGGTCCTAAAGGAGGTAGCTTGACGGCGGCCCTAGTGATAAGTCAGGGAAAGGGGGTAGTTCCAAACCGGAGGATCGTTAAGTTAAAGGCCCAAAAACAATTGACATCTTTTCCGTTTTAGTTGAAATATTTAGAGAATGTCACTATAAGAAATAATTGTTGGTAAAAGTTAGATTTTTCCTATTCGCCTAATTTTATTTAGTTGTAGGTGTGGTTGGTTGGAAACCTATAGTTTTTTCTGTCATAATCACTTTAGATCTTAAAAATCCCTCAATAATTATAGTTGTTATTCTAGAATATTTAAATAACTTTTTAGTTAATATCAATTAAACGCCCGGATGTCACCTGTACATTTTGCAGTGCAGACCATTCAACTGTTGATCTGAATAAAAAATAAAACGACTAATTTGACTGAGATTTCGACTACAGTAATCGTCACGAAACAGCAATATTGCGTTTTAGCTGAAACAGTTAGAGAATGTAATCTTGAGTGGTCGGAAGCCTACATATAAATATTTTTTTTAATTAATATCAATTATACGCCCCGATGTCACCTCGACATTTTGCAGTTCAAAATCAATTAATTGTTGATTTGGATAACAAATAAAACTACTAATGTGACTGAAATTTCGACTATAGTTACCGTCACGATTCTCTACATCAATATTCAATATTATTAATTGAATTAGTTAGAGAATGTAATCTTGTTTCGTTGTAGGTTTGAATGGTTGGAAGCCTACATATAAATATTTTTTAAATTAATATCAATTATACGCCCCCATGTAAATTGTTAATTTGAATAAAAAATATAACTAATTTCATTGAGATGATGTCGACTACAGTAATCGTCACGACTCTCTATAAAATTATAAACTAATATTAACGCACACTTAACACAATTCAAGCAAGGAGACAAAGTTCTGTTTGCTTACTAAAGGAAAGTTCCTTAATGGTTATTCTAATTCCATAAATGTTGCTTTATTTATTTTTTAATTATTTATTAACTTTTAACGATGTTTATTATATACAAGATATATTCAAATGGGCACCTTAGGGCACTACTTGATGGCCACGTAAACCAATATACAAGATCTTATTTTATAATCCCTAGACCTAAAGTACTTAGTATTACTTATTTAATAAGATTAATACATATGCTTTTAAAAATTAATAAACCTTCCTTACATCATTCATCTTGCTTTCTTTATTTTTTAACCATGAGTGGATATAGTCTCCATCTGCAAATTAGTTTATTTTTTAACTGTAGCAGAAAGAATCATAGGCACCAAATAACTTAAGTTAATAACACCGGCCGACAGTCCATATTACACTTTAACCGGATGATGTGATTCTGAAACTCCAGGCACAACGAAGAGAGTTTTTCAATTCCTCAATCTATTGTCCCTTAAAACAATTACAAATATTCAAAGGACTGCAAAGATTAAAAAAATATTTTAAATAATTATTCATAACATCCGATACTGATATAAGTCAGAACTGAAATAGGAAAATATCTGTTAAAAATAATTCAAACATACTCCCCCATAAATCAGGGGGCACTGAGTTATTTACACCATCCTAAATTTGTATACCCTCCACCTCCAGGAGGGGGGTATACTAACTTTGTCATTCCGTTTGTAACACCTTGAAATATCGACCTGAGACCCTAATTCTAAGACGATCCGTCCGTCCGTCTGTTGAAAACACGCTAGCATCTAAACGAAAGGAGCTAGAACGTTCAAGTTTTCCATAACTACGTTTTATAGTGGTAGATCGGTTGGGATCGGCTGGGCGAAATCGGCCCAAAGGGAAACATTTTCCCTCACATGCACTAAAAATACCCATAGTAATCCCTAATATTTTAGAGTATTTAAGCATATTTCTTCAATATGTCTGTTTGGACTTACTTGATATTGGGTATGTGCATTCTCCCTATAACAAAAACGTGCACCATAAAGTGATTTTTTATTCATAGGGGGTGAAATGGGCAAAAAGGGATAAAAATGGTACATATTAAACGACAACTAAAGCTAGAAACACGAAATTCGGTGGGTATATTCCTCTAATTGAGTAGATACATAATATAAAAGTATTTTTTATTTATTTTTTTAAGGGGTAAAATGAGAATAGAGGGATAAAAATGGCACCAACCAAAGGACTGGACCTAGAATAAAGAATTCCTCTGATTGAAGATTTTTCGAAATTAGTACTTTTTGGGTTTAAAATGGAAAAAGGGGGATTATGATTGTACCAACCAATTGGCCGCAGCACGCAAAATAAAAATATTTTTCCAAATTTGTACTTTTACGCCAAAAAATGGTTGAATCATAAAATTAAGTTATTTTGCACTATGTACGTGAGATGATGGATTTGCAAAATTTGTACTTTTGGAATTAAAATAGAATGGGAATACAACCAACTGTAGCACCCACTGCCTAATAATATTTATGGTATTTAAGCTTTTTTGAAAATATAAATATAAGAATATTTATTTTTTGAATTGACTTGAAGTATTGTTCTGATATATATATATATAAAGGGTGATTTTTTAGCTATTATCTTTTTGGCAACACTGGTTTAAACAGCTGACGCACGTTTCGTGTTTTGTTTCACTGTCAAACATCTTCAATTTGGTCTATAATTTAACCATGAATCGTCTTACAAACGAACAACGCTTGCAAATTATTGAATTTTATTATCAAAATGCGTGCTCTGTTAAGAAAGTTCATCGCGCACTTCCATTTTATGGTCAGTTTAATCGACCCACTGAAGCGGCTATTCGGGCTATTGTGACGAAATTTCGCACCAAATTTACATTGTTGGACATTAAACCACCAACACGCTTACGTAGAGTGCGCACTGAAGAAAATATCGCAGCTGTATCGGCCAGTGTTAATGATGACCATCAATTATCGATTCGTCGCCGTTCGCAGCAATTGGGCCTCTGTTACTCAAAAACGTGGAAATGCCAAATTGGACTAAGCGGATGGACCATTTGAAACGCTGTCAAGGTCAAAATTTGCATGAAATAATCCTCAAACATTAAATTATATGGACCGTACTATCGATTCAAATAAAGATTTCATGCATTTTTCTGAATTTTATGTGTTTTTTTAACTTTCCTATAGCTTTTAAAAAATCACCCGAGTACATGAAAATTAAAGCGCCATCTAGCGGAAAAAAATGTTTTTTTTTTTTAATAAAAACAAATCCAAATTTAATTCCCTTTTCAAAACTGGCTCAAGCACTTAAATCGGTTCACCCATTCTGTTTTTATAGAACTTTTTATAATAGTACTACGTAACAAGTGAACCTCCACGGTCCTTCGAATCTTTAAAATCGATTTTCTCAAAATTCTGACGTGCTACAGCAAATCGCCGAGACACGCATTCCTTTATTTTAAGCCTATTTTCATATTCTGTTAACATTTCTCATGTGTACCAACCACTGTCGTACTGTGTAATAGGTGAATTATTTATAAAAAAACTATCTGTTGTTCCTTTGCTTTTATGAATAGTGTCATAACTTCTACATTTATCCATATATCTTTTACAAAATACATTTTTCTGTATTATAATGTTAGCTATTGAATATGGAGCAAAATATTTTTTTTATGATTTTTTTCATGCCAGCAGAAAAAGATTTATTTCAAAAAAAATTGTTCTCGATTTTTTGGAGACAGTTCCTAAACCACTTTTTCTATGTGAAAGTGAAATTCGAAACATTCGTAGCCATTATAATTGCCTTTAATCGTACATATAAGCGGGTGTGATTAAACGTATATTTTCAAAATAAAAGTACAAAGACTAATGTTACCTTTGACAAAAAAATGTGTATTTTAGTAAAAAAAATATTTACATAAAAAATAAATTTTAGGCCTCGGACACAAAATTTGTATATTTTTATTGCATGGTGGTATCCAAAGGTACATAAATATCTTTAAAATATATTTGCACTATTTTCGTTCATATCTGATTGTTATGTATTTGTATATATTTCCCCAATGTCATTCAAATATCAGCCAGCTTTTCAGATTCTATGTCCAACCTTCAAATTCTATCATTAAAATTATATATTCAAATCAAATAGAGAAACAATTATTCAAATTTTTCACAAGAAGTTTAGTTTAAAGTCTTATTTGTTCTTCTTCATAATGCTTGCTTTTCTTTGAAATCGCTTGGTATGTGTAGAAGTTACAGGATAGATTGTAAAACAAGTTGTGTTTAATATCAATCATACGCACTGTGGATCAAAAAATAATTCTAAGTTATTTGCTACAATTTTCAAAATAAAATTATGTTAAATTTTGGCGAAAACCACTGTTGTTTTCAGAACATGACATGTTGTCTTTCAAAAGTCTGCATTACTTCCAAAATTTGCGAGTAGACGAATACAAACCTTAGGCGGTAGGGGAAAGACAAGCTCACCGAACTTCTTATTTTGTTTCCCTTTCCGAATATTTATTTAGGCCACAAATTAAAGAAGTTCTGAAATAAATCGTCACCTAAATGCAAAATAAGCTAACAGCAAACAATTGTAAAGTTAGTTTCGCATTGATTATCGTATATATATTTATATTTTAATACGGAATAATTTCGTTCATTTATAAAACCAGAAATCTATAAATAAGAAAAAAACTTTATACAGCTTTTATATTTTTTTAAATACAATTTTTAGCTATATTCGGTGTCATTTTTTAATATTTCATCCCATTTGGTATACTAATTTTTTCTTGATTTCCCCCTTAACTTCTAAAATCTCAATATCCCCTCACGAGACGTGCAACAGATGTATCAAACCGAGTCAATCCCTAGTCATACGCTCCTCTTATATGAATGGGGAAACACTTCACCGAGACAAAGGCGAATCAAAAAGGAAGAAGAAACAACATTTTATGAATGGTTGATTACATGCCAACGTCGAAATGAATATTGAAAACAATATCACTCTATCCCTTCTACTACACTGCACTTGTAATTGCATGCAGTCCTGCTTCACACACACACACAGGCACACACACACATGAAAGTCAAAGTAAGTGTGTTAAAGGACTATGCATGCATGCGAATAGAGTAAGAGTGAGTACTCACATCTTCTCGGCCATTATAGGCATTTACGTTGGGTTGACGTTGTTGTTGTCGTTGGTACTGGTGGTAATGACAATGCTAGTGCTACGAAACGTCCTTAACTATGAGTTTCTGCTTGATGACCGGAAATTAATTTCGGTCACCACATCTCGTCGTCGTAGTCATCGTCATCGTTAGTGATATGGAGCTGTTTATGCGGTTGCTGGTCGAATGCAAATGATGTCAACAGTATATTTGTAGATGGAGAGAGAAAGAGAGAGGGGGAAAGGAATATGTGTAACATACGGCTGTTAGTGTGTGACCGTTCAATGGTGTGACTATTGAAAGCTAATTTTAAAATATTGTTATTGAAAGGGGACGTTAGAAAAGTATATATGTCGTATCTATTTATTTCAAGGCTTTGTCATGAAGTTAAAAGTTATTCTGTGCCACTCAATGTTTTGGGATTTCAATGCCAAAATTGTTACTTCCATAGCATACAGCATTTTAAATTGCATTTTCTAGGAAAATTGAATATGCTCCCTTTCTTTTGACATTTATTTTATAAAAATATTCGATTTTTTGCGAAACTTATAAAGGAAATGAAAAACAGGACGCAATTAATATCAATCATACGCACTGGAGGCACATTTGTATTTAATTCGTTTGCACGTAATTTGCTGATGTTTTTATTCTAGAAAAGATGTACATTTTGAATAAATTTAGTACAGTCACATCGGAACGAACAGGAATTTAGAAAAATATATGAGTTATTAATTTGCTTCACTGATTATTGTAGTTAGATATTAATAGTTTTTTGTGCAAACCAATATGTATGGATTTCAATTACAAAATTTGCTATTTTTTACATATAATCTTTTAAATTAAATTTGCTAATAAAACTTTATATGTTCTCTGTAAGATCACATTTATATATTCGAATCATTGCTAAACTTATAAAGAAAATAACAAGCAGGAAGAAATTAATATCGATCATATGCAATGGAGGCAAATTTATATTTAATCTGTTTTTACTTAATTTACTGATGTTTTTATTTTAATAGATATGTAAAGGATTTGACATAGGTAGAAGTTTTTCTTTGGCACCTAATGTGTATGGATTTTAATGCCGAAATTTATGCTAATAATTGCTTTTCTACTACCTTTGTTAAAAAAATTGTATATGTGTTATTTAATATGCCATTTATTTTATAACAATAATCGACTTTTTGCGTAACTTATAAAAGAAAATTAGTAATCTGGAAGTAATTAATATCAATCGTATATGGCAATTTTGTATTTAATTTGATGTTATGTAATTTGCTTATGGGAGAGGAATTTTTTGTAGGAGGCTACCCTCTAAAATAAAAGTGACCAAAAAGACCCCCATATTGAGGATATAGGGGCTTAAAATGTTCCTCGTAGTGTTTTAACTAATATCCAGACTAAGTTGTCAGTTCAAAGTCATCCTGTGCAACACTGGACACAGAAACGTTCACGGGAGCGAACGAGCAGAGGACTGGATCAGCGGTGAAACATCGATAGAGATCGGTTATAAGTGTTGTCCTCATGCTCTATTATGTACATTATTTTGCTTGTCAAATTTGAAAAATTGTTAAAAAAATGTTTAAAAGAATATGTTTGCAAATACAGATTCTTGTTGTATTCCACAATACCTGTTTAAAAATATTATCACTTTCCAGAGTTTTTGGACTGACGAACAGTGTAATATGTTTACTTTCAGATGCGATTTGCTTTCCAAAAATAGCACAATTTCTAATGAAATTATAAAAGTAAATAGAAAAATAAGTCATAATTAATAGCAATCATACGCTCCGGAGACCTTATTGACATTAAGACTATTCGCAGTCGTTTACGGTTCATATTTTAGCCTTAAACGCAAGGGAAACAATTACTTCACAACACTAAGGATGTATAGGAAATCTAATCAAATATTTCAATCATGTCCTAAGGTACTACTTAAAGCTCCCGGTCACCTAAACCACACCAAGATATAACATTGAGGAACAGTACGAGCTCGCTGATCACAACAAATTATAGCTTAAGCCCTTTAAAAAACGCAATAACTAAATCCAAAATTGACATTTGAATATTTTTTCCAGATAAGACTCAGTAGACATATTCAATTGCGATAGGCTTTATTCAGATTCAGATCAGTTCCGTGTTTCCCAGTTTTGCCCATAATCATGCACTTTTGTATATGGACCCCCAAAGATTTGGGGCCTCGGTGTCATTTTTGGAAAAAATTATCATTTTCTCAGGCTCACATCGTGCAGACCGTTTGGAATTTTGATTTACTCTCAGTTGTAGCTCTTGTCATAAAGAACAAAAATTGTGAACATGTAAAATCATAAAAACTTCATCTCTAGGTCAAAATCCCAAATGTCGTCGTACAAATCTTATAGGCTGTAGTGTGTGTGTATGTGGCGTATAAGTGCCGTTGATTAAAGATAATATCACTCATACCATTAACAGAAACAGTCCTGCAATATATATTTTTCCTACCTAAACGATGTTAAGAATCATTCCTAGGAAGTTCATATGTTCTAGAAAGTAGTTTGTTGAGATCTTAGTTACATTTTTGTAATTGATTTTTTCCTTGTATTTTTTTTGCTACCTATAGACCTGAACAGGTGAAAAAGGTTAAAAAAGTTGTTGTTCTTTTTGACAAAAGCTAAAACTTTGCCTCAGAAAGTAAATCAAAATTCCAAACGTTTAGCAAGATATAAGCCTGAGAAAATGATCACTTAAAAAAGTGCATGACTTAAGACAAAACTGGGGGACGCGTGTCTTTTTTGGTCTTTTATTACGTAATGGAGTCCGTATATGGTTATATTTGTTTGTGCTGCCCTGTGTCTCATGAAATAGATATGATTGGTAAAAAATAAATACCAGACATATCTATAATGTTTTATAATGCTATCGAAAAGACCTCTCCCACTGGTAATTTGACATACCGAAAAATATTATTTTCCAAAAAACTAGAACGTGAATTGGATTATCTGAATTGTGAAACTAAAATAATAATAAATAATTTCTTGTTGATAAACCCAAATTGATATTGATATTTTATCCATTTATATTATATCTACAGCTTTCTTTTGTTCGGCAACTTATAGTGAAATTTGACGTAGAATATTTTCGCCATTCACACCGACATCCTAAAATTCAGTTTTGTGGGCCAGTTTAGCACCAATTCGTTAAAAGTACCAAATTAACAATAAAATCAATTTTAATTTTCGACTTATTTCTGGAATTTAAATTGTGTTTTGAGTTTTGGTACATCCAGAGACTTATAGTAGAATTTTATGGATATTATTTTTGTAGAACATTTTGACACGTTAAACCTGTTTTAGGGGTGCTTTTTTGCCATTTTGTAAAAAAAGGGGCCACAAAAATGTTCATCGTAGTGTTTTCAGTAATATTGCTGAACACATCCTATACCAAAAATCTGAGGATCGTAAGGTTTCCTTTGCACATATAAGGACTCCAAGGCAAATATTCAGTTGGTTGCGAACAACAATGCAATGTAGTTACAGCATAGCTAGTTTTTAAATTGAATTTTATTTATTCATGTCAATTCATGAAATATTTATATTTGTACAAAATTTATAAATTGCTACCATATTAAGAATTAAGTCACAATCATATTTATATTTCATTATTTTCCATGTCCTTTGTGGACGTATTAAAGATTTCCATGTTTAGTTTTAAATGAAAGCCATAATAAAATAAATAGAAAACTTCAGAAAAAAATTCCTTTTCTTATCGAAGAAACATAGAATATTCAGCAAATCCAGTCTTTTAAATTCCACCTATAATTTACCAATAATATGTTTACTTTCATATGCCATTTACTTCGCGAGAATAGCTCTATTTTTGAGGAAATTATGGCGGTAAATTGAAAGCAAGGCTCTATTAATATCAATCATACGCTCCACAGGCCATATTTATATTTTTCTACACTATTTTGCGGTCGTTTACAGTTCATATTCTAGCCTTAAACATACTGCAAAAAAAAACATACATACAGCTCCGCCATCCATTTGCCAAGATAAGATCTTTTTTAAGACGTTCTCATCCTGTTTTGGAAATGTCTTTGCAAATCTAAAGTACCCGCATCTACTACTTAACTACTTTTGCAGTCTATTATCATTAGCATTCCTTTGTTTTGCCATTATCCAGCCGTGTACAAAGAACTACTTAAAAATTGTGCCATTAATTTTAATCTGCTCTATTTAAGTGTCACCAGCACACGCTCGCTTTAAGGTAAACAACAGCAACAACAACGACGACAACCACTGGGGGGAAAATACCCCAAAAAGTCAAAGTTAAAATTACAATGCGCAGCAAAAGTTCACACGGTTAACTTTAACTTGTGGTGTCTGAGCTTTCTGCTGGTATAGAAATGACTAAAAACAACAATGGTTAGTGAAATGGCAGCGGGAACAACAACAAGTTATCACTAGAAATAAAGCAGAAATGATGATAAGTTTTTACTGTCCCCACACACCTCCCCTCTCTTACGTGGGAGAGAAAGAGAGAGGTTGCACCATCTCCACGTGCCACTTTTTGTCCGTTCATTGTTGTTGCGTTATTTTCTCTAGCCGGTATACTATATAGTGAATATTTTATAGTGAATGTCGACAAGTTGTGATGGTATTTGAGTGTGTTTATATGTATGTTTGCTCGTGTGCGGGATGGAACAATGTGGACAGGACAGCAAGAAGTTGAGTATACCTTTTGATGCTTTTTTCAAGCACACGTTATACTCGGAGAAAATTAAAGCTGACTATGTCAGATATTATTTGTGCTGGGCAGGAGAAATACTTTAGCTTATGGTGGATAGTAAAAAATCGGGACAGTTTCACGCCCAGACAGTCAGATTTGTAGAAGAATAAAAACTAAATTATGAAAACGGAATAAAAACAGAGCTAGATATATGAATGAGAGAAATGTGTGAATTCTTTAACTGCAGCCACTTTTTATACCCTAGACCACGAAGTGACGAAGTTATAAGTTAGTTTTCCGCCAAATGTTTGTAACACCAAGAAATAATTGAGCTAGACCCACCTTTAAGTATACGGATCGGCTTAGAATCGCCAGCTGAGTCGATTTAACGATGTCTGTCCGTCCGTCTGTCCGTCTGCTGTCCATCTAAGCTTGTTCGCACTCTACAGGTCGCAATTGTTGTCCGATTGTCATGAAACTTGGCAGAAGTTATTTTTTCTGGCCAAGGACCATCGGTATTGAATTTGGAGGAAATCGGTTCAGATTTAGATATAGCCCCATACAAATGTCGCTCCCGATTTGACATTTTCCGCTCTAGAAACCACATATTGTACCCGATTTTCTTTAAAATTGGCACAACATCTTATAATCCAACTAGAAACACTTATGCAAAAATTGGGTAAGATCGGTTCAGATTTAGATATAGCCCCCATACAAATGTCGCTCCCTATTTCACTTTTTCCGCTTTAGAAACCACATATTGTACCCGTTTTTCTTTAAAATTGGCACAACATCTTATAATCCAACTAAAAAACAAATGGTGAAAGTGGGTAAGATCGGTTCAGATTTAGATATAGCCCCAATGTTGCTCCCGAATGTTTAACCGATTTTGGCCAAATTTTACATATTATATTTCACCAATAAACTGACGTGGAGAAAGCGCGTCACATCGATCCTGGTTTCAATATACCCCCATACAAATGTCCTTTCCGATTTAACATTTTTTGTCAAACACATACATTTACAGGATGCAAAAATCCTTCCCGATTTCAACTTTTTACCGAATTGAATTGCAATGAGAATTGTTTGGGTGATGCCCATATGTCCATACTTTGGTATGACTTTGGTATACTACTGTATAATTTGTATTTGTCTGTCGGACAATTGGATCAATTACCATATTATTTACCATATTCGTTAAATTTGACTAAAGATGAATTTATAGCATATAAATTATATTCATATAATTTATATAATTTGTATGAACTACATAAAATTGCTCCCATGAAATACCTGGGTTTAGTAATCAAAACGAGGTACATACGCAGGGAGTGGTGTAGGGTATTATATAGTCGGCCCCGCCCGACTTAAGCCTTTCCTTGCTTGTTTCAATTTGAGAAGCAAATGGAAAAGTATTCGAGCACTAGCATTTTTCGGTTTCTTGGATATAATGAGTTCCTTGTGGTGCCCTAATATGGAGCATCTTCATGATGTACGTAAGAAGAGGCGTATTTTCTTTTATATAATAAATCATTATGTAAATATTACATAGTTTGTCAGGAATTTATGGCTGATTTTGTCAAGGAACTCACAATTAATATCGCTCATACGCCTTAGAATTTAAAATGCTATCTTATTGCTAGCCATTCTTCTTAAATGATACATTTAAGAAGAATGGCTGGACCCAAATTGACAATTACAGGAATCTAAGTTGTCCGTCCGAAGTGTGTCCTGTGCAACTCAGAATACTGAGAACAAATTGGTGAGGATCGGAATAACTTGAGACCGTCATTGCAGAATCGGTCGAAACGTAGATAGAGCCTGTTAAAAGCGGTGTCTTTTCACAATATCTATACAGACACCACCACCATAAAAACCAAGTATAAAACGTGATCGCAGTGGTACAGGAATATCAAAGTGGAGTCTTCAATCCATAACATAAATGAAAAGGTAATTATAAAGGCTACAATTGTAGCGAAAATCACTTTCACGTTGAAATAGTGATTAGGAACATACCCAAGAAATTGCAGAAAAAAACTTTTTTTTGCTGGCACATAAAACGAAGACCAAACTAGGATTTTTCTATTTCCTGGCTTGTGCTATTTTTCTGACTCTTTGTAAAGGCAACAGAATAAAAAATAGATAAAATAATATTTTATTTTGTAATAGATTGGAGAACTGTCCGAACGTCTTTATTCAGAAAATATTATGTTTGTTATTTTTTTCTAAAAAGTCCTCAATATGTTTGGAATTTTTGGCTGCAATTTCAAATAATCTCACAATTAATATCAATCATACGCCTTGAAAATAGAGCAGTAAAAAATTTCCTTTTCTCATTGAAGAAACATGGAATATTCAGCAAATCCAGTCTTTTAAATTCCACCTATAATTTACCAATAATATGTTTACTTTCATATGCTATTTACTTCCCGAGAATAGCTCTATTTTTGGGGAAATTATGGCAAGTCTCTATTAATATCAACCATACGCTCCACTGGCCATATTTACATTTTTGCCTTTCATACGCCTTGAAAATAGAGCATCCAAAGACGTGAAAAAGATGTTAATCTTGTGATTGGGATCTTCACCAACGAATTTAACATGCTGTTGTCATAGGAGGGATGTCCTTAATTTTGAAAGGCTTAAAAGTTATTTTAAAGTTATGCAATGGAATCACTTTTTCCCTAGTTTCCATTTCTGTTTTAAAAAATCCACCGCTAACAGCGTATCTTCTGGTTGCTATTACGACACTCTAACCATCTCAGCTATCCTCTGTTGTGTGTGGTGAATAACTGAAGCAAACCATTTTGTTCGATACAACTGACAATAGGAAACTTAACAAAAATATCTATTTAGTATGAATTAGTATATAACAGAAATTAACATTAAAAAATTAATATTAAAATCAGCATTAAATACATTTATACTTCTTAATTTTACTGATGAAAAAATTAAATATTTGAAGTACATTAAAAAAACACTAAAATTTGTATTTTCTAAGCAAACATTTTTAAATTGTTAAAATTTTACAAACTTAAACATTGTTTATATATAAAAGTAATAAAAAACAAGTAAGGAAAGGCTAAAGTCTGGCGGGGCAGATTAGATAATACCCTACACCACTCCCTGCGTATATACCTCGCTTTGATTACTAAACCCATGTATTTCATGGGAGCAATTTCATGTTGTTCATATAAATTATACAGTTACAATAAATTCATCTTTAGTCAAATTTAATCAGTATGGTAATAAAGTAATTGTTCCAATTTTCAGCAGATATTCCGAGTAAACTAAATATAACATGATGTGGAAAATTCATCAATGATAAATACATATTATACAGCGGTAATAGAAGGAATCGGGCGGACATTTTAAGGGGGCCGATATCAACACTTGAGGCCTGTGCAAAAACATGTATATTTCTCATTCACGGTAGGTATTCCTAGTTGAAACGTATAATGATCTGCAAAATTAATGAAGATCCGATGAAAGATGTAATTTCTAGAGCTGTAATAGAGCAAAATGGCCCCATTTGGGTTATACCAAAGTATGGCCATATGGGCATCTCCCCAACAGTATGGAAAGGCTAAAGACGAACGGAGCCGACTATATATCTCAATACAATTCGATTCGGTAAAAAAGTGAAATCGGGAAGGATTTTTGAATCCTGTAAATGTATGTGTTTGACAAAAAAATGGTTAATCGGAAAGGTCATTTGTATGGGGGTATATGGAACGATGTGACCCGCTTTCACCATGTATGTTTATTGGTGAAATATAATATATAAAGTTTGGCCAAAATCGGTTAAACATTCGGGAGCAGCATTTGTATGAGGGCTGTATCTAAATCTGAACCGATCTTACCCACTTTCACCATAGTTTTTTTAGTTGGATTATAAGATGTTGTGCCAATTTTAAAGAAAATCGGGGACAATATGCGGTTTCTAAAGCAGAAAAAGTGAAATCGGGAGCGACATTTGTATGGGGACTATATCTAAATCGGAACCGATCTTACCCACTTTCAACATAGGTATTTCTAGTTCAATTATAAAATGTTGTGCCAATTTTAAAGAAAATCGGGAACAATATGCGGTTTTTAAAGCGGTAAAAGTGAAATTGGGACCGACGATTCCTCCAAATTCAATACCGATCGTCCTTGGCCAAAAAAGTAAAACATTCGGACCTGTAGAGTGCGAACAAGCTTAGATGAACAGCAGACGGACGGACAGACAGACATCGTTAAATCGATTCAGCTGGTGAGTCTAAGCCGATCCGTAGCTCGATTATTTTTTGGTATTACAAACATTATATTTAATAATGTTTATATTTAATAATAAAAAATTATATTTAAATGGCATTCAAAGCTCCAATAATTTAGGAAATAAATCGGCAAATGCAACAAAAAATATTACAAGGGAAAAACATAATTTTAAGAAGTATTTTCAGGAGAATTTAGCTCACAGCCGGCATGTCCCAGACACGAAATATTTTTGTATTCATTATCCAATATTCATTTGTGGAGGTTAACCGCAACAATTTTGTTTCGTAGTACAGCCTAATGTACAATTTGTCTCTAGATCATGATTCGTCACAAAATCAATCAGAATTAGCATCAATCATGCGCCAAGGGGATCACAAAATTGACTTCTGCATAATTAATATCACTCATACGCTCAATTGGCATGAATTTGATTTTTTATATACTTTAGCTTTTTCGAATAATTCAAAAGAAATAATTCAAAAGAAAAGTCGTTGGTATACTATTGAAATCAGTGAAAAAAAGAAATCTTATTTTATAAGCATGCTTTTGAAAAGAATGTTAACAAAAAATAAAATAAAATAATAATAAAATAAATGTGACATGGTTCTATTAAATATAGATTCTATTAATATAGATGCCGCCTTCGTGTCCCAGATATGAAATATTTTTGTATTCATTTGTTCATCACAATTAATTTCAATCAAACGTCAAGTGGTTCACAATATTAAATTTTTCATAATTAAGTATCACTCATACGCTCAATAGACAAGAATTTTATTTTTCTATACTTTTTCGAATAATTGAAAAGAAAAGTCGTTGGTAAACTATTGAACAAATGAACTCACTTTACAACTCTCCCTCTCTCAAAACTATTCAATTTCTCAAGCAATCATATTTTATAAGAGTGCTTTTGAAAAGAATGTTTACAAAAAATGTTTTAGTTGTTTAAGAAATATGCTTATTTAGCCTTCACTTAACACATACACCCATTTTTAGTTATGTCCTTTATCTGCTAGAGAATGTGGAGCATATATCTTCCCGAGAATTTTTGAATTCTGCAGATTTTTTCAATAAAAATGATATTATTTCTGGTGGGATTTTATCTACGTTTTAATGGAAAATAAAATACTTCCAGCAAAGTGTACTCAACGAGAGAATGAAATTCGTGAGAAATTAGTGGGAACTATTTTAGAAACTAAACGTAGAAACTTTTAAATATTAAAACCAATGTCCAACTTCTCAAGAAATCATACTAGGATATTTTTTAACGAATGCTGACAAAAAAGATTTTAGTTGTTTCCAAAAAAGAAGAAACAAGACGCTTAACCATGTACCAATGTACTTTCAACAAATTTTTTTCCCCCGATTTGTCATATACACGCACTTACAGCGTGTGGTGGTCGCTCTGGCCCGCAGCATGTGTACCGAGTTAAACCCAAACCAACTTGTTTTTTCTCTCCCGAGTATTTATATTTCGCTGAGTTTTTTTCACTCACCCACATGATCACAATTTTTTAATACAATGTATGACAACATAATATTTTATTTATGACTGATGTTTATTATCTCCGTTTTTAATGGAAAGTAAAATACACTTGCCCTAAAGTGCAACACGAGAGAGAATGAAGTTTTGCGAGAGCGAGAAAAAAGTGTAAAATATTTTAAAAATTTAGTGGCATTTAAATATTAAAACTGAAGCCTGTTCTTTTTGTGTGGTTTTTAATTTAGCAGCGACTATGAACACTTCTTCTGCACACAAACACACATTCGCATACATATTTTCCAGCATACCTTTTGTATATTTGTATATCTAAATGGTTATTTCCCAGTAAATTCTGAAAATTCCTGCACGTTATTCCTCATGCTGCCGCCGCTGCAACATATTTGTTTTCGGAAGTTCATGAAATATTTGAAATGTATTTTACACACGTAACCAGGTGGCGGTCATGCTATTATTTAAAATTCCTCTCAATTCCAATAAATAATTGTGCTGGTCTAGGTAGAAGGGTGAAATTTTAATACAATAAAGTACAAAAATAATTCAAATATATTGCAAAACATAGCAATGGAGTTAAGCGAAAAAAGATTAAACAACAAAAAAAAAGAAAAACGGATTAAAAAATCATTCATTTATTGTATTTTCATAAGTCAAAATCAGTAATATTTTAGCTGGAATCTGTATTTTGTATTTGCATTTATTTATAGAAACTACTGCCAGAATAGCACGTAGACTACCATTTATTAATTTATGTTTCTTATTTATTGTTTTCTTCGCTGAATATATTTGGCAAAGAAGGAGGAAAACTAAAATTGGCTTAGATCTTGAAATTACAGTAATACGACAATAAATACAAATAATAGGCAGAATATCCACATAAATTCTTAACCTAAATATAAATAGGAATATTAAATATTGATTCTTACAATGTGGGCTGGATATTAGAGATACACTAAGGTAACAATAATAAATGCAAGTAAACTTTAAATATTAACACATATGACAACACAGTAAATAATTTCATTAAATTAGTAACAGTCCACAAATAAAAGCCAATTTTTGAAAAATATCTAACCAACAGTATAGATTAATCTTTTTACATCCGCTTAGACTTTGTTCCAAAGAAATCCCCTGATTTATGCGGAAGTTATGAAGCAAACGGTAGAAGTTCTCTCAATTAATATCAATCATACGCCATATAGAACCAAATTGCATATTTTTGGTTTTTAGAATTTTAAGTGCTTTTCTGGTTCTAATAAAAATACTACCGGTATAGTGTGGTTGATTACACCCTACGACAATTTCGAAAAAACGTCGTTATATTTGGACCGGATGATATACTTAGGAAACTATACAAGGACTACAAAGTACCAAAGGATAAAATTTTTCCAAAAAATATTTTTATATACTTCTTCGCATCTTATGATAACATTATTGGTATCAAATTAAAGATGAAAGTATCTATTAAAAATAATTTAAATAACCAGCTTCTATCTATATTCGTTCAGCATTAACAAATATTTCAAGTTTATCCCTTAGTCTTTCTAGTCTATTCATATCTTGCTCTTTAAGAGAAAACTTTAAATGGTTCTTAATACTAAACTAGGGTTTGGGGTTTCCCGGACTTTTTTCATTTCCCGGGAAAAAGGGAATGAATTCCCGGGAATTCCCGGGAAAAAGTAATTTATTTATAGGTATGTCTAAAATGGTTTAAAATATCAACATTTAATAGCTGGTGTGTTTTTTTCAATACTGTCATATTACAAATTAAAAACGAATGTTATTGTCAAAATATTTTACAAATTATTTTTCATTTTACAAATATTTAACTCTACACCTTTTCAAGATTATATTCGGAACATACAAATTCATAATGTGTAATGTAAATTTATAATAGGAACATGTTAATTCATAATGAGATATATAAATCATAATTCATTGAGAACAATTAATTCATAATAGGAACATACCAATTCATAATGAATTATACGAGTTTGTAATCAGAAAATCCATATTCATAATCAGAAAATACGTTTTCATATTCAGAAAATATGAATTCATAATGAGAAAATATAAAATCATATTGAGAAAATGTAAATTTATAATGAGAACATTGATAAAATATGTGTTTCTACGAAAATATTCATAGAAAAACGTACATACATAGCTTCGATTATAAATTTTAGAGTTCCTGATTATGAATTTATATTTTATGAATATATATTCCTGAATAAGAATTTATTTGGATTTTCTCATTTTGTATTTATATATTTATATATGAATTTACATTTCACATTACGAATTTACAGTGCTGATTATGAATTATCATGCTCCTGTAATGAATTTACATTTCCTGTTATGAATTTACATCTCATCGTGAACTTACATATTCCGATTAAAAATTACATTTTCTCATTATAAAATTGAAAAGTTGTAGACTAATCGTCAGAATTGGACATTTATATCGCAGGTAGAAGTGACTGACACCTACACTAGATTCAAAATTTAAAACGATTAAGGAAACAAATAACTCATATGACGGAGAATGTTATGACGCATTTAATTTAGAATATTCATTCGTCTGGAGACAAAAATATTTTATAGAAACAGGGGGGAATATTCTAAACTGTAAAAACAATAGAAACATAAAAAATTAATATTAATTTAATAAATTCATAAAAATAAAAATATTGAAATAGTCCAGTCATTAATTCTTACAAAGGGCCATTTAAATATATCGTAGCCTATATTTATATTCCTATTAGATTTCTCTTGAAAGTTTCCAGGCGAACAATTTTATTGTATTCCTATTTTTAGACCATTTCTTTCTGGCTACATATGTAAAGTAAATTGTTTTTGAAGAAGATATTCACCTCGATTCTTCTAGGAAATCAAGAAAATTTACATTATGTAAGCCATAGTATTGTCGGCATGATATTTTTATTTCACAATAAAGATCCTGCAAATAGCCTCACAGAAAGTTTTTATTTCCCTAGCTGGGTTTCGCATAAAATGGATATTTAACGAATTTAAAAAGTTTTGTTTGTAGTAATATAATATAAACAAATACTTATTATTGTCAGTAATGTAAATACATATATGAATTTGAAATACATCTAAAAATTCCAATTTATATAGTAACATTAAATTATTGATCAACATAATATATAAATTAGTTTTTTAATATTTCCCGTATTCCCGGGAAATTGAAAAATTTGGACGGGAATTCCCGGGAAAAACGATTCGGGAATTCCCGGACCCCAAACCCTATACTAAACTAATACAGATAGAAGCTTGGAATTTAAAGTATTTTTAGCACATAGTCGCTTCGATTTGGCATTTTTACCAATGTCATAGGGTGACACTAAGTATTAAAAATAATTTTTGAAAAAGTTTATCCTTTGGAACTTTGTAGTTTTTTTAAAGGGCAACAGGATGAGAAAATGAAAAATTAAAAACGCCAATTAGCTCAATTTTCACCTATCGTTTCAGATGTATATCATGTGGATCAAGTGTAGTATGGACTGTCGGACAGTGTTATGTATGTGTAGCCACAGCCAAATTCAACCTTGATACCTGATTCTTGAACTCCCATTTTCATAATAAGCATGAATAACTTTAAAGCGTTGTTCGATTGTGTATCTTTCCATGGTTAAGATTGAGTTAGTCTGATGAAATGCAGAAAAAAACCCAACGTTTAGGTGTGGTTCACATTCAACATCGGCCCTTACAATTTAACCACACTTTATATATAGCCAAGGACTATCAAGTAATAGAAAATATATTTGTAGACACGCCCACGTAGGTCTTTAAAATTATTTAATTAATTTTAATTCGAAAATGTAATGTAATGAAAGATCACTATTTATTTACCAACTATCGCTATTAACAAAATATATTTTACTGCAATTATACGTGAAATCGGCCAACTCTAAGATGCCGGTAATACTGTGGAATGCAATCGATTTTGTAGGGTACATAAGATTCGGCCCGGCCGAACTCCTTTTTACTTGTTATTCCCATACAAATTTAGTTTCCGAAAATATACTTCAACATATCATAAAGTCTAAAGTATTATCATTACATATTATCCATTCATATATATAACAATATTTCTCCCTACATGTTTCTACTTCAAACTTTCCGTTTTTCTGAGCTTTCCAAGAACTTTAATGTAATATTTTTTGTTCTAAAGTTATGCTCAAAATGTTGATGTTAACTAAGCCCGATAGGTATGCCGCAAGAGCAAAGGAATTTCATAACAACACCCGAGATTAAATACTTAGAAATTACACCACATGAAATATTGCTCCTCAATCGAATGGCTATATAGAATGTATATTATACATACTATGGTTCATTTAACTTTATTTATAGCAACATTTGTTAGGGTGGATTTCTTCGAAATGAAAAACTTTGCAACATCATAAGTGAACATCAGAAGAGTTTTTATTGTTGTTATAATTTGCTATGGCGTCAATAAATACGTTAAAAAATTGCAGAATGGTAGATATAAATAAGCAGTTCATTAATTTTGTGGTTATATACAAAGTGTACCTTAAATCTTGTTATCCAGTCCCAGTCATTAATTTTAGACAATAATTATTTGTCCTCAGAGAAAGTCTACATCCAATATAAAGAACATGGAAACAGTCACACTTCTAATATTATAGCTAATATGTTCTCTATTATTTTACTGAAAATTTAATAATTAATAAAGCTCATGGTCTTTATTATTACATTTTCCGTAAAATATTGAATAAAAGGTCGAATACTGAGAATAATAATACAAATATCTAGTGTTTTTATAGTTAAACTAATTTATTTGCTCAGCAAAACTGGTTTTTGAAAACTTCAGGAAATTAATGAGAAATCCACAATTTAACTTGATACAAATAACATGACTTTTAAGCCACTACCAATGCGATTTGTGAAAAAATCATAATTAATATCAATCATACGTTCATATGGACAAGGTGAGTATTTTAGTTAATTTCCACTTTTTAGTCTGATTTCAACATTTCCAAATATTAAACTAACTTACTCCGTGACTTTATTCAGCAACAGTATAACAGCATTAATGCTGACGACTTTAATGTGTGAAAACATCGTTAAAACGAATTAACCGTTCGGAGCAAGTCAAGGTCCTAACAGTATGTACATTACAGTGAAAATAAATTAAATACACCGATGTCATTTGAGTACGTTTAGGGGATTATTTATTGTTTGTACTGTGTGTGCTAAAACATTATTTGATATTCTTTCGCTTTAACAGTTTCCCTAGAAGCGTAACCTTTGATGTGAAGTGCTATCATGTTTTGTACTTCTATCAATGGTTCAATACTGGAATACATTTTAACATAAATATAAGTCTGTCAATGTTTAAAGTACAGAGAATTTGAATTTATAAAACGAATATATTTAAATTTCCTTTAGACTTCTTAAAACATTACCGTGAAATGTATTTGCAACGCAATATGAACACTGGGATGGGCCACGAAAATAAACCCAGAAATGAAAATTGGATTGTTGAAAAAATATTTCGTCACTGGGTCAAGTCATCTGTGAGCTAAACGCTCCTGAAAAAAAAACTGTGAAAATCGTGTATTTCCCGTGTATTTTTTATGTTGGATTTTTGTCCAAATTTTTCTGTCCTGAATTAGCAGACCCTTGGAAGCACTTTAAATAAAAAATTTTATTTTTGTCTCAGAATACCTAATAGGTCGTATTATAGGACGTTTATATTGATTTTGTGTAGTTTTTTCAAAGTGACAGCTAATATTGCTTGGACACATTTGGTAAGAGGCGTTATGAAAAATAAATAGAAAGAATCAAAACCTTTCGAATGATGAACATCGGACGAAAAATGACGTCACTGACTCCATGTTTGTAAAATAATGTAATACAGGAGATGGATTTTCAGAGTCGAAATTTCCAAACTCTTTTTAGAAAAATGAGCGTTGCGGCGTCAATTTCCTTTCGATAACCATTTCGGCATCATGCGAAAGTTACTGACTGCATCTATTTATTTTTTATAAAATACTGACGCCAAATGGGGATTTTATTTGTAATATAATATTTTAATTTATAATATAATATTTTATAAACTGTTAATGATTTGGCATTCAAAAGTTACCAATTTCACAATACTTCGCTTGAGTTATGCCAAAGTTATGGGAAGAAACACGAAATTAGTCATAATTAATATCAATTATACGCCTTGATGGCCTGTAATGAAGATTGACGTGTTTTTTACAACTTTGAAGGTCAATTTGAAGGCCATAATGAAGTGTTAAGCTCAATTTCTTCTACCTTTTTTCTGGACTACAAGAAGTCAGACTATTTTTTATGCTTTGCATCATTGCTTCTAACACGCTGAATTAAGTTTGATATACTCGTAGTCAAATCCAAATTCCCAACATTTTCACCTGAACCTTTTCGTAGACGTCATGTAAAAGCTGTTATCTCTCACGTCTATGGCAAACGTAAAACTTTGACTACTTTATGATTGTTCCTGGCAATTAGTTTTGTCGGTTTTCGTTATTCTATTCCCAGGCTGGTTAGGTGATGGTGGTGGAGGCGGTGGTGGTAGATGGCAGATGGTTTGTGTGGGGCGGAGTCTGTGGTGGTCGTGGTATTGTCGAAAACTTTTGTTATTCTCACTCATTCAGTCATTCATCCTAATGGCTGGCTGAGCAGGAGAAGGAGGAGTAGTGGGAGTTCGTTATGCTTTGTGTGCGGTGGGGTGGCGTAGGTGGCTGGCTCTATGCTCTCGCTGCTGCTTATTTAGTCTAGCAAATGAGCTTTTACGCAAATTAACGCTCAATGGTAATTGACACGCTTCGTCTGACATAGCCAGCGGCCATTATTGAGTGGTAATTACTTTAGAATACAAACGAACTGTAATGAATGTACAGCACAGCGCAAATATCAAAATGATGGGAAAAAGTTTCTTCGTTTAATTTCGAACAGCAGCAACAACAAGAACAACCAACCCCGTCAAAATAGACAATATTTATGCAAAGTTTCGAAATACACACACAAAAGTTGGGTTTTTGTTGAGGTTTTGTTGTCGGTGTTTTGCTAAATACCCATCAAACGATGTACATTAAATGAGCCCCGTCCATCATTGATCAAGTCGGGGACCATCCGCTGCCGTAAACATATTCGAAAGGAGAGGGGAGGAAAAAGAAAAAACGTCCAGCCAGCATTTAATTTTTTTCTCCTCAGCTTCCTTTAAATGATAGCCCGGCCAATAGCCCATTTCAGCGCTAATTTTCCTGTAAAATTGTTTTTCGTTTAGATTCCCTCTTTTTGTTGCTCTTTCTTCGCGCTATGCCTTCATCGACGGAAATTGCAAGAATTTTCGTAATAGCCTTTGCTTCACTCTTCTGCGTCCACAGGAAATTGAAGCCTGTGCACGCCATTACAATTGCATGTATGTGGGTCGCCAGGCGTTAACGGCGCACTGTCCTACCATAAAAATGTCCATCACATCCTTGTCTGCTTGGGTTACGCTGACAACTGTCCACCCGCAGAGGACGACGACGATGATAAAGAGCTCATGTCAGCGGCTATTGCCTTGATGTTTGGAGTAATTGCATTTGGAAATTATGTCTAATGGTTGATTTATATTTGAGACTCTGCTGCCACAAAGCAGCGGGGAACGTTTCACTTGCAGATTTTATTGGCAGAAAAGAAAAAAAAACGATAACCTGACTCCCACGCAGTTATATGACATTTAAATGTGGTTATAAAAATATTTACGAGAGAATCTTTTAATCTTAAAGGACAACGTTAGCAAGGATATTTGGTTATTCATACGAATTGCTGGCATTCCAACGAAGACGAAGAGTCTATGAAAACGTGCAGAAGATATTTCCCTTTTCAAAAATGACAAAAGTTGAAATGACATTTATCATGAAAAATTACACACATTAAAGCTTCACTGAGAAATAAAATGTGAATATTTTCACCATTCTATGTTGTATGATTTAAAAGCAAGCCAGATAGATATATTTAAATTTCATCCGTATGATTTTAAACTCCTAAATTTGTATACTTTTTATTTTACTTACAAGACAACATGTTTTCAAAAATAAATGAGTTAACCTTTTGCTTCATTCTACTGAAATTATAAAAATATTTCTTTATAATAGAATACTAATAAATTGTGAATAATCTAGCATTACAGAGCATCCAATTTCATACATTTTGAATGATTAATGTCAAAGTTGTCGGCAGAAACTTGAAATAAGTCCTAATTAATATCAATTATACGCCATGGTGTGCTGTAATGAAGATTGGAGTGTTTTCTACAACTTTGAAGGGCAATTTGCATTCCATAATGAAGTGTTAAGCACAATTTCATCTACTTTTGTATATAATAGGTATTTAAGTAAAATAATAAAAAATAACCATGGTGCCCTGTAATAAAGAATAACTTTTGCAGACAAAACGTGAATAATATCAAAAATGTATTTAAAAATCATCTATATCATTTCAGTCATAATAGATCTGAATTTACCATCAAGGTCATACTTTTCGTTGTATTGAAAAATATTTTTCTCAAAAATTAATTTTTTCATGCAAAAAATTAAAAAACACAGCTATTTCAATATTTTTCCGATTCAAAGGAATTTGATCTCGACGAGAAGTTTTTCTTGTAATGAACAAAGAACCTTTCCTGATGAAGTCAGAATGCTCTCAATGAACAGAATCTAATTCAGCTTAGTGTTAAATTACAATAACACTGTGTGTAATCTTGTAAGTCATATAATCATATACGGACACCACTACGTGATAAAAGACCAAATAAAGACCCGTGTCTCCCAGTTTTGCTCAAAGTCATGTACTTTTTTAATTGGCCCCCAAAGATTTGGGTACCTCGGTGTCATTTTTTCAAAAATGTGTTCATGTTCTCAGGCTCATATCTTGCAAACCGTTTGGAATTTTGATTTACTCTTTGAGGCAAAGTTGTAGCTCTTGTCGCAAAGAATTGTGAAGATATAAAATCAAAAAACTTCATCGCAAATGTCGTCGAACAAGTCTTATAGGCTGTAGTGTAGGTAGCGTATACGTGCTGTTGATTAAGGATAATATCACTCATACGCACTGCAGCCAGACTGACCGCAAGATATATTTTTCCTACCTAAACGGTGTTAAGAATCATTGCTAGAAAGTTCATATGTTCTAGAAGGCTGTTTATTGCGATCTTAGGTACATTTTTGTAGTTGATTGTTTACTTGAATTTTGAACGGTTTGCTACCTAATATTTTAAAGTTTATTTCGATTTTGACCTTGAAGATAATTTTTTTTTCGATTTTACAATCACAATCTTTGTTCTCTATGACAAGAGCTAAAACTCAGAGAGTAAATCAAAATTACTAACGGTTTGCAAGATATGAGGCTCACTTTTTGCAAAAATGACACAAACATTTGGGGCCCATAAAAAAGTGCATGTTGTGGGCAAAACTGGCAGACAAAACTGGGTTTTTTGGTCTTTTATCACGTAGTGCTGCCCGTATATGGTTATATTTTTTCGTGTTGCACTGTGTAATTAAATATTATTGTATAATATTAACATATATTTTAGTACGAAAACAAAATTATAAAAAATAACTGACCTAGAGGTTAATTATTAAACAAACAATCTTCCAAATATATATTGTAGGCTTAATATAAACGAAATAATGAGAGTTGTGTAAACTAGACTATTATATTGAATAAAGTGCTACGAAATGCTTCGGTATTAGATTTCATTTTTTGTTGTTGTATGTATTGTTCACCTTTTAATTACTTTTTATTTTGTTACTGTTTTGTTTTTCTAAAAATATCCCTGAGGATGACCAAGGACGTTGGTTGAAATATTGGAAAAATAATAAAATTCTCAATTATGGAATTGTTCATATTTTTATTAAGAAAGTCGAACAAATAGTAAACAAGTTATGTTTAACCCGAATTGTGCCGTAATATTTTTTGGATTTTGAGAACTTTCCATACCAGAAGCTTTGGTGAACGTCTTTTGTGTGTGACCATATGGTTACGCTTGTACCATTCGGGTTAAATTTTTAAAAGAAGTTTGGTACATATTGAAAAACTTACTAAAATTAAAAAAAAACTTATTTCAAATATTGAAATTTTTGGTAGTAGGCAGACATGATTAGCTTGATGTAGGAGATAACTGAAGATATAATCCCACTCTGAGATAATCTGAAAGAATGCAGTACTAAGTCCATAGCTTTTGAACGAATATAGGGAAAATTGAGCCATGAAAACTGGTCCACTATCTGTTGATCTGTACCTCCCGTTTTCGTGGTCCAATTTAGTTTCGGCTTTTTCTTTTCTGGAATACATTTTGAAAAATGTGTGAATAAACTTGTTCGAAAAATACAGTTTTCGAAATAAATATTTTTTATACCCTCCAGCATAGTATGAGGCCACACTAAGTTTGTCATACCGTTGGAAACACCTTGAAATATCGATATGAGACCCTTTAAAGCATTGATAATACAGATCGTCATCAAACTCTAAGATGATCTAGTCATGTCCGTCTGTCCATCCGTCTGTGGAAGGCACGCTGGCGTCTAAACGAGAGCGCTTTCCACCAAACATTTCAAGAATAGATCTAATAGTTGTTAATCGGTTGTGATTGCAAATGAGGGACAAAATTTTCCCTAACACGGAACGAAATATCGCCTAATATTTAGAGTATTTAAGTAAGTTTTTGAATATATCTGTCTTGTATTTACACTACAGTTGGTAGATACCGCTAAAAAAAAGCGGTGATTTCACTGGAATAAACAAATCTTATTATAATTATGAAGCACAAAAATACACTTTTTATGAAAGAGTTATACCAGAACAGAGAATTTAATAATATGCAACAATTAATAGGGAATGACGGTTTGTGCTTCATTACACGTAAAACTATAAATTTCATAAAAATTAAACTTTTTTAAGAAAAACAAATTCATATTGAAAACTATGTCAAATCTACAAACATCGTAACGTTATTTTTTTATTTATTATGAATTACAATGCAAAGTAAATCTATATTCTAATTTTGGGTCCAGGGACTAAACAGCTAGCTAGTTATTGCAGCGAACCCACAACCCCCATGCTGATAGCACGCTACCAACTCGACTACCGGGGCGCTCGACGTAACGATATTATTGACATTATATAGAAAAAACAATTAAAAAAGGCGTAAAGTTCGGCCGGGCCGAACTTTATATACCCTCCACCATGGATTGCATTCCACTGAGGTTGTCGATTTTCGTAGAGGTGCAGTAATATTACAGGAAAATATATTTTTTTTAAATATAGCCAAACCAAAACAAATATAAATATTAAAAAAAAATAATTTTATAAATAAATATAAATATAATTGTAAATAAATTTGCATTCTATTAAATATAGAAGCAATATGGTCTTGAGCCAGGACAATATCCCAGGTCAAATCAAATATTGATTACAGACCAAAAAATGCAAACGAAAAAACTAAAACAAATGAGCGTTGGCACGGCAGAAGTATTGCTGGGTAACTATACCTGCATATACACATACTTACATATGCAACTCAATGAGATGCTTGTAAGATGGCATGTGTGCTTTATTACTTGGTGCGATTTTTTAAACGCAAATTCGGCAAGTGAGTTGTGATTCTCGTTCGTTTGTGACAATCATCTCCTTATAGAGGCCGGGTTTGATGATGATCGTGGTAGTCTGCAGCCAAGTAATAAATGTCACCATGCCATTTGTAAATAAATTTGCATTCTATTAAATATAGAAGCAAAATGGTCTTGAGCCAGGACAATATCCCAGTTCAAATTAAATATAATATTTTAATCATTTCAAACCATTAATTCCAAAAGTATAAATATTGAAAATCCATTATCAGACGCACATAGTGCAAAATAACCTAACTTCTTGATTCAACCAATTTTTGCCGTAAAAGAAAAAGTACGAATTTGGAAAAATACTTTTTATTTTGCGTGTCTATGCAGTCAGAGGAATGTATACACCGAATTCCATGATTCCAGCTGCGGCCATTTGGTTGGTACCATTTTTACCCCCTTGACGTTTCTAACTGTAGTATTTTTGTTGGTACTATTTTTATCCCTCTGTACCATTGTATCCCTTGATAGTACGAATTTCGAAAAATTTGTCTATTTTCCGTGTCTACGCAGTCAGAGGAATGTATACTCCGAATTTCATGACTCTAGCTGCCGTCATTTGATTGGTACTATTTTTATCCCCGTTTTTCATTTTAACCCCAAAAAGTACGAATTTTGAAAAATCCGTGTATTTTACTTATCATGCAATCAGAGGAATGTATACTCCGAATTTCATTACTCTAGGTACAGAAGTTTGGTTGGTACCATTTTTATCCCTCTATTCCTACTTTACCCCTTAATAGTACGAATTTGGAAAAAATACTTTTATATTATGTATCTACTCAATTAGAGGAATGTATACACCGAATTTCGTGTTTAGTCCTTGTGAGGGAAAAAATATTCCCTTTAGGCCGATTTCTTCTCGTTTCAATCCCAACCGATCTACGACTATAAGACGCATTTATGGAAAATTAGAACGTTCTAGCTCCTTTCGTTTAGATGCTAGCGTGCTTTCAACAGACGGAAGGACATGGCTAGATCGTCTTAGAATTTTATGACGATCAAGAATATATATACTTTATAGGGTCTCAGGTCGATATTTCAAGGTATTACAAACGGCATGACAAAGTTAGTATACCCCCATCCTGGAGGTGGAGGGTATAATTACTCTGAAAACAATAGGCCTGGGCTTACTAGCTTAATATTTGCATGGAATTTATTCGCTTAACTTAGTTACCAGTGCCAGATTTCTGGTTTATTTAAATAAAGCCAATGCATAAAAATGTTGCCTCCTTATCAAGTCTCTTAATTGTAAGCTAATAAGACGAATCGGACAGGCCTAATGATTTATTGGTTTTTGCATTTGCCAACAAAATAACCAAATTCCCAAAGTAGGGAAAATATATTCCCAAATTTGAGATTTTGACTAAAATGGTAGCCAATTCTTTATTTGCAGCTGTAATGTGGTAACACTTCTTGACTAAGAAGTCAATATATGGGGTAAAAAATATGTTAAACATTCTCTAATCGGTGCTTTGCGAATTGAGAATTAAAGCAAACTATTTTTTTATTGAAAAAACTGGCAATATTGGATAGGACATACCGGGAGGTCTTTTTATATATTATGTATATATATCTTTGTATATTCGATCATAGCTTCCACACAAGTTGACCGCTTGATGCTAAATTAATTGATAATGAAACGTATTTCGTTGTTGTAACAAATTTGTTTCAATCTGAGTACTCACTAATGAAAATTAAATTAAGAGTTGAATAACATTTTTGGTGCTTTTAATGAACGAATTCATTGTTAGGAAATTCATCAGAAATTTGTGAGCTTTTTGTAATGACATCTAGTGAAAGATTAATTTGCAAGTAATTCATTTTATTTTATTTTAATTTATTATCCATTACGTCAATTTTATGATTTCCCTGGAAAGTTAATTATATCATAAACTTCGCAGGAAATGTTATTTTCGTTGGAAGTTTAACGAAATATAGGAAATATTTCAGGTGTTTAATGCACAAAAATATGGAATGTGAATTGTGGAAGATTAATTACCATGATAAAATATTAATTTAAGATCAAGTTGCAAAATGAAAGAAAAATTAAAATTTCTAAAAGATTTCCTAAGGTTTAAGGTCTTATATATGCTTATAGATTATTATTATATAGATTATTTCAATATATTAAATCCCCAAATCCCACAATTTATAAATATGTTATAAAATATGCGCCAAAATAAATAATAAATCGAAGAAGAGCGCCCCGGTAGTCGAGTTGGTAGCGTGCTCGCTATCAGCGTGGGGGTTGTTGGTTTGATTCCCACCAGAGGCTCTGGTCTGTCGCTGTAATAACTAGCCACAATGGTCTTAGTCACCCCGGCTCAATCCCTGGACCCAAAATTAGAATATAAATTTACTTTGTATTGTAATTCATAATATATAAATATATAAAAAAATCACAGAACTGAAATAAGAGAAACACATAAAGCAACCCTTTTGTATTTAAAAAACCTACTGATTTGATATAATCGCAAATAAAAAAGTTAGGACAGATCACAGATTTATGTATCCCATATAAATAAGTTACCGTCGTAAAACCCCATACTTTTTGACGATATTAAATTCATCAATTTTTTGAAACATATAAAAAAGAATATTTAAAACGTACCTACAAATACAAAAGAAACAACAGCAATAAACGTTTTAATAAATCATAAAGTCATAAAAATGTTGACGAACAGCTTCAGCCATTCCATGCACACACACACGCTCGCAGACTTGACAAATTTCGCCTCCAGACGGAAGTAATAAAAGTCACGTTAAATTTCAAATGTTACCGGATTTCTGTGATTGCCGGAATATCTAACGAGCTCTATTATAATGAAAATCATAAAAACAACTCGAATAGAACCTGGGCATAAAAATCAAAATAAAATGATTATTTTAATGTGAACATGGTGACGTATGAGTTATATTTATTTAGACTCCTTTTGAAATGCCTTAAAAACTCAAATAAAAATTAAATGATTTGCATGAAATGAATTTCCAGCAAAATATATAACTTCAGGCTGTCTTCTGTATTATTATAATATATTTCAAATTGAAATTCAAAGAATACAAAATATAAAAATAGATTTAACAAACAATATTTTACGAAATAATCAAGTGACTTCAAGGAGAAGTCTTGTCATAAAGCATTATGACAGATCAAATTGCAAGGCACATAGGATAAACCCTAGTAATTTTAACCCCATAAAATTCAGAAAAATGTATGAAATCTTTATTTGAATCGATAGTACGGTCCATATAATTTAATGTTTGAAGATTATTTCATGCAAATGTTGACCTTGACTGCGCCTCAAATGGTCCATCCGCTTAGTCCAATTTTGGCATTTCCACATTTTTGAGTAACAGAGGCCCAATTGCTGCGAACGGCGACGAATCGATAATTGATGGTCATCATTAACACTGGCCGATACAGCTGCGACATTTTGGTAAATATGGTGCGAAATTTAGTCACAATAGCCCGAACAGCAGCTTTAGTGGGTCGATTAAACTGACCGCGCGATGACTTTGCTTAACAGAGCACGCATTTTGATAATAAAATTCAATAATGAAATAGGAAATTCACCATTTAATCGATTTATAATGTGATATTTGTTAAATAAATTGCGATTTTGAATTAAAATAAATTATTTTTTTTTTAATGACCACGAGTCTACAAATATGTTTTTTAAAAAGTTGTTTAGAAGAAAGATTTCCCATTGGGTCGATTTCGTCCTTTTTCAATTCCAATCTTCTAGAGAGTCAGTGGAGCATGCCTATTGAATTTGGTTCCAGTAATCATCCGATTGTTTGGTTCCATTTTTATCCTAAAAGTAGGAATTTCGAAAAGCCATTATCTTTTACGTTTCCAGCGGAATTCACCGACCCAATTTTATGATTCTAGCTGCAGCAATTTGATCCCCTTTAACCATTTTGCTTTATTTTTCGAGTCTACGCAGACAGAGTGAAATTTACACTGATTTTTATTATTATAACTGCTGCCGCTTGATTTGTTACATATTTATTCACCTTCCCCCGTTTCCAACTGAAAATTCGAATTTCAAAAATTTCCTTCAAATTTCACGTCCACACAGTCATAAGAATTTGTACACCGAATGCTATTGTTCTAGTTGCGGCCATTTGACCGGTAAAAATTGCATCCCTTTTGGCTCATTTTGACCGTTAAAAGAAGAATATCGAAAAATCGATTTTTTTCAAATCCAAGCTGCTAGAGCGAAGTATACACCGATTATTATTATTATTACTCTAGCTACAGCAGTTTAATTTCAAAGTATACATTTCAAAAATTTCCTTAAATTTAAATTAAATTTTATCTCTGAACCGATTTCGCCCATATTCAATTCCAATCGATCTATAATTATTAGAGATATTCTTGGAAAATATGGACGTCCTTGCTCTTTTCGGTTAGATGCCAGCGGAATTTCAACAGACGGACATGTCTAGCTTCTCTTACAATTTTATGACGATATAGATGTTACAAACGGAATGACAAACTAAATTACCCCCACCTTATGATGGATGGTGTGAGGAATGGTAAAAAACATCAACATTTTAATTTGAAAAGTAAAAAATTTAGAAATGTGTTTAAAATACAAATTGTATACTTGGATAAGGTGTCGTATGATTGTTATTAACTGAAATATTCATCTGTATTTCCTATGCACCATTGAACAAAACAAGATTTCTTTTACGATTATACAGGTGTCAAAAACTACATATGTATGTGAAGTTCATGAACTCTATGCGTCTACGTCAATACGCACGCCTCAGTGTGCCCAACGTTTGAAACTGTAGACGAAACCCTTGATCTGTGACATCATTAACCTTAAGCGAATTAATTTTTTCTCGTAAATGACTTAAAAAAACATCATTGCTCCCTTCTGTCATCTACTGTAATATTTTCCAATGACGTCGATTTAATGTTTGGTATTATTAAATTCTTTGTATTCATTTTAATATTCCGTTCTAATTTTTCAAGAATTTGTAATAGGTAGCGTATGATTGTTATTAATTAATTATTTCTTTATATATCAATTTATATAGCTATAGTTGACCTTTTATATTCTATTTCTCTGGAATGTCTGGCTTGAGGTCATGAACAAATCAGGAAACTGATATTTAGTTTTTTTTTGGCTTTATTTATTATCTTCTGATATTTCAATCGTTATCGAGATCATCCTCAGAGATATTCAATTTAAGCAAAACAATAACCTCTTTCGCTTTCTCAGTTGAGAAATAATCATGAATTAGGCTTTATTATTATGGCTTTATTTATTATCTTCTGATATTTCAATTGTTATCGAGATCATCCTCAGAGATATTCAATTTAAGCAAAAAAATAACCTCTTTCGCTTTCTCAGTTGATACATAATCGTGAATTAGGACGAGGATATAATTAGGATGAAATATCTATAAATATTCGCTTTCTCAGTTGATACATAATCGTGAATTAGGATGAGGATGAAATATCGGAAATAATAAAAACTAAATATCATGTTTTTTGATTTTTTATGACCTCACGATAAATAAAAAATCTTTATATATTCATCAGTATTACCCATACCCAGCAAAAAACAGAGAAGAAGTGCTTTTTAATCACATCCTTAGATACAGAATGAACATATTTTCCTCTTCCCAGAGAATTATTTTAATAAACTTCCACATGTGGTATTAAAATTTAAAATTTTTCGAATTTTTCCCTTCCGAAAAATATTTTTATTTTGCGTTCTTTACGTAGTAATAATGTAGTTCCTAATAATTACATTAAAATTCATTAAAGAAAATCACGCTTTTCACAACGAGTTGGGGATATATTTCACTTCTTAGGATGCTCCTTTTTTGCTGGGTAATAGTTGAACAATTTTCCTCCAGAAAACTTCAAGCGACATCCAAGTAATCCCGTTTAGATTTAGATATTTTTCTCACACTTGTATGACTATAGTTAAACTATAATTATTATAACAATTGCACGGCTGTGAATCGCCAATCATTCCAAGTCAGCTGCTTCAATTCCATCAGCTTAATGTTTGCTATTGTTAAGCATTTCGGTGTATTCGTTACGTGCTTCATGCTGAGATTGGCATTTAGTTAAGTTATTATACTAGGTGACGTATGATTGTTATTAATTATGGTCTTCATCTGTGTTTCAAATACCAGGTGGACTATTTTCATTTCGAAAAATGTAGACGAATGCCAATATCTTTTGATTCATTATGTTTAAACACCAGAGTATAACATTTAGTCAGTTAAAAGTATTCTCTTCCATTTGTCTGTCTCAACAAAGTCATTATTTTTTCTGATTGTTAGACTTTGTCATCAAATGCCTAGAATTTTCTTACAAGCTATTTAAATTGTAACTATAATTAGGCCTGTGTCTATTGGCATTGCATTGTTCATAGTGATATTGCATTTTGTTGTACTAGGTGGCGTATGATTGTTATTAATTATGGGTTTTTTAATATATTTATCTGTGTTTCCCATACTAGATGGACAATTTTCATTCTGAAAATTACAGACGAAAGACAAAATCTTCAGTTTCATAATTACCAAGCCCCATAGTATAATACATAGTCAATTTAGAGATCTCTCGGTCACTTTTCTAACATAAAACTTTCAAAATATTGTCTTAATATCTATTTCTACTTTTTTCGGAGTTAGAGCAATTTTTTTCTTATTATTTGAACGCCAAAGTCTACAATTTATGCAGCTTAAAGTATTACCTTTCATTTGTCTATCCCAAAACTGTCAATATTTTTATCATAGTTAGTTTTTGCTTCATTTGTCACTAACTGTCGTGCATTTTGCTAACAGCAATTTAAATTTAGCTATTATTAGGTTTGTGTAATTTATCAATTTATTATTCAGGCTGATCTTGATCTTTATTGAATTTGTTGTACTATGTGACGTATGCTTGTTATTAATTATGAATTTTTAATATATTCACATCCACATTTTCCAAACTTGGTGGACAATTTTCATTCTGAAAATTGCAGATGAAAGCCAAGAAATTCGGCTAAATGACAGCTAAGCTCCATATTATAACATGTATGCGATTAAGAGATTATGCGCCCACTTTTCTAACATAAAACACTGAAGATATATTTTTAATATTTATTTTTTACTTTTTTCGGTGACAGAAGTTTTAAGGTTTTCTATTATTAAACCTTCCGGCCTAGTCATTTAAATGTATGTAGTATTACCTATGACTAAAACTCTTTCCAATCATAGAACATTTAATAGATTAAAGCACTGATTTATAATCGATTTCCTCAATACTTGTCCCTTTCCTTTGACCACTTCCTGATCATGCATTTTTTGTTTAGCATTTGATAAAAGGCGATATAAAATGCATCCTGCTATTGACATTTCATTAAGTTATCGTACTGGGTGGCGTATGATTGTTATTAATTATGAGTTTCTTAATATATTCTTCTGCGTTTCCCATACTAGATGGGCAATTTTTATTCTGAAAACTGCAAACGAAAGCCAAGATCTTCGGCTTCATGATTATTAAGGCCACATATGTGATTTAGAGATTTCTCACCCACTTTTCTGACATAAAATAAAAGTCAAGATATTTTGTTATTATTTATTGTGCATGTGCAGTCATTTTAATGTAAACTAAATGTGTATTATTACTTAATACAAAGCAGCCATCCAATCATAGAATATTTAATAGCTCAAATCACTGATTTGTAATCGCATGATTTCCTCAACACTTGATCCTTTTCTTTGACCACTTCCCTGGATCATGTATTTGTTTTTCGCATTTGCTGACTATTTGTTTAGCATTTGCTAAAAGGCACTATAAAATTTTCCTCAACATTCGTGCCCTTAAAACTATTATTAAGGGAATATTTCAAGCTTTATACTTTAATTGCGGTACAGCATTCAACACACTTTTTATAAAGCCGTTTATTGAACATGTGTCCTTGCTAAATTGCTAAAAATACCCTTTCATGTGTGGATTTTCAAAAAGAAAATATCCAATTTTGTAGATTTCCTTAATACAACCCTCCAGGCGAATGTGCCAATCCTCCAGTGGCTGGTCTCATTGAACAATCTGACCCTGCTATTATGGAGACATCTTTTAAATTACGGTTTTAATAACTCTGCCGCTAACTAAGTAGACAAGGCAATAGTTTTTGCTACTAACTTGTATTTATCCGGGAGGGCAGGTCTTTTTTCGGACTAACACCATATGTTTTCGTCAACATTTATAAGGTAATAAAATTTTATGTTGCAACCCCTATTATCCCTTTTTTCTGTACACGGTGGGCTGGCTTCTCTTGGTTCTGTTACTGTTAATCATAAAACGAGATAATGAAGCGTTTCGAGTTAAAAACAAAGGAGGCTACACAAAACCAAAGAGATAACTCTGCCCACCTCCCCCCAAACCCACGTTAATGTAGTCACTGAGCTGGAGTACGGATCTGTGGAGTTATGCATATCTTTGGAATAGTTTCCAAAGCTGGAAACACTGCAACAACCACAATCCGTCCAACACCAGCAACTTTAATGATATCGTTGTATCGTGGCAACGATAATGATGCTGCCGATGTCGATGATGAGGGAAAGCCACAAAAAGAAAACTTACGTTCGCAATAGCATTTTGCTCTGCCATTACCATAATGAATACAAAGGCTACCCAGCCCAGTCCTCCCCTCTGGGGACAACGTCAAACCATCAAACCGTCCTTGGGGAACTGAAATAAGTTTGCCCAGAAATATGTTGTTTGATTTCTTAAGAAGATTTTCTGGGAATGAAAAATGTGTTCAAAGCATATTTGAGAAATTATCACATCACATTTGACTGGGCAAAATGTCGATGTTCGGGCAGGAGAACCTCATGTGTGTGTTTGCCCAGAATATAAAAGTTTGTAAAATAGGATTGCTGGTTGGGGTTCCTGGGAATCTTTTTGTGTCGTCGTTCTTGTTACAACGACAATGAGCAACAGCAGCAGCCTCCGCAACACCGACATCGTCATCAGCAACAAGAACTCAGTGTCGTAAAATTGTGTAAATCAAGTAAAACTAAAATGCAACCGGTTTCTGCAATGCAGTAGTCCCAACTACCAACGCATGTGTCTGCACAACAGCCATCACTCATTTATACACACAGACATATTCAGATTTACTCACACACACACACACCCAGACACTTTCTGTATGTCCTCTCCAAGCACTGCAGCAGTTGCCGGCAAGCATTTTGTTTGCCCACTCCTCTGCTGTTCAATTTCTCGTACACACATGTTGTTCCACATTCAGGTTCTGTGTTGCAACATCATGTCTGTCATGAAGAGGAGGACGGAAAGGAGGTGGAGTAGGAGAGAAATCTCGCCAACCCAGGAGGCAGGCAATGTTGCACTTGAATAAATGCTAATGGCAGCATGAAGCACAAAATGAATACGCTCAAAGGCTTAAATAATAGTCAACTTTAAATTGCTGCCACCACCGAGAAAAAAACATGCCTTTCAATGCTGGCACTGGGTAGCGCTGGAGTAAAAATAAACAATAACAAAAAATTGGAAACTACCACTGTACGCCAGACAAGTGCGAGCGAAAAGTTTAAATATTAAAATGTTTGTATGCATAAATTTAATACTCTGTGGGGGCCGGTAGGAAGCCGGAAATATTGGCTTTCATATGGAGTTTGCAGAATAAAAATCAAGCGAGCGGTTGGGAAGTGAGAAATGAAAATATCAAGAAAGTCAAAAATTAATATTAATTATACGCCACGGTGCACAAGTATGAATTATTTGTATTCTATGGGAATTTCTTAATTATTTAGTTTTAGATTGAAAACTTTTAATAGTAAAATGTTTGTATGTATAAATTTAATACTCTGAGGGGGCCGATCAGAAGCCGCAAATATTGGCTTTCATATGGAGTTTGCAGAATAAAAATCAAGCGTATGGTTGGAAAGTGAGAAATGAAAATATCAAGAAAGTCAAAA
Source organism: Polietes domitor (assembly GCA_947397865.1). Taxonomy (NCBI): domain Eukaryota; kingdom Metazoa; phylum Arthropoda; class Insecta; order Diptera; family Muscidae; genus Polietes; species Polietes domitor. The sequence continues at coordinate 178,267,740 of OX377619.1, forward strand.
ATTAATATTAATTATACGACACGGTGCACAAGCATGAATTATTTGTATTCTATGGGAATTTCTTAATTATTTAGTTTTAGATTGAAAACTTTTAATAGTAAAATGTTTGTATGCATACTCTGAGGGGGCCGATCAGAAGCCGGAAATATTGGCTTTCGTATGGAGTTTGCAGAATAAAAATCAAGCGAGCGTTTGGGAAGTGAGAAATGAAAATATCAAGAAAGTCAAAAATTAATATTAATTATACGTCACGGTGCACAAACATCAAGCATTTTTAATTCTATTATCTTGTTATAGCCTTTGTCTTATTTGAACAAATAAATATTATTATACTATTTTAAAATCTAATGGTCATATTCATAAGACATGTTTATAGGACGAATTTTCAATGTAAAAATACACCTAAAAACGTAGACAACTTCGTGGACTAGAATATTATAAGTTAGTTTTCCGCCAAATGTTTGTAACACCAATAAATAATCGAGCTAGACTCACTATTAAGTTTACGGATCGGCTTAGAATCACCAGCTGAATCGACGAACCGTCTGCTGTCCATCTAAGCTTGTTCGCACTCTACAGGTCGCAATAGCTGTCCGCTTATCATGATATTGGCAGAAGCCAAGGACGATCGGTATTGAATTTGGAGAAAATGGTTCAGATTTATATATAGCCTACATAAAAAAAAATCTCTGTAATTTACACTATCACTGCTCTAGAAAACACATTTTACATGGGATCATGATAAAATTTTCTGGATCGTGTTACATTTGAAATAGAAACAGCTAACGGGAAAGTGGACCACATGGGTCCATGGGTTCTGAGTCGATTTAGCAATGTCCGTCTGTCCATCTATTCTTGTAATCAAATTACAGGTCGCAATTATAGTACAATCTTAACAAGTAAGTCTTGTGGATCAAGGACGAACGCTATTTAATTTGAGGCAAATCGGTTCAGATTTAGATATGGCCCCCATACAAATGTCGCTCCCGATTTCGCATTTTCCGCTCTAGAAACCACATTTTGTACCCGATTTTCTTTAAATTTGGCACAACATCTTATAATCGAACTAGAAACACTTATGCTGAAAGTGGGTAAGATCGGTTCAGATTTCAATAAAGCCCCCATACAAATGTCGCTTTCGATTTAACTTTTTCCGCTCTAGAAACCACATATTGTACCTGATTTTCTTTAAATTCTGCACAACATCTTGCAATCTACCTAGAAACACTTATAATGAAAGCGGGTAAGATCGGTTCAGATTTCGGTAAATCCCCCATACAAATGTCGCTTTCGATTTGACTTTTTTCCGTTCTAGAAACCACATATTGTGACCGCTTTTCTATAAAATTGGGACAACATCTTATAATCCAACTAAGAACACCGATGGTGAAAGTGGAAAAGGTCGGTTCAGATTTAGATATAAATATATTTATATATATACAAATGATGCTCTCAAATTTTACATACTATATTTCACCTATAAACATATAGGGTCCGCCATCTAACTTTTTTTTTTCAAATATTCAACCGTTGGACTATTATTTGTGGGGTGCCCGAGGCAGCCATTTGAATGAAATTATTTTCCATTATTAACCGGAAGGATTGTACTTTCAAATAAAAAAAGAAATTTGAGAAAATATTCAGCAGTTTTTTTTATAGCATTTTCAAAAAAAAAGTTATTTTGCGGACCCTTTACATGGTGATAGCACAACGATCACAACGATCCGAATATAACCCCATACAGATGTCATTTCCGATTTAACATTTTTTGTCAAACACATACATTTACTGGATACAAAAATCCTTCCCGATTTATCTTTCTTACCGAATTGAATTGTAATGTGATAGCAAGTGGAGTGTATCATATATAGCTCTGTCCGACTTTAGCCTTTCCTTACTTGTTTTATATAGCCCCCATACAAATATACCTCTGATTTACAATTACTGCTCTAAAATGTACATTTTGCATCGGATCTTGATCAAATTTCCCACATAATGTTATATTTAGACTAGAAATACCTATTTTGAAAGCCATAGTTGGCTAGGTCAATGTTTGGTATAGCACCCATACAAATGGGCCCCCAGTTTACATCATTATCAATCTAGAAGCAAATGGATCTTGATAAAATTGGGCTGATCTTGTTAAATTTCATTATATACCTACCTATTTTAAAAGCAATCTATAAGGGCCCACTTTGTAATGTAGCGCCCCTTACAAATGGACCCCCATTTTTATTATTACCCCTCTAGGACCAGCATTTTACATCGCAAGTTTATCAAATTTTGCAGAGTATATTATATTTAAACTAAGATTACATACTATGAATGTCAAATATACGTGCCCATACTTTGGTATAACCCAAAGGGTTAGCAAGTGAATTTTCTTAGAATTTAATGTAGATTACGATTTTGCTATACGATTTTTATTTTTTTCATCCATCAAGTTAACCCGCCCTACTGTGTATATTGTCATTACTTTAATCATACTGCTATTGCCATCATTTCAAGTTTTTCGTACAAGGTGTCGTATGATTGTTATTAATTATGGATTTCTTAATATATTCATCTGTGTTTCCGGTCTAGATGGACAATTTTCATTCTAAAAACTGAAGGCAAACAGTATAATATAATATACCAATAAATGACTAGGAGAAATTCTAAAGAATAATTCCTTTAGTCGCATGTTTTTTGTCAGCTTCTCTTAGAATTATACAATTTATCCAGCCTTGCCAGTATTGAACAAATTTGTCTGCATGGTAAGATCACAACTACTTTCTTTGCCGACTGCTCGACGCATGACCTTTCTCGATTTCCAATTTTAGTTTCAAAGTAACTGAATGTGAATTGAGACTTCGAAATATTACAAAAAAAAATCCCAACCCAAATCTTAAACGTAGAAGTATGTAATTTAAAAACAAGTAAAAACGGCGTTAAGTTCGGGCCGAACTTTATATACCCTCCACCATGAATTACATTCCACAGAGGTTGTCGGTTTTCGTAGAAGTGCAGTAATATTACAGGAAAATATAATTTGTTTAATATAGCCAAACCAAAACAATTACAAATATTGAAAAATTAATTTTATAAATAAATATAATATTTTAATTATTTCAAACCACGCTTATAAGGCAAGGCTACCAATACGTCAATTCAAAAAAATAATTATTCATCTATTTATATTTTGAAAAATATGTTCAAAGCCATAAATATTGGTAGATAGTGGGTGCTACAGTTGGTTATATTTCCATTCTATTTGAATTTCAAAAGTACAAATTCCATTATCAGACGTACATAGTGCAAAATAACCTAACTTCATGATTCAACCAATTTTTGCCGTAAAAGAAAAAGTACGAATTTGAAAAAAAAAACCTTTTATTTTGCGTGTCTATGCAGTCAGAGGAATGTATACACCGAATTCCATGATTCCATTTGGTTGGTACCATTTTTACCCCCTTGACGTTTCTACGCAATTAGAATTTTATCATTCTAGTTGTAGTCGTTTAGTTGGTACTATTTTTATCCCTCCGTACCATTGTATCCCTTGAAAGTACTAATTTCGAAAAATTCGTCTATTTTCCGTGTCTTCGCAATCAGAGGAATGTATACTCCGAATTTCATGACTCTAGCTGCGGTCATTTGATTGGTACTATTTTTATCCCCTTTTTTCATTTTAACCCCAAAAAAGTACGAATTTCGAAAAATCAGTTTATTTTCCGTGTCTTCACACTCAGAGGAATGTATACTCCGAATTTCATGACTCTAGCTGCGGTCATTAGATTGGTACTATTTTTATCCCCTTTTTTCATTTTAACCCCAAAAAGTACGAATTTTGAAAAATCCGTGTATTTTACTTGTCTATGCAATCAGAGGAATGTATACACCGAATTTCATTATTCTAGGTATAGCCGTTTGGTTGGTACAATTTTTATCCCTCTATTCCTATTTTACCCCTTAAAAGTACGAATTTGGAAAAAAAAATACTTTTATATTATGTATCTACTCAATTAGAGGAATGTACACACCGAATTTCGTGTTTCTAGCTGTTGTCGTTTAATATGTACCATTTTTATCCCTTTTTGCCCCATTTCACCCCCTACAAATAAGAATCACTTTATGGTGCACGTTTTTGCTATAAGGGGAATGCGCAAACCAAATATCAAGCAAATATAAACAGAAATATTCAAAAAACATGCTTAAATACGCTAAAATATTAGGGATTATTATGGGTATTTTTAGTCCTTGTGAGGGAAAAATTTTTCCCTTTGGGCCGATTTCGCCCCATTTCAATCCAAACCGATCTACGACTATAAGACGCATTTATGGAAAATTTGAACGTTCTAGCTCCTTTCGTTTAGATGCTAGCGTGCTTTCAACAGACGGACAGACGGACGGACATGGCTAGATCGTCTTAGAATTTTATGACGATCAAGAATATATATACTTTATAGGGTCGCAGGTCGATATTTCAAGGTGTTACAAACGGAATGACAAAGTTAGTATACCCCCAACCTGGAGGTGGAGGGTATAAAAATGTGCTTAAAATGAAAATATTATGTTTTGAGCATATGGGCGTATGATTGTTATTAATTATAGTTTCTTGATATATTCATCGTTACCTCCACTACCAGTGGAGTAATTTTCATTCTGAAGTCTCCAGACGGAAGCTAAGATCCATGACTTCATTGTTCTTAAGCGATTTAAAAGTATTCCCCCACTCGTCTGATATAAAGTAGTCAAAATTTTTGTGATTCCTTTAGTTTGTTTTCTTTTTTATAGGGTTTGCATCCCGGGATTTCCCGCATTCCGGGAAATTCGTACAGGAATCCCGCGGGAATTCAGTAGAAATATATATATTTTCGACAGGACAAAGAACAGACAACATAAAAATTTTATTTAATGTTCTACTGACTACATCTGTTGAATGTGAACGATCGTTCTCCGTCGCGTCCACATTTTCCAATGAAATAAGAAATATCTGATGAGTCGTAAATGCATTGTCTGCTCTTAATTCAAATATACACTTGCAATTTTGATTTAATTAATTTTGAAACTTGAAAAGATTTTTGAATTTAATTCTGTAACAGGTTCGTTGTGTAATAAATATTTATCATTCTGAACTGGGGAACTCTGGCTCAAGACCATTTTGCATCTATATTTTATAGAATGAAAATTTATTTGAAAATATCATTGTGACATTTGTTATTTGGCTGCACACTACCACTATCATGATTTTCACCCTGTGAAAGGTGGCTTCGCAGCGACTTTTAAGTAAATGATTTTCACCAACGAATGAGAAGCACAACTCATTTGCTGAATATCCGTTCAAAAATTCGCACCAAGTAATAAAGCACACATGCCACCTTAATAAAATGTGAATGTTTCATTAAAAAAATAAGCTTAACTCATGTCAAACGATATATTGATGATTTCCCGAGCTGTCCGGGATCCCGAGAAATTGAAAAAATAATTCCCGTTTCCCGGGAAATAAAAAGTACGGGAAAATGCAAACCCTACTTCTCATAGAATTACTCACTTTGCGCGGCAGATTAAAATCTGATGGTATTAACCACCTTTGCCAGCATGGTGAGAGTACCTTCGTTACTGAATAAATACTTTCTAACGTATGTCTGTTACTATGATCTTTCTTAATTTACAATTAATTATTTTCAAAGTGATTGAATTGGTATGTTGACATAAATATTACAAAAATTCCCAACCAAAATCTTAAATGTAGCATCAAGAAATTAGAAAATGTGCTTAAAATTAAAATATAAAATATTTGAACACATGGGCGTATGATTGTTATTAATTATGGGTTTTTTAATATATTCAAAGTTATTTCCTTTACCAGTAGAGCAATTTTTGTTCTGAAGAATACCGACGAAAGCTAAGATCTGCAACTTCATTATTCTTAGGTGGTCAAAAGTTTTTTCAACCTATGTCTGACATAAAAGACAGACATAAAGGAGGCAATGGATTCGGGATAAGTGATTCTTGGTAAGTACTGACGTCGATAGGATAAATATTGCAGTAGTTTTACTGTTTTATGAGAGACTTAAAAGTCCATGGTATAGCAAATGTCTTCTTCTGATTCTATGATTCCAATATATTTATTGCCATCGTTCCAATGTGGAACATGACTTCTTCTTCAATAATTCCCCAAAATGTAAGCAATCTGGTTTCGCTCCACCTAAACAAACAATTATATGAAGAAAATGTGAAATCAAATCTGAATGGCTGTGATAACATTTCCATATTGCCTGTCGATCTTGATGGCTTTCTAATCACACGCATATATCACAATGATTTCTTTTGTTTTAAATCTCTGTACGGATTCGTTTTATATCCCATTATGTTGGTTTATTGTCTTGACAAAAATCAATTTATTTCCGTTTTGTTTTGTTCAGTTATTTTTCTTCTACTCAGCTCTACTCTAGCCATAGGAATTTTATGACTTTAACACAGCATATACATATACCCAAAAGAAGAAGTCAAGCAAAACACAAATAATCATGGCAACATTTATAGTTTGCTCATTGCTGTTCGTTCGGTTTGTTTGCGACACTGAAATCAATGTAACGATAATAAAAATCTCTGAAAATCTATGTAATTTCTAATAACGACAAAAAGTCATAAAGTTCTGTCGAACAAAACAAACGAGCAAAACGACAAAAAGAAACCCCAACGCAAAAGCAAATACAAATACAAATTCACCAAAGCGAAGAAGCACAGCACAAGACACAAACGAAAACAATTAAGATTTTCCATGCCAAACGACCATAGCAAACGAAACGAAACTATCTGTGAATGCGATTCGAATCGAAGAGAGAGCGGACGAGAAGGAGCAGCAGATAATGGATAATTGGCTTCCCAGCTCAAGTGTAAATAAATGCGAACACATTTGTGTATATACGGATTTTGAGCACTGGGATTTGACAGGAATTAAAATGTAATTAAAAGGATATAAAAAAGCAGAATTTGTATATTTACGATTGTATACAAAGTGTGCAGCATGAAGAGCAGTAGTCGAAAGCTTCCGTAATAAAATTGTGATTTTATAGTTTTCCTTAATCTGTGGCATTTTCCCTTTGTTTAGGTAACTTTATACGGGCAATATATTAAGAAGTTTGTAAAGTAATTAAAACTATTAGTGTAAGGTTAATAAATCACTCGCTGCTATTTAATTTGAGCTTTATTTGACCAAGTTATAGGCCTTCTTTGCAAATAAAATATAATTAATAACAATCATACGACATGGTGTTCAAATCTCGAATATTCACTAGTTTGAGGTTTTCTAACTATTGTTTCCTCTCAAGTCATTAATTTTCTCTCAGCAACAAAGACCCTTTCTATTGCTTTGACCTTTTGTATTAGCACAAACGTTTTTTATTTGTTTGTATATAAGATTTCGTACTTTATGTCGATGAAAATATGAATAGTTTGAAATGATTATTATCATATACTTTATAGTGTGATTACTAGCCATTAATTTTAAAATGTTTGTTAATATTATTGGTCTTAAATCAGATATATGTGTGTATAAAAACTGAAAAACTGAATAAGAAGACTATATAAATGGAGACGCTACAACATCAGCATTCTCACAAAGAACAATTAAGTTGTAAAGAGGCTAAAATTTAGTGATTTGTAATGAAATGGACATTCTTGTCTATTTCGCTAAATGTTTTATTTTGAAGAAACCTAGTTAATAATCAACAAACCAGTAAAATTTTAAAGTCTAGTTTTCTTTGCAAAAAAGATTCTCCATGACTACGATTAGCTTAAATTACACTGTGTGTATTTTTTTAAGTCATGGAAATATAACCATATACGGACACCACTACGTAATATAAGACAAAAAAGACCCGTGTCTCCCAGTTTTTCCCAAAGTCATGCACTTTTTTATGGCACCCAAAGCTTTGGGGCCTCGGTGTCATTTTGCCAAAAAGTGATCATTCATCACAAGTCCCGTGTCTCCCAGTTGTTCCCAAAGTCATGCACTTTTTTATGGACACCCAAAAATTCGGTGTCTTTTCGGGGCTAGGGTATTATAAGTTAGTTTCGCCCCAAATGTTTGTAACACCAAGAAATAATCGAGCTAGACCCACCTTTAAGTATACCGATCGGCTTAGAATCACCAGCTGAGTCGATTTAACGATGTCTGTCTGTCCGTCCGTCCGTCTGCTGTCCATCTAAGCTTGTTCGCACTATACAGGTCGCAATTGTTGTCCGATTGTCATGAAACTTGGCAGAAGTTATTTTTTCTGGCCAATGACCATCGGTATTGAATTTGGAGGAAATCTGTTCAGATTTAGATATAACACCCATGCAAATGTCGCTCCCGATTTGACTTTTTCCGCTCTAGAAACCACATATTGTACCTGATTTTCTTTAAAATTGACACAACACTTTATAATCGAACTAGAAACACCTATGCTGAAAGTGGGTGAGACGGGTTCAGATTTAGATATAGCTCCAATACAAATGTCGCTCCCGAATGTTTAACCGATTTTGGCCAAACTTATTAATATATTTCAATATTAATAATATTTCACCAATAAACATACATGGTGAAAGCGGTATCAATATACCCCCATACAAATGTCCTTTCCGATTTAACATTTTTTGTCAAACACATACATTTACAGGATGCAAAAACCCTTGCCGATTTCACTTTTTTACCGAATTGAATTGTAATGAGATAGAAAGTCCGTCCGTCCTTAGCCTTTCCTTACTTGTTTGGGTGATGCCCATATGTCCATACTTTGGTATAACCCAAATGGGGCCCATTCTGATCTATTACAGCTCTAGAAACTACACCTTACATCGCATCTTAATCAAATTTTGCAGATCATGATATTTTTCAACTAGGAATACCTACCGTGAATGAGAAATATATAGGCCCATGTTTTAAGCCAGGCCCAGAATGTTGTTATAGGCTCCTTTTTGAAATGTCGGTCCTATTACTACTGTATAATTTGTATTTGTCTGTCGGATAATTGGATCAATTACCATATTATTTACCATATTCGTTAAATTTGACTAAAGATGAAGTTATAGTAACTTTATAATTTATATGAACTACAAAAAATTGCTCCCATAAAATACCTGGGTTTAGTAATCAAAGCGAGGTACATACGCAAGGAGTGGTGTAGGGTATTATATAGTTGGCCTCGCCCGACTAGCCTTTCCTTACTTGTTTAAAATGTAGTACTCTTTCAGCGCTTTCGAATATTAAAATAAAAGACCGACTGCTTCTGTTTCTTTCCTGTTTTTGGCGTAGTTTAAAGCATGCGAATGTTGGGCCCGTGCCAATGGGAGGTGCCCACATATATAGTATCAATTTATTAAAATGAAGCTATCTAAATTTATTGGGGTATGCGCTAAATAAACATTACAATTTAAAAATATTTTTGTATTAGTATTAACGTTTTTAGATGATGAACAAATTTAAAAATAACAAAGAACGTAAAAATATAGAAAGAACGTAATTGAATATTTTGTTACTTTACATGTCATATGTGATGACGACATGTACTTCTACAAGAAGGGCCACAACTTCTACATTTTTTCAAATATGCCTAGTTTTCATCGTTAAAATCCCAGATATTATAAAATAATATTGTTATATAATATATTTATCCGTAGATCTTTTACAAACGCATGTTAGCTATTAAAAAATAAAATAAAATATTTTTTAAATTTTCTCTCTATTTTTACAGGTTTTTCGTGCAAGCAAAAAAAAAATATTTTCTTCGAAAAAAATACTTCTAATTCGTACTGTTCCTTAACCATTGTTCTATGTGAAAGTGAAATTCAACATTTGCAAACATCATACGTAACATATAGGCGGATTTTACAGGACTACAAGCATCTCTAAGATGAAATGTTTACTTTCTTACTTGGTGCGATTTTTTAAACGCAAATTCGGCAAGTGAGTTGTGCTTCTCGTTCGTTTGTGAGAATCATTTCCTTCAAAAGGCCGGGTTTGATGTTGAAAAGTCGCAGCGAAGCCATTTGAAAAAACTTTTGAAGGGGTGGAAATAATGGTTGTCTGCAGCCAAGTAATAAATGTCACCATGCCATTTGTAAATAAATTTGCATTCTATTAAATATAGATGTAAAATGGTCTTGAGCAAGGACAATATCCCAGTTCAAATTAAAAAAAAATATTTTTTTTTCATTTTTTTTTGATAGACCAATTTTTCTATGTAAAAGAAAAACGTATAGTCATAGCAAGTACCTTTAATTAAAAATCTGAAGATATTCACAAGTTTGTGTGGATGGTAAGAGCACAAACTATCTTCTTGGCCGAATAAATATTTATTAACATATGTCTGCTACTACGACATTTACAATTTTAGTTATCATATAAATTCGCAAATTTTCAAAGAGACTACAATGTTAATGGAGAAATAAGAAATATTACAAACATATCCAACCGAAATCTGAAGAATTAAGAAATTAGAAAATGTTTTTAAAATGAAAATATTAGATTTTGGACACATTGGCGTATGACTGTTATTAATTATGGATTTCTTGCTATATTCATCGTTATTTCCCTTACCAGTCGGGCAATTTTCGTTTTGAAGAATTCAAACGAAAGCTAAGATCTATGACTTCATTATTCATAGGCGATTAAATGAGTTCACGCCGCCTTGTCAGACATAAAATAGTGAACGTTTTTTCTTATTGCCAGCTTCTCTACGAATTATTCACTTTGCACCTCTAATTAAATTCCGATGATATCTGACTTAAATTAAAATTAATGTAATTAAATGTAAATTGAGACTAGGAAACATGAAATATTACAACCAAAATCTTAACTAAAGAATTAACAAATTAGAAAATGTGTTAAAAATGAATATATTCGATTTTGAACACATTGGCGTATGATTGTTATTAATTATAGATTTTTTTATAAAGAGTGATTTTTTTGAGGTTAGGATTTTCATGCATTAGTATTTGACAGATCACGTGGGATTTCAGACATGGTGTCAAAGAGAAAGATGCTCAGTATGGTTTGACATTTCATCATGAATCGTCTTACAAACGAACAACGCTTGCAAATTATTGAATTTTATTATCAAAATGCGTGCTCTGTTAAGAAAGTTCATTGCGCGCTTCCATTTTATGGTCAGTTTAATCGACCCACTGAAGCGGCTATTCGGGCTATTGTGACTAAATTTCGCACCAAATTTACATTGTTGGACATTAAACCACCAACACGCTTACGTAGAGTGCGAACTGAAGAAAATATCGCAGCTGTATCGGCCAGTGTTAATGATGACCACCAATTTTCGATTCGTCGCCGTTCGCACCAATTGGGTCTCTGTTACTCAAAAACGTGGAAATGCCAAAATTGGACTAAGCGGATGGACCACCTAAGACGCAGCCGCGGTCAACATTTAAATGAAATTATCTTCAAAAAGTAAATGTCATGGACCAATCTAACGTTTCAAATAAAGAACCGATGAGATTTTGCAAATTTTATGCGTTTTTTTTTAAAAAAAAGTTATCAAGCTCTTAAAAAATCACCCTTTATATTCATCGTTATTTCCCTTACCAGACGGGCAATTTTCGTTTTGAAGAATATAGATGAAAGCTAAGATCTACGACTTCATTGTTCTTAGGTGATTTAAAGTTTTTTGCACTCTTGTCTGACATAAAATAGTCAACATTTTGATATAGTCTTAAATGTACACCAGACATCTAAAAATCCTTTACATGCAAATTCGGGAAAAAATATTTGTTCATGAAATTTTATCTAACATACAGTTTGGACTACATGGGCTTTCATCTTTAAGGTTGAAATCATTTTTTTACAGGACTGAACCTGACATGAATCACTGGAATTTTCTCGGGCACAAGCGAATAACTCCGTCCAATCAATACCCTGTGTTCAGAGGACAGTGATCACATATTTGACCCCATACATCATGAAGTTCGTTGACACTTTAATTTGTAGCACAATGGACAGACATTTTGCCAGTACATTGACAGGCTGGCTGCAGTTGAAGTTGTTTGGCAGCTACCATTCCTTGCACTCATTTACAATTTTCCCCCACACTCCCTTAATATACCATTCATATCTCGCTACAATTTTCGCCATTGTCCATCACATTACAGGAATTGCATAAATTTGCATCCTTTACACACAGCATGCAACACAGTGGGTGTAGTGTTTGTATCCATGTAAAGTTATTGTTGTAAGGCTGCACCATTAAAATCGTTGAAAGCCGTTTACGCCGCCATTACAGGTCATCTGACAATGTGTTAATTAGCGCTTAACTAGTGTTTTGCAACACAGTGCAAATTTGGCTTGTGCCACCTCCAGGGGCATTGCCAACTGACACTACTTCCCTCCCCTATCCCTCCCTGGCACACAGACTATGATTATTGTTCAGAGTTGAGCAGCAGCATTGCATCTAATGGAAATGATTAAAAAGTTATTCACTTTTATGTTGGTCCATTGCGCCGTGAGTATCACAAATATTATTTATAGTCAATAGCAGAGAAACCCCTTTTTGGAACATGCCTTTTTTCTTTGCTCCTTGCGGATTGGCCGCCAACAACATTAGCAACATCCCCCCTTTTGGAACTTTGTCCAGCCTCACCATCCATTCATTCCACCCTACCCCGTGACTTTCGATCCGTTTGGAGTTGCTGAAAGTTTTCTGCTAAAATTAATGGCATAGAAAACTACAAGTTCTCGGCGATTCGTTTTGTTCGTATTCCGTTTGGGCGTATGTGTGTGTGTCTGTGTGCGTGCATTCCGTTTATGTCTGCGTATGGGGAGAACATGAAAAAACATTAATATTTATTACAAACTAAACGAAAAAGTTTTGTTTTTTAAATACGTTCTACCCTAACACCCTTCCCCCCAAAATAGAAACTGGGAGTTTCCTTCTCCTTCTGGTGAGAAATTATTATTATAATTTATGGTGAACAACAAATATGTACACACTTTCAATAGTAGAGATAAAATATTTGCCCAATTATACCGGTATTAAGGCACTCTAAATGACAGCCCATTACTTCGTGGTAGAATATTATTTTCTTGAACACGAAAAAAAATTACTCATTTTTCTATAGAAATAAAGTGGTTTCGGGTTTTCAATAAAATGAAAACTTTTCTGTTACTCAATCGCCAAGGGTAGAAATTTTATCAATATTTTCTTAAAATGAAATATTCGCAATTTTTCAACAAATTGAAATGTTGCTCTACTCATTGATACCTTTACATGTGGTCATCGGCCCAGAGGTAAAAAAATTTCATTAACAAGCAATAAAATTTCCCTAATAACCAATCATAGTTGGAGTATATATGCATATTTTTTAAATAATTATCTACTCGATATTTGGCAATCCATTTAGGGGTGAAATGGGGTAAAAGGTGATCACATTTGTACCAATCAATTGACAGCAGCTAGTACCGCGATCTTCGGTGTTTACATCTCTCTAATCGCAAATACACATAAAATAAGGAAATCTTCGAAATTAGTACTTTTAAGGGGGAAATGTGAAATAGGGATAAAATTAGAACCAAAACAAGTAAGGAAGGTTAAAGTCGGGCGTGGCCGACTATATGATACCCTACACTTAGTCATTATACCCTATGGTGTGGGATATAAAAAGGTCATTACACTTGAAGCGGGTGATATACGATGCAGCTCTAAAAGGAGAAAATACTACAGATTCCATGCTTCTATCTGTATTTGTAAGAAAATTTGAACACAAACTTTGAATGCGAGCTATATACAAATCTGAACCGATCTGACCCATGTTTAGCAAAGGTTTTCTAGTTGAAATATTAGACGCTTTCCCAAATTTTATTGAGTGTTAAATATGTGGTTTCTAGAGCGAAAAGAATCAAATCAGGAGCTATATATAATCTGAACCGATGTGACCCACTTTCGCTATAGTAATATCTATTTGAAACATTAGCTGATGTGCCGAATTAGAAGAAAATCTGTCAAAGTTTGTGGTTTCTAGAGTGGAAAGAGTCAAATCGGAGTAGACATTTGTATGGAAGCTATATATAAATCTGAACCGATCTATCATATTTTTACCAGAGCTGTTCTTAGTTGAAATATAAGCTGTTTTACCAAATTTGAAGAAAATCTGTCAAAGTTTGTGGTTCCTAGAGCGGAAAGTGTCAAATCGGAGGAGACATTTGTGTGGGAGCTATATATAAATCTGAACCGATCTATCATATTTTTACCACAGCTGTTTTTAGTTGAAATATAATCTGTTTTGCCAAATTTGAAGAAAATCAGTCAAAGTTTGTGGTTTCTAGAGCGGAAAGACTCAAATCGGAGGAGACATTTGTATGGGAGATATATATAAATCTGAACCGATCTCTCCTATTTTTACCAGAGCTGTTTCTAGTAGAAATATAAGCTGTTTTGCCAAATTTGAAGAAAATCAGTCAAATTTTGTGGTTTCTAGAGCGGAAATAGTCAAATCGGAAGGAGACATTTGTATGGAAGCTATATATAAATCTGAACCGATCTATCATATTTTTACCAGAGCTGTTCTTAGTTGAAATATAAGCTGTTGTTTTGAAGAAAATCTCTCAAAGTTTGTGGTTTCTAGAGCGGAAAGAGTCAAATCGGAAGAGACATTTGTATGGGAGCTATATCTAAATCTGAACCGATTTGCTTCAAATTAAATAGCGTTCGTCCTTATCCCATAAAACTTCGTTGTGCAAAGTTTCATTTAGTTCTAACAACAATTGCGACCTGGACTTTGATAACAAGTATAGATGGACAGACGGACGGACAGTCGATCGGTATAATTAACAATGGGTCTATCTCCCTTCCTTTTGGGTGTTACAAACAAAAAAGACATTATACCCTTTGGTGTAGGGTATAACAACTTCATCTTCTAGGTTAAAATCGCAAATGTCTTCGAACAAATATTATAGGCTGTAATGTGTGTATGTAGCGTATAAATGCTGTTGAGGATAATATCACTCATACGCACTATAGTCCGACTGACTATAAAGTGAAACAGTCCTGTAAGATATAGTTTTCCTACCTAAACGGATTTAGGAATCATTCCTACGAAGATCATATGTTCTAGAAAGTTGTTTCGTGAGATCTTAGGTAAATTTTTGTAGTTGATTGTTTCCTTGAATTTTGAACGGTTTGCTACCTATGGACCTGAATAAGGCAAAAAGGTTAAAAAATCGATTTTTTTAAGTCTTTTGCGATTTTGACCTTGAAGATGAAGTTTTTTTTATTTAATATGTTCAGAATTTTTGGTCTTTATCAAAATTCCAAACGTTTTGTAAGATATGAGCCTGAGAAAATGATGACTTTTTTGCAAAAATGACACCAAAGCCTCAAATCTTTCGGGGGGCTTAAAAAAGTGCATGACTTTTGGCAAAACTGGGAGACAAGGGTATTTTTGCTATAGTTTTGTAATTATAGGCAGATTTACTGTCAGACCGCAGGCGTTTCATGCGTTGGTAACTAAAGTCATTCTTTTGGGGTTGAGGTGGTGAGAAGTACCTTGAAATTTATCTCGTTATTCTCCACAGTCAATGGCTAAGAATTACATTACACCGAACGAAATTTTTAACAAAAAAAGTAAAACAAGTAAGTAAGCTTCAGTCGGATAAACCAACTTAGCACTCAGTTTACTTTATTGGACATTAAACCAACCACACGAATGCGTACAGTGCGTACAGAAGAGAATATTGCGTCTGTTTCTGAGAGTGTTGCTGAAGACCGTGAAATGTCGATTCGTCGCCGTTCGCAGCAATTGGGTTTGTGTAATTCGACCACATGGAAGATTTTACGCAAAGATCTTGGTGTAAAACCGTATAAAATACAGCTCGTGCAAGAACTGAAGCCAAACGATCTGCCACAACGTCGAATTTTCAGTGAATGGGCCCTAGAAAAGTTGGCAGAAAATCCGCTTTTTTATCGACAAATTTTGTTCAGCGATGAGGCTCATTTCTGGTTGAATGGCTACGTAAATAAACAAAATTGCCGCATTTGGAGTGAAGAGCAACCAGAAGCCGTTCAAGAACTGCCCATGCATCCCGAAAAATGCACTGTTTGGTGTGGTTTGTACGCTGGTGGAATCATTGGACCGTATTTTTTCAAAGATGCTGTTGGACGCAACGTTACGGTGAATGGCGATCGCTATCGTTCGATGCTAACAAACTTTTTGTTGCCAAAAATGGAAGAACTGAACTTGGTTGACATGTGGTTTCAACAAGATGGCGCTACATGCCACACAGCTCGCGATTCTATGGCCATTTTGAGGGAAAACTTCGGAGAACAATCTCAAGAAATGGACCGGTAAGTTGGCCACCAAGATCATGCGATTTGACGCCTTTAGACTATTTTTTGTGGGGCTACGTCAAGTTTAAAGTCTACAGAAATAAGCCAGCAACTATTCCAGCTTTGGAAGACAACATTTCCGAAGAAATTCGGGCTATTCCGGCCGAAATGCTCGAAAAAGTTGCCCAAAATTGGACTTTCCGAATGGACCACCTAAGACGCAGCCGCGGTCAACATTTAAATGAAATTATCTTCAAAAAGTAAATGTCATGGACCAATCTAACGTTTCAAATAAAGAACCGATGAGATTTTGCAAATTTTATGCGTTTTTTTTTTAAAAAAAGTTATCAAGCTCTTAAAAAATCACCCTTTACTCTCACTCTCAAGGAACATATTTAGCACAGTCACCACATGTAACTTTATAAAGCAAATATTTCAACTTCAACTTTATGTTTTTTGAACGGTATTTTTTCTAAAATATTACGTACGATAAGATGACGTTGTTTTTGTTCGGTTCTTATGTTGCGTTTTAGTTTTATGCAATTTAAAGTACGAATAATACGAAAAGTGATTGGACAGTAATTTAGCACAAATTTAAAAAACTTCAATCAATCCGGAAAAAAACTGAACTAACCAATACACTTTATTATAAACTTAATATTTGGTTGCATAATCACTATTTTGAGTAATAGCTGCACATCTTCTGAACATACTCTCCACTAGAGACATAAAACGCTCCATTGGAATCGCATATCAGGAATTTTGAGTTTCATTCAAGAAATTGGGCAAATTTTTGTGTTTTATTGCTATAATATGTTGTTAAAGTCCATTCCATAGATTGTCAATAGGATTGAGATCCGGTGACTGTGCTGCACCATTTTTAAAAATCTATTCTGTTCAGCCCCAAACAGCTCTTCACTGGCGTTAAGTGTGTTTTTGTCGGTTGTCGTGCATAAAACGCCACTTAATTGGCATGTTTTTATCCGAATATGTTGTCAGAGTATCAACAAGTAGATTTTTGTAAATATACTGATCCATTAGTGCATCAGATTTTCGCCAATAAGCTTTACCGTCTCAGATTTGTACTTTCGGTTGTGCTGCATGTTTGGAGGGCACAATTCGTACTGTTTCCTATTAGATCCGCACCGACAAATGCTCGATTAGCCAATCCAGGCGATATTTTCCCAAAAATCTTGGATTTTTCTAAATGATCTTGAGCAGATTAAATTTGACACTGTAAGCCATATTTTGATACGTCTGGCTTATGTTGAACAATGCATCCAAGTAATTTTTTTTCATTGGTTCTTCTTCTTATGGTTCTTGATGAAATGCTAATGTCAATTTTTGCCGAAATATCCCTCTGAATCACAGTTGAGCTCTTAAATGGATCTGCTACCCAGGTTCGATAAATTAAAAAATCCGATTTATTGGTTGTTTTTCTCGGCGTAGGACATTTTGCAAAATTTTTGAAGCTCCCATAAGTGCCAATATGGCTTAGTATATTGCACACAATCTGTCTGGATCAATTTATAATGTTTGCAATATCCCCATTGGTACTTCCACTGTCGTTCAATTGCATAATAACCTGACGCTGCGCCTCAATGCACTATTTTCCTTTAGCAATGTCTAATTATAAATTTCGTTAAATAATAACTCCCATTTGAGTTAAAATTGCCGAAACATGCCAATTAATTAATTAAAACGCAAAAAAAACAGAAAATAACAACTTTTATCAAATGTGCTAAATTTGTGTCCAGCCCAGATTGCGAATTACTTGCAAATACATGAGAGTACGAGAAAAAGGCACAAAAGAATACGAAACAATTATGGGGCTTACTGATCACACCATAAGCAACAATAAAAAACAAATATATGGCGCAGAGTTCATTATCAGAACAACTTATTTGGTATTATAAACAACACATGTGAAGTGTGCTAAACTCGTGACCACCACTGTATATGTAAAAAGGGCAAGATAATTTGTGTGGAAGGTACTGAGAGGTTCGTGTCACATGGTACCAGCTTCCACATTTATAGAAAAATGGTATAAACATGATCAAATACCAAGCCATTGTGGATTCCGGGTCTTTTTTCGCATATGGTTACATTTTTTCGTGTTGCACTGTGTAATTTAAACTTTCGTCTCGGCATAATTATACGAAAATATACTTTATTTAACGAGCGCATGCAAAATCCCGATAGTAAAAAATTTAAGAAGAAAAAAAATAAACGACCACAATGACAAAGAAATATCTCTTCTAGTATGAAAACCCACTAACAGAGGTAAATCAATTGAAAAACAGCCACTTATAGAGGTTCACAATGAATGCGAAGTGGGATACCTAGAAGTAAACGAGTAAAAGTAGAGCTAAATTCAGAAAGCCGCGATCCCATTTAAAGAGGTTCAAATTCCCACTTAAAGAGTTTTTTGTGTGAAATGTGCAGGGACCACAAAGAAAGTCCCACTTATAGAATATTTCCACATGTGCAGGTCCCACGTATTTTCGAAAAAAAAAACGAAAACCGGTTTCCTGAAAAGGGTCGGTTTGTGACATACCCACTATTAATCCAAAATTTTGCAAATCATTTGGAAAACAACTCTGCTCCAAGCATGTGAAACATTGCCAAGGTATTTTTTACATTCATTAAAACATCAACTGGAATCACTGTGTGATGGATGCTTCACAAAGAACTTTTCTATACAAATAACTTTATTTGGACATTGGGCATATTATTTGTATTTATTGTTTTGTTATTGAAATTTCAGGTGTGTCAACAACTGACGCGTGACCGAAGTGCTTAATTTCATTTTATTTTTTTTTTTTTATTATTGTTTCTTTTTATACAACTAGGATGTCTTTCAAAAAAGGGAGAGATATAGGAAATATTCAAAAATGGTGCTTAAAATTTCAATAATAAATAATTCCACTTTTTCCGTGAAACATAAGATAACATGCTAATGAAGAGTAATTTTGGGGGATATTGGCTTAGATTTGCTTTCTATGTAATGAAAGGTAACTTCTTTTCCATTAACTGAAGGGTATCGAGCAATTCGTATGTGCCTCATCATGTGATGACAAACTATCAGCCAAAATTGGAATGTTGCCTGCAGAGTCATCCACATAAAACGAACAGTTTTGCTTCAGAATCCATGTCTATATCTGGATAAGTATAGAGCTATCAGAAAATGCTGTCAACATTGTTTAATTGTGTCAACAACAATTTTAACTTTGAATCTATTTGGCAAACAAAAGTATATAGAACAAGAGCCCAGCAACGGAAAAAAAGGCACTCGTGGGCCTGCTGTGGTTTCATACGTAGTCGGCCTTGGGACATGCTACAAATTTTCTCCTCTGGGACATGTCGTTACATGTAGCGACCACTAATTACAAATTCAAATTTATTCATTTTTTTCAAATTCAAAATTATTTGGGATATAAGTGATTCATATATAAATGAAATATCAATAATTTGTTATATATTTGGGTACATTTTCATTTTTTCGATTAATTCATTCGGCAGTTGATGGTAGCCCCACCTAAAATTCACTATAGATTATATTTATTATTGTTGAGGAATATTTTGAAAATATTGAGGGTTTTTGGACCAAAATCTTCTTCAAGAATTAGGCTCATTTTCATAATTAAACATCGAAATTGTCTCATTTGAGATTCAGAAAACCCACAAGTGATTATTGGGAAACCAATACATCTGCTGTGGTTCATCATGTCTGCTTTCAAGAATGTTTAGTGAATGATGGCCTCTTTAGTGAAGGCCTCAGATCCTCCCCAACTGTCAAATGAATAGACACAAATCTTCAAACACACACAAAAACACTTTAACGCATCACTAACACGCTCTCGATATTTGAGAATGATAATTTGAAATTTTTGAAACATCATCATTTTATTATCAATCCACTCATCTACACCTACATACAGACATACATATTCATAGCTATAGACATTTCATTGTGTGAGTCCATATAACACATGCATACATGGAAAGGGTGACACACACACCCACCCATAACACCGTCACACATACGACTACAAATTACTACTCTTGTAACAAATAATCACCAGTTTCGATGAAACAGAAACAATTGCGTATTAACTGATTATAAGCCGGTATCAGAGTATGAGAAAGATTGTCTGTGTGTGTGTGAGACAATTCAAGTATACATTTGTGTCTATGTGCATTTGTGTGTATGTGTACTGTTTGTATGTTTGTTTTTCCAGTGAGAGTGATGATAGTGCTGATATCAGACAATAAATTTGCTTAGAATGACTTGATATCTGGGTGGGGCAAGGAGAGCGTACGACACACGCGGGGACCTGAAAGCATCAGAGAGGCAGGCAGGCAGTCAGGCAGTCAGGCCGACTCAAATGTTAAAAGCTAATAATGAATGTAATAAAACGGCGAGATTACATCGATTATATACAGATTAATTTGTTAATGAATTTTGTTGGAGCACCATTTCTTATGGCAGTCGAGCCATGACAAGGAAACATGACAAGGAAGCCAAATAACAACAAGATCAGCCTACATCCTTGGCAACCATGGATTCGAGCGAGGAGGCCCAACAACACAGCACAACAATAACAACATTAAATATGTATTGATTACTTATTAAAGCTGCCATAGTTTTGTAATTATAGGCAGATTTACTGTCAGACCGCAGGCGTTTCATGCGTTGGTAATTAAATCCATTCTTTTGGGGTTGAGGTGGTGAGAAGTACCTCGAAATTTATCTCGTTATTCTACACAGTTAATGGATAAGAATTACTTTACACCGAAAAAAAAAATAGTTTACTAATATTCCAATTTGCTCCGAAGGTACCTTCAATAGTTGTCCTCTCATTTTGGAAATAAGAGTTCGATGGCTCCCTACTATATATTCACTAAGAGGTATTTATGATGCCTACAAATATTACAAACATTGAAACATTGGTTTAGGAACAGTCTCAAAAATATTTGGGAAACAAAATATTAATAAAAAACTATAAAAATAGAAAAAAAACGGACATCATTATTCTGCAGCTAACATTATAACGAAAGCAGTGTAAAATATCTATGGATAAAGAATTAAAAATATCATGATTTTCTAAATTTTTGGTGAAAGTGATAATAACACAATTGTAGCCATTATAATTACATTCAATTGAACATATAAGTGGGTGTAATCGGGAATAAACATCCAAAATGAGAGCAAAAATATCATATTGGAAAAAATAACTTTATAATTGCATTCATTCCCAGTTCAATTAAATATAATATTTTAATTATTTTAAACCAGAAGGCTTCCAAAATGTTTTTATTATATGTATCGAAATAATAACAATCTTCAAAAAATCTTCAATACCCTAAATATTGGGGGATACAGCCGTTTGGATGGTTGTATTTCTATCCTATTTTAATATCAAAAGTAAAATTTTTGAATATCTATTATCTCATACGTACGCGTTCCATATGATTCTAGTCATTTCCTCGCTACCAGTTTTATCACTTTTCTTATTTTTGCCATAAAAGTAAAAAAAACTAAAGTACGAATTTAGAAAAATCCTTTTATTTTGCTTGTCTATGCAGTTAGAGGAATATATACAACGAATTCCATGATTCTAACTGCGGTCATTTGGTTGGTAACATTTTTATCATCTTCTTATGAATACTTCAAGTTAACTCAAAAAGTAAATATAAGTCAGCAATCTCCAAAAAAATCCCTAATTTTTGAGGGTGAGTTTTCACCGACAGCCGTTTGGTTGGTTGTATTTCCATCCTATTTTAATACCAAAAGTACAAATTTTGTAAAAGTAAAAAAGTACTAATTTGGGGAAAAAATTGGTTTGCGTGTCAGAAGAATGTATTTTTATATTTTTATATTTTTATATAAAATATATATTTTTTATTAGTACCAGCGGTCACATATTTTCAATGAGAAGCGCTGATAAACAAAATATTCCACCGAACTAAGTCGACACACTAAAAATCTCACTTTGCCAATTCAATGTTGTGCATGTGCTCGCATCGCTCGCAACAATGCAAAGGTTGTTGTTGTACGGTATGTCCCGTCTTCACTGTACCTCGTGTGTATTGTTGTTGTTTGTATGTATAGTTGGTCTGTTATGTTGTATGTGTTTGTCATTTATTTTGGTTCATTGAATTGGCAAAGTGAGATTTTTTAGTGTGTACAACAACAACCTTTGCATTGTTGCGAGCGATGCGAGCACATGCACAACATTGAATTGGCAAAGTGAGATTTTTTAGTGTGTCGACTTAGTTCGGTGGAATATTTTGTTTATCAGCGCTTCTCATTGAAAATATGTGACCGCTGGTACTAATATAAACCCTGATTTAAGTCAAAGACATACATTCGTTGCGAAAGTTCTGATGAGATGGGGTAGCACCCATCGAAACTGCGCAGTCAACTTTTAGCTGCAACAATAAAGGTCTCACTTGCCTTTTTGCTAATTTTTGGGTTCTGCTGAAGACTTCAGCACAACCTTTGGTCTTGAACCAAAATAAATGACAAACACATACAACATAACAGACCAACTATACATACCAACAACATTTTTATATTTTTATATTTTTATATTTTTATATTTTTATATTGTTATATTTTTATATTTTTATATTTTTATATTTTTATATTTTTATATTTTTATATTTTTATATTTTTATATTTTTATATTTTTATATTTTTATATTTTTATATTTTTATATTTTTATATTTTTATATTTTTATATTTTTATATTTTTATATTTTTATATTTTTATATTTTTATATTTTTATATTTTTATATTTTTATATTTTTATATTTTTATATTTTTATATTTTTATATTTTTATATTTTTATATTTTTATATTTTTATATTTTTATATTTTTATATTTTTATATTTTTATATTTTTATATTTTTATATTTTTATATTTTTATATTTTTATATTTTTATATTTTTATATTTTTATATTTTTATATTTTTATATTTTTATATTTTTATATTTTTATATTTTTATATTTTTATATTTTTATATTTTTATATTTTTATATTTTTATATTTTTATATTTTTATATTTTTATATTTTTATATTTTTATATTTTTATATTTTTATATTTTTATATTTTTATATTTTTATATTTTTATATTTTTATATTTTTATATTTTTATATTTTTATATTTTTATATTTTAATATTTTTATATTTTAATATTTTAATATTTTTATATTTTTATATTTTTATATTTTTATATTTTTATATTTTTATATTTTTATATTTTTATATTTTTATATTTTTATATTTTTATATTTTTATATTTTTATATTTTTATATTTTTATATTTTTATATTTTTATATTTTTATATTTTTATATTTTTATATTTTTATATTTTTATATTTTTATATTTTTATATTTTTATATTTTTATATTTTTATATTTTTATATTTTTATATTTTTATATTTTTATATTTTTATATTTTTATATTTTTATATTTTTATATTTTTATATTTTTATATTTTTATATTTTTATATTTTTATATTTTTATATTTTTATATTTTTATATTTTTATATTTTTATATTTTTATATTTTTATATTTTTATATTTTTATATTTTTATATTTTTATATTTTTATATTTTTATATTTTTATATTTTTATATTTTTATATTTTTATATTTTTATATTTTTATATTTTTATATTTTTATATTTTTATATTTTTATATTTTTATATTTTTATATTTTTATATTTTTATATTTTTATATTTTTATATTTTTATATTTTTATATTTTTATATTTTTATATTTTTATATTTTTATATTTTTATATTTTTATATTTTTATATTTTTATATTTTTATATTTTTATATTTTTATATTTTTATATTTTTATATTTTTATATTTTTATATTTTTATATTTTTATATTTTTATATTTTTATATTGTTATATTTTTATATTTTATACTTTTACTAGATGATCTCCGCCCGCTTCGCCAGGCAAAAAAAACAAATGGTAAAATTAAAATCAGGTTTCATATTGATATTATCGTGGTCAGTAATATATATGTACCAATTTTCAGCCTACTACCTCTCAAAAACACTTTTGCCACGCCCCCACCACCCACGAAACGAAAATTCAAAAAACGGAATCATATTTATCTTTGTAGTGGTCAGTAATATACACTTTCCAATTTTCAGCCTTCTAGCTTAAAAACACTATTGCCACGCCCACTAAACGAAAATCCAAAATTTGAAATGTCCAGGCCTGAATATAACATGAAGCATGTCAGATACCACAATAGAAATATCAGTGCTGGTCTAACATGTCCAATTGGAAGCCACAGATTATTGGATGCGACAGCGAAGAGGAAGATGGGGCTTTCGAAACAAGAAAGTCGGGAAACAATTACTTCATGATATTACCGAGATGCCGAGAATTGATATCGATGATATTATATCAATCTTTCTTCTTGGAAATACAATACTACCTGATGATCCAGTGTTGGTAAGTGACCATATAATCCTTTTGAACCCCGAATATACTTAACGTGTTTCGTTTTCAGGATGTCCATCAATTAGATTTTTTGAAAGCCTAACTTCTTCTCTCCCTAAAACTGTTATCAATTTCAAATTAAAAACTATTTAGAGTAAGTTCAGAGATCTATAATTAAAAAAATTAAGTCCCAATTATTCTTATTCTTGTTTTCTTTGGCATATCAACACTGTTTCCCACAACGATTTCCAAAGAAATGGGGCTCTTCGTCTATCTCTAGCCATTCTCTAGATTTTTTCCGTATTTTTTTGCTTCCTAGGCAGATGTGTTAAATTAATGTTGTCCATTTAACAAGCTCTTAGCGGATAATTGAGGCCTTTGTATTATTCATAAGTTGCTGTGCCCTGAACTCGGCTTCAATTTCCGGTTTGTTTATTTGAGTAAATAACATAAATTGAACATCGTTACTTAAGGACATACAGAAGAAGGACAGACGGAGAGTCGCAGACCCAAAATAAATGTTGTTAATCACAAAAGGCCGAAAACAAGATGAAGTTAATTAAAGATTAATACAAGTTTTAAGGCCATCGAATGCATTAAAATTAACGTCCGTAATCAGGAGGACGCAATGGCAGAGAGTGGCAGCGCGTGTACTTAGTAACGGGCACTTAAGGGAAGTTAGCCAAGACGGACTCACGAACTGGTGCTGGTACTGGTCATATGATACTCCTTGCCGGTGCTGTTATTGTTTTTTGAGATTTAATATGCCGCAACGGATGCAGGGACGACAAAGGAAGTGATAAGCAACGGTGGGAAAGGGAATGGGAAACACCGAGAGAGAGATTGAGAGAATAATAACACAACTTTAGTGTGTATTTTACGCTTAAATCACTTCTTTTTGTCAACATGCCAACACATGACATCCGGTTCCTCTTCCTGTCGTTTCGCCAGCCATCCTTACGCTCGCTGCTCGTTGCCGCCGTCACCATCATCATCATCACCGTCGACGTCGTCGCCGTCACTCACACACGAATAGACATTCATAAAATCTGATATTGACTTTTGGATGATGGTTCGATTTACTGCGCCCGTAGTTTGTTGTTGCCGTATGAATGTATGTGTAAGGAGTACACACACCAGCATATCTACATTGAGAGCCAAACATAATTCAACGCCTGAGTAGTTTGCCACAGCACAGAAACAAAAAAATCATAAATATGTATATACATACAAACATATATGTATATATTCCTCCTCTTCTTTTTGTGCTGATGATGGCGAAAAAACGCACACAATCCGTGTAGACAGCAATATACAATACATACTCGTCGTATATTGTTAATAAATTATTATTAAAGAATCAAACGGAAAAAATTTAACACGTGAAACAGATGTTGTCGCCATACTCGTATATTCAATATAGCTGACAGAGCGAAAGAAACGACAGGAGAATCTAAGCGAACTTACGTTGACATGCGGAAAAGTCTGTTAGCAAAGATTGGTCAACTTTTCTAATCAAGATTTTTTTTAATTTTTCCATGGAGAGAATGTGGTGGAAAAGATAGTTATAATTTTCTATTTCTTATTGAAATTGTTATGGAATCGAGAAAGTTCCTAATCTTTTTTATGGCAAACTAGCTGATGCAACTGGAAAATTTTCACATCTATCAATAGCCCACCATATTAGTAGTAGTATAGATGGACCATTTAAAATTTTAAATTTGAACTATGGATTACTGTGACTTTGAAAGGTAGAATAACATTCATTTTTATACCCTCCACCTGCAATATGGGTGTATATGTGTCATTCCGTTGGTAACACCTTAAAATATTCATCGGAGACCCCATAAAGTATATATATTCTGGGTCGTGGTAAAAAATATAGCCCGTCTGTCCGTCTGTCTGTCTGTTGAAAGCACGCTAGCTTCCGAACGAAATGAGCTAGGAGTTTCAAATTTTTCCTAAATGTGTCTTATGGTTGTAGATCGATTGGGATTGAAAGTGGACGAAATCGGCCCAGAGGGAAAAACTTTTCCCTCACAAGGACTGAAAATACCCCTAATATTTAGAGTATTTCAGCCTGCTTTTTGTATATGTCTGCTTGTATTTACTTGATATTTGGAATGAACATTCTCCTTAGAGCATAAAAGCGCACCATAAATTGATTCCTATTCGTAGGGGACGAAATGGGGCAAAAAAGGGATAAAAATGGTACATATTAAACAATAACAGATAGAAACACGAAATTTGGTGTGTACATTAGAGCGTACCAGGTTACAAGTAAAAAAAAAAGTTCGCCGTACACCTTCGAATATGAAGTATTATTGAAAGGTAGTTTCAAAAAAATTTTTTTATTTTTTTATGCCGAACGTAGGGGTCGCGCTTTTACATTTTTCTATATAACTTCTGCATTTATAAACGGATTTTAAAGTGTGATACATCGATGTTTTTGTCCGATTTTTTTGTCTTTGAAGTCATTGAGCTCAAACATGATTCATGATTTTATGCGAGCTTTAATTTTCGATTATTAGAGTGGTACATTAGGGTAGTAGCAACTGAGAAATGATGGGTAAGTACCAGAAGGGGGTGCTTGAGCTCAATGACTTCAAAGACAAAAAAATCGGCCTCGTCGAGACAAAAACATCGATGTATCACACTTTAAAATCCGTTTATAAATACAAGTTATATAGAAAAATGTAAAAGCGCGACCCCTACGTTCGGCATAAAAAAATAAAAATTTTTTTTTTGAAACTACCTTTCAATAATACTTCATATTCGAAGGTGTACGGCGAACTTTTTTTTTGAGGTACGCCCTAGTGTACATTCCTCTAATTGAGTAGATACATAATATAAAAGTATTTTTTCCAAATTCGTACTTTTAAGGGGTAAAATGGTAATAGAGGGATAAAAATAGTATCAACCAAACGGCTGCATCTAGAATAATGAAATTCGGTGTATACATTTGGCTGATTGCGTAGACACGTAAAATAGACGAATTTTTCGAATTTTTTTTTTGGGTTAAAATGAAAAAAGGGGATAAAAATAGTACCAACCAAATGACCGCAGCTAGAGTCATGAAATTCGCAGTATACATTCCTTTGACTACGTAGACATGAAAAATAAAAGTTTTTTTCCAAATTCGTACTTTCAAGGGAGACAATGGGTACGGAGGATAAAAATGGTACCAACAAAACGGTTGTACCTAGAATAATGAAATTCGGTGTATACATTCCTCTGACTGCGTAGACACGGAAAATAGACGAATTTTTCGAATTTTTTTTTTGGGTTAAAATGAAAAAAGGGGATAAAAATAGTACCAATCAAATTACCGCTGCTAGAGTCATGAAATTCGGATTATACATTCCTCTGACAGCGTAGACACGGAAAATAGACGAATTTTTCGAAATTCGAACATTTTGGAGTTAAAATGGAAAAAAGGGATACAAATAGTACCAACCAAATGACCGCAGCTAGAGTCATGAAATTCGGAGTATACATTCCTCTGACTGCGTAGACACGAAAAATAAAAAGTTTTTTCCAAATTCGTACTTTCAAGGGATACAATGGCTACGGAGGGATAAAAATGGTACCAACAAAACGGCTGTACCTAGAAAATGAAAATCGGTGTATACATTCCTCTGATTGCATAGACAAGTAAAATACACGGATTTTTCATAATTCGTACATTTTGGGGTTAAAATGGAAAAAGGGGATACAAATAGTACCAACCAAATGACCGCAGCTAGAGTCATGAAATTCGGAGTATACATTCCTCTGACTGCGTAGACACGGAAAATAGACGAATTTTTCGAAATTCGTACTTTTTGGGGTTAAAATGGAAAAAGGGGATATAAATAGTACGAACCAAATGACCGCAGCTAGAGTCGTGCAATCTTCTGACTGCGTAGACACGGAAAATAAACGGAATTTTCGAAATTCGTACTTTCAAGGGATACAATGGTACAGAGCGATAAAAATAGTACCAACTAAGGGATAAAAATAGTACCAAGTACGACTACAGCTAGAATGATGAAATTCTAATTACGTAGAAACGTCAAGGGGGTAAAAATGGTAACAACGAAATGGGCGCAGCTGGAATCATGGTATTCGGTGTATACATTCCTCTGACTGTATAGACACGCAAAATAACAAGTTTTTTTCCAAATTCGTAATTTTTCTTTTACGGCAAAAATTGGTTGAATCATGAAGTTAGATTAATTTGCACTATGTACGTCTGATAATGGATTTTCAAAATTTGTACTTTTGGAATTAAAATAGAATGGAAATACAACCAACTGTAGCACACACTATCTACCAATATTTATGGTATTTAAGCTTTTTGAAAATATATATAGAAGAATATTTATTTTTTGAATTGACGTATTGGTAGCCTTGCCTTATAGGCGTGGTTTGAAATAATTAAAATATTATATTTATTAATATTTTTTTTAATATTTGTATTTGTTTTGATTTGGCTGCATATAAAAATTTTATTTTTCTGTAATATTACTGCAGTTCTACGAAAATGGACATCCTATGTGGAATGCAATCAATGGTGGAGGGTATATAAAGTTTGGCCCGGCCGAACTTAAGGCCGTTTTTATTTGATACTGTATCGATACATTTGAGAGCATCTATCGGTGTCAGTTTTGTAATTAAGTCTCTTTTCAGCGGAAAGCAAGTCTAGTTTTCAATTGTGTCTTCGTTGTACCAACATATTCAATTTGGCATATGCCAGACTCGTCTCCATTGGATGTTATTTTATTTACATATATTAGATTGGATCTATCTTCTTTCATCACTAGTAATGTTGTCCTGCTAAATAATTGATTAGTCGTGTTATATGATTTATATGCTAGTTCGATTTTATCTTTGTCATATATAATTGATTGTTTAAATAAAGATTCCAAAGATTTAAACAATCAAATATATACAGCATTGCCATTTGGTTATTACCATTTTTATCCACATTTCAAAAAAAAAAAAAACAAACAAAAAAATATTCATTTATTTCCCAGTCAGAATTTTTTGAAGAAGAATTAAAAAATCCCTTCTTACATCGTGTCTACGTCTATGTTTGTTCAACATTTCCATTGTATAAAGAAATGTCCAATATTTGATGACCTTAAATATCAACCTCATCAATTCACTCATTATTTTCTGCCAAATTTATTCAGTGATCAATATTTTCTTCAGTTAAAATTCCATTTAGTTTTTTTCCATGGAAACATGAGATTCAGAGTATATGATATTTTCAAAGAAGAACCTTGTCCAGCTGGAAGAGTTCCTTCCTTATCCAGCTGCACTTACATTTCTATAATTATTTGTTTCAAATTGTTTCCACATAGAATGGGTTCCCATGGGAAATAGTTATTCGGCTTTTTCAGAAATAGTTGACAACAAATCTTTCCTGATGGCAATGATGGGAACGGCAATGATTTGCCGCTCCAATGAGGAAATGATGGTTGGCCAAAAGTTATTTCGCCTTTTTTGGCAACTTCCAACTGCAATCATTAGCCGTTGGCCATTTAAATGCTCTCTACGAAATTTATTGACATTATTGTCTATTCCAGACCAACAATAATTGGCAGTTTTGCAATTAAAAGTTGCTGGCCTCCTGCTCTACAGAATCTCTACAAAACCAACACACACACAGAGAAAGAAAAGTTCATTAACAGAACTGGTAAATTGCACTATTTTTTGGAAATGAAATGAAAACCAACACAAAAATGTCCCTTCTTGTGTGAATGTCCGACACTCATTAGAGATGCCTGTCGCCCCTCCCACTCGGCAATACGCCGAGTGGTGATGTTCCAAATAGAATGTTGTTCTACATCTTGCTGGTGAATTCCTGAAAGTATGTTGGGCCATTGTTTTTTTTGTTGCCATCGTAGGGGAGGAGGCCTTAGAACAACAATGTCACAGGATATTCATACGAGTACTTTGAAATCGACACACACAAGTGCACATGTAGTACATGCCCATTGCGAAAGTGGGTGCGTGTGGATGTATGTGTGTGCGGCCATGAATTTTCAATTGTATGCAATTTACAAAAGTGACAGTTCATAAAATTGGCATTTCGTATGGTAATCTACCATATGACGCACAGTGGGGTAGCAAGCTATAACCGAAGAACAAATGTAGATAAAAATAAATTAATTTTTTTTCGAATTTAAATAAACGAGTTGCGCGATTGAGTGACTTTGATAAGATGGGAATTTTCGAAGTTCGTACTTTTATGGGGTAAAATGGGGTAAAAAGGGATAAAAATTGTACCATCGCCCAGACCAAACGGCTGGGCCTATAATCTTGAAATTTGCAATGGGCATTACGTTTAAAGCACGAATGGGACCAAGAAAATATTTTCGCAAAATTCGTACTTTTCGGGGGCGAAATCGAGTAAAAAGGGATAAAAATGGTACCAATCAAACAGACGCAGCTGGAATCGGCGTTTATATCCCTCAAAATGCTTAGAAACGCAAAATGAATGAGTTTTTCGAAATTTATAATTTTAAGGGATTAAATGGTTTAAAGGTATAAATTATCAAATAGACGGAGTTGGAATCGTGAAATTCGGCGTGTACATCCCTCAAGATGCTTACAAATGCAAAATGAATGAATTTTTCGAAATTCGTACTATTAAAGGGTAAACAGGGAAAAGAAGATAAAAAAGGTACCAACAACACGGCTGACGCTATAATCATGAAATTCGGTGTGTGTGTATATACGTCTTACAGTGTAGATGCGAGATAAGATGGACTTTTTCAAAATTTGCACTTTTAAGGGATTAAATGGGTTGAAAATTGTACCACCGCTTTGACCAAACGACTGGGTCTAGAATCTTGAAATTTGGAACATGCATTACTCTTATTGCGCGAATGCGACCAAGAAGATATTTTTCAAAATTCGTACTTTTCGTGGGCGAAATTGGGTAGCAATCAAATAGACGGATCTGGAATCGTGAAATTCGG
Source organism: Polietes domitor (assembly GCA_947397865.1). Taxonomy (NCBI): domain Eukaryota; kingdom Metazoa; phylum Arthropoda; class Insecta; order Diptera; family Muscidae; genus Polietes; species Polietes domitor. Next base: position 178,299,502 of record OX377619.1, read on the forward strand.
CGTGTTCATTTTCAAAATGCAAAATGAATGACTTTTTCGAAATTCGTACTTTTAAAGGATACGAGGGAAAAAGGGGATAAAAAAGGTACCAACAACACGACTGACGCTACAATCATGAAATTCGGCGTGTATATTCGTCTTACAGCGCAGATGCGAGATAAGAAGGACTTTTTTTCGAAATTTTGTACTTTTAAGGGATTAAATGGGTTGAAAATTGTACCACCGACCAAATGGTACCAATCAAACAGGCGGAACTGGAATAATGAAATTCGGAATTTTCATTCTCAAAATGTTTAGAAACGCAAAATTAATAATTTTTTCGAAATTCGTACTTTTAAGTGGCAAAAAGGGATAAAAATTGTACCACCGCCCAGACCAAACGGCTGGGCCTAGAATCTTGAAATTTACAACGGGCATTACTTTTATAGCGCGAATGCGTACAAGAAGATATTATTCAAAATTCGCACTTTTGTAGGTGAAATCGGTTAAAAAGGGATAAAAATGGTACCAATTTGTATATTCGTCTTACATCGTAGACGAGTGATAACAAAATTCGCACTTTTGTAGGTGAAATCGGTTAAAAAGGGATAAAAATGGTACCAATTTGTATATTCGTCTTACATCGTAGACGAATGATAACAGGGAATTTTCCGAAATTTATACTTTTAAGGGATTAAATGGGTTGAAAATTGTACCACCGCTTTGACCAAACTACTGGAACTAGAATCTTAAAATGTGGAACGGGCATTACTTTTATAGCGCTAGATATAAATGGTACCAATCAAACAGACGGAGTTGGAATCGTGAAATTCGACGTGTACATCGCTCAAAGTGCTTAGTAACGCAAAATGAATAAATTTTACGAAATTCATCATACATTTAAAGGGTAAACGGGAAGAAGGGGATAAAAAAGGTACCAAAAACACGGCTGATGAAGGAATTTTTCGAAAAACGAGAAAAAAGCTACCAACAACACGGCTGACGCTACATTCATGAATTTCGGTATGTATATTCGTCTTACAGCGTAGATGTGAGATAAGAATGACTCTTTCGAAAAATAAATTGGGGAAATTGGAAATATGTTTTGAAATCTTATTTAGGACTACAAAATTCACAGAAAAAATTCACATGACTCCGATTTTTTTTTTGTTTTTTATACCCTCCACCTCCAGGATGGGGGTATACCGTTTGTAATACCTTGAAATATCGACCTGAGACCCTATAAAGTATATATATTCTTGATCGTCATAAAATTCTAAGACAATCTAGCCATGTCCGTCCGTCTATTGAAAGCATCTAAACGAAAGGAGCTAGGACGTCCAAATTTTCCACAAATGTGTCTTATAGTCGTATATCGGTTGGGATTGAAACTGGGCGAAATCGGACCAAAGGGAATTTTTCCCTCTCAAGGACTAAAAGTTCCCATAATAACCCCTAATATTTTAGAGTATTTAGGCAATATGTCTGCTTTTACTTACTTGTTATTCGCATTCCCCCATAACAAAAAGAGATTCTTGTTCGTAGGGGGTGAAATGGGGCTAAAGTGATAAAAATGGTGCCTATCAAACGACAACAGCTAGAAATACGAAATTCTGTATATTCATTGCTTTAATTGAGTAGATACATAATATAAAAGTATTTTTTCCAAATTCATACTTTTTTCGTAAAATAAAGGGATTTTTTGAAATTCTTATTTTTAGTGGGGTAAAATGGAGAAAGGGAATAAAAATGGTACCAACCAATTGACCGCAGGTAGAGTCTTCCCCTGACTGCGTAGTCAGGGAAAAGATAAACGTTTTTCCTAGTTCGTACTTCCAGGGATACAATGGGAACAGAGGGATAAAAATGGTACCAACTAAACGGCTACAGCTCGAATGATGGACTTTGGTGTGAACAGCCCTCTAATTGCGTAGAAATGTAAAATAAAGAGATTTTCGGAAGTAATACTTTTAATGGGGTAAAATGGGAAAAGGGTATAAAAATGGCACCAACCAAATGGCGACAGCTAAAAACATGAAATTCGGTGTATACATTCCTCTGGTTGCATAGACACGCAAAATAAAAAGATTTTTTTCCAAATTGGTACTTTTTTACTTTTAAATCAAAAATGGGGAAAATAATAAATGTGGTAGAGTTCAATTGTCTAGAATCATGATGTTAGGTCTATCTTGTACTGTGTACGTGAGATATAATGGATTTTCAAAAATTGTACTTTTGGAATTAAAATAGGATGGAAATACAACCAAACAAACGGCTGTAGCTGAAAATGCAACAACTATCCCCCAATAGCTTTTTCAAAGATTACTGCCTAATATTTACTTTTTGAACTGACTTGAATTATTATTTTCATATATATAGCATTCGTAGCCTTGTCTTATAATCATGGTTTAATACAATGAAAATTTTACATTTATGTTGTGTGTGTATGGTGTGCCTACAGGGTGGCTGATGAATTTTGCAGAACTGCATCGAAAGTGAATCCCTTTCAACACTGTGGTTTCAACAGGATGATGCGACTTTGTCACATAGCCAGGTCCTGCTATGAGAGAGAATTGCTGCGAAAGTTCCCCAAGAAGGTGATTTCTAGACCAAATCACAAAATCATCAGTGAGGTCACGTCTCGTGACCTCACTGCACCTATCTTTTTCTTGTGGGGTTATTTCATCTGGAAGTTTACAAACCAAATCAAAAAAATGGATGATTTAAAGCAATACATTCGAACAACAATTGAGACAATTCTTACTGCAACTCTGCAGGATGTAATGAATAATGAATTTTGCACATACGTCACCGGCTATCGTCATGTCATTTAAATTCTTTTATTTTTAAACCCGTTAAAAAGGTTTAATAAAAATGTATCGGTTGTCAAATGAACAAAGAAAAAGTAATTTACATGAATTAAACAAAAAGTTATTTTAGTTTCTTAATGTAGTGTCATTCATCAGCTACCCGTATGTTGTTTTAATTTTCTTTTTGTTTTGTTCGGCCGTAGGCTTTATTTGAAAAACAGATGTTGTTGTTTTTGATAATTTATTTGATCCCAATATTTCGATTGAAATTTTCAATCATCTTCAGGGCTGTATTTATATATATATATAATATTATCTGCAGTACGAGCGGTTTTGTTATATTTATTTTAGTTTTTTCGTTTGTATTTTTTTGCATAGTCTGCGGCCAAGTAAAAAATGTCACCATGCCATTTGTAAATAAATTTGCATTCTATAAAAAAAAGGTTCAAAATGGTCTTGAACCAGGACAATATCCCAGTTCAATTTTATATTTTTTATAAAATTATTTTTCCTATATTTTAATTTGTTTTGGTTTGGCTATATTAAAAAAAATTAACATTTACCTGTAATGTTGCAGCACTTCTACGAAAATCGATAGACTCTGTGGAGTAGAATCCACGGTGGAAGGCATATAAAGTTCGTACTGTAAATTTTTTCTTTTCGCTTTCGAATTCGCAAATATAATATTTAAGCATTCAATTTCGCACTTGCACTCCCAAAAATATCTGAAAATTCGTTACACAACTACAAATTCTTGAATTATTTTCAAAAATATTTTTCTGTACTAAAACGCGTAAAATAAATCGCATAAGTGTGATTTTTTTTTTAGAAAAATGACCGCCATTTTTTAATTTTGATCGCGGATTAGAAGAAAAAGTTTATCAGCTGTCTATGCCTTTAATGTAATATTCTGTCTAAACGATGCTACATCAATTTCTAACAAAGATGATTCTTTTAGATTTTTTACGATCGAAAAAAATATGGAATTTTATTTTCACCTTCGTCTTTAGGATTTAAAAATATTTTTTTAAATATTTTTAAATGAATGGAAATGGATGTTTTTAAGTGTTTTGTATTTTTTTCTCAACAAAATATCCAATTTTCCAAAGTGGTTATGATATGTTCCAAACTTTGGGTTTTTACTAAGTAAAAAGTCAACTCTGGGGTTACAAAATATAATCTATATATATAAAAGAGTTGCGTTACTGACTGACTTATCATTGACCAGCCCCCAGACCAAACGACTGAAGCCAGGGTCATGAAATTCTCAGGGTAGTTCCCAAATATGACGTAGACGTCCACTAAGAAAGGATTTTACGAAATTCGTACTTTTAGGGGGTAAAGTGGTCCAAAAAGGGATAAACATCGAGCCTTTGTCCTGACTAAACGGCAGTAGCTATAAACATGAAATTCGGTGAGTTCCTTGCATTGACCATGTAGACGAGCTACAAATAGAATTTTTCGAAATTTGTACTTTTAAGAGAGGAAAGAGACAAAAAGGGATAAAAATGGTACCAATTTAAGAATTGCAGCTAGAATCGCGAAAATCGGTATTTACATTTCTCTGACAACGTAGACTTGCAATATAAATTGATTTTTCGAAATTTATACTCATAAGGGGTGAGCGGGACAAAAAGGGATACAAATGGTACCAACTAAAGTATTGTATTGTTGTGCGCGTTCAAATTGGATTTTTCAAAATTTGTACTTTTAAGGGTTGCGAGGGACAAAAAGGGATGAAAATGGTACCAACTAAAGTATTACAGCTAGAAACGTGAATTTCGGTATGTAAATTCCTCTGACCATATAGAAACGAAGTAAAATTGGATTTTTCGAAATGTGTACTTTTAAGGGGCGAGCGGGACAAAAAGGGATAAAAATGGTATCAACTAAAGTATTACACCTAGAATAGTGAAATGTGTTATGTAAATTCCTCTGACCATATAAAAGCGAAGTAAAATTGGATTTTTACTTTATTGCTCCATATTTTGGTATAGTTCCCATATTTCCTCGGTTTTCTTCATTGTCATTTCTGAAATCAATTATTAAATATTTTTCAAATTCGCCAGATGCATGTTTTGATGTAGATATTCAAGAGTTATTTGGTTAAATGTTAATTTGGTTAAAGGTGAACTATACTAAAAAATATAGGTCCAAGATTTGATGTGGACTGCTTAAAATCTGAATAGAGTTGAGTAGGGAAACATACAGTCGGCCCTGACTTTAGTTTTTCCTACATGCTTTTTCTTGGTTGCATAGTATAATTTTTCCTTATATTCAACCTTGCCTTTAATCACTGTGCACTCTAAGTGTATCAGTGGTAATAGTCTGTGTGCGTGTCTTCAATGTGTCTGTATTCATGATATGCTATTCAACTATGTGTATGTGTGTGTGTGTGTGTGGACGATTGTTTTTATGGTTTAAAGACTACAAATATTTGTGCATTTTGCATGCAAAACAATGTCGTTTTGTTTTCCAAAATATTGGAGAAATTGGAAATGCTGTTCCATCATCTCCAGCATCAGTCTATACTCTGCACCCTGCACTCAGCACCCTCAGCAGTCGTAGTTCGTCAATGGATGACAACAAGGCCAAGGCACGATGTCTTGTTCAAGCCAGCCAACCAGCTAACCAAAGTTAGAACAAAGCCTCTTTGTTTCAAGTTCCAGGGGTGAGCGGATGAACGATGTAAACGTTGTGTGACTGAAACGAGGAAAATACCAAAAAGCCACCGGAACAAGAGGAACACCAACAACAACATCACCAATACCATGTCAATTTGAAAATCGGGGGAGAAGCTCCATCACAACGGCTGCATAAAAGAGTACCTCAAACATGTGTAAACTCTACCAAGACAAGTCGTACGATATGTTGTTCGTCATGCGACAATGTTTTTGTCAGGCAAAAGGGGGGGAGAACCAAACACACGCACACACACACACAGTAAACAGGACATGCCTGACACACAAGTGACAAGGTAATCGAAAGGTAACGCAAAGCCCACACAAACAACAGCTGCAGATGAGGAAAGGCAGATAACAACAGCAACCGATGAATTTGCCTTCTTTGGGATGGTTTGAGGGGGGGGGGGGGGGGGGGGGATGATTGCACATGACTGAGCGCCAAGACCAAACATGAAGCAGAAGAAGAATTAACAGAGACAAATTCTCAAAGGTGATTGCGGCTTTCTAGGGTTACAGCAGCGCCAGTAAATGGAATTTCTCCCTCGCCCTTTTAAAAGGTTAAAGCAGCAGCAAATGATGATTGTTGGCATTTTTAAAGGAGATTCTACTGGAATTCTGTTCCCAACTTTTCTTAAAGGGGAATCAAATGTCAGGTTCATTTAAATAATGTTTTTTTTTAACAGAATTCCATGTTTCGTATTTGAAATGAAAAATGAAACCCTAAAACATTTGGATGATATCGTCCCCTAAATATAATAATAGCCTATTGTTCTTGTAATTGCTTACCTAGAATCGATATAATTGATACTATGCCTGCTCAAAATTTGGTCAAATTCTAGTTCCACAAAGTGGGTCAAATTGGAAACAAATTGGATCCGCCAAATAACTTTTTTTTTGAAAATGCTATAAAAAACTACTGAATATTCAAATTTCTTTTTTTATTTGAAAGTAGTATCCTTCTGGTTAATAATGGAAAATATTTTCATTCAAATGGATGCTGAGGGCTCCCCACAAATAATAGTCCAAAGGTTGAATAGTTGAAAAAAAACGTTAGATGGCGGACACTATATAATTTGTCGTTCTCAGAATGCGTAGTAAATTATAAATTTGTTAGTTTTTATATGAATATTCGAAGAAAAATCCTATTTAAACCAATAATCCTATTTAAACCGATAGACCATATTACACTTAAACCAGATAATATACATTTGAAACTATAGGTGAAATAGAGTTATTTGGCATTTTTATACCCTCCACCTAAGGATGGGGGTATATTCACTTTGTCATTCCGTTTGTAACACCTTAAAATATTCGTCGGAGACCCCATGAAGTATATATATTGTGGGTCGTGGTAAATTTCTAAGACGATATAGCCATGTCCGTCTGTCTGTTGAAAGCACGCTAGCTTCCGAACGAAATGAGCTAGGAGGTTGAAAATTTCCGTAAATGTGTCTTATGGTTGCAGATCGGTAAGGATTTAAAGTATTTAAGCATGTCTTTTTAATGTGTCTGCTTGTACTTACTTGATATTGGGTATGCACATTCACCCTATAACAAAAACGTGCACCATAAAGTGATTTTTATTCGTAGGGGCAATGGAGCAAAAAGGGATAAAAATGGTACATATTAAACGACAGCAGCTAGAAACATGAAATTAGATGTGTATATTCCTCTAATTGACTAGATACATAATATAAAAATAGTTTTTTCCAAATTCGTACTTTTAAGGGCTAAAATGTGAATAAAGGGATAAAAATGGTACCAACCAAACGGCTGCACCTAGAATAATGAAATTCGGTGTATACATTCCTCTGACTGCGTAGACGCGTAAAATGAACGAATTTTTCGAAATTTGTACTTTTTGGGGTTAAAATGGAAAAAGGGGATACAAATTGTACCAAACAAATGGATGCAGCTAGAACCATGATATTCGCGGTATACATTCCTCTGACTGCGTAGACTCGAAAAATAAAAGGTATTTTCCAAATTCGTACTTTCAAGGCATACAATGGGTACAGAGGGATAAAAATAGTACCAACTAAACGGCTACAGCTAGAATGATGAAATTCTGTGTGTACATCACTCTAAATGCGTAGGCACGTAAAATAAAAAGATTTTAGAAGGTCGTACTTTTAAGAGGGAAGATGGAATAAAAATGGTACCAACCAAATGGCATCTAGCTGCGGCATCATGAAATTTTGTTTATACTTTACTCTGACTGCAAAATAAAAGTATTTTTCGAAATTTGTAAATTTAAGGAAAACGACTTGTTTCAATATGTCTGCTTGTAGCGCATTCACCCTATAACAAAAACGTGCACCATTAAGTGATTTTTATTCGTAGGGGGAGATATGGATAATGGTACATATTAAACAACAACAGCTAGAACAAGTAAAAACGGAGTTAAGTTCGGCCGGGCCGATCTTTATATACCCTCCACCATGGATTGCATTCCACAGAGGTTGTCGGTTTTCGTAGAAATGCAGTAATATTACAGGAAAATATAAATTTTTTTAATACAGCCAAACCAAAACAAATACAAATATTGAAAAAATAATTTTATAAAAAAATATAATATTTTAATTATTTCAAACCATTATTTATTTCAAATCAGAAAATATCTTATATTGATATTTTCAAAAAGCTTAAATACCATAAATATTGGTAGATAGTAGGTGCTACAGTTGGTTGTATACGAGTTTGGAAAAACTTTTTATTTTGCGTGTCTATGCAGTCAGAGGAATGTATACTCCGAATTTCATGACTCTAGCTGCGGTCATTTGATTGGTACTATTTTTATCCCCTTTTTTCATTTTAACCCCAAAAAGTACGAATTTCAAAAAATCTGTTTATTTTAAGTATCGACGCAATCAGAGGAATGTATACACCGAATTTCATTTTTCTAGGTGTAGCTGTTTGGTTGGTACCATTTTTATCCCTCCGTACCCATTGTACCCCTTGAAAGTACGAATTTGGAAAAAAACCTTTTATTTTTCATGTCTACGTAGTCAAAGGAATCAGTTTTTTTCCGTATCTATACAGTCAGAGGAATGTATACTCCGACTTTCATGACTCTAGCTGCGGTCATTTGATTGGTACTATTTTTATCCCCTTTTTTCATTTTAACCCCAAAAAGTACGAATTTTGAAAAATCCCTGTATTTTACTTGTCTATGCAATCTGAGGAATGTATACACCGAATTTCATTATTCTAGGTACAGCCGTTTGGTTGGTACCATTTTTATCCCTCTATTCCCATTTTACCCCTTAAAAGTACGAATTTGGAAAAAATACTTTTATATTTAAATCTACTTAATTAGATGAATGTACACACCGAATTTCGTGTTTCTAGCTGTTGTCGTTTAATATGTACCATTTTTATCCCTTTTTTGCCCCATTTCACCCCCTACAAATAAGAATTAGGTTATGGTGCACGTTTTTGCTATAAGGGAAATGCGCATACCAAATATCAAGCAAATATAAACAGACATATTCAAAAAACATGCTTATTAGGGATTATTATATTAGGGATTATTATGGGTATTTTTAGTCCTTGTGAGTCCTTTGGACCGATTTCGCCCCATTTCAATCCCAACCGATCTACGACTATAAGACGCATATATGGAAAACTTTGACATTCTAGCTCCTTTCGTTTAGATGCTAGCGTGCTTTCAACAGACGGACGGACGGACGGACATGGCTAGATCGTCTTAGAATTTTATGACGATCAAGAATATATATACTTTATAGGGTCTCATGTCGATATTTCAAGGTGTTACAAACGGAATGACAAAGTTAGTATACCCCCATCCTGGAGGTGGAGGGTATAAAAATGAAATTCGGTGTGTACTTTCCTCTAATTGACTAGATATATAATATAAAAATTCCAATTCGTACTTTTAAGGGCTAAAATGGGAATAAAGGGATAAAAATGGTACCAACCAAATGGCCGCAGCTAGAATCATGAAATTTTGTTTATACTTTACTCTGACTGTGTAGTCGCGCAAAATAAAAGTATTTTACGAAATTTGTAAATTTAGGGGAAAACGAGGCGAAAGGGGATAAAAATAGTACCAAAGAAATCGCTGCAGCTAGAATCATGTAATTCCGTATATACGTTCCCCTGACTGCGTAGACACGTAAAACACGAAAATGTTTTTAAATTCCTACTTTTAGGATCAAAATGGGTAAATGGGATAAAGATGGTACCAACCAAACTGCTGTAGCTGGAATAATGAAATTCAGAGAGTACGTTCCTCCGACTGTGTGGATGGTTGGGATTGTAAATGAGTAAAATTGGTCGAGAGGAATAAAGTTTTTTCCTAACAAGTATACAAGAGAACGCCCTCGATAAGCCCTAATAGTTAGGGTACTTTAGGGGACATTTTTTTAATACATTTGAAGTATTATTTTGATTTTGCAGGGATATATTTAAATTTATTTAAATTTTCATAAAAATATCATAATTTTCACTGTCGAGGTAAAGTTTCTATAAAACGTGTTCAAAATAATACACCGTACGACAACTAAAAAAATCGTCGAGCTGGATGATATACGTATGAAAATATAGGCAAAATGGAGTTACTCAGCGTTTTTAGTTTTTCATTTCCTCATCCTGTTGCCCTTTCACTTAAATACAAAGCTCCAAAGGATGGATTTTTCAAAAATTATTTTATATACTTGCCCGCACGCTATGATAACGGCATTAGTGTCAAATTAAAGAAGAGATTATCTATTCAAAATACTTCAAACATGACCCTTCTATCTGCATTAGTTCAGCATTAACGCTTAGTTAAATTTTACCACTTAGTTTTTCTAGTCTATTCATATCTTGATTTTTAAGAGACAACATTTTAAATGGTTATTAAGATTAAACTAATACAGACAGAAGATTGAAATTTAAAGTATTTTTAGCACAAATTCTCTTCTTTGATCTGGCATTTATACCGGTGCCATAGGGTGGGATTAAGTAATAAAAATAATTTTTGAAAAATTATATACTTTGAATCTTTTTAGTCCTTCTAAGAGCCAAAAGTATGAAAAAATAAAAAACTAAAAATACTAATCAACTCTATTTCACCTATAGTTTCAGATGTATATCATATGATTCAAGTGTAATATGGACTGTCGGACAGTGATATAGGCAGTTGTTTATTAAATCACAACATAAAATCAAACTTTATTAAATAAAAGACGTGAAACCGAATATATACAAACACACATCTATAGTACATCAATATTAATGGGGAAATCCGGGGGCTCTTTACAACAGGTCACTAGTTACTGCTATATAGGCTTTTACTTCAGTTTTCAAGTCATTATGGACAAACACCTTCACTTGAAACATGTATTCACCTCGAGGCAATGGCAAATATTCGAACATAACTTCCTCCAGAATTAGATTATCGACAATAAGGTCATGCTGAAAAGTCAAGGCCATAGTGAATTCCATAGTGAGTGAGACTAAGAAATACGTACATCATAGGGACAGGTATGATTGATATTCGAATCCTTTCGCAGAGAATCATACACTAATTTCACGAATGGATATCGTCTACGATTTTGCATGAAATTACAAAAATCGACCGTGTAGTTGTAGAGGAAAGGCCGGTAGCCGCTGAGCTTCTTGTGAAGCGATACATTTATCTGAAATGGAGAGAGGGATGATTTTGTATTAGAACTCCAGTAAATAAGGCAGGAATATTTTGAGCTTTGGAGTGAATGACAAAAGCCAAAGCTCAGTTTTAAGAGTATTCAGATGATGTCATTAGTCACCGGCAATTGGAGCCACTTCAAATGGATATTCAATGAGATCACCCCTCGGCCCATCACTTTCAGTTCACATCTTGGAAATGTTGCAAAATCCTCACGAAATACATCACATTTTATGTTCGTAAATCGCAGAGCAGTTTCGCTCAGCGTTAGGAAAGTACAAAAAAGAAGAAACCTCCGGATAGATTTCATTGTGGCGACTGATGTTTGTGGTTCGTCATAATACCTTTTGTTAACTTCAAAATTGCATTTTCCTAAACGAACTTTAATTGCAGCAAATGGAAATTTTTCACAAGCGTTACTCTATATGTATAGCATGTCATACAAGGATAATTATATTTTAATAGTTTTATATCATCGTTTCTACATAAAGTAAAGTGGCAAAAAGCGTCCGTTTCACTCTGCTGCCCGTAATTTTTCAACCATTTTAATTGTTTTTATGATACGAAAGTAATATACAAAAAATGAAATTAATGAGGAAATTGGATATTATGTTGATTTATCAAGAGTTGATCTGTTATCATCATCTTGACTATTTGGTGGTCAGAAAACGGGCAGTTGTGGCAACTTCAAGCTGCTCAGAATTAGGCTCTCAAATGTGTTTATAATCTGCATCTGCGTCATGGTTCAGTATCATTGTACCTATAAAATATCTTGCCAATAAAAAATAAATTTGTCTGTATATAAAAAACAAATATTATTCTATGTTCACAAGTCCATTTCTTTTTAATTAAACACAAATATAGTCAATGCGAAGAACTCATCGGATGTCAGAATATCGATATGTAGGCTTGAAACAACAAGACAGAGGATTGACTACACAGACAGTGTCCACGAACGATACTTGGGACGACAGAAAATACATATCGTTTCAAATATCATTCATTATAACGCACCACAACAAATTTTGAATTTCAACATTCGAATTTGTTTTTGTTTGTATGGAAATATGTCAAAAACTCTATAATACATATCGTCAAAATGACACGATAATTCGAAAGATACATAATTTCCTCCAGATGCTTCTAATTGTAAAAAATATTAAATGCTTCATATTTTCCATATATTTGTATACCCTCCACCTCCAGGATGGGGGTATACTAACTTTGTCATTCCGTTTGTAACACCTTGAAATATCGACCTGAGAGTATATATATTCTTGATCGTCATAAAATTCTAAGACGATCTAGCCATGTCCGTCCGTCTGTCCGTCTGTTGAAAGCACGCTAGCATCTAAAGGGGGTGAAGTGGGGCAAAAAGGAATAAAAATGGTACATATTAAACGACTAGAAACACGAAATTCGGTGTGTGCATTTCTCTAATTGAGTAGATATATAATATGAAAGTATATTTTCCAAACTCGTACTTTTAAGGGGTAAAATGGGAGTAGAGGGATAAAAATGGTACAAACCAAACGGCTGTACCTGATTGCATAGACAAGTAAAATACACGGATTTTTTTTTAAATTCGTACTTTTTGGGGTTAAAATGCAAAAAGGGGGTAAAAGTAGTACCAATCAAATGACCGCAGCTAGAGTCATGAAATTCGGAGTTTATATTCCTTTGACTACGTAGACATGAAAAATAAAAGGTTTTTTCCAAATTGGTACTTTCAAGGGATACGATGGGTACGGAGGGATAAAAATGGTACCAACCAAACGCCTACACCTGGAATAATGAAATTCGGTGTATACATTCCTCTGATTGCGTAGACAAGTAAAATACACGGATTTTTCAAAATTCGTACTTTTTGGGGTTAAAGTGAAAAAAGGGGATAAAAATAGCACCAATCAAATGACAGCAACTAGAGTCATGAAATTTGGAGTATACATTCCTCTGACTGCGTAGACACGGCAAATAGTAATTAAAATAAACAGATTTTTCGAAATTCGTACTTTTTGGGGTTAAAATGGAAAAAGGGGATACAAAATATGGAAGATCGATATTTTTCGACAACAAAATGTGGTTATTTCGGTAGACCACAATAAACGAAAAATACAAATTGGATATTTTTGTGCAATTTTCATTCTACCCCATTACAATTGAATTCGGGGAAAAAAGTAATATCGGAAACGATTTTTGTATGGGTACTATGTGTATGGTCTATAGAGCGGAAATGGTCAAATCGAGACCGAAATTTGTATCAGATCTGATCAATTTTCACCATAGATGTCTCTAGTTGCATTATAGGCTACTGTGCCAAATTTGATTTGAGAAAATCGGTTTAGCTATGTGGTTTTTAGAGCGGAAAAGGAGCAACATTTATATGGAGGCAATATCTAAATCTGAACAGATTTGCTCCAAATTAAATAGTGTCCGTCCTTGATCCACAAAACGTACTTGTGCCAATTTTTTTTAAGATCGCATAATAATTGCGGCATTTACTTTGATTTGATGAATGGACAGACAGACGGACATCCTTTTGGGTGTTACAAACAAAAGCACAAAGATGTAATACCCTAGTGGAGGGTATAAAAAGGATTTGATTTTACCTAGGGACATGTGGCGGCACGAGAAGGGGCTTGGCAAAAGCGTAACAAGTTTAAAGTGATTATAAAACATTTTCAATTATCAAATTATAACTGATTTTGGCAATCTGATGACCAAAGGTTATGCCAATTTATGTGGGTGGTACCCGAAGGGGTGTGGCAATATCGCCCATATTTCACAATATTCCGATTATCTGCATATACGTTATAACAGCTTAAATTATATCCTCACTCTACAGAGTAGGAGGGTATGCATCATTTGGGACAGAAATGTAATGCATTGAAGGAGTGACTTAACCCATTAAAGACCAGCCAAATTCATTTTTCGCTGTTTCTCACTGTTCGATTAATCGAACACTGGGGCAAAATGGGTTAGTTTAAGTTCGAAGACGGGCGAAATTGCAACGCCCCTTCTGGTACCGCCCACACAAATGGCCCATATTTCTATGTCTAAATTAAAACCAATGTATTCGGATATTCGGAATCAGCTATAGATTTGTATTTTTTAAAGTTTTTATAATATAAAGTTTTTATTTTATAATATATCTTATAGTAGAATTTTATAACAAATATTTGTGTAGAACATTTTGACCCGTTAAACCCCTGTTTTTTAGTGGTGGTTTTCATCCATTCGCATGAAAGTGGCCAAAAATACCCTTGATCAGCTAGAGGGTTAAAATGTTCTACAAAATTGTTCCTCGTAGTGTTTTAAGTAATATGGCTGAAGACATTGTATACATAAAATGTTAGAATCACAAGGTTTCCGATACCGATTCATCATGAGAAAGTGCTAAAGGGAGGGGAAATATTGGACCACCCCTCTAAAATGAACAACTGTCAACGGTTATAATATTAATAATATTAATATTGTGATTTGACTTTATTTTAAATTTGAGTTACTAACTTCAAAAGAAAAGTCTCGGGAACTATATACCGTCTTGAAAAAGTTGATATCTCAGCAACTTCTTTAGCGTCAGCCCAGAAAAAAGTGTGAATGTGTCCGTGTTGCTCTTTTCACCAAAGTCATCAATTGCAACATGTTGCTAGTTTCGATCAGCTATCTAGCAACATGTCGCGAACAACTGTCAACGGTTATAATCTTAATAATATTAATATTGTGATTTGACTTTATTTTAAATTTGAGTTACTAACTTTAAAAGAAAATTCTCAGCAACTTTATCCCGCCTTGAACAAGTTTATGTCTCAGCAACTTCTTCAGCGTCTGCCCAGAAAAAAATGTGAATGTGTCTGTGTTGCCACTTTTCACCAAAGTCATTAGTTGCAACATGTTGTGATCAGTTATCTATAACTGGTTAACGGTTATAATCTCAATAATATTGCTGTGATTTGACTTTATTTTAAATTTGAGTTATTAACTACAAAAGAAAAGTCTCAGCAACTTTATACCATCTTGAAAAAGTTGATGTCTCAGTAACTTCTTTAGCGTCAGCCCAGAAAAAAGTGTGAATGGGTCTGTGTTGCTTCTTTTCACCAAAGTCATCAATTGCAACATGTTGCTACGGTTATAAACTTAATATTAATTGACAATTATTTGTTGCTGAGACATTCAATTAGAGATATGATATGATTTGTATGGCCTCAGAAAGATCTCAATCTCAGATTGAAAGATTGATTTGTAAGCAAAGCTTTTTTAATTATATATTGAATTCCAAGAAAAAAACGTTCTAATCATTGTGTACAATGTTTGCAGAACATTGGGGCGTATAATTGATATTAATTATGTGAAGCTTAACAAATATTCATCTAAATCTTGCTACAAAGAAGATATTAGAACGGGTTAAATGTCATTTCGAAGGAAATGCCGAACGCTTCAATGTTTATTAAAACCAATTTCAAAAGAATTGTGTTAGATTTGCTCAAAAGGACATTTTACGAATAGAATTTCTTCGAATCCATTTATTTTAGTTTTGAATTGAATGGAAAAATTCAAGGACATTACACTGTTCTGCTCAAGAATACAGTGTTTATTAAGTTCTGGGCAAAATTGTGTACAATTAGTGAACACATAACGATAATATTTGCAGTACATTCGTACGTATAATTAATATTAATTATGCGGAACTTTACAATATTCCATATAATTTTTGCTACAAAAAATATATTGAAGTAGTTTAAATGGCATTTTAAAGCCTAGACCGAACGCTCTAATATTTGTCTAAGCCAATTTAAAAAGAAATATTTTCAATAGTTTTTCTCAAAGAGATAATTAGCGGAAGAAATTGTTCGAGTCTATTTTTTTAGTTATTGGCTTTGGGCACGACATTGGTGCGTAAAATTGGCATTAATTATGGGAAACTATGCGAGAATAAATATAAATCATGTTGCTAAGAAGATATTGGAATGGTTTCAATACCATTTTAAAGCAAATCCCAAAAGCTTTAATATATGCCACAGCCAACTTCAAAATAAATGTGTTAATCTTGCTCAAAGTGAGAATTTTCTTGGAATCTATTTTTTTTAGTTTTCGATAATTGGCCATAATGTGAGTTGAATGAAAAATTCCAGAACATTACAATGTTCTAGGCAAGTGCTTATTGAGTTCGAGGCAAAAATTGATAATTAGTGTGTACAATTAGCACATTAGTGCGTATAATTGATATTAATTATGTTACATTTTACAAAATTCCATATAATTATTGCTACAAAAAAGATATTGTAGTAGTTTAAATGACATTTTAAAGCCTAGACCGAACACTTTAATATTTGTCTAAGCCAATTTAAAAAGAAATATTTCAAATAGTTTTTCTCAAAGAGATAATTAGCGGAAGAAATTTTTCGAGTCTATTTTTTTAGTTATTGGCTTTGGGCACGACATTGGTGCGTAAAATTGGCATTAATTATGGGAAACTATGCGAGAATAAATATAAATCATGTTGCTAAGAAGATATTGGAATGGTTTCAATACCATTTTAAAGCAAATCCCAAAAGCTTTAATATATGCCACAGCCAACTTCAAAATAAATGTGTTAATCTTGCTCAAAGTGAGAATTTTCTTGGAATCTATTTTTTTTAGTTTTCGATAATTGGCCATAATGAATGAAAAATTCCAGAACATTACAATGTTCTAGGCAAGTGCTTATTGAGTTCGAGGCAAAAATTGATAATTAGTGCATTGGTGCGTATAATTGATATTAATTATGTTATATTTTACAAAATTGCATTTAATTGTTGCTACAAAGAAGATATTGGAATGGCTTAAAAGACATTTTAAAGCAAAGACCGAACGCTTTAATATTTGTCTAAATCAATTTCACAAGAAATGTGTTAGTTGTCCTCAAAGAGATAGATTAGCGAAAGAAATTTTGTGAGTCTATTTATTTTAGTTTTCGACCTTACAGCTATAATGTGCATTAAAAAGTTCAAAGACATTGCAATGTGCTCGGCAAGCATGCTGTTTTATTGAGATCTGTGACAATTAGTGTGTATAATTAGAGTATATATAACGATAATATTTTTTGGCGTCTAATATTAATTATGTGAACTTTACAAAATTCCAACTCAATCTCTCAATTAAAATTGTTTACCTTAAATTTCTAGGTTCACATACTAGCAAGTCATACTGCATTAGCTAAATATGCGTAGCAACCAAATCAGAAGAATGCTTAAATATTTTACGGGGAATATCTAAAATTTGGAAATTGCTCTATATGCGACGGTCCATGAAGCGATATAATTGGAATAGTATACAAATAATGAGCTTATATTTAAGGGTATCACCATATTAGCAAAACACTCGGGCAGAAGAAGCCAACAGTAGCGGCAAACATTAGCGGAGAAATTGTTGTCCTTTCTAATACAATAATTGTCCATAGACATCTATTGACTGCAATTTATTTATATCAGACAAAAAACCGCCCAACCAACCAACATCAGTTGCCACAATGAAATCTATTGGGAAGTTGCTGCTTTTCATCACCTGCCTAACGCTGGCCGAAACTGGTCTGCGCTTTACGAATCTAAAATGTCAGGCATTCCGACCAGATTTTGCAACATTCCAAAGATGTGAACTCAATGTCGTTGGGCGAGATGTAATTTCCTTGAATATTCATGTGAATGTGATTCACGAGCCGGTGTCTAATATTACGGTGAGTTTAGGAACACGCGAAGCTGAGGCTGATGTCATCATCTGTACACATCACACATTATTTTTTCCAATCACCACTTGCCAGTGGTGTGGAAATAATTTTGAGTTTCTGGAATTTTTCAAAAACTCTGACTCGTATTGCTGTCCGTCTCTCTCTCTCTTTTTCAGATGAATTTGTCACTTCACAAGAAGGTCAGTGGCTACCGACCTTTTCTCTACAACCACACTGTCGATTATTGCCAGTTCCAGAGAAATCGCAAACGCTATCCATTTGTGAAAATATTCCATGATGCTCTGCTTAAGCACTCAAATATGAATCATACCTGCCCCTATGACGTACGTATTGAATTCGGCAAATGGACCTTTTGACTTAAACGTTTCATTTTTAGCATGACATTATTGTGGACAATTTAATTCTGCAGGTGGACATGTTCAAATATATGCCATTGCCTCGTGGTGAATACATGTACCAAATGAAGGTGTTTGTCTATAATGACTTGAAAGCCGATGTCAAAGTCTATGTGGCGATAAATAGTGATCTGTAGTAAATGAGCCGCAGTTTTCCTCAACTATATGTCTATACTATCTGTTGTATGTCTATTTCGTGTTAATTGATGTCTGGGTACTGTGTGATTTTTGCTTTGTCTTTAAATGTAATATTTTATAAATGTTAATTGCACTGTGGAACAAAATAAAACTTTAAAACTACAACACTACGAGGAGCATTTTTGTAGAATATTTAAGCCTCTAGCTCTTCGATATAGGCGTCTTTTTGGCCATTTTAGATGGGGCTCAATATTTCTCTCTCTTTCACATTCTTATGATGATGAACCGGCATAGGAAACCTTGTGATCCTTACATTTTATGTGTAGGATGTGTTCAGCAATATTACTTAGAATTCTACGAGGAACATTTTTGTGGAACATTTTTACCCTCTAGCTCTTCGATATATGCGTCTTTTTGGCCATTTTAGATGGGGGTCAATATTTACCCTTTTTGCACATTCTTATGATGATGAATCGACATAGGAAATCTTGTGATCCTTATATTTTAAGTATAGGATGTGTTTAGCAACATTACTTAAAACACAACGAGGAGCATTTTTGTGGAACATTTTTACCCTCTAGCTCTTCGATATATGCGTCTTTTTGGCCATTTTAGATGGGGGTCAATATTTCCCCCTTTTGCACATTCTTATGATGATGAATCGACATCGGAAATCTTGTGATCCTTATATTTTAAGTATAGGATGTGTTTAGCAACATTACTTAAAACACAAAGAGGAGCATTTTTGTGGAACATTTTTACCCTCTAGCTCTTCGATATATGCGTCTTTTTGGCCATTTTAGATGGGGGTCAATATTTCCCCCTTTTGCACATTCTTATGATGATGAATCGACATCGGAAATCTTGTGATCCTTATATTTTAAGTATAGGATGTGTTTAGCAACATTACTTAAAACACAACGAGG
Organism: Polietes domitor; assembly: GCA_947397865.1. NCBI lineage: Eukaryota > Metazoa > Arthropoda > Insecta > Diptera > Muscidae > Polietes > Polietes domitor. Next base: position 178,318,811 of record OX377619.1, read on the forward strand.
AGCATTTTTGTGGAACATTTTTACCCTCTAGCTCTTCGATATATGCGTCTTTTTGGCCATTTTAGATGGGGGTCAATATTTCCCCCTTTTGCACATTCTTATGATGATGAATCGACATAGGAAATCTTGTGATCCTTATATTTTAGGTATAGAATTTGTTTAGCAACATTACTTAAATCAGAACGGGGAGCATTTTTGTAGAATATTTTAACCCTCTAGCTCTTCGATATAGGCGTCTTTTTGGCCATTTTAGATGGTGCTCAATATTTCCCTCTCTTTCAAATTCTTATGATGATAAATCGGCATAGGAAACCTTGTGATCCTTATATTTTAAGTATAGGATTTGTTTAGCAACATTACTTAAATCACAACGAGGAGCATTTTTGTAGAACATTTTTACCCTCTAGCTGTTCGATATATGCATCTTTTTGGACATTTTAGATGGGTGTCAATATTTCCCCCTTTTGCACATTCTAATGCTGATGTATCGACATAGGAAATCTTGTGATCCTTATATTTTAAGTATAGGATGTGTTTAGCAACATTACTTAAATCACAACGAGGAGCATTTTTGTGGAACATTTTTAACCTCTAGCTCTTCGATAGGCGTCTTTTTGGCCATTTTTAGATGGGGGTCAATATTTCCCCTTTTGCACATTCTTATCGGCGTAGGAAACCATGTGATCCTTACATTTTAGGTATAGGATATGTTCAGCAATATTACTTAGAACTCTACGAGGAACATTTTTGTGGAACATTTTAACCCTCTAGCGCCTCAATAAAGAGGTCTTTTTGGTCCCTTTTTGGGAAAAGGATAAAAAACACCTCTAAAACCGGTGATCAAGGGATCAACATGTTCTACAAAAATATTTGCCATAAAATTCTACTAAAAGTCTCTGAATGCATCAACACTCAAAACTCAACTTAAATGTCGGAAAGTGGTCAAAACTTAAAATTCATTTTTGGGGTCAATATTTCCCCTTTTTGCACATTCTTGTGATGAATCGCTATAGGAGACTTTGTGATCTTTACATTTTAGGTAAAGCGTGTGTTCAGCAATATTACTTAGAATACTACGGGAAACATTTTTTTTGAACATTTTAACCCTCACTTTAGGGGTCTTTTTGGTCCCTTTTGTGGAAAAGGATAAAAAACACCCCTAAAACCGGGATTCAAGGGGTCAACATGTTCTACAAAAATATTTGCCACAAAGTTCTACTATAAGTCTCTGAATACAATAAAACTCAAAACTCAACTTAAATGCCGGAAAGAGGTCAAAGCTTAAAATTCATTTTAGGGTTAATTTTGTACTTTTTTCGAATAGGTGCTAAACTAACCCACAAAAGTAAATATTAGTGGGATGACGTGAATGGAAAAAATATTCTACGTCAAATTTCACCATAAGTCACAGAACAAAAGAAATCCGTAGATATAATATATATAGAAATGAAATATCAGCACAAATTTGGGTATTTAAAAAAATAAATTATTTATTAAATATTTCTTCCAGCTCTATGTAATTCTATACGGCTTTCAGACAATATAAAAAATGAATACTCTAGGCTTTTTAGCGTTCTTCATGTTTGACGAAATCTTTTGTTAATACCTAAAATTTTAAATAATTAAAAGAAGTCTGTATGGTATCCCATTTATATATCCTTGCATGACTCTCACAGCGACTACAACCGTTGATAGTTGCTAGAAACATGTTTCTTGATATCTGATCACGACTAGCAACATGTTGCGGTTGCTCACATTCGTGAAAAGAGGCAACATATAAACGCTTTTTCTAGGCTTCTAAAGGGTGATTTTTTAAGAGCTTGATAACTTTTTTAAAAAAAAAAAACGCATAAAATTTGCAAAATCTCATCGGTTCTTTATTTGAAACGTTAGATTGGTCCATGACATTTACTTTTTGAAGATAATTTCTTTTAAATGTTGACCGCGGCTGCGTCTTAGGTGGTCCATCCGCTTAGTCCAATTTTGGCATTTCCACGTTTTTGAGTAACAGAGACCCAATTGGTGCGAACGGCGACGAATCGAAAATTGGTGGTCATCATTAACACTGGCCGATACAGCTGCGATATTTTCTTCAGTTCGCACTCTACGTAAGCGTGTTGGTGGTTTAATGTCCAACAATGTAAATTTGGTGCGAAATTTAGTCACAATAGCCCGAATAGCCGCTTCAGTGGGTCGATTAAACTGACCATAAAATGGAAGCGCGCAATGAACTTTCTTAACAGAGCACGCATTTTGATAATAAAATTCAATAATTTGCAAGCGTTGTTCGTTTGTAAGACGATTCATGATGAAATGTCAAAGCATACTGAGCATCTTTCTCTTTGACACCATGTCTGAAATCCCACGTGATCTGTCAAATACTAATGCATGAAAATCCTAACCTCAAAAAAATCACTCTTTAGTAATAAATATTTTGTAGACAACAAAAGTTGCTGAGACATTGACTTTTTAAGCGCAAAAGTAATTGAGACATTAACTTTTTCTAGACAGGAAAAAGTTGCTGAGGCGTCAACTTTTTCTAGACGGCAACAAGTTGCTGAAACATCAACTTTTTCTAGACGACAACACGTTGCTGAGACATCAACTTTTTCTAGACGGCAAAGAGTTGCTGAGACATCAACTTATTCTAGACGGCAACACGTTGCTGAGACATCAACTTTTTCTAGGCGGAAAATGTTGCGAGGCCTTAAAATTGAAATATGAGTGTTTGCCTATTCCATCAACACTCGCAACAATGATAAAATTCCTGCTGGAAGGATGAATTACATGATATTCACAGCGACTACAGCCGTTGATAGTTGCTAGCGACATGTTGCTAGATATCTGATTACGACTTGCGGTTACTAAGATTTGCAAAAAGTGGCAACATATTCACACTTTTTCAAGGCTTCTAGAAATAAACATTTTGTAGGCGGCAAAAGTTGCTGAGACATTGACTTTTAGGCGCTAAAGTAGTTGAGACATTAACTATTTCTAGACGGGAAAAAGTTTCTGAGACATCAACTTTTTCTAGACGGCAACTAGTTGCTGAGACATCAACTTTTTCTAGACGGGAAAAAGTTGCTGAGGCATCAACATTTTCTAGACAACATGTTGCTGAGGCATCAACTTGTTCTAGACGGCAACAAGTTGCTGAGGCATCAACTTGTTCTAGACGGCAACGAGTTGCTGAGGCATCAACTTGTTCTAGACGGCAACAAGTTGCTGAGGCATCAACTTTTTCTAGGCCGCAACAAGTTGCTGAGACATCAACTTGTTCTAGACAGCAACAAGTTGCTGAGACATCATATTCTTCTAGACGGCAACAAGTTGTTGAGACGTCAACTTATTCTAGACGGGAAAAAGTTTCTGAGACATCAATTTTTTCTAGACGGCAACTAGTTGCTGAGACATCAACTATTTTTAGACCGCAACAAGTTGCTGAGGCATCAACTTGTTCTAGACAGCAATAAGTTGCTGAGACATCATATTCTTCTAGACGGCAACAAGTAGATGAGACATCAACTTTTTGTAGACGGGAAGAGTTGCTGAGGCATCAACTTTTTTCATACCGCAACAAGTTGCGAGACATCAACGTTTTCTAGGCGGAAAAATTTATTGATATCACAATTTTTCTATGGGCGAATAGTTGCCCAGAAACTTTTCCATGAACAAATAGTTGCCCAGCAACTTTGCTATGTGTCAGTTGCCCAACATGTCTTCTATTGACGAATAGTTGTCCAGCAAATTTTTCATGGATGAATAGTTGCCGAGCAACATTCTGTTCAGAAATGTTGCCCAGCTACTTTTCTAAGGAAGAATAGTATAATAGAATAATAAATAGTTCAGAAATGTTGCCTGGCAACTTTCTATAAATAGTTGGCCAGCAACTTTTCTGAAGAAGAGTAGTTGCCCAGCATGTCTTCTATTAACAAATAGTCTTCCATGGAAGAATAGTTGCCCAGCAACATTCTGTTCAGAAATGTTGCCCAGCTTTTTTTTTAATGTAGAATAGTTGCCCAGCAAATTTTCTATAGAAGAATTGTTGCCCAGCAAATTTTCTATAGAAGAATTATTGCCCAGCAAATTTTCTATAGAAGAATTGTTGCCCAGCAAATTTTCTATAGAAGAATTGTTGCCCAGCTAATTTTCTATAGAAGAAATGTTGCCCAGCAACTTTTCTATTGAAGAAATGTTGCCCAGCAACTTTTCTATAGAAGAAATGTTGCCCAGCAACTTTTCTATAGAAGAAATGTTGCCCAGCAACTTTTCTATAGAAGAAATGTTGCCCAGCAACTTTTCTATAGAAGAAATGTTGCCCAGCAACTTTTCTATAGAAGAAATGTTGCCCAGCAACTTTTCTATAGAAGAAATGTTGCCCAGCAACTTTTCTATAGAAGAAATGTTGCCCAGCAACTTTTCTATAGAAGAAATGTTGCCCAGCAACTTTTCTATAGAAGAAATGTTGCCCAGCAACTTTTCTATAGAAGAAATGTTGCCCAGCAACTTTTCTATAGAAGAAATGTTGCCCAGCAACTTTTCTATAGAAGAAATGTTGCCCAGCAGCTTTTCTATAGATGAATAATTGCCCAGCAACTTTTCCGAAGAAGAGTAGTTGCCCAGCATGTCTTCTATTAACAAATAGTCTTCCATGGACGAATAGTTGCCCAGCAACATTTTGTTCAGAAATGTGTCCCAGCAACATTTCCGTGGACTAATAGTTGCCCAACAACTTTTTCATAGACAAGTAGTTGTCCAGCAACTTTTCTATGGACGGGAAAAAGTCGGTGGTCCGTCTAGAAAAAGTTGCTGAGGCATCAACTTTTTCTGATGGAGAGACTGAAAATTAGATTCAAATGACATATTAGATTATCTTAGCGTTTGCTTAGAGCATCTTCAATTACATTAGGAATTAATATTAAAAAAATACCCCGACGCTCTGTGAATAGCAATTTGAGTTTATCTCCCATTGTGTGCTTTAATTGATTTTTCCGGTGCTGTTTAATTTGTTCCATTTGATTGTTTGTGTAATTGGGTTTACTTCGTTGTAAACGAATGAAAACAATATAAAAAATTCAGTAAATGTTGACCAAAATGTAATTTATATTATATCACAGGACACCGCCGCCAACAGTATGTGTGTATTGTTGTCGCTGCTAAGTGTTGTAAAATGTAACTGTGTTTCAAAATTTGTACAACAAACTTTTTAAAAAACAATAACACAAAGCAACGCAATAGAAATAGAAATAAGAAAATGAAAGACAATTTTCTCGGATATTAAGTAAAGTGTTTACGATAGTCTTAAGACTCCGCAAAAAGTCAACAACACCGAAAAGGAAATCACAGAGCTGCTCCTCCCCCTACACATACAGATACAGCACAGTAAGGACATCAGCAGCCAAAGGAACAGCCAGCCATCACCAAGGCATCTACAAAAGTTTTTGAATGACTTAAGACAGTGGAAAACACTCTAAGCTGACAGCGGAGAAGAAGAAAAACTGAAAAGACGACGAAAGAAATGTCACACGCATTTTGAAATAGAAACCGTGGTTGGCGTTGTTGTTCTTGTTGGAGTGTTATAAAAATCCGCCTGAAATTGCCAACTGCCAGCACCACGAGCAAGCCACCAAGCAACAACAACAAGAACAGGCAGCAATTTGAGCGTTTTCACATAAACTGCACTTGAACTTTGGCAGTAACAGTTGTCAACGCATAAACATCACAAAATCGTTCGAGGGCACAATTTCGCTGTGTTGCCCGCCCCACAGCCCCTGGATGTGGTTCAGTGTGGTTCGCTATCAGCTGCTGTGTCTATTCCCCTCACCCACAAGGAGTGTTGCTATCGTGCTGCTTCTGGGGAAATCTCCGAGCAGTGCTTAAAGTTGTTTTGGAACGTGACTTACCATCGGTGGGACGTTCACCAGCGCACTTTGGTTAGACATACACGTCGCATGCAAGCCGTAGAAAATAAACTATTTCCTCTGTGTCATCAAGTCTACTAAATCAAATTCAATGATTTGTGGAATTTATTGGAAAATCACATTTAAGAAAATTTAATACAATTTTCAATTTGAGGCAATTTAGAGACTGCGCGAGTGCTTGAATTGAATTAAGGCAAACTGCTGGGATAAAGCAACAAAATCTTTTAAATCAGATAGACATATGAGAGAGAGAAAAAGATATTGGATGAAGCACAAGGAAAATATATTTCGATATATGTATGCAGTACGGGGAGGTAAATTGAGTGATGTCTCAGGAACTTTTTTCCGGCCTAGAAAAAGTTGATATCTCAGCAACTTTTTTCCAGCCTAGAAAAAGTTGATGTATCAGCAACTTTTTCCGCCCAGAAAAAGTTTATGTCTCAGCAACTTTTTCCCGCCTACAAAAAGTCGATACCTCAGAAACTTTTCCTCGTCTAGAAAAAGTTGGTGTTCCGCAAATTTTTCTGGAAATAAGTCAGCCATAGAAAATTTCTGGGCAATTATTCGTCCATGGAAAAGTTGCTGAGCAATAGAAAAGTTGTTGAGCAACAAATTGTAGGGCAACTATTCGACCATAGAAAAGTTTCTAGGCAACTCCTTGAAAAAGTTGCTGGGCAACATTTCTGAACAGAATATTTCTGGGCAACTATTCTCCCACAGAAAAGTTGCTGGGCAACATTGCTGAACAGAACTAAACGCCCATAGAAAAGTTGCTGGGCAACTTCTCGTCTCAGCAATTTTTTCCGTCTAGAAAAATTTGATATCTCAACAACTTTTTCCCGTCTAGAAAAAGTTGATGCTTCAGCAACTTTTTCCCGTCTAGAAAAAGTTGATGCCTCAGCAACTTTTTCCCGTCTAGAAAAAGTTGATGCCTCAGCAACTTTTTCCCGTCTAGAAAAAGTTGATACCTCAGCAACTTTTTCCCGTCTAGAAAAAGTTGATGCCTCAGCAACTTTTTCCCATCTAGAAAAAGTTGATGCCTCAGCAACTTTTCCCATCTAGAAAAAGTTAATGCCTCAGCAACTTTTTCATGTCTAGAAAAAGTTGATGCCTCAGCAACTTTTTCTCGTCTAGAAAAGGTTGATGCCTCAGCAACTTTTTCCCATCTAGAAAAAGTTGATGCCTCAGCAACTTTTTCTCGTCTAGAAAAAGTTAATACCTCAGCAACTAAAGTTAAAAGTTGCTGGGCAACTATTCGTCCATGAAAAGTTTGCTGGACAACGATTCGTCCATGGAAAAGCTGCTGGGCAACTATTCTTCCATAAAAAAGTTGCTGAGCAACTATTGGTTCATGGAAAAGTTGCTGGGCAACTAGTCGTCCACGTAAAAGTTCCTGGGTAACATTTCTGAACAGAATGTTGCTGGGCAACTACTCGCCAATAGAAAAGTAGCTGAGCAATTATTCGTCCATAGAAAAGTCGCTGGACAACTATTCTTCCATAAAAAAGTTGCTGGGCAACTATTCGTCCACGTAAAATTTCCTGGGTAAAATATCTTAACTGAATGTTGCTGGGCAACTACTCACCAATAGAAAAGTTGCTGGGCAATTATTCATCCATGGAAAAGTCGCGGGGAAACTATTCGTCCATGGAAAGCTGCTGGGCATAAAAATGTTTCTGGGCAACTATTCGTCCACGTAACAGTTCCTGGGTAACTTATCTTAATTGAATGTTGCTGGGCAACATTTCTGAACAGAATGTTGCTGGGCAACTATTCGTCCATGGAAAGATACTGAGCAACATTTCTGAACAGAATGTTGATGGGCAACTATTCATTCATACAAAAGTTTCTGGGCAACATTTCTGAACAGAATGTTGCTGGGCAACTACTCAGCAATAGAAAAGTTGCTGTGCAATTATTCATCCATGGGAAAGTAGCTGGGCAACTATTCGTTCACGTAAAAGTTCCTGGGTAACATATCTTAATTGAATGTTGCTGGGCAACATTTCTGAACAGAATGTTGCTGGGCAACTACTCGCCAATAGAAAAATTGCTGTGCAACTATTAGTCCATGTTAAAGTCGCTGGTCAACTATTCGTCCATGGAAAAGGCGCTGGGCAATTATTCGTCCATGGAAAGGTACTGGGCAACAATTCTGAACTGAATGTTGCTTGGCAACTATTCATCCATACAAAAGTTTCTGGGCAACATTTCTGAACAGAATGTTCTCCTATAGAAAAGTTCCTGGGCAAAATTTCTTAACAGAATATCGCTGGGCAGTAAATCGAAAAGTTACTGGACAACTTCTCGTCCATAGAAAAGTTGCTGGGAAACTTCTTGTCATAGCAATTTTTTCCGACCAGAAAAACTTCATGTCCCAGCGACTTTTCCCGCCCAGAAAAAGTGGATACCTCGTCAACTTTTTCCGTCCAGGAAAAGTCTCAGCAACTTTTTCACAGCAACTTTCTTTCAAATGTTTAATTTTTTATATTTAAATTTTTGAACGTTTTTTCACAAAGCTATTTACTTTTCCATCTTTTATTTGGCCCTTGTTGTTTATAAACTGTTCGGTTTTTATGTGCAAAGTAAATTGGTCCTGTAATTTCTGGAATTCCTTTGAAAAGGCAAAATGGCCTCATTACCAAATGTAGTCAGTCCTAGACCCTTTTATCATCTCGTTCCCCCCTTCTGACTAATTATAATTTACTCATTGTGTTACTTTTAATTGTATTTTCATTGTTATTATGCGAACACTTTAAGTATTCAACTCGGGCCAACTATCCTTTAGCTGGCTGGGTTCCCTTTGTGGTCAATTGCTAGAAAACAAACATCAGTGAGAGCAGCCTCAGTCTCTGCACCATGGCCAACACCAGCTATCATCCGTTTGCTATAAACAATGGCAATGGTAGGAAGTTTGTGTGCTGTTGGTTTTTGCTTTTTTCTCTGCTTTTTTGAAGCCACTTCAATGCTTTTAAGTTAAAATAAATCATTTTATGGCAAATAGCCCTTGAGTCCTGTATAACAAGCCGACTCACTCACTCAGTTGAGAGAGTGAGTGAGTAGCTTCTTCTTCTTTTGCAGGCACTTCATGGTAATGGAGGGCAAACGGACGACGATGAACTAAGGCTTGGATATGTTTTTTTCAATTTTAAAGATATTTCTTCTTGCAACGCTAGAGGCTCTGCACAAAAATAAACTGAAATTGTAATGTTGTACTTGAACACCTTCCCCAGAATGGAGTGCAATTGAAGAGTGTGCAAATTAATTCATGCATTTTTATACAAAATCTATTATTTTCGTATTACTTTGAAATTGCTATATGAAATGGAAACTATATATTTTTATATCTTCGTACTGACGAGGAAAGTTTGCTGAAAATGTAAACATTTACTTTAGTTGCCATGGAAACGTCTGAATAGGATTCCATCTCTCTGGGAGTTTCCTTACTTTGTGCTTTGTTCGGCAAAGACAGAAACAAGAAACTATTTTGCGAAGTACTAAACAGAGAACTTTCTTAGTTTTCTTTGATGGCGGACACTCGAAGCAAAATGTCGGATCTGAAGCTCAGTAGGAAACACGAAATACAAAATTAAGACAAAGTTGTTGAGGCAAAAGTTGCAGGAACATGTTTCATTAGAGAAAAGTTGTTGAGCAACATTTCTGAAGAGAATGTTGCTAGGTAACATTTTGTCATAGCTAAGATGCTGAGTAGCTTTTTGACATAGGAATGTCGATGGACTATTTATTTGAGCCATTTTTCGTCCATAGATAAGTTGCTTGACAACTATTGGTACATCGAAAAGTTGCTGAGAATAATTCGTCCATAGAAAAGTTCCTGAGCTCTATTCATTCAAAGAAAAGTTTCTGGGCAACTATAAGTCCGTAGAAAAGTTGCTGGTCAACTATTCGTCCCTGGAAAAGTTGCTGGGCAACTATTCGTCCATAGAAAAGTTATTGGGCAATTATAAGTCCATGAAAAGGTTGTTCGGCAACTATTTGTCCCTGGAAAAGTTGCTGTTCAATTCTTCGTCCATTGAAGGAAGTTGCTGGGCCACTCTTCGTGCATAGAAAAGTTGCTGGTCAACTATAAGTCCATGGAAAAGTTGCTGGGCAACATTTATCAACTGAATGTTGTTGTGCAACTTTTCCGTCCATAGAAAAGTTGCTGGGCAACATTTCTCAACAGAATGTTGCAGGACAACTATTCGTCCACAGATCTACTCGTCCATAGAAAAATTTCTTGACTACCATACGACCATAGAAAAGTTACTAGGCAACTACTCGTCCATAGAAAAATTTCTTGGCAACATATCTCAACAGAATGTGGCTGGCCAACATTTCTTAACAGAATTTTGCTGGACAACTATTCGTCCACACAACTACTCGTCCATAGAAAAATTTCTTGACTACCATACGACCATAGAAAAGTTACCGGGCAACTATTCGTATATAGAAAAGTTGCTGGGCAACATTTCTGAACAGCATATTGCTCGGCAACTAATCGTCCATTGAAAAGTTGGCGGACAAATTCTCATCCATTGAAAAGTTGCTGGACAACTATTTGTCCATAGAAAAGTTGCTGGGCAACATTTCTTAATGAGAAACATTTCTCAACAGAATGTTACTGGGCTACATTTAATAACATAATGTTGGTGGGTAACACTTCTAAATAATATGTTGCTGGGCAACTATTCGTCCATGGAAAAGTTGCTGGAAAACATTTTACAACAGAATGTTGCTGGACAACATTTCTCAACAGAATGTTGCTTGGAAACTAATCGCCATAGTAAATTTGCTCGACAAGTTCTCGTACATAGAAAAGTTGCTGGGCAATATTTCTGAACAGAATATTGCTCGGCAACTAATCGTCCATTGAAAAGTTGGCGGACAAATTCTCATCCATTGAAAAGTTGCTGGGCAACTATTTGTCCATAGAAAAGTTGCTGGGCAACATTTCTCAATGAGAAACATTTCTCAACAGAATGTTACTTGGCTACCTTTATTAACAGAATGTTGGTGGGCAACATTTCTAAATGATATGTTGCTGGGCAACTATTCTTCCATGGAAAAGTTGCTGGGAAACATTTTACAACAGAATGTTGCTGGATATGGGCAGCATTTCTAAACAAATGTTGCTGGGCAACATTTCTCAACAGAATGTTGCTGGACAACATTTCTCAAAAGAATGTTGTTTGGAAACTTATCACCATAGTAAATTTGCTCGACAAGTTCTCGTACATAGAACAGTTGCTGGGAAACATTTCTGAACAGAATATTGCTCGGCAACTAATCGTCCATTGAAAAGTTGGCGGACAAATTCTCATCCATTGAAAAGTTGCTGGGCAACTATTTGTCCATAGAAAAGTTGCTGGGCAACATTTCTCAATGAGAAACATTTCTCAACAGAATGTTACTTGGCTACCTTTATTAACTGAATGTTACTGGGATACATTTATCAACAGAATGTTGTTGGGCAACATTTCTAAATAATATGTTGCTGTGCAACTATTCGTCCATAGAAAAGATGCTGGGAAACATTTCACAACAGAATGTTGCTGGATATTACTTCTCAACAGAATGTTGATGGGCAACATTTCTAAACAATATGTTGCTGGGCAACTATTTGTCCATAGAAAAGTTGCTGGCCAACATTTATCAACAGAATGTTATTGGGCTACATTTCTTAACAAATGTTGCTGGGCAACATGTCTCTACAGAATGTTGCTGGACAACATTTCTAAACAAAATATTAGGCAAATTTTTGACACTGAAATGTTTCTGGACAACTTTTTCGACCTAGAAAAGTTGCTGGACAACATTTTTGGCATAGAAATGTTGCTGGACAACATTTATGGCATAAAAATGTTGCTGGGCAGCTCTTTTTTCAAATGAACGTTGTGGGGCATCTTTTTTGTTACAGAAAAGTTGCTGAGCAACTGGCATTTAAAATAAAAGATGTTGGACAAAATTTTTGCTTGGCAATTATTTTTCGAGTGTACACCTTGGCAGCTGCAAGCTGTACAAATTGTTGAGTATTTATATTATGTTTCATATGCGATGTTTAACATATAAAAATAAATATGTATGTATGTGGATGTATATGCACACGTCGTCCGTATATCAACATAGTCTCGCTCGCATAAAGCCCTGACATAAATTTGCAGCTATTTTTACAAAGAACAGCAGTTCTTCAACAAAATCGTTTACATTTTTAACACACGGAACACCGACCAAGGAACACCAACAACAAATAATAATAATAATAATATTTTATTAAAAATTTATAAATTTCTATTTGCTGTTTGCTTCCGGGTCGCCGCTGTGCAAGTAAGCCATGTTCATACACTCGGCCACATTTTTCACTATTAAATTGGTATTAAAAAAAACAATTTTCAAACATTACGTACGGCGAACAGCACACTGTATGCATGTATGTGAATTCCTGGAGGTATTACCAAAGCCAAACATAGGAAAATGACCAAAATCTGTTGGTAACCGGTAACACATACTCTGGTTATATGAAATGTAGAATACACGAACATATGAGTACCTGAACATTGGACAAAAAGGTGCCATGTTTGCTGAACAAGCAGCATGGTAGGTACTGGCGGGAAAAGCAAACCAAAGCCAAAAAATGGCTGAAATAAAGTCCAACAATAACACTTAAATGTTTAACAAATATAAATAGTTTCGAAAAAAAAGCAACATATGCGAAGTGGACTTGAAGAATTTAAAATCGAATAAAAGCGAAATATTGCGGCTGGACAAGAAGTTGCACACAAGCAGGTAGCAGCGAAGGATATTCTAGCAAAGGATATATGTTTGTTCTGATTGACGGAAGGACATTGTCTAAAACAAATCAGTAATTGGGGGAAATATGAGCAGAGTAACAGTCGTTTCATAAGAACAAATAATATAATCGAGAACTTCTTTAAATGTATTTATTTAGTCGAAAAGAAAAGGTAAACAAATGTTATTTTACAAAGAAATTAAAAAAACTACAGCTTATAACAGAACAATCAAAAAATTTTAGCAACTTTTCGCTTCACCCGAGTAAAGTTTAGCAACATTTTGCTGAGACAATTTGAACTACTTCTATACTAAAGGGTGACTTTTTGGTTATTATCTTTTTGGCAACACTGTTTTAAACAGCTGACGCACGTTTCGTGTTTTGTTTCACTGTCAAACATCTTCAGTTTGGTCTACAAACGAAAAACGCTTGTAAATTAAATTTTAAGAAAGTTCATCGCGCGCTTCCATTTTATGGTCAGTTTAATCGACCCACTGAAGCGGCTATTCGGGCTATTGTGTCTAAATTTCGCACCAACTTTACATTGTTGGACATTAAACCACCAACACGCTTACGTAGAGTGCGAACTGAAGAAAATATCGCAGCTGTATCGGCCAGTGTCAATGATGACCATCAATTATCGATTTGTTGCCGTTCGCAGCAATTGGGCCTCTGTTACTCAACAACGTGGAAAATTTTGCGGAAGGATTAAGGTGTGATGCCTTTCAAAATACAGCTGGTGCTAGAATTGATGCCGAACGTCCTACCGCAACGTAAAATTTTTAGTGAATGGGCTCTTGGAAAGTTAGCCGAAGATCCACTTTTATACCGAAAAATTGTGTTCAGCGACGAAGCTCATTTTTGGCTCAATGGATGCGTAAATAGGCAGAATTGTCGATTTTGGAGTGAATATCAGCCAGAAGCATTGCAAGAGCTACCAATGCATCCAGAAAATGTCACAGTTTGGTGCGGTTTATGGGCTGGTGGCATCATTGGACCGTACTTCTTCAAAGATGGTGCGAATCGTAACGTAACTGTGAATGGTGAGCGCTACCGTGAGATGATATCCAACTTTTTTTGCCTAAAATGCAAGAGCTTGACTTGCGTGACATGTGGTTTTAACAAGACGGAACCACATGCCACACAGCACATTTTATTTCACGCTCGGGAACGGTCAATTGGCCGCCTAGATCGTGCGATTTAACGCCTTTAGACTATTTTTTTTGTGGGGCTATGTTAAAGCTCATGTCTATGAAGACAAGCCCACTTCAATTGACGCATTGGAAGACAACATTGAAGCATTTATTCGTGAGATACCGGCCGAAATGTTGGAAAGAGTATGCCAAAATTGGACTAAGCGGATGGACCATTTGAGGCGCAGTCAAGGTCAACATTTGCATGAAATAATCTTCAAACATTAAATTATATGGACCGTACTATCGATTCAAATAAAGATTCCATACATTTTTCTGAATTTTATGTGTTCTCTTTTTTATAAGTCCGATAACAAAGATAATTACGATGGCCACTGTTTCACATAGAAACATTGGCTTGGAACAGTCTCCACAAATTTGAGAAATTATTTTATTTTAATATTTTTGCTGGTACGAAACCCCCATAGAAAAATATTTTGCTTTTTTTAATAGCTAACATTCTAACGAAGAATATAATGTATATGTAAAATATCTATGGATAAATGTAGAAGTTATTTAGACGCAATATTTTTTTAAAAACTCAATAAAATGTTCTTGCATAAAAACTTAAAACAGTATTAACCTACAATAAGCAGATTCTACACACAGAAAAAACTTGTGTAAAAATGCCTAATTCAACTTTGTAAATCTGTTTTATATAGAGATGACAGAAGTCATACAAGTAAATGCTAAATTTCCCTCGTACATGTGTCAATTACACACGTGCGTGTTTCTTTTGTATAAACAACTAAGTTTATTTGATAGGTGTTCAGTGCTAGTGTACCTTAAAATATTGGGTCATATTCTTTTCCCAATTTAGGAATTTGTAGCTTTTACACAAGTTTCTTTCTAAAAACTAATTGGTTAGTTGGATAATGGTGTAAGTGTGAATATATAAGTTGTCAATTTCATGCAGATACTTGCAAAAATATATATACAACTGCGCGTATGATTGGTATTCTATTAATGTTAGTATACCCCATCCTGAATAGTGGAATATTCTTTAAATTTCTTCTTCCTTTCCTTTTTATACCCTCCATCACCAGGATGGGGGTACACTAACTTTGTCATTCCGTTTATAACGTATATATATAAAGTATATATATTCTTGATCGTCATAAAATTCTAAAACGATCTAGCCATCCGTCCGTCTGTTGAAAGCACGCTAGCATCTAAATGAAAGGAGCTAGGACGTCCAAATTTTCCATAAATGTGTCTTATAGTCGTAGGGATTGAAACTGGGCGAAATCTGTCCAAAGGGAAAATTTTCCCCTCACAAAGACTAAAAATACATATATTTATTTTAGAGTATTTAAGCGTGTTTTTTTTCAATCTATCTTACTTGATATTGGGTATGCGCATTCCCCCTATAACAAAAACGTGCACGATAAAATGATTATTAATCGAAGGGGGCAAAAAAGGGATAAAAATAGTACCTATCAAACGACAACAGCTAGAAACACGAAATTTGGTGTGTACATTCCTCTAGTGGAGTAGATACATAAAGTATTTTTCCAAATTCGTACTTTTAAGGGAAAATGGGAACAGAGGGATAAAAATGGTACCAACCAAACGGCTGCATCTAGAATAATGGAATTCGGTGTATACATTCATCTGATTGCGTAGACACGTAAATTAGATGGATTTTCGAAATTCGTACTTTTTGGGGTTAAAATGGAAAAAAGGGGATAACAATAGTACCAAACAAATGTCCACAGCTAGAGTCGTGAAATTTGGAGTGTACATTCCTCTGACTGTGTAGACACGGAAAATAAACGGATTTTTCGAAATTCGCACTTTTTGGTGTCAAAGTGGAAAAAGGGGATAAAAATTGTACCAACCAAATGACCGCAGCTAGAGTGATGAAATTCGGAGTATACATTCCTTTGATTACGTAGACATGGAAAATAAATGGATTTTTTACAAATTCGTACTTTCAAGGGATACAATGGGTACAGAGGGATAAAAATGGTGCCAACCGAACGTCTACACCTAGAATAATCAAATTCGGTGTATACATTCCTCTGATTGCATAGACACTTACAGTAAACAGATTTTTCGAAATTCGTACATTTTGGGGTTAAAATAAAAAAAGGGATTAATAGTACCAATCAAATGACCGTAGCTAGAGACATGAAATTTGGAATGTACATTCCTCTGACTGCGTAGACACGGAAAATTCGTACTTTCAAGGGATACAATGGTACAGAGGGATAAAAATAGTACTAGTACTTGTGTAGAAACGTCAAATAAAAAGATTTTAGATAGTCGTACTCTTAAGGGGGTAAAAATGGTACCAACCAAATGGCCGCAGCTGGAATCATGGAATTCGGTGTATACATTCCTCTGACTGCATAGACACGCAAAATAATTTTTTTTTTCCAAATTCGTACTTTTTCTTTTACGGCAAAAATTGGTCAAATCATGAAGTTAGGTTATTTGGCACTATGTACGTGAGATAATGGATTTTCAAAATGTGTACTTTTGTAATTAAAATGAAAATACAACCAACTGTAGCACCACCCACTATCTACCAATATTTGTGGTATTTAAGCTTTTTTGAAAATATAAATATTCTGTAAGAATATTTATTTTTTGAATTGACTTAAGTATTATTTCGATATGTAAACGACTGTAAACGTAGCCTTGCCTTATAAGCGTGGTTTGATGTAATAAAAACATTATATTTATTTATACAATTATTTTTTCAATATTTGTATTTGTTTTGGTTTGGCTATATTAAAAAATTTATATTTCCCTGTAATATTACTGCTCTTCTACGAATATCGACAGCCTCTGTGGAATGCAATCCATGGTGGAGGGTATATAACGTTCGGCCCGACCGAACTTAATGCCGTTTTTACTTGTTCAATGTAAACATTCAACAACTTGTAGTGAATATATTAAATAAATACGTGATTGAAGCCATCCATCAGCGTTTTTATTTGGGAGGGAAACAGAATACTAATTAAATGATTTTTGTTAATTATTTTATTCAATTCCGCACAAAAAAATATTAAAAATTGCATAAATGCAACATAAACAAGTAAGGAAGGTTAAAGTCGGCCGTGGCCGACTATATGATACCCCACACCTAGTCAATATACCGTGTGCTGTAGTGTATAAGAAGGTCGTTACATTTCAACCTGGTATATATACTACAAATTTCATACTTATATATGTATTTGTAGGAAAATTTGAACACAAACTTTGAATGGGAGCTATATATAAATCTGAACCAATTTAACACACTTTTAGCATAGGTGTTCTGGAATATAAGACGCTTTCCCAAATTTGATGAAAATTCGTTAACTATGTGGTTTCTAGAGCGGAAAGAATTAAATCGGGCGAGTCATTTATATGGGAGCTATATATAAATCTGAACCGATGTGAGCCACTTTCGCAATGGATGTTTGTAGTTGAAATATGAGCTCGTTTGCCAAATTTTAAGCAAATCTTTTCAAATATGCTATTTCTAGAGCGGAAATAATCAATTCAGTGACGAAATTTGTATTGGTTCTTAATATATAACTGAACCGATCTGGCTCATTTTTACCAGAGTTGTTTCTAGTTGAAATATAAGTTGTTTTGCCAAATTTGAAGAAGATCTGTTAAAATATGTGGTTTTTTGAGCGGAAAGAGTCAAATCGGAGGAGACATTTGTATGGGAGCTATATATAAGTCTGAACCGATCTGGCCTATTTTCGGCATAGATGTTTGTAGTTGAAATATGAGCTGGTTTACCAAATTTTAAGCAAATCTGTTCAAATATGCTATTTCTAGATGGGAAATAATCAATTCTGTGATGAAATTTGTATTGGAGCTATATATATAACTGAACCGATCTGGCCCATTTTTACCATTTAAATTTTAAGCAAATCTGTTCAAATATGATATTTCTAGAGCGGAAATAATCAATTCAGTGGCGAAATTTGTATTGGAGCTATATATATATCTGAACCGATCTGGCCCATTTTTACCAGAGTTTCTAGTTGAAATATAAGTAGTTTTGCCAAATTTGAAGAAAATCAGCTAAAATATCTAGTTTCTAGAGCGGAAAGAGTTAAATCGGAGGAGACATTTGTATGGGAGCTATATATAAATCTGAACCGATTTATCCTATTTTCACCAGAGCTGTTGCTAGTTGAAATATACGGCGTCTTGCTAAATTGGAGGAAAATCTGTTGAAATATGTGGTTTATAGAGGGGAAAAAGTAAAATCGGAAGCAAAATTTGTATGGGAGCTATATCTAAATCTGAACCGATTTACTTCAAATTAAATAGCGTTCGTCCTTATCCCATAAAACTTCGTTGTGCACAGTTTTATTTAGTTCTAACCACAATTGCGACCTAGACTTTGATTACAAGAACAGATGGACAGACGGACGGACATCGACTCAGAAAGTAATCGATTTAGCGATCGGGTCCATGGTCTATCTTTTCTGTTTTGGCTGTTACAAACAAATGCACCAAGACATTATACCCTGTGGTGTAGGGTATAAAAAGGTAAAAGGTAAACAAAACTAACATAAACACAGAAATTTAAAAAAAAAAATCAATTTAGATTAGAGATCGTAGAATCTTAAAACATAAAGAACTTGAAAACATGCTGAGTCGATTTGGTATAATATTGTTTTGAGGCAATGGAACTTTCTTAAGTGGAGTTTACAGTGCGTTGCCACCCGTTTTGTTCAAAATCTCATGGAAAACCTGATAGCGTGAATTGTCTGGATATAAAAGATTCAGGCTCTTTTTAAACAGAATGACTTCAAATTTCCCTTAAATGTCTTTAAACTTCTCGCGGATTTTTTCCTCTTTCTCTCTTAACTTCCTTCCGGTTGGAAAATACGTTTATTTTAATTTATTTAATTCAACCTATACATAAATCACTCAAATATGTCCGGCAGTTTGTTAAAAAATGTTGCCAAAAAAGTCAACAACACAGCGCGAAAGGCGAGAGATGAGGACGAAAGCGAAAGTCCATGAACATAAGACTGATGAATGGTTTCACGGGGGGAGGTGGAGGGGGACGCTACGCAATGCCAACTCAAAACTCAAAAAACACAAAGGCAAACAAAAAATGCATTCCATTCTGCGCCAACCAAAGTGAGGTGGTGTCTGGCACACAGACGGACAGACAGAGACAAACTAATGCCGAATGGAAGCGGATGGACTTTTGTTCAGATGGACAGTTAACAATATAGAGTTGACAACATAACACTGAAATAAATGCCGCACATTTGGCAACATTCAGCACAATTCGAGACTCTCGGAATGTCCAGCCGTCAGCCTCGCGATGAATGTCCTGGCGTACTCCCCCCTCCCCACTTCACCATTGCCAGCACAATTGAGACTTAAAGTATGAAGGGAAAAACAATTTTTGCAACATGTTGCTGCTGCTGTTTTTGCTACAACCAACCAATTGCCTGTCTGCTGCCTGCAAAACAACATCGTTGTGATGTATGAAAGCGACATTCAAAGGGAAATAAATTAAACAATATACACTGGGGCATAGAAATACGTACATAAATAACTAACCCAACCCAAACCCGAAAAAATGGTGGAGAGCCAACACATCCGAACAAGAGATGGATGAGGAGCCGGAAATGATGAAGGAGCACAGAAATACAAGAGTTGGTGAGGTTGAGACTGGAAATGTTAAAAAAACAACAAACAAACAATCTGATTTAAATGGCAGACGGCGAGCAGAGAAAATTTATAAAATGAAAACATTTCAGAGCTAAATTTCATTTCAGCTCGCTTTAATTTATTAATAAATAAATAAATTTCAACAGAGCAAAAACCCCAACAACCAACACAACAAGGATTTTTTGTTATATACGTACATACATAGGTATGTATGTATGTAAGTATGTGTGTGTATTCCAGATAATTTCTATTTTTTTCCTTGACGCGCGCTTTATTTACTTTTTGCCTTTTTCGCGCTCTGCAAATATCGCAAAGAATTCCGTTTTGTTTTCATCACTCGCTCGTTTTGACTGAAGAAATTATTTCAAATATTTGTCAAAGTTAATTGAATGTAACCGACGGCACACTGAGGTTTTGCCATAAATATTTAAAAAGCACGAGAATTTAACAAGACAGAAGAGCGTGTAAAAAACTGTTTTTGAAATTGGCCGGACAAATGTACCCTCCACTATGGAAGGGTATAAATATGTGATCATGATTTTTGTTTTCAGCAAAATTTATGATTTTTAAAATTAGAAATAAGTATGGAAGGATGGGACTATAGATCGACGAGTGGACAGATGGAGGGGTGAAACGATATTCGAAAGGACAAATGCATGGGGATGACAGATGGAAGGGAGGAGAGATAGGAGGGAGGACAAATGGACGGTAGGACAAATGAACGGGAGGACATATGCATGGGATCTCAATTACAAGTTCGGCCAGGCCGAATTTTTTATACCCTCCACCATGGATTGCATTCCACAGAGGTTGTCGGTTTTCGTAGAAGTGCAGTAATATTACAGGAAAATATAAATTTATTAATATAGCCAAACCAAAACAAATACAAATATTGAAAAAAATAATTTTATAAATAAATATAATATTTTAATTATTTCAAAGCACGCTTATAAGGCAAGGCTACCAATACGTCAATTCAAAAAATAAATATTCTTATAATTATATTTTCAAAAAGTTTAAATACCATAAATATTGGTAGATAGTGGGTGCTGCAGTTGGTTGTATTTCCATTCTATTCTAATTCCAAAAGTACAAATTTTGAAAATAAATTATCAGAAGTACATAGTGCATGATTCAACCAATTTTTGCTGTAAAAGAAAAATTACGAATTTTGAAAAAACTTTTTATTTTGCGTGTCTATGCAGTCAGAGGAATGTATACACCGAATTCCATGATTCCAGCTGCTCCCATTTGGTTGGTACCATTTTTACCCCCTTGACGTTTCTACGCAATTAGAAATTCATCATTCTAGCTGTAGTCGTTTAGTTGGTACTATTTTTATCCCTCTGTACCATTGTATCCCTTGAAAAAATCCGATTATTTTCCGTGTCTACGCAGTCAGAGGAATGTTTACTCCGAATTTCGTGACTCTAGCTGCGGTCATTTGATTGGTACTATTTTTATCCTTTTTTTCATTTTAACCCCAAAAAGTACGAATTTAGAAAAATCTGTTTATTTTCCGTCTCTACACAGTCAGAGGAATGTATACACCGAATTCCATGATTCCAGCTGCGCCCATTTGGTTGGTACCATTTTTACCCCCTTGACGTTTCTACGCATCATTCTAGCTGTAGTCGTTTAGTTGGTACTATTTTTATCCCTCCGAACCCATTGTATCCCGAAGTACGAATTTGGAGAAAACCTTTTATTTTTCATGTCTACGTCAGAGGAATGTATACTCCGAATTTCATGACTCTAGCTGCGGTCATTTGATTGGTACTATTTTTATCCCCTTTTTCATTTTAACCCCAAAAAGTACGAATTTTGAAAAATCCGTGTATTTTACTTGTCTATGTAATCAGAGGAATGTATACACCGAATTTCATTATTTTAGGTACAGCCGTTTGTTTGGTACCATTTTTATCCCTCTATTCCCATTTTACCCCTTAAAGGTACGAATTTGGAAAAAATACTTTTATATTATATATCTACTCAATTAGAGGAATGTACACACCGAATTTAGTGTTTCCAGCTGTTGTCGTTTAATATGTACCATTTTTATCCCTTTTTTGCCCCATTTCACCCCCAACAAATAAGAATTACTTTATGGTGCACGTTTTTATTATCGGGGGAATGCGCATACCAAATATCAAGCAAATATAAACAGACATATTCAAAAAACATGCTTAAATACGCTAAAATATTAAGGATTATTATGGACATTTTTAGTCCTTGTGAGGGAAAAGTTTTTCCCTTTGGGTCGATTTCGCCCCGTTTCAATCCCAATCGATCTACAACTATAAGACACATTTATGGAAAATTTCCAACAGACGGACGGACGGACGTGGCTATATCGTCTTAGAATTTTATGACGATCAGGAATATATATACTTTATAGGGTCTCAGGTCGATATTTCAAGGTGTTACAAACGGAATGACAAAGTTAGTATACCCCCATCCTGGAGGTGGAGGGTATAAAAATAATAATTGTTGCGATCGATGCGAGCACATGCATAACATTGAATTGGCACAGTGAGATTTTTAGTGTGTCGACTTAGTTCGGTGGAATATTTTGTTTATCAGCGCTTCTCATTTGTCATATGTGACCGCTGGTACTAATATGAACCCTGATTTAAGTCAAAGACATACATTCGTTGTGAAAGTTCTGACGAGATGGGGTAGCGCCCATCGAAACTGCGCAGTCAGTTTTTAGCTGCAAAAATAAAGGTCTCACTTTGCTTTTTTGCTAATTTTCTGGGTTCTGCTGAAGACTTCAGCACAACCTTTGGTCTTAAACCAAAATAAATGACAACATATACAACAATTATACACACAAACAAAATAAAATAAATGTTTTTATACCTTGTGTTTATGAACTATTGCAAAAATTATAATTTTAATGATTTTTCACTGTAATTCTGGTTGAATTGGTAAAAAAATCGAAAAAATTTTGTAAAAAAATAGAAGCCATCATTTCACCACTTTCGAACTCACACATTCGCTTAAAAATAGACCTAAGCACGCTACTTTAAAATTTCAACAAAATGGATTGGTGTAATAATTTCGAAAATCAAAATAAAAGAATTAAAATTGCAAAATCTTTAAAAAATCTAACCCTGCCATAACAATGTAGAAGTTATGGCCATTCTTAGAATTAAGCAAAAGCTTTGTAAAAATTGCATTTTTGAAATTCCCTTACTTCTACAATAAGGGTCATAACTTATGTAGTTATGCTTAGATTTTCTTTAAATAGGCCATGTTTTCTTCGTTAGGATTCCAGCTACTATAAAACGAAAAAAAATATTAAAAAATACATATATCGAAAATGGGGTTTCACGCTATTTAATTAAAATTTAAAAAAATCATGCTTTTTTGAGTCTACAATGAGGAGCATAAGTTCTATATTTATCCATAGATCTTTTACATGTAGACATTGTTAACTATTTAAAACTAAAACAAAATATTTTGTCCAATATTATCCATTTTTATGGGGTTTTTCGTGGCAGCAAAAAAATATTTTTTCGAAAAAAACAATTGTTTACAATTTTTTTTCTATGTGAAAGTATAATTCACAACATTTGTAGCTATAATAATTATATTTAATTGAACAAATAAAAGGTTGTAACCGGACCTATATTTCCAAAATGCGGATACAAATGCTTAAGATACCTCAACTAAAATTGAAATTTTAGTATATATATTTTTTCAAATTTATTCATAATTTTTTTTGTGCTGATTTTATGAATCAGTATGCCTCAATGTATACAAAAAAATATTTTTAGGTCTCGGACACAACATTTTTATTTTTTCGTTGTGTAGAGTAATTCAGAATCCTACAAAAAAATTAAATTTTATTAAAGATTACTTTTGTAGTGAAATTTAAGCAACTTTTTATACCCTCCACCTCCAGGATGGGGGTATACTAACTTTGTCATTATGTTTGTAACACCTTGAAATGTCGACCTGAGACCCTATAAAGTATATATATTCTTGATCGTCATAAAATTTTAAGACGATCTAGCCATGTCCGTCCGTCTGTTGAAAGCACGCTAGCATCTAAACTAAAGGAGCTAGAACGTTCAAATTTTCCATAAATGCGTCTTATAGTCGTAGATCGGGTGGGATTGAAATGGGGCGAAATCGGTCCAAAGGGAAAAATTTTTCCCTCACAAGGACTAAAAATACCCATAATAATCCCTAATATTTTAGCGTATTTAAGCATGTTTCTTGAATATGTCTGTTTATATTTGCTTGATAAAGAGTGATTTTTTTGAGGTTAGGATTTTCATGCATTAGTATTTGACAGATCACGTGGGATTTCAGACATGGTGTCAAAGAGAAAGATGCTCAGTATGCTTTGACATTTCATCATGAATCGTCTTACAAACGAACAACGCTTGCAAATTATTGAATTTTATTATCAAAATGCGTGCTCTGTTAAGAAAGTTCATTGCGCGCTTCCATTTTATGGTCAGTTTAATCGACCCACTGAAGCGGCTATTCGGGCTATTGTGACTAAATTTCGCACCAAATTTACATTGTTGGACATTAAACCACCAACACGCTTACGTAGAGTGCGAACTGAAGAAAATATCGCAGCTGTATCGGCCAGTGTTAATGATGACCACCAATTTTCGATTCGTCGCCGTTCGCACCAATTGGGTCTCTGTTACTCAAAAACGTGGAAATGCCAAAATTGGACTAAGCGGATGGACCACCTAAGACGCAGCCGCGGTCAGCATTTAAATGAAATTATCTTCAAAAAGTAAATGTCATGGACCAATCTAACGTTTCAAATAAAGAACCGATGAGATTTTGCAAATTTTATGCGTTTTTTTTTTTAAAAAAAGTTATCAAGCTCTTAAAAAATCACCCTTTATTTGGTATGCGCATTCCCATTATATCAAAAACATGCACCATAAAGAGATTCTTATTTGTAGGGGGTGAAATGGGACAAAAAGGGATAAAAATGGTACATATTAAACGACAACAGCTAGAAACACGAAATACGGTGTGTACATCCTCTAAAGTATTTTTTCCAAATTCGTACTTTTTGGGTTTAAAATGGAAAAAAGGGGATAAAAATAGTACCAATCAAATGACCGCAGCTAGAGCCATGAAATTCGGAGTATACATTCCTCTGACTGTGACACGGAAAATAAATAATGTTTTCGAAATTCGTACTTTTTGGGGCAAAAATAGAAAAAGGGGATAAAGTCATGCAATTCAGAGTATACATTCCTCTAATTGAGTAGATACATAATATAAAAGAATTGTTTCCAAATTCGTACTTTTTATGGGGAATAGAGGGATAAAAATGGTACCAACCAAATGGCTGTACCCAGAATAAAGAAATTGGGTGTATACATTCCTCTGAATGCATAGAGAACTAAAATACACGGATTTTTCAAAATCCGTACATTTTGGGGTTAAAATGAAAAAATGGATAAAAATAGTACCAATCAAATGACCGCAGCTAGAGTCATAAAATTTAGAGTATACATTCCGCTGACTGCGTAGACACGGAAAATAAGCGGATTTTTCGAAATTCGTACTTTCAAAGGATACAATGGTACAGAGGGATAAAAATAGTACCAACTAAACGACTACAGCTAGAATGATGAAATTCAATTTGCGTAGAAGCGTCAAGGGGTAAAAATGGTACCAACCAAATGGGCGCAGTTGGAATCATGGAATTCGGTGTATACATTCCTCTGACTGTGTAGACACGGAAAATAAACAGATTTTTCGAAATTCGTACTTTTTGGGGTCAAAATAGAAAAAGGGGATAAAAAATAGTACGAACCAAATTACCGCAGCTAGAATCATGAAATTCGGAGCATACATTCCTCTAATTGAGTAGATTCATAATATAAAAGTATTTTTTCCATATTCGTACTTTTTATTGGGTAAAAGGGATAAAAATGGTACTAACCAAACGGCTGTACCTAGAATAATGTAATTCGGTGTATACATTCCTCTGACTGCATAGACACGCAAAATAAAAAGTTTTTTTTTCCAAATTCGTACTTTTTCTTTTACAAAAAAAATTGTATGTCTGATAATGGATTTTCAAAATTTGTACTTTTGGAATTAAAATAGAATGGAAATACAGCCAACTGTAGCACCCACTGTCTACCAATATTTATGGTATTTAAACTTTTTGAAAATATAAATGTAAGAATATTTATTTTTTGAATTGACGTATAGGCAGCCTGGCCTTATAAACGTGGTTTGAAATAATTAAAATATTATATTTAATTATAAAATTATTTTTTCAATATTTGTATTTGTTTTGGTTTGGCTATATTAAAAAATTTATATTTTCCTGTAATATTACTACACTTCTATGAAAACCGACAACCTCTGTGGAATGCATTCCATGGTGGAGGTTAAGTTACCCGCTTTTATTTGTTTTAATTTAAGAAGTTCGTCGAATTAAAATACTTAAAAAATAAAAATTATATAAAAAATATAGAGGCCGGGTTTGTTGTTGAAAAGTCGCTGCGAAGCCACTTGAAAAGACTTTTGACATGGTCGAAATTATGATCGTGGTAGTCTGCAGCCAAGTAATAAATGTCACTATGCCATTTGTAAATAAATTTGCATTCTATTCAATATAGAAGCAAAATGGTCTTGAGCCAGGACAATATCCCAGTTCAAATCAAATATTGATTACAGACCAAAAAAAAAATGCAAACGAAAAAACTAAAAAAAAATAAAAAAACTTAAAAAATCCTTCAAATCACGTTACGACGTCGAATCTTTAACCTGATTTTCTTCATCACAACAATTCAGGAAATCAGGACATTTCTAAAATTTCTTCGCCATCCAAAAATTGTCCCACTTAATAAGATCAAACATTTTAAGCTACTTTTCTTGGACAACTTTTCTTTCGTGGAGAGACATTTGTACAAAATTTAATTTTAACTGCAGTTTTCGTCTAAAGTTATAATGCTGTGGTAAATCATTGGGTCATTCATTCACATTCATTCCCCCGTCCATTTTGCCATTGTGATAGCAATTACTACATTTACAGAAACCAAAGACTAATAGAATTACAAAACTCATCACACCTTCCACTCTCCTGGCCACCATCTTTTAAACTACCAACGCCGTAGATAGAACCGAGGCAAACAACAAGAATGGAACAAAAGCAATCGCAACTTGTCTAAGGTGATGTTTTAATTTAATAAGATCCGTTGGAAAAAATGAAAAATTATAGACACTTACAACATAGCAGCGGCAACAACATTACAAAGAGATAATGCCAACAACATAACAGCAACATCAGCAGCAGCATTTATTTATAAACTACCACATGGCCACCAACCACTTCCCTTCTCCTCGCCCCAGTGGCTTTGTTGCTGCCATCATCAACTCATCTTGATTTCGTCTCGTCCTTACACGGTCACAAAGTAAGCTTCTTATGCTCCAGTTTTTTTCCCGCTGCCAAGCAGTGCATGTTAGCACAGGACGTAAAGGAATTGCTTCGCATCATGCAATGCAATGTAAGTCTGTTGGTCTTGTTGGTATTATTTTCCTGCAATTCCACCCGCCCATTCAATTTTGTATCATTGCAATGGCAAATTGTATATAATTGCTATGGTAGTTTACGCTGCCGCTTCAGATTCTGGTTGGTAGATGGTTCCACTCCACTCATCTCGTAATAAGGCTGTTTTTGTTGTTGTTCTCTAGGTCGAATGACGTTGCTGGTCTCCGGTCTCTCGTTACAAGCAGCCGAAGAAGAAGATATAAATAAAACAGTGATAAAATGTTCAGCTGACTAATGAGTTGTAAGAATGTGTAACAACTTCAGTCCGGCCATGGCACAACAGCAACAACAACAACACAAGCCACCATTCGCAATCCGAATGACAATCACTGCCAAGCATTGTCATGATTTGCACAACAAAATACAAGGTTTGAACGAGACAAAACGAAACGAACGAGGTCGGTATGTAAAGCGAGAGCGATAAAGAAGCGCAAATCAAGGAGTCATTGGACACAAGATTTAAAGTACACTGAGTGTAATTTTTTAAGTCATGGAAATATAACGATATACGGACACCACCGTGTCTCCCAGTTTTGCCCAAAGTCATGCACTTTTTAACTTTTTTACCCCCAAAGAGTTAAGGCCTCGGTGTCATTTTTGCAAAAAAAGAGAGCATTTTCTCAGGCTCATATCTTGAAATTTTAATTTACTCTCTTAAGCAAAGTTGTAGCTCTTGTCATAAAGAACAATAACTGTGAACATATAAATTAATCGCAAATGTCGTCGAATAAATCTTATAGCCTGTAGTGTGTGTAGGTAGCGTATACGTGCTGGTGATTAAGAATAATATCACTCATGCGCACTGTAGTCGGGCTGACCTTTAACTGGAACAGTCCTGCACGATATATGTTTCCTACCTAAACGGTGTTAAGAATCATTCCTAGGTAGTTCATATGTTCTAGAAAGTTGTTTGTTGTTTTATCTTAGGTACATATTAGTAGTTGATTGTTTCTTCGAATTTTGAACGGTTTGCTATCTATGAACCTGAACAGGGGAAAAAGAAAAAATAGCTTTTTTTGTTTTATGACAAGAGCTAAAACTTGCCTCAGAGAGTAAATCAAAATTCCAAACGGTTTGCAAGATATGAACCTTCTCGCCCACTGAGTTCACAAATCTTTGGGCCATAAAAAATGTTGACTACATTAAAATAATGATTTTTTTTCAATCCTAGTTTCAATCCCAACCGATCTACGACTATAAGACGCATTTATTGAAAAATTTGACGTTCTAGCTCCTTTCGTTTAGATGCTAGCGTGCTTTCAACAGACGGACGAACGGACGGACGTGGCTAGATGGTCTTAGAATTTTATGACGATCAAGAACACATATACTTTATAGGGTCTCAGGTCGATATTTCAAGGTGCTACAAACGGAATGACAAAGTTAGTATACCCCCATCCTGGAGGTGGAGGGTATAAAAATTAATGTCATATATTACAAAGTTTTAGCTTAAATTGATTTATACATACACACAAAGAAATGAAAAGTTAGACAAAAGAAATTTGTTTGTCGCAAACGATTTATGTTTATCACAAACCCGATGTAACGTTTATGAAAAACGTTTAGTATGCTGAAATTCTATAAGGACGGTCATAACTTCTACATTTATACTCGGGCCCTAATTAAATTTTGTAACAAACCAAAGGAAAATTTCAAAAATCGTACTTTAAGGGGGGGGGGGGAATATGCAGAAATGAGGAAATGGAAAATGTGAAATGTGCAAAATAAAGGAATTTTTTTTAACTTATACCTTTAGGGGGAAAACGGCGAGAAAGGGGATAAAAATTGCCAATGAAACCAATCAAACCACTGCACCTAGAATAACGAAAATCGGCATATACTTCGCTCTGGCAGCGTAGAATCGAAAAAAAAATAACGCAATCTTTCCATATTCGTACTTTTTAGGTCAAGAGTGGACAAGGGAAAGGGATTAAATTGGTACCGACCAAATAGCTGCAGCTAGAGTTGTAAAATCCGGTGTGTGGTTTCCTTTGATTGTGTAGACTCGCAGCATAAGGGATTTTTTGGAAATTTAAACTTTTAGGAAAAACGGGGCGAAAGGGGATAAAATGGTACCAATCAAATGACTGCAGATAGAAACATGAAATTCGATTTATACATTTCCCCGACTTCCTGGAGGCTTTCACCAAATTCGTACTTTTAGGGGAAAATCGTGTAAACGGAATAAAGTTGGTACGAAGTAAACGGCTGTAGCTAGAATTTTAAAGCGAAATATAATACATTTTTATACACTCCACGAGAGTATTATGGCTTTGTGCATTTGTTTGTAACACCCAAGCGAGATAGACCCATTGTTAAGTATACCTTTCTGAGTCGATTTAGCAATGTCCGTCTGTCTGTCAGTCTGTCCATCTATTGTTGTAATCACGATACAGGTCGCAATTATAGTCCGATCTTAACAAAAATTGACACAAGTAGGCTTTGTGGATCAAGGACGAACGCTATTTAATTTGAGACAAATCGGTTCAGATTTAGATATAGCCCCCATACAAATGTCGCTCCCGATTTGTCATTTTCCGCTCTACAAACCAGATATTGTACCCAATTTTCTTTAAATTTGGCACAACATCTTATAATCCAACTAGAAACACCTATGCCAAAATTGGATAAGATCGGTTCAGATTTAGATATAGCCCCCATACAAATGTCGCTCCAGAATTGACATTTTCTACTCTAGAAACGACATATTGTACCCGATTTTCTTTAAATTTGACACGACATCTTACAATCCAACTAGAAACACCTATGCCGAAATTCGGTAAGATCGGTTCAGATTGACATTTTCCGCTCTACAAACGACATATTGTACCCGATTTTCTTTAAATATGGCACAACATCTTATAATCCAACTAGAAACACATATGCTGAAATAAGGTAAGATCGGTCCAGATTTAGATATAGCCCCCATACAAATGTCGCTCCCGATTTGACATTTTCCGCTGTAGAAACGACATATTGTACCCGATTTTCTTTAAATTTGTCACAACAGCTTATAATTCAACTAGAAATACCTACGCAGAAAGTGGGTAAGATCGGTTCAGATTTAGATATAGCCCCCATACAAATGTCGCTCCCGATTTGACATTTTCCGCTCTAGAAACCCCATATTATCCTTGATTTTCTTTAAATTTGGCACAACATCTTATAATCCAACAAGAAACACATATGCAAAAATTGGGTAAGATCGGTTCAGATTTAGATATAGCCCCCATACAAATGTCGCTCCCGATTTGACTTTTGCCGCTTTAGAAACCACTTATTGTACTCGATTTTCTTTAAATTTGGCACAACAGTTTATAATCCAAGTAAAAAAACTATGGTGAAAGATCGGTTCAGATTTAGATATAGTGCAAATACAAATGTTGCTCCCAAATGTTTAACCGATTTTGGCCAAACTATACATATTATATTTCACCTATGTCGTTCCAGATTTCAATATACCCCCATACAAATGTCCTTTCCGATTTAACATTTTTTGTCAAACACATACATTTACAGGATACAAAAATCCTTCCCGTTTTCACTTTTTCACCGTATTAAATTGTATTCGGATTGAAAGTGGAGTGTATCATAGAGTCGGCCCCGTCCGACTTTAGCCTTTCCTTACTTGTTTTCGTTCTTATAGTAACTTATAGTTCTAAATAGTAACAACCAATCGGCAGTAGTTGGAACAAAAGTCGATATTTATGCACGCCTGACTGTGTGGAAGGTTGGAATTGAATTAAACTAGAATCTCTTATTTTATGCTATTGTAGCATATTTGTTGAAGATTTTGGATTTTACACTGTTTATAGCATTATTTCCATCAAACTGCCACCTGCTCTGTTCTACACGCCCTGCTAGGGCGCCTAATTCGAATAAACTTTCTTTAAAAATAGTTTTCACTTTAATGATTTTTGCCATTGAAAAACTTACTTTAATTATTTCTCCTGCTTCGTTGTTGATTTAATTTTCTTGGGATTTTTCTCTCATCGATACAATGACCTTAACGCCGCTCTGTCCCAATCATCGATGCCGGTGATTGGGACACATGTGTTCTTCTTTAATATCGTCCGCAATTTGGCCTTTTTTGTGGGCACCGCATCACATGTATCCTAATAGTTAACCATCTAATAACACTGAGAGAAAGAGAGAGCGAGAGATGGAGACCTTGTTAAATTATATGAAAATAGTTCTGCCCGTTTTGGACACTTTCTCATGTTCGTGTTTTTTTTGTTTTTTTTTTTCATTTTTTTGGTAAGCTAATAGATGGCTTTCGGGCTTTAGCTGTTATGAATAATATTTTGCGGATGATAATATGATGCTCATATGTTTACCTCAGTAAAGCCAAGTTCCTTGAGTTTCTTGGCCAAATAAATGTAACGCCTAATGATACTGTCCTCATTACACTGTTGAAGATGTGGTTGATGTTGATGATGCTTTGGCTCAGATGGTCACTGGTGTTGATAAGAGTTATGCCCTTGAAATGATGGTAATCGCATAAGGTTCACCCGAGAAGCCTTTCATTGTGATTGCAATGAGAGGAGATTACGAGTTTTATTCTATCGAGAAAACGTGTTTCATTTTTGGTAATCCTATAAATGGGGAAGTACTATAGGCGACATAATGTGATTGGAACTAAGGATATTTCAACACTGGTCATGGGCGATCGACCACTTTGACCATGACTCATGCCTAACAAATTTATTTTAGATATTTTTGTTATTTTTAGAAAATAAAACGAGTCGAAATCATAATGAAAAATTGTCATCCATGATCGAACATGGATTTTAGTAATTTACTGCCGAAATCGCGATAAAGTGATTTTAAATCTCAAGATTTGTTAACGCTTGAAATCAAATATTGTCAAAAACTTTATTAAATTACGAAAATTCCTCATAGTCGGGACTAGAAGGAACTAAGCTAGATAGTCAATTGGACTATGCAGCAAAAAAATATATATAAAATTTTCTAAACTCGAAAACGGTATTAAAAAAATTTATGAACAATTTTGTTTTTCATTTTTGTACTAAAATTCCCATTTTCCTCGAAGGCACCTTTAATATATGAAATATCAAATGATATCAAATTGAAAATATAAGTCTGATTACACCCTATTATATGTCCAATTGAAAGTAATTATGATGGCTATAAATATTGCAAATTTCACATTCACAGTGATTTAGGAACAGTTTCCAGAAAAATGAAAAAAAAATCTTTTTTGTGGCACAAAAAAAAAATCATAAAAAATAGAAGAAGAATCTGAAAAAAATATTTTCTTTAATTTTTTTAAAGCTAACACTTTAACAAAGAAATTAATGGCCATGTGTAAAAGATCCATGTATAAATATAGAAGTTATGATCCACTTTGTAAAAGCAAAATAATTTAAAAAATAGCATTTTTTTAATTTTTGCTTAAATATCGCGAAGAAATGTTTTACAAATTATATAACAGAATATTTTTTTTAAATAGCTGAGATTTTAGTGAAGAAAACAAGGCCCAGTTGAAGAAAATCCATGAATAAATGCAAAAGTTATGTAGAAGTACATGTCGTTGTCATGTATGACTAAATCAATTTAAACAACAACTTTGTAAAAAATGATGCATGATTTTTTGGAATTCCCTTACTGCCTTCAGCATTTATCCATAGATTTTCTTCAAAATGGTGATCTTAACAAAGAAACCAAGTCCTATTTGAAGGAAATCTGTAGACATATGTAAAAGCTATGGCCCTGCTTGTAGAAGTAAAATCAATTTAAACAAAAATTTTGTAAAAAAATGACACAGGAATTGTTGTACTTCCACAATCATGGCCGCAATATTTTTACATGTATACACAGATTTTCTTTAAATAGGCATATAAATGAAGAAAAATACGTCTATTTGAAGAACAACAACGGATCAATGTAAATGCTATGGGCCTTCTTGCAGAAGTAAAATCAATTTAAACAGAAATAAACAAAAACTTTGTAAAAAATGACACACGAATTGTCTTACTTCTACAATAATGGCCGCAATATCCAAATTAATTAATTTAGATCAATTATTGATCTAAATGAAGAAAACAAGACCTAATTGAAGAAAAACTGCGAATAAATGTAGAAGCTGTTGTAGAAGTAAAATTATTAAAAAAAAACTTTGTAAAAAATGAGTTTTTTTTAATTCCCAATTGTACAATAAGGAACATACGTTTTACACTTATCCATTATTCTCTTCGTTAAGATTCCCATTTGAAAATGCCTAATGAACAATGCCTATATCTAAAAGATCTGAGGGTAAATGTAGAAGTTATGGCCTTCATTGTAGAATTAAGGGAAGTTGCAAAAAATCATTTTTACAAATTCTACGAGAAGGGCAATAACTTCCACATTTATCTATAGATTTTCTTCAAATATAATTTATTTTCTTCGTTAAAATCCCAGCTAGTATAAAGTAAAACATATTCTGTTATATAATTTGTAAAGGTGATTTTTAGCGCTATGAAAACAAAACATCATAAAACAAGTTTTTTTTTTTAATTCTTTTGCGTCAACCAGAAAGCTTTTACATTTATCCATAGATATTTTACATGTACACATTATTTTTCTCGTTAGAATGTTAGCTATTAAAAAATAAAACAAAATATTTTTTTTTTAATTTTTTGTATTTTTTATAAGATTTTTCTTGCCACCAATTTTTTGTTTAGGAAAAGCATCCCTTTTTATACCCTCCACCTCCAGGATGGGAGTATACTAATTTTGTCATTCCGTTTGTAACACCTTGAAATATCGACCTGAGACCCTATAAAGTATATATATATTATTGATCGTCATAAAATTCTAAGACGATCTAGCCATGTCCGTCCGTCCGTCTGTTGAAAGCACGCTAGCATCTAAACGAAAGGAGCTAGAACGTTCAAATTTTCCATAAATGCATCTTATAGTCATAGACCGGTTGGGATTGAAACGGGGCGAAATCGGCCCAAAGGGAAATCCCTCACAAGGACCATAAATACCCATAATACGCCCTAATATTTTATTGTATTTAAGAATATTTTTTCAATATGTCTGTTTATATTTGCTTGATATTTGGTATGCGCATTCCCCTTATAGCAAAAACGTGCACCATAAAGTGATTCTTATTTGAAGGGGGTGAAATGGGGTCAAAAAGGGATAAAAATGGTACATATTAAACGACAACAGCTAGAAACACGATATTCGGTGTGTACATTCCTCTAATTGAGTAGATACATAATATTTTTTTTCAAATTCGTACTTTTAAAGGGTAAAATGGGAATAGAGGGATAAAAATGGTACCAACCAAACGGCTTTACCTAGAATAATGCAATTCGGTGCATACATTCCTCTGATTGCATAGACAAGTAAAATACACGGATTTTTTTTAATCCGTACTTTTTGGGGTTAAAATGAAAAAAAAAAAAAATGGGATAAAATAGTACCAATCAAAAGACCGCAGCTAGAGTCATGAAATTCGGAGTATACATTCCTCTGACTGTGTAGAGACGGAAAATAAACTGATTTTTCGAAATTCGTACTTTTTGGGGTCAAAATAGAAAAAGGGGATAAAAATAGTACCAACCAAATGACCGCAGCTAGAGTCATGAACTTCGGAGTATACATTCCTTTGACTACGTAGACATGAAAACTAAAAGGGTTTTTTTCCAAATTCGTACTTTCAAGGGATACAATGGGTACGGAGGGATAAAAATGGTACCAACTAAACGGCTACACCTGGAATAATGAAATTCGGTGTATACATTCCTCTGATTGCGTGACACCTCAAATACACAGATTTTTCGAAATTCATACTTTTTGGGGTAAAAAGGAAAAAAAAGGGGATAAAAAAGTACCAATCAAATGACCGCAGCTAGAGTCATGAAATTCGGAGTGTACATTCCTCTGAATGCGTAGACACGGAAAATAGACGAATTTTTCGAAATTCGTATATTCAAGGGATACAATGGTACAGAGGGATAAAAATAGTACCAAATAAACGACTACAGCTAGAATGATGAAATTCTAATTGCGTAAAAATGTACCTACTAAATGGGCGCAGCTGGAGTTCGGTGTATACATTCCTCTGACTGCATAGACACACAAAATAAAAAGTTGTTTTTCCAAATTCGTACTTTTCCTTTAACGGCAAAAATTGGGTGAATCATGAAGTTAGGTTATTTTGCACATGTACGTCTGATAATGGATTTTCAAAATACGTACTTTTGGAATGAAAATAGAATGGAAATACAACCAAATGTAGCACCCACTATCTACCAATATTTATGGTATTTAAGCTTTGATATTATTATTTAAAAAGTTCGGCCCGGCCGAACTTAACGTCGTTTTTACTTGCTTTTAATTTTTTGTATTTTTTATAAGGTTGTTCTTACCAAAAATTAATTTTCGAGAAAAAGCATAAATTTTTTTCTTCGAATAACTTCTACATTTATCCATACATTTTCTTCGCATGTGTCTATGGATAAAGATTTTCTTCAAATCGGACTTGTTTTCTTCATTGAGATACCAAATATTATAAATTGAAACGAAATATTATTGTACCTATGTTAAGAAGTTTTTGCTATTTAATCAAGATTTTTTAAAATTCTTCCGCGTCTACAAAGTGGGCCATAACTTCTTCATTTATCCATAAATATTTTACATATAGACATTGTTCTTCTCGTTAGAATGTTAGCTATAAAATAATAAAATTACATATTTTTTTTCTTTTTTTATGAGATTTTTAGTGTCACCAAAATTTTATTCTAGAAAAACACCCATTTTTCTTAAATAACTTCTATATATTTATCCATAGATTTTCTTTAAATAGGCATTATTGTTTTTTCGTTAAGATCTGAGCTAGCATAAAATAAAACAAATATTCTGTTATCTAATTTACGAAGGGTTTTTAGTAAAAAAAAAGATTTTTTAATTCCTTTGCGTCCGCAAAGATAAAACATATTTTTTTCTTCAAATAACTTCAATATAACTTCAATTATACACTAATTACGATTTTCATTTTTTATGAAGAGGATTATATATACAGAAATATTTTGAATTAATTGAAGTGGGAGTGGAGTCTAAAATATTGAACAAAATAATAGAGTCTGTAACTTACTTATAAAAGTGACAATTTCTTTTTTAAAGAGTTGCACAAGAGCTAGTAGAGTTAACAACATATATTTTTTTCGGTCCATTCATTAAGAACTATGTTCTGATAGTCGTAATAAGTTAGAGTTTTTAAACCAATTGATCATTTGTTGAAATTTCAATTTGTATAATTTCAAAATGATGCAAAGGCCAGAATTAATGTCAAAAGTGTTGGCTTTCGCTGATACTGAATACCATTTTAAAATATAATAGAATCTAACAGAAAAGAGTATTTAAATGTTATCAACAATTTGTAATTGATAGAATTCGTCTAACATAAATGAGTGGAGCACTATAGTGGTTTTCCTAAAATTATTTTTTATTAATATCAATCATACGCCACATGTACTTTTATTAAGCATTTATAAATTTTGAATGTAATTGATTTATTTTATCCTCAATTCATGATTTTTTTAGTGTGAATTCCATTTTTATGAGGGAGGAATATGTATAAATATATCTAAAGAAATATTTTGAATTATTAGCAGAGGCAGTGGAATCTAAAATATTAAATAAACTATAGAGTCTGTAATACACCAATATAAGTACAAATTTCTTAGCTGTATATTCGTGTTTTCCCCTTGTTCTTTGTTCAATTGTTGCAGATAAGCCAATAGAGATAATTACATATAAATTTCCGTCCTTTCATTAAGAACTTAATTCTGATAGACGTTTTTAAAACATTTTTAATTGTATGCTTTCGAACTAAGAACTATCAGCAAAGAAGATTTAAATGTTATCTACAATTTGTAAGTAATAGAATTCGTCTAACCCAAGTTAGTCTTAAACTATATTGTTCGCTAAGATCCCATAATATATAATATTATCTAATTTGTAAAGAGAGTTTTTATTGCTATTTAAACAAAAATTTAAAAAACATTATATAAAAAAAATAATATTTAATTAAATAATTAAAAAAAGAGTTATCATAATTCTACATTTATCCATAGCGTTTTTTTGTATATAGACATTGTTTTTCTCGTTAGAATGTTACTTTATCAGAATTTTTGTGTCCGAAAATAAATATTTTCAAACAAAAAATCAATTTTTTCTCAATTCTTTGGAGGTTGTTCCTAAATCACTGTTTCTATGCGAAAGTGAAATTCGAATATTTGTTATCAACATAAGTACCTTTAATTGAAAATATAAGGGGGTGTTATTGGACGTATATTTTCAAAATGACAGCAGAAATATTCAACGAAAATTGGAATTTTAATAAAAAATATTGTCTATAAATTTTTTTAATATTATTTTCGATTTTAGAAATCATCATAAATAGCTCTTCGGAAAAAATTGTTACCTTTCTTTGCAAAACTCGAATCTGGCCCACCATAATCGAGACAACGAATTCTTAAATCCCCAGATTTTGTAACACCTGTAACAAAATATGGCCAAAATCTTCATTAAATTTCGAAAAAGAATGAGAACAGTTAAATTTTCAGCTTGAAAGTCAATTACTTGTTGTCATCTACATAATTAATCTTTGCAGCAAAATATTTGCCATCAACAATTTGCCATCATCATATTTGCATAGTATCCATCTCCATGTTGCCCCTTAGAAGCCACATCCACAACCTTTGTAGCAAATCATCATCTCCCTGTTGTTTATTCAGTAGTCAACTCTTGCCAGTTCAATATTTGAATTGTCGAGCACAACCAAAACCACTGACACTGAATTTGAAGTCATTAATGAGGCAACCGCCAATCAAGTGATATCTGGAGTGTGGGGTGATACAAATGGATTCTATACCGTGCCCTTCCCCCACCACCACCCACTCCACCCTATAACAATCATTATCAGCGGCATCACTAGCAACTGCAGCCGAATATTTATTATTGTTATGGACAACAATAACAATATTGTCGACAAGCAACATCATCCTTATCACCGTCATCATCATCATCATTATTGTTGTTATTATTATTATTGTTGTTGTTCAATGTTATTTTATTTTATGACAAATTCAATTTTTATGGCAATTTGATTTATTATATTCTCTCTCTCGCTCTCTTTTCAATATTTTACATTTCATAATTTTCTGCCTTCAAGTCCCCTTTAAAACAGGACAACTCAACCAACTCCTGGCAATCATAGATGAGTAACAACAGATGAAACAATGAATCACAGCAACAACAACAACAACAACAACGAACCCAGAACAAATATTGGCAAGACGTTCACAGGAAATCAGTGTTGTAACATGAAATCAATAAATTGCCAACAAAAAAGAAGAAAAGAAAAGGAAACGAAAATATTACAACAACATAAGATATTGTTTAACAAGCAGCAATATCAGCAGCAGCAGCATCAGCAACAACATAAGACCCAATAAATATGTATAATATGAGCAGACTAACAAGACAATGGATATAAATAAAATTTAAATGCACTTTAGCCGAAGACTGCTGGCATCTTGTTGAGACAAAGTATGGCATAAGGCGTTTAACAGCAAGAACAGAAGATTTATATTTTATTTCAAGGAATTCAAAGGAACCTAAGAACAAGACTCAAGGCTGCATCAGATAAAGGATAGTGAGCCACTTGAAGGGGTTTTCAACCATATGGGGGGAGACTCACTCAACTTAATCCCGTTCTACATTGTGAATTATAAAAATTAATGCAAAAGTTCTATGTTCGGGTGCTAGTGATCCAAGTGAAGGCTATGCTGATGTATTTTAGCTTTCAAAACTCGAAAACGATATTAAAAATATTTTTTATGTATATATTTTTAATTCTTATTAAATTAAAAATTTTGTCGAAGAGCTGATGTATTTTGACTTTTTAAACTCGAAAACGATATTAAATTTTTATGGATATTTTTTTAATTTTTATTAAAATTTAAATTCTACCTTTAACATTTGTACTCTCATTGTGGAAATATAGGTTCGATCATTCCCGCTTATATGTCCAATTAAAGGTAATTATGATGGCTACAAATGATGCAAATTCCGATTTTGCATAGAATCAGGAAGTGACAAAAAAGTTTGTTCTCTTAATCTCTTAATCCCTACAGTTTGGAAAACATCAACAATCACTATGATTCATAAAGAAGGAAAGGACCCTACAAAAGCAAATTCTTACATACCGATAAGTCTTTTCCCTAATATGTCCAAACTTTTTGAAAAGCTGCTTAACGCCAAACTCATGAAATTGCTAAACGATAATAACATCATCCCAAACCACCAGTTCGGGTTTCGTAAAAACCACAGCACGACTCAACAAGTTCACAGGATAGTAACAAATATACGCAGTGCTCTTGAAGAAAAAAATACTGCTCAACTCTGTTCATTGATGTTTCTCAAGCTTCCGATAAAGTATGGCACGAAGGCCTACTTCACAAAATTAAAATGTTTCTGCCTCTTAATACACACAATCTGCTAGAAAATTACATTCTTGGCCGCAAGTTTATAACACTGTCCAACAGCATTTTTGGAACAGAATAGCGACCCTATAATTCTGAAAGGGTATGTTGAGTAGATCATTTTTGTAGAACAAAGTTATGGTCCAGCACGTCTGAGTTTTTTTTACAGTGGGTCAAAGTTTTCATTTTTTGGTCGAAGGGAGCATACTACTATATGAAAAAAAATCTGTAAGTTA
The DNA here is from genome assembly GCA_947397865.1 of Polietes domitor. Taxonomy (NCBI): domain Eukaryota; kingdom Metazoa; phylum Arthropoda; class Insecta; order Diptera; family Muscidae; genus Polietes; species Polietes domitor. The sequence goes on from OX377619.1 coordinate 178,358,661, forward strand.
ATGTCTGAGAGAATTCTTATGGTCAGAGTTGTATTGTGGAATTGTATGAGGATTATTTTTGTGGAAGATCTTAACCCTCTAACTGGTCTCTTTATGGGTCAATTTGACCCATAGAAAAAAATCGTATTCCAAAGAAAAGAAGATATGGTTCTTCAATTGTAGGGAATATCTTTCTTCTGATTTGATGGTGCGTAAAATGTCCACAAATAAAACAAAACCAATCTCTTATTTTGCAAAGAGAATCCGCCATGCTTATTTAAGCTTTAATTTTTCTTTTTTTATATTAATTTTATTAAAAATCACACCCGATATGTACTGCTTAGTAGCTCAATTATGCTTGATTTTTTTTCTTTTATTATTAATTTTAATAAATATCACACCCGATTTGTAAGTCACAGCTGACTAGACGCGAGAACTCAGTGTTCGGCCCGGCCGAACTTGACGCCGTTTTTACCTGTTTTGTATATGTTGGCGTGTAATTTTGCCAATTAATCGTAAAGAGCTTTATTTACAACAGTGGTGTCTTTGGTGACCCCCACTGAAATTTTCCAGCAAACATTTTCGTAGAATATTTTAATCCTTAAATGTCCTTTTTTAAAGGATATTTTTTGATTTTCTCGAAAAAAGGGTCAAATTGACCCATAAAGAGACCAGTTAGAGGGTTAAGATCTTCCACAAAAATAATCCTCATACAATTCCACAATACAACTCTGACCATAAGAATTCTCTCAGACATTAACTTACAGCATTTTTTTCATATAGTATAATGCTCCCTTCGACCAAAAAATGAAAACTTTGACCCACTGTAAAAAAAAAACTCAGACGTGCTGGACCATAACTTTGTTCTACAAAAATGATCTACTCAACATACCCTTTCAGAATTATAGGGTCGCTATTCTGTTCCATTCAAAAAGTCTTAATTTGTTGGACAGTGTAATTAAACACAAAAGCTACATATCTTCAGAAATTTCTATATAAGCCTCTAAAATAAATAGCCTCTAATAAATACCTCCGACATGCTTACTAGCAATCTGGTCCATATCTCAACGTTCGCCGATGGCACAGCAATTTCAAGTGTCCATGAGAATCACATCGTCGCATCTGGTCTTCTTCAAGAATACGTAGTTTTATTAGAGAATTGGCTCCATAAATGGAGAATAAAACTAAACGAACAAAAGTCCATACATATCACTTTTACTCTGCGAAGGAACACATGTCCACCAATTAGCATTAATGGCCTTAGTACTCTCCAGCATACTTCCATCAAATACTTGGGAATCCATCTTGACCGCAGATTCACTTGGCAAACCCACATTGATTCTAAACTTACCCAAATAAAACTTAAATCGCAACAACTCGTATGGCTCATAAATCGTAACTCCAAACTCGGACTCGACTGCAAATTGCTTATATACAAGACTATAATTAAACCAATATGGATGTATGGCATTCAGCTCTGGGGAACTGCTTCAAATTCGAACATTGATAAAATACAAAGAATACAGAACAAAATCCTGAGACAGATTACAAACGCACCATGGTACTTAAAAAACTCAAATATACATTGTGATTTAAACATGCCAACCGTTAAGGAAGAAATTATTCTAAACTGTAGAAACTACCTCAACAACCTAGGTACACATCCAAATCCATTGGCAAGGACCTAAGAAGTTATGGCGGCCATAACCGCCTGAAGAAACGAGATACTGTCGACATGATTCACTAAGAAACATACTTATATTCACATATGTTATCGTAAGCTGTGACAAGCAATAATTAAATATTTGTTAGTTATTTAAGATCTGTACACTTATTGATAGTTTCACTTTGTGAAAGATACAATAATTAAATAAAAATTGAATAAAAAACATAGAATTAGTGGTTTAGGAACAATCTCCAAAAATTTGCGAGAAAAAAATGTTTATTCCGATTTTTTTACTAACACGAAAAAAATCATAAAAAATCTAAAAAAATATATTTGTTGTTTTCGTAGAAGTGTAGTAACATTACAGGAAAATATATATTTTTTAATATAGCCACACCAAAACAAATACAAGTATTGCAAAAATTATTTTATTTGTTATTTCAAACTACGCTTATAAGGCAAGGCTACCATACCAATACGTTTACATATCGAAATAATACTTCAAGTCAATTCAAAAACTAAATATTTATATTTATTATATTTTATTTATTTTCAAAAAGCTTAAATGCCATACATATTGGTAAATAGTGGGTGTTACAGTTGGTTGTATTTCCATTCTATTTTAATTCCAAAAATACAAATTTTAAAAATCCATTATCTCACGTACATAGTGCAAAATAACTTAACTCCATGATTCAAACAATTTTTGCCGTAACAGTAAAAAGTACGAATTTGGAAAAATCGTTTTATTTTGCATGTCTATGCAGTCAGAGGAATGTTTACGCCGAATTTCATGATTCCAGCTTTCCTATTTTCCTATTTACCCCCTTAAGAGTACGACTTTCTAAAATCTCTTTATTTTACATGTCTACGCAATTAGAGGGATGTACACACTGCATTTCTTATTATATTCTTATTTATTCTAGCTGTAGTCGTTTAGTTGGTACTATTTTTATCCCTCTGTACCCATTGTATCCCATGAAAGTACGAATTTGCAAAAAAAAATCTTTTATTTTTCGTGTCTACACAGTCAGAGGAATGTAGACACCGAATTCCATGATTCTTGCTGCGACCATTTGGTTGGTACTATTTTTATCCCCATTTTCCATTTTACCCCCTAAAAGTACGAATTTCGAAAAATCCATTTATTTTACGTGTCTACCCAACCAGAGGAATATATACATCAACTTTCATTCTTCTAGATGCATCCGTTTGGTTGGTACCATTTTATCCCTCTATTCCCATTTTAGCCTTTAAAAGTACAAATTTGGAAAAAAAATACTTTTATAATATTATTATGTATCTACTTAATTAGAGGCATATACATACCGAATTTCGTGTTTCTAGCTGTTGTCGTTTGATAGGTACCATTTTTATCCCTTTTTGTGCCATTTTACCCCCTAAGTATAAGCATCACTTTATGGTACACGTTAATGCTATGAGGTAAATATAAGTAAACATATTCGAAACACATGCTGACATACTATAAATATTAGGGGCATTTTCAGTCCTTGTGAGGGAAAACTTTTTCCCTGTGTATAGAATAGGAATCTCAAGGAATTCATAGGAGCATTCTAGTTGCAGGGGTTCTTAACAGGAGAAACCATATCTAAAGTACAAATGTTTTGAAACCTTCTGAATTGCACAAATGATTGCTGAAGTTCCATGAACCCTGTTCGGGCGCCAGTTTACCAAATTTACTTTGTCATAGACTTCATCAACAGATGAAATACTTTTTCAGCTGAGCGCCCCGGTAGTCGAGTTGGTAGCGTGCTCGGATATCAGGGTGGGGGTTGTGGGTTCGATTCCCAGCAGAGGCTCTGGTCTGTCGCTGTAATAACTAGCTACAATGGTCATAGTCACCCCGGCTCACACTGGTTCAGCTTCATACGATTGGTGGCATTAAATATAAGGAAACATCGTAGAGCTTTGAATTTTGGTATAGGCTAATATTTCGTTATTATAAAAAAATGCTGAAAATTTGAAAAAAATCGGAGCACAACCACGCCTACTTCCCATATAACACAAAAGTTAAAAATCATTGTAGAGTCATAATTTTTGGCTCATTGCAAAAGTGTGTTTTTTATTTGATAAAAAATATATACAAATAAAGTGCAGCAACAGTCATGCCCATATTAAATATAAATATCTGTAAATAAATGAAAAATAAATAATAAAAAATTTATAACAAAGTAATTCGTGTACCTTTATTAACATAACAAATTTTTTACTTCATCAGAAAATTCCAATATATCCTTCTTGGGCTGGTTACGATATGAATTTATGTATGGATCTGAAGATGGTAATAACATATGCATTACATCTTCATTTGTTGATATGCGATCCGTTTTTCTGGAGTGGTTTAGACGATAACTTCTGTAATCTTTATTACGAGCTTCCTGAGCTTCCTCCGACAACATGCCAAGTGGCAATATTGCTGCTGACATAATTTCACTCCCATGAATTAGCACTTTGTGTACAGTAATAGGCATATAGTACCAGCTGTAAAGTTCTATATATCGTTCTGCAGTGGCCAAACAATAAACTTTAAATTTATCCGTATCTATTTCAAAATTACTATTTATTACAGTTAAAATTGTACTAAAGCGATGAATTAAATTTTCATCAACACCAAGAACATCTGCCGTCAAGGAAGGATTAGCAAAAAAAACGTCGAGAAGTATTGCCAGTGTTCGATGAGCCCATTCCTTGTTTAACCATATCCACATTTATGCCTAAAACCGATTTCAAATTTCTTTGTATTTCCGCTTTTGCTTTTTCTTTTTCATGCTTTGTTTCTTTGAAAAACTTTTGTTGTATGCTATATGCAATATGCACTCCATAAATTTTATCCTAGCATGTAAAGGGGAAATTCCAAATTGAAGCCCCTCCTCCGAAACTGTTTTTGTTCTTAATAATTCCAAATTATTCATTTCGCTAGGCTTACATTGACATATAAAGCATACAGACATTCCTGATGTTTGTGTGATTACATTTGCAACTTTTCCATCAATCATGGTTAAAATAGGTGTATGCAAAATTTCATGACTTTTGCCATATATATTAACAACAGTTTTTTTCAAATTTTTAATTTCATTTTCTACCCTTTCAACTTCTTCAGAAATTACATTTGCTGTTTCTTTTACAAATTGAAATTTTATTGGCCTACATAAAGCTGTTGATGATGGCCTTGGGTTTCGCCAGTAATCAGATGTACCATCAATACATTTCAAATTAAGAGGAACAATACTTGTCAAAAATATATTTTTGTCATTTAAATTGGGATCATTGAATTTTTGGTGGTATTCGCTATGACCCGAAGATCCATCACAACCCCATTTAGAAACAAGTTGTAGTTGGCTTGGAAGTACATCCGTCTCAGCTTTCGTTTTCGCCTTCAATATTCTGGATACAGTATGATCTAGTAATTCTTGCATACTGACTTTACTATAGTTCTCCTGTACTTCCAAATTTTTAGGATAACATTCTTTTTTAGCACTAAGAACTTGATGCTATGAGGGGAAAATATCACATCCAGTTTCTTTGGCACTCCATCTTAATATTTGATACTGTTGTTTTGATAAACAAGCATCAATAATAAGGCTTAGTGCTTTTTCTCGACTAAACATTTTCGACGTTTGTTCATCCTTATTTATTTTTTTGCAGCTGATGCAATAAGTTCTGCCGAATTACTATCACATAGCTGCTGTACTTTAATCCTTTTAGCACGAGTTTGGCAAAGTTCAAAGGTTTTAGAAGGCCGACCACGTTTGACTTCATGGGAACACGTAGGTTTTTCATACTCTGAAAAATCTTCACCAAAACAGTACATATTTTCCAACCAAACTTCATTTTGTTCAACAAATCTGTCTTTCATACGTTTTGCATTGACCCACTTAGTTTTCAGTTTTGGTAAAAATTGTTTACTTAAAAATGTTTTAAATTTATCTAACTCAATAATTGACAAATTTTTATTATTTGTTGAAATAATATCACAAACTACATTAATGTCCTTATCACAATCTAATAAAAGATCAGAAATTTCATAATAAGATATCTGAAGATTATCCATTTTTAACAATTTTTATTTCTATTTTTCACTTCTAAGACAATAATCGAATTAGCTTTATTCATCTAAACACAACTAATAAACAAAACACCTGTCAACTTCATTTCAAAATCAAAAAGCTAACTACAAAAACAATGCAACAAACAGTCACAGCTGATGCGAAAAAAAATGGGAAGAAATGCAAATTTGTAAACCTCATGATCATGATAGACAACTGGTTTACTATTTTTTTTTATTTTATGTTTACGCAAATGTCAATTCAGTGCATTTTGTTTTGTTTTCTATTTGTACCACCATTGCATTGTTGCTACAAAAGATGACCGAAAGTCAATTTTCAAAAATGCTTCTGCCTGACTTATAGTGTCATGGTAAACATGTGTGTTGTTGTTGCCTTTTGTAATCGCAACTGTTGCCTTTTGTGTGTTTTTTTACAACAAAAAAACGAAACAACAAAGCAAGCAAGCAAACAAAAAAAAAAACAAAAACAAACAATGATGCACAATAACGCGTTTATGAAGGCAATTTTTCCTTACTTTTTTTAGTTTTTTATACCGGAATTGCTTAGGGGCAAAAACGGGCAGCTGAATTTTTTATGAATCGTTAGGTGAGATTACAAGCTTTAATTTGATATAAGTCTCGAGCTAGAGCACGTTGGAGATCAAAAGATGCAATCGATAGAAGTTTGAGAAAATAAATATTTTTGCACAATTTATAGTAGTAAATACAAAAAAAAATTGAGCTTCGAAATTTTTTTTTCTTTTTGAATATACATTTCTTATAACATCTAATTTCAGAAAAAAATAATTCTAGTTTCATTACAAGAGTATATCTGAAGCAAGAAGTGATAGAAGGTAGCACATATAATACGATAATTTCAAATGCATTCATTTTGGTCAACTTTGAATGCTCTGGACAAAAAAGTAATAAAGATATCGACCTAAAATTTTTGGTTCATGCTAGTAAGATTGTTTTCTACAAACTATGAAAAAATTAGGTAGATCTGAGTACATGAAAAAAATGAATTAATGCCGCTCTTGAACCAGTGTGCGGCTCAATCCTTGGACCCAAATTGTAATTCATAATAAATAAATTAATAAATAATTTTTAATTTTTTTTGTATGGAGAAAAATCTGCCAATGCTCCACAAAGCTTGCTTCTTGATCGAGCTCCAGATTTTCCAATAACACATCTTAAGAGATTTAATGTATCCATTAACTAACATTAACTAATGTATCATTAAACAACACGAATAAAATTACCGGGTTCTGACAATGGATTCTTAAAGAGGAGACCAAAAAAATATATACGTGTGTCGGCGTTTTTTTTAGATCACATCGGAATTTCATTTTATAGACGATTAAAGTTTCCCAACTCTGGCTTCTTCTTGCAGCTTATCGATGTATAAACCTATGTATTCTTTACATCTGAGGCATAGGGTATGTTCAGCAACTTTGTAGATAATGATATGGCGAATATTTTTGTAGAACTACCTACCCCTCATAACGGCATTTTTGGCTTTATTTTAACAAATTGTAAAAAACAGCCCGAAAAGGGGGAAGGGCGGGTATGAAATGTTCTACAAAAATGTTGGCCATACAATTTTACTATATATGTCAGAACACACCAAAACCCAAAAAAAACAAACGCCAAAAGTCTAATCAAATCAAAAAAATCAAATTCAAGATTGCCCATTAAGGGTTAATTTAGTTATTGTTCAGTAGGGGTGAGATGGTGCACGACTTTTGAACTTTTATGTGCTAGAACCACCTATTTTGTGAGGTTCGGAAATAAAATTCATGATCCAAAAAATGGGGGTGTTTGGGTGAGTGTATCGGGGTCAAAGGTAAGTGGTAAAAATACAGGAAAAGTCCCAAAACTGCCTCGGAGTCGCCCCCAGAGGGGTTAAATGTAAGACCGACACCCATTAATTTTCCCTCCCCAACATTTATTTCGAGCACACATACCCTCTATCCTCTATGGGAGCCCCCTTAACGGCTCCCATACAAAAAATATTTTTTTTTATAAACTGGCCCCAGGAGACCGCTAGTGGGGTCAAATGTAAGACCCACCCCCTATATTTTATCAGGACACACCTACCCTCTATCTGCAACCCTTAAGGCGGGCTGAAAAAATATAGGGGTGGGTCTTACATTTGACCCCACTAGATATATTAGGATGGGTCACGAAAATAAATTCCGGCTTTCGCCCTGAGAACACCTCTAATAATCATGTTTTTCCCGTGTAATTTTTTTTATGTTGCATTTTTGTCCAGATCCTTGGCAGCACTTTAAATAAAATGTTTATTCTTGTCTTAGAATAAGTTGTCAAGGTGACAGCTAAAAACTCATATTTCTTTGAAACATTTTGTAAGAGGTGTAATGAAAAATAAATAGGAGGAATCAATACCTTTCGAATGATGCCGAAATTATGAAAAACGGATGAAAAATGACGTCACTGACTCCATTTTTGTGAAATAATCTAATGCAGACAGCGAAAATGTTTAAACACTTTTTACAAAAATGAGAGCTGCAGCGTCAATTTCATTCCGACGTTCATCATTTAGGCACCATTCGAAGGGAATTGACTGTAGCTATTTACTACCACCAAATTCGAAAAAGTTTTCAGTAGTCACTGTGAAAATCCACAAAAAAATACAATAAACGTCCAATAATTCGACCAATAACCTACTCTAAGACAAGAATCAAAATTTTTATTTAAAATGCTTTGAAGGGTCTATTATTTCAGGAAAAAAATTGGGAAAAATGTAACACAAAAAAAAAATACACCGGGTTATTTTCAAGAGCGTTTAGCTCAGAAATCACATCAAACAATCTAATCTTTATTTTCCTGGGGTGACTGGAACTTGCTTTTCCATTTGTATGGAGGGCGACCCAGCCTAATATATATGTGTATATATAATTAATTTTGCCTCCTTGGCAAAATTTGATTTAATTTTGTATTATTTTGTAAGTTAGGTTAGGTTATAGGGGATGCCCGTTAAGGCCTAAATTCGACTCATTGTGATTCCCGTAAGTAGAATAGGAGAAAACAAGTAAAAACGCCGGGCCGAACTTGATATACCCTCCACCTTGGATTGCATTCCACAAGGCTGTCGATTTTCGCAGAAGTGCAGTAATATGACAGGAAAATATAATTTTTTTAATATAGCCATACCAAATCAAATAGAAATATTGAAAAAATAATTTTATAAATAAATAAAATATTTTTATTAATTCAAATACGTTTACACTATATATATAAAACTTCAAGTCAATTCAAAAAATAAATATTCTTATATTTATATTTATAATTTCATAAAAAGCTTAAATACCATAAATATTGGTAGGTAGTGGGTGCTACAGTTGGTTGTATTTCCATTCTATTTTAATTTCAAAAGTAATAACTTAACTTCATGATTCAACCAATTGTTGTCGTAAAAGTACGAATTTGCAAACATATTTTTATTGGAAAAGAATGATATCTTTTCCAATTTTACCCCCTTAAGAGTACGACTTTCTAAAATCTCTTTATTTTACGTGTCTACGCAATTAGAGGGATGTACACACCGAATTTCAGCATTCTAGCTGTAATCGTTTAGTTGGTACTATTTTTATCCCTCTGTACCCATTGTATGCCTTGAAAGTAAGAATATGGAAAACACCTTTTATTTTTCGTGTATACGCAGTCGCAGGAATGTATACTGCGAATTTCACGACTCTAGCTGCGGTCATTTGGTTGGTACTATTTTTATCCCCTTTTTCCATTTTAACCCCAAAAAGTACAAATTTCGAAAAATTCGTTCATTTTACGTGTCTACGCAATCAGAGGAATGTATACACCGAATTTCATTATTCTAGGTTGGCCGTTAGGTTGGTACCATTTTTATCCCTCTATTCCTATTTTAGCCCTTAAAGGTACGAATTTGGAAAAACTATTTTTATATTATATATCTAGTCAATTAGAGGAATGTACACACCGAATTTCATGTTTCAAGCTGTTGTCGTTTAATATGTACCATTTGTATCCCTTTTTGCCCCATTTCTCACCATACGAATAAAAATCACTTCATGGTGCACGTTTTGTTATAGGCTGAATGCGCATACCCAATAGCAAGGAAGTACAAGCAGACATATTTAAAAACATGCTTAAATACTTTAAATATTAGGGGTTATTAGGGGTATTTTCAGTCCTTGCGAGGGAAAATTTTTTCCCTCTTGGCCGATTTCGCCCACTTTCAATCCCAACCGATCTGCAACCACAAAACATATTTACAGAAAGCTAGCGTGCTTTCAACAGACGGACATGGCTATATCGTCTTGGAATTTTACCACGACCCACATATATATATATATACTTTATGGGGTCTCCGGCGAATATTTTAAGGTGTTACAAACGGAATGACACAGTGAATATACGCCCATCCTTAGGTGGAGGGTATAAAAACATAGGAGGTAGGGACAGTGACTGATGAATGAAAGGAAAGTTGGGGTTATCTCATATTTTAGTCTGTATTGCCATTGATTCTTTTGAACCAGGAGGTTTTCTCTACATATCGGATGAGGTTAATTTTTATAAATCCTTTAAAACTAGATTTCAATATGCGAAATATAATAATTTATTTTATTAAAGTTCGAATGTTTTTTTGGAAAAAAAAAAGAAAAAAAATAGTTTTTAAATAGCAAATAAAATGTTGACGATTTCCCGTCCCGAAAAAATAATTCCCGTTTCCCGGGAAATAAAAAGTACGGGAAAAATGCAAACCCTATTCTCTACCCATAACAATTCCCGTTACAGTAATAAATGTAGGAACTGATTAGTTAGGTCGACCATGCCGACTGTTTATTTGTCCTGTTGGGCGACTATCGGACGGAGAGTACACACACTGCTCATCTCTGGTACTAGTCAAAGTCTCCAGAGAGAGAGAGAGAGAGCGCTGTGTGTAGAAATAAGGGTTGCAGCGGAGAGAGAAATTTCGGCAGTCTATTGTCCGACTATCGGGTCATTATTTTGTAGATGTATTTCAGTTGTAAGCTCTCAGGGTTAGCTGTGTTTTCGGGAAATTTTAAAATAAAAAAAGCTGTAGAATTTGTTTACTTCTTCAAAATAACTGAGTTACTTGGAGTTTTCGCTCTGTATATCACGACACACCGCCAAGTATACCCTCCATTTCATTCTTAAGCTCACTATGTTCTTTTCAATGAGGGAGTTTCCAAGACATGTTAAGAGCATTGTTGCTTGCATATTTCATCTTTCGATATTTTTAAGACAACATAGCTTCGATGTAAATATTACTCTCAGTTAATTGAAATCGAATGTTACCTCCATTGCTTTATACCACCATTTCTTCTTTCTTCTCAGTCTTACACCTTTTCGGAATATCATTTGAGATTTACTCATATTAACTTTTCGACTCCATTCACTACTTTATCCGAGTTGTTGATCATTGTTTGTATTATTTCCATATCTTCTGATAGTATATCGTCCGCAATAATCACAATAATGAAATGTTCAGATTATTTATATTTAGATCATCTTAAAGACAGTCCTGCAGATCATTAATGTAGAGGTCAAAGACAGCCTTGTTTTGAGCCGGTCTTTGTTTCAAAATATTTGAACTTTTAAATGAGCTTTGAGAACAAGGAGGAGATTGAGTGCTTCGAACATCTTGTCTTTCTCTGTCCGGCTATGGCAAGTAGACGTTTAGTGCAACAGGATTCAGCATCATTTGAAGACTCCTGGCGACTTGACCAGTATGGAGAACGTCGACAAGCTAACGGATTTCATGAATCGCACAGGTTGGCTGAGATGAACCAGGTGTAAGTTAGTGGGATGCCTACTTTGTGACTACTACCACAAGCTAACCGAAATATTACCGATACAATTATGAGACAATTTAAAGAAGCAATCAAAGATAACACAGATTTGGGGATGCACCGCTTAGCTTTCTATGGTTCGTTATTATCACAAACTCTCTGCGCAATACATATTGGCATGAGCGTTGCAATTACCCATGAAATAATACTTTTTTAAACCCGTGACCAAATCTTGGTAATATTTAAATAACTTTTCCATTTAGGCATTCCATTGAAAGAACATATCCTTCCATTTTACTTATTCACAATTTAAATCCTTTGGAAACACCCTTCCCTGAATCCTGTCGTCTCATTATTATTATTATTATTTCTGCTTAACTTTGCATTTCCATGTGATCCTCTTTGGAAGAGTAATTCATGCTGCAGCAACACCTCCACGGAATATACTCGTATATATAAATATTTTGGCTTTTGACATTCGCTTTCATTAAACAGTCTGTCCTGTTCCAGATAAATATTTCTTTAGGTTTCTCGCTTCCCCCAAAGCATTGATGATTTCTTATGTAGGACCGCCTCATCAACTGGCATCCTGCTGAGGATGATGATAATGTAGCGGAACCTGAATTGCAACGCCAGGTTGCTTGTAGCCTTGCGTTCCTTTTCCTTTCATTGTTTCCCCTATTTATATTTAATAAAAAGGATGTAAAGTTTTCTTTTTTCATCTTAAAAAAGAAAGCTGGCATATTTCAGTGAATCGCTTTAAGAGGGAGTTGTTTGTATTTATGAATGACTTGTGTCGGAGTTGCAGGGTATACTAGAGTTTCGGGTCAATATGTTGCACATATAGGTCGACAGATAAAACTCAGAGTACTTTTGATACCCTCCACCATACGATGGGGCTATATTCATTTTGTCGCTCCACTTGATACATGGGAATTAATATAAAATCTGAGGCGATGTAGTCATATCCATCCTTCCACTAGGGTGGAGTTGGATTTCAACATACATGGGGTTGGTGGCAAAAGTGGCTGTATTTGAGCTTTTTATCACAAATCATCAATATATAAATAAGATTCAGCCCCAACTTACGAAATTGTTCAAGAGTATTTGGTGATTTCTACCTAGAAAGGTGAGATTTTTGGCGTGATATGTACTTCACACCCGGGTCGATTTTCTTCGCACAATCTATGGCAAATTCTAAGAACATTTCCCAAATCGCTTTCCAGTAGACCCTCACATGTCGCCCTTATCTCGGATCATTCGTTATAAGACTGTCCATCCAAAACGTAGTCACCCTTTGCCGTATAAAATACCTTTGAAATGAAATATCATTATACGTTCCATCACATGCATACGCATACACATACATGAGTGTATTATTGTAATGGCGTGTTTGTTGTGCTGTATTTGTGTGTGTACGTGTTTTTCAGGGATTATAGCAATAATGTTTTTTTTTATGTCCTGACACCAGCACTCCTTTTATGTGGAATAAAAGGGCCTTTATATATGTGAAATATGTTTGAAAGGTGGTTTTCTATACACAAAAAATCTTATTAAATTAAAAATGTATAAAGCATATTACATGCGTGGGATGTTCAGAAACAAAGAAGTAGTTCATTTATCAGAAAGTCTCAAAGTGAAATACACAGAAAAATTCAGTTAAAGTTCGATGTCCGAAGGTCAAATGGATCAAAGGCCAGAGGACAAACATCAAAGGTCAAAGGGATCACGGGGATCAAATGGATTAAGGGAGTCGAAGGTTAGAAGCCAAAGGTCAAAGTTCAGTGGTCAAAGGTCAAAGACATCAAGAGGGTCAAAGGGAATGAAGGAAAAAAGGATCAAAAGTCGGATGTCAAGGGGATCAAAGGCTAAAGTTCGACGCCCGATGTTCAAAGTTCGAATTTCAATGTTCGAAGTCCCAAAGTCAAAGAGGATCAAATGGATGAAGGGGATCAGAAGCCAAAGGTCAAAATGAAGAGGTCAAAGGGATCAAGAGGATTAAACGGATCAAGAGGATCAAAGTTCAGAGGCCAAAGGTCAAAGTTCAGAGGTATAAATGATCAAAGGGATTAAATGGATCAAGGGGACCACCTGGATCATTTGGATCAAAGCGGCCAAAGGTCAAAGTTAAGAGGTCAAAGGGATCAAGAGGATCAAAGTTCAGAGACCAAAGGTCAATGTTCAGAGGTCAAAAGGATCAAAGGGATTAAATGGATCAAGGGGACCACCTGGATCATTTGGATCAAAGGTCGAAGGCCAAAGGGATTAAATGGCTCAAGGGGACCAAATGAAGTAAATGCATCATAGGTCGAAGGAATTACATGTCAGAGATCAAAGGGATTAAAGGTCAAAGTGATCAAAAGTCAAAGTTCGGAGTTCGATGTTGAAAGTTCGAAGGTCAGAGGTAAAAAGGTCAAAGGATATTAAAGGGAGGTCAAAGTGATCAAATGATCTAAGGTCAAAGTGATCAAAGAGATTAATAGGTCAAAGTTCAAGGGGATTAAATGGATCACATGTCGAAGGGATTAAATGGAGCAAAGGTCAAAAGTGGGAGGCCAAAGGTCATATATAAGGTTAGAAGTCTAAGGAATTAAAGGTATCAAAGTTCAGAGAAACCAGTGATCAAAGTTTGAAGTTCGATGTTCAAAGGTCAGAAGTCAAAGGGATCAAAAGTCAAAGTTCGAGGCCCAAAGTTCGAAGTTCGCTGTTGAATGTTCGAAGGTCAGAAGTTAAACGGTCAAAGGGTATTAAAGGCATCAATGGTCATAGGGCAGAAACCAGTGATCAAAGTTTGAATTTCGATGTTCGAAGATCAGAGGTCAAAGGAATCAAAAGTCAAAAGGGTCAAAGGGATAAAAGGTCAGAGGTCAACGGGATCAAATGTCAGAGGTAAAAGGGATCAAAAGTCAACGTTCGATGCCCAAAGTTCGATTTTCGAAAGTCAAAGGTCAGAGTATAAAAGGATTTAAGGTGAAAGGGTTTTAAGGGGACTATAGGTCAGAGGTCAAAGTGATCAAAGGTAAAAGGAATTAAATAGATCAAAGTTCAAAAGTCGGTGGTCAAATGTTAGTTGTAAAAGGTTAGAAGTCAGAGAGATTAAAGGTATCAAAGGTCAGAGGGCGGAAACCAGTGATCAAAGTTTGAAGTTTGATGTTCAAAATTCGGAGGTCCAAGGGATCAAAATGGTCAAAGGGATTAAATGTCGGAGGTCAAAGAGATCAAATGTCAGATGTCAAAGGTCACAAGTCAAAGGGATTAAATGTCATAGGCCAAAGGGATCAAAGGTAGGAGTTCAGAGGTCAAAAAGATTGGATCAAAGTAGAGAGGGCAGAGACCAAAGTTCGAAGGTCAGAGGTCCAAAGTCAGAGGTCAAAGGGATTAAGTGGATCAAATGTCAAAGGTAATAGGTTAAAGGGATTAAATGGGTCAAAGGTCAGAGGTCAAAAGGATTAAAGAGATCAAAGGTCAGAAGTCAAAAGGATTAAAGGGTTCAAAGGGCAGAGACCTGTGATCAAAGTTCGATGTTCGAAGGTCAGAGGTCAAAGGGATTAGATGAATCAAAGTGATAAAGGCTTAAATGTCATAGCCCAAAGTGAATAAAAGGATCAACGGGATCAAAAGTAAGAGTTCAAAGGATTAAATCGATCAAAAGAAATAGGACAGAGACCAGTGATCAAGATAAAGTTCTATGTTCGAAGGTCAGAGGTCAAAGGGATTAAAGGTCGAAGGTCAAAAGTCAGAGGTCAAAGGGATCGAAGGATAAAAGGGATCAAAGATCCAAGGGATGTTCGAAGGTCGGAGGTCAAAGGGATTAAATGGATCAAAGGTATTAAAGGTTAGAGTTCAGAGGTCAAAAGTATTAAAGGGATCAAAGATCAGAGACCAGTGATCAAAGTTCGAAGTTCCAAACTTAGCAATTATTTGTATTATACCCTCCACTATGGAATAGGAAGTTTGTCATTCCGTAAACCGTAAACTTGCTGTGATGAGGTCGATAATACCAATCTGAAAATAAAATCTGTAAAACGATTCGAAACTTTTACCAATTATTATAAAATAAACGTATAGTTTGTTTGAGAGCTAACTAGTCTGTTCGCCAATTATTTTCATGACGGCACGTTCACGGTTCAGAAAGTGTAGATTTCCATTTTTACAAAATCCCTCAACGTCATGCATCAGCGGTAAAAATCCATATAAATATAGTCATTAGTTTGAGCCACCAAAAAATTGTATTTGGTTGATTGACACTGAAAATTGTTTTGCTGCCATGGCTGCTCAGGCTATTAAAGCACGATAATGTTTTTTTGCACAATAACAAGTTGAAGCTAGTAACAGTCGGCAACATGAAATCTATTTGGGCGTTTCTCTTCGTTTGCTTTCTTCCGGCTGCGATCGCTAGTTCGGTTCGATTAAC
This sequence comes from Polietes domitor, assembly GCA_947397865.1. Lineage (NCBI taxonomy): Eukaryota > Metazoa > Arthropoda > Insecta > Diptera > Muscidae > Polietes > Polietes domitor. The sequence continues at coordinate 178,374,602 of OX377619.1, forward strand.
CAATTTAAAATGTGATGAGCTACGTCCGGAATTTTCGACATTCTCTAGATGTGACCTAAAAGTGATACGACGTGGCGTCATCTCAATGAATCTGCATGTGAAGTTGCTGCAGCTCCCAGTGACTAATATCACGGTAAGTTGAACTTTACGTTTTTATAAAATCCAAATTCCATTCCAATTGGCGATTTTAAATTGGAAATTTGGAATTTGAAGCGTTATTAAAAGAAAAGATCGATCGATTATCATTCATTTCCTCGCTTCTCTTCCAGATAAATTTGTCGCTACACAAGAAGGTCAACGGTTACCGACCATTTCTCTACAACGTCACAGTCGACTATTGCAAATTTCAGGCAAATCGTAAAAGATATCCTTTTGCCAAGATATTTTTCGATATGATGTGGAAGGACTCAAATATGAATCACACCTGTCCCTATAACGTATGTACATATATTGGCCGTTCATAATTTCCATCATTTAACGGGGATTTCATTTTCAGCATGACATTATTGTGGACAATTTAGTTTTCATGGAAAGTTCTTTCAAATATTTGCCACTGCCACTTGGTGAATACATGTTCCAGCTGAAGGTGGCCGCCTACAATGACTGGAAAGCCGATGTCAGATCTTATGTGGCCATAAGTAAGGACCTTTGAAGCTTAGCCCTAGATTTGTCTATGAGTCTTGGCATTGGCATATTGGTGTTTGTTGGCATAAATGTCTGACCTAATTTAATTCGTTTGGAAATCTGGAATTATTTTGTGTATTTTTTTTGGCCAATAAAGTCAAAGTTCAATTGTATTCCATTCCTGTCTTACTATCTCTTGGGTGTTTGAACTCTAGCGGTCTAGGTTTAACACGTTATACTTGTGGGCCGGAGAAAGATCGCAGTCGTGACTGACGAGAAACCAGAGCCTCCGTTGTCAGCGTTTTTCATTGCGATTACACCCTTGACAGCCATTTGGTACCATTTTTATCCCCTTTCGTCCCATGTTCCCTTAACACGAAATGAGCGATATTTTCATTGACATACTTTTTTATATGAAACGTAAAACTTCCCATCCTACCCACGCTTGCCACGCAATTGATGTTTAGTTTGCGTTTGTCTGCATATGACGGTGTGTGGTGTTTTCTTTGTAATCACAAAAGATTTCTTTTATTTCGTTTATGGTTAGATTTCAATAGAAAACTTTATATTTGTCAGTTCTTGACTCATCCCTTCCCTTCCCATCGCCCACGCCCACACCCTCGCCCACTACAATTATTGTATTAAATATGCATGAAAAGATTATTTTTTTATGCAAAGCAATTTAATGATGTTATGTTATGCCATGGCATGGCATGGCCTGGCTCGGAGTCATGGACAAAAACAACATTATTTTACATACAAAATATACCTACATATGTACGTATGCATCCTGTGGGAATCGAAAGATGAAAATAATCGGATGAACGAAATGCATTATTAAAAAAGAAAAAAAAACATATTATTATCGTAATTGTCATATGGGAATGTGGGAGTATTGGAGATGCGCGATACACACAATCGGGAAAGGAGTTGGGATGGAAAAAGGAATTTCATGCTAACAATTTTAAATTTAAGCGAAATGCTGAAATTTAAATGTTAACGCTAAAGATAGGACGGGAAATGAATTTACCCACGCACAATATAGGTATAAATTTCCCCTGAAAATGTTGTTTTCAAAATGGAACTATACCCCCCGGGGTGATTTTCGAGTCGATTTGAATTCGACAATATTTACTGGGATTCGTGTCGGCAAATTTGGTTTATGGCTTCAAAATTAAAATCCATCGTCCAAAATTCAATAACTTTTGTTCTAGTAGACATTTCTGAGTTCGAACTGGGATATTGTCCTGGCTCAAAACCATTTTGCATCTATATTTTTTTACAAATGGCAAGGTGACATATATTACTTGGCTGCAGACTCCCACTATCATGATTTCCACCCTGTCAAGGGTTTCCTCAGGTGGCTTCGCAGCGACTTTTCAACAACATAGCCGGCCTCTTTAAGTAAATGATGCCGAATATTCGTTTTTAAAAAATCGCACCAAGTTCTGTAAAAACTCAAAATTAGACAAGGATTCAGATAAGCGTGAACATATACATTGAGAATAATTTAATTGATACGATCAATCAGACGATGTCAATGTTTACTCCTGAATGAATTCGATTTGTCTGCTAAATCAAGTGTTATTATGTTTTTTTGGGCACTCCGATTGTTATAAAATTAAGCATGAGAATAAAGGAAATTTACTCATCGTACCTACTTTTCAGATGTTAATGAGAAGAAAATGAGTAAATTGAGTTTTGGAACTAAAAAATCTGAGTTTTTGCACTAAATGTATCCTATAATCCAAGGAGGCAATTTTGGGCGAGCCTTCAACCTTTCCAAATATGTTTATATTTAGTTAGAGGTTTTTGAAAGAAAAAAGTTGTGTTGGTCCAAATTCAGATTTTGTTTTTGTATATTTTTTTAAATATTTATTACAAACAAACTATATTTGGCGTCATAGTAAAGCTATGAAAGCACAATTCCTAACAGAATTAATTTGAGTGCAAAATCTCTTAAAATGTGTGAGAAACGGTTCGACAAAGTCAAAAAACAAATTACGTTTTTTCAATTTTCAAAATCTGCAATACAAAAAAATTAAAATTTGTTTCTTCGTATTATGAACTAATTCGTAAAAATATATTAAAAAACATAAAAACAAAAAAAAAATAATTTTTTTTTTATTTTCTTTAATATCGAAAAATACGAAAAGTAGTCAACTTTGGGCCGATTTATAAAATATATCCGATTGACCGATTTTTAGTGTTAATATCTCAAAATAATCCTTGGGCCCTTGTCTAGTTTTGGTTTTTTACAGAACTTAAAAATGTCTACTAGAACAATAGAGCAATAGATTCGATCCATCCACCAGTTTGGAAAGCGTTAAGTCGATACACTAAATATCTCCAAGGCCTTTGATAGAGCGCTCTCATATCAAAGTTCATCGCTTTTGTGCTCTGTCGTTTCCCCTTCCCTTTTTCTTATTTTCATTGACGATCTCTTGGATCGGAATTCGAATATAAACTACTCATTCACTAACCTCTTTCATTCATATTCATTCGATCATAGACCAAGTCTTCAAGATTGATTTACTAATCATTTCCGAAAGGGATCGAGTGAATAGAGTAGATTTTAATGTACGTCAGACCCATTGCTCCTTGTTGTCTTACAAGCGATACTCGAGTCACTCGTATGTGGAATAGACTGTGCAATAGAGGGAAATATCTTTCCCGCCAATTATGACATCCAACTCCTTATCTTCCTTCAGCCCCTAAATGTTGGTTCAGCTAAAAAATACGTTTGGTGGAGTCTGGCTCGTTGCACTCATATCAAAGCTCGTAATTTTTCTTCTAAAAGTCCCTATATTTGGGTTTCCTTATAGGGGTTCTCCAACTCAATCTGAACAGCTAGTCCCTTTGTACAATGGACAGTTGTTGTAGTACGATTGGATATTACATTAAAAGGACAAAGAAGCTTATAAAACAGCGAGTGCTAAAAATGACTCCTGACTCCTCAGGATTTAGGTCGTCAGGTAGCTACTGATTTTTGCCGAGACGACAACGGTGCTATATTCTGCAAAATGGTTTTTCCTGCCACACTCCTTCATCTTAGGAAATTTTATCTCTAATGGAGGTAATGAGTAGTAATGGATGTAGGAGTGCTATAATCGGAAGTATACCTTTGTAAATCTCGATTCTATGGAATTGAATCACACGATTTTCCTTCCACGTTTGGAAATAATACATTCAATGAACTTTTCTTGCAATAACTCCAAATTGCAACACGTTGCGCCGCGCTTTGTTGAAACTACATGTCGTACATTTCATCCAATTTAAGATACGTGGTGAGTTTTACATGACTCTTGAGGTGTAAGGTTACACCTCAAGAGTGTGTGCCATCACACCCGTGTCTAGTTATTATGCAACGAACGGAGACCATTTAGAAATCACAGTATAACTCGAGGTAACAGATTACAGACTCCGTTAACCCTCGTAACCGAAACACTTCTTCAGTAAGTGTTCCTATGTGAAATAATCCATGATCTGGAAAATTTAATCCAGATACGATGTAATATGAAGGATTTAAGACTATAATATTGAAAATTTGTGGGAAAGTTTTATTTGGAAACATTGTTCCATATGGTCCAATTTTCGGGTAGGTATTCCGAGAGTAAATATAATATGATCTGATAAATATAAATTTGACCAAGATCCGATGACAAATGCAGATTTTACAGCGGTCATAGGATAAATTGGACCGACATTTGTAGGGGGTCTATAACAACACTTGGGGGGTTGTACCATAACATGATCTGACTTTCAAAGTTGGTATTTCTCTTCCAAATGCAACTTGGAGTGGAAAATGTGATCAAGATCCGATGTAAAATGTGAACTTTAGAGCAGTAATAGTGTAAATCGAAGGTACATTTGTATGGGAGCTATATCAAAACATGGACCCATATAATCCACTTTTACGTTAGCTGTTCATAGTCCAAATATAACATGATTCCTGAATATTTTATCAATATTCAATGTAAAGTGTATATTCTAGAGCAGTAATAGTGTAATTTGGAGGGATATTTGTATGGAGGCTATATCTAAATCTGAGCCGATTTCCTCCAAATTCAATACCAATTGTCACTGGGCTAAAAAAAATACTTCTGCCAAATTGCATGGCAATCGGATAACAATTGCTGGTGATTCTAAGCCGATCCGTATACTTAAAGGTGGGTCTAGCTCGATTACACAGTGCAACACGAAAAAAAATAACCATATACGGACACCGCTACATGATAAAAGACCAAAAAAAAAAGACCCGTGTTTTTTTTCCCCCCAAAGTCATGCACTTTTTTTTATGGGCCCCCAGAGATTTGAGGCCTCGGTGTAATTTTTGGAAAAAAGTGATCATATTCTCAGGCTCATATCTTGCAAACCGTTCGGAATTTTGATTTACTCTCTGAGGCAAAGTTCTAGCTCTTGTCATAAAGAACAAAAATTGTGAACAAAATCGCAAAAAACTTAAAAAAATTCGATTTTTTAACCTTTTTTCCCCTATTCAGGTCCATAGGTAGCAAACCGTTGAAAATTCAGGGAAACAATCAACTACAAAAATGTACCTAAGATCTCAATAAACAACTTTCTAGAACATATGAAGTTCCTAGGAATTATTCTTAACACCGTTTAGGTAGCGCTTAGGTAGCCGCAAAAGTGAAAAGTGATTCCGACTACAGTGCGTATGAGCGATATTATCCTCAATCAACACGTATACGCTACCTACATACACTACAGCCTATAAGATTTGTTCGACGACTTTTGCGATTTTGACCTTCACAATTTTTGTTCTTTATGACAAGAGCTAGAACTTTGCCTCAGAGAGTAAATCAAAATTCCGAACGGTTTGCAAGATATGAGCCTGAGAATATGATCACTTTTTTCCAAAAATTACACCGAGGCCTCAAATCTCTGGGGGCCCATAAAAAAAAGTGCATGACTTTGGGAAAAAAAAACACGGGTCTTTTTTTTTGGTCTTTTATCATGTAGCGGTGTCCGTATATGGTTATTTTGAAATGACTTCAAAAATGTTGCACAGTGTTATTTCTTGGTGTTACAAACATTTGGCGGAAAACTAACTTATAATACCCTAGTCCACGAAGTGGTGTAGGGTATAAATATGAATAAAGTAAACAAATTAAGGGAAATGGCTATTAATGCTCAACTAATACTGATAGAGGCATTCTATTTGAAGTATTTTTAACATGTATTCTCCTCTTTAATTTGCCTCTTTTAGGTTGTGAAAAAGTATTAAAAATAATTTTTGAAAAATTGTATCCTTTGGAATTCTGTGATGAGACAACAGAATGAGGAAATGAAAGACTAAAAACGGCAATTAAGTCTATAGTTTGCTACATATATAGTTTCCTATATTTATATATATATTTTATAGAAAAATATACATTTCTTAGAAGGGAAATCGGACGGTAGCAATCAGCCTGGTCTGTTGGTTTGCCATTTTTCAAGAGCGCAAGTATTTGTATACCCTCCACCTCCAGGATGGGGTATACTAACATTGTCATTCCGTTTGTAACACCTTGAAATATCGACCTGAGACCCTATAAAGTATATATATTCTTGATCGTCATAAAATTCTAAGACGATCTAGTCATCTCCGTCCGTCTGTCCGTCTGTTGAAAGCACGCTAGCATCTAAACGAAAAGAGCTAGAACGTTCAAATTTTCCATAAATGCGTCTTATAGTCGTAGATCGGTTGGGATTGAAATGGGGCGAAATCGGTCCAAAGGGAAAAATTTTTCCCTCACAAGGTCTAAAAATATCCATAATAATCCCTTATATTTTAGCGTACTTAAGCATGTTTTTTGAATATGTCTGTTTATATTTGCTTGTTATTTGGTATGCGCATTCCCCTTGTAGCAAAAACGTGCACCATAAAGTGATTCTTATTTGTAGGGGGTGAAATGGGGCCAAAAAGGGATAAAAATGGTACATATTAAACGACATAGATGAGTAGATACATAATATAAAAGTATTTTTTCCAAATCCGTACTTTTAAGAGGTAAAATAGGATTAGAGGGATAAAAATGGTACCAACCAAACGGCTGTACCTAGAATAATGAAATTCGGTGTATACATTCCTCTGATTGCATAGATAAGTAAAATACACGGATTTTTCAAAATTCGTACTTTTTGGGGTTAAAATGCAAAAAGGGATAAAAATAGTACCAATCTAATGACCGCAGCTAGAGTCATGAAATTCGGAGTATACATTCCTCTGAGTGTGTAGACACGGAAAATAAACTGATTTTTCGAAATTCGTACTTTTTGGGGTTAAAATGAAAAAATGGGATAAAAATAGTACCAATCAAATGACCGCAGCTGGAATCATGGAAGTCGGTGTACACATTCCTCTGACTGCATAGACACGCAAAATAAACAGTTTTTTTCCCAAATTCTTACTTTTTCTTTTACGGCAAAAATTGGTTGAATCATGAAGTTAGGTTATTTTGCACTATGTACGTCTGATAATGGATTTTTTACTTTTGGAATTAAAATAGAATGGAAATGCAACCAACTGTAACACCCAATATCTACCAATATTTATGGTATTTAAGATTTTTGAAAATATAAATAGAAGAATATTTATTTTTTGAATTGACGTATTGGTAGCATTACCTTATAAGCGTGGTTTGAAATAATTAAAATATTATATTTATTTATAAAATTAATTTTTCAATATTTGTATTTGTTTTGGTCTGGCTATATTAAAGAAATTATATTTTCCTGTAATATTACTGCACTTCTACGAAAACCGACAACCTCTGTGGAATGCAATCCATGGTGGAGGGTATATAAAGTTCGGCTCGGCCGTTTTTACTTGTTTAATTTGTCAATGATAATAATGTTAGAGCTTAATCGACCTAACAATTTTCTGAAATTATAATCACAATGCATAAGGAAATCGATGAATAAACTATCAACTTACCAGAAGTAAGTTGTTCAATTCCCATGTCTAACAGGTATGATTTTCGTTTGGTATTTAACTTACGGAGTCTGTTCCTTGATGTTATACCATCAGGATTGATTACAGATTTGGGAGTAGCAATCGGTGTGCTGCTATCCAGTTTACGTATTAGACTCCATGCTCTGTTCCGTATGGAATTTACTCGCTTAACAAGCTTGCTGGGTGCTGCTAGATTGTTGCTGTCGATCCATCTAAGAAAACCCCCACAATTATCTTAATTGTAAACTAGTACATCGAACAGGCCTAATGTTGACAGCCTTAATGACGTATACCGATAACTGATAAGGATGGTGCATTCACACTATACTTTTAAGGCCTTGGATCTGCCAGATATTATTTGTTGGACATTAAAATTTGATAGTGTGAATGCACCTTAAACTATCTTTCTTTGCAGGGCACTAATGCTATGATATCTGCTACTAAATTCGTGTAATTACGATGCGATTTGTTGTCCATTGGTCCGCCCTAATGGACAATTTCAAATTTGCTATAAGCTTTCTAAAATTTGTTTCGATTTTCGATTATAACAAACCCTTAAGATTAAATCACGTTTGTTGTAAATATTAAATAGTTTTCTATTTAAAAGAACCAACAACTCCTTACAATGTACTATGTTCTTTCGAGCTGTTATGTTTAGTTTTAATATTCGTATTTGGCAACATTCCTTCGTGTCAATTCGCAGCAACAAAACTATAACAATTGACAATTATCATTATTTGTTGTAATAAAAGATTATAACACAAATTGGATTTAATGCCAACGACTGGAAACACAAACTCCACCCTGATGGTGGTACTACAGTCCGTCCCCGTTTCCTCCTTTCCACCTGGGATTGTAAAATCAAATGTTGCAAATTTTAACCTTTCGCCAATAACATCCAAATGCCAAATTCAATCCTTTCAAGTATTTGCACCTGTACCCGATACAATGATGATGCGAGGTGGTGAGGGGGGTAGGTGATGGTGGTGGTGGCGATGGTGTTGCCAGCGATAAACAGTCATAAACACGTGCCGACGGTACGTTTGCGTTTGAACGAGCGCACTTGCCACGGCCGTCATATTAAAGGGAGATGGCAACCGATGAAAGGAATTTGTCGTACATGGTGGAATGAACTCCCAAATTGCATTTTCCGATTTCGGTTGGAATGTGGAATGTGTGTGTGCGAAACACACCCACCTAAAGTCATAACATTTTTATGCTGTTTTTATGCAATAAAAAGGGTTTTGTTTTTATTCGCTATTTTAGACCAGCGACGACGCGGGAGATTTGTGTAAAATATTCAATTTTGAACATGTTTTTCTTTTATTTTTATTAAAAAAAAAATGAGAACCATCATTTGCGATGGGTAGGTAGTGCGGGCACCACCATCACGGGATCACGAAGAAAATCTGTTCGAAAAACGTTTTATTAGCACAGAGTATTGAATCGAATCACATTTCAACGCCATTTCTGTTGATATTTGGAATTGAAGTGAACACACGTTTGACGAGTAAAATTGAGCTGTGCATGTGACTGCACAAATTACAAATTTGCAGATGTAAGAGTTAAAGCAGCAACGCCGTGAACGAAGAGGCGCTTTTGATTGCCAACTCATTTCATTTGGTGGCATCATAATCATGAGGAGGACTGTGATAAGCAAGTGGTCGAAATTGACATTTGATTTGGTGGCCATACTCGACTGATGATGAGAACAGTGATGACATGACTTCAACTAAAGACCTAAGTATAATAAATTGTTTTAGGCAAACATTTAAGGAAATTTTAAATTATATTATCGTAGTATTACACTGTTCGACAGTCCATATTACACTTGAACCAGATGATTACGTCTAAAGGTATAGGTTAAATGGAGTTAATTTCAAATTCTCCCTCTTAAAAAGTAAAATATAAATAAAATAAATAATCTAAGGGGTAAGTCTGAAATGGTTGTCAATGCTGAACTAATAAAGATAGAAGTATGATGATTGAAGTATTTTTAACAGATATTATACATTTTAATTTGAAACTAATAACAGTATTATCATATGGTGCGAATAAGTATTATAAACAATTTTTGAGAAAAAAAAGGACAACAAGATGAGAAAATGGAAAACTAAAAACGCTTATTAACTACATTTTGCCTATAGTTTTATAAAGGGTGATTTTTGGAAAGCTATAGGAAAGTTTTTCAAAAAAAAGCACAAAAAATTCAAAAAAATGCATGAAATCTTTATTTGAATCGATAGTACGGTCCATATAATTTAATGTTTGAAGATTATTTCATGCAAATGTTGACCTTGATTGCGCCTCAAATGGTCCATCCGCTTAGTCCAATTTTGGCATTTCCACATTTTTGAGTAACAGAGGCCCAATTGCTGCGGCGACGAATCGATAATTAATGGTCATCATTAACACTGCCCGATACATCTGCGATATTTTCTTCAGTTCGCACTTTACGTAAGTGTGTTGGTGGTTTAATGTCCAACAATGTAAATTTGGTGCGAAATTTAGTCACAATAGCCCGAATAGCCGCTTCAGTGGGTCGATTAAACTGACCATAAAATGGAAGCGCGCGATGAACTTTCTTAACAGAGCACCCATTTTGATAATAAAATTCAATAATTTGCAAGCGTTGTTCGTTTGTAAGACGATTCATGGTTAAATTATAGACCAAACTGAAGATGTTTGACAGTGAAACAAAACACGAAACGTGCGTCAGCTGTTTAAACCAGTGTTGCCAAAAAGATAATAGCTAAAAAATCACCCTTTATATGTACATATATCATCCGGTTCAAGTGTAATGACTATTTTAAAATATTGTCATACGGTGTTATCACTCATAATGTTCTTGTAATGGTTGTGTATATGGATTTATCCACCAATAATTATTATTCAGGCTAGTTGCACAAGAATAGAATAAAATACTATTTTTTCAGAAAAAAATTAATATTATATTTTATTTGTATTAGATATATATTTTATTAGATATATATACTGAAATTTTTCATTATTTTTCAGAAACTACTGGCGATTCCAATCTGAGTATATACAGTCAAAATGATGGGTTTGCATTTTTCCTTACCTTTTATTTCCCGGGAATTATTTTTTCTATTTCCCGGGACTGGGGAAATCGACAACATACATTTTGCAATACAAAACAAGTAAGGAAAGGCTAAAGTCGGACGGGGCCGACTATATGACACACTCCACTTTCTATCGGAATACAATTCAATTCAGTAAAAAGTTAAAACGGGAAAATGTTTTGTATGTTTCCTAGAATTTGTCAAATCGAGGGGGAACGAAATTTGTATGAGAGCTATATATAAATCTGAACCGATCTAACACATTTTTATCACAGGTGTTTCCAGTTTAAATATAAGGTGTTTTGCGAATTTTGAAGAAAATCTGTTAAAATTTGTGGATTCTAGAGCGGAAAAATTCAAATTGGGAGCGAAATTTGTATGGGAGCTATATCTAAATCTGAACCGATCTAACATATCTATTCCGCAAGTGTTTCCAGTTGAAATATAAGGTGTTTTGCGAACTTAGAGGAAAATCTGTTAAAATATGTGGATTCTAGAGCGGAAAAATTCAAATTGAGAACGAAATTTGTGTGGGAGCTATATATATAAATCTGAACCGATCTAACACATCTTTACCACAGGTGTTTCCAGTTGAAACATAAGGTGTTTTGCGAATTTTGAAGAAAATCTGTTAAAATATGTGGATTCTAGAGCGGAAAAATTCAAATTGGGAGCGAAATTTGTATGGGAGCTATATCTAAATCTGAACCGATCTAATACATTTTGCAACAGGTGAAGAAAATCTGTTAAAATGTGTGGTATCTAGTGTTAAAAGGGCCAAATCGGGAGTGAAATTCGTATGGGGGCTATATCTAAATCTGAACCGAATTTCTTCAAATTAAATAGCGTTTGTCCTTGTCCCGAAAAACTTCGTTGTGCAAAGTTTCGTTTGGTTCTGCCTACAATTGCGACCTGTATCGTGATTACAACAATAGATGGACAGACAGACGGACATTGCTAAATCGACTCAGAAAGTGATTCTAAACCGATCGGTATAATTAACAATGGGTCTATCTCCCTTCCTTTTGGGTGTTACAAACAAATGCACAAATACATAATACTCTCGTCGAGTGTATAAAAATATTTTTTCGAATAAAACTTTCGAACTTTATTAAAGTTAATTATTTATTTAAGTAAATTGAGCTCATAGAAATTGTAAATAATAAAATATGAGATCAATACAATTTAAAAACTTTTTTTCCAATGATTAAAAAATATAGTTGTATTTCTATATTATAAATTAAGAGGTTTTTTAAATACAAAAACTTTTTAAACTGACAATACATTTATAGACTCAAATGGTTCTGGATCTTCAATATAGGGGGAGGTAGGATTTTTTAACTACGTATAGTATGCGTTCTGCAAAATTCCGATGAAATCCCACTAACATAATGAAATCGAAATCGAAATCCCATCCATAGAGATAAATGAGTAAAATATCCCATAAATCCCCAGGTAAATGCAAACAAAAATCAATTTCACTTAAAGGGCTTCAAATTCTGGATTAAAGATGTTTTTTTTTTTTGAGTTTTGGTCGCTAATAATACACTGGGCGTCGCATTCAGAGAACATAATACAGAATACGCAGTGTGTAGAATACAACACTGGGTATTCTGTCAGACAAGATCAGCAATTCAATTTTCGTTTCTAAAACACAGCCAAAAGTACCCTGATGGATAAAGGTGTATTTTTGATCATAATGCGAAGAAAAAATTTAATTTTTTTTTGTATTTCTGATCTTCACTTTTTACACATTTTAAAAATTGAAAAAAAAAAATAATTTCTTTTTTTGACTTTGTCGAAACTACTATTAGCTATTAGCCCTACAACTATTACTATTGACCTTAGTACCACAATGGACATCTTTTGGTCCAAGTGAGTCAGATGGCTTATGTAGATCGATATGGCTCCGAGTATTGTTACATCGCCGACATAATGTCATTGCAACAAAGAAACAATGACATTGCATCAGTGAAGTTTCCCAATGTCATTATATGAAGTTTTATTGTAGTAACGAAGTTTTTCACTACCGGTTGCATCAGTTAAAATGTTGTTGCAACGTAAGATGTCATTGTTTTTACGAAGTTTTGTCTTTCAGCTGCAACTTGTGTCTTTCTTCGATTTTTTTAAATGGAAATTATCAACCTTAAAGTCGACGACCAAATAAAATTACTACTTGCTATCCTCCTCCCTGCAACTTCATCTCTCTTCCAAGTATTCCAGTCTCAGCCTGAGGCTATTTAATTTTTTTTTCGCTTTATAAAAATTGAAATCATAATTAAAAAAGTGATGTTTGTTTAATCAGTTAATTTACATTTCGAAACTTTTTTCTTAGCTCGACGCAGATAATCGACTATGCCACGCCGTCGTCTCTCAGTGAAACGGAAAAAGGAAACTGTTGAAGTGGTGAAGTGTGGTACGGTGCTCCGTTGCTCTAAACATCGCATAATTCTTACAATTTTATGCATCATAAAAATTGTTTCGAACATCGACAACAGCAGCAGCGGCAGCAAACAACAATAAAAACAAAGTTTTTGCAGCATTGCTTGAAAGCTGGTATTGTTTTGCTGCTCCATCTTCCTTCCGCCTTCATTTAAAACGAAAGTTTGTTGCTCTCCACACTCCTTGGCTGGTGAGTGTTTTTCATACATTTTAAGTCAACAATAAGCAAATACCACACGCACCGCAACGCACACTGCACACTACAGCCCTCTTCAAGACTGGCCAACGAAGAAAAACTCTGCTCCATGTCCGAGTAATCGGCCCTGTCCGGAGGTGGGTGGGTGTTTGGCATGGCTGCTCCTTCTTTCTTGCTTGACTTCCGTTTTGGTTGCAGATTCTTTTCGCACTTCTCTAATTTCCTTGAAATGGGATTTTTTTACATTGCAAAATTGTTCTATTGTTTATTTTAATTTTTATTTTCGTATTGAAGTTTATTTTATTTGCTCCTTTGCGCTTCCTTCACAGCCGAGCCGAGCTGAACTGAACAGTTCTCCTTCATTCATTTTTATGACTTTGGATGGTAAAACGTGGCCAAGGAGTGCAGAACATGAAGCATGTCTGCCCATCCGTTCCGTGTTCCGTGGAAAACGGAAGGAGTTACCTTCATTGCATTCCTTCAATCTTTTACTGACTTGCCAAAGGAGGCGTCGAGTGAGCGAGCGCGACGTAAGGAACAACGTTGTTTTTATTAAGTTTATTTTCCTCTTCGTCATCCCAATGGACAGAGCCAGATATACTGAGGGGCGGGCGAGAGACACAGATGTAATAAAATAAAATTTAAAAGTTGTGATTAACTAAATGGAATGTATTTAAGAACATCAAATAAACATATAAAATATTTATTGATATTAAAGTGCAAAATCATGATTCGAATTTAACGAGTCGTTTAAAAAATGTTCTTGAACCTAACCAGGGACCGAGTATTTTGTCCGTGCATAATTTCGTTTTCCTCAGAGGTCTGGTTTCCTCATTATACCCTCCACCTACAGGATGGGGGTATACTAACTTTGTCATTCCGTTTGTAACACCTTGAAATATCGACCTGAGACCCTATAAAGTATATATATTCTTGATCGTCATAAAATTCTAAGACGATCTAGCCATGTCCGTCCGTCCGTCTGTTGAAAGCACGCTAGCATCTAAACGAAAGGAGCTAGAACGTTCAAATTTTTCATAAATGCGTCTTATAGTCGTAGATCGGTTGGGATTGAGATGGGGCGAAATCGGCCCAAAGGGAGAAATTTTTCCCTCACAAGGACTAAAAATTCCCATAATAATCCCTAATATTTTAGGGTATTTAAGCATGTTTTTTGAATATGTCTGTTTATATTTGCTTGATATTTGGTATGCGCATTGACCTTATAGCAAAAACGTGCACCATAAAGTGATTCTTATTTATAGGGGGTGAAATGGGGCAAAAAAGGGATAAAATGGTACATATTAAACGAAAACAGCTAGAAACACGAAATTCGGTGTGTACATTCCTTTAATTGAGTAGATACATAATATAAAAGTATTTTTTCCAAATTCTTACTTTTAAGGGGTAAAATGGGAATAGAGGGATAAAAATGGTACCAACCAAACGGCTGTACCTAGAATGATGAAATTCGGTGTATACATTCCTCTGATTGCATAGATAAGTAAAATACATCGATTTTTCAAAATTCGTACTTTTTGTGGTTAAAATGAAAAAAGGGGATAAAAATAGTACCAATCTAATGACCGCAGCTAGAGTCATGAAATTCGAAGTATACATTCCTCTGAGTGTGTAGATACGGAAAATAAACTGATTTTTCAAGATTCGTACTTTTTGTGGTTAAAACGAAAAAAGGGGATAAAAATAGTACCAATCAAATGACCGCAGCTAGAGTCATGAAATTCGGAGTATACATTCCTCTGAGTGTGTAGATACGGAAAATAAACTGATTTTTCAAAATTCGTACTTTTTGTGGTTAAAATGAAAAAAGGGGATAAAAATAGTACCAATCTAATGACCGCAGCTAGAGTCATGAAATTCGAAGTATACATTCCTCTGAGTGTGTAGATACGGAAAATAAACTGATTTTTCAAAATTCGTACTTTTTGTGGTTAAAATGAAAAAAGGGGATAAAAATAGTACCAATCTAATGGCCGCAGCTAGAGTCATGGAATTCGGTGTATACATTCCTCTGATTGCATAGATAAGTAAAATACATCGATTTTTCAAAATTCGTACTTTTTGGGGTTAAAATTAAAAAAGGGGATAAAAATAGTACCAATCAAATGACCGCAGCTAGAGTCATGAAATTCGAAGTATACATTCCTCTGAGTGTGTAGATACGGAAAATAAACTGATTTTTCAAAATTCGTACTTTTTGTGGTTAAAATGAAAAAAGGGGATAAAAATAGTACCAATCAAATGACCGCAGCTAGAGTCATGAAATTCGGAGTATACATTCCTCTGAGTGTGTAGACACGGAAAATAGACGAATTTTTCGAAATTAGTACTTTCAAGGGATACAAATAGTACCAACTAAACGACCACAGCTTGAATGATAAAATTCTAATTGCGTAGAAACGTCAAGGGGGTAAAAATGGTACCAACCAAATGGGCGCAGCTGCAATCATGGAATTCGGTGTATACATTCCTCTGACTGCATAGACACGCAAAATAAAAAGTTGTTTTCCAAATTCGTACTTTCTCTTTTACGGTAAAAATTGGTTGAATCATGAAGTTAGGTTATTTTGCACTATGTACGTCTGATAATGGATTTTCAAAATTTGTACTTTTGGAATTCAAATAGAATGGAAATACAACCAACTGCAGCACCCACTATCTACCAATATTTATGGCTTTGAAAATATTTTTGAAAATATAAATATATGAATATTTATTTTTGAATTGACGTATTGGTAGCATTACCTTATAAGCGTGGTTTGAAATAATTAAAACATTATATTTATTTATAAAATTAACTTTTCAATATTTGTATTTGTTTTGGTTTGGCTATATTAAAAAAATTATATTTTCCTGTAATATTACTGCACTACTACGAAAACCGACAACCTCTGTGGAATGCAATCCATGGTGGAGGGTATATAAAGTTCGGCCTGGCCGAAGTTAACGCCGTTTTTACTTGTTTTCTAATATGGAAGTCTATGGTTATATCGATCTTATATATGTAGATAAATATATACAAACAAAAATAAACTTTTTCAAACTTTTTTTATCAACAAGGTTTCTTTGTCTGTTCCCGAAGTGTCGCCGTCTAGAGTCTTATGAACCTTGTTCCTACTTCTCATTTAATCGCAAATAACTGTGATGTATGCAGATGATTTATATGGACTATCTCATTGATCCCCAGAATTTTGGCCAGCATCTAGTTGGTCGCAACAATTTCTTCTCTTCGGGAGGACAGGTTTAACTATTCCTTTACTACATTGCTCCCACGTTGGTAGACCACACTGGCATCAGGCACAGACGCGGGGCCAGTCTATTGCTTTGTAAGAGATCAACAAGGTTTCTTTGTCTGTTCCCGAAGTGTCGCCGTCTAGAGTCTTATGAACTTTGTTCCTACTTCTCATTTAATCGCAAATAGCTGTGGTGTATGGAGAGGATTTATATGGACTAACTCATGGATGCCAAGAATTTAGGCCAGAACCGGTCTAGTTTGTCGCGACTATTCCTTCTCTTCTGAAAGACAACATAAAGTGCTCACGCAATGACATTAGACTCCTCATGTAGATGCTCCAGACAGTTGCTGTTCTCAGGCCAGCCTTTTACCAGATCTGAATATTCATCCACTGTGTTTCACGCACGTTGGTAGACCACACCGGCACCGCCTAGTTCAAAAAGGTTTCATTGTCTGTTCCTGAAGAGCTGCCGATTAGCGGCTAGAGAACCTTTTTACTACTTCTCTTCTTATCGCAAATATCTGTCGCGTGTGCAAAGGGTTTATATAAACTATCGAATGTGATGCCAAGGATTTGGGACTAATTGACGATCTCACATTCATTCAATATTCTTCTGACCGCGGCAGATCATGTAGTAAAAATTATGACTGACGATTTTCATATTCCTCGCTGCGAAGATAAATGAGATACGTGTACCTTTCGCATATTTCGTTAGAATTGGCCGACCGACACTAGAATCGTATAATAATGAGGTTGTATAGAATACCAGAAAGTTTAAACATTGCGGTAGATATCAACCCTCCATGGGGAACGCCCTATCTAACTGTGCGGTGTTTTGACTTCCTGTTTCTGAATTCTACATATGATGCGTGATTGAACGTATTGAATGTATTCGATGACCTCCTGTCGCATAATGTATACCGTTGACACAGTCTAAACTGTAATAGTGTGCAAAACTGTAGTCGTAACCATTCGGAACATTTCGGAGTGTTGTTAATCTGCAATTGGATATTGTCCATAGAGGTTTTAGAAGCGTTTTCGCTACTAGGGAGAGAAGATAGATCGGCTTGTGCGATTATTACTTACCTTACTCACATCCATCCACTAACCTCAGTTGCGATATCACTCTGCCCATTCCTTGGGATCATTGAGATTGGTAATGGTAGTCCACTCCCGGTTCCTACAATCACTTCAACACAAACACAGAGATTCAATCGGATTTTGGCGATTCTGGGCTGCGCCTGCGGTAAACTGTAGCGGTTTCACCTCGACTCGAAGACCATACATATATCGCAAGCTTATAATTTTCGCCTTATCGTTCTAGAACAGCTCTATGAATTGTCGGTTAAAATAACTCGCGTACCTCTCCGGATCATTTGTAGTCGTGGCACCAAATGCGAAAGCGATGTATTCATGCCACTTGGTGGCATTCGAAAGCGACTTAATCGTTGCCCACAATTTACCAATTCCGGAACTCATGTTGGTGTTCCAACCATTTACCGCTTGTCTGATTTTAAAATCTCCAGGATTAGCACAACGAATGTCACATACGTCGAATGAAATGAAACGAATATTTGTGAACTCTTTGAGCCGGTTCCTGTCAGAACTCCTCTGTTGTTGAGTTGAGAAATTACATACCAATTTTCACGATTCTAGGTGTAATACTTTAGTTGGTACAATTATTATCCCGCATGCCCCTTAAAAGTACAGATTTCGAAAAATCCAATTTTACTTCGATTTTATATTGTCAGAGGAATTTACATATCAAATTTCACGATTCTAAGTGTAATACTTTACTTGGTACAATTTTTATCCCTTTTTGTCCCGCACGCCCCTTAAAAGTACAATTTTCGAAAAATCCAATTTTACTTCGCTTTTATATGGTCAGAGGAATTTACATACCAAATTTCACGATTTTAGCTACAATACTTTAGTTGGTACCATTTTTATCCCTTTTTGTCCCGCTCACCCCTTATAAGTACACATTTCGAAAAATCAATTTATGTTGCAAGTCTACGTTGTCAGAGGAATGTAAATACCTATTTTCACGATTCTTAAATTGGTACCATTTTTATCCCTTTTTGGCTCTCTTTCCTCCCTTAAAAGTACAAATTTCGAAAAATCCCTATTTGCAGCTCGTTTGCATGGTCATTGCAAGGAACTCACCGAATTTCATGTTTATAGCTACTGCCGTTTAGTCAGGACGAAGATTCGATGTTTATCCCTTTTTGTCCCCTTTTACCCCCTAAAAGTACGAATTTCGTAAAACCCTTTCTTAGTCGACGTCTACGTCATATTTGGGAACTACCCTGCAAATTTCATGACCGTGGCTTCAGCCTTTTGGTCTGGGGGCTGGTCAATGATAAGTCAGTCAGTAACGCAACTCTTTTACTACTACAACTCACTCCATACTGAAGGATCTCTGATGATTTGTCTCTACACAGGACAATGAAATACGTATTTGGTTGAGAGTGGTTCTCCTCCTTTCCATTATCGAAAAAAAAATAGTTTTGCTATCGAATTGTAACGGCTATAATTCCTGTGTCTGTCTTTACTAATGACAACATATTATTGCATAGTTTTAGGCGGCATTCTAAGAATATTAAACTAACTGGGTGATGTCACACATACATTTTCCAATTTTCCCCTGGTTCATGTCAATGCTAAGCTTAGTCACATTATATTCACCCTAGACACCTTACGGTTTATACAGCATGTCTCAGATTAAGATAAAAGCGTTTGTAAACACAAATATATTACTTTACAATTAGGGTATTCACAAGGTGTCATGTGCGAAATTAATCGTAACAGTGTACACAGCAAGTGCTTATACTGCAAATTCGATAAGTAACGACGACAAAAAATAAATGCTAAAAACATCTAACATGATTAAATAATTACCATAAGAATTATAAAAAGCTCATGAAATTTTCGTTCGAAATGATAATGAAATGGAATTTTGACATTTATTTGCTATTACAAGAATGTTCATAATATGCAGTGGAGACTTTCGTATTTTCTCGTTGTTATTTGTTTGTTTGTTATATATTTAATGTTGGTGTCTGGATTTTAATTTTTGTGACTTTTGTCATTTATTGTTTGTTTGCTTTGTTTTTCTCGACTAATCTATTTTAGTGATATATAAGAAATTAACAAACAGAAAAAATAAATAATGTTAGAAAATAAAAAGTGATTTGCGTTTCACATCTGTTGGCTTGTTTGGACCACTCTGTATAAAGAATATTCTTTCCGCTTTTCCGGATTTTGTATTTTTAATACATAGTTTGACAGTCGAGGTTGGGGTTAAAATGATAGTACCAATCAAATGACCGCAGCTAGAGTCATGAAATTCGGAGTATACATTTCTCTGACTGTGTAGACACGGAAAATAAACTGATTTTTCGAAATTCGTACTTTTGGGGCCAAAATAGAAAAAGGGGATAAAAATAGGTCCAACCAAACGACCGCAGCTAGAGTTATGAAATTCGGAGTATACATTCCTTTGACCACATAGACATGAAAAATAAAATGTTTTTTTCCAAATTCGTACTTTCAATTGATACAATGGGAACGGAGGGATAAAAATGGTACCAACCAAACGGCTACACCTGGAATAATGAAATTCGGTGTATACATTCCTCTGATTGCGTAGAAACTTAAAATAAACAGATTTTTCGAAATTCGTACTTTTTGAGTTTAAAATGAAAAAGAGAATAAAAATAGTACCAATCAAATGACCGCAGCTAGAGTCATGAAATTCGGAATATACATTCCTCTGACTGCTTAGACACGGAAAATAGAAGAATTTTTTGAAATTCGGAATGCAATCCATGGTGGAGGGTATATAAAGTTCGGCCCGGCCGAACTTAGCGCCGTTTTTACTTGTTTATACATATTCCTCCAATTTCGTTCCAGGTTTGAATATACCCCCATACAAATTTCCTTTCCGATTTAACATTTTTTGTTAAACACATACATTTACAGGATTTCCAGTTTTCACTTTTTACCGAATTGAATTGTATTCGGATAGAAAGTGGAGTGTATCATCTAATCGGCCCCGCCCGACTTTAGCCTTTCCTTACTGGTTTTTTATTTGTTTTTATGTTTTTTTTTAATATTATTTAACGCATTTGTTCATAATGCGAAGAAAAAATTTTAATTTTTTGTATTACAGATTTTCACCTTTTTCAGATTTTGAAAATTTGAAAAATTGATTTTCTTTTTTCGACTTTGTCGAAGTGTTTCTCTCACATTTTAAGAGATTTTACATCGAATTTATTTTCTTAGAAATTGTGGTTTCTTAGCTTTAATATGGCGTCAAATATTTGTGCCAAATAAAGTTTGAATAAAATGCACATTTGGAAAGGTTGATGAGTTTCCCGTTTTCGCAGGGTAACTTTTGGCTGCACGAAATTGCACTCTTGGAAAATATGATATATTAAATGCAAAAAGTCAGATTTTTTACTTTAGAAAAGTAAATGTTAATACCTCAAAATAATCCATGGGCCTTTGTTTAATTTAATTTTTTTTACAGAACTCAAAAATCTACAACTAAAGTTATTGAATTTTGACCGACTTATTTTGATTCTGAGCCACTGTGCGACGTCTATACTGGCTAAGTCGCTCAAGCTCTCGAGGGAAGCAAAACTCAGAAATTACGTACAACCATAGACACAATTATAACACATATCCAACTCACGAACCATGACAATTGTTTCATGAAGATGGCAATGCTGGTGAGTTTCAGCAAACTCACCACTATTGTTCTGCCCTTTGTGCTCTCTCATTTTTATTGTTCTGTCTTTCATTCTAATCCATTCTATACTCCCCTATTCTCAACTCTGCGCTCTGCTTCTACTCCTTTTTTAGCAACTCGCAACTCCTTCCACGTAAAGCGTAAAGCTCCCAAAGCCCGCGCCCGTTAAATGTGATTTATATTTTATATTTTATAAATTAAATAATTAATAATTAATTATGTACAAAAGTTCAGAAAAGTAGTGTGCAGTGAAAGGCTGCAAAGTTCGACGAGGTGATGGAGTACCTATGTACAGATTCACCTTAGCGAACAAGGCGATATGGAAGGAGATTATAGGAATCTAATCTCCAGACCATTAAATACGTCCGACCGAGTCTGTGGTCATCATTTCACCCCAGATTGTGTCGACATTAGGTCCAAACGACTGCTGTCAGGATCAAAGCCTAGTCTCAATCTGGGCCTAGGGGGTAAGTGGTCTTTATGATGGCTTGAATGGCGTATTCAGCCCTTCTAGCAGTTATAGGTTATAGTTGGGAGGTACTAGAAGGTGCGTGATGGAAAAAATATTCGAAGAAATATGAATTCCCGTGGTATTCCCGTACGAATTTCCCAGGATACGAGAAATGAAAAAGTGGCACAAAGAAGCAAAAAGTAGCACATTTAGTACCTCAATGAAAAAGTGGCAAAATTGCCACTAAATATTATTTACTATTTTAAACTACTTACACAAATTTCGAGATGTTTAATGAATTTAACAACACATTTTTAAGATTTTTCGATTAACACATAAATAATTCATTTAAAATTACTTTCCCGGTAATCGCATTTATATTTTGGCACAAGACGGACAACTTATCCTCAGCTGGAATTCAAAAAGACGTAACAAATCGAGTAATTTGATTGCGGTAAATTTGAACCACTGTGTATTTATACCAGGTAAAGGCAGGAGTCCAGCTGACTGAAATTTTTTCATTTGATTGTAACCGAAACTGTCAAAATCCATATATTTTGCATTAACAGTACGGCTCACCATTCAAAAATTGCCTTATTTTGTTTTGCCGAATTTGTTTATGCTCTGCTGCTATCACCTCATATAAATACGCCTTGATTTGAACATAACACACAATATGTATGCTATAATTTTAGCCTTCCTCGTCTAGCTTCCATCGTCGATGCTTAATTTTGAGAATTTGGCAGACCTACCTTCGAAAGGAAAATTAACTAAGTATGAGTAAAGTTTACTTCTTTCATAGCAATGGTAAATAGTTAATTTATTAGAAATTGGGTAGAAAATTTACTTAAAACATTTCTATGTATCTAATAAAAAAATTACAATTGAGTAAATTCATATTTGCTTGAAGGAATATTTCCAAGGTTTTAAGTAAGAAAAAAATCAGAAATTTTTTGTATGGGAAAAATTAAATTTAGGAAATTTTAACCAAAAATGTGTTTTTTTCTTAAAATTAAGGTAATATGTATTTACTGAAATTTATGTCGAGTTCTCCATACATTTAAATATTAATGAACTTATAAAAAATCACTTGAAAATTCTAGAATATTAATCTAAGAAGCAAATCTCGTTCGTTTGAAGAGACGTATTTCTTAAATATTTAATATTTCAAGTATTAATCTAAACAACATCTGCGAAGGCACCTATCTTGCCTTCGCAGCAATCATGGAGTAATAGCTCAACACTTTATGGCAGAGGTATCATGAAACTTTTGAGAAATATTTCATGTTGTCATTTTTTGTATCAGTTTTGCATACTCTGAAGCAAAACCATTTGTTTGAATTTTTTTAGTTAAACTGAACTTATTTTAAGTTCACTTTTTTCCTTGTATCAAGTAAAATATTCCTCAGTTTTAGTAAAAATTGACTTGTTTTGAGTTTAAGTAAATATTTACTTGATTTGAGTAAAAATGTACTTAGTTTTAGCAAAATTTCAACAAAATTTTACTTAGATTTAGTAAAAATGTATTTGTTTTGAGGAAAAACTTACTGAAATTTTAATCAGTTCGAAAAAATATTTAATTGGTTTGAGGAAAATTGAAGCAGAAATGTTTGAACTTGATATGAGGAAATATTGCTTTACGAAGATCAATTTTCCTAAATTTTTGTTCATTTTAACTCATTATAGGGTTCACTTTTTTCTGAGTGAACATATATATAAAAATTTTTTAAAGCTGGGAATTTGCCGTATACATATCTTAAATATTGGAGATATACCACAAACTAGAACGTCACGGGTGTGACCTTAGCTTTGAAGGAAATCTTCAGGTTTTACTTATTTTCTTGAATTCCGTAATGTTCTTCCGCCACATTAGGCCTGTTCGATTGGGCTTACTAGCTTAATTTTTGTATGGAATTTACTCGCTTAACAAGAAAGTAGCTTGCTTCTCTCTTAGTTTTGTTGCCAGATTTTTGTTATTGATCCGTTTAAGAAAAACAAATGGTTGTGTGACGTTTTCAGACAAATGTACATCTGATACCATTTCTCACACAATGATGTCATATTCTCAACGTATTTATTAAGTAAAAACAGTTTGTTATCAAAATAAGAAATTGTAGGAGAGCTAGTCGTGGTGGTTGCGGACTTAAACAAAAACTTTTTTTGATCTCATGTGACAATATACGGGATATGTGAGAAATTTCAAGGTCCTATATTTTTTTGCCGCAGCTTGTATGAAAATATTTCACTGTGCTCCGATTTACAACTGTCAAATTTGTATGGGATCTGACATTTGTAAATCGATCTTATAGCCTTGTCGGACTGCATGCCAAATCTAGTTGAAATAAAATAAGATCGATTTTCAAATGTCAAATTTGTATGGGATCTGACATTTGTAAATCAATCTAATGTCATTTCACCTAGTATGCAGTATGACTTTCGCATGCAGTATGAATATGTTATAAGTTAGATTAAAATCGCTGACAAAATATGTTGAATCCATTAAAAACTTATGCCCAAAAACTGAGCATTGTTTACACAAGAGTTGAAATAAAAATGTTGCTTCATTTAGTAGATATAAGTGTGAAGTCGATATAAGTGTCGGGAAATTTAAAATTTTCATAAAATTTCATGAAATACTTCCAAATTGTAAAGGGTGACTTTTTTAAAAGCTATAGGAAAGTTTTTCAAAAAACACATAAAATTCAGAAAAATGCAGGAAATCTTTATTTGAATCGATAATACGATCCATATAATTTAATGTTTGAAGATTATTTCATGCAAATGTTGACTATGACTGCACCTCAAATGGTCCATCCGCTTAGTCCAATTTTGACATTTCCACGTTTTTGAGTAACAGAGGCCCAATTACTGCGAACGGCGACGAATCGATAATTGATGGTCATCATTAACACTGGCCGATACAGCTGCGATATTTTCTTCAGTTCGCACTCTACGTAAGCTTGTTGGTGGTTTAATGTCCAACAATGTAAATTTGGTGCGAAATTTAGTCACAATAGCCCGAATAGCGGTTCAGTGGGTCGATTAAACTGACCATAAAATGGAAGAAGCGCGCGATGAACTTTCTTAATAATTTGCAAGCGTTGTTCGTTTGTAAGACGATTCATGGTTAAATTATAGACCAAACTGAAGATGTTTGACAGTGAAACAAAACACGAAACGTGCGTCAGCTGTTTAAACCAGTGTTGCCAAAAAGATAATAGCTAAAAAATCACCCTTTACATTAATACCCAGTTTTTTGGGTGGGTATTTAAATGCCTCATTTGATTTTTCATATGGTGTTAGTGATTTAAATCTAAATTAAAGATAAATAACTGTACATAAACACAGAAAAAAAAACTTGTGTAACAATACCTAATTCAAGTTTGTAACTTGTTTTTATATAGAGTCGACAGAAGTCATACAAGTAAATGCTAAATTTCCCACGTACATGCACGCAGAAAAAAACTTGTGAAAAAATACCGAATTCAACTTTGTAATTCTTTTTTATATAGAGTTGACAGAAGTCACACAAGTAAATCCTAAATTTCCCTCGTACATGCACGCAGAAAATAAAAACTTGTGTAACAATACCTAATTCAAGTTTGTAAAACTTTTTTATATAGAGTTAACAGAAGTCAGACAAGTAAATACTAAATTTCCCTCGTACATGTGTAAATAACTAAGTTTACTTGGTAGGTGTTCAGTGCTTATGTACCTTAAAATATTCAACTATGTTTTCCCAATTTAGAAATTTGTAGCATTTACACAAGTTTCTTAGTTGAAATTAATTGTTGGATAATGGTGTAAGTATGAAGTATGTAAGTTGCCAATTTCATGAATTTTGTAGCAGATACTTGCAAAAATATACAACTGTGTGTATGATTTTGCAATACAATCTGGCAACAGAACAACATTTTATTAAATTTTTCATCTTCAACAAGGTAAGTCGTATGTTGTACAAAATGTTTATAAATATATTATTTTTAAGCATTTTAGACGAAAAGGCACAGCCGGAATACAAAACAAAGGGCCAAAGGACTTTAGTCGAATAAATAATAAGGTAAGTGTGCGTTTTGTAACTTTTTGAAAATGTCAAACATAAACCTGAAAATAAAAATGAATGCTATTCTACCTTTCAAAGTCAACGTAATCGGGAACTACCGATATTGTTTGAGTGGGTATTTAAATACCTTATTTAGTGAAATGATGAATGATTTAAATCTAAATTAAAGATAAATAACTGTACGTAAGTCTTCGGTGTAAACAGACCTTTTGCTTATGATATATACGGGAGTTATTTTTGTATTATGAGCTTCAATCACTCGATTTCAGCTCAAGGTCAATTTACAAATGTCAGGTTCCATACATATTTGACATTTGATAATCGACCTTAGGTAATTTCAAGCTCAAAACGATTGCAGTCCGAAAAGGCTATTGCTGGCAATTGTTGTTTGTATAACTTTGTGTCGTTGTTTTGTCCGAATGACAGCTTTGTTCGATGTAATAATAAAGTGGCAGCTCTGCTAATTACTTATCGAAACTATACTCATTTTAATCATCGATAACAAACGATTTTCAAAAGCCTACTCAAAAATCGATTATATCATCACTAATTTCTGCAATTCTCTCTCACCGTTTTCTCTCTCAAGTTTGTCAAAATAATTTTTTTATTTATTATTTTTGATTACTCGTCGTCGTCGTTTCGTATGTCGCCGCAGCGGAGTGTCGTTCAGTGCATTTTATCACTTGATATTTGATGTGTGTGTGTATGAAAATGAATTTTTGTGCAAATTATTATTATTTATTGAAGTGCAATTGATATAATAAATTACTGGCCACGGGCTTAAACGCGTGCAAATCCTTCCTATTTTAACGGAACCTCGAAATAATTGCGGAAAATATTCAGAAAAAGGCACAAAAATCATAACGAAAGAAAGAAAAGTTGAAAATTTTTGTGAAGAAAAATGAAAAATTAAATAATTTCCAACAACTAAACAAAAGGAAAAAAATTGCGAAAAACTGTTACCAAATGTAAGCAAAGATTGAAGATTGCAAAAATTAAAACAAGAAAAAAAAACGTGAAAATTGCTAATATTTTTTAGTATTTGTGTATTAAAACAATTTCAGGCCAAAATGTGTGTGTGAAAAGAAGAAAAATGTAAAATGGAATGAAGAGAGGTGGGCGAGAGAGATAGCGAAGAACAAGAGGAAGAAACAACATACAAAAAGCAATAACAAAAAAAAATCAACTTGTTTTTGCTGCCTGCTGTTGCCAGCAAGCAAAAAGGCGTTGCTTTTTGTTTTATTAGTTATTGGGGATTACAAGATTTAAGCTTGGAATCTATTGAAAAAATAGTTAATCTCTTATTTACTACTATGCATTGGCGTAATTTCGTAATTTCTTGTTAATTTCCCCCTTTCCAGGCATCTTTTTTTCATTCATGCATTTTTTTCTAAGTTACTCTCTGACTTCCTCCCTCTCTCTCTCACTCCCATACAACTCTAGTTGTCATTTCTTTCTCCCATGCCAAGAGAGAGAGATGCCACCTCTGTACTTGGTACTTGTCAAAGGGGAGTTTTGAGAAGAAGAAGATTGAAGATTGTTCTGAACAGAAAAAAGTATTGTTTTGGTTACGGAAATTGTTTTAATCGGAAATTTGGCAATTTATGTTAAAGAAATGTTTCATTTTCTATTGAAAATCTGGATTTTTATAGTGTTGTGTTCGTTTGTTTACTAAACAAAAAGTAATTGATTTTGATTGATTTCTACGGCTGCTGGTTAGCGGCGTTTTCTTGGAATTTGGGGAAAACTACTATTTTCGGAATATTCATCCTTAGAAAGAAGGTAAGTTGTTGTCCTTTTTTTAGAAGTTAAACTTGTGATTTAAGTAATTAAGTGTATTCCAAGTTCGTAGGATTGAATGAATGTTTGCAGTGAAAGACCAGAAGGTCATTTTTATACATTTATGTTTTTCGAAGGGTGTAAAACCAGGTCCTGAGTTTCGAATCGGATTGCGGACCAAGCGTTTAATCATTGAACGAATTCTTGTTGTCAAGTTGTATTCTTGACTTCAAATAATTATTTTTAAATACAAAATTGTAAATAAGCAGTAATCAGCCCCATTCAAAGCTATGAATTGTGTTTATGATACTATTGCAGTTTTTTGATGTGTGAAGGAGGCACTTCTCGCAATCGCTACTTTGGTTGGTTGCAGGCACTATGTCAGTTGGGAAATAATGCTCTTGAGCCGGAGGGATGTCAGACTGCTATTTAACTAAGTACCCCCCTTCCCCTTTTAATTCCAATTTGAAATTATCAACGGAAAACCTGTGGAGTAAATCTATTCAAAGCTAAGAAATGTGCAATGTAGTGTTTAAACTAGATTTTATTTCCTATTTATGTAGTCCACCTTTTGGTCTCGGGTGCTATGCAAGGTTGCTGATGTGTGAAGGAAGCACTTCTCGAAATCGCAACAAAAGTAATGAAAGCAGTGCAAGTTTAAGAAATAGTTTGGAAATAATGCTCTTGAGCCGGAGGGATGTCAGACACTATTAAACTGAATAGATCCCAAGGTTCCCCCTTCAAAATCCAATTTGAAATGATCAGTTGGAAGTCCTAAGGAGGTACCCTAAGATAAGAAATATAGTATTTAAACTATATTTTAATACTTATTTGTGTGGTCTAGGTTTGGTCTTTGACACTATGCTATGTGTGTTGCCTCCATTCCGAAATTGCAACCAAAGTAATGCAGACCTCTATGTCAGCTTAAAGAATATCAGTTGGCGAATAATACTTTCGAGTCAGTGTAGCACCTCTCCCCTCAGTAGATCCAAAGGTTTCCCTTGCAAATTGCATTTTTTTTGTATTTTTGACAGATGCTTATCAGATAACAAAACAAATGATGCAAAAATGTTAGATATTCTATTGTATTGTGTTATTCAAGCTTCAAAATTATAAAATCTCTCTGTATTGGGTCGGTAGTATTTTAAAAATATTCTAAAGCATTAACAGAACAGATGATGAGGTCAACAAATTAGTATAAAGGGTCTTTGGACTTAATGCAGAAACGATTTTGAGTAAAATATAGGACCGTACTACAGAGTTAAATGCCGTTCGGAAGTGGAATGAAATTCGAATTTTGTTTCTGCAGAGAATGAAAAAAGAATTTTTATTGCGGAATGAAACCACTCTAACTTCCAAAATTACTTCGACATAAAAATAAAATGTATAGAAAGAAGCAAGGCGTAATTATAAAGGTGATAGCAGGAGCCCAGCTGACTGACTGACTGTCAAATCCCATATATTTTGCTTTGACAGTATGGCTCAACATTCAAAAAATTAAATACGCCCTGTATAGAAGTGTATACTTATCATCTATTAAAGGAATTCATGATCCAATGTATTTGGTCTTCTATTTTTTTAATTATTTTTTGTACAATTTGTATGAGTTCAAAAATGAAATTACATTACATTTCAGATACAATTATGTGTCAACTATATTGTATTTTGTGTTGCATATAAGGACCTTATGTACAAAAATGTACCTTTTATTTGCACTATATTTCACACTGATTTTAAATAGTCGTTTTTCAAAATTTTGTAATTGTGGGACCTTGTTCTGACATTGTCGGTGTGCTGCAAAAATATCTCAAGTGACATAATTGTGTTTTTGAGTTATTGTAGATTTTAAGTTTATTTCTCCACACAGTTGAGTGTAAGCATATTGCACTGTTTTCATACAATAAGTATAAAACTACTTTAACTAATCAGGGGATTTTTTACAGGACATACACTGTGACTTTTGTGACGCTTTTGCATCATTAAGTCTATTTCACAAAAAAAGAGGACGTGACATTTAAAGCACAAAATATTCTTTCTATATTGCTTTTAGACAAATTTGAATTTTCTAATACGGCTTTTAAGCTGGTATCTTCATATTTGTCTGACTGGCATCAATTTGTCTGTCTGAATAGTGTTTCATCAAGAATGCGATCTGTTTGTAGTAATGCCCCTCAGGGATCGGCGCTAGGCCCTTTATTTTTTATTCTATATATGAATACTACACCATTTTCCAGTGTAATTCAAAAGACACCATTTGAAATACAAAAACTCCATTTGCAATTCAAAAAAATATCAATTGAAATCCAAAAATTCCATTTGAAATTCAAAAAATATCATTTGAAATTCAAAGAATATCAATTGAAATTCAAAAAATATCATTTGAAATTCCAAATACTCCATTTGAAATTCAAAATACACCATTTGAAATTCAAAATACACCATTTGAAATTCAAAAGTTTTCATTTGAAATTCAAAAATGTAAACAAAAAGTAAAAAAATGTAAATTCAAAAATGTAAATTCAAAACTCGTCATTTGTTATTCAAAATACACCATTGAAAATAAAAAGTTTTCGTTTGAAATTCAAAAATCTAAACAAAATTATTTATGAAAAATATACAATATTTATTTATTTTTTCTGCAAATTTGGATATTCTGCAGTTTCGGAAACAGATTTAATAAAATGATAAGCAACTAATAATTTTAATGATGTAAAATGTCGGTAATTTCATATATAGTTTATAACCTTCACCAGTTCAGAGAGCATCTGCATATAATTTATAAGGACTTGCATTTCACTTAGGGTTGGATTATTTGTGTGGGAGGTACAACAAATCATAAATATTTTACAGGTATAAAGTGATTGTAAAACCATTTCCAATATTAAATAGTTATTGATCAGTTTTATTTTAACCAAAGCTTATGACAATTTGTGTGAGAGGTCTTGCAATATCGCTCATATTGTAGGTGTGTATAACGTCTATGAAAAATTTACAGAAATAAATAAATGCTACCCAATCTAATGTATATTTTGCTTAAATAATTTTGTTTATCTTTTTTGAACTGCAAATGGAATATTTTTTTGGAATTTCAAATGAAAACTTTTGAATTTCAAATAAAATCCTTTGAATTGCCAATGTCGAGTTTTGAATTGCCAATGTCGAGTTTTGAATTACAAATGACGACTTTTGAATTTCAAATGTTGTCTTTTGAATTACAAATGACGAGTTTTGAAATTCAATTGACATTTTTTTAATTTCAAATGGAATTTTTGAATTTCAAGTGATATTTTTTGAATTGCAAATGTAATTTTTGAATTTCAACTGGTGTCTTTTGAATTTCAACTGGTGTCTTTTGAATTACAATTGAAAAAGGTGTAGATTGTTGATCTGTTGCCCATTGTGATCCCATTCAAATGATATTTTTGGAATTTCAATTGATATTTTTTGAATTTCAAATGGAATTTTTGAATTTCAAGTGAGGTCTTTTAAATTACAATTAAAAAAGGTGTAGATTGTTGTTCTGTTGCCCATTGTGATCCCATTCTGTATGCTGATGATATTCATCTATTTTTTAGTAGTAATTCCCTTCTGACATTAGAATCTAATATTAATTTGACATTGGAAAATGTTTGTCAAAGGGTGAATGATAATTGCCCATTAAAGCTCGGAAAAATCTTTTGTTGAAATGTCTGACATTAAACAGTTGTCTTCATATGGGGAGAGAGGGCGGTAATGGGTTAATCGTGTTAAAATTAAAGCTGCTTTTTGGCACACCACTAGGGTTAAGTTTCAGAAGAGATCAAGTGTCCTGGAATTATACTTGATTATCTTGATAGTCAAGTTATTTCTGTATTTTCAAAAGTTTTATTTATACTTCGTATATTTTATATTCTGTTAATAAATATATACGGTGCCACATTGGGAGAAGATTGACATTCTCATTATTAATGTCGTCTGTCATCTGTGGTCTTTTGAGGTAGTATCTTATACTACTTCTACCTGCTTTGGTAGGATTGAACGAATATCGAATACAATAGTTCGTTTTGTATTTAGTTTTTTACATCATTCTGATCATGTTTCAGCTAGTATTGTACAATTCTTACGAGTCCATTTATTCCATTTATTTGTTTAACGTCGTGTTATTTGCTGTCTTTAGGATGATTGCTTTTGGTTTAAACCCATTATTAAGTTGTAGAATTCGTTTTTTATATCCCCACATGTTCAATTTCCACATTTCACTACATCTGGCTGTGATCGATCATTTACTGTGATAGTTTCTAGAATTAGGAATCAGCTCCCTAAAAATTTGAGAAAATTTTCGTTTTCTATTGAAGAGTTTATTTGAGGATATCTGAAGTTTTTAGTTCAGCGTGTACTCTTTTATTTTTGTAGTCTAGAGCTGGAGAGACCCATTACTTAATAAAATGCTATTTTTAAATATTATATTTATATTTAATATTTTTATACCGTTATATTTGTAATTGATGGATATTTGATTGGTTTATCATGTGTAATAATATTGCACGTTGACCTTAATGGCTTCCTTACATTACTTTGGAAGAATTAAATAAGATGAAATCGAGTTCACATTCAAGAGATCTTCAACAAATGGAACTTTAATTAATTTGTTAATATTACTTTGGAAGAATTAAATAACTTTACTTTGGAAGAATTAAATAAGATGCAATCGAGTTCACATTCAAGAGATCTTCAACAAATGAAACTTTAATTAATTTGTTAATATTTTGATGGATGGTTGTAATATTTATATTCTTGAAATTTCCCTTTAAAATAGCAAATTAAATTACATTTTATAATTTCTTCCCATTTTTTGTATTTTTACTGAAACACACACACACATATTCTCATTTTAGTATCATTAATTCTGATCCGCCGACATTTAAAAGCATTCAGATTTGCTATTCGAATCCTTGTAAAAATTTGAAGTTCTATAATTTCTGGCTATGAATGAATCTTCTTTATATTGAACCTGCGTTGATAA
Organism: Polietes domitor; assembly: GCA_947397865.1. Lineage (NCBI taxonomy): Eukaryota > Metazoa > Arthropoda > Insecta > Diptera > Muscidae > Polietes > Polietes domitor. The sequence goes on from OX377619.1 coordinate 178,407,213, forward strand.
TTGCCAAAGTTGTGTTTTATTTTTAAACAATCACGATTTTATTTCCTAACAATTTAGCAAAATTGAATATTTTGAGAAACAAATTTTGTTTTGTTTCCTTTTTTTATAGTTTTCATTGTGCCAAAAACGAAATGAATTTCTTCGTGGCCAAAAGTGGTGAGGGAATTTCGATCTGTGTGCCAAACTTTTGGTGATGTTGATAAAGAATATTATGATGATTCAATATCAAATACATATTATAATAAATAAAAAATGTACGCCTAATGAAATGATGATGTTGATGGCTGCCTAGATTGATATATCGAGTTGCTGGCCGGAAAATCACAGTTGTTCCTTAGATCTATAGCTATTAGTTTTACATACTTTTCTCCTTTGAGTACTTCTAAAGAATTTCCAACTAAAAACCGCCCCCACCACCCCATACATGGTAATAAACTCATTGAAATGTTAATAAGAAGCACACTAACTAAGCAACGGGGGGTGGTGATGTCGATGGTGGTGGATTATGAATATTATATGGACGTACGTTCGGACAGGGATGAGATCCATAGAAATATACATTTCTTGCCCTAATAAACTAACAAATCTAAAGGCTTATGTATAGGCAGACTTAGGTACATGGACGTGAAATCAGTTTTACATCCAAGAACCAGAACAAGAAATTGAGAATAAAAATAAAAGCAGGTGGTGGGTGGAGGTGGTGGTTGGGGTTTGGGTGCTCGAACAAAACGAAATCAGGGGTTGGTCATGTTGGCTAATTATCAGAGGTAACAAATAGCAACAACAACAATAATAAGCACGTGTTTAGCACGGTTCTAAAAAAAGAAAAGAAATTTTTATTGAGAAGGTAACCTAAGCAACAACGTTGATGTGGAAGGGGGGTGGGTAGATTATCTGGGAAATGAAATTTGATTTTTTTCACTACTTTTAGATGTGAAAATAAAATAAAATGCGAATGTACTTGGATATGCTCCTTGCTCAAGTCACTGGAACCCAAAAACAATTTTCGTTGCTGAAGAAATGTGGAGTCCTGGAAAAAGTTATTATTTTCAATTAGCAGCCTGTGGAAGAAAATTGAAGAATAGCACAAAAATAGGAGACGAAATTGAATATAATTGGCGATTTTCTGATTTAATTTTCTGTTTCAAAGATGAATATTTGTTTCTTGTGACTTTTCTTTGCTACTGTTTCAAGATATTTCAAAAGAAATGGGTAATTTTATAAAATTCAATTCCAAATGTATCCTCCTTTAGTATTTTTTTTAAAAATTCAATTCCAAATGTCCCCTCCTTTTGAAAAACTAAATTTTGGTTCTTGAGTTTGAATTCGCTCATATTTTTCCATGAGCAAAAGAGGATATTAACTGTCATTGTTAGGTACACCAGTAACCAGGCGAACGAAATGCTGACAGAATGAACAACCCGTTCCAATTGGCATCTCCGAAAATATGAAATAATTGACAAGTCATGACAAACTTGAAGAACAGAATTTCACTGATATTCTTTCCCTGTGAACGTCCTCATTATAATGATTTTAAAATCAAGCTCCTTCCACTGGATTTGTTTTTCGCGGAAAGCTTTCTTCCAGCTTGTGTCCTTTGTCTCAATTTTAATCAAATTTTTGTTTGTTTCTTTCAACATATGCTAGGGGTGGGTGGCTAGAGGTTGGAGGGACGGAAATTATGCATAACACACACACAAAATTATGCATTACACACACACAAAACGAACGAAAAAGAGATTTTGTGATTTAAATAATAATAGAAAATAAAATCGACAAAGACAACAACAACAAACAATAGCAGCCACCCACATATAACAACAAAAACTGGCACAACAAAGAACAAGTAAATAATGATGATGGTGGAATGAAGTGGAGTGGTGGAGTGAAGCTTATTATTTTCAGAATGAATTGAACAAAATCCCACTTGGGCGCTTTAAATATTTCAACCACAACAACAACAACACCGAGCAAAGGCGCTACACGCGCCGTGTTACTAGCACCACACCACACCGCCAGCCCAGCTCCATCGAGAACATCCCGGAGAAATGTGAAATTGAAAAATGTCGATTTAATTGAATACATCCTCCTCATCATCATTTCATGTAAATACATCAGCAGCAGCAACTAACCAGCTACAGCTCCCGCTAGCTGGCTAGCGTTAGCCTTACCTCTCATTCATACTCTCACTCTCGTGGAGAGATTTACAAAGAAAGGGCCCTCGTTATTAAGTGCTTTGTTGTTGTTTTTATTGTTGTGGTGGGGTTTTTTTATTTTGGGTGGAGTGGTGTGTGGTGGAAAGAGAGCAGATCACTCCATTTAATATTATTATTAAATTATATGTACATTATAAGACAGAGCAAGCGACCAACAAACAAGAAACGGTGGTGTTTCAAACCAACCAGCAGCCAGCAACCGACCTGCCCATCAGCCAGACGACATACCAGTCACTTGACATAAAGACCAGGGAATTTTGTCATAAATTTCATACAAATTAATTTTCCATTTCATCCACAAATCTTTTCAATTCAGTGTGGACATTAGCCCGGCTTAAAGGTACATTATAAAATTTGCAATAAAAGGCGTAGATATTACGAGCTAGAGCAGTACTCCATGAACCAAATTACAATTCTACAATTCTAAAGCAAATTGCAAATATAGTAAATTTCTTCGAAATAAAATAAAGAATTTTGTTCGAAATTTCTATAAAAAACGAAAATTCGTCGAAATATCTATAAAAGAAAAATTCTTTGAGTTTTTGAAAAAAAAAAAAACAAAATGAAATTTCTATAAAAGAAGTCGTAGAGTTTTTCATAAAACAACTATGAAGAAATTCCTATAGAAATTTCTTGGAAATTTAAGCTTTTGTCGAATTGTCTAAAAAAACATAATGTCGACTAAATTTTTTTTAAAAAATTCTCGAAATTTTTGTAAAAATTAATGTCTGTGAAATTTCTTTAAAAATTAAATTTTCGTCGAAATTCCTATAAAAATTTAAATTTTGAAGTGATTTCTAAAAAAAATTAAATTTCGTCGATTTTTTTTATAAAAAAGACTGCGAAATTTCATTAAATTAAATTTCGTCGAATTTTCTATAAAAATTAAATTTGGGCGAAATTTCTTATGAAGTCAAAATTTCGTCGAATTTTCTTACAAAAACAAAATTCCGTAGACATTTCTCTAAAACAAAATTTCGTCGAAATTTATATAAAAGGAAAGCAATTTTGTTTTATAAAAATTTATTCGAAATTTCTATAAAATACAAATTTTGTCGAATTTTTTATAAAAAGCAAATTTCTTCGAAATTTCTACAAAAATCCGAATTTCGTCCAAATTTCCTATGAAAACTAAATTTCGTTGAAATTTCTATAAAAATTCAAATTTCTTCGAAATTTCTTTTATTAGAACGAAAAATTACGTCTTATAAATGCAAAATCATATCAAAATTTTTATAAAAATTAAAACTTCGCCGAAATTTCCACAAAAATTAAAATCTCATTGAAATTTCTATAAAAATTAATATTTCGTCGAAATTTCTATAAAAATTAATATTTCGTCGAAATTTCTATAAAAATTAAAATTTCGTCGAAATTTCTATAAAAATTAAATTTTCTATAAAAATTAAAATTTCTATAAAAATTAAAATTTCTATAAAAATTATTATTTCGTCGAAATTTGTATATAAAAATTATTATTTCGTCGAAATTTCTATAAAAATTAAAATTTTGTCGAAATTTCCTACAAAATTAAATTTCGTCGAAGTTTGTATAAAAATTAAAATTTCGTCGAAATATGTATAAAAATTAAAATTTCGTCGAAATTTCTATAAAAATTAAAATTTCGTCGAAATTTCTATAAAAATTAAAATTTCGTCGAAATTTCTATAAAAATTAAAATTTCGTCGAAATTTCTATAAAAATTAAAATTTCGTCGAAATTTCTATAAAAATTAAAATTTCGTCGAAATTTCTATAAAAATTAAAATTTCGTCGAAATTTCTATAAAAATTAAAATTTCGTTGAAATTTCTATAAAAATTAAAATTTCATCGAAGTTTCTATAAAAATTAAAATTTCATCGATGTTTCTATAATAATTAAAATTTCGTCGAAATTTCTATAAAATAACTGCCGGCAAAATTTCCTATAAAAATCAATATTACGTGGAAATTTATAATAAATACAATATTTCGTCAAAATTTCCTACAGAATTAAATTTCGTTGATATTTGTATAAAAAAACAAAATTTCGTCTAGATGTCTATAAAAGGAAAACCTTTTTTCTGTAAAAATGTATTCGAAGATCCTATAAAATATTACATTTCATTGCAATTTCTTGTATAAAAACAAAATATTGGTATTAAAAATTTATAGAATTAAAACCGTCAAAATTTCTTATAAACCTAAAATTTTGTCGAAATGTTCTTTAAAAACAAAATTTCTTCGAATATTAAAAAAAAAAACAAATTACGTGAAAATTTTCTATAGAAATTAAAATGTCGAAATTTCCCATAAAAACATTTTTTCGAAATATTCATTTTTAATTTTTTTTAAGTAAGTGTCTACCCTGTATAAAAACGAAATTAGTCGAAATGTTGTTCTATACAACTAAAATTTGACGAAATTTCCAGTAAGAACAAAATTTCGTCGAAATTTCTATAAAAAATCGTTGAAATTTCTATAAGAAAAGTTCCTCGAAATTTCTATGCAAATCAAATTTAGTCGAAATTTGTTAAAAAAATGTGCGAAATTTTTGTAAAAAAATTGTCGAAAATTTCTGTATAAAAACGAAATTTGTTGAAATTTTTTATACAAATAAATTTCGTCGAAATTTCATATAGAAACTAAATTTCCTATAAGAACAAAACTCGTCAAATTTTTTATTAATAAACAAATTCGTCGAAATTTCTTCTATAAAAAAAGATTTCGGCGAAATTTATTCTATAAAAAGAGTTCGTCGAAATTTCTATAAAATGTTCTACTAACATTTTTAATGGAGATCTTAACAGTTTTCTTCACGAAATTCCAAATAAGTAGATTTTGTTAACATATCCGCACATGATTTTACGGTCAAATTAATGATGATTAATCAAAGGTTACTTTTTTTTGTAATAAACACTTTAAACCTTTCATAAATTGTAATGAATTTGCCAAGAAATCTATTTTAAATAGGCTAAGGTATATTTTTCAAGGGCCAATAATTGAAAGAACTTTTTTCTTTTGCTCCGCCTTAATGTTTTGCGTACATTTTTGAGGATTATATCGTTTTTTTCTATATTAATATTTTTCGAAACAAAAACAAAAGGTTGTATGAGTTCAAAATCCATTTAATCTCTGTTTCAAATTGATTTGTAATTCATTGTCAAAAGGGGTGAATTTTTTCTATTTGTATACCACTGAGGAATGGTGGAGGGAGATGGAGGGTTGTTTTCTTCTATTATTTGTTATTGATTGACAGGTGGCAAACACAGAAGGCTATTCTTGGTGAACATATTAAAAGGGGTTGTGTTCCCCGCCCTGGTCGTTAAATGAATGTAATTCAAGTGGAAGTGAAGTGGAGAAAATATTTCTCTCTAATAATTTATGGATATTTTTATACAAAAATCCATAAAAGTTTTGTTTGTAATGGGCATTTCTAGGGAGCCGAATTTAAAAGAAAAACCAAATCGCTACGCCCAAAAAGATGTAAGAATTAGGAGAACTTACAAAAACAAAATAAATAATTCAACGTTTTCTCGCCGTCACAAAATATCGGTAGAAAACAAAAAACATATTTTGTTGAATTTGCCAATAACTTTCATTCTGATGAAAAAAATCTCTGGATAAATTTAGAAGTTTCACCCCTTCTCTTGAAAATGTTCTTCATTCTACTATTTCATTATAGTTGAATACTTAGTAAAAATTAAGAAGGCTAATTTCGATGAAATATAGCGAATGTGACAGTATAAGCCTACATTAAAATATTAGCTTGTTTTGGAATTTTGTTAAGGCAATAGCAGTTATAGCGCTCCTTGCGGAGGAGAGTGGCGAATTCGTCTATCGTTTCTCTTTAGCAAAAATTATGAACAGTTTTTTAGATTTTCACTTTTCTTAAGGCATTTTTTAGATATTTTCTGCGTGAAAGCAATTTTATGCTGTGTTCGCATATACACCCAAAATCCACTTTTTCGGGTTTCACCGGTCAAAGTCATTATAAAATTTACGGAACTCCGGAAAAAGTAGATTTTTGGGTGTATATGGTGGTGACAATGTCTATCTACTTTATTGGAGAGATATTAGCGTGATTTCTAAAACAAAATAAAAATTTGTCAAAATTTTTATATTATGAAATTCAAATTTCATCGAAATTTTCTAGTTTTTAAATTTTGTCGAAATTTTTTATAAAAATTCATTGACATTTTGTATTTTCTATAAAACAAAATTTCATCGAAATTTTCTATAAAAGTTCCAATTTAACAAAATTTCATATAATTTTTTTTTTTCAAAATTTCTATAAAAATTACTGTCGGCTAAATTTTACAATTTCTAAAAAATTAAAATTTCTACAAAAATTCAAATTTCTAAAAAATTAAAAATTTTTACAAAAATTCAAATTTTTACAAAAATTCAAATTTTTACAAGAACTCAAATTTCGTCGAAATTTTCAATAAAAATTTAAATTTCGTCGTCGACATTTTCTATAAAAATTCAAATTTCGTCTTCGAAATTTTCTATAAAAATTTCGTCAACATTTCTATTAAAATTCAAATTTTGCCGAAATTTCTATTAAAAATAAAATTTTGCCGAAATTTCTATAAAAATTAAAATTTCGTCGAAATTTCTATAAAAATTCAAATTTCGTCGAAATTTCTATAAAAATTCAAATTTCGTCGAAATTTCTATAAAAATTCAAATTTCGTCGAAATTTCTATAAAAAATCAAATTTCGTCGAAATTGCTATAAAAAATCATATTTCGTCGAAATTTCTATATAAATTCAAATTTCGTCGAAATTTCTATAAACATTCAAATTTCGTCGAAATTTCTATAAAAATTCAAACTTCGTCGAAATTTCTATAAAAATTCAAACTTCGTCGAAATTTATATAAAAATTCAAAGTTCTTCGAAATTAAAAAAAAATAAAAATTCGAAGTTCTTCGAAATTTCTATAAAAATTCTATAAAAATTCTATAAAAATTCTTCGAAAATTCTATAAAAAAATGTAAATTAAATTGAGAAAATAAAGGGTGATTTTTTAAGAGCTTGACAACTTTTTTTTTTAAAAAAACGCATAAAATTTGCAAAATCTCATCGGTTCTTTATTTGAAACGTTAGATTGGTCCATGACATTTACTTTTTGAAGATAATTTCATTTAAATGTTGACCGCGGCTGCGTCTTAGGTGGTCCATCCGCTTAGTCCAATTTTGGCATTTCCACGTTTTTGAGTAACATTGGTGCGAACGGCGACGAATCGAAAATTGGTGGTCATCATTAACACTGGCCGCTACAGCTGCGATATTTTCTTCAGTTCGCACTCTACGTAAGCGTGTTGGTGGTTTAATGTCCAACAATGTAAATTTGGTGCGAAATTTAGTCACAATAGCCCGAATAGCCGCTTCAGTGGGTCGATTAAACTGACCATAAAATGGAAGCGCGCAATGAACTTTCTTAACAGAGCACGCATTTTGATAATAAAATTCAATAATTTGCAAGCGTTGTTCGTTTGTAAGACGATTCATGATGAAATGTCAAAGCATACTGAGCATCTTTCTCTTTGACACCATGTCTGAAATCCCACGTGATCTGTCAAATACTAATGCATGAAAATCCTAACCTCAAAAAAAATCACTCTTTACATTTTTTTACTTAAAGAGGCCGTGCATGTTGTTGAAAAGTCGCTGCGAACCCACCTGAGGAAATCTTTGACAGGGTGGAAATACTGATAGTAGTGTGCAGACAAGTAATAAATGTCACCATGCCATTTGTAAATAAATTAGCATTCTATTAAATATAGATGCAAAATGGTCTTGAGCCGGGACAATATCCCAGTTTAAATTGATTACAGACCAAAAAATACAAACGAAAAAACTAAAACAAATTGAAAATTTAAATTGAGAAAATATAATTGAAATTCAGAAATGTAAATTGATATTGAGAAAATATATTGAAAAAGAAACAATTGGAAATGAGAAAATACAAATTAATTTCAATTTAAATTTATGAATATCAATTATTCTAAATCTCAATTTTCATTTCTGAATTTCAATTTTCATTTTCTCGATTTCAAATTTCATTTCTCAATTTCAAATTTATTTTCTGAATTTCAATTTACATTTCTCATTTTCAATTTGTATTTTCTCAATTTCAATTTGTATTTTCTGAAATTCAATTTATATTTCTCATTTTCAATTTGTATTTTCTCAATTTCAATTTACACTTCGGAATTGCAATTTGCATTTTCTCGATTTCAAATTTCATTTCTCAATTTCAAATTGTATTTTCTGAATTTCAATTTACATTTATCATTTTCAATATTGTATTGTCTCAATTTCAATTTGCATTTATGAATTTCAATTTGTATTTTCAGAAATTCAATTTATATGTCTCATTTTCAATTTGCATTTTCTCGATTTCAAATTTCTTTCTCAATTTCAAATTTCTATAAAAATTCAAAGTTCGTCGAAATTTCTATAAAAATTCGAAGTTCGTCGAAATTTCTATAAAAATTTGAAGTTCGTCGAAATGTCTATAAAAATTCGAACTTCGTCAAAATTTCTATAAAAATTCAAATTTCGTCGAAATTTCTATAAAAATTCAAATTTCGTCGAAATTTCTATAAAAATTCAAATTTCGTCGAAATTTCTATAAAAATTCAAATTTCGTCGAAATTTCTATAAACATTCAAATTTCGTCGAAATTTCTATAAAAATTCAAACTTCGTCGAAATTTCTATAAAAATTCAAACTTCGTCGAAATTTATATAAAAATTCGAAGTTCTTCGAAATTAAAAAAAAATAAAAATTCGAAGTTCTTCGAAATTTCTATAAAAATTCGAAGTTCGTCGAAATTTCTATAAAAATTCAAAGTTCGTCGAAATTTCTATAAAAATTCGAAGTTCGTCGAAATTTCTATAAAAATTTGAAGTTCGTCGAAATGTCTATAAAAATTCGAACTTCGTCAAAATTTCTATAAAAAATCAAATTGCGTCGAAATTTCTATAAAAAATTAAATTTCGTCGAAATTTCTATTAAAATTCAAATTTTGCCGAAACATTCTATAAAAATTCAAATTTCTTCAAAATTTTCTATAAAAATTCGAATTTCCTATAAAAAAAACAAAATTTTATCGACATTTTCAAATTTCATCGAAATTTCTATAAAAAATAAAATTTCTTATAAAAATAAAATTTCGTCGAAATTTCTTTAAAAATTCAAATTTCGTCGATTCCCATAAAAATAAAATTTCGTCAAAAGTTCTATAAAAATGCAAATCTCGTCGAAATTTCTTATAAAAATTCAAATTTCGTCGAAATTTTCAATAAAAAAATTCTGTAAAAATTAAAATTTCGAAATTTTCCAAAAAAAAAAGCACAATTTATTCGAAATTTTGGTTTGATGATGAGATGAAAAAATCTAAATTGTGACCTGAAGGGAAATTGTCCCTTTTAGGGGAACCCCTCCTCTTTAATTCCATTTTATTTTCATAAAATTTCGTCGATATTTCTATAAAAATGCAAATCTCGTCGAAATTTTTTATAAAAATTAAAATTTCGTCGATATTTTCAATAAAAAAAATTCTATAAAAATTCAAATTTCGAAATTTTCCAAAAAACACAATTTAGGGGAAATTTTGGTTTGATGATGATGAGATGAAAAAATCTAAATCGCGACCTGAAGGTAAATTGTCCCCTTCTTTTACGCGAACCTCTTATTTAATTCCATTTTATTTTCATAATTTAAATATGGGAACTTTTGTTCTCATATTTTGTTTTCTTAATGGAGAATCTATTTAAATCCCATTTTTTCGTGGAAATCTTAAGATCAACAATAACACATTTCTCCCTACAAAGTGGTTTGACGGCCAGCGTCAAGACTTCAGTAAACATTTCAAACTGAAAGGAAGGAAATGAAACAAAATGCTGAACTTAATTGAAATAACCCACTTTTGGACACATGAAGTGTTTAATTTTGGTATTAGAAAAACATTTTAGTGTTCTTCACTCTACTCCAACCAGCACTCCAGCTGCCACCAACAGGGCAGCCAACAACTTCAGTATTTTTTCCCACTACTTTGGGGCTGAACAAAACAAAAAACCAAAAAAAAATGGAAGAGAAACTAACAGAGCCCAGCCAAGAAGACCTGGGGCAAGAATCATATTAGAGTCAGTCTATAATGATTTATTTCCAGTGGTTGAGTGCTAAAAAAAATCCAACAAAACTAGAAAACTTCAACGGAGCACCCAACAGACCAGCCAACCATTCCAAAGAACAGCTGAGCCATGGCCCGAGCTTATTTAGCATTTTTTTACAACTTCTTTCTTTCAATCTTTTGTTTATTTTGCTTTCTCGCTGAGAATATTGAAGTTCCCAGCATCAGCCAGCCAGCATCATTATCATCGAAGTCGTCGTCGCCGTCGTCTTTCAAAGCAGGCATCATCATCCATCTTTTTTTGTTTGTTGGGTGAGGAGGGAGGGAGGCTAAGGCACCAATGTTCTGTTCTGTTCTGTTCTTTTCGTACTTTGGCTTAATTTGTTTTTTATTGTTGTTGTTGCTTCATTTCTTAGCAGCCAGCCAGCCCAGCCAGCCAATTCAAATGTATGGCGAACAAAACAAAACACTCGCTTACTTCCAGCAGCAGATACCAGCCAGCCAGCCAACCATCCATCCAATTAACCCGCAAGAAGCTTTGCCGAAAGTAAAACAAGTTTGGCAAGATTTCTTTTTGGTTTGTTGTCGTTCCTTTTCTGGTTGTTCGCTCGATTCGGTGGTTCTTCCACTGTTGCTTTTCTTCTCAGCTCAGCTCGAGTGTGTGTGCGTGTTTGAATTTTTAGGTACCCGCTCAGTCCGTCCAGCCGGCCCGGCGTCCGTCCATCCATCCAAACAGCACCAGCAACCAATTCAAGTTCAGTTCATGTTTGCAAAATTTTGTATTTGAAAGAGTATCCCCCGCTCCCCGCTACAAACCTTCAGCCAAACTTCAGCAGTCACAGGAGAAAAACAGGTATGGCCAGGCTTGGACCACCAAACAGAGTTTGTCCGTCCGTCCGTCCGTCCATCCATACATCGCTCATTTATTGTTCGTTTGTTTATTTGTTTCTTTTTTTGGCGAGTAATTCAATCACAAGACACTCTCCCCTACTCGAGGAACAAAAAAAAACAGAACTTAATGAAGTGTGTCTTTGAATTGAAAAGGTCGACTTATCTTCCCAGCCAGCCAACCAACCAACCAACCAGCGAACCGCCGAAGTTTATTTCATTTATTCTTTTTATTATTTTTTGGAACTTTCTGTTGATTGAAATCAAGAGATTTCTTTACGAATCAAAAGTAATTGTTGAATTCTTCTTTTGAGCGAAGTGACCAAAAATTCTAAATGAATTACTTAAAAAAGAAAAATTAAATTTATTGTTTGAAGAACCATCAACACTCAATTACGTGAAAGAAAGTAATGATTGTTTGTTGTGATAACATCGGCCGATGAGCTCATTTGATGACCCAAAAATTCAATTCTTGGAAAGAGGGTCTCAAAAAAAATCAAATAAAAGGCGTTAAGTTCGGCCGAACCGATCAGAGGCGGTATATTTTACTAATTGCGATGAAATAATTAAATGAAGTCTATTAATTCATTATTATAATTTTGAATTAAAATTTATTAATTATAGGGAAGCCTACAAAAATATATTTTTTCCTTCCAGCTACAGCCAATTAGCTTGTCCACATTTCCATCACTTTTTTATGTAAAAAGTACGAATTTCGAGAAACCAGAATCTTTTGCGATGTTTGAATCAGATTTCATAATTCCAGCTGCAATTTAAATTGTAATATTTTCACCCCCTTTAGCTCCGTTTTCTCTAAAAGTACAAATTTCAAAAACTTACTATCAGAGGAATGTACAAACCGAATTTTATAATTCTAGCTTTTTAGTCATTTGGTAGGTACCAATTTGATCCCTTTTTTGCCCCCAAAAAGTACGAATATAGAAAAATCGTTTTATTTTTCAAGTCAAGGCAACCAGAGTGAAGTATTCTCCGATTATTATTATTCTAGCTGCAGTCGTTTGATTTTTGTACCCTTTTTATCCCCTTTCTGTTTCCCCACTTCTTCAAAGTATCAAGTACACCCTGAGTAACAAACTTAGTTTACCTCATTCTATGGTGGAGGGTATAAAACTTGGCCGACATGTTTGCAAAAATCTAAAAATATTTTTTTTTGTAAAATGGAGTTAAAATAAAAGACGGAAAAATAATTTTTTCGATAACTATCTAAGTCATCGAAATTGAAAATTTAATAAAAATCGATTCTATGAGTATTTTTATTATTGAATGAAATATGGGATTTAAAGTGTTAAAGTTATCGGAACTAAAAATATCGTAAAATCGATATCAAAATTAAAAAATATTAAAAAATATTTTTTTTTTGAATTCTTATTAATTTTAGCTCATTTGAATGAAAAAGCGAAAAAAATATAAAATATCGGAAAACCGACTTTTATAGGAAACTCAAAAATAAACAGAAGTAAAGTTATCAAAATTAAATATTTAATAAAAATGGATTTTTTAATTTTAAGCGAAAAAAAATTGATAAAATATCGGAAAATCCACTTTTATAGAAAACTCAAAACTAGACTGAAGTAAAGTTGTCGAAACATCGAAATTGAAAATATAATAAAAATCGATTTTTTTTCCGAATTTTTATCAGTTTGTAGCTCATAATTTAAATGAAAAAATGTAAAAAAAAAGTAGGATAAAAATTGTCGATAACTTTGGAGTTATTGAAGCCAAAAAATATAGGAACCCCTACTTTTGTAGAAAACCCAAAAAGTAATGTTATCGAAGCATCATATACAAGTCGATTTTTTTTAATTTTTTTAATTCATTTGAATGAAAATATATAAAATCGAATAAAAAATTCTATATCTTTGGAGTAATAGAAAATGAATTTTGATTCTTAGAAATATTTTCATAGATGTACACACCTGAAATATGGCTGAAATAACTATTAAAGTTATCGATTACTAAAGCAGTTATAGAAATTTCTGTCGCTGTTTTTCTTCTTTAAGTAAAGAAAAACAATAACAATTTATGGAAATTGGTTTTTCGATTTTTTCTTCTTTAAATAAAATTTTAGATTTAGTTTCCACAATTTATCTATAACTAAAAAAAGTTATCGAAGTTTTTCGATTTTTTTAATACTAATTACCAATTTTGAACGATAAAATAAATTTGTTAAATTTTGAACGTCCGATAACTCGTTAACCAAGCGAGATAATGATAACATGCCGACCAATAAGTCTGCTCAACCGACTGAATCTTACTTTCTAATTTCGCTTTAAATAAAAATATTACATGAGTTTTCATAATCGATAGAAATCGAATCGATTAAAAATTATCGAAATTTTTTCGATAAATATTTTAGAAAAATTTCCTCAATCGATAAGTATGGAAGATGCCTATATAACTAAAAAATGATCGAAATTTGTTTTTCGATTTTTTCTCCTAATTTTAAATTTTGAACCCAATCGTAACGAAAAAAATAATTTTTAACGTCCAATAACTCGATAAACAACCGACGGAAACTTACTTCTTTAATAAAAATATTAAATAAGTTTCCGCAATCGATAAGCATGCAAGTTATCGATTACTATGACAGTTATCGATAACTAAAATTTTTTATCGAAATTTGTTTTCGACTTTTTTCTTCTAATGTTCAACTCTGAACCCAATCGTAACGAAAAAAATAACTTTTAAGGTCCCATAACTAGATAAACAATCGACTGAAACTTACTTCTTCAATAGAAATATTAAACAAGTTTCCGCAATCGATAAGCATGCAAGTTATCGATTACTATGACAGTTATCGATAACTAAAATTTTTTATCGAAATTTGTTTTCGACTTTTTTCTTCTAATTTTCAATTTTGAACCCAATCCTAACAAAAAAAATAATTTTTAACGTCCCAGAACTCGATAAACAACCGACTGAAACTTACTTCTTTAACAAAAAATATTAAATAAATTTCGGCAATAGATAACTATGGAAGTTATCGATTATTTTAGTTATTGATAACTAAACAAATTATCGATTTTTCTTCTTTAAATAATAATATTGAATAAATGATTACGGAAATTTATTTAATATTTTTATAACTATTGAAGTTATCGATTACTATGGTAGTTATCCATAACTACAAAATTATCGAAATTTGTTTTCGACTTTTCTTCCTCTAATTTTAAATTTTGAACCCATCGGAACAAAAAAAAAAAATAAATGTATTCAAATTTAAACGTCTGACTGGAACTTACTTCTTTCTAAATTCGTTTTAAATACATATATTAAATAAATTTTCGCAATCGATAACTTTAGAAATTATCTTAGTAATCGATAACTAAAGAAATATCGAAATTAGTTTTTTGATTTTTTCTTCTTTAAATAAAAATATTAAATAAATGTCCACAATCGATAACTATGGAAGTTATCGTTTATTTTTACAGTTATCGATAACTAACAAAATTATCATTTTATTTGAATTTTTCTTCTGATTTTTAATTTTGAATCCATTGAAACAAAAAATTAAATTTGTTCAAATTTTAACATCCGATAACTCTGTAGTTAACTGACTGAAACTTACTTCTTTCAAAATTCGCTTTAAGTAAAAATATTGAATACATTTCCACAATCGGTAATGACGAAAATGAAAATAATTTTAACTTCCGATAACTCGATTATCAAGCCAATTTTTGAGGTCCTCTATCGGATATCATACTCTCAACACAATTGTTTTTAAGAAGAAGATTAGTTTGAACTGCTCTTAACTTTAACATCAAAATCAGTGACTTGGATCTATGTAGGAAGACGAAAATCAAAGGGAAGTCTAAAATATCAATTATTTGATTTTTTGGAATTAAAATTCGTAGTTATATCTTCTTGCATTTCATAGAGTACAAAAAATTTACTTGTTATTCGACATTTACTTGTTATAAGACATATTTAAGATTGTAGAAATGAAGAAACATTTCAAAATATTTTTTATTTAATCGGAATCTGCTGATATGATATTTTCTGAAACATTCTATTGCTCATGTCCTGCATAAATTAGAAAACACTAAACTCATTTGAAATCATATTTAGACACATACTTCGTCAACAAGTTTTTCAAATTTTTTTCGGGACTAAAAGTTACATTTTTAAGGTTCATATTTTTTATTGAAATTTATTTTATTTAATGTGTATTTAAAACACATTTTCAAATATTTTTACCTTATACTCGATGCTGTGATTCTCAAAAAATTTTACAAAATTTTTCAAAATCTATTTTATTCAATGGAACCTTTTAAAGTTTAATTTTTAAGGCTCATATTTTTATTGAAATTTATTTTATTTAATGTGTATTTAAAACACATTTTTCAAAGATTTTTACCTTATACTCGTCGTTGTGATTCTCAAAAAATTTTACAAAATTTTTCAAAATCTATTTTATTCAATCGAAACTTTTAAAGTTTAAATATAAATTTCAAATACAAAATGTTACTATGTTCAACATAAAAAATAATAAAAAAGATTTTGTTTCATACAAATCACTACCGTTAAAACAAACTAAAATGACCGTTGCCTTCGAGTTTGTTATAACCGTGTTCCACTGTATAACAATTTGCATGAGGAAATATAAAAATCAAACGTAACACCCGTTTGACATTGAATTTGCCTATATTGCAGAGCTAAGACTCGGGAGAGCAGAAAACTTTTAACTTTACAATCAGTGAACGATCATGATGATAAATTATTAATAAGATTTTTTTTTTCAAAATTAATTCAAATTTAACGACCAATTTTCTGGGTGCGAATGGAGAGAAACTGAATAAATATAAATATTTTAATTCAGCTTGTTTGTTTTTTTAAAGAGACAACGTGACTTCATTACTTTGTTGAGGCTCAAGAGAAAAAATGATTACAAAATAATATGGCAGATCATAAATTTATTTTATTGTTTGTTTGCTGTGATACCAAAAACAAAGCACAAAAAACGACCCCACAGACGAAATAAGAATTATGACAAAAAAATTTAAATAATTCTAAATTAATAAGGCGGCATTATTTCCACATTACGGGTCAAAAACAACAAGAAACACACATAGTAGTGGATTGCAATATTCCACTGGGTTTTGAAACAGCAAAAACCGTTTCAGTTACAATTTCAAACTACTCTCTGTTGCA
Source organism: Polietes domitor (assembly GCA_947397865.1). Lineage (NCBI taxonomy): Eukaryota > Metazoa > Arthropoda > Insecta > Diptera > Muscidae > Polietes > Polietes domitor. Next base: position 178,423,615 of record OX377619.1, read on the forward strand.
ATCCAAAGTCTAAAGCAAGAAAAACATCTTTGATGGGAAATTTAAACGAAAAAAAAAACGAAGCCAAAATCAACTGTCAGTCAGTCAGTCAGTAAGAACAACAACAACAATGACGACGACGACCCCAAGAAAAAACAACTGGACAAAAAAGTTGTTTAAACATAAATTAAAGCTGATTTTTCACACACTCCAGCACTGGCTGGATGGCTGGCTGGCTGAGAGCGCTCGCTCAGTCACTCACTCGGTGGTAACTGTAACTTTTCTATTCATTCTGTTTAAACTATTACAACACGCCGGTGAAATGTTGACGGCACCAGAACCAGAACGAACGATGAACCAACCACCATCAGCACCATTGCGCCCTGGAGCCAAGCTGTACTTAAACAGACAGCCGAGTGTAACAGAAGCTCACTAACCAACCTAACTACTCTTCACTGCTTACGGTTGTGCTCGCTGTTGTTCATCATTAGTGGCGAATAGTGACGATGTTTTTTGTTTTTGTTTTTGGCCCCCCAAAGAACTATAACACCCAACATTGGGTCATAGCGCCCAGCAGCCATGAAACGATGAAACAAACACAGTAACAGAGGACAGGGACGACTTGAACTTAGCAACGAGCACCACGCAACGCAATGAATGTCATCCATCAGCATCTTGAGAATAGTAAAGAAGCAACCGAACAACCTCTCAAGGAACACGTAGAGGTGAAATTAAATTGACAGAGTAGTTGTAGTTGTATTTCTGTTTTGTTCTAGGTGTAGGTCTCGCTAGGCGATAATTTGAACAATTCTTGCAGCGAAAAAGCAAAGGTAGGCCTCCGAGGATGCAGCAACAATCACTAGAAACACTGTACAAAGAAAATCTATGGAAAATCTAACGGATATAGAGGTTTTCTATAGAAAAATTTGTGGATAACAAGGTTTTCCTTAGAAAACCTTACGGATAACCAGGTTTTCTATAGAAAACCTAGCGGATAAACAGTGTTTCCATAGAAAACCTAGCGGGTAACCAGATTTTCCATAGAAAACCTAGCGGACAACTAGGTTTTTCATAGAAAACCTAGCGGATAATAAGGATTTCTGCAGAAAACCTAGCGGATAACAAGGTTTTTTGTACAAAACATATCGGATAACCAGTGTTTCTATAGAAACCCTAGCGGATAAACAGGATTTCCATAGAAAATCTTGCGGATAATAAGGTTTTTCTCAGAAAACCTAGCGGATAACTAGGTTTTCCATAGAAAACCTAGCGGATAATAAGGGTTTCTGCAGAAAACCTAGCAGATATCGAGATTTTCTATAGAAAACCTAGCGGATAACCAGGTTTTCAATAGAAAACCTAGCGGACAACTAGGTTTTTCATAGAAAACCTAGCGGATAATAAGGATTTCTGCAGAAAACCTAGCGGATAACAAGGTTTTTTGTACAAAACATATCGGATAACCAGTGTTTCTATAGAAACCCTAGCGGATAAACAGGATTTCCATAGAAAATCTAGCGGATAATAAGGTTTTTCTCAGAAAACCTAGCGGATAACTAGGTTTTCCATAGAAAACCTAGCGGGTAATAAGGGTTTCTGCAGAAAACCTAGCGGATATCGAGATTTTCTATAGAAAACCTAGCGGATAACCAGGTTTTCAATAGAAAACCTAGCGGATAGCAGGTTTTCTATAGAAAACCTAGCGGATAACCAGGTTTTCTATACAAAACCTAGCGAATAACCAAGTTTTCAATAGAAAACCTAGCGGATAACCAGGTTTTCTACAGAAAACCTAGCGCATAACCAGGTTTTCCACAGAAAACCTAGCGGATAACCATATTGTTCATAGAAAACCTAGTGGATAACCAGGTTTTTTATAGAAAAACTTGCGGATACAAAGGTTTTCTATAGGAAACTTAGCGGATATCAATGTTCTCTATAGAAAAAACTTGCGGATAACAAGGTTTTCCATAGAAAACATAGCGTATAACCAGGTTTTCTATACAAAAACGTGTGGATAACAAGATTTTCAATAGAAAAACTTGCGGATAATAAGATTTTCTATAGAAAAACTTGCGGATAACAAGATTTTCTATAGGAAAACTTGCGGATAACAAAATGTTCTATAGAAAAACTTGCGTATAACAAGATTTTCTATAGAAAAACTTGTGGATAAAAAGATTTTCTATAGAAAGACTTGCGGATAACAAGATTTTCTATAGAAAAACTTGCGGACAACAAGATTTTCTATAGATATTCTTGCTGATAACAAGAATTTCTGATAACAAGATTTTCTATAGAAAAACTTGCTGATAACAAGAATTTCTGATAACAAGATTTTCTACAGAAAAACTTGCGGATAACAATATTTTCTATAGAAAAACTTGTGGATAACAAGATTTTCTTTAGAAAAACTTGCGGACATCAAGATTTTCTACAGAAAAATATGCGGATAAGAGGTTCTATAAGAAAACATGCGGATAACAAGATTTTCTATAGAAAAACTTGCGGATAACAAGATTTTCTATAGAAAAACTCGCGGATAACAAGATTTTCTTTAAAAAACTTGCGGATAACAAGAATTTCTATAGAAAAACTTGCGGATAACAAGATTTTCTTTAGAAAAACTTGCGGATAACAAGATTTTCTACAGAAAAACTTGCGGATAACAAGATTTTCTATAGAAAGACTTGCGGATAACAGATTTTCTATAGAAAAACTTGCGGACAACAAGATTTTCTATAGAAAAAATTGCGGATAACAAGATTTTCTTTAGAAAAACTTGCGGATAACAAGATTTTCTTTAGAAAAACTTGCGGATAACAAGATTTTCTATAGAAAACCTTGCGGATAACAAGAAAAACTTGCTGATAGCAATGTTTTCTGTACGAAAACCAACGGATATGAAGATTTTCTATAAAAATAGTTTTCTAGGGATAATCAAACGCGTATTAAGGTTTTCTATAAAAATGCTTAATTTAATGTTTTCTCCACGAACTATACCTAGAAAAACAAATTCTTGTTTACTTTAGAAAATCTGATGTTTTTAAAGGTTGATTCTGTAAAATCATTTGGGCGACAGGGAAATCATTTAGTTGTCGCTTTTTTCTTCGTCTAAACTTATATCTCAAATGCTTGTCATAGACAATTTGATGGTTATAAAGGTTTTCCAATTAATTAGAGAGACCTTGAGTCGCCTGACATTTCTCCATTGTCCATCCTTTGAGATTTACCTGTCTGTCTCTGTCACTGTCCTCTGTCCTTAGTCTTTGGGTGCATACCTTAACATTATGACCTCTCCAAAGCATCTACGACGTTGTTGTCTTCCCCATCTTCTTCCTCTTCTTGTTGTTGTTCACAAACAGCAGCATCTACAACATCTCGTTTATTTCATCATTTCTCGGTTTGTAACTACCACTGGCCGTTGTCTATGTCGTTATTTGCTATTTCTGTCTGTTTCAGCAAGCATACCGAACAAAACGACGAAAGCAGAAAACCCAAACCAAATGATGACGACGATGATGATGATGAAGAAGATGATGAGACGACGACGACGAAACTCTTCCATACTCATCCATATTTATGACCACAATTTTCAAGTCCGTCTGTCTGTCTGACTACTCGTAACGGAGGCAATTCCAAAAGTGTGTACAACCTACCGTACGAGTATGAGTACGATGCTGATGATGATGATGACGATGATTATGTTAAACCCCATCGCTTGGGGGTATGTGTTTTTCTCTCTACAGAGCCATACAAATTTTTGACGAAGGCGACAACGATGATGAAGATAACGGCGTCAGCGGCGTTGACTATGGCTCTGATGTTGCTCGCTGACGAGGTATATGATGATTGTGACTCTACTTCTTCTATTTATTAGGAATTCCTATCAGTTGGAATTTGTTTTTTTCGGGGTACTTAAAAAAATTCATTCGACATGGGGGAGGGGGCCTGAAGCAACTCTATTTTGTTTTGTTGTGAGAGAAGGGGAAGAGTAGTTGTGCTGTAGAGTGGTGTTGGTGGTGGTGGTTTATAATCCAGTCTACTTAAACCATAACATTAGCTAATGGATGAGTTCGAATATACTCGGCTCAGCTAAACGAGATTACGAAGAGAAGATGTATCTTTTGGATTGTTCACATATCGCTCGCTTTTCTTGGGAATGCTAAGTGGAGTGAACGGGCGATATTTTTCCATTTATTTCCAAAGATAAACAAGTTTTCGCTTTCAAAAGCCCGAGGAATAGGGGTGGTTGGGGGGGAGATTTTATGAATTGCCTAGGCAACGGCCGACCATTCCATTTCGATTGTAATTTTTTGCTGAGTTTTATTGAAACAAATCTTGAATCTTATTTTCGGAAATCATTTCATTTTGTATACAAACAAAACAAACAAAATAGTTTTTGTGACAGTCTCCCATTTTAAAGTGGCATATTTTGTTAATTTATTTATGGTGGCTAATTAGCATATTTATAGTTTTTATTTTTTTATTTGTTGGATCATCATCATCGTCATCACCACAATCCAATTTGACTTTCGAATGTATCCATTTTGGGATTGCATAGCTTTATTCGAAATCATCCAACACAGCCAACAACATATGAGTCAAGGTCATGCATTTCATTTTTTTTTAATTTTGATTACCTTTTTGTGTTATACAAACTGCCCTGCCGCCTATGTTAGCTTCTCTGTTTGTTTTACATTTCATTTCGTTTCGAATCATTGCTTTCTCTCTCCAACTTTTGTATTTCTTCTTTTTTTTTTTTGGTCAGTTCCCGGATTTGTATTGTTTAGTTTTTATTTCTGCTTCATTTTTCTTATCTCTCCCCTCAAAAGCAAAAAACTTTTATTCATTTCTTTGGTTCGTTTTGTATTTTTTTTCTTCTTATCTCTGGAACAACACTAACTACTGCCGTACTTTGTGGTATTTAACATTTAAAATAATTTTTATATTAGTTTTTGGTAAATTGTTTTCTTTCTCAGCTGGTGGTTGGCACCAGCACTTACATGCGATAACGTGTTATCGCTTGATTTTTAAAATATTCGCGAACTTTAAGGTACAAATAAAACGTAAAGTCAATAAAAACTTTAAATTATGAGGAAATGTCTGCAGATATTCAAGGAAACATTATGATTTTCCGAAAAATTTTTTTTATATTTATTTCTCCCACTTGTGTATATGAAAATACCTAAAATTTATTAAAAATAAAACACTGTAGATTATGTAAAAATGATTTTAGTTTTTTTTTTTTGAATGTAAAACATTCGATATTTACATTTTTTTTCTAAATAAAATGTCCATATGTGCAAGTTTTTCTATTGATAACTCTGTTATCCGCTGCTTTTTCTACAGTGAACGTTGTTATCCGCTGGTTTGTCTACAGAAATCCTTGTCATCCGCTAGCTTTTTTATGGAAAACCTATAAAAAATCTTGTTATCCGCAGAAATTTCTATGGAAAATATTGCTATTAGCAAAATTTTTCATTGAAAATACTGTTATCTTCATGTTTTTCTATAAAAAATCAAGCTTTTCTATCGAAAATCTTGTTATCCGCTGGATTTTGTGCGGAAAGCATTTTTATCCACAATTTTTTTTTTATAAAAAACCTTGTTATCCGCAAGTTTTTCTATAGTAAACCACGATATCCACAGGTTTTTCTAAGTATAATGTCGATTTTTGCCAGTTTTTCTGTGGTAAACCTTGTTATCCGCAAGATTTTCTGTAGAAAAACTTGTTATCCGCAATGTTTTCTATAGAAAAACTTGTTATCCGCAAGGTTTTCTATAGAAAAACTTTTTATCCGCAAGTTTTCCTATAGAAAAACTTGTTATCCGCAAGGTTTTCTGTAGAAAAACTTGTTATCCGCAAGGTTTTCTGTAGAAAAACTTGTTATCCGCAAGGTTTTCTGTAGAAAAACTTGTTATCCGCAAGATTTTCTATAGAAAAACTTTTTATCTGCAAGCTTTTCTATAGAAAAACTTTTTATCCGCAAGCTTTTCTATAGAAAAACTTTTTATCCGCAAGCTTTTCTATAGAAAAACTTGTTATCCACAAGCTTTTCTATAGAAAAACTTGTTATCCACATGCTTTTCTATAGAAAAACTTGTTATCCACAAGCTTTTCTATAGAAAAACTTGTTATCCACAAGCTTTTCTATAGAAAAACTTGTTATCCGCAAGGTTTTCTATAGAAAATATTTTTATTCTATAGAAAATCTTGTTATCCGCAAGCTCTTCTATAGAAAATCATGTTATCCACAAAGTTTTCTAAAGTAAATTTTGTTATCCGCAGAAAACCATGATATCTGCAGGTTTCCCTAAATATGATATTTATCGATATTTTTCCTACAGTAAACCTTTTTATCCGAAGATTTTTCTACGGGAAACCGTGTTAACCCCAAACTTTTCTATAGAAAACTTTGTTATTCACAATCATTCCTATAAAAAATATGGTTTTTCTACAGGAAACCTGTTATCCGCAAGTTTTTTGTAGACAACTTTGTTATCCACCAGCTTTTCTACCTTGCTATCCGCCAGTTTTCGGTAGAAAACCATGCTATCCGCGAGTTTTTCCAAAGAAAACCTTGTTATCCGCAAGTTTTTCTGTGGAAATCCTTGTTATCCGCCAGATTTTCTATAGAAAACCTTGTTATCCGCCGATTTTTGTAAGTTTGTTTGTAGAAAAACTCGTTAGCCGCTAGTATTTCACAGTAAACCTTGTTATTCCCATGGTTTTCTACTGGAAACCCTGTTATCCGCAAGTTTTTCTGTAGAAAATTTTGTTATCTGGCAGATTTTTTATAGAAAACCTGGTTATCCGCCAGTTTTACTGCATAAAACCTTATCCACGCTTTTTTTCTGAAATCGATGTTATCCGCAAGAATTCCGTATGAAACCTTGTTATCCGCTGGTTTTTCTGTAGGAAACGTTGTTATCCGAAGGTTTTTCTTTGGAAAACCTTGTAATCCGAGGGCTTTTTTGTTGAAAACCTTGCTATCCGAGAGTTTTTCAGTTGAAAACCTTGTTATCCGCAAGTTTTTTGTAGTTATCTGCCAAGTTTTCAACACAAAACCTCATCCGAACGTTTTTTTTTATTAAAAACCTTGTTATCCGCAAGATTTTCTGTATAAAACCTTGTTACCCGTTGGTTTTTCTACAGGAAATCTTATCGACCACATGTTTTTCTGTAGAAAATTTTGTTATCCGTCATATTTTCTATAGAAAATTTTGTTATCCGTCAGATTTTCTATAGAAAATTTTGTTATCCGTCAGATTTTCTATAGAAAATTTTGTTATCCGTCAACTTGTTATCCGCAATTTTTTTTATACAAACCTAGTTTTCTTCATAAAACGGAACCGAAAACCTTGTTATCCGCAAGATGATCTGTCTTGCTATTCTCCATTTTTTTATATAAAAAATTGTTATTCGGTATCATCTGGAAATATAGTAAAAATACGCCTATTTAGCCACTTTCACATTTTCGATACAAAACAGAGCAATACAATTTAAAAATTGTTCCCGAACTTAAAATTATTCCCTTCTGGGTTAGGTTTAAAGAGGGATACGCCGAGTAAAGATTTTCAGCGTTACCGGCCTTTGGTTGGCCTTAAAGATTTTCTCATCTGGGGTATGTCCTTTAAAAAATCAATTAATTATATCCATTTCTCTGAATGAAGATGCGAATATTGCAGAAGATATGAGCACTTCATTTAAGGTTTGTATGGCGGCCAACTTTCATTCCACTTTTACTTTAAGAATTACAATAATAAACATTGAGCATTGTATTAAATACACAGACATACGTATGCATATACTCGTTGTGTGTATGTATGTATCGTTTGTATGCTTTTTTTAAGTACGAAATCAACTTCCTATTTCCGTTGTGGAATTGAAAAATTCATGTTTCTTTTTCGTTTGTGTGTCGTCGACAAACGAAAAAAAAGACGCATTAAAAAATCTCCAAAGTACGGCGAGTACTTGAAAACGGCAACGACTACACAACGTAAGAACAGATACAGATATACTCGTATGTTTGAGCAGGGATGGGTGTGTGTGAGAAGTGTGTGAGCTGGCCCCCTCTCTCGTGCAAACAACCACCCACCTCCTCCCCCACGACGAAAACGACAACACAAGTCGGCTCATTCATAGTCATGTTGCAACCATAATCATCATGCCACATTTTTCATATTAACCCCAAAAAGAGAATGTAAAGAACTGGCAGTATGTGTTTGATGTTGTTGTTTTTGTGTCGGTGGTGATGGTGGTGGTTGTTGTGATATGTAACATATCATTACACCCCACTTGGCGCACTATGGGTGATGTGATTGTTTTTAAAGTGAGGTTATCGCCTCTCACATTCATTCATACCAACAGCCCAACATCCAACAGCCATTCATTTCATTTGGAGTATGTTTTTATGTGTAAATGTATGTGTGGGTGAGTGTGAGTGCCGGGGGAAAGAGAGTGTGTTCAGTTATTCTGAGTTATGTTCAGTTCTGTTTCTCTGCCCATTCTGCCTTCGCTCTCCACCGCTCTGCCGCTACAACAGCAGCAGCAGCTGTGCATACAATAACAAACGGGAGCTTTGCGACCGACAATCTTTTTATTGATTTTTCCCTTCGCCCTGACGATGATGTATTTTTTTGTTGGTTCTCCTCTCAAATTCTTGTTTTTGTTGTGTGTGTGTGTGTGTCCTCGTATCACAGAGGAGCCATGGTTTTGACATTCCTCTCTTGTGCAAGCAAGCCTTCGATTGGGGTTTGTTGTCGTTGCCATTGATGATGCCGTTGTTTTTTCTTCATTGAGCTGCAGTAGCTTTGTTGCTAGTATTTTGGGGTCTATTGTCGTTCGTGTTGTTCACTTTGAAAATGTGCAACAAATTCCAAACATAATTTTTGCTTCCATTTTTGTCGCTGCATTGCCCATTCTTGTGGCCATTGCCGGTCGGTCAGTCGCTCACATTCACATGAATCCAAAATGAACTCACCAACCAAACCAAACGCAAGTCAATGCAAGTTACCAACCTTGTAATGATCTAAAAACAGCCCCCCATAATTTAGTAGCAGAAAAAAAAATAGAATAAAAAACTGGGGGCTAAATTGGAAGCATGTTCTCGTTGTTGTTCACATGCAAACTGCTGCATGCAGCAGTTATATTTGTTGCACTTATGTAAGTTGCAAACAATAACGGTAATCTCACTAAAGGGCAACTAATGCTGAGCAACACATATCAATAAGGAAATATAATATAATAAATTTAAAATAATTTTCAGCAAAAATGCAGAATAAACAACTTAAAAAAAATTGAAAGTAAGAAAATATAAATTAAAATTGAGAATATGCAATTTGAAATTCAAATTGAGAAAATGAAAATTTTAATTCAAAAACAATTTCAAATGAGAAATATAAATTAATTTCATTAATTTAACTTTCAATTTTCATTTTTGAATTTCAATTTTTATTTTCTCAATTTGAATTTTAATTTCTGAATTTCAATTTGCTTAATTTAAATTTGTATATTATCAATTTAAATTTGTATATTATCAATTTAAATTTACATTTCTGAATTTCCATTTTTATTTCTGAATTTAAACTTGAATTTTCTCAATTTCAATTTACATTTCTGGATTTTATATTCTCAATTTAAATTTCTGAATTTCAATTTGTATTTTCTCAATTTCAATTTCAAATTTTACTGTAAAGATATTTATTGAAATATCTATAGGAATTCTCTAGAAAATAATGGAACTTCAAGCAGTCTTAGAATTGTGTTATTTTAAAATAAAAAAATATTTAATACTTTTGATGTCACAAAAACACGTCTGTATTGTTTGACTTCAATTATGATCTGGGTTTTCATTTACTACATTGATTTCTTATCTTCTAAATTACGGTAATATTAATTCTAGATAAAAAAAAATATAACTTGATTGTTAGAGGGAGTGTGAGAGAGAGAATGAAAGATAACATACTAGTTACTACATATTACATTTAAGAGCAAACATGTGAGAGATATTACGAGAGTGATATTATGTATATTACAAGAGTAATAACAAGAGATACATATGAAGAGACTAATGAAGTTGGGTTCGAATTATAATAAATTCTATATCAAATCGGACGGAAGTTTTTGATTACGTTGGAAAATCTTGCGAATGTCAATATTTTCCATGTTAATCCAGTGAATATCAGAGTTGATTTCATTAGAAAATCACACTTTTAAAAATGTTCGTATCAGCGTTGATCCCGTCGTTAAGCGCAAGGTTATCTGTATCAATTGATGATGGTTGACAACAATTTCTTTAGCTTATCGGGCGAATAGACAGGTTTTTTTGTGCATTAAATTTACTAGATGACAATAAATTCTTTAGAGAACCAGACAAGTGTTAGGATTTACCGAAGCAAATCCGGCAAATTTGAAAGTTGCAGTCTAGTTGTGGATGTTTGGATTATTTATACGACCTTTATTTGGTTATATTTGGATGTTAATAATTATTAATTTAAGTTTTTATTCAATATTGCCACCCTCTTCGAATATCATTCTACAATTACATACATAATAACATAAAAAATACATATTCAAAGGAATGTACATATGTGTAAATTCTAACACTTTCTAGTTTTAGCAACGTTTCAGTCGAATCTCAAGTCTTTCTTTCCCCAATCATACCGAAGGCAAATATTTCAAGGCTTTTACATAACAAATATAATGTCATGTTTTCCTAATTCAGGCGGATATTATGGTATCCTATTGAAAAAGCAAGGAATGCTTTTGGAGCCCTAAAGTCTTCAGCGAAGTAATATTAAGTAAAATAGAATACGTATATTTAACTCCAAAGTACTTCTATATGGGTGTGAAAAAACCACAAGAACTATAACTAGTATCCAAGCATTCGCCAAGATTTATAGCAAACCAGTTATTATAGCAAACCATGACATATATCAAAGATGCAATCAAACATCAGAAAGTGACGATGGATATGACATCCGTTAAGAAAGTCGGATAGAAGACCTCGAATGTAACCCACAAGGTAGCCGCCTCAGAGGACAACCCGCCCAAACATGAAGACGGCAAGTGGTCCTATATTCCACTGATGAACTGGAATAATAATAAGGTTTCCTTTAGCAAATATGACATTTGGATGAAGCTCTTCTATGTAGTAAGGATTTCTATAATAAATTTTAAAGGAAGTGCAAGATATCATTGGTTGAAGTTGAACAATGCCAAGTATATCTATATTAAAAGAAAATAATCGAAAGGTTTGCTGTATCAAATTTGACAAAAGTCAAGTATCTTCAGTATCCGTTTTGAAGATAGATAGCAAAGAAGAAAGTTAGATCCGGAAGATTTCCCAAAGAAAGTCTTGAGATCCGCAAGATTTCCCAAAGAAATCCATTAGATCGGAAAGTTTTTCTAAAGAAAACCTTCAGATCCGATAGATTTTTCGAAGAAAATCTTGAGATTCATGCCATCAGCAAGAATTCCCATGGAAACCTTGAGATCCACATGATTTCTCGAAGAAAATCAAGAAATACGCAAGATTTACCAAAGAAAACCTTGAAATCCGAAATATTTCCCAAATAAAGCCTTGATATCCGAAAGATTTCCGGAAGAAACCCAAAAAAACCTTGAGATCCGCAAGATCTTTCGAAGAAAACCTTGAAATTCGCAAGATTTCCCGTAGAAAAACTTGATATTCACAAGATTTCCCAAGAAACCCAAGAAATCGGCAAGATTTACCAAAGAAAACCTTGACATCCGCAAGATTTCTTAAAGAGAACCTTGAGATCCGCAAGATTCCCCAGTGAAAACCTTGAGATCCGCATGATTTCCCAAAGAAAAACTTGAAATCCGCAAAATTAACCAAAGAAAACCTTGAGATCCGCAAGATTTCCCAAAGAAAACCATGATATCCGCAAGATTTCCCAAAGAAAACCATGAAATCCGCAAGATTTCCCAAAGAAAGCCTTGAAATCCGCAAGATTTCCCAAAGAAAACCTTGAGATCAACAAGATTTCCCAAAGAAAACCTCGATATCCACAAGATTTCCCAAATACAACATTAAGATTTCTTAAAGAAAACCTTGATATCCGCAAGATTTCCCAAAGAAAACTTTTACATCAGCAAGATTTTCCAATGAAAATCTTGAAATCCGTAAGATTTTCCAAAGAAAACCTTGAGATCCGCTAGATTTCTAAGAAACCCTTGAGATCCGCTATATTTCCAAAAGAAATCCTTGAAATCTTTAGATCCGCAAGATTTTCCAAGGAAAACCTTGAGATCCGCTATATTTCCAAAAGAAATCCTTGAAATCCGCAAGATTTAACAAAGAAATACATGAGATCGCCAAGATTACTCAAAGAAATCCTTGAAATCCTCAAGATTTCCCAATGAAAACATTGAGATACAATAGATTTTTCAAAGAAACCTTAGACAACCACACAAATTTCCGAAGAAATCATTACCATCCGCTATAATTTTCAATGGAAACCTTGATATCTGCAAGATTTTCTAAAGGAAACATTGATATCCGCAAGATTTCCCAAGGAAAACCGTGCTATTCGCAAGATTTCCCAAAGAAAGTCTTGAGATCCGTAAGTTTTTCCAAAGAAAACCTTGAGATCCGCTAGAATCGCAAGATTTCCGAAGAAAACCTTCAGATCCTCAAGTTTTATCAAAGAAAACCTTGAGATCCGCTAGATTTGCCAAAGAAAATTTTGAGATCCACAAGATTTCCCAAATAAAACCTTGAGATCCGCCAGATTTCCCGAAGAAATTCATGAGATCCGCAGGCTTTACCAAAGGAACCCTTGAAGTCCCCAAGATTTTCCAAAGAGTACCTTGGGATCCGCTAGATTTTTCGAAGAAAACTTTGTGATCCGCCTGATTTTCCAATGAAAACCTTGAGATTTGCAAAATTTCCCAAAGAAAACCTAGAGATCTTGCTGACGTCTTTCCACAACATTGAGTAGTGAGAATGGAAAAACTGATGTATCAAAGTTTCCTATCGAAAGAACTTGCTGCTGTTCTCTAAATATATTTTCCAAATTTTCAGTATCCATTTTGAAGCATAGCAAAGTTTCAAGATCAACACTTTTGCTTCTCTAAAACCTTAAAAATAATTCCATCAAGTAACCTCAGTAATTAGATCGACCACAAAAGCAAAAGCAAACATAAACATTGAATGGCTGAATGTGGCTGACTTTAAGAAGAAGAAGAAGAAAATTAATAAAAATTATTAATAGAGTAGATGGCTCCGACCAAAGACATACAAAACAAACTCGGCTGCTCTACTTGACGACGATGATGATGATGATTACTAACCGCAAACATTAACTTGATGCAGCCGAGTCCCCTCAAACTTGCCGCGCACCCTCTAATGAGGGCACTATAAATCTTGGGCTCTTGTTTGAATGCATCTCGAGGGGGGGTTTTCACGATGACGGTGGAACGGAGCGTTGGAAAAGGACAACCTTCATGTTGCATGACCATACATCGAATGCATGTTGGAGAGGCTTATCACTGATGACGGCAACGATTGCTGTGTAGTCCTTTATCAAGGTCCCTCTCACTCCATCCAACCCTCCATCCCTTTCTCCCTCTCATAGCGTTTCGGCCACACTAATCTTCCCCGCTCCATTGACCAGAAACGGCCGCCGAAGAGGGTGTTGTGCAAGAATTGTGACCAACTTCAAATGCAACACATGAATCCCGCAGGTGAGGGGAGTGCAATGTGGCATGGCGGCCTGTTGTTGGCCTGCAAATGCATTTGGTTTGTGTGGATAAAATTACAAGTTTTCAAAGCTCCGCACAACACGCAACGTCGTGCCCGGTTGTTGGCTGTTTCTCTGTCTTAGATTTCAGATTTCAGGAGGGCCGTATAATGTGATTAAATTACACTCTTATGCCGCGATGGTCGGCCGGTTGGTCCGGGTACGGGTATGGGCTGAAATTAAATAGACGAGATGGCACTTAACAATAACGCGCCATGGCTGATGGTGATGGTGACTGTCTCTCCTGGTATTTAGAAGCAACAGTGGGCAATGACGAGCAGCAGCAGGATAAGGTAGACGCCGGGACAAGGTGTTGCTGCTGGTATTGTCTACTGTGGGTTGAATGCAACATTGTCTAGCGTCAACATCGTCTTCTTCTTCATCTCTTCATGGTTCGTTTTTCCACGCAGCTCAACTTCATGGCAACAGGTTTACATTTTGTACAGCAGAAACCAACAACAACAAATCTGGTTTAATATTTCCAAAACATTAAAACCAATTAAATTTGCTTCTTGTTGTTGCTGTTGCCGTTGTCGTCGTCTTCTTCTTCACTGAATTGAAAAGCAAAACGAGAAGCCAACCAACCAAACAACAGCTTCAACGTCCTTGAGTCTGAGCTGAGCTGAGGCAACAAAAAAAAAAAGATTGTCTACATGGAATGGATGTTGCCGACGACGACGACGACGACTTCTGAAATGATAAATTGTCTGTCTGTTTCTTTTCCATCTCGAGAATATTAAATGTCAGTTTATATTATGTTGCAAGAAAGGCGACCAACAAATATCTCTGCATTTATTATTATTATTAATGCAAAACAAATAAATACAGCAGTTGACTGATTTCGTTGGCGCTTCAAGCTCAAAATTGTGTTTAAAAAAGACATGAAGTGATAAGTCACTGCACTGCAATGATGACAGCAAAGAAGTTTTCAAAGTCAGAATAAAAACTAGAGCAAAATATCTGGAAGAGCAGATTTCATGGACTTTAGTCTTCAAATCAAATATAAATCGAGGATTTCCCTAGGAGTTGCCACAGATAACCTTGGCATATGCAAGATTTTTCGAAGAAAACCTTGGAATTCGCTAGATTTTCCGAAGAACAATAGAGATCCGCAAGATTTTCCGAAGAAATCTTGGCATACGCAAGAAATCTTCGAAATCGGCAAGATCCACAAGATTTCCTAAAGAAAACCTTGAGAACCGTAGATTTCCCAATCGGATCGCATTATTTCCCAAAGAAAACCTTGAGCTCCGCAAGATTTCCCAAAGAAATCCATGAGATCCGCAAGATTTCCAAAGGAATGCCTTGAGATCCGGTAGAATTTTCGAAGAAACCATCGAGATCCGCACGATTTCCCAAAGAAAACCTCGAGATCGGCAAGATTTCCCAAAGAAAACCTCGAGATACGCAAGATTTCCCAAAGAAAACCTTGGGAACCGCTAGATTTCCTAAAGAAACCTTTAAGAACCGCTAGATTTCAAAAAAAAAAAAAAACTTGAGATCCGCAAGATTTCCCAAAGAAAACCTTGAGATACGCTAGAATTTTCGAAGAAACCTTCACCTCCGCAGGATTTCCCAAATAAAACATTGAAATCTGCAAGATTTCCAAAAAACTTTGAGATCAGCATGATTTCACCTAGAAAACCTTTGTATAAGCAGGATTTCCTAAAGAAAACCTTCTGATCCGACAGATGTACCAACGTAAACCTTCAGATCCGCAAGATTTTCCGAAGAAACCTTGGAATCCGCTAGATTTTTCGAAGGAAACCTTGAGATCCACTAGATTTTTGAAGAAAACATTAAAATCTGCCAGATTTTTGGAGAGAGATCTGAGATTTCCAAAAAGATCTGCAAGATTTCCAAAAAACTTTGAGATCAGCATGATTTCACCTAGAAAACCTTTGTATAAGCAGGATTTCCTAAAGAAAACCTTCTGATCCGACAGATGTACCAACGTAAACCTTCAAATCCGCAAGATTTTCCGAAGAAATCGTGGAATCCGCTAGATTTTTCGAAGGAAACCTTGAGATCAACTAGATTTTTCGAAGAAAACATTAAAATCTGCTAGATTTTTCGAAGAAACCTTGAGATCCGCTACGAAATCTGCAAGATTTGCTAAAGATTCGTTTGATTTCACCAAGAAAACCTTGATATGAGCAAGATTTCCTAAAGAAAACCTTGAGATCCGCCAGATTTTCCAAAAACATTGAAATGCGCAAGATTTATTGACGAAAACCTTGAGATCTACAAGATTAACCAAAGAAAGCCTGGAAATCCGCAAGATTTCCCAAAGGAAACATTGAGATACGCAAGATTTTTTGAAAGATACATTGACATCGGCCAGATTTCTCAATGAAAACCTTAAGATACCCAAGAAATCCTTGAGATCCGCAAAATTTTCCATAGAAAACCTTGAGATCCGCAGGAATTCCCAATGATAATCTTGAAATCCGCAAAATTTCCTAAAGAAAACTACGAGATCCACAAGATTTTCCAAAGAAAACCTTGAAATCCGCAATAATTCCCAAAGAAACCTATGATTTCCCAAAGAAATCTCAAGGTTTTCTTAGGGAAACCACATGATTTCCAAAAAAAACCTTAAAATCCGCAAGATTTTCCAAAAAACCTTGAGATTCGCTAGATTTCCCAACGGAAACCTTAAGAACCGCTAGATTTTTCGAAGAAAACCTTGAGATCCGCTAAATTTTTCGTAGGAAACCTTGAGAACCGTTAGATTTCCCAAAGAAAACCTCTAAATCCGCAAGATTTGCAAAGAAAAGCTAGAGATCCGCATGATTTCTCCAAGAAAACCAGATTTTCCGAAGAAACCATCGACATATGCAAAAATTTCCGAAGAAATCATTAACATCCGCAACAATTTTCAATGGAAACCTCGAGATCTGAATAAAATTACCAAACAAAATCTTAAGATCCGCAATGCGCAACGATTTTGCAAATCTTGAGCTTCGCCTTCAGTATAAAAAACCTAAGATATCCACAGAAAATCTTCACATTCGTCCGATTGTTTATGGAAAACTTTCATATCTGCCGGCAAAGCCTGTAAGCCCTTATGACATTGGTTTTTTGTGTATTTTTTTTTCTTTTCTTGATCTTCGTCTTTGATTTAAAATAAAGAACATATAAACATTCATATCCCCTTGGCTTATTAAGATTTCCACAGACAATCTTCACATTCGTTCGATTGTTTATGGAAAACTTTCAATCCTACCGACTAAGCCTGTAAGCCCTTATGACACTGGTTTTTTGTGTCATTTTTCATTTAATCTCTTGATCTTCGCCTTTGATTTAAAATAAAGAACTTTTAAACCTTAATATCCTTTGACTTATTAAGATTTCCACAGACAATCTTCACATTCGTCCGATTGTTTATGGAAAACCTTCATATCTGCCGACAAAGCCTGTAAGCCCTTATGACACTGGTTTTTTTGTGTCAAGTTTTCTTTTTTCTTTTCTTGAATGAATGAACATTGCCGATATATTTCTACAGAAAATTAACAATTGTTGTTGTTTCATTCTATCAATTGAGGAAAACGAATCTACAAAAAAGTCGGAGAAAAAGCCAGTGTCATATATGCTATATTCAATCGCCATCGGTTATGTGATTGATATCTACCCGAAAATATCTATCGTAAAAAACTTGATAATCTATAGTAATCTTGACAACCACCAGATTAGCTATTAAATATTTATCATGTAGCAGGTTGGCTGAATGAATGAAATCTCCAGGTTTCATCAGGCTTTCCATAAAAACCTTTCACATATATCAGGTTATCCAAATAAAACTTTGATATTCGTCAGGTTATTTATGTTACATTCATTAAAAAAAGACATTAGCTAGGTCTATATAGAAAATCTTGATGTCTGCCTGATTATTCAGTTACCCGACAGGTTATTTAAACGAAAGATTGATTTCCATCAGGTTAATAACTGAAAAAAATCTTCACATTCTCCGGGTTAATCATAGACGAAACTTCCCACTCTTCACTTTTATCCACTGAAAACCTTGTTATCCACCAGTTTATCTATAGAAAACCTTTAGGTTCACCTTGACTGCGAAGACTTCCTTACTAGCTCCTCTAGGTTGTCCAGTTGAAACCTTGTTATCCGCTAGCTTTTCTATAGAACATCTTGAGGTTTACTTTGACTTCGAAGACTTCCTTACTGGCTTTCTAGGTTATCCACTGAAAACCTTGTTATCCGCCAGTTTATCTACAGAAAACCTTAAGGTTCACTTTGACTTCGAAGACTTCCTTACTGGCTTCTCTAGGTTATTCAGTTGAAACCTTGTTATCCGCCAGCTTATCTATAGAAATTCTTAAGGTTCACCTTGACATCGAAGACTCCTCTAGGTTATCCAGTGAAAACCTTATTATCCGCCAGTTTATCTACAAAAAAACCTTAACGTTCACCTTGACTTCGAAGACTTCCTTACTTGCTCCTCTAGGATATCCACTGAAAGTCTTGCTATCCGCCAGTTTATCTATAGAAAACCTTAAGGTTCACCTTGACATCGAAGACTTCCTTACTTGCTCCTCTAGGATATCCACTGAAGGTCTTGTTATCCGCCAGCTTATCTATAGAAAATCTTAAGGTTCACTTTGACTTCGAAGACTTCCTTACTTGCTCCTCTAGGTTATCCACTGAAAACTTTGTTATCCGCCAGTTTATCTACAGAAAACCTTAAGCTTCACCTTGACTTCGAGGACTTTCTTACTGGCTTCTCTACGTTATTCAGTTGAAACCTTGTTATCCGCCAGTTTATTTATAGAAAACGTTAAGGTTCACCTTGACATCGAAGACTCCTCTAGGTTATCCACTGAAAACCTTGCTATCCTCCAGCTTATCTATAGAAAACCTTAACATTCACCTTGACTTCGAAGACTTCCTTACCTGCTCCTCTAAGTTATCCACTGAAAACCTTGTTATCCACCAGTTTATCTATAGAAAACCTTTAGATTCACCTTGACTGCGAAGACTTCCTTACCTACTCCTCTAGGTTATCCAACTGAAAACCTTGTTATCCGCCAGTTTATCTACAGACAACCTTAAGGTTCACCTTGACATCGAGGACTCCTCTAGGTTATCCACTGAAAACCTTGCTATCCTCCAGTTAATCTACAGAAAACCTTAAGGTTCACCTTGACTTCGAAGAGGTTGTTTTTTTTTTAATTTAAAACCTTCGATTAACCCTGGAAACCCCAAGAGATCTTTGGGTTTCCTCTATTTACAATGCCTACTAAATGTTTTTAACCAAATTGTGGTTCGTTTCAATTACATAACCTATTTTTTAGTTGTTGTTGCTGATACTCCCCCGTTTATGTGCCACCACAATTTTTTTTATCGAAAATAGTTCAACATGAAATTTGTTGTTCGATTCGAATTGTATTGAATGTGGATGGCGAATGACTGGTGTTTTTTGTGTGGTGCTGGTGCTGCTGCTGAGATGGCTCCATGTTCAGCAATTATTTTCACGAATTTTGGAAAAACGTGTGCTGCATTTTTAAGTAACCCACTTGTGTGTGTGTGTGTGTGTGTGTGTGTGGACGAACGACAATTTAGTCAGGCGCTGCACAGCGAGATGTTTGAGCGTGAGTCTAGTGTGTGTGAGCGAGTGTGTGCTTGTAAGTTGTTATAACCCAAAACATTGACCGAATAAAAACAAGTTAAAATGGCAACAATAGTAACGACCCAATAACGACATCGGCACTAACAACAACTGGTGTATTGTAATACCAGCAGCACAAAGCTGGCTCGGTCTCGAGCTTTAGCTTTGATGTAATGATGAAATTAAAAACCGAAATGAAAACAAACCGACAACACCAGTAGTAGCAACAGCAGCAGCATGTTGCTGCTAAAACTGCCGTTGTTGCTGCTGTCCACATAGTCACTATGATAATGACGTTTGCTGCTGCTGCTGCTGGTGATAATGACGCCATGCCGCTGGCATTGTGCTATAGTTACGCTTACGCTGTGACGCCACTAGAATATTTGATTTTATTTATCCTCCACATTCAAATAGGCAGGCAGCCCTCCCTCAATTCCAGTCCGGGCACACATGCCTAGCCTTGTTCGTTAGGTCGGTCTCCTCGCTCCACACCGCACATTGGGCGGTGGTTGTGGCATCGACGACAACAAAATGTGTGACAGACAGAAGTTCATAGGAATTCTATGTATGAATGTTGTACGTCTATGAGTGACAAGCATACGAGTATGACAGCAACAAGTTGTTGTCACGGCCCTTGTTGTTGTTGCTGTAAATGCTGCTACTGCTGTTGTTTGTTGTCGCTGTTGTTTATGGCCATTTCCAAGAACTGTTGCTGGTATTTATTTATTTGTTTTTTTCTTCTTCTTCTTTTTATAAATAATATCCATGGTTGTTTGATATGCGGCCATAATTCATTGAAATTATGCGTAAACAAATCCTTGGGCTTCGTGGGATGGGGATTCGATTATTAGAAGGATTTCCAGGGAATATTAATTGACCAGGAACCAGTAAAAATGGTAGAGGGAGGAGGTCATGGAAAGAAAAGGCAAATAACACAATCTTCAAATGAATGATGATGAAATGTATGAGAAAACAGTTCCTTTGAATTTACCGCCCACATGTTTCAGAACAATTTCAGAAACTCAACATTTTGGAATTTCTGACAGGATTGTCTAATTATATATGAAAAGTGGTTAAGTGGCTTAAATTTATAATAGAAACTTTGAAAAATTAATTAAGGATATTTTTTTTATTTATTTTTTACTAAAATTCTAATTTGTTCCGAAAAATCAATTCTTTGGAGATTGTTCCTCTAAACCTATAATAAAATAAATAATTTTATTATTTTTGGTTTTATTTTTTTATATTTTATTATTTTTTTTATTTTTTGTTTTATTTATTTTTTATATTTTTATTTATTTTTTATATTTTTATTTTTTTATTTATTTTTAATTTTTTTACTAAAATTCTAATTTGCTTCGAAAAATTAATTCTTTGGAGACTGTTTCCCTAAACTTATAATAAAATTTTTTACGTATTTTTTTACTAAAATTCCAATTTTTGCCGATGTTACCTTTAATATTTGTACTCTCAATTTGGAAATATAAATCCGGTAATAGACTATTATATGTCAAATTAAAGGCAATTTTATGGCTAAACATTTTGCGAATTTCATTGTCACATAGATATTTTTATTTCTATGGATATTTTTTATTAATTTTTATTATTGTTTTTACTAAAATTCCAACTGTAATGGCGTCAGGGCTATAGAATAACACAATCTTCAAATGGAAAAGATTAAGTGATGATGAAATGTGTGTGGATACCTTTTAGAATCTCAAATTCTTAGGTTTGGTGACAGAATTGCTTGTCTTACAAACTCGAAAACGATATTAGGGCTGTTTTTCTTTAAGCCGGGATAACAAGCTGCGATAACAAAAACGCTAATAAAAATAAATTTTTTGCTCAAAATAAAAAAAATATTTTTTCACATTGTCGCCAACTGCAATATAAATGTATGTATCATAATAAATTAAAAAAAATATTTTGTGTTGACTTTATTGGACTTAGCCTCGATAACCATGATTTTGACTTACACTGGATAATTATCCAGGCTAAGTCAAACATTTTTAACACAAAATTATTTTTTCAAAATTTGTTTTCACACACACATTGATATTGCCTTTTGTTATTTTGAGTGAAATTTAAACATTTTATTTAGATTTTTGTTATCACAGCTTAGTTATGGAGTCTTAAAGAAAAACAGCCATATTAATAATTTAATTTTATTTTTATTTTTTATATTTTGTATATATTTACTAAATTCCAATTTGCTTCGAATAATTAATTCTTTGGAGAACATTTTTAGATTTTCTGCCAGATTTGCTTATTATATATAACATTTTCTGATGAATTTTGTCCTCTAAACTCGAAAACGATATTAAATTTTTTATAAATAATTTCTTTTATTTTTTAATATTTTTTATCTTTTTATTTTTTTTTAATATTTTTTTTTAATATTTTTTATTTTTTTAACTATTATTTGCTTTTTTTTAATGTTTTTTATTTTTTTAATATTTTTAATATTTTTTATTTTTTTTAATACTTTTTATCTTTTTTAACATTTTTTATTTTTTTATTTTTTTTAATATTTTTATTTTTTTTTAATATTTTTATTTTTTTTTTTTTTTTTTGTTTTTTTTTTTATATATTTTTTATTTTTTATATATTTTTTTAGTTTTTTATATATTTTTTATTTTTTTTATATATTTTTTTAATATTTTATATATATTTTTAATATTTTACTGAAATTCTATTTTTTTTTTATTTTCCAAAAAATCGAAACGAGATAAAACATTTTTTATGGTTAATTTTTTAACGGATTTTTTACTAAAATTCCAATTTTCGCCGAAGGTACCTCCCTAATATTTTGTACTCTCATTTTGGAAATATAAATCAGATACGCACTATTATAGGTACAATTAAAGGTCATTTCACATAGATACAATTGTTTAGGGAAAAAAATGTTTGGCCTTTTTGAAATTATTTTAAAACAATTTCAGAATAAGAGAAAACTAAATTCCAGGTCTATGCAACAAAAAATTTGCCGAAGGGCTATGTATAATATTTTGTGATGTATTTTGGTTTTCTAATGTCGAAATGATATTAAAAAAATATGGATAATTTTTCTTTATTATTTTTTACTAAAATTCTAATTTTCGGTACCTTTAATATTTGTTTTCTCATTTTGGAAATATAAGTACGATATACCCTATAATATGTCCAATTACAATTAGAATTTAACATTTGTTTAAAAACAGTCTCCAGAAAATGAGTTATACCCATAGAGGATATGAGATACATAATCATATAAAACAGAAAAACATATTTTTATTATATTTTCGATAGCTAACATATTAGCAAAGAATATAACATCCGTATGTAAAAGCTCTATGGATAAATGACTTACAAATGTGGTATGGAGCAAAGGATTTAAAAATAATGATTTTCTAAATCTGTGGTTAAATAACACGAAAACCTATTTTACAGACTGGGTAACGAATATTTCGTTCTATTTTATAAAAGCTGGGATCTAATTTGTAGACTTTTTTCACGATAGTGATTTTTTTTGCGTCTACATAGTATTCATTTATTCATCGATTTTCTTTTACTAAACAAAATAATAAATAATAAAATAATGTTTCCTTTTTTTATTTCTTTTATGATTTATATATGTATATATTTATGATTAAATGCTGGCAAAAAATATTTTTTCTAATGAAATCAATGTTTTCTTTGTTCAGATGCCAGATATTACAAAATAAAATATAAATATTCTGTTAATTCTCTTATATTTTTTTAAACAAAATAATATTTCTTTTGCATAGGGTCATAACTTATAAATTTGTAAATAGAACTTATACTTCGATAACTTCTACTTTACAAGGTTTGCAATTGAAATATGGAACAAACCATTTTTTTTGTAGATTTTCTTCTATTTTTATGATTTTTTCGGGACAGAAATAAATATTTTGTTTCTCAAAAAAAAATATTCAATTTTCCCCCACTCTTTGAAGAATATTCCTAAACCACTGTTTCTATACGAAAGTGATATTCATAACATTTGTAGCCATCATAATCATCTTTAATTTTACATTCGTTGTTAATAGAAAAATATGCTCAAATTCTGAACAAATAGAAAAGTTTGCTCAGTTTTTATTAATTTTGCCCAGATTCAGAACTAAAGTTCATTAGAAAATTTGCTTCAGATTCTGATGGAACATTTTTCATAGAAAATTTGCTTCAGATTCTGATGGAACATTTTTCATAGAAAATTTGCTTCAGATTCTGATGGAACATTTTTCATAGAAAATTTGCTTCAGATTCTGATGGAACATTTTTCATAGAAAATTTGCTTCAGATTCTGATGGAACATTTTTCATAGAAAATTTGTTTCAGATTCTGATGGAAAATTTTTCATAGAAAATTTGCTTCAGATTCTGATGGAACATTTTTCATAGAAAATTTGCTTCAGATTCTGATGGAACATTTTTCATAGAAAATTTGCTTCAGATTCTGATGGAAAATTTTTCATAGAAAATTAGCTTCAGATTCTCTGAAGAAATTTTTTTCATAGAAAATTTGCTTCAGATTCTCTGAAGAAATTTTTGTCATAGAAAATTTGCTTCAGAATCTGAAGAAATTTTTTCCTGATGGAAAATTTTTCATAAAAAATTTGCTTCAGATTCTGATGGAACATTTTTCATAGAAAATTTGCTTCAGATTCTGATGGAAATTTTTTTCATAGAAAATTTGCTTCAGATTCTGAAGAGATTTTTTCTTAGGAAATTTGCTTCAGAATATGAATGTTTGTCTTTCAACATTTACTGTGCGAATATTACGGAATGAGAATTTTTCAATGTCAGGTTCATGATGTTGTTTTACTCTTTTTTTTCGAGTGTATCAACAAAAAGAAATGTTACCAAATTTTCCACGAAAAATTTCTCTGAGAACGTATTTTTGTTAAAATTCTTGTCGAAGGTCTCGTTCATATTTACCTGGTTTCATAACTCGGTGTTGGAGGTGTGCTGTTGGTGGTGCTACCTTTTTTTGCTCAGTTCTCGCTGTTCGTTCTTTTGGTTGTTTGTCCATAAATTACGTGACTCTTTAGAGTCACGTAAGCTGCAAAGTAACATGAAATTCATATTATTTTTATTTTCCAACAGAATGCATTCCAACCGTCCGTCCCACTGTCTGTCTGTCTCACTGCCTACCCATCAAATTATAAACATTCGAATGAAAACAAAATTAACAAACAAAATGGGAAATAAATGAAGAAGACGGCGGGAGGGAGGGGAGGCGAGAATCATATTAAATTAAATCGGATACGAGAACGGCAAGGCAAGGCGAGCTCCTCGGAAGCATGTATGAATGAAATCACAAAATGAATAGAATAGAATTATGAATGAAAAGCTTAACTTCTCATTATGGAATCAGACAACAACAACAATTACAACACAAAACATGCCACATAACGTGCAG
This sequence comes from Polietes domitor, assembly GCA_947397865.1. Taxonomy (NCBI): domain Eukaryota; kingdom Metazoa; phylum Arthropoda; class Insecta; order Diptera; family Muscidae; genus Polietes; species Polietes domitor. The sequence continues at coordinate 178,448,414 of OX377619.1, forward strand.
AGGAGCATCACAAATCACATCACTTCGCGTCGCACATCGTCGCATCGCTTTAAAGTGAATTAATGGCTGAGGAAATTTATGAATTTTTTCCTTCAACAATTTGTGTGCCTTGAAAACGTGTTAAATTTTTAAAATATCTTTTTCGTCTTCTTTTTTCTTTCAAATATTTTTTATTTCCGTCTAGCTTGAAGAACATGTTTTTATTAATGAAAATTGTCTTCCCTTTTCCTCTTTTTCGTTGCAGGTAAATTTTGGTTTTTTATACACTTCCTTCCTTGCGTCGTGCGGCTGTGGCGAACGCACTTTTCAAAAAGTGTGTTTTTTGGTGTTGGTGGTGGTAAGTGTTTCAGCAATTTAGCAAAACTGCTGCTGCAGTTTCTGTTTGTTTGAAAAAAATAAAATAAAAACCCAAGACAACCATAAATAAATTGACAATTTTATCAAAATCTCCTCGTGACTGACACACGAACGAAACTTCACATAAACTTCCCATATTTATGTGACCGTAAATTTTCCTTGAAATATGGGTTTTAGCAACGGCATGAAGACGTCTTCGCTTCTTTCTAAAGCGTACAAAAAACCCCTCCAATTTCTAACATTTTATACAAACAGCAACACCTGTTCCCCCTTCCCACCTTCCCCCCATTCCCTCCTCGTTCCCCCTGCCTTTGACGGTGAATTTATTTATTTTCGTCTTCGTTTTTTATTTTTATTTTCTTACGCGGAAGTTTGTTTTCTTTTCACGTTTTTCACGTTCACGTACATATGTGGGTAACAAATCCGAACACCGCACAACTATCCGTCCGTTTTATTATTATTCATTTTCAATGACATTCGTTGTCGTTGCATATTTCGATTTCTTGTTGTTTTCCTCTATTTTTTTTCTACCCGGCATTTTGTTCAAAACGTTCGTATTTATAGCTGCGGCGGCCTAACGTCATCACTTTTCCGCCGACGATACAAATAAAGTTTTCTGGTTTTTGTTATTGTTGCCTCTTTTTGCGGCAATATTTCAGCTGTGGTATTTATGGGCGAACAGCGAAAAAGAATAACGACAAATTCTTCACATACTCAATGGGGGAAAAATTAGAATAAAAATTAGCAGAGTGCAAGAGTTTGAATTGATCTAATTGAATCCTTAATTTTAAAATTTGTTTCAGATTTTTTTTTTGAAAATTTCCTTCAGATTCTCTGAAGAAATTTTTTTCATAGAAAATTTCCTTCAGATTCTCTGAAGAATTTTTTTTTCATAGAAAATTTCCTTCAGATTCTCTGAAGAAATTTTTTTCATAGAAAATTTCCTTCAGATTCTCTGAAGAAATTTTTTTCATAGAAAATTTCCTTCAGATTCTCTGAAGAAATTTTTTTCATAGAAAATTTGCTTCAGATTCTCTGAAGAAATTTTTTTCATAGAAAATTTGCTTCAGATTCTCTGAAGAAATTTTTTCATAGAAAATTTCCTTCAGATTCTCTGAAGAAATTTTTTTCATAGAAAATTTGCTTCGGACTCTGAAGAAATTTTTCATAGAAAATTTGCTTCGGACTCTGAAGAAATTTTTCATAGAAAATTTGCTTCGGACTCTGAAGAAATTTTTCATAGAAAATTTGCTTCGGACTCTGAAGAAATTTTTCATAGAAAATTTGCTTCGGACTCTGAAGAAATTTTTCATAGAAAATTTGCTTCGGACTCTGAAGAAATTTTTCATAGAAAATTTGCTTCGGACTCTGAAGAAATTTTTCATAGAAAATTTGCTTCGGACTCTGAAGAAATTTTTCATAGAAAATTTGCTTCGGACTCTGAAGAAATTTTTCATAGAAAATTTGCTTCGGACTCTGAAGAAATTTTTCATAGAAAATTTGCTTCGGACTCTGAAGAAATTTTTCATAGAAAATTTGCTTCGGACTCTGAAGAAATTTTTCATAGAAAATTTGCTTCGGACTCTGAAGAAATTTTTCATAGAAAATTTGCTTCGGACTCTGAAGAAATTTTTCATAGAAATTTTCTATAAAAAATTTGCTTCAAATTGTTTTTGATAGAAAATTTGTTTCAGTTTTTTTTCGATAGAAAATTTGCTACAAATTTTTTTCTATAGAAAATTTGCTACAAATTTTTTTCTATAGAAAATTTGCTACAAATTTTTTTCTATAGAAAATTTGCTACACATTTTTTTCTATAGAAAATTTGCTACAAATTTTTTTCTATAGAAAATTTGCTACAAATTTTTTTCTATAGAAAATTTGCTACAAATTTTTTTCTATAGAAAATTTGCTACAAATTTTTTTCTATAGAAAATTTGCTACAAATTTTTTTCTATAGAAAATTTGCTACAAATTTTTTTCTATAGAAAATTTGCTACAAATTTTTTTCTATAGAAAATTTGCTACAAATTTTTTTCTATAGAAAATTTGCTACAAATTTTTTTCTATAGAAAATTTGCTACAAATTTTTGTCTATAGAAAATTTGCTACAAATTTTTGTCTATAGAAAATTTGCTACAAATTTTTGTCTATAGAAAATTTGCTACAAATTTTTTTCTATAGAAAATTTGCTACAAATTTTTTTCTATAGAAAATTTGCTACAAATTTTTTTCTATAGAAAATTTGCTACAAATTTTTTTCTATAGAAAATTTGCTACAAATTTTTTTCTATAGAAAATTTGCTACAAATTTTTTTCTATAGAAAATTTGCTACAAATTTTTTTCTATAGAAAATTTGCTACAAATTTTTTTCTATAGAACATTTGCTACAAATTTTTTTCTATAGAACATTTGCTACAAATTTTTTCTTTAGAAAATTTGCTGCAAATTTTTTTCTTTAGAAAATTTGCAGCAAATTTTTTTCTTTAGAAAATTTGCTGCAAATTTTTTTCTTTAGAAAATTTGCTGCAAATTTTTTTCTTTAGAAAATTTGCTGCAAATTTTTTTCTTTAGAAAATTTGCTGCAAATTTTTTTCTTTAGAAAATTTGCTGCAAATTTTTTTTTTTAGAAAATTTGCTGCAAATTTTTTTCTTTAGAAAATTTGCTGCAAATTTTTTTCTTTAGAAAATTTGCTGCAAATTTTTTTCTTTAGAAAATTTGCTGCAAATTTTTTTCTTTAGAAAATTTGCTGCAAATTTTTTTCTTTAGAAAATTTGCTGCAAATTTTTTTCTTTAGAAAATTTGCTGCAATTTTTTTTCGATAGAAAATTTGCTGCAAATTTTTTTCGATAGAAAATTTGCTGCAAATTTTTTTCGATAGAAAATTTGCTGCAAATTTTTTTCGATAGAAAATTTGCTGCAAATTTTTTTCGATAGAAAATTTGCTGCAAATTTTTTTCGGTAGAAAATTTGCTGCACATTTTTTTCGATAGAAAATTTGCTGCACATTTTTTTCGATAGAAAATTTGCTGCAAATTTTTTTCGATAGAAAATTTGCTGCAAATTTTTTTCGATAGAAAATTTGCTGCAAATTTTTTTCGATAGAAAATTTGCTGCAAATTTTTTTCGATAGAAAATTTGGTGCAAATTATTTTCGATACAAAATTTGCTGCAAATTTTTTTCGATAGAAAATTTGCTGCAAATTTTTTTCGATAGAAAATTTGCTGCAAATTTTTTTCGATAGAAAATTTGCTACAAATTTTTTTCTATAGAAAATTTGCTACAAATTTTTTTTCTATAGAAAATTTGCTACAAATTTTTTTCTATAGAAAATTTGCTACTAATTTTTTTCTATAGAAAATTTGCTACAAATTTTTTTCTATAGAAAATTTGCTACAAATTTTTTTCTATAGAAAATTTGCTACAAATTTTTTTCTATAGAAAATTTGCTACAAATTTTTTTCTATAGAAAATTTGCTACAAATTTTTTTCTATAGAAAATTTGCTACAAATTTTTTTCTATAGAAAATTTGCTACAAATTTTTTTCTATAGAAAATTTGCTACAAATTTTTTTCTATAGAAAATTTGCTACAAATTTTTTTCTATAGAAAATTTGCTACAAATTTTTTTCTATAGAAAATTTGCTACAAATTTTTTTCTATAGAAAATTTGCTACAAATTTTTTTATAGAAAATTTGCTACAAATTTTTTTCTATAGAAAATTTGCTACAAATTTTTTTCTATAGAAAATTTGCTACAAATTTTTTTCTATAGAAAATTTGCTACAAATTTTTTTCTACAGAAAATTTGCAACAAATTTTTTTCTATAGAACATTTGCTACAAATTTTTTTCTATAGAACATTTGCTACAAATTTTTTTCTATAGAAAATTTGCTGCAAATTTTTTTCTTTAGAAAATTTGCTGCAAATTTTTTTCTTTAGAAAATTTGCTGCAAATTTTTTTCTTTAGAAAATTTGCTGCAAATTTTTTTCTTTAGAAAATTTGCTGCAAATTTTTTTCTTTAGAAAATTTGCTGCAAATTTTTTTCTTTAGAAAATTTGCTGCAAATTTTTTTCTTTAGAAAATTTGCTGCAAATTTTTTTCTTTAGAAAATTTGTTGCAAATTTTTTTCTTTAGAAAATTTGCTGCAAATTTTTTTCTTTAGAAAATTTGCTGCAAATTTTTTTCTTTAGAAAATTTGCTGCAAATTTTTTTCTTTAGAAAATTTGCTGCAAATTTTTTTCTTTAGAAAATTTGCTGCAAATTTTTTTCTTTAGAAAATTTGCTGCAAATTTTTTTCTTTAGAAAATTTGCTGCAAATTTTTTTCTTTAGAAAATTTGCTGCAAATTTTTTTCTTTAGAAAATTTGCTGCAAATTTTTTTCTTTAGAAAATTTGCTGCAAATTTTTTTCTTTAGAAAATTTGCTGCAAATTTTTTTCTTTAGAAAATTTGCTGCAAATTTTTTTCTTTAGAAAATTTGCTGCAAATTTTTTTCTTTAGAAAATTTGCTGCAAATTTTTTTCTTTAGAAAATTTGCTGCAAATTTTTTTCTTTAGAAAAGTTGCTGCAAATTTTTTTCTTTAGAAAATTTGCTGCAAATTTTTTTCTTTAGAAAATTTGCTGCAAATTTTTTTCTTTAGAAAATTTGCTGCAAATTTTTTTCTTTAGAAAATTTGCTGCAAATTTTTTTCTTTAGAAAATTTGCTGCAAATTTTTTTCTTTAGAAAATTTGCTGCAAATTTTTTTCTTTAGAAAATTTGCTGCAAATTTTTTTCTTTAGAAAATTTGCTGCAAATTTTTTTCTTTAGAAAATTTGCTGCAAATTTTTTTCTTTAGAAAATTTGCTGCAAATTTTTTTCTTTAGAAAATTTGCTGCAAATTTTTTTTTTTTAGAAAATTTGCTGCAAATTTTTTTCTTTAGAAACTTTGCTGCAAATTTTTTTCGATAGAAAATTTGCTGCAAATTTTTTTCTTTGGAGAATTTGCTGCAAATTTTTTTCTTTGGAGAATTTGCTGCAAATTTTTTTCTTTGGAAAATTTGCTGCAAATTTTTTTCGATAGAAAATTTGCTTCAATGAATAGTTTCTGACGCAGTTGTTTCAAATTATTTACTGAAGCATGATGGATGATATCATTTAATACGCTAGATATTATTTTTTTGTTAAATTAGCTGCTGATTTTTTCATAAATATATTATTTGCACAAATGCCATGACCATCATAATCGTTTCTATGTCAATCATTCACTCTGTCAATGTGTCGGTATAAAACAAATTCTCCCGAAAATTAATCTTCGAAAGACGCATGTTCGAAACTTTTCAGCAAAATGCCGACCGACCTCATATTTCTTGATGACTGACTGCTGTTGATCGTTAGATTTTTTATTTTTAATGGTTTCTTTTCAATTTCAAAAGATGTGGTTGATTTTTTTCTGTTGTTCTTTCACGAAAAGAATGTCAATGACAATTTCTTTGAATTGCTATTTTTTATCACTGAAAACAAACAAATAGAATTTCAATTTCATTAGAGGTTTCATTGTTGTTGCCGGTGTTTGGAAAAAGTTTAATAACCCAGTTCAGTGGATTTCTTTCTGTTCGTCGATATCTATCTCGATGAAGAGAACAAGTTTGAGACTTTTGGTTGACTGGACATGGAACGCAGATTTCTTCGATGGCGTACTGCGTAGTTGGTTTAGAAAGCCACAGAGACAAAAACAAAAGCAAATCAGTCCAGGCCAGACCATACCATGGCCAAGGCAAACCCGACCCGACCACACCATTCGTGGCCAGGCACAGCACTCTTTTTGATGGATGGCAAATGCGAGTACATTAAATTTGCTGGCTCTGTTTACTTCGTCATCTTTTCCATCATCATCATCAAGTGGCATCAGCCGCACAAAAGTTTCGTTTTTTAATTTATTTTTCATTGACAGCGAAAAAAGTGTCATTAACACCGAATCTAAACATTATGATTAAACTGTTTCAGTTGGCTTATCGCACGTTGACAGGCGGCAGACGGACACACGGACGGACAGACAGACAAACACACAAAGTAATTAAACCAAAGTAAAAGTTATGCCTTTCGTTAATATCTCGAAAAATACAATTCAAGTGAAACAAAAAAAACACAAAAGAAAGTTGTTCAGTCGCAGTTCTAAAGTAATCAAACTCTTGCAGAAAAAATACGAAACTAAACTAAACTCATTTCTGCCGGTACTTGATTTCAAAATGGAAAGTATTGCGTTTGTTTGTAATGTAATACAGCGAAAAATATATTGTTAATAAATCAGCAACAAGCTTGCTGGCTGTTCGGTTGCTGGGTTGTAGTTGCCACTACAACGCCATAAAATAAATGTAAATTTCACAAACTAGTGGACCATAACCCAAACACACCACGCCACACCACAATTTATGATTAAAGCCCTTCAAGTGTTGCAAAGCCAAAGGCAAACAAAAAAGTAAATTGAACGAATTGCAAACAAACATTTGCAATTTCCTGGCGAATAATAACGATACGATTTCACTTTGTGCCGATCAAACGCGTCCGTCCACGTGAAAATGGTCAACGAACGAATGTGAGTAAATTTTCCAATGAAAATTTATTCAAAGTCCGAGCATCTTAAACATTTTCAGATACGAAATTAAAAGGAATTTGAGCAATGTTTTTACTAAAAATTTAATTTGTAGAATTTTTTAATTAAATACACAGTGCAACACGAAAAAAAATAACCATATACGGACACCGCTACATGATAAAAGACCAAAAAAAAAGACCCGTGTTTTTTTTTCCCCCCCAAAGTCATGCACTTTTTTTTTATGGGCCCCCAGAGATTTGAGGCCTCGGTGTAATTTTTGGAAAAAAGTGATCATATTCTCAGGCTCATATCTTGCAAACCGTTCGGAATTTTGATTTACTCTCTGAGGCAAAGTTCTAGCTCTTGTCATAAAGAACAAAAATTGTGAACATATAAAATCAAAAAAAACTTCATCTTCAAGGTCAAAATCGCAAAAAACTTAATAAAAATTTTTCACTTTTGCGGCTACCTAAGCGCTACCTAAACGGTGTTAAGAATAATTCCTAGGAAGTTCATATGTTCTAGAAAGTTGTTTATTGAGATCTTAGGTACATTTTTGTAGTTGATTGTTTCCCTGAATTTTCAGCGGTTTGCTACCTATGGACCTGAACAGGGGAAAAAAGGTTAAAAAAAATCGAATTTTTTTAAGTTTGCGATTTTGACCTTGAAGATGAAGTTTTTTTGATTTTATATGTTCACAATTTTTGTTCTTTATGACAAGAGCTAGAACTTTGCCTCAGAGAGTAAATCAAAATTCCGAACGGTTTGCAAGATATGAGCCTGAGAATATGATCACTTTTTTCCAAAAATTACACCGAGGCCTCAAATCTCTGGGGGCCCATAAAAAAAAGTGCATGACTTTGGGGGGAAAAAAACACGGGTCTTTTTTTTTTGGTGTTTTATCATGTAGCGGTGTCCGTATATGGTTATTTTGAAATGACTTCAAAACTGTTGCACAGTGATATTTAATCAAAGTCGAAAGATTCAGTTATATCTTTAATTAGAAACTTCGAAATTTTTTCACCATAGCTTATCAAAATCTATTTAATTAGAATTTGTAGAAAATTTCAATTAACAATTTAATTGGAACCTGAAGAAATTTTCAATTAAAAATGTAATCAATATCTGATAAAAATCAATTAAAAATTAATCAAAATCTATTAAAAAGATTTATCAGAATCTAACGAAATTTCCAATTCAAAATTTAATTAAGATCCGAGAAAACTTTCAATTAGAAATTTAGTAAGAAACTTTTAATTTCTTTTATCAATTTGTATTTATTTTATTATTTTTAATTTATTTTATTTAATTTGTAAAATTTTCAATCAAAAATTTAATCACAATCTGAAGAAATTTTCAATTATATCATTAATTAGAAACTACACAGTTTTTTCAGAAATTTTTTGTAGAAATTTTCAATTAAAAATTTTATTAGAACCTATAGATATTTTCAATTACAAATTTAATCAAAATCTGATAAAAATCAATTAAAAAAATGAGTCAGACTCTATTAACAATTTATCAGAATCTAATGAAATTTCCAATTCAAGATTTTTCAATTAGAAATTTAGTAAGAAACTTTAAACTTCTTTTATCAAAATCTATTAAAAACTTATCAAAATATATTATTTCTTGATAAAAAGATTAAAAAGTATCTGAAGAAATATTTAATTAAAAAAATTTTTAATCAAAATTATTAAAAATAAATCAGAATCTAAATCTAAATCCGAATCTGAAGCAAATTTTCCTTAAAAAATCAGAATCTGTAGCAAATTTTCAATAAAGTTTTTATTTTTTGGATATGAAACAAATTTTACATAAAAAAACTGAAGAACTTTTCGATTAAAAAATTAATCAAAAACTGATAAAGAGTTTATAAAAATTAAATTTCCGATTTTTATTGAAATCTAAAAAAAATCAATTAGAAATTTAATCAAAATCAATTAAAATTGCTGTTAGATTTCTCTGAGCTATTTGTTAAGAATCTGAAGCAAATTTTCTTAAACAAATTCTGAGGAAATTTTCAATTTAAAATTTATTTTTTTTTAATTTTCCCATTTTAATTATACTCTGAAGAAGTATTCTAATTAATTTTTTCCGAATCTGAAGGAAATTTTCTATAAAAAAATATCTTCAGAGTCTGCAGGAATTTTTTTATAAAAAATATATCCAGAATCTGAAGGAAATTTTCTATAAAAAATATATCCAGAATCTGAAGGAAATTTTCTATAAAAAATTTCTTCAGAATCTGAAGGAAATTTTCTATTAAAAATTTCTTCAGAATCTGAAGGAAATTTTCTATTAAAAATTTCTTCAGAATCTGAAGGAAATTTTCTATTAAAAATTTCTTCAGAATCTGCAGGAAATTTTCTAAAAAAAATTTTTTTTTCAGAATCTGAAGAAAATTTTCTATAAAAAATTTCTTCAAATCTGAAGGAAATTTTCTATAAAAGGAAATTTTCTATAAAAAATTTCTTCAGAATCTGAAGGAAATTTTCTATAAAAAATTTCTTCAGAATCTGAAGGAACTTTTCTATAAAAAATTTCTTCAGAATCTGAAGGAAATTTTCTATAAAAAAATTTCTTCTGAATCTGAAGAAAATTTTCTATAAAAAAATTCTTCTGAATCTGAAGAAAATTTTCTATATTTTTTTCAGAATCTGAAGGAAATTTTCTATGAAAAATTTAAAGCAAATTTTCAATAAAAAATCGAGCAAATTTTCTATAAAAAAATCGAGCAAATTTTCTATAAAAAACTTTGCAGCAAATTTTCAATAAAAAATATTAAAAAAAAAACAAAATATTCCGTTTCAGATTCGTAACAATATTTCGTAGAAAACTTGTTTCAGATTCTGAATACAATTTTCATTCAAAATTTGCTTCAGATTCTAAACAATTTTCTAAAGAAAATTCGCTTTAGTTTCTGAACAAATTTTTAAAGAAAATTTGCTTCAGATTATGATCAATTTTTTTATGGAAAGTTTGCTTTAGATTGTGAACACAATTTTTATGGAAAATTTGCTTCGATTTTGAACATTTTTTATAGATTCTGATAACATATATCATCTTTCTGAGAAAACTTTTATTAAAAAAATGCAATTAAATTTTTGTGTTTTTTATATTCGTTTTAATCTCTTCGAAATCTTGTATAGTTTTCCATTCCGTTTCCAATTATATATTATTTTCGTTGTTTTGTAAAAAAATAGATTCACTCTTTTTTGTGGCTTTTTGCGTTTTTTTAATTGCGAATAGACTGAACGTCTGCATCGTGACTAAAAAACAATCATCGTGACATGAAAGGCAAAACGGGTGGTTGGTTGAAAGAGCAAATATTTCTCCCTGTCAGAAAAGTAAATTTAGCCGAGTGATATCATTTGAAGAAGCTGATAATGCTACTGATGATGATGATGCACTGCTCTGCCAAGACTCTATTGTCATTTGTTGTTTTTATTTGTTTCCTAAATGAATTTCTATAAATTATTACTAAAGTATGGCAGTGTTTAGTATTTTCTTTCTCAAAAGTTAATTATACTTAATTGCACATATTTTAAAATGAAATTTGTTTAAATATATATATACATGTGTGTGTTTGGCGAAATTGTGAGCGTTCCTCGTGTTGGTTTTCAATGTTATTGGCGGCTGCCGCGATATTTATTTCTGACACTTTAAGGTCGATTTTGAACAAATGAAATATCTATCCCCCCAGCATTATGATGATCATATTTGGATTTGGAATTTTGATTTTGATATTAACACAGGAAATGTCGGATGTTTAGCACGGACTATCGATTGCTAATAAAATGTTCGTGGGGTGTGCGATTTGAAAAGTTGTTAAATAAATAACACGATAGAAATTACGTGATAATTAAATCATCAGATTTATAGAAAAATAATAATGATTGATCGAACCGCTAGATTATTAACTCGGCATGACCATGGCACTGGCACGAGTTTCATTAGCCAAAACAAGAGTGCCAAATGGAAAGATAGAGTGGCAGGGAAAATGATATTTCATTGACACACATTCCTGATATGTGCGAAAATTCGAAGACATGATATTTCAAAATTCTTTTTGGAGTGAACTTGAAAAGAATATATTTCTGACATACAGTTTAGTTTAGAATTTTTTTAGATTCTGAACATTTTTTATATAATATTTCCTTAAGATTCTGATTGCTGCTTCAGATTCTGAAGACATTTTTTATTCTAGAAAATTTGCTGCTTCAGATTCTGAAGAAATTTTTTTCTAGAAAATTTGCTGCTTCAGATTCTGAAGAATTTTTTTTTCTAGAAAATTTGTTTCAGATTCTGAAGAAATTTTTTTCTAGAAAATTTGTTTCAGATTCTGAAGAAATTTATTTCTAGAAAATTTGCTTCAGATTCTGAAGAAATTTATTTTTAAAAATTTGCTTCAGATTCTGAGGAATTTTTTATAGAAAATTTGCTTCAGATTCTGAAGAATTTTTTTTTTCTAGAAAATTTGCTTCAAAAGCTATTGACAGGTGCAAACTAGATGATAGATATGGCCAAAATATCCGCATCATCAGATAATTTATATTTATAATATTCGTCAAATAATTATCATATTGCAGAAATATCTTCTCGATGATATATCTTCCAAATGTTTGTAGGCATTTGACTTGTGTTCCACAAATAAGACCGAGACATTTTTTAAAATAATGTTTCATTTGAATATGTTGCATTTTTTAATCGTTTTTTTGTCGCTTCAATACAAATAATATTTGATGCAGTGGCTCTTTCCCATATATTTACATATATGATTCCAGCCAATATTTCCCTGAATTCATTTCTCTTCTTTTCCCCTCTGACTTAGTCGCAAAAATTTACATTCCAACTAAATGGAGAAAAATCGAAAAGATAAAAATAAAATAAAAAACGCGTGCGTGCAATAAAACAACGATTTTTTTTGCAAAGTTATGAACTTTAAAAACGCAGACGGTCATTAACCCTGTTTTGAATTTTAATTTTTCTTCATTTTAATATGTCTAGTAAAGAGCTTTTTCATGCAGACTTCGTTTTTGTTCTGCGAAATGCAGAAAATCAATATAAGCAGGCACACACATGCCGAATGAAACCCAGTGAAACTTTTCAAAGGAAAACCAAATTTCTTTTTCTTCCATTAATCACTCATGAATTAGGTTGGACTCAATTAAAATTACTCAATTACTACAATTTTGTTATTTAACAAAGCCATCAGCGTGAGAATAAGTGGGAAATATGGAAAAGGGCCAGCGGCCAGATTTTTCAATTTTGTAAAAAAACTGAAATTAGTTAAGGATCCAAGTATTAATTTTAGATATTCACATTGCATATGCGACAGTCGGGTAAATTTTAGAAATGAGCTTTTTGTTCGATTTAAAAGAAAAGTAAAATGTGTATTTTTTTTACTTTTTACATATTTGTTCATAATGCGCAGAAATAAATATTTATTTTTTGATATCACTGATATTAACATTTCCAGATTGAAAAAAAATAATTTTGGTTTTTCTGTTCAATAACTTCTGATCTAGTACAGATTTTTGAATTTTTTAAAAATTAAAATCAGTTAAGGACCCAAGGATTAGTTTGATATATTAACATTGGAAATCGGGAAAAACGGATATATTTTAGAAATTAGCCCGAAGTTTCTCATTTAAAAAAATTTAAACATTTTATTTCTTTGTTGTCATGACTATTTTTAAGTGTATGTGACAACTATAGTTTGGTTGTGACAACTAAAATTCAGTTGTAACAAATATAGTTTGGTTGTGACAACTAAAGTTCGGTTGTAACAAATATAGTTTGGTTGTGACATATATAGTTTGGTTGTGACAAATGTAGTTTGGTTGCAACAAATATAGTTTGATTGTGACAAATACAATTTGGATGTCATACATATTTTAGATAAATGAATATATAAATAACTGTTTTTCAAACAAATTTGTTTTATTAGAAATTGTATTTTCTAGATTAATTATCTGTCAAATCTGTGTTTGTGACAAACATAGTTTGTTTGTAATAAATAAAAAATACACTTTTTGAAAAAAATACGGACTTTGCAACAAATTTGTGTCTTTGGACCAACATAACTTTTTTCCTTGAAAAGCCTTAACAGGAATAAAATACATATTTAGAAAGGTTGAAGGGCTGTCCATTTTTGAGGTGTCACTTTTACCCGCCAGAAATTGCACCCTGTGAAAAAAGGATACTATTAGTACAAAAATTCATTTTTTTAGTTCCAAAAATGCCAATTAGTATACTAATTTTTATCACAATTACTTCTGAAAGGAGGTACGCTGCGTAAAAGATGAGCAAATTTCTTTTTTATCCTCAAGCTAAATTTTATAACAATCAAAGTTCTTTTGCCTGAACTATACCCAAAAATGAATTATAATTCCACGATTTTGCAGACAAATCGAAGTAATACCGACAAACTTAAAACAAATATAGGGTGGGCCATTTAAAATTTTAAATTAAAATCGTTTATAAAAAAGTACTGATTCTTTTTTAATTTCTGGTTTTATTGGAAAGGCTGAACTTTGTCATTTAATCAAAGAACACAAAGTCATTCATATGACAACCCCGACTTGCTCGGCAGTACCTCATCCGATCAACCCAATTTTTCACTACAGCCCAAACTCCACACCAAACAGTGACTCGTAGTAGATGCCTTCTCAATAGTCACGTTTGTGGGTTCCTTGAACCCCATATGCGGCAATTTTGCTTATTGGCATAGCCACCGATATGAAAATGAGCTTCATGAAGGCCTACCTCTTCTTCTTCTGTATTTTCCAAGTACATTTCTTACAGCTTGCGTTAAAGACTCACTACTTAGGAAGTAAGTTTTTAATATTTCACAATTTTGTTAGATTCTAATTTGAAGTTTTAAATGGGCCACCCTACATTTTACCTCCATCCTATGATTTCAATTTAATTTCTTTCTCGCATGCTTTGCTGGGTGTAGTAGCCACATACTTCACATTTTTACAATACAATTTTGAACACTCTCCAAAATGAATGTATGTATCCATGTTTGTGTTCGTCTTAAGTAAACATTTAATTCAAGTGGTCTGGTCGCCTTCGCATAGTGCGTGATTTGCGTACTCGTGTGTTTTTTTTTGGTTTTTCATTATTTCATTTCCAAAAAAATATTTTCATAATTTTACGGACAAGTAAACATTTCCAAGGAAAAACAAGCCAAGACAATTTATGGGGCACAAAGTGGAAAATTTCGTTCGTTCGTTAGCGAATTTGTTTTAATTTCTTCATATATTTGTATTGTTTTTAATTACCTCATATTTGTTTTAGTATTTCAGTGAAAACAAGAAAAAAACAAAAACAAATGGGAAAAAACTTAACAAAAATATTGCCAATAATTTTGAAATAACTTTTGTTTTTTTTTTCAGTTTCTCGAAAAGTAATGAAAATACAAACAAGTCTAATGCCTCCCTCCTGCTTGTGTTACGCTCCATATTTTCGAAAAACAGAAATTATTTCAAATTTCGATTCCAAGACAAGCCAGACAACTTGGCCAATAGTTCGTTTGTTTTGTTTTTTTTTTATTTATTTTTTTGGTCTTCTCTGTTTGTCTGAATGATTTAGAGGCTTGTTTTTTTTTTTGTTTTTTTCTGGCTGTAATTTTTTGTGTTAAAATTTAGTTGGCAATGTAATGTATATATTTATGTTATGCGTTTTCTCCCTCCCTCTCCCTCTGTCTCTCCAAATGTTAGACATAATCGTTTCGTTTCGATTGCTACATTTTACAATGTAGTTTAATTGGTCTACAAACTATAACAATTGGTGTTGTTAATCTGTTTCGCCTTAACAAGCGAACGCAGACAGATGCATTGCTGTTCTAATCACTCGATATATAATCCCTAACAAGTCCGTAGAATGGACTTGGTCGTATGTATTTTTATTTGTTTGTTTATTTTTTTATAATTAATCATATTTTATTGTGGTTCAGTTATACTGGCGGTTCGGTTCTGTTCAGTTATTGTAAATGCCTGAGCCCAATTCAACTGCTTTGTCTCTCTCTATCTCTGGTTGATCATCCATCTGTTGGGCGCCATAAATACTAACTAACTTGAAATGTTTTAAAAATATCGTTAGCTTCATACATGAAAAACATATCTTTTGTTTTGTGCAGAACTCTATACAATGCAGAGAATATACATATGGCAGAGCGGAAATGATGCTTCAATATTGACAGCAAAAAGGAAATGAATCAGTAAATGGATTGGTTGATAGAATGGACGGTGGATTTCTAAACCATTTTTTCTATTACCATCAACGTTTCGGCAGGAAACTTCTTAAATGCCAAAATCTTCCCCAGCAAAAATCATCAGTCTCAGTGTCTCCAATGCAAAAAAGGATAGTAGGGCAGTGGAATATTCTTGTAAAAATGGTTGGTTTTCCTTCCCCATATATATTAGCCAAATTTCGGATTTTCTGGGATTCTCGGAACGAAAACATAAGTTTCACAAACATTCTTATGGAGAGGAGTTTCTTTCAAACAATGAACCATGAATATTTGATATTATATTCTCTGAAAGGGGCCTTAGGGTAGGCCAGTTAGAATCACCTATAAAAAAGTACTGATTATTTTTTTAAATTTCTGGTTTTATTGGAAAGGTTGAACTTTGTCATTTAATAATGGAACACAATTTCCCACCACTTACTTAAAGTCAAAATCGGGCTATTTTGAGATTATATTTTCTCTGTAATCTGATTAAATTCTAATAAAAATGTTGAGTTTTCATTATTCGTTTGTTTCAAACGAAAACGTCTTACTCGAATCAAATCTTAGTAGACTCCGAAACGAAAAGTCCTACAAAAACTCTCAATATATACCTGGCATGTAACATAGAATGTTGAAGTTCCACAGTCTCTGAATTAATTTTTGTCTCATATTACCTGAGACTCATTTATTTTTATTTTCGTTTGACATAAAATTTAGCTTAAATAGATAATCCCCAGTTCCATTTTTCTTTGTTATCTCATCCAATTCTTAGAAAAATGTTGAGAGTCCAAAGACATTTAATTAATTTCTTGTTGTAATTATTCGTTGGCTTACTTTGTTCACTAAAAATTTGCTCAGACTCATAAGCATTCATTTTTCGTTTGTCTCAAACGAAAACGTCATACACGAATAAAATCTTAGTAGACACCGTGGCATGTAAATTCTAAATTTATTTGTTGTATATTTATTCTCTAACTTAGATTTTTACTACAAATTTGCTCAGACTCATTTCATTTAATTTTCGTTTGTCTCAAACGAAAACAAAATCTTAGTAGACACTTGGCTTGTAAATGGAAAATGTTGATTCCACAGACTCTGAATTTCATGTATAATTATTCTCTGACTTTGTTCTTTATACCAAATTTGGTCAGACTAGTTTGTTTTATAATTTTCGTTTGTCTTAAACGAAAAAAGTCTCTTAATAGATACCTGCCATGTAACATAGAATGTTGAAGTTCTACAGACTCTGAATTAATTTCACGTCCAATTATTATTAGCTCAGACTCATTTGTTTTAATTTTCGTTTGTCTCAAAAACAATAACGTTTGTTACAAAAACAAAATTTTAGTACGCATGTAATCGGAAAATGTTGCAGTTCCACAGACTGAATTAATTTCTTGTCTAGATATTATCTGAATTTATTCCAAAATTGTTCAGACTCATTTGTTTCCATTTCCGTTTGTCTCAAACGAAAACAAAATCTATGTAGACACTTGGCTTGTAAAGGGAAAATGTTGAAATTCCACAGATTCTGAATTAATTTCTGTTATAATTATTATTTGACTTATTTTTTACATTTCAAATTTGCTCAGACTAAGTTTTTACAATTTCGTTTGTCTCAAACGAATATGCCTATGAAAAAATCTTAGTACACATCGTGACATATAAATTCAGAATTAATTTTTTTCATAATTATTATCTGAATTTGTATTCAAAATTTGCTCAGACTCTTCAGTTTTCATTTTCGTTTGTCTCAAACGAAAACTTACAACAACAAAATCTTAGCAGACACTGGCATGTTAACGGAAAATGTTGCAGTTCCACAGACTCTGAATTAATTCCTCCATAATTATGATCAGAATTTTTATTCCAAATTTACTCAGACTCATTTGTTTTCATTTTCGTTTGTCTCAAACGAAAACAAAATCTTAGTAAACACTTGGCTGGTAAGTGTGGAAGTTCCACATACTCTGAATTAATTTCGTGTCTAATTATTCTCTGAACTTCTTATTATAAATTTCTCAGGCTCATTTGTTTACACTTTTCGTTTGTCTCAAACGAAAATATCTTCAAAAACAAACACTCGACATGTAAAGGGAAAACGTTGAATTACAGACTCTGAATTATTTTTTTGCAAAATTATTCTTTGACTTTTTATTTAAAATTTGCTCAGACTCATTTCTTTTCATTTTTGTTTGTCTCAAACGAAAACGTCTTACAAAAACAAAATCTTGGCATGCAAACAGAAAATATTGCGGTTCCACAGACTCTGAATTAATTTATTCCATAATTATTATCTGACTTATTTGTTTATGACAAATTTGTTTTAATTTTCGTTTGTCACAAAGGAAAATGTCTTACAAAAACAAATTCTTAGTAGACAATTATCAAAAATCTACAAAATCTAAGTAGACATCGTGGCATTTAAACAGAAAATTCGGAATTAATTTCTTGTCTACTTATTCTCTGACTTATTTGTTTATTACAAATTTGTTTTCAGTTTCGTTTGTCTCAAACGAAAGTGTCTTACACTTTTTCTTATTAGACACCGTATGTAATGTAACAGAAAATTTCGTAGATTCAAAGACTCTGAATTCATTTATTGTTTAATTTTTCTGACTTATTTTTCCTTTCTTCCAAATTTGCACAGCTTAATTTTTTTTCACTTTCGTTTGTCTCAAACGAAAATGTCTTATAAAAAGAAATTCTTAGTAGGCACCGTGGCATTTAGTCGGGAAATGGTGAAGTTCCACTGGTACTGAATTATTTTTGGCCAAATTATTTTTTGATTTATCTTTTATTCCAAATTTGTATAATTTTCGTTTGTCTCAAACGAAAATGTCTTACAATTGCCATCTCCTACTATACTCTTGGCATGTATTAGAAAAGTACTAACAAATTCCTAAGATATGTTAAGAGTTTTGTGGATTGATCATTGGGATTGCATTGATCGTTACTTAGGCACAGTGGGGTCATATATATGGAAAAGGAACGTAATATCGAATATATTCATATTTTGAAATGATTTTTGGATAAACCCACATATCTTCGGAAAAACTAAAATATCTCTCTTAAAACTGAATATATTTTAAAATATGATTTGAACTGCGATATTCCCCTGGCTCAAGACCACTTTACATCTATATTTTATAGAATGGAAATTTATTTAAAAAATGGCATGATGACATTTTCGATTATTTTTGAGACAACTTTTAACATATTCCAGAATTTTGTTTAGGAATTCTTTTGGCTGATTCATTGATGGATCGATCATGCATCAGCAAATGAATGATTGACGTTGTCTTTTATCGAATATGAATGTGAGATATTGAAATTCCGAGTGGGTGCTGGAAATCTTCAAATTCATGGATTTTCATTGGACTTTGGTTAGTTATTTTCATATCCCCCCAAAAGACTGAATGAGATCATTGAGTTTTGTTTATGTTATGCTGCTGCTGCTGCTGTTACTGCCAAATACCTGTCAGCACGTCCGACATGGAGTGTCGTAAAAAAACCTAACGAGAGGAGGGAGGGAAGGGCAGGGAATGCAATGCATTCATATTTTTCTTTTTTATGAATTTGTGCGTTGTTGTTATGGTTTAAAGTCTGAAATCATAATAATAATTTGTTCTTTGTCTTGAAGTAACAAAAGAAAACAATAACAACAACAAAAACACCATCAGCAGCAGCAACAACAACAACAGCAATTGCAGATGACTTGATACAATTGTTTATTATAATTTGCCTGCGCTTTCGGAATACGAAAGACAAGACATTGGGTGGCTGGCTGAGTCTCGGCGTTACGCGATACCCGCAGACTCGTGCCCTGTATTTATGCAAACATACCCGTTCGCACTGGAAAGGCAGTTGGAACCATCTAAAAGTAGTGGGTGATATGCTGATGATGATGAGCAACAGTTTGTGCAAATATTGTTGGTTGGATGCACACCCACCCACCCATCCATCCATCCATCCAACCAGCGATGAACAATGGAACGTTTGTGTTGCCTTTGCTCGGATAATGTTGTTGTCATAACTAAAGCAGCTGGTTCGACAGACACCCGCTCGCTATAAATCTTCCAATTTGGACAATGATGATATACGCTAAATTTATTTATTTTTTATATGCACACACACACACACACTTATTAAAAAATCCAACAAAAATCTAAAATATATTGCAAATTATTAATAATCGCATATTATTTATCCAAATGGTATAGATCAGCAATGGGGGAATAGTCATAGTCATAAACAACCATCTTTTGCTGAAAGCTACATATAATTTTTTTTTCAATAAATAAATAAATAATTTTAGCAAATAGATAAATAAATAATCAAGAATGTCAGAATTTGGTTAAACCACAAGCAAACAACATCCCCTGGAAAAAAGGAAAAATGCCAAACTCAACATCATCATCGCAAGTTTTTGAAATTAAAAAAAAAATAAATAAATAATGATATCATTTACACACAAATGAAATAGCTACAAAAAACGCAACATCGCACCCACCCCCATATACTTGAAATCAACAAAAAGTTTAATTTAATTTAAACAATCACATCACATCAGGAATAAAGAATAAATAATAAAAACAACCAACTGCCTGCCGCCGCTGTAGAGCAAACAGAAAAAAATCTTAATTAATTTCCTTTAAACCGACATCAACAAAAAATAACATTCGGGGGGTCTACCCAAGCAGCAGCAACAACAACACACTCTTAATTATTTGCCATCATCCCGCTGCTCAGTCATCGCCCATTTGGTCTTTACCCAGCTCCTATTCCTCCTCTCTCTCTTTCTCTCACTCTCCCTCTCACCGACTTGTGTCGCCCTTCCAACGTGTTGTAATCAAACATTTTGGGGCATTACAGTTTGGCTGAAAAATACAGTTAACACATTCATAATTAACAACGTGTTGTTACCTGTAATTGCTGTTTGGTAATTGTTACACTCGGCGAAAAAAGTCCGTTGTTTTATATTCACTTAGTCATTACGGATAATAAATTTTAGTTTCTTGATTCAAAAAATCAATTTTAATCAGATTAGAAAGTATATAAAATAAAAAGATTGAAAGAAAAGTCGAAAAAGAAAAAAAAACAAATTAAAAAATAATATAAAATATAAATAAAAAGCAAAAAAAAACTAAAAATAAATTAAATTATATTAAGTAACATAAAAATATTAAAAAATGAAATGTATTATTTATATATTACAAATTAAAAATTCTTAAAACAAATAAAAAATATAAATACAAGTTAAAAAATATAGAAATAAAAAATAAAATTTTAAATTTTAAAAATTTAAGAATTAAATCATCAATTAAAAAATACATAATTGAGAATTAAAAAACATAAAAAGTAAAAAAACGAAAATTAAATTATACCAAGTAATATAAAAATGAAATATGATATTTATATTTTACAAATTAAAAATACTTAAAACAAATAAAATAATAAATATTAATATAAAAATGAAATATATTATTTATATATTACAAATTAAAAATACTTAAAACAAATAAAATAATAAATAATAATATAAAAGTAAAAAAAACAAAATAAATACAGACAAAAAATATTTTAATATTTTATATTTTAAATTAAAAATACTTAAAACAAATAAAATAATAACTAATAATATAAAAATGAAATATATTATTTATATATTACAAATTAAAAATACTTAAAACAAATAAAATAATAAATAATAATATAAAAATAAAAAAAAAAAATAAAAACAAATACAGAAAAAATTAAAAATATATTTTATTTTTTTTTGATTTGAAGAGGGATATTGCCATTTTGCATCTATATTTAATAGAATGCAAATTTATTTACAAATGGAATGGTGACATTTATTTTAAATTTTAAAAAATTAAGAATTATATCATTAATTAAAAAACATAATTGAGAATTAAGAAATGTAAAACCGTAAACAATTCTTAAAAATGGCTAGAACAAATAAAAAATAGTATTGTAAAAATATACAAAATAGTTAAAACATAAAAACCATTTGTATACAAATATAAAAATAAAAAGAATTTAATTAATTAATAAAATTAAAAAATATATAAAAATAGAAAATGTTAAAAACGAGTTTAAAAACAAAGCATAAATAAAACAAGTCATCCATAAAAATAACAAAAAATATATAATTACATAATTTTGTTTTCAGCTTTTATAGAAAACAGTAATAGATGGGATTTTTATGTCTCAAGGTAGAACAAATATATAACAAAATATATTAACAACTTAAAAATATATGAAAAGTAACAAAAATTAAATGCATAGACAATTTAAAAAAAATGTATAGACAAATTAAAAAATAATAAGTATAAATATAAAAAAAAATAATTAATTTAAATAAATTAAAAATAAATAAATTAAAAATTAAAATTAAATTAAAAATTAAATTTAAAAATATATAATTGAAAATTAAAAAATATAAAATCACAAAAAGTAAACAATATTTAAAAACGAATTAAAAAACTAAAAAAAATTTTACAAATAAGTTAAAAAATATAGAAAATTAAAAGTAAAATATGTAAAATTAAATAAAACAGATTAAAATAAATAAAAAACAATTAAGACATAGAAATAATATATAAAAAGAATTGAAAAAAAGTAAAACGTATTAAAACCGAGTTAAAAAATAAAATAAAATCATCCATAAAAATAATATAAAATTATCCATAATTTTATATTCAGCTTTTAAAGAAGGCCTCTTAAGATGGGATATGGGAAAATTAATATAATCAAATAGTAAAGGAAATTAGCGAGAAAAAAGAAAATTTTAAAAAATATAAAAATAAAATAAAAATAAAAAAGTAAATACAATTTAAATTTAAAAAATAAAAACTTTTCTTTAAAAAATACTTTTTTTTAACGAGTTAGAAACATATTAAAAATAAATATAAGAAGTAATTAAAAATATATAATTGAAAATAAAAAAAAATAAATCATAAAAAGTAAAAGTAAGTTTAAAACGAATTAAAAAATATATAAAATTATAAAAAATTAAAATTAAATAAAAAAATATAAAAATTATTTGAAGCATATAAATAATATATAAAAAGAATTAAAAAATAACAATAAAAATGAAAACAAGTAATGTTTACTTGTTAAAAAAAAAAAAAAAACAAGTTAAAAAATAAAACAAGGCATCCATAAAAATAATATAAAATAATCCATAATTTGATATTCAGCTGTTAAATAAGACCGTTTTTATGAGATATTGGTAATTTATATAATCAAATAGCGAAGACAATTGAAGAGAAAAAGGAAATATTAAAAAATATAAAAATTAAAAAAAAAAAAAAAAAATTAATTAATTAATTAAAATAAATTTAAAAAAATCTATTAATAACAATAATATTAAATATAAAAATAAAAAATATACAATTAAAAAATAACACAAAAGTATTAATAAGAAACTAAAATTAAATGAAATTTTTTAAAACAAGTTTTACAGACAAAAAAATTAGCATAACATAAAAAATAAAATATTTAATTTACTAATAATATAAATTTTAAAAATGAAAAATTTACAATTAAAAAATAAACAGATAAATTTCAAAAATAAAACAAAAGTATTAAAAAATTGAAAATTTTGCAATAAAAACAAATAAAATTAAAAAAATATAAATAATGAAATATATTAAAAATTAGCAATAACAAAATTAAAAAAATAATTTATTCTTAATTCAATTTTTATTTTTTTTTTTAAATTAAATTATTTTTTAAATTAAATTAAATTTTTTAAATTAAATTAAATATAATAATAAATTTAAGAATAAGAAATAAATTAAAATAAAATACTATATTTCTACGAGGTAAATTTTTAGTTTGATAATGGAAAGGAGGCTCTTCAAAACGAACGAGAAGGATCACTGATGATTTGTCACTTCACAGGACTTACGTATTTATAATAATATAAAAATTAAATAAATTATTAATAAATAAAAACTAAATTTAGAAAAATAAAAAATATATATTTAAAAAATATAAATAATATTACAACAATATATTACCGATTCTATTATTCGCTTTTTCTTTACCGGCTTTCATGAGCATAAAGTTAATGTACAATTCCTTGAGAGGAAAATAATTTCTCAGGATTAATGCAATGATTAATTGCCATCCTACACTTTTAATGGTAATTTTTCTCTGAGTGTTGTCCGTACTTTGAGGCAGATAAATTGTTATGATTATTGCTACAAGGCTAAGAGGAAATGTAGGTAATCTTTTTTATTTTTTTTGCTGTCTTGGACGAGGGAAAAAGAGCAAATTACTTTTTTTTGTTTGTTTTTGCATCCAGCTCAGTTATTGTGGCAATCGTCAACATCTTTTTCCAAATTTTACTTCAGGGAAGGACGGACGGACCAGCGTACTTTACTTACTATCAAAATAAACTGGGTTTTAATTTGTTCGTCATTCTCTCGTCTGTCTGTTGTTTGATGGGAGTGGTGGTCGTGGTGAAGGCGATGATGTTGGTTAAGTGATTGTAATTAAGATATCTGAGTGAGCTGAAGCTGATAGCTTCAGGGTGGATAAACATAAATAGTTGGCAGTAGTAGTAAAGCAAGAGTAAGGGGTGGAAATTGGCAAAGGCCGAGGGAGAACCGTAAAAATAGGCAGAAAAGTGATTTGTGAAAATAAAACAAACAAAAAAAACAAACGGATTATTATGGCCATGTTAAAATGTTAGCTATAATTCAAGGCTTTTTATTGGAACTATTAAGAGCCAAGCTTATCGAACTAAAATATCTGGGAGTTAAATATAGTTTTCAAGGATTTCAGACTCATGGAGGGGAGACTCTATATATCAATATAAATACCTTGTGAGATATTGTAAAGTTTAAAATAAATTACAAAAAAATATATTTAAGCTGAAACTTTGCTACAAAATGAATTTATATGATTCAAAAAAAGATTTAGTGAGAAATCTGCTTCTTGGCAAGCGATCTAAACTTACTTGCGATTGAATGACTTGATCTTCTTTTCTCTTCATATTTGCTAAAGCAACAAGAACATTCCAACAATTTTTCGTAAAGCATACCTTTAGGGGCAATATTTTATTATTTATTATTAATTTAGTTAATGTCATTATGAAAATGTTGCTTATGACTCATTTCACTTAAAATTTAATGTTTTTCCAGGAAAAAAATTTTATACCCTCCACCACCAGGTTGGGGGTATACAAACTTTGTCATTCCGTTTGTAACACCTTGAAATATCGACCTGTGACCCTATAAAGTATATATATATATATATATATTCTTGATCGTCATAAAATTCCAAGACGATGTAGACATCTCCGTCCGTCCGTCTGTTGAAAGCAAGCCAGCATCTAAACTGAAGGAGCTAGGACGTTCAAATTTTGCATGAATACGTCTTACAGTTGTATATCGATTGGGATTGCAAATGGGTGAAATCGGCCCTCGGGGAAAAAATTTTCACTCACAAGGACTAAAAATTTCCATAATATTTATTGTAGTTCGTCATTTTTTTAATATTTCTGAATATATTTGTTCGGTATGGCAAAAACGTGCACTGTAAAGTGATTTTTATTTGTAGAGGGTGAACTGGGAAAAAAGGGATAAAAATGGAACGTATCAAACGACAATAGCTAGAAACACGATATTCGGTCTGTACATTCCTCTAATTGAGTAGATACATAATATAAAAGTTCATTTACCAAATTAGTACTATTAAGGGATTAAATGGGAATAGAGGGATAAAAATGGTACCACATGAACGGCTACAACTAGAATTATGAAATTCGGCATGTACATCCCTCTAATTGCCTAGACACGTAAAATAAAGAGATATTCGAAAGTCGTACTTTTAGGGGGTAAAATGGAAAAAAGGGATAAAAATAGTACCAACTAAATGGCTACATCAAGAATGATGAAATGCAGTGTGTACATCCTTCTAATTGCTTAGACACGAAATTTTTTTTTTCCAAATTCGTACTTTCAAATGATACAATGGGAACAGAGGGAAAGAAATGGTACCAACTGAACGGCTACAGCTGGAATGCTGGAATTCGGCACGTACATCCCTCTAATTGCTTAGACACGTAAAGTAAAAGGATTTTTCGAAAGTCGTACTTTTAAGGGGGTAAAATGGAAAAAAGGGATAACAATAGTACCAAACAAATGGCCGCAGCTTGGGTCATGAAGTTTTGGTGTATTGTGGTGACTGCGTAGACACGAAAAATAAAATGGTTTTTCAAATTCGTACTTTCAAGGGATACAATAGGAACTGAGGGATAAAAATCGTAACTTAAGGGGGTAAATTGGGGAGAAGGGGATAAAAATGGTACCAACCAAATGGCCGCAGCAGTCATGAAATTCAGATTATATATTGCTCTGACTGCGTAGACACGAAAAATGCAAGGTTTTTCCAAATTCGTACTTTCAAGGGATACAATGGGAACAGAGGGATAAAAATTGTACCAACTAAACGGCTACAGCTAGAATGATGAAATTCGGCATGTACATCCCTCTAACTGCTTAGACACGTAAAATAAAGAGATTTTCGAAAGTCGTACTCTTAAAGGGGTAAAATGAAAAAAAGGGATAAAAATAGTACCAACTAAATGGCTACAGCAAGAATGATCAAATTCTATAATTGCTTAGACATGTAAAATAAAGAGATTTTAGAAAGTCACAATCTTAAAATGGGATAAAAATGGGACCAACCAAATGGCCGCATCTACACTGAAAGAATTATCTTCATAAAAATTATGATTTTGTCTTAACCTCAGTGAAAATTTTCATTAAAAATTCGCCAAAGAAACTTTACATAAAATGTATGAAACATGTTTCATAAAACAAATCAATGAAAAGTGTCATAGAATTTATGAAACATATCTTAGAAACTATGAAATGCAGTTCTTCATTCGATGAATCGTTGTCATAAAAATTCATTATTTTCCATAATGAAGATCTATGACAATTTTCATAGAAACTTCATTAATTTTATGAATATAAACAAAAAAAAAAAAGAACAAAAAAAGGTCTGACTCGTTGACTAACCAATCAACACACACCACCATTGCGAAAGTCTTTGCAATGAATATGTCTTTGACCTAAATCAGTTTTCATACTTATGTCAGGGTTAACAGAGTACAAATGAGAATTGCTAGCATTCAACCGAATAAAGTCGACACACTAACGATGTAGTTTTCAGTTATGAAACATTTCATAAAAAAATATGAAATCCTTCATTATATCTATGAAGACATTTCCTAACACAAATATTTTATTGGTTATGAAATATTTCATATCATTTAAGAATTGTCTCATTAATACTATGAAATCTTTCTTTGATCTTATGAAACTAAGTTACACTAATATAACAATTATGAAATATGAAATGTTTTTGAAAAAATTATATGAAACATTTCATTTTATTAATGAATTTTTCATACATATTAAGAAAAAATCGTTAAATTTATGAAAACCCTTTTACGAAATCGCTTCATAAATATTATGAAGGAAAATTCTTTCAGTGTAGAATCATGGAATTCTGTGTATACATTCCTCTGGCTGCATAGACATACAAATAAAAAGATTTTTTCACATTTATCCAATTTCAAATTTTTATATTTTATTTTTTATATTTTTATATTTATATTTTTTTATATTTATATATTTATATTTTTTATATTTATATTTTTTTATATATATATATTTTTATTTTTTTATATTTATATATTTATATTTTTTTATATTTATATTTATTTATAAAATTATTTTTTCAATATTTTTATTTCTTTTGGTTTGGCTATATAAAAAAAATTTTAGTTTTCCTGTAATACTACTGCACCTCTACGAAAATTGGCAGTCTCTGTGGAATTTAATCCATGGTGGAGGGTATATAAAGTTCGGTCCGGCCAAACTTAACGCCGTTTTTTCTTGTTTCTGTTTCTTTTCTTTGGATAACGTCTTCCATCAAGGCATGCCTTTCAATTTCGCCCAAAAAAAACCTGTCACTCATTCGATGTTTGTTTATATTAAAAAAATAAAAATGTGAAAAACAAAAACGCAGATCGTGTTTTTAACAACATATTGTCTTACTCTACAAACTGACATGTTGTTTAAACTCTTGCCATTCTTTTTGGTCTTGTTTTTTTCGGAATTTAAACAAATATTAAATAAATAAAAATTCAAAATAAATATATACAGACATGTGTCTGAATAATATTTGTCGAAGAGTAGCCTCAATTTGTAGTTGGTGGCTAACTGCTGCTGCTGCTGCTCCCCTATGTTTTGTATATTTTCACGCGTTTCCTTAGCAATATTTGCTTCCTTATTTCATTGTTGTAATCCCATCCATCTTTTAGCTCTTTTGTTTATTTTTCGTTTTAAATTTGTTTAAGTTAAAGTTCATTAACATTTTTTTGCTTATTCGGAAAACATTTCGTAATGGAGTTTTAACAAGTTTTCATATTCATCAGCATGATGCGAGCGTTTAGTAATAGCTTTAGCTTGGAACGGTTGGAAATCATTCAAGCATCATTTCATTAATTTGTTTTCGAGGAGAGGAGAAACAAATGGAAGCAACTTAAATTACTTAATAGGTAATTATATGTATTTAATAAACTAAAAAATAATAGCATGTGTCCGAGAGGAGAAATTCAGGGTCGTCTTCAATGAGGATGAGAGGTGGTGTGGTTACGTATTAATTCCACTTGGAAAAACAAACAGAACGGATGGACATATTTGCGAACAGAAATTCGGGCTGGACAGTTGAAGGAAGAAACATGAATGGACTGACTGAAAGGAAGGCAAAGGACACATGTATTGAAGAGACTAAAGGCAGATAAATGAATATCATTCACTCATGACCTTCTAATAGGAAGGGGTAAGTTAAATACGTCCCACACTCAAGACTTAAACCAATTTAGCTTGTGGAACGTATATCGAGATATCGACTCTTCAATGTCACATCAATACATGGGCTAATATTGCCTATTTTGTATAGTTTTTGCACCTTTGACTGATTCGATGCATTCAAATAATTGGAACGGAAAATATTGTTAAAAAATAATTACATAATTACATAATTTCTTTTATTTCTATTATTTTTAACGTTTTTATGAAAAGTGTATTAATTAATTTAAATAATATAATCAATCAATTAAAATATTAATTAATTCAATTAATATTATAATTATTTCAATTAATATTTTAATTAATTCAACTTTAATTTAATTTAAGTTAATTTGTTTTTTAATTAGTTAATAATGATATTATTTCTTTAATTAATGCAATTTTTTTAATTAATTCAATTAATTATTTAATTAGTTCAATTAATTATTTAATTAATTCAACTAATTATTTAATTAATTTTCAAATTAATTCCATTAATTTTTAAATTATTTCCATTTGAATGGAATAAAGCATAATTATTGAATGGAATAAAGCATAATTATTGAGAAAAATATTCAGACAAAATTAATAAAAATTTTTTAGAACAATAATCGAATCGAGGGTATTTTAAGTATTTTTATAAAAAAATAATTATATAATTTCTATTATTTTTAGTGTTTTTATGAAAAGTGTATTAATTAATATAATTGTATTAACTAATTTAAATAAAATATTATGGAGTTCAATTAATATACTTATTATTTCAATTAATATTATAATTATTTCAATTATTTTTTTAATTAATTCAATTAATTATTTAATTAGTTCAATTAATTATTTAATTAATTTTCAAATTAATTCCATTTGAATGGAATAAAGCATAATTATTGAGAAAAATATTCAGACAAAATTAATTAAATTTT
Source organism: Polietes domitor (assembly GCA_947397865.1). Lineage (NCBI taxonomy): Eukaryota > Metazoa > Arthropoda > Insecta > Diptera > Muscidae > Polietes > Polietes domitor. Next base: position 178,477,399 of record OX377619.1, read on the forward strand.
TTAGGACAATAATCGAATCGAGGGTATTTTTATTATTTTTATAAAAAAATAATTACATAATTTCTTTTATTTCTATTATTTTTAGTGTTTTTATGAAAAGTGTATTAATTAATTTAATTGTATTCAAAATTAATTGATTCTGAGCCTATAAAGAATCACAATAAATGTATTAATTAATTTAATAATATTTAGTATATAGTATTGAGTTCAATAAAATATTAATTAATTCAAATAATTTTTAGTTAATAATTAATTAATGTAATTATAATTAATTTAATTAATTTTTAATTAATAACACTACTCAACAAATTGAAAAAAATTTCATGTACTCCGGATGCGATAATTTTTTCTGTGTAGATAACCTTGACATGAGCTCGAAAAACGCAATAAAAATTTTTTTTTTCGTTTGGTTTTTTTTATTATTTTTTTTTTTTAAATTTTAAAATTTTTTTTTTGGTTAATTTGTTTCGTCCGGCATAACTCGGGAACCAGTAGCCCGATTTAATTGAATTAAATTTTAAAAAAATTAAAATTACAATTCCCTTAATCTGTTCATATATTGTTTTCCTATACAAGCAACAGTTTCCAAGTTAAAAATGAATATATAAAGGAAAAAACTTATTTTTTGCCTAAAGATTTAATTTTTTTTTTTTTTAAAAATCCATAAAAAATCCAAAATGGAAAAAAATGTCAAATCTTATTACTTTTACGTAAAGTCACATAACCTATGAGCAAAATGAGACAAAGATCATGAAAATCGATGCACGCGTTTCGCTTTTATTCGCAATTGAGTAAAGGCATGAATTTCAAAAATTTAAAAATTTTTTTTTTGGTTAATTTGTTTCGTCCGGCATTACTCGGGAACCACTAGCCCGATTTAATTGAATTAAATTTTAAAAAATTTAAAATTACAATTCCCTTAATCTGTTCATATATTGTTTTCCTATACAAGCAACAGTTTCCAAGTTAAAAATGAATATATAAAGGAAAAAACTTATTTTTTGCCTAAAGATTTAAATTTTTTTTTTTTTAAAATCCAAAATGAAAAAAAATGTCAAATCTTATTACTTTTACGTAAAGTCACATAACCTATGAGCAAAATGAGACAAAGATCATGAAAATCGATGCACGCGTTTCGCTTTTATTCGCAATTGAGTAAAGGTATGAATTTCAAAAATTTGCTCGACATATGCACAACTTTGTCTATGGTAAGGTTTTTTCTTTTTTTTTTTGATTCTCAGAATTAACAAAACGGAATAAACAAAGGGTTATTTAATTTTTATGATTGCGTAAGCAAAGTAATAAACGCTAATAAATGTGCGTGAACAATTAAAAGGAAAAAAAAGGTACTCTTACGATCCAGGAGAGTGGCGTCTTTTCATCGACAGCAACAAGCAGAGCCTTAAAGCAATTTTACTGCACAACGGCAACGAGAAACCTTCGATTCCAATTGCTCATGCCGTTGACACCAAGGAAACATACGAAGTCATGGACAATCTACTAAAGTGCCTTACCTATGAGAGGCACGATTGGAAAGTTTGTGCCGACCTTAAGGTTATCGGTATCCTTTGTGGATTACAAGGTCGATTCACAAAGTACTGTTGTTTTCTCTGCCTTTGGGACAGCCGCGATCGTCAACATCATTACACCAGGAGGAGTTGGACAGAAAGAGTTAACTTCATCCCCGGCAGCGACAACGTGAAATATACACCACTCATAAGAAAGGAAAATGTTTTTCTCCCACCTCTTCACATAAAGCTCGGACTCATAAAAAACTTCGTGAAAGCTATCAACAAAGATGGCGAAGCGTTCGCCTATTTAAAAACCATTTTTCCTCACCTTTCATCGGCAAAGATAAAGGAAGGCGTTTTCGACGGTCCGCAAATTAAAAAGTTGTTGCAAGACCAACAGTTTGAGCACATTTTATCACCAAATGAAGCTGCAGCTTGGAACTCATTTCGGCAAATTGTTTCCGGATTTCTTGGAAACAACAAAAGCTCAAATTACAGAGAGATCGTCGAACAACTACTCCAAAATTATAAAAAAATTAGAGCAAATATGTCGCTTAAGATACATTTTCTACACTCGCACTTGGACTTCTTTCCGGACAACCTGGGCGATGTGAGTGACGAGCATGGCGCACATGTAACAAAAATTACTTGGATTGGTATTGCATTCAAATCCTCGCGAACGTTTGCTCATTTTAACTATCGCGTTCGTCGACACTTGTTGAATGAGTAAAATCGATCAATGAAGACCTATTTATACTGTGTATTGTTTAGTATTTTACTGACAGGTACTTATAAATGGGTGTATATTTTTTACGGTGGCTACATACCTGTTTCACCATGTGTGAGTCTTAAATTTTCCGAACAATGACCACCCTTAAATGTGGGTTGCATTTCTGTAAAAAAATCATACAGGTAGCCAACGGAAAACCCAAATAATTAAAAAAGTCCCCTTTCCTTTTAATTGTTCACGCACATTTATTAGCGTTTATTACTTTGCTTACGCAATCATAAAAATTAAATAACCCTTTGTTTATTCCGTTTTGTTAATTCTGAGAATAAAAAAAAAAAGAAAAAACCTTACCATAGACAAAGTTGTGCATATGTCGAGCAAATTTTTGAAATTCATACCTTTACTCAATTGCGAATAAAAGCGAAACGCGTGCATCGATTTTCATGATCTTTGTCTCATTTTGCTCATAGGTTATGTGACTTTACGTAAAAGTAATAAGATTTGACATTTTTTTTCATTTTGGATTTTTTATGGATTTAAAAAAAAAAAATTAAATCTTTAGGCAAAAAATAAGTTTTTTCCTTTATATATTCATTTTTAACTTGGAAACTGTTGCTTGTATAGGAAAACAATATATGAACAGATTAAGGGAATTGTAATTTTATTTTTTTTTAAATTTAATTCAATTAAATCGGGCTAGTGGTTCCCGAGTTATGCCGGGCGAAACAAATTAACCAAAAAAAATTTTTTTAAATTTTTGAAATTCATACCTTTACTCAATTGCGAATAAAAGCGAAACGCGTGCATCGATTTTCATGATCTTTGTCTCATTTTGCTCATAGGTTATGTGACTTTACGTAAAAGTAATAAGATTTGACATTTTTTTTCATTTTGGATTTTTTATGGATTTTTAAAAAAAAAAAATTAAATCTTTAGGCAAAAAATAAGTTTTTTCCTTTATATATTCATTTTTAACTTGGAAACTGTTGCTTGTATAGGAAAACAATATATGAACAGATTAAGGGAATTGTAATTTTAAATTTTTTAAAATTTAATTCAATTAAATCGGGCTAGTGGTTCCCGAGTTATGCCGGACGAAACAAATTAACCAAAAAAAAATTTTTAAAATTAAAAAAAAAATAATAAAAAAAAAAACAAACGAAAAAAAAATTTTTTATTGCGTTTTTCGAGCTCATGTCAAGGTTATCTACACAGAAAAAATTATCGCATCCCGAGTACATTTTGACTGTTGACTAGTGTAATTAATTAATGGAATATATAATTAATTCAATTAGTTTTTAATTAATAATTAATTAATTAATTAATTCAGTTTATTTTTCATTAATTCGATTAATTCTTTAATAATCTTTCTAATAAATTCAAATAGTTTTTTATTCATTTTTTAATTCTTGCAATTATCGTTTAATTAATTTAGTTAATATTGTTTTAAACTACTTTAATTTATTTTTAGTTCATGCAATTATTTTTTAATTAAATTTTAATTTATACAATTAATTCTATTAATTATTTAACTTAATTATTGAGAAAAATATTCAGACAAAATTAATTAACTTTTTTAGGACAATAATCGAATCGAGGGTATTTTTTATTATTTTTAGTATTTTTATAAAAAAATAATTACATAATTTCTTTTATTTCTATTATTTTTAGTGTTTTTATGAAAAGTGCATTAATTAATTTAATTGTATTAATTAATTTAAATAATATATTATTGCGTTTAATTAATATACTTATTATTTCAATTAATATTATAATTATTTCAATTACTATTTTAATTAATTCAACTTTAATTTAACTAAGGTTAATTTGTTTTTTAATTAGTTGTTAATGATATTATTTGTTTAATTAATGCAATTATTTTTTAATTAATTCAATTAATTATTTAATTAGTTCAATTAATTATATAATTAATTCAATTAATTATTTAATTAATTCCATTTGAATGGTATAAAGCATATTCAGACAAAAATAATTAAATTTTTTTAGGACAATAATCGAATCGAGGGATTTACGGGGAAAATGAAGACCGAGATTTAATAAAAGATAAATTCATTTAAAAATTTCTTCTATTTTTAGCGTTTTTATGAAAAGTGTATTAATTAATTTAAATAATATATTATTGAGTTCAATTAAAATACTTATTATTTCAATTAATATTTTAATTAATTCAACTTTAATTTAATTTAAGTTAATTTGTTTTTTAATTAGTTAATAATGATATTATTTTTTAATTAATGCAATTAAATAATTAATTAATTCAATTAATTATTTAATTAATTCAACAAATTATTTAATTAATTCAATTAATTATCTAATTAATTCAATTAATTATTTAATTAATTCAATTAACTATTTAATTAATTCAATTAATTATTTAATTAATTCAATCAATTATTTAATTAATTCAATTATTTAATTAATTCCATTAATTTTCAAATTAATTCCAATTGAATGGAATAAAGCATAATTATTGAGAAAAATACTCAGACTAAATTTATTAATTTTTTTAGGACAATAATCGAATCGAGGGTTTTACGGGGAAGATGAAGACCGAGATTTAATAAAAAATAAATACATTTAATAATTTCTTTTATTTTTATTATTTTTAGCGTTTTTATGAAAAAAATATTTTTTTAAATACGTTCCACAAGCTAAATTGGTATGTGTCTTGGGTATGGGACATATATAACTTACGAATTTATCTTCACACCCTTTCTAATGTATTGAAATTCGCTTTCGTCCTATAAATACCGATTTATTTTATAAATCAAGTTCTCAGCAACATGTACAAAAAATCGTCTTAAATAACACTTTTATTATTTTTTATTACTTATTAAAATTAATGTTCGTTCTGCCTGCATTTCTATTATTGTGTGGCGTATTGGACGACTCCTCCATAAATTATCTTAAATTTCCGTTACAAAAATATCAAAAACACAAACAAAAAAAAACGAAATCATTTCACGACAACTTAGCAACACATGTTCTCTCGCCAGCAACGCTGCTGCGCCAGTTTACAACTTATCAAGCGTTTGAAAAAAAAAAATAAAATAAAAAAGCTGAACTCGACATGGTCTCGTAACTGAGATATCAAACTACACACAAAATGTTTGTACGTACTCTGTTCTACGTAATGACATAAGATATATTTTTATTGGTGAAATACATAATAATAATAATATTTAGTAACGAAAAAACGGAAAACAATGAGCAACTCACAATAAATTGACGTCGAGGACAGACGGACGAGCACATTTTTGCTGTGTGTTGTGCTAAACGTTAAATAACACAACATTTGCCATGTGTTTTTTTTTTCATTTCACAGATACAGAAAAGTAACGATTTTTTTTCGAAAACCAGATATTTTTCACTTAAAAAAAAACACACCACGAAGCGAACATCGTTTGTGAAAAGATGATATAATGTTGTTTGACAGTGGTGTGGATGCATAGGGTGTTGTATGTTGGGGAGAAATTTTGACGAAAAATAATGTTAAAATAATAATCCAGATGGGACAGAGCCACATACAGAGAAAACGAAGACAGAGCTTCAATAAAAAATTAAATAAATCAAAATTAATTGATTCTGAGCCTATAAAGAATCACAATAAATGTATTAATTAATTAAATAGTATTGAGTTCAATTAAAATATTAATTAATTCAATTAATTTTTAATTAGTGCAATATTTAATTAATTTAATTAATTTTTAATTACTAATTAATTAATGCAATATTTAATTAATTCTATTAATTTTTAATTAATAACTAATTAATGCAATTTTTAATTAATTCAGTTTATTTTTTCTTTAATTCAATTAATTCTTTAATTAACTTATTTTTTTTAATTAATTCTATAATATTTTAATTCAATTAATTTTCTAATTAATTCAAATAGTTTTTTATTCATTTTTTAATTCTTGCAATTATCGTTTAATTAATTTAGATAATATTGTTTTAAACTCTTTAATTTATTTTTAGTTCATGCTATTATTTTTTAATTTATACAATTAATTCTATTAATTATTTAGCTTTTTATTAATTCAATTATTTTTTAATTATTTCAATTTAACTTTTAATTATTGAAAATCACAATAACTATTGTAATTATTTTAAATAATATATTATTGAGTTCCATTAAAATATCATTTAAATAAATTAATATTTCAAATAATGCAACTAATAGTTAATTATAGTAATATTATATTTAAATAATTTAGTTAATTATTTGTTTAATTACTAAAATTATTATTAAAATAATTCAAATCATTTTTTTTAATTAATTCAATTAATTATTCAATGAAGTCAATTATTTTTTTTATTACTCTAACAATTTTTTAACAATAAAATTACTTTTTTAATTACTTTAATTAATATTTTATTTACATTTAAAGAATCACAAATAATGTATTAATTAATTTAAATAATATTGAGTTCAATTAAAATATTAATTATTTAAATTTACATTTTAATTATTTCAAATAATATTTTAATTAATTCAAGTAATATATTAATCAATTCAAGTAATATATTAATCAATTATATTAATATTATATTTAATTAAATTTATTTATTTTTAAATTAGTTTTATAATTAATTCCATTTGAATAATTCAAATAATATTATAATTATTTAAATTTATATTTTAATTAGTTCAACTAATATATTAATATTATTTTTAATTAATAATGCAATATTTATTATTTTTTAATTATCACCAGTGGCTCCGTTCTGCTGCGTTACCTAGCTACTATGGTCTTAGTCATTCCGGCTCAATCCCTGGACCCAAAATTAGAATATAAATTTACTTTGTATTGTAATTCATAATAAATAAATACATTTTTTAATTATTTCAATTGACTTTTCAATTAATACAAGTCATGTAAAGAGAAAACGAAGACCGAGTATCAATAAAAATTTAATTAATTAATTTCAAAATTAATTGTTCGAGCCAATAAAGAATTACAATAAATGCATTATTTAATTTAATTAATATTTTTTAATTCAACTAAAATATTAATTAATTATATTGGTATTTTATTTTGTTAATTTAATTTATTTTTTAATTAGTTAATAATTCAATTCACTTTTAAATTAATTAATTTTAATTAATTTTTTAATTTTTAAATTAATTAATTATTTTTTTTAAATAATTCAATTTACTTTATAATTAATTCCATTTGAACGGAATAAACCTTACTTTTTCAGATAATATTAATTAAAAATTGTTAGGACAATAATCGAGCTTCAATAAAAAATAATTCATTTTAAAATGAATTGTTTTTGAGTCTGTGAAGAATACCAATAAATATATTAATTTAATTATATTTATATTATTTTTTAAAAAATCAATTATTTTTTAATTAATTCAATTATTTTTTAAAAAATCAATTAATTTTTTAATTCATGCATTTAATTTGTTAATGAATTCATCTTTTTTAATTAACTCATTTTTTTTATTAAACTCAATTATTTTTTTAATTTTTGATCAATACAAATATTTTTTTAATTAATTTTTTATTATTTGATTGATTGAATATAATTTTTGAACCATGGAATCATTTCTTTATTATTAATTATTTTAATTTTTAACGAATTCCATTATTTTTTAATTTATCCAATTAATTTTTTTAACTCGATTAAATTTTTTAAAAACTCCATTATTTTTGAAATAATTCAATTAACTTTTTAATTAATGTGATTAATTTTCTTAATTAATAGAATTAAATTATTTGTTTTATTAATTCAATTATTTTTTAATTAATTCAATAAATTTTTAAATAATTCAATTAATTTTTTGATTAATTCAATTAATTTTATGATTAATTCAATTAATTTTTAGATTAATTCAATTATTTTTTTTAATTAACTCAATTATTTTGTTTAAATAATTAATTTTTTGATTAATTCAATTAATTTTTTAATTAACTTAATTATTTTGTTTAAATAATTAAATTTTTTAAATTAATTTAATTAATTTTTTGAGCAAAACAACTAATTTTTTATTCAATTTAATTATTTTGAATGGAATTAGAAAAGTTTATTGGTTTTTCAATTCTTCTTTGTAAATCTGTCACTCCCTACCCAAATTTTCATTTCGTTCTAATTAATTTTGTCATCCTCTTCAATTCCACCACGCCTAAAGTCGCCTCAAACCACCCCAGCCTGTTCACTTAAACCTTTCCGTACAAACACTTTCACGTCCATTCTCCAATATCTCACTTGCCTGCCTGCCTGCCTAACTGGCAAATGTGTGATTGCTGTGTATCTCTGTCTGTGTGCTATATAGTTGATACGACGACTATAATTTGTTTTCTGTTTGAATTTATTCAAACATTTTCGAATTTATTTGCCCCATGTCTCGTTGTCATTTCTGTCATTAAGTCAGACGTAATGTTCTAGTTTAAATATTTATTTATTGTCGCGCATTCGCGCTCTCTGACTCCTCTTCCTACAATTATTCCAATTCGAAATAATAAAAATAATAACAACAATAATAATGTGATCTCAAATGTAATGTAACGAGCTTCAGTCACAGAGACGAGCGCAAAAAAAAAAAAAAAACAAAAAAAAAAATAGTAACCAAAACGGAAATGTAACAATTGAAAATTGCCATTATTATAGTTGTTGTTGTTGTTGTTATTACAAAAAATACATAAATTTAAGTTTTGTGTAACAGAATTTAAGAAGAAAAAAAAACACGAAACAACATCGTCTGTAAGTGGTGAACACACTCGAAGAAAAATCATTTATATTGAAAATTTGTCATTTAAACATGTGACAAATAATTATGAATATAATTTATTATAATAATTATTTTTTTAACAAAATCAACTATTTCATACGATACATACATATAGTTACATTCACCAACATTTTTTTCTCGAGTGTCTTTGTTTGCTGGACTGCAATTTGATATCATTTCATTTGTCGGCATTTTAAGTTTATTGGTGCGCTGAATGTTGGACGTTGCGTTGTTAGATATCATCAACATCGTGTTCACATATCATTTACTTTGAGGCGATTGCTAAAATAAACAGCGACGATATAAATTGTGGGTGAGATTCTAAAAAATAGCCAAAATGACTAAAATATTTCACATTATTTTACTTAAAACTCTTTCACACGCGATGGTGATGACGGTGGGATATAATCTGGTAAAATGAACAAACAAATCACAGAATTAACATGCGGGAGAGTTGTCTGAGATTTAGTAGGTGCCTAAAATTGGAACTGTGAAATATTTGAATATTTCATAGTTTTCATAGTGAAAAATACAAAAGAAGAAGAATCAGAAATACATAAAATTTTTGTCAGTAGCAGTCAATAGCCAAGAACGCCGGCGAAAAGTACTTGTAAATACCTTTAAAATAAGCCTTCATTCTTTGAAATGTGCCCACGCGTTTTCTCACTAAACCATTTTCAATTATTATACCTCGGCACGTTTTTCTTGATTTTCCCAATTTTAAATTGGTCATATATTTTGAAAAAAAAAATCGGTTTTTTTTAAATACGTGTAAAATATTTTTAGTAGTAGAATATGTCTACGAAAAATCGTTAAAATCGGAGTCGTGGTCGTATTTTTTTTACGAAAATCGTTCAGTTTGGTATGTAATGAACGATATAGATTCATGGAATCTGAAGAAGAAAAATATAATATGTTGTAAGCGTACAAATTTTATTTTATGGGTTCAATGAGGTAAGGCGTCCGCTTTGCATCCAGAAAGCCCCGGGTTCGAATCGTGGCTCGGGATAAATATTTATTTTTTGTTTTTATTTTTTAAAAACAATTATTATTAATTAAAAATAAATATAAATTTAATTTAAAAATATATATAAATAAATAATTCAAATGTTTATTTTTTAACATTAAATAGTATTTATTTAATACAAAATTTATTAAATATTCATTTGCGTTATAAAGAGTGATTTTTTTGAGGTTAGGATTTTCATGCATTAGTATTTGACAGATCACGTGGGATTTCAGACATGGTGTCAAAGAGAAAGATGCTCAGTATGCTTTGACATTTCATCATGAATCGTCTTACAAACGAACAACGCTTGCAAATTATTGAATTTTATTATCAAAATGCGTGCTCTGTTAAGAAAGTTCATTGCGCGCTTCCATTTTATGGTCAGTTTAATCGACCCACTGAAGCGGCTATTCGGGCTATTGTGACTAAATTTCGCACCAAATTTACATTGTTGGACATTAAACCACCAACACGCTTACGTAGAGTGCAAACTGAAGAAAATATCGCAGCTGTATCGGCCAGTGTTAATGATGACCACCAATTTTCGATTCGTCGCCGTTCGCACCAATTGGGTCTCTGTTACTCAAAAACGTGGAAATGCCAAAAAATTGGACCACCTAAGACGCAGCCGCGGTCAACATTTAAATGAAATTATCTTCAAAAAGTAAATGTCATGGACCAATCTAACGTTTCAAATAAAGAACCGATGAGATTTTGCAAATTTTATGCGTTTTTTTAAAAAAAAAAGTTATCAAGCTCTTAAAAAATCACCCTTTATATCACCGTGCGACAGTACTTCTTGGATTTGAGCAAGACTATGAAACAATATATCGTACTCCGTTTGATGATATTTTCTCTCTTTTTAAATTTTAATTTCCAAAGGATGTCGATTTTTAATAATTAATTTCCATACTTTTGTAAGTCGTCCAAATGCGATATGGGTATCATAAGAAAGAGAAGAATATCTGTTAAAAATACTTAAAATTTCATGCTTCTATCTCACTTAGTTTAGCATTAACAACCATATGAAAATGTCCCCCTTTAAAATTAAAACATTAATTTGCAAATTATTTTGTAATTGTTTAATAATTACTTTGCATACCTTTGCAATTCGTGCAAATACGATATGGACATCAAATGAAAGAGAAGAATTGCTGTTAAAAATATTTCAAATTGCATGCTTCTATCTGCATTAGTTTAGCATTAACGATCATTTGAAATTTTCTCCATTAGTTATTTAGTTTATTCATGTTTTCATTTTTAAGGGGGGAATTTTCAAATGTTTGTCATTGATAAAATAATACAGATAGACACATGAAATTTAATGTATTTTTAACAGATAATCATCTCTTTTATTTGATACTCATATCGATATCGAAGGGCTCGTTAATGTATGAAAATAAATTATTAACATTTACAACCTTTGGAAATTGAAAGATAAAAAGGAGAAAATAAAATGCTTAAATATTTATTCCAAACAAACTTTATTTGGCACAAACACAGTTTTGGCGCCATAATAAAGCTATTTCTAATGAAATAAATTTTAGTGCAAAATCTCTTTAAATGTGAGAGAAACATAGCTCGAAAAAAAGAAATTACATTTTCTAAATTTTCAAATTCTGAAAAAGGTAATACGAAGAAAAAAATACTTTTTTCTAAGAATTATTAACAGATATCTAAAATATTGTTAAACAAAAAATATTTTTTTTACTTTTCTTTAAAATCGAAAAATACGAAAAGTAGTCAACTTTGGGCTAATTACTAAAATATATCCGATTTCTTTTCAAAATTAATTGTTCACAATAAATATATTAATAAATTTAAATAATATAGTATTGAGTTCAATTAAAATATGAATTAATTCAAATAATATTATAATTATTTCATTTAATATTATAATTATTTCAATTAATATTTTAATTAATGCAACTAATATATTATTTAATTATAGTAATATTATTTTTAATTAACTTAGTTAATTATTTAATATTTTTTAATATTTCAAATATTTTTTAAATAATTCATTTCATTCTTTAATTAATTTAGTTATTTTTTAATTAATTAAATTTTGCCTTTCTTTAAAATCGAAAAATAAGAAAAGTAGTCAACTTTGGGCTAATTTCTAAAATATACTCCGATTGCTATTCAAAATTAATTGTTTTTGAAGCCTATAAAAATCACATTAAATGTATTAATAAATTTATATAATATAGTATTGAGTTAAATTAAAATATTAATTAATTCAATTAATGTTATAATTATTTCAATTATTATTTTAATTAATTCAACAAATATATTATTTAATTATAGTAATATTATTATTATTAATTTATTTTTATTAATTAATCGTTAATTATATGTTTAATTAATGCAATTATTTTTTGATTAATAATATTAATTGTTTAACAATACAATTATTTGTTGATTATTTTAATTAAATGTTAAAAAATTTAAATTTTAAAATCGAAAAATAAGAAAAGTAGTCAACTTTGGGCTAATTTCTAAAATATATTCCGATTGCTTTTCAAAATTAATTGTTTTTGAAGCCTATAACAATCACATTAAATGTATTAATAAATTTAAATAATATAGTATTGAGTTCAATTAAAATATTAATTAATTCAATTAATGTTATAATTATTTCAATTAATATTTTAATTAATTCAACTAATATATTATTTAATTATAGTAATATTATTATTAATTTATTTTTATTAATTAATTGTTAATTATTGGTTTAATTAATGCAATTACTATTTGATTAATAAAATTAATTGTTTTATCAATACAATTATTTGTTGATTATTTTAAAAAATTTAAATTTTAAAATCGAAAAATGCGAAAAGCAGTCAACTTTGGACTAATTTCTAAAATATATGCGATTGTATTTCAGAATTAATTGTTTTTGAAGCCTATAAAAATCACATTAAATGTATTAATAAATTTAAATAATATAGTATTGAGTTCAATTAAAATATTAATTAAATCAATTAATATTATAATTAGTTCAATTGATATTTTAATTAATTCATTCATGTTTAATTATCTTAATATTATTTTTTATTAATTTAGTTAATTTTTTGTTTAGATATTTTTTAATAATTAAATTATTTTTTTTTTTTTGAATAATACTATTAATTATTTTATCATACAATTATTTTTTAATTATTTTACTTAAATTTTACTTTTCTTTAAAATCGAAAAATGCGGAAAGTTGTAAACTTCCGGCTAATCACAATAAACGTATTCAATTATTTAAATAATATAGTATTGAGTTCAATTAAAATATTAATTCAATTAATTTTTATTAATGCAATTATTTTTTGATTATTTTTTTATCAATACAATTTTTTTTAATTATTTTAGTTAAGTTTTACCTTTCTTTAAAATCGAAAAATACGGAAAAGTAGTCAACTTTGGGCTAATTTCTAAAATATGTCCGATTGCATTTCAAAATTAATTGTTTTTGAAGCGTATAACAAACATAATAAATATATTAATTAATTTAAATAATATAGTATTGAGTTCAATTAATATTGTAATTATTTCAATTGATATTTATTATTTTTAATTAATTTAGTAATTATTTTTTTTCAATTAATGGAAATATTTTTTTTAAATAATTGAATTCATTCTTTAATTAATTCAATTATTTTTTGGATTAATTATATTAATTTTTTTAATTAATATTATTTCAATTAATATTTTAATTAATTCATCTAATATATTATTTAATTATATTAATACTATTTTTAATTAATTTAGTTAATTATTTGTTTATTACTAATTTAATATTTTTTAAATATTTTTTTTTTTAAATTATTTAATTAATTCAATTATTTTTTTAATTAGTGCAATTAATTTTTGATTAATTTTAAATGTTTTAATCAATACATTATTTTTTAATTTAATTAAGTTTTACTTTTCTTCAAAAATCGAAATAGTCAATTTTATTTACGAAATGTAGTCAAATTTAGGTTAATTTTTAAATATATCCGATTGCCTTGTTTTCAATGTTAGTATCTCAAAATACTCATTGGGCCCTTGTCTAATTTCAGATTTTTTTTACAGAACTCAAAAATGTCTACTAGAACAAAAGTTATTGCATTTTGGCCGATGGCTTTTGATTCTGAACCACTGTGCTCCGTCGAATTGTTTGCCTGCTCGACAGTTAAATTTTGATATCCCTGTTCTCAGTGAAATAGAGGATGATTTAGCCTTGTCTGCCTTGTCTGCGAAATGATAAAAATAAAAAAATAATAATTTCGAATTGTGACATATTTGCCGGTGAATTGGCGCCCAACGTGGAACTCGAACTCAAAACTCCCGCGTGAAGTTAAAGTCGAATTGTTTGCCTACTCGACAGTTAAATTTTGATATCCCTGTTCTCAGTGAAATAGAGGATGATTTAGACTTGCCTGCCTTGTCTGCGAAATGATAAAAATAAAAAATAATAATTTCGAATTGTGACATATTTGCCGGTGAATTGGCGCCCAACGTGGAACTCGAACTCAAAACTCCCGCGTGAAGTTAAAGTCGAATTGTTTGCCTACTCGACAGTTAAATTTTGATATCCCGGTTCTCAGTGAAATAGAGGATGATTTAGCCTTGTCTGCGAAATGATAAAAATAAAAAAATAATAATTTCGAATTGTGACATATTTGCCGGTGAATTGGCGCCCAACGTGGAACTCGAACTCAAAACTCCCGCGTGAAATTAAAGTCGAAGAAATGCTCGACAGTTTAATTTTGCAAAAAATGTTTATTTGTTTAAACAAACCTATCACCCTGCTTTTTCTTTTACTCTTTTACATCATGACCATTATTCCTCCGGGGTATTGAGAAATGCTTGCCTTTATTATAGTGTTGCTGATAAATTGCCATAAACTGAAAACGTTTCGATTCGATCGATTTATGGCCACACTTAAATCACCCCGAACGCAATTGTTGTTGATTGCTTTGGCCCGAATGTTAATCAAAGTGTCGTCGTCTCCTCTTTGAATTTGGACTGATATCTGTATAGATACGAGTATCTAACTCAACATCTATTCCATCTATTATCTGTAGCCCCAAAAAACAACCATTTAAATTAGTAACAATGCCTCTGACAATAGCCAATAAAATAAAACAGCGCCTTTGTCGGATTTTGAATTCGAATTGAATTCAGTTTAAATGAACGACATAGATAAACATGATGACGATGGTGACGACGACAATGATCTACAAATTTCAGTTTCCCCATGAATGTCACCACACCATGTGTGCCATTTATTTGAATTTCGCAAGAGAAAAAAATAATTAAATTAATTCGCACATTCCATTTCTTTAACAATTGAAATAAATATGTCAAGTTGTTTTTCTGTTTTTTTTTTGTATTTCTTTTGAAAAGCTTTAAATTTAACATTTGAAAAACAGACATTGACAATAATCAAATACTTTTTATCTTTTTTTAATTTTAGGTAAGATTCCTTGGGACACCAACGAATGATGATGTCATGGGGGAAGGTGAATTCCATTAAATCGAGCCAGCATGTGAGTTATCATCAGAGGCCATAAATATTTAATTTTTATTTTTGTTGAAATTATTGTACTTCACCTCTCAACCTCGCAAAAATGTTTGAATGTTTGTCGGGAATTTTCTCCGGAATTTCAAAAATGCCAACCGCAACGCGCGTTTTTGATTGTGCTGCTGCTCCCCTTGTTTGCACTGAAGGTCATCCAAGGCCGTTGCTTGATTTTATTGTTCACTCAGTCATCATTTGAATACCAAAATGTATGTACATATACGTGTATATGTACATATGTATGTATGAGTGTAAAAATAAAACCAAATGATAACAGCGATTAATTTAATAATTACATGCTAAGTTGCTATCGCTGTCGCCGTCCGTTTTGTTTATGCCATAAATACACACTCTCGGCTACACAATTTCGTCGTTGCTCTTCTGCAAACATGAACAAAGACTTGGCGGTTGGCGTCATTTCCTGGAAATTCCATAAATTTTATTTAATGTTTATTTTATTTATATATACATATCTATATAGCAAATTTAGCATCACAAACGAGGGCAGTTTGGAACACCTTTGATAGTGATACAAATAAGATAAAGAAATAGTGGTTTAAGAATAAAAAATATTTAAAAGCTAATTAAACTACCATTAAAATATCCAAGAGACCACCACAATGGTGGTCACAACTCTCAGTATTTTTCCTAATTCCTAAACGAAAAAATAATAAATATTTTTTTTTGATAAAAATACCCAAATTGATACTGATATTTTATTTGTATATATTATAGCTACAGCTTTCTTTTGTTCGGTGACTTATAGTGAAATTTAACGTAGAATATTTTTTCCTTTCACACCAACCCCCTAAAATTCAGTTTTGTGGCAGAGTTTAGCTACAATTTGGAAAAGTACGAAATTAACCCTAAAATGAATTTTAGGTTTTCGCTTATTTCTGACATTTAAGTTGAATTTTAGGCTTTCGAGTATTCAGCGACTTGTGGTAGAATTTTATAGCAAATATTTTCGTAATACATGTTGATCCGTTTAACCCCTGTTTTGGAGGTGTTTTTTTAACCTTTTATACAAAAGGGACCAAAAACACCCCTATATTGAGACGCTAGAGGGTTAACATGTTCCACAAAAATGTCCCACGTAGTGTTTTAAAAATAACAAGGTTCTAATAACGGAATCTGATAGAGGTAAAGTAGATTTTCCAAGAATTAAAAGAAAAAATATAATAAATAAATTCTTGTTAAAAGTTCTCAAATTGCTACAGATATTTTATTTATATAGATTATAGCTACAGCTTCCTTTTATTCGGTGACTTATAGTGAAATTTGATGTAGAATATTTTTTCCATTCACAGCATCCCCCTAAAATTCAGTTTTGTGGCAGAGTTTAGCTCAATTCAGAAAAGTACGAAATTAACCCTAAAATGAATTTTAAGTTTTGACTTATTTTCAAGCATTTTTGTTGAGTTTTCAGTTTTAGTATTTTAGTATTCAGAGACTTGTGCTAGAATTTTATAGCAAATATTTTTGTAGAACATTTTGATCCCTTTGTTTTAGGGGTATTTTTTACCCTTTTGCACAATAGGGACCAAAAAGACCACTATAT
The DNA here is from genome assembly GCA_947397865.1 of Polietes domitor. NCBI lineage: Eukaryota > Metazoa > Arthropoda > Insecta > Diptera > Muscidae > Polietes > Polietes domitor. The sequence goes on from OX377619.1 coordinate 178,494,536, forward strand.
TGAAGAGCTAGAGGGTTAAAGTGTTCCACAAAAATGTTCCTCGTAGTGTTTTAAGTAATATTGCTGAACACAACTGATGCTTAAAATGTAAGGATCACAAGGTTTTTCCTATGCATTTTGAAGCGCTAAACCCCTGTTTTAGGAGTGTTTTTACCCTTTTGCACAAAAGCACCCCTATATTGAAGAACTAGAGGATTAAAGTATTCCACAAAAATGTTTCTCGTAATATTGTTGAACACATCCCAAGCTTAAAGTATAAGGATCACAAGGTTTCCTATGCACTTTGAAGCGTTAAAGCCTTGTTTTAGTGTCGTTTTTACCTTTTGCTCAAAAGGGACCAAAATTACCCCTATATTGAGAAGCTAGAGGGTTAAAATGTTCCACAAAAATGTTGCTCGTAGAGTTTTAGGTAATATTGCTGAACACATCCTCTGCTTAACATGTAAGGATCACAATGTTTTCTATGGCGATTTATCACAAGAATGTAAGAAAGGCGTTTTTATCCTTTGAGACAAAAGGACCTCAAAATACCCCTATATTGAGGAGCTACAGGGTTAAAATGTTCCACAAAAATGTTGCTAGTAGTGTTTTAAATAATATTGCCGAACACATCCTCTGTGTAAAAGTAAGGAACACAAGGATTCCATGAATATAAAATAAGCGTTTTTATCCTTTAAGACAAAAGGACCTCAAAAGACCCCTATGCTCGGGAGCTAGAGGGTTAAAATGTTCCATAAAAATGTTGCTCGTAGAGTTTAAAGTAATATTGCTGAACACATCCTCTGCTTAAAATGTAAGGATCACAAGGTTTCCTATGCCGATTCGTCGTCATAAGAATGCTCAGAAGGGGGAGGTATTGACCCACCTCTAAAAATTTGAAAACTAACTTGCTGCGAATTTATTTTTTTTATATTTTTATGTCGTTTTAAAGTCGTTTAAAGTTCATAGGAATATTTTTTGAGCTTCAGAGAGTGGGAGATTTGTAATCTGTAATAAATTATTTTTTTAGTTTCGTTCGTGAGCTGTTGAAGGAAAATATTGTTCAAAAATACATTTTTAGACTAAGTTGAATAGGCTTATACTTTTTCAATAGCTGAGCAGTGCTTCGAATTTTAATTTTTTCCTTTATATTAAAAATATTATGTTTTAATTATTATTTTTTTTTATTTTAAAAATTTATTATTTTTATTATTTTTGATGGTAAAAACACCATAAAATTCGGTGAATTTTTTAACAATAAATTAGTTTGAACTTTAATATATTATAAACAATTTTTTCCAATTTTTTTCTATTCTTTTGTATTTTATTTTTAAGAATAGAATTTTTCGTAGAACTAGTTTTTTTGGGCTCCAATTTGTATGTAAAAGAAATTGATTTTATAGTTTCGTTCGTGAGTTGTTGAAGGAAAATATCGTTCAAAAATACATTTTGAGACGGAATTGAATAGGCTTATAGTTACTCAATAGCAGAGATGTGGTACGAATTTAGATATTATTCTAAATCTAAAAATATTATTCCCATTTAATTGTATATATATTTAAATTTTAAAGATGAATATTTGAAAAATTCTCAATTTTTTATGTTAAAAAACACTATAAAATTCGGTGAAATAATAACACTGTCTAACAACTTGATAGTTATGGTCTCCTTTTGCTGGCATATTCTTCTTCCACACCATAAGTAATAATAAAGGTCTAATCTTTAATGTCCAGTGTTCTGAAAAACAGCTTAACATATCTCAAAAATAAGAATGAATGAAGTTTCCAGAGCAATTTCCTGAAATAGTCCATAATCATACGCTCTAGTGTACCAATAACACTGCCCAACAAAGTAACACTTTTTGATTGGAACAAAATAGCGATCCTATAATTTTGAAAGGGCATGTTGAGTATACTATTTTTTGCAGAATAAACTTATAGTCCAGCTATAAGTTTTTATAGTTTTGTCGCAGGGAGCATTATACTAAGTGAGAAGAGTGTTGTAAGCTAATGTCTGAGAACTGTATTGTGGAATTTTATGAGGATCATTTTTGTGAAAGATCTTAACCGTCCAGCTCCTCTCTTGATGGGCCAATTTGGCCCTTTTTCGAGAAAATCAAAAAAGTCCTTTCAAAGGGGATAAAAATATTCTACGAAAAAATTGCCGGAAAATTTCAGTGGGAGTCACCAAAGACAGCAAAGTATTGAACCACAAAGTTCTGAGGTTTATCCCTTCCATTTGAACTGCACTCCCGCGTGAGTTGAAAGCAGACTTTCTTCAATAAACAATATAAATTCCTGAATGAGATCGATAGCAAATATCATCATCAGCAACATTTGAATTTTCACCACTTGTTGTACGACCCTCGTAACCATTTTATTTTTGATTATTAAACATTATTTGCAAACCTTTTTTTAAGTTCTCATACCACTAATTAACAATATTTTAACAGCAAAAAACAAGTAACATTAACTTTTCGTTACGTTTTTTATTTCCTCCACGCGGGAAGTGAGGGGTTATAATTATAACGAATGTACTCTCCTGGTTGTTGTGTATCTTCATTATTTAACAACGTTCTTGATGTTATTTCTATATATATATGAGAAGATAATTAACAAATAAATTAAAAAAAGTTGATGTATTTCTGTTCTCCCCGACGGGCGACATGTGATGAACAATTGTGTTGTGAGTCATCGTTTCAAAACTAGTTGCTTCTTCATTTTGCAACTGCAGTAATGTGAGTAATTGTTGTTATTTACTTTTGAGATACAAATCGAAGGAAATGTGGAGCAATTGCGAGGGCATTGTCGCAATATTGCATTTAACTAAAAGACACTTTTTTATCTGATGATTTTTCACAGAAATTCTGGTTGATTTTGCAAAAAAAAATTTTGAAAAAAATTGTAAAAAATAGAATCCATCATTTTAACACTTCCAAACTCACACAGTCGCTACAAAAATTGGACACATTACTTTCAAAGGAGAGTGATAAGAATTTTGATTTTTTTCTAAATCTTAAAAATATTATTAATTATTATAATTTAATTAATTTTATATATATTCAAGTTTACGTTTTGATAAATTCTCAATTTTTGATGGTAAAAAATCAATTTAAGTAATAAATTTCAAAATAAAAGAAATAAAATTGTAAAATCTCTAAAATACCTAACGGGCGACAATACAATATCTTAAAAGCTGTTGAAATTACCTTCAAAATAAGGAATAATGCATAAAAATCGGTCAAGTATTTCAGAAGTTACAGGCGATTGAAAGAACAATACTTTTTGGAAAATTCTTAATTTCCTCACTATTAAATTGGTCATAACTCGTGAAAAACATTATTTTTATCTTTTTCTCGAAAATATGTATAAAATATTTTTATGAGAAGAATACATACACCAATTTTCAAAATAATCCAAACTATTGAGTTCTAAAATCTTACCGTTTGGCATGGAACTCATTTATTTATTTGTTGGTACACTAGAGCGTATGATTATTATTAATTCATGAACTATTTCAGAAAATAGTTCTGGAAATTTCGTATATTCCTATTTTTAAAATATTTTAAGATGTTTTTCAGAACAGAGGACATTAAAGATTACGTCTCTATTATTTTATATGGTGTGGAAGAAGTGTATTGCAGCAAAAAGAGACCTTAACATTCGATTTTCGTAAACAAAAAATTTCGATTTCTTTAAGAATTTTGACCTTATGGTATTTTTTTTCGAAATAGGAATGTCAAATTGTTTCTCAGTCCTGCTTGCTGAAAGAATGAATTGTGAAAGAAAATATAGGTTTTTTCCTAGAGAGCTGTGGACGCCGAAAAACCATTATGTTGGAGGAACTAGATTATTAAAATGTTCCTCGTAGTTTCGAAAATATCAAGGTTCTGACAAGGGATTCTGTTGGAGGGTATAAAAAAAGAATATACGTGACATTGACATTTTGAAAGTTTATGTATGTTGGACAGTGAGGGTGAATATTTCCCCCCTTTGCACATTCTTAGGATGAATCAGCATAGGAAACCTTGTGATCGTTACATTTTAAGTATAGCATGTGGTCAGCAATATTACTTATAACACTACGAGGAACATTTTAACCCTCTAGCTCCTCAATGTACTCTGAGTACACCAAAATGCAACCTAATTTCCAGAAATAAATCAAAATTTTAAAATTCATTTTAGGGTTAATTTCATACCACAAACAGAAGAGGGGTGTGAATACGTTAATTTTGAGAGAGTGGACGATTTGTATGTAAAATAAATTATTTTTTAGCTTCGTTCTCGAGTTGTTGAAGGAAGAATACATTTTTAAGCGGAATTGAATAGGCTTATATAGATAACTTTTCAAATTTCTGGTTTTATTGGAAAGGTTGAACTTTATCATTTAATAATGGAACACAACATCATTGATATGACTACCACGACTGACTCGGCAGTATCTCATCCTATCAACACAATTTTATAGTACATCCCAAAATCCACACCAACACTGACTCATTGTGGATGCATTGGCTTTTCAATAGTCACGTGTGAACCTCATATGCGGCAATTTTGCTTATTGACATAGCCGCCGAGATGAAAATGAGCTTCTCGAAGTTTTTCCACGTCAATTTCTTACAATTTGCGTTAAAGACTCACTACTGTGGAAGTAAGTTTATAATATTTCCCAATGTTGTTCGAACGTAAAGCTTCCCATTTTGCAAATGTCAAACATAAACATGAAAATAAAATTAAAAATGAATTTTATTCTACCTTTCAAAGTCAATGTAATCGGTAGTTTAAATTTTAAATGGCCCACACTATAAATTAATTTTGTAGTTTTGTTCATTCTGTATCTTTCTTCAGCTGTTGAAGGAAGATGTTGTTCAAAAATATACTTTTAGACGGAATTTAATAGTCTTATACTATTTCAATAGCTGAAGAGTTGTACGAATTTTGTTTGTTTTTTTTTTTTTGATTTGAACTGGGATATTGTCCTGGCTCAAGACCATTTTGCATCTATATTTAATAGAATGCAAATTTTTTTACAAATGGCATGGTGACATTTATTACTTGGCTGCCACGATCATGATTTCGACCATGTCAAAAGTCTTTTCAAGTGGCTTCGCAGCGACTTTTCAACATCAAACCCGGCCTCTATAAGGAGATGATTCTCACAAACGAACGAGAAGCACAACTCACTTGCCGAATTTGCGTTTAAAAAATCGCACCAAGTATAAAGTACACATGTTCGTTTGTGAGAATCATCTCCTTATAGAGGCCGGGTTTAATGTTGAAAAGTCGCTGCGAATTCAAACGAAAAACCAAAATTTTGTTTTTTCTAAATTTTAAAAATATTATTTTTAATTAATTTTCATTATCTTAATATTTTAAAGATGATTATTTGAAAAATTCCTAATTAACAATATTAGCAATCGATTTTTATCGTTTTGAAGGAAATAGTCCAACTAGGCAACGCTCTTTTTCTTAGAAGTAGTTTGTTGGACTCCAGAGAGTCGGCGACTTGTAGGTGAAATAAATTAATTTTATAGTTTCGTTCGTGACTTGTTTTAGGAAAATATTGTTCTAAAATAAATTTTTAGACGAAATTGAATAGGCTTATGCTTTCTCAATAGCTGAACATTGGTACGAATTTTGATATTTTTTAATCTTAAAAAAATATTCTAATAATAAAGAATTGCAATTGATTTCTAAACTGAAGAACTATACAATGACAAATACTAACAATTCTGTACCTTCAATTATATTAAATGAGATGTATTGTTAATATTTAGTTAGCATTTGTCCGTTAATTCAAAACATTAGAATTGGCGCCCAACGTGGATTGCCACGACACAAATCTTTAATATATATAGAAATATATATTAATATATATTTCTCATTGACCTTGATGACTTTAGCTGATATTAAATCAACAATTCTGTTTTATTTACTAATGACATAACTTATTTATTAAAAATCAAATTAGAATGAACAGCGGGGCATTTAATTTTGAGCGAAAAAAACGTTTCATATTTAAATTTCGATTAAACTAATGAAACAAACACATCAGCTTTTTGATGATTTTTTCGAAACAAAATACATACAGCTGAGCATTCTAATAATTTATGATGTTTTGCGTTCAGCGGCTGAACACTTTCGTTTTTAATATCATTTCAGTTTCAATAGCCAAATGACAACAAAATTCGTTCGCCAAGAAAGACAGACGGACGGTGAAAAAAAATAAATATGACACATACCCTCAACAATGTGCAAGCACTTTAACAACAGCAAACTTCAGTTATATATACCCGCCCGTACCTATACCCGTTTTATTTGGCTCCCCCTCTCGCCCAAGCCAACAAAAAAGTCAAACGTTTTTATATCGATTGCTATCACACAACGATATCGCATCGCATCCAATCGAATTGAATTGAATCGCATCACAATCGTATAACCAACCAACCCACACATATGACGACTACGACCAGCCAGCCAAGTACTTTTGTTGTCGATTCCAATTTGGAGTCCATATTTTTTTGTGGTTGCCACCTCCTGCCTCCTGCCCTCTCCACCTCGCTTTCATTCTGTTTGTTCAACTGTTTGGGTTGCTTGTTTGTCAATTTCCGCTAACAAAACCAAAGGGAAAAAATCCGTTAAAATTCAAAACTGCAACATTCATTTCAAGTGTTGCGCTGTCAACTTTTTTTATTGTGTTGTCGTTGGCTTCTTTTTGTGATTGTTGTTGTTGCCCATTTCGCGTTTTGTAATCGTAAAAACAACTGAAACGAAGAATTTTTATTCTTTAAGAAGACATTAAGAAGAGTACACACACACATATACACAGTTGTTTTAATAATTTTATAATCGTTTGTCTATATAGAGAGCAGGGCAAAGCAAACACTGCTCTTCTGGGCTACGTTTTGAATGTTCGAAACGTGACTTGGAATCGAAATTGAACCATTAACGCCGACACATTAAATTTATGCATGAAAAAAAGTGAGACAGAAAAAGCGGAGGGAGGAAGAGATGGGAGAAAGAACTACCTTTTCCCCCCGTAAAAAGAGTGAGAAAATGTAGTTGAGTTACATGGGGGTTATAGGCAGTCGGTAGCCCCATGGAGCCCATGGAGTTGTGTAATACAAACAGAAAAGATCGAGGGCGCACAGTGGGAGCACAAAATTGCAAAAGGCGGCAGCTGAAAAACAATTACGATCCCAACTATTGCACTGAGAACTGGGGTGATTAAAATTAGAATAGAAAAGAAAACAATTAGATTGAATATAATTATTGAAAAAAAAAACTAAAATAAAAAAAAAATGATTGCACTGTAGATCAAAATGAAACTTTTTCGAAAATAACAAGGTTCTGACAACGAAATTCTGATAGAGGGGCTGATCCTTTTTTGCAAAAGTGTAAAAAACAACCCTAAAGCAGCGCTTTAACGGGTCAAAATTTTCTACAAAAATATTTGCCATAAAATTCTACTAAAAGTCTATGAATATACCGAAACTCAAAGCTAAACCTAAATACCAGAAAAAAATCAAAACTTAAAATTCATTTTAGGGTTAATGCGTACTTTTTCCGATTCGGTGAATCGGCCTAGGAAACCTTGTTAACCTTACATTTTAAATATATGATATGCTCAGCAATATTACTTAAAACACTAGCTCCTCAATAATGGAGTCTTTTTGGTCCCTTTTGTAAAAAATGGTAAAAAACGAATTCTACTATACGTATCTGAAAACACCAAAACTCAAAACATACATGCCAGAAATACGAGAAAATTCCTTTTTGGGGTTAATTCGTATTTTTTTCGATTTCATGAATCGACATAGAAAACCTTGTGATCCTTACATTTCAAGTATTGGATGTGTTCAGCAATATTACTTAAAACACTGCTATGAACAGTTTTGTGGAACATTTTATCTCTCCAGCTCCTCAATATTGGGGTCTTTTGGGACCCTTTTTTGCAAAAGTGTAAAAAACAACCCTAAAGCAGCGGTTTAACGGGTCAAAATGTTCTACAAAAATATTTGTCATAAAATTCTACTAAATGTCTATGAATATACCGAAACTCAAAACTCAATCTAAATGCCAGAAAAAAATCAAAACTTAAAATTAATTTTAGGGTTAATTTCGTCGTTTTTCCGAATTGCTGAATTGCCATAGAAAACCTTGTGATCCTTACATTTTAAGTAAAGAATGTGTTCAGTAATATTACTTCAAACACTACGAGGAACATTTTTGTGGAACATTTTAACCCTGTAGCTCTTCAATGTAGGGACCTTTTTGGTCCCTTTTGTAAAAAGGGCAAAAATCACCACCAAAAAATGGTTTTACGGGTCAAAATGTTCTACAAAAGTGTTCAGATAATGAATTCTAATAGAGGGGGTAAAAGAAATACACGTGTATCGGCGTTTTGAAAATTTGCTTTTGGTGTTCATTTTAGAGGGGATTCAATATGTCCTCATTTTGCACATTCTTATGATGAATCGCCATGGGGAACCTTGTTAAACTTACATTATTAGTATATGATGTGTTCATCAATATTACTTAAAACACTGGGAGGAACATTTTTTTGGAACATTTTAACCCTGTAGCTCTTCAATGTAGGGGTCTTTATGGTCTCTTTTGTAAAAAGGGTAAAAATCACCCCTAAAGCAGCGGTTTCACGGGTCAAAATGTTGTACAAAAATATTTGCCATAAAATTCTACCAATAGTCTCGGCATACTCGAAAACTCAAAACTCAACTTAAATGCCAGAAAAAAGTCAAAACTTAAAATTCATTTTAGGGTTAATTTCGTCGTTTTCCGAATTGATGTTAAATTGTCCACAAAACTGAATTTTAGGGGGGAGGTGTGACTGGGAAATATATTCTACGTCAAATTTCACTATAATTCACCGACCACAAGAAAGCTGTATATATAATATATATAAGTAAAATATCAGTATAAATTTACCCATTTTATTATTAAATTAAATTATTATTTTTATTAAATTATAATTATTATTGTAAACCATCATAATTGTATTCAGAGACTCACTAATAGAATTTTATGTAAAATATTTCGTTAAAACGCTGTTTAGGGGTGTTTTTTACGCTTTTGCACAAAAGGGACAAAAAAGGCCCCATATATTGAAGAGCTATAGGGTTAAAGTGCTCCACAAAAATGTTTCTCATGGTGTTTTAAGTGATATTGCTGTACTTATCCCATACTTAAAATGTAAGGATCAGAAGATTTCCTATGCCGACTCGGAAAATGTACAAAATTAACCCTAAAATGAATTTTAGGTTTTAACTTATTTCTGGTATTTAAGTTAAGTTTTTAATTTTTGAATATTCAGAGACTTATAGTAGAATTTTATGGCAAATATTTTTGTGGAACATTTTGAAGTGGTGAACCCCTGTTTTAGGGGTGTTTTTTACTCTTCTGCAAAAAAGGGACCAAAAAGACCCCTATATTGAGGAGCTTGAGGGTTAACATTTTTCACAAAAATGCTCCTCGTAGTTTTTAAGTAATATTGCTGAACACATCCTATACTTCAAATGTAAGGATCACAAGGTTTCCTATGTTGACTCGGAAAAAGTACGAAATTAAAGTGAATTTTAAGTTTTGACTTATTTTCGGGCATTTAAGTAGAGTTTTGAGTTCCGGCTTATTCAGAGACTTATAGTAGAATTTTATGACAAATATTTCTATAGAACATTTTAAAACGGTGAACCCCTGTTTGATTGGTATTTTTTACCTTTTTCCACAAAAGGGGCCAAAATGGCCACTATATTGAAGAGCTAGAGGGTTAAAGAATTCCACAAAAATATTCCTCGTTGTGTTTTAAGTAATATTGCTGAACTATCTTATGTTGACCCGAACGAAATTAACCCTCAAATGGAATTTTAAGTTTTGACTGATTTTCGGGCATTTAAGTAGAGTTTTGAGTTTAGGAGAATTCAAAGACTTATTGTAGAATGGCAAATATTTTTGTAGAATATTTTGAAACTGTGAACCTCTGTTTTAGAGGTGTTATTCGCCTTTTTGCGCAAAAGGGACCGGAAAGACCCCTATATTGAAGAGCTAGAGGGTTAAAGAGTTCCATAAAAATGTTCCTTCCCCTAAATTGACGCCCATATGTAAACTTTAAAAATGCCGATACACGTATATTCTTTTTTTACCACCTCTATCAGAATCCGTTGTCTGAACCTTGTTATTTTTTTCGCATTCCACAGTGTTACGAAACCAATGTGTTATTGGGTAGGAAAGTGATGATCATTCAATAGGTTAAGGTGGTCCAAATTTACTCTAAACATAGTTATGCGACTCATCATGACTTTCTTGACCTTACCAATATAAATTAAACATATAATTTATAAATTAAATTTATTATTATTTTTTGAGGTGGATCTGTAGTCGATTATAATGATTCGCATTTATTGGCTCCCAAAGTGGGACCCGTAGACAAGTAAGTTCTCTATGAGGATACTCTAATGTTTCTGACATGGATGAGTGAAAATGTTTGTTATGTCTCATTTGAATTAGATGTTTACCAATAGGCGACCACGAGAAACCATATAAATATATAAATCATATAAATATTCGGGGATTTTAGAGTTAATAATTTTGTGTTTTTATTGCCATTAAATAAATCGAGGGATACAACACTCTATATCTTCTTAGAGTATTCTGTTATGTGATCTCGCCTAATCAATATCAATCATTGCACTCAAAACCGAACAACTGTTTGGCACCACCATTTCCAATTTGTTCCATACGCAGCTGGATGAAATAAATTTATTTGCCTCCGTTGGCATTCGCATATACTAAAATTATGAAATGACACGAGATAAAAAACGAAAGTGTTCAACCACCGCAAAAACAATTCATAAATTATGCAGACATCATAAATTAGGTGTGTTTTTAGTTCCATAAATTCTATGGAAGTTTTTATTTCAAAAAGTTTCTATATATTTTTTTTACCACCCTCACTATTTTTGTAATATATGAAATTTTAATAAATAATATCAATGTCATTAATATATATGCAAAAGTGCACCCGTATATTTGTATGGCAGTATCTGCTTGCAATAATCTCAAGGACAAGCAAAAAAACGTCTATTGCCATAATTCTGGGAAAGACTATTGATAATGTTTGGCTTATGCGGGTAAGAAAATAATAGAAAAAACCGTCATAACAGTAAATCATATTTATTACAATTGGCGACCAACGTGTGGCCTTATGACAGCAAAAGTCTCCAATGTAATGAAGGGTAATTTTCATTTTATTGTTTTTTGTTATTTATTTATTAGACATCCCGAACCTAAGGTTACATACTGGAAAAGCTTCAACTAAGTTCCTTTAAGGCTTATATTATAATTTTATATTATTATATAATTATATAAATTTAATTGAAATAAACATATTTGATGCCCTTTTCACATATGTTTATGTAGGTTATTTATAAGTCTTCGCGTGTTAATTGTTTTATGTGGAACAGAAAATATCAAAAATGATAATAACTGTGAGGGGATAACTCATCAGTGGCGCTTCTATAATTCTGTATGTCTATCTGTCAGGGTATAACTCCTGTGAGAGGATAACTCATCAGTGGCGCTTCTATAATTCTGTATATATATCTGTCAGGGGATTACTCCCGTGAGAGGATAACTCATCAGTGGCGCTTCTACAATTCTTTGTATCTATCTGTCAGTTGCATTCGCATTCCAGGTATTTCGATCAAGTTTTATCTTATGAAGGAAATTCTTTTGTTTGGTAATCGAAAGGAAAAGAACCACACTCACACTTTGTCCATATATATATTTTGTATGCTGAGAGGGGATAATTCATTAGTGGCGCTTGTACATATAGTGCTGTCATCAGTATTTATTATTTTTTAATTTATTTATTATTTATTTTTATTATTATATATTATATTATGTCAGGGGATAACTCCTGTGAGAGGATAACTCATCAGTGGCGCTTCTACAATTCTGTGTATCTATCTGTCAGTTACATTCGCATTCCAGGTATTTCGATCAAGTTTTAAATTATGAAGGAATTTCTTTTGTTTGCTAATCGAAAGGAAGAGAACTACACTCACTTTGTCCATATATATTTTTGTATGCTGAGAGGGGATAATTCATTAGTGGCGCTTGTACATATAGTGCTGTCATCAGTGTTTATTATTTTTTATTTATTTATTATTTATTTTTATTATTATTATACTCTACAGAGTAGGGGCGTATATATCATTTGGGACAGAAAAAAATGTAACGCATTGAAGGAGTGACTTAAGACCTCAAGTATGTTTGGACCAAATCCGCTTCACAACTTTTTAAGGTGTTTGAGCCATGTCCGTCCATCCGTCTGACACGATAACTCTCGAAAGGAGTTAATGAATCAATTCAAACTTTGCACATGATAATATTTTTCCCAAACTTAGTTTAAGTTCGAAGATGGGCGAAATTGCCACGCCCCTTATGGTACCTCCCACACAAATGACCCATATTTCTATGTTAAATTGAAATCACTGTAACATCCACACCGATATTCGGAATCAGCTATATTTTGGTATTCGCTAAAGCTTTTATAATCACTTTAAGTGTGCAAAATATGACGAGTTTTGCCACGCCCCTTCCAGTACCTCCCTCACAAATCACGCAAAACTACTTAAAATTAAAGATGTTATAACTTCTACGCTGATGATCGGAATACTGCGAAATTTGATATTTAGTAATGCTTTTATGGTGGTTACATTCATGTCGAATATGGGCGATATTGCCACAGCCCTTCTGGTACCTCCCACACAAAGTGGCATAAACTTCGGTTACACTAAAACCGACATAACATCCACACGGGTAGTCAAAATCATTTGCAAATTGATATTTGAAAATGTTTTTATAATCACTTTAAACATAAAAAATATTTACGCTTTAGCCACGCCCCTTTCAGTACCTCCCTCACAAATCACGCAAAAGTACTTAAAATTAAAGTTGTTATAACTTTAAATTATAAAAATTTGATATTTAGTAATGCTTTTATAGCGATTACATTCATGTGGAATATGGGCGATATTGCCACACCCCTTCTGGTACCTGCCACACAAATTGGCATAAACTTCGGTTACACTAAAACCGACATAACATCCACACGGGTTGACAAAATCATTTGCAATTTGATACTTAAAAATGTTTTTATAATCACTTTAAACATAAAAAATATTTACGCTTTAGCCACGCCCCTTCTTATACCTCCCACTCAGTTGTCTCTATCCTAGGTAATATTAAATACTTCATAACTTCTATACTGGTGCATGGAATCCACTATGACTTGATATTTTATCATGTTTTTACAATTTTTTTATAAATGTGGAACACAAATTATCCTGCCCTACGTTAAATTTAATTCCTTATAACTTCCGTATATATGTTCTCTGAGAGTGAGGGTATATATAAGTCGGTTTTAGCCGACTGAAGCTTACTTACTTGTTTATTTATTATTTATTGTTTTTATTATTATTATATTTATACTTTCGAAAATTTACATATACGTGTTCTATTTATATTTTTCCAAACCTCGGTGTTTACATATTCTGAAATATTTATAAAACGATTTCAAAAAAATCGCCAGTTACATTTTCTTAGAATTAGGGTGACGATATTATATTTTTTTTCAGTTGGCGCCCAACGTGAGTTGTCAAGGCCCACATGGTTATCATTCATTCCGGGAAATAAAACAAGTTTGTTGTAGTGAATACTCTCGGCTTCATTAAGACACTAATTGTATACGTTCCCAGAAATTTGTCGACATTAATACAAGTTTGCCTTGCTGGCGCAAATTCTAGCGAAACGCTTGTTTACTTCATGGCTTCCTCATCTCACCTCACCCCTCTAGGAGGACCGATTTTCAGAGGTGTTAAAAAGGCAATTACTCAGTGTTATGGCGAACAATATCCATCCATCCCAGGCAGGGTGAATGCATAACGGTCTTTGTTTATCCCACAATTGATGTGGGCATCACAAGACGGCCATTTCAACGTGTCACCAAACCAAGGTAACAAGGTATAAACGTGCAGTATGCAGATGGGCGGTGGTTGTTAGCTGCTCGTTATATCCTCGTAACCTTGGGTTTCTTGTTCTTGCTCTTCTTCTTCTTCTGTTAACATTAATCCTCCGACTGCATGAATGACATTGATTTCCAGTCTGTTGATTTTTTGTCCTTACTGGCGGCAGCAAGTGAGGACAACTGCGTATGACATCAAGTAAACATTGACGCGGGGATAGACAAGGTCATGGCATGACATCTCTTCGCATGCCTCTGGCTACAGTCTGCTGGTGGTGAAATTTAAAATAATAAAACAATCAAATATTGAATACGTTTTTTTGCTGCTGCTGTCATTTTCTTGGGAATTATAGAATTGTTGTTCAATCATTTATTTCATTTCACTTTAATCAATAGCATATTTATACGGAGAAGAGGATTTCAATATGATGTTTAGCATCTTATTGTTATAAATTTATTGAACTTTGAGAGTATTTACGCAGTAGAATAGAGATTAAGTTCGTTAAACTACGAAAGTGATGTCAGAGAATTTAGTCAAATGTGAAAAAGAATAGTCAATTCAATTTCCAAAGGATATCGATGATTTTAGAATTTATTTTCATATTTTTGCGAGTCATAGGAAGACGATATGGGCATCAAATAAAAGAGAAGGGAACATGAAATTTGAATTATTTTTAACAGATATTATTGGCTTTCATTTGATATCCATATCGTCATTCTATGGTCCGCAAAAATATGAAAATAAATTATTAAAATATTTTAGTTTTATAGTTTATGATGTTTTAATAATTTATTTTCGTACTTTTGCGGGCCATAGGATGACGATATGTGCATCAAATGAAAGAGAAGAATATCTGTTAAAAATAATTCAAATATCATGCTTTTAACTATATTAGTTTAGCATTAGCAAGCATTTCATATTTCCTCCCTTAATTATTGAATTTATTTTTGCTTTACTTCTTACGGGAGAAAATTGTAAATGACTGTAAATGCTAAACTAATACAGATATGAACATGGAATTTAAAGTATTTCGAATAGATATTCTTGCCTTTCATTTGATACCCATATCGCCTTTGTATGGCTCGTAAAAATGTGAAAATAAATTATTATAATATTTTAGTTTTATGATATATATAATGGATATCGATGTTTTAATAATTTATTTTCATACTTTTGCAGGTCATAGAATTTCGATATGGATATCAAATGAAAGAAAAGAATAACTGCTAAAAATACTCCAAATTCCATGCTCTTCTACCCCTATTAGTTTAGTATTAGCAAGCATTTCAAGTTTAACCCCTAATTTATTTAGTTTATTCATGTTTTACTTTTTAACGGAGAAAATTTGAAATGGCTGTAGATGCTAAACTAATACAGATAAAAACATGGAATTTAAAGTATTTTTAATATATATTCTTGGCTTTCATTTGATACCCATATCGTCTTTGTATGGCTCGCAAAAGTGTGAAAATAAATTATTAAACTATTTAAGTTTTATGATATAGATAATGGATACAGATGTTTTAATAATTTATTTTCATACTTTTGCAGGTCATAGAATTACGATATGGATATCAAATGAAAGAGAAGAACATCTGCTAAAAATACTCCATATTCCATGCTCTTCTACCTCTATCAGTTTAGTATTAGCAAGCATTTCAAGTTTAACCCCTAATTTATTTAGTTTATTCACATTTTACTTTCTAACGTAGGAAATTTTAAAATGATGTAAATGCTAAAATAATATAGATATAAACATGGAATTCAAAGTGTTTTTAATAGATAATCTTGCCTTTCATTTGATACTCAAATCGCCTTTGTATGCCCCCCAAAAGTGTGAAAATAAATTATTATAATATTTTAGTTTTATGATATATAGATGTTTTAATAATTTATTTTCGCACTTTTGCGAGTCGAACATAGGCGATATGGGCATCAAATGAAAGAGAAGAATATCTGTTAAAAATACTCCAAATTCCAAGCTTCTAACTATACTGGTTTAGCATTAGCAAGCAATTGAAGTTTTTTCCTTTTTTATTAAGTTTATTCATGTTTTACTTCTTAAAGGGAAAATCTTAAAATGATTGTAAATGCTAAACTAATACAGATAAAAGCATGAAATTTAAAGTATTTTTAATAGATATTCTTCCCTTTAATTTGATAAACATATCGTTACCCTATGACACATAAAATTATGAAAATAATTTTGTATAGCTCGCAAAAGTGTTAATATAAATTATTAAAATATTTTAGTTTTATGATATAGATGTTTTAATAATTTATTTTCATATACTTTTGCAGATCATACGATAAGGGAATTTAATGAAAGAGAAGAATATCTATTAAAAATATTGCAAATGTCATGCTTCTAACTTCGTTTAGTATTGGCAAGCAATTCAAGTTTAACCCTTAATTTATTTAGTTTATTCAAGTTATTTTTTCTAAGAGAGAGAGACTTTAAATGGCTGTAAATGCTAAACTAATACAGATATAAACAGGGAATTCATAATGTTTTTAATAGATATTCTTGCCATTCATTTGATACCCATGTCGCCTTTGTATGACTCGCAAAAGTGTGAAAATAAATTTTTAAAATATTTTAGTTTTATGATATAGATAATGGATATAGATGTTTTAATAATTTATTTTCATACTTTTGGGGGTCCTACAAAGACGATATGGGTATCAAATGAAAGAGAAGAATATCTGTTAAAAATACATCAAATGTCATGTTTCTATCTTGATTAGTTTAGCATTAGCAACTATTTAAATTTGTAAATTAGTTTATTCATATTTTACTTTTTAAGGTGGAACACTTTAAATGGCTGTAAATACTAAACTAATACATATATAAGCATAGAATTCAAAGTGTTTTTAATAGATATTCTTGACTTTAATTTCATACCCATATCGCCTTTGTATGGCTCATAAAAATGTGAAAATAAACTTTTAAAATATTTTAGTTTTATGATATAGATAATGGATATAGATGTTTTAATAATTTATTTTCATAATTTTGCAGGTCATAGAATTACGATATGTATATCAAATGAAAGGCAAGTATATCTGTTAAAAATACTTTAAATGTCATGTTTCTTTTTCCTTATTAGTTTAACATTAGCAAGCATTTAAAATTGTCTCACTTATTTATTTGGTTTATTTATGTTTTACTTTTCAAGGTGAGGGAAAACTTGAATTTGTGGTAAATGCTAAACTAAGACTAATAGAGACATACAATTTTAAGTATTTTTAATGGATATTATTCTCTTTCTTTTGATATCCATATCGTCATTCCATCATCCTCGAAAGTATGAAAATAAATTGTGAAAACATTGCGAAAGTCTTGTAAAAAAATAAGTATGCTGATTTACTATTAGTGACCTATAGTTTCAGTTCCGTATATAGTCTCCTTCTTAGGAGGAAAATTGTGTCACAAGGTGTAGTATAATAAAACGAATAATGGCGCCCAACATGGCGTCGAAAAAAATCTAAAATGATTTACAATAAGATATTAACCAATCTCTTACATATCCAATATCTATTGCAAGTAAGTAATGAAATATCTGAGAATGAAAAATGGCGCCCAACAGACGCTCACAAATTCCAAAATGATTTGCAATATAATATCAATCACTTGCCCGTTATATACTAGAACGAATAATGGCGCCCAACATGGCGTCGAATTCTAAAACGATTTATAATATGATAATATCCAACCACTTTCCTATATCTATCACACTAGTACGTAAGTGGCGTAAATGGCGCCCAGAAAAGAAGTCTTAAATTATTTACAATATGATATTAACCATTCACTTACCTATCTAATATCTATCACACTAGTACGTAATTAATGCCATACCTGAGAATGAATAATGGCGCCCAACATGAGTCGCCAAGATTTCTCGGAAGATTTGTGTTATTTAACACTTTTAATATTTCATGGGTGACAGATGGGAAATGGAAAGCTTTGAAGTATCATCAGTCACGCTTTATCATTAAATCTGCTTTCTTCCGCAGCTTATTCCAACAGCATTACGTGCTGATTTACACTTTTAAATACAATTTGGCAAAATTAGCTTGTGGCAAAAACGTAGCTAAAGTAATCACAATGTCATCGATACCACTGTGGAACACAAAAAACATAACTAGATTCTAACAACGGATTCTGGTATTGAGGGTAAAAAAGAATATACCTGTATCGGCGTTTTGAAAGTTTATGTATGGAGGTCATTTTAGAGGAGGGGGCAATATTTCCCCTTTTTGCTCTTGCTGATGATGATGAATCGGCATAGGAAACCTTGTGATCCTTACATTTTGACTATAGATTATGTTCAGCAATACTACTTAAAAGACTATGAGGAATATTTTTGTGGAATACTTTAAACTTCTAGCTCTTCAACATAGGGGTCTTTTAGGTCCCTTATGTGCAAAAGTATAAAAAATACCCTTTAAAACAGGGGTTTAACGTTTCAAAATGTTCTAAAAAATAAAATTCCCATAAAATTCTACTATAAGTCTCTGAATACACCTAAACTCAAAACTCAACTTAAATGCCCGAAAATAAGTGAAAACTTAAAATTCATTTTAGGGTTAATTTCTACATTTTTCCGAATCGACATAGGAAACCTGTGATCCTTACATTTTAAGTATAGCATGTGTTCAGCAATATTACTTAGAACACAACGAGCGACATTTTTGTGGAACACTTTAACCCTCTAGCTCTTCAATAAAGGGGTCTTTTTGGACCTTTTTGTGCAAAAGGGTAAAAACATCCCTAAGACTGGATCTAAACAGGTCAAAATGTTCTACAAAAATAATTGCCATAAAATTCTACTATAAGTCTCTGAATACACCTAAACTCAAAACTCAACTTAAATGCCCGAAAATAAGTGAAAACTTAAAATTCATTTTAGGGTTAATTTCGTCCTTTTTCCGAAGCGACATAGGACACCTTGTGATCCTTAAATTTTAAGTATAGCTTGTGTTCAGCAATATTACTTAGAACACTACGAGGAACATTTTTGTGGAACACTTTAACCCTCTGGCTCTTCAATAAAGGGGTCCTTTTGGTCTCTTTTGTCTTAAAAGACAAAAAACGCCCCTAGTTGGGTATTATTATGAGACGAGGCCGTAGCTTTAGAGTAATTTTCATAATATTTATTTGTATTTCAATTCAAAATTAGTCTTTTATAATTGATATTTCATTTAACCAATTCAATTCCACAACTGTTGATTTTCTAAAGGACTGACTAGCCTTTCAAACTTCAACAGACACTTTGTAGCGACATTTAATGGTGGCCTTTGTATTCCCACCTCCTGTTACATTCGTTATTTATTTTCCATTTCACTGGAACCACATTGTTTTTTTTTTCATCTTTTATTTTCTCAGAACTTGTGTTTATTTGTATTTATTTTATCAGGGTAATTTTTGTATATCTGCTATATGTATTTGCACAATTGTTTCTTGTTTTTTTTCGGTGAGCAAATACTAAGAAGATATTTGTTTTTTTTTTCTCGCTCCTCCTCCATTCTATATAATCAATATAGTATTGAAAAAATAAACAAGCATTCAACAAATATTTGTTTAAAGTCTTTTAAAATGGGATTTCGTCGCATGGCGAAATTAAATAAATGTGCGGAATTTTATGAAGAAGAAATAAAGGATTTTTCCACGAAAAAAAAACTTTACATTACAATGTGTGTGTGACACGCGCGTGTTGGAGTGGCAACCATAAAAACTCACTACGATTTGCATAGCACACATACACACACAGCAGTGTTCAAGGACATCGAGGTCGATTCCTTGTTAAGGTGGGAATGATGGCACATATGTTGCCTGCCAGTGTTAGTGTAATGGAATTGATTGTGGAGTGTTGCTTCACCAAAGCATTATTAAGGGATACATTAGCTTTGAGAAGCTTATGTGTGCTCTTAATAAATATCCCCACAAGATGGAAACAAACAATAACATCCTTGATACCTTTTTGCGGGAATCCTCTTTAATTACACGGTGGAACAAAGTGAGATTTTTTTCGAAATGAAAAATATAATTAAAAAATCTTGTTTAAATACACAAATTGTTAGTGATATTTTAATTATATATATTATATCTACAGCTTCCTTCTGTTCGATGACTTATAGTGAAATTTGACGTAGAATATTTTCGCCATTCACAACACTCCCCTAAAATAAGGTTTTGTGGGACAGTTTTGCAACAATTCGGAAAGGAAAGGAAAAAAATTAACCCAAAAAATAATTTTAAGTTTTGTCTTTTGACTTTCGGGCATATAAGTTAAGTTTTGAGCTTTGGTGTATTCGGAGACTTTTAATAGAGTTGTATGGCATATATTTTTGTAGAACATTTTGACTCGTTAAACCCCTGTTTTAGAGGTGTTTTTTACCCTTTTGCATTAAAGGGGACCAAAAATACACCTATAATAAGGAGCTAGAGGGTTAAAATGTTCCACAAAAATGCTGCTCGTAGTGTTTTAAGTAATATTACTTAATACATCCATTACATTACATACATACTAAAAATGTAAGGATCACTAGGTTTCCTATGCCAATTCATCATTATAAAAATGTAAAAATGGAGGAAATGTTCACAAACCTATAAAATGATTTTTTATTCTATCGGGAGTATATAATAAACATAATGTAAATGGCCAAATATATATATATATATATATATATATGCGGCTGATGACAACACAATCACTCTATGCAGAAGTTCCACTAATGAGTTATCCCCACACTGGATACAAAATACGTTTTTCACACTTTTGCATAAAAGGGACCAAAAAGACCCCTTTCTTGAAGAGTTAGAGGCTTGAAGTGTTCCACAAAAATGTTGCTCGTAGTGTTTTAAGTAATATTGCTGAACACACCCTTTACTTAAAATGTAAGGATCACAAGGTTTCCTATGCCGATTCCTCATCATAAGAATGTGAAAAAGAAGGAGGAAATATTGACCAAACGAAATTGAGAAATTACAAATTGAAATTCAGAAATGAAAATTGGATTTGTGAATAAACAAATTGATATTCAGAAATGTAAATTGAAATTGAGAAAATACAAATTGAAACTGAGAAAATGAAAATTGAAATAGAGAAAATACTAATTGAAATTCATAAAATACAAAATTGAAATTGAGAACAAACAAATTGATGTTCAGAAATGTAAATGGAAATTAATTTGTAATTTCTCATTTTTAATTGTTTATTTCTCAATATCAAGTTGTATATTCTCAATTTCAATGTGTATTTTCTCAGTTTCAATTTACATTTCTGAATTTCAATTTGTTTGTCTTTTTTTTTCAGAATATAAATTGAAATTCAGAAATGAAAATTGAAATTGAGAAAATACTAATTGAAATTCATAAAATACAGTTTCAAAAAGAAAATTGAAAATGAGAACAAACAAATGATGATGTTCTGAAATGTGAATTGGAATTAAATAGTAATTTCTCATTTTCAATCGTTTTTTTTTCTCAATATCAAGTTTTGTATTCTCAATTTCAATTTGTATTTTCTCAGTTTCAATTTACATTTCTGAATTTTAATTTGTTTTTTTTTTTTTTTTGAAATTCAATTTATTTTTAACAATTTCAATTTAAATGTCTGAAAAAATAATTGTATTTTCTCAATTTCAATTTACATTTCAGTATTTCAATTCATTCATAGGTATTCCGTATTTTCTCAATTACAATTTACATTTCAGTATTTCAATTCATTCATTGATACTCCGGCCTTTCTTTTGATACCCATTTCGTTATTCTATGACCCTCAAAAATAAGAAAATAAATTATTAAAATATTATAGTTGTATGTATAATTTATTTTCATATTTTTTGCCAGTCATATATACGCGATATGGGTATCAAATGAAAGAAGAGAATATCTGTTAAGAATTCTTCAAATTTCAGGCTTCTCTATATGTATTAGTTTGGTATTAACAACCATTTCAAGTTGTCCCTCTTAGTTTATTCATGTTTTACTATTTTTGAGGGGAAAACCTTTTAAGTTTTAATAACTTATTTTCATATTTTTGGGAGTCATACATAGGCGATATGGGTATCAAATGAAATAAGAG
Source organism: Polietes domitor (assembly GCA_947397865.1). Classification (NCBI taxonomy): domain Eukaryota; kingdom Metazoa; phylum Arthropoda; class Insecta; order Diptera; family Muscidae; genus Polietes; species Polietes domitor. The sequence goes on from OX377619.1 coordinate 178,516,646, forward strand.
AATATCTGTTAAAAATACTTCAAATTTCAGGCTTCTATCTTTATTAGTTGAGCATTAACAACCCTTTCAAAATGACCCTCTTAGATTATTCATGTTTTACTATTTTTAGAGAGGAAAACTTTTTAAGTTTTAATAATTTATTTTCATATTTTTGGGAGTCATACATAGGCGATATGGGTATCAAATGAAAGAAGAGAATATCTGTTAAAAATACTTCAAATTTCAGGCTTCTATCTTTACTAGTTGAGCATTAATAACCCTTTCAAAATGACCCTCTTAGATTATTTATATATTACTATTTTTAAGGGGAGAAAATTCTTTTATGTTTTAATAATTTATTTTCGTACTTTTGCGACTCATATAAAGGAGATTTGGGTATCAAATGAAAGAAGAGAATATCTGTTAAAAATACTTTAAATATCATGTTTCTACCTGTATTAGTTTAGCATTAACAAACATTTCAAATTGACCTATTAGTTTATTTATGTTTTACTTTTTAAGGTGGGAATTTTTTTAAGTTTTAATAATTTATTTTCGTAATTTTGCGAGTCATACATACGCGATATGAGTACATAGGCGATATGGGTATCAAATGAAAGAAGGGAATATCTGTTAAAAATACTTCAAATTGCATGCCTCTCTATCTGTATTAATTTAGCATTAACAACCATTTCAAAATGTCTTTCTTAGTTCATTCATGTTTTACTTTTTGTGAGAATTTTTTTTTAAGTTTTAATAATTTATCTTTGCTTTTTTAAGATTTAATAATTTATCTTCGCACTTTTACGTGGCATACATAGGCGATATGAGTATCAAACGAAAGAAGAGAATATATGTTAAAAATACCTAAAAATTCAGGCTTCTATTTCTGTATTAGTTTTATATTAACAACTATTTCAAATTGTTGCTCTCATGAATAAACTACATGTTTTACTTTTTAAGGGGGGAAACTTCAAATGGCTATTGACGCTAAAGAATTACAGATAGAAGCATGCAAATTAAAGTGTTTTTACAAGATATTCGTCTCTTTCATTTGATATCCATATCGTCCATATACACACTTTGTCCATATACGACAAATAATACAATGATTGCTCTCATAAAATTTTTACCGGAGAATACCTTTAAAAGAATCACTTTATATATAATGCGAACCCTACTGAGCTCAAGGTCAGCTTTTGTCTTAGTCTTGTCGCTATTTCTTTAATATTCTCTAGATATTCCGGATTGTTGGTATAGGGTGGGTCATTTAAAATTTTAAATTAGAATCGGCTATAAAAAAATACAGATTATTTTTTCAAATTTCTGGTTTTATTGGAAATGTTGAAGACTGTCATTTAATAATGGAACACAATATCATTCATATGACTACCACGACTGGATCGGCAGTACCTCATCCGATCTAGACAGTTTTTCAGTACAGTCCAAAATCACCACTAAACAGTGACTCGTTGTCGGCTAGTCACGCGCGTGGTTTCTGTGAACCCCATATGCGGCAATTTTGCTTATTGACATAGCCACCGAGATGAAAATGAGCTTCATCTGAAAACAGGAACATTTTCCACGTAAATTTCTTACAGTTTGCGCTAAAGACTCACTACTTTGGAAGTAAGTTTTTAATATTTCCCAATTTTGTTGGTGTATATGCGTCACATTATGCAAGTTAGTCAAACACAAACCAGAAAATAAAAATTATCATCAAATTTAAAATGTAAAATGGCCCACCCTGTAAAATCCACTTGTAATACGGAAGATATAAACAATAATACAAAGTTCTAAAATATAATATATAAGTTAGTTCAAGAATACCCTGTATAAATAAATATTTCTTATTTAAGCTTATCGTCTACCTTTTTCTTGTTTTTTGTCCGTCCTATCCTATATATCTTCATTATTTATTTGTAATGCATTACATCTCAATGATGCCATATGATGATCATCACCTCAAATCTCCAATTGTGTACAACCGGTTAATAAAAACTAATTGAAAATTATGTGTCTTTACAAACCCCCCGATTGGACATGGCGGAACCTCAGACCGATCGACCGACCAACCTCCTACAATTTATTTTATTTCTTTCGATTTTTCATTATTAATTTATAACCAAGCCAACCACATCAGAGGAACTGCGCCACATCAGCGTCCACGTCCGAACGACCAAAACGAAACATGAACCATCACCACCTAAAACGCCACAAAAAACAAAAACGAAATTTAATTGGCGCCTTGGCGCGTGTAACACTAGGCGTTATTAATAGAAAATCAAATGTTGCATCAACCACAATTTTCGCCTACTTTCGTTTTATTGATACCGGCGGTGAGCCACAACAAATGAAGTAAAACTTGTAGAGAAGAGATCGCAGACAAACAAGGCATTGCCTGGTTTTTTATGTTTCTTTCTTTCTTCTTGAGAGTTGCATTGGGCGCATCCCAAGTAAGGCAGCAGAGTGAACAAACTCTCTAAAAATATAAATAACACAGTGGCCTGAATTTGGAGCAACTTGGCTTGTGCCTTCCGCTGGTGGTGGTGCTGGTGGTTTGAGGTAAACAACCAGCCAATTCTTAATGTCTTTTCGAATGGCCCGCTCCGTCCTTACACAGCTCCTCACATCTCTCATACTCGTCTTGTAACAAGTGCCAAATATAGCATTCCATCAGTCTCCCCAGCCTCAGCCTCCATTCATCCGTCCAGCCATACCCATATCCCATATATCGCATTATTGAAAATGTTAAATATTTTCCGCATTCTTTTCTTTGGAAACGCGAGGAAGAAAAAAAACAACAATAACAAAACTTTATTAAACGATAAAATTGTAAACAAAATAACACATCAACGCGCTCCCAACAAGATATTAACAACAACAGCCAACAAATCCAAATGTAAACGAAGAGTTCACTGAAGATTCTTATGTGTTTCGCTTGGCTTGTGCTCATGTGCCGGGGGAGATTACACTCAGCGCAAAAAGTCTGATGGTTAGATTTTAATCAGTCCAATATAAATAAAAATAAAAATAAAAATAAAAATAAAAATAAAAATAAAAATAAAAATAAAAATAAAAATAAAAATAAAAATAAAAATAAAAATAAAAATAAAAATAAAAATAAAAATAAAAATAAAAATAAAAATAAAAATAAAAATAAAAATAAAAATAAAAATAAAAATAAAAATAAAAATAAAAATAAAAATAAAAATAAAAATAAAAATAAAAATAAAAATAAAAATAAAAATAAAAATAAAAATAAAAATAAAAATAAAAATAAAAATAAAAATAAAAATAAAAATAAAAATAAAAATAAAAATAAAAATAAAAATAAAAATAAAAATAAAAATAAAAATAAAAATAAAAATAAAAATAAAAATAAAAATAAAAATAAAAATAAAAATAAAAATAAAAATAAAAATAAAAATAAAAATAAAAATAAAAATAAAAATAAAAATAAAAATAAAAATAAAAATAAAAATAAAAATAAAAATAAAAATAAAAATAAAAATAAAAATAAAAATAAAAATAAAAATAAAAATAAAAATAAAAATAAAAATAAAAATAAAAATAAAAATAAAAATAAAAATAAAAATAAAAATAAAAATAAAAATAAAAATAAAAATAAAAATAAAATTAAAATTAAAATTAAAATTAAAATTAAAATTAAAATTAAAATTAAAATTAAAATTAAAATTAAAATTAAAATTAAAATTAAAAATAAAAATAAAATTAAAAATAAAAATAAAAATAAAAATAAAAATAAAAATAAAAATAAAAATAAAAATAAAAATAAAAATAAAAATAAAAATAAAAATAAAAATAAAAATAAAAATAAAAATAAAAATAAAAATAAAAATAAAAATAAAAATAAAAATAAAAATAAAAATAAAAATAAAAATAAAAATAAAAATAAAAATAAAAATAAAAATAAAAATAAAAATAAAAATAAAAATAAAAATAAAAATAAAAATAAAAATAAAAATAAAAATAAAAATAAAAATAAAAATAAAAATAAAAATAAAAATAAAAATAAAAATAAAAATAAAAAAATAAAATAATTAATTAATTAATTTAATAATTTAATAATTTACACTTCCCTATTAATTTAGAGTCTACTACTTTATTGACTGTTATTTAAATAATATAGTATTCATAATTGTTTTCAAATGGCATCCAACATGCCTTGGAATGCAATACTTTTACAGTTTTATATTATTCAGAACGATCGCTTAATACCAGGTATTATAATTGTTTCTCATATATTACAATAAACCCTAGAGCACTCAGATCAGCCCTGTTGCAGACTCGAGTCAACAATATAATTGTGGACGCCATTTTGAGTCTTATGACCAATAATCCTTGGCGAACATCTCAATGAATTTCCTTTATCGTTCACAAGTCATTGCAAGAAATAAGCTTACCTTGTTCTATTCGATTTATTTTACTGACTTATTCTATAGGCTTTAAGCTTGTTTAATTGTTAGAATTGATTAAAAATAATAAGGGCAGTTACATTTACCCACATACTTCACACGATTATTTATCTATCTATTCATGTCCTCTCTTCCGAGATCTATTATTGCATCAAGAATATAATATATACTGAGTTTTATATGACTCACCAAGAAAAAAACTACCAAAAGCTCTATATATACTATTAAAGTGACAAATATGTAACATCTATACACCCAACCATCAATCCTAATGTAACTTGCCAGCTCACCTCCTCAAGCGACTGTACGAATCACTCAGACATTTCGCAGGGAGTTTCCTCTAAATGCCAAGTGAGCGCCGACGCTCGACGGCGTTTAGAATTTATCTTTATAGGATACTTCATGGGAAGCAATCACTGGATCACAGTCGAATTGATCTCGAACTAAATCTGAAGACAAAAAACTAAGAGATATCGAAACCAGCGCCTTTTTAGTGGACATTTGGCTCATTATTTCGAGTTCCATGTCATCCCATTCTCGCTTCAAAAGATGAACGGTATAACGAGACCGTCTGACCCAAAGCCACACCAAATGGAATCAGTGTTGCCGTTTTGGGCTTTTCCTACCAAAATTGGTAGGTTATTTTTCGTTTGGTAGGATGGTAGACAAAACCTTATATTGGTAGGTTTTGTTGATTTTTTATTACAAGAATAAAAAAATAGGTATTAAAAAATAATATCAGCGTCAGGCCAGTTTTCGAATAAGTATATGAATGACAAAATATGGAGCAGAATAAAAGACGCCACCTTCAGACGTGGACAACATTTGACGTTGAATACTAAATAAATTTAATTTTGTTTAATTTTGCAATTTCTCCTAATAAATGGTTGTCATAGCTTTAGGAATATAATCCATTAAAGTGGTTAAATTTTCGAATTTTTATATTGAAGTTCTAGCCATGCAATTTTAAAGCGATTATTTCTAAGGAATGGAAACAGCCTTTCAAAACATGTTTAAGAGTTTTGATGTTTTAAAAACCATAGAAATACAGTTTCCCCACAGTTGGTAATTTATACCAACTGAGACAAGAGAATTATAATTTATATTTAGGCCAAATTGTGAGATAAACTCGACTTAGTTTGGCAGACGTATCCGGAGAAAATATTCTACGCTGTGACGTTAATATATTAAAAACATTAAAAACATTAAAAACCCACGTGCTTACGTGTTTGAAGTTGGGCAAAATTAAGAAAAAAAAATCACAAATTCCAAATATCTATGGAGAGTTTTTTATTTGTAAGATTCTTTTGCTATAACTTTATATTATGAATTTAGTTTGAAATAAATACACGGCCGTAGAGGAACTTTCAATTCCCTTCTAAATTACAAGTTTCATGCTTTGGGAAGATAACTTCCTTAAAGAGTATGTTTGACAAATATATTTTCTGTTTTTTGCATTTAGGCTGTTTCCAGTCGAAATCAATTTTGTATTACTTTTCACTTGGAAAGACAATACTTGAAGAATTTATTTCATTTTAGCACTCAATTTCTTTGTTCGTCGGTTTTTGCTAAACCTATATATTTACGTACGTATTTCATATAATATTGACAGTGTAAATTAAACATATATTAAAAACTAATTTTTATAGTTAAATTTTTTTGGTAGGTTCTACACGATTTTGGTAGTTTTTTTTTTAGAAAATTTTGGTAGGAAAATATTCCTCTCAGTGGCAACACTGAATGGAATTGAGACTTGGATTGCTCTCTCTCTCTTCCTCTCTCTCCCACAAACGCGACAATTTTGTTTGTTCACGAAGCCGTTAAAGCAAAAATGTACCTCTACTTCGGAGCTCAATCTGCAAATAGAATCCAGTTTTTTTCGTTTTATTTTTTATTTTTAAAATTTTATTATTTTATTTTACCAAATTTCATTATGTTGAGGTGCAGAGGATTGAATTTGATTCTATACTCCCAGCAATTGCAACAATGTTCTCAATTGACGGTGTGTTTCGGCATCGCACTTGAGGGTCTGCTCGGTCAACAACCGAACCGTTCTGTTTGATTTTCGCGACAGTTCGTTGATTTGTGCGGGCGATCACTTCTGTAGTATACATTGCGTAACTCGGGTAAAGTTTGGAGAGCAGCGAATTATAATTTTTAGGTGCTTCTAAAAGTATTTTCTTCTTCGAAGGAAGGAAATATACATACTTTGACCATATAAATATTTCATATCCTGTGTGGGGATAACTCATCAGTGGAACTTTGTGTTAAGAGTGCTTGCGTTACCATGTTGTCATCAGCCGTATATATATTTACAATTACATATATATATTCGAAACCCTCACCACTTTGGCCATATACGTTTTTCATATCCTGTGTGGGGATAACTCATCAGTGGAAATTTGGTGAAGAGTGCTTGCGTTACCATGTTGTCATCAGCCGTATATATATTCACATCCACATATACACCCGAAACCCTCCCCACAAGGCGTTTTGAAACCTTTCAAATTACTAATTGTCTATCGGATGATGGGATTTCAGCACGATGTAGTAGTTCCTCTCCATGAACTTATTAGAGAACCACAACAACAATGAGTGGTGAAAATTCTTGGAGTTGCATTTGTTTATTAAATATCCCTATCACATCTCTATCACCACACTTTCACTATCATGGTGCGGGGTGTAGAACGTCCGCTCAGCGATCATGCAACCCAGGTTCAAGACCGGTTGGGCCAAAGACCAAGTGTCGAAGATGATACACATTTCGTTTCAACCTTCCCTAATTCAATTCATAGTTTGTGTTGATTCATTTTCAGATGTTTTTGAATGTAGTACATTCGAATTCCAGCTATTTCGCTATTTTTTGTTTGGCATGAATGCTGTGGTGCGTCGTTTTAGAATGACAAACGTCATAAAATGACAGTATTGCCACTTACGTCGTCAGGGAAGCAATAAACCTTCAAAGTTCAGACCGGTAGAGAAAAGCCTTTAATAGTCCATAGGTTCCCATCTCCCGTGGTATTCTCCACTTGTTTTGCAAATTGTCTCTAATTTGATAATTACTGTGATCTACTTAAATCAACAACCTTCTAGATAGATTCTACAACTTTGCTAACTGTTATACATTGCGTTATACAACCTCTACAATATTCATATTAATTAAATATTTCTGCTCTCTTAACTGATTATAACATTGGCGGGAAAATCCAATCAAATTTTCTGCGGGGGCAAATGGTAATGTCGATTTTATTACTGTCACTTAATGCAGTTAAATATTATTATTATTATGATTATTAATATTGTAGTACTACGTACTTATGCCTCATCACAATGCTTTGCTGCCATTTAATTACTGAACTTTAATTGTTACCAATTAATTAACGTTCAAACAGCGGAACAATAACTAGTGTGATGACGGTGGGTAATTATAAAGAAAAAAGCACTTTCATAGTGAATCTGACACATACTTTTCTTGGTGAGTGTATCACTCGCCCGCTCATCACTGGCGAAGGACCAGCACTTCATACCGACAACCTCCCTCCCCACTGCTCTGCTTACATTTCAGCAAGTTTTCAATATATATTTTATCAGAATTTGTGTTTATTTATGATGCCATTATTATGTATAAACAAATTCATTGTTCATATAACTTGAGGGTGGAAAAACTACGTGCTAACCATTTTGTGTTGTTTTCCATTCCATTCCGAGCACATACTGTGCTGAAAGTATTTTTTTTTGTTTTTCGGTTTTGGTTACGGTTTGAGTTTGTGGTTTTGTTGTTTTCCTGCTGCATGCAATCTCTATCAGTGTTTTTTTTTCTTCATTTTCCATTTCTATATTATCTGTGATGTTCCAGTCAAGGTCACTAATGGTCCGTCCGTTCCTCATTCCCTAGTTCTCTCCCCAGTTCGCTCTGGGTTCGGAAAACTTCATTAAATATTAATCAAATAAAAACACTTGTCGTGTAACTCAAATGTTGTTAACATGTTGGCTGGCAAGCAACATCCTTCGGGTTGTTAGTATTTTTGTTAAATGTTTAATGACTGCAGCAATGCTGCTATCCATATGTGGAGGTGAAACAAGTTGCCAGATAGTTTGCTAAAAAACTTTCCCAAATAAAAATAAAACCAAGTGTCCAAAGTAATTACAGAAAACGATTGCAATTTCAATTACATCTCTTAAATGACGCCCAACGTCAGGAGAAATACGGACAAATCTGACAAACTCATTCTCTTCAAGGCAACAAACAAATCCATTGATTAAAATTCCCTTTGGGGGAATTTTGTCGGCAAAAAAAATCCATTAAAATTAAATAAGAGACATAGAGTGGCGCCCAACGTGGGGTGAAATACAGAAAAATCGGAAAATCAATGTAACAAACATTAAATAACGCTATAAAGGCAAGAATATTTGTTCTCTTTTAGCTGAACATTATTGGAAATCGGTATAGAATTACCAAGACCTAAAGGAAAAAATTAATAAATAATTTCTTGTTAAAAATACTCAGATTGCTACTGATATTTTAATTATATATAGTATATCTACAGTTTTCTTTTGTTCGGCGACCTATAGTGAAATTTAACGTAGAATATTTTTTCCATTCACACCAACCCTCTAAACTTTTATTTTGTGGTACATTTTAGCAGCAATTTGGAAAAAGTCCGAAATTAACCCTAAAATGAATTTCATGTTTTGACTTATTTTCGTCATTTAAGTTAAGTTTTAGGTCTTGGTGTATTCAGTGAGTTGTGGAAGAATTGTATGGCAAATATTTTTGTAGAACATTTTGACCCTTTAAACCCCCCGTTTTAGGGATATTTTTTTATACCTTTGCTCAAAAGAGACCTAAAAGACCTCTATGCTGAGGAGCTAGAGGGTTAGAATGTTCCACAAAAATGTTGCTAGTAATGTTTTAAGTAATATTGTTGAACACATGATATACTTAAAATGTAAGGATCATAAAGTTTTCTACGCCGATTCAACAAAAAAATGTACAAAATGAGGAAATATTGATGCCTCCCTAAATCGACCCCACTTTTGCACAAAAAGGATCTAAAAGACCCCTATATTGAGGAGCTAGAGGGTTAAAATGTTCCACAAAGATGTCCCATGTAGTGTTTTAAGTAATATTGCTGAACACATCCTATACTTAAAATATAAGGATCACATAGTTTTCTATGTCGATTAATCATAAGAATGTGCAAAAAGGGGAAAATAATGATCGACCTCCCTTTTGTACAAAAGGGACCAGAAAGTCCCCAATTTTGAGGAGCTTGAGGGTAAAGTGTTCTACAAAAATGTAATATTGCTATATACATCATATACTTAAAATGTAAGGATCACAAGTTTTTCTTTGCCACTTCATCAAAAGAATGTGCAAAAAAGGGAAAATATTGAACGATATCCCTTTTTGAACAAAAGGAACCGAAAAGACCCCTATATTTAGGAGCTACAGGGTTAATATGTTCCACAATAATATCGTTCATAGTGTTTTAAATAATATTGCTGAATACATGATATACTCAAAATATAAGGATCACGTGAATTCCTAAACCGCTTCATCATAGGAATATGGAAAATAGGGAAATATTGACCTCTCCCTCTAAAATGACCTGCATATGTAAACTTTGAAAACGCCGGTACACATATATTGTTTTTTACCCCGTTTATCAGAATCAGTTGCCAGAACCTCGTTTTTTTGGATAGCATATCACAAAATAGCGCCCAACGTAAGTCTAATCAGTAGTATGATTGTTATAATGAACTACTTTAGTTTAAATATGAATAATATCTGTATTAAACGGTGAAGATAATTACAGATATTTACTGATTATTTTTTTGTTATTTTTACTCTTGTGAAGAATTGGCGCCCAACGTAGAGAGGCGAACTCTCACCATGAAAAAAAAAACACATGAAAATTACTATAAACATCCAGTAATTCGAACCTAAGACAAGCATCAACATTTATATTTAAAGTGCATTCAAGGGTCTATTAATTCCGGAAAAAATTGGACAAAATGCAACATAAAAAAATGCATGGGAAGACATGATTTTTAGGGGTGTTTTCAGGAGCGTTTAGTTCACAGACGACTTTATCTAAGAACGAAATATTTTGCAAATCTTCAATAAACAATCCAAACTTTATTTTGGTGGGGTGATTGGAAATTGTTTTTCCATTTGTACGGACCGCCACCAAGTCTAATATACATATGAAAGAATATACCGCTTAAGTAGAACATATTTAAGAAGGTTTTCCTTCTGATCTGACTCAATCAATTTCTCATCGCTTTGATTCTGCCAAAAGTCGCCCCTTACCAAATAAATGTTCACATATATTCGATATGTTATTATTGTTTTCTTATGTGGTAGCAGAAATGGCGCCCAACATAGGGCTTAGCTGATTTAAGTGCATATTAATGCTGACAAACTCTATCTTGTCTTTGATGGTTTTGGCCCTTTTGCGTCCAACATAGGACTTAGTTGATTTAAGTGACAATCTCTATTTTGCATCATGGCTTTGATCCATTGGCTCCCAACGTAGGGCTTATTTAATGCTGGCAACCCCTCTGTCTTATTTCATAGCTTTGATTCTTTGGCGCCCAACGTAGGACTTAGTTGATTTAACCCTATTTTAATGCTGCAGCTCTCTTTATTGTCTCACCACTTTATTCTCCCCCGCATATAATCTGAATGGATTCAGATTTATTGTAAATGTTATTCCACCCCTTTTTATTGGTCCTTTAAAATGTCTAATTTTGTTTACATACTTTTCCGAAGATTTGTTATGCCAGAGATTGCAAATTTCCCATTTCTCATTGTTACTTCGTTATTTATGGCAACTCCCATTTATTCCCTTGACCATTTGACCACTTGACTTATTGATAATTCAATATAGAACAGTTACACATTTTGTAGTAGCAGATTGTGTTCGTGGATAAAAGTCGATTATATAGCAAAGCCATGAGCGCACCAACACCAATTCAATGTGAGCCCTTAAATATTAATGAAATGCCGTAACCTAACCGGAGGAGGCTGGCTGCCTCTTGGTTGGCAATGGCGATAATATCCTCTTGAACATAAATAATTTGATTTTACAAATTCAGCCTTAAAGCTGCCATATACTCAACTAAAGATATTTCTGCTTTCAGAGCCTAAAGGTATGCTACACATTTTCGTTTTCTTTCTTTCCTTTTTCTTTTCTATTTTCCCCATTTCTTTGCTATTGAGCATGAGTAGTAGTAGCAGAAAAGAAGGAGGTCACGTTTTATGAGCTTGCTGATGTTGTTGATGAGATATATATGTATATATTATGAATTTATTAAGAAATCTTAGTTAGACATAGTGGTAGTATGAATAGAGTATATGTATGTATATTGGGTAAACCTATAGGGTAGGCAATGGTTTTTGAAAATTTTGCAATTTATGAAAACTTGTAATGAATTTGTGAATGAATGGGGGTGTTGGAATTGTTAGATTTTTTTTGCCATAAAATCATATGGTTAAGCCTTAAAATTATGCTTTGCTTTGTAAACATTTAAAGAATTTTGGTTTTTTGCTGGTGTCTTGCCTAGTGTAACATAAATTAAGCCTTTAGGCGGCGGAATGGCTCTGTTGTGCTTACACATAGTGATTGTTTAAGCCTTAAATTATGCTTTTCCCCAGTATAATGTGATGTGTACATTTAATATGCAAATTGCCAAGAACCCTAAACAATTTGGCAACTATTGAAATATCTACCCCATTTTATCGATGCTAAAATTGTCTGCCGCCGCACAGTGTATTAGCAGCGGCAAAAACTCCCAAAACCTCAGGCGCCCAAATCTCGACTTTAATGATTGAATTTTGCAAAAAAACATTCGAATTAATAAGCAAATTCAAAAAGATGTTTTAAATATCGAGGCTAAATTTAGCTGCAAATGCATTTAAAGTTCATAATAGTTGAAAATGTTTCAAAAAAAAAAAAAGGTTATTTTACTGGGATGTATCTTGGAATCCATGTATCCTATTGACATTTCGTTTAGTTCGTAGAAACTAGGAGCTCTTGAGGTGTTTTTTTGCCTTTAAAAAAGTGTAATTACGTTTTTGCTTTCCTTTTCAGACAGAGATTTACCTGAAGGTTGTATTTATTTGGTATTATTAATTTTCTACAGAATAAACTATATTCGCGAGGCCGGCCGATGCCTCGGCATTCGCAAATATTTTTCAACTATTGTCTTATTTATTCATTTTAAAAAGAATATTCTGCTTATAGCTGCCAACATCGATTTAATTACTGAAATGGTAAAACCCTCTAAGCCAAAAATGAAGCAATACTTTCTAGGTTGTTCTCTGTTAATGTATTTTTTGGAAATTTTTTAAAGCATACTTTAGGGATGTCAGGTTTTATGGCATGCGATTAAATTATTATTTAAATTATTAAATTATTTATAAAGTTATAATAGCCGATTAAAAAATAAAATTATTTTTATCAAAAATTTTGAAAATTGTAAAAAAAATCCTAAAAAAATATTTATGCTTTGGGCGTGGCACTGACAATTTTCATTTAATTGTGGACTCAAATGAAATCACTACTAATGATTTGTATTAACATATATATTAAAATATGAAATATATGAGGTTTTTTCACTTTATGTTAAATGGGAGGTAGATGTGGTTTTGGGGATTGAAAAAAAAAATTTTTTTGATCTAATTTATTCTTTTTAAAAAGAATATTCTGCTTATAGCTGCAAACATGGATTTAATTACTGAAATGGTAAAACCTTCTAAGCAATACTTTCTTCGTTGTTCTCTGTTAATGCATTTTGGAAAAATTATTTAAAGCATACTTTAGGGATGTAAGGTTTTATGGCATGCGAGCGCATGTAAATATTGGGTCGATATTAATCTTAAGTTACTTATAAAAATATAGTCATTGATTAAAAAATAAACTAATTTTTATCAAAAAATTTGGAAAATCATAAAAAACTAAAAAATGTATTTGTACATTAAGCGCGGCACTGACAATTTTCATTTAATTGTGGACTCAAATGAAATCACTGGCAATGATTTGTATTAACATATATTTTAAAATAAGAAATTTATGAGGTTTTTTCCTTTTATGTTAAATGGGAAGTAGGCGTGGTTGTGGGCGGATTTTAATAAAAAACTTGTTTTTGATCTAATTTGACGATATGTGTAATGTGTAAGAAATTTCAAGATCCCTAGCTCTATTCTATCTAATCTTTGCAGCAGCTAGTATGAAAATATTCCGCGCACAGTGGTTCAGATTCAAAATCCATCGGCCAAAATTCAATAACTTTTGTTCTAGAGACATTTTTGAATTCTGTAAAAAACCAAAATTAGACAAGGACCCAAGGATTATTTTGAGATATTAACATTAAAATTAGGGAAATCGGCTATATTTTAGAAATCGACCAAAAATTTACTACTTTTCGTATTTTTTGATTTTAAAGAAAATTAATTTTTTTATTTTTTTGTTTTTATGTTTTTGACCATATTTTAACGTATTTGTTTATAATGCGAAGAAAAATTTTTATATATTTTTTTTTGTATCACAGATTTTTACGTTTTTCAGATTTTGAAAATTAAAAAAAAAAGTAATTTTATTTTTGACTTTGTCGAACTGTTTCTTAAACATTTAAAGAGATTTTTTTATTAGAAATTGCGTTTTCTTAGCCTTATTATGACGTCAAAACTATGTTTGTGCCAAATATAGTTTGTTTGTAACAAATATTTAAAAAAAACTCTTTTTAAACAAATGTCTGTCTTTGGACCAACACATTTAGAATGAGGATAAAGGAAATTTAGTCATGGAAATTTACTCATTTGAGTTCGAAAAAAAAGAAATTACGCTTTTTTCAAATTTCAAAATCTTGAAAAGGTGAAAATCTGTAATACAAAAAAATCAATTTTTTTCACCGCATTATAAACAAATATGTAAAAATATGTTAAAAACAAAAAAATAAAAAAATAAAGATTTTAATTTTCTTTAAAATCGAAGAATACGAAAAGTAGTCAATTTTGGATCGATTTCTAAAATATATCCGATTTCCTTAATTTTAATGTTAATATCTCAAAATCTCACGATTTTCTCTAGAAAATCTTGAGGTTCCTACCCTTGAGTTTCTCTAGGCTCTCCTCTTGAGATTCTCATCACGGTTTTTTCTACTCATGATCTTGGGTTTCTCCTCATAATTTTCTCTAATCTTAATACCTCAAAATAATCCTTGGGTCCTTGTCTAATTTTGGTTTTTTACAGAATTCAAAAATGTCTACTAGAACAAAAGTTATGGAATTTTGACCTATGGATTTTTATTCTGGACCACTGTGCGCCGCCTAGAAGCATACCCCATAGTTTGTGTTTGTTGCTTAATACGCACACAGCAAATGTTTTGATAAACATTTCACTTTGATGTGATTGATCATTTTTAGTGCTGCCATCAGTTACGGGCGATAAGGCTGTTTGTCAACAAGTTTTTTTTTTATGGCTGGTTTGGGAGCTGTCATTTTATTTGCCATGTTGTTAAACCCTAAATGTAGGTCATGTATTAAATGACAAACAATTTGAAATACAAGTTTGACAGCTTCTCGCCAAACACATTTTATTATTTACGGTCTTTATTTTAGGCTCCTTGAGTAGTCTAAGTCTACTCCCTTCCCACAACGTCTGCTACAACATACATCTGCTGCTATTCCCACACATTCGCGGGAGAAAACTATACGGCGCGCTCTCTCTCCAGCCTGCCACTCACACTTTCTCTAATTATTTATCTTTCTACTAACTACTCCCTTATGTATGCTTTAAACTCTTTGCCCCTCATTTACGCCTTTCGCTTATGCTTTGAATTTGTGCATAATTTTCTCTCAATTTGTGTGTGTGAGTAACAAAGAACTTATGTGGGCCAAAAATTACATAAAACTATTGCACATGGCAAACTTTGCACGTTCTGGAAAAAATCATCCCAACTCGTATGGGTTTATTAGGGTTTATAGGGTTTTTTATTGGATTCATATTATTTCAAACAGAAGAAAAAATAGTGGAAACTGGCGCCAAATATAAAGTCACAAGGTAGTATACTTGAAAAAAATTCTAGGAAGGCTCGAAGAAAGCACCTTGGACTGAGTGAACAGCATGATTGAAAATTTTGCCTAATATTCAGTCTTTTCCATTGTCCAAAAGTAGCCCATTATAAAATAAATATTTACTTTTATAATTATTTCTTTTTCTCTAGGAAATCTTGAGGTTCGTTCTCATGAGTTGCTCTAGCAAATCTTCAGGTTCCTCCTCGTGAGTTTCTCTAAAAAATCTTGAAGTTCCTCCCCTTAAGTTTCCCTAGGAAATCTTGAGGTTTCTCCTCATGATTTCTAACAGAAAATGATTTTCATGATTTTCTCTAAGAAATCTTGAGGCTCCTCGTCATGATTTTCTCTAGGAAATCCTGAGGTTTCTCCTCATGATTTTCTCTAGGAAATCTTGAGGTTTCTCCTCTTAATTTTCTCTAGGAAATCCTGAGGTGTCTCCTCATGATTTTCTCTAGGAAATCTTGAGGTCTCTCCTCATGATTCTCTCTAAGAAAACTTGAGGTTTCTCCTCATGATTTTCTCTAGGAAATCTTGAGTTTTCTCCTCATGATTTTCTCTACGAAATCTTGAGGTTTTTCCTCTTAATTTTCTCTAGAAAATTTTGAGGTTTCTCCTCCTGATTTTCCGTAGGAAATCTTGAAGTTTCTCCTCACAATTTTATCTAGGAAATCTTGAGGTTTCTCCTCTTGATTTTCTCTTGGAAATCTTAAGGTTTTTCATCTTAATTTTCTCTAGAAAAATTTGAGGTTTCTCGTCCTGATTTTCTGTAGGTAATCGTGATGTATCCTCTGGTGATTTTTCTCTAGGAAATCTAGAAGTTTCATCTCATGATTTTGTCTAGTAAATCTTAATGTATCTCCTCATGTTTTTCCCCAGGAAATCCTGAGGTTTCTCTTCATGATATTCTCTAGGAAATCTTGTGGATTGTCCTCATGATTACCTCTACAAGATCTTGAGGATTCTTTTCATGTTTTTCTCTCCGAAATCTTGTAGTTTCTCCTCAAGATTTCCTCTAGAAAATCTTAAGGTTTCCCTCATGATTTTCTCTAGGAAATCTTGAAGTTTCTTCTCATGTTTTTCGCTTGAAAATCATGAGGTTTCTCTTAGGTCTTCTCCTTATGATTTTCTTTAGGAAATCTTGAGGTTTTTTTCATGATTTTCTCTAGAAAATCTTAAAGATTTCTCCTCATGATTTTCCCTAGGAAATCTTGAGGTTTCTCCTCATGATTTTCTCTAGGAAATTTCGAGGTTTCTCCTCATGATTTTCTCTAGGAAATCTTGAGGTTTCTCCTCATGATTTTCTCTAGGAAAGCTTGAGGTTTCTCCTCATGATTTTCTCTAGGAAATCTTGAGGTTTCTCCTCATGATTTTCTCTAGGAAATCTTGAGGTTTCTCCTCATGATTTTCTCTAGGAAATCTTGAGGTTTCTCCTCATGATTTTCTCTAGGAAATCTTGAGGTTTCTCCTCATGATTTTCTCTAGGAAATCTTGAGGATTCTCCTTATGGATTTCACTAAGAAATCTTGAGATTTCGTCTGTTGAATTCCTCTCGGAAATCTCGAAGTTTCTCCTCTTGATTTTCTCTACACCCTAATGTACATTCTTCAATAGGTTTCCCATTTAAACTTTAGCATACTTTTCGGAGTTGTATAATAATCTGGCCAGTGATTTACATTCACACCACCACGGCATCCATTACGTTTGTGTAGAATTTGTATGTGGGGAGGGAAATTTTGTTACATGAGATAAGTTTGACCTGCTTTTCAAAGCAAACATGCCAGCATTTTTCTATGCCCTCCCCCACACACATCATCTTTGGCTGTTTAACCAGACCCTAAGGATTCCAACATGCTGCGCTTGTTAGGTAGGTGGGTAGGTAGTAAATGCCGAAATCCTTGCAATTCTGGTCTTTTCCTTTTTTGATTTTCTTGTGGTGGCGTCGCCTAACAAAGGAACACATACGACGCCACAAATTCCTTTTCTCAGATGCGCTTTTTGTGTGTAGGCGTGTTGTCTTCCGCGTTACGCTGGCATACTTACAGGGGAGCGGTTTCGCCTGTTGTGTATGCTATACAAACGCAATTCGAATGCATTTCGACTTTCCCACAATGTGGTGTAGCTGTGTAGGCGGCATAGTGGCCTGGGGTGGGTGTGTATATAGACAAAGCTCAGCCCGGATATTGTGAGCATGTTTTCCTTTAGGCATCTGCTTTCCAGCAAGAAAACGAACACAATTTCTTCTTTGTTCTATCCTCACATAAAGAGATAGTTTTCATTGCATATTTTTAGCGATGTGGTTGGTATTCATGTGGCTTTCGACACAAACTCTTGGAATTATGCGATGTTGTCTTCCCGGAATTGTAATACAGGTATTTTTGTCTTTGAAGTTAAAGGCACAGAAATTCCTCGAAATGTAAATTGTGATTGGCTTTGTCAAAATGTTGGCATACTCCAGGGCATATTTAACTATTAAATATTGATGAAGTTCTCGGAATTGTAATTATTAGATGTGATTCTTGTGCAACGAACAAATTCCTGACATGTGAATAGGAATTTGGAAATTTTAGGAATTAGCACAAATATTAAGAAGGTATTCTCAGAAATCTAGAGGTTTATCCTCCTGATTCTTTCTAGGAAACTTTGAAGTTTCTCCTCATGATTCTCTCTAGGAAATCTTGAAGTTCCTCCCCACAAGTTTCTCTAGGAAATCTTGAGGTTTCTACACATGATTTTGGTGGGATTTCCTCTTGAAAATCAGGTGGTTCCTCCTCATGTTTGTCTACTGGAAATCCTGATGTTCACCTCATGTTTGTTTAAAGGAAATCTTGAGGTTTGTCCTCATGAGTTTCTGTAGGAAATCTTCAGGTTCCTTCTCGTGAGTTTCTGTAGTAAATCATTGAGGTTCCTCCTCATGATTTTCTCTAGGAAATCTTAAGGTTTCTTCTCACGATTTTCTGTAGAAAATTTTGAGGTTCCTACCCTTGAGTTTTTCTAGGCTCTCCTCTTGAGATTCTCATCACGGTTTTTTCTACTCATTATCTTGAGGTTTCTCCTCATAATTTTCTCTACAAAATCTTGAGGTTTGTCCTCATGATTCCCCTAGGAAATCTTGAGGTTCCTCCACGTAAGTTTCTCTAGGAAATCTTGAGGTTCCTCCACGTAAGTTCTCTAGGAAATCTTGAGGTTTCTCATCTTCAGTTTATCTGGAAAATATTGAGGTTCTATTCATGATTTTCTCCAGGAAATCTTAAGTATTCTCTTCATGACTTTCTGTGTGAAATCTCCTCATGATTTTCTGATTTCCTCTGGGAAATCTTTTGGTTTATTCTAGTGATTTTGTCTAGGAGATCGGTTGGTTTCTATTCGTGACTTGCTCTAGGAAATCTTGAGGCTTCTCCCTATGACTGGCTCTAGAATATCTTGAGGTTTCTCCTCATGACTTTCTCTAGGATATATTGAAGTTTTCCCTCATGTTTGTCTATAGGAAATCCTGAGGTTCCTCCTCGTGAGTTTCTCTAGGAAATCTTCAGGTTTCTCATCAAGTTTGTATATAAGACGTCTTGAGGTTCCTTCTCATGTTTGTCTGTAGGAAATCCTGAGGTTTCTCCTCATGTTTGTCTATACGAAATACTAAGATTGAGTTACTTGAGTTTCTCCAAGATATCTTGAAGTTCTCTAGGAAATCTTGACGTTTCTCTTCATGCATTCTACAAATATTGAAGTTCCTCCTCTTGATTTTCTCTATGGAATCTTGAGGTTCCTCCTCTTGATTTTCTCCAGGAAAAGTTGTGGTTTCTCTTCATGAGTTTCTTTAAGAAATCCTGAGGTTTCTCCTCATGATTTTCTCGAGGAAAAATTGAGGTTTCTCGTCATGACTTGCTCTAGGTTATCTTGAGGTTCCTCCAACTGAGTTTCTCCAAAAAATCTTGAGGTTCCTCCTCATGTTTGTCGTTAGGAAATCCTGATGTTCTTCCTCGTGAGTTTCTCTGGGAAATCTTGAGTTTTCTTCCTCGTGAGTTTCTGTAGGTAACCTTGGGGTTTCTCCTCATGATTTTCTCTAGGAAATCTTGATGTTTCTCCACATGATTTGCTCTAGGAAACCTTGAGGTTTCCCCTCACGATCATACTTCTTTTTACATGTTTTCTCTGCTCTGTGCTTTTAGGGTTCCCTATAATTATACTTTTATTGCATACTTTTGGGCTTAAAGGAACTAGAATCCTGTAACCAATCTATGTGATTCAGTGATTCAAAATTCGAAAACATTTTCAATTTATTTTATCATCTCATGACATTCTAAAATTTCTATTTTTTTTTTGTTAATTTCTTTTCCATATCACAAAGCAAACCACAAAGTATTCGTCGTGTTCCATTATCTATTTATTTATTTATTAGAACACCGCATGTTGCGATTATTTCAGAAACCCCAAACCAACATTTGACGGCGACGACAACTAAAATAAAATTAATTGAGGTCTTATCACATTTATCGATAGATATGTCCATGTCAGTTAAACAAATTCCCAAGAATTTCATTTGAAAGACAACACTTTAAACAAGACGATAACACAAAGAAACGAAGCGAACGAACAACATTTAATAATAATTCTTTGTTAAAACATTTACTACGCGCAGTGTGGCCCCACGTAACGCCCCAACTTAGCCAGCCCAAAAGCCAATTAAATTTACCCCCCGTATTTTGCACAATTCCCCTCCCAATACTGGGGAAATTTATCAACAAAAGTAATGACCGGCAAACATTCAGTTTTATTGGACTTTGTCAATATGAGGAGCAAAATAAAGGCCACATTCTACATATTGAGGCAGTTGTGGGCCCCAGTTGTAATCTTTGTTCTGCTGATAATGCAAAAAACACGACGAGCCGAGCCATACATTTGAATTATTGTAATGACCTATGTTGTTGCGGCAGATTTTAGGGTTTTATGAATTGTTCGCCATTAAATGTATATTTAGGACCGACCGCCAGAACACCCTTCACCCAGCTCCACCTGGTTGGTAGGCCACCTTCAGAATGAAAGCAAACAGCGAAAAAACCGAAAATGTTATCGCATGTGTTACGCCGGCCGTTGATATCAGATTTTATTGTTAACGAACGTAATTCCAACGACGACGTTTAAGTTCAAGTTTATTAACATCAATTATTTGTTGTAAAATTTCCACGTAAAGCAACAGCGACTGTGTCAGACTGACATTTTGGCCCTTGTCTGTCGGCCCGACTGATAAGTGTGACTACTATCGGTCCGTCTGTCTAAGGTTCCGACAGTCAATGTTCAGTTAATGCACTCGTGTGCGCTATGATTTTTCATTATCAGGGCTAAAAGGGTTCATCGCAATCTGATAGTTTCATGATAGATAGAGAGACACAGAGAGAGGGGTGGCTAAATCGTTCATTTAACTTGAAGGTGATAAACTTAAACTTTGTGTAATCAGTCATGATGGAGTGGATGTTGGGTTTCGTTCATGTGTGTGTTGTGTGATGTGGGTGGGTAGGTAAGTTTTGTTGGATTGTGGCTCTTAATAGTTGGCTGTTGATTTTGTTTGTGGCAACCACGAACCACGTTTACAATATAGCTCTGCAAATATTAGCTCTAGAACATAAATAAGATTTTATTAAACGAGAATAAATGGAGGGGATCTTCAATAAATAAATAAGGGATTTTGTGCATAAATGCGAAAGATAATGAGGTTCTCTAGGAAATCCTGAGGTTTCTCCTCCTGAGTTTCTCTAGGAAATCTTGAGGGTCCTCCTTGTGAGTTTCTCTAGGAAATCTTGAGATTTCTCCTCGTGAGTTCCTCTAGAAAATCTTCAGGTTTCTCCTCGTGAGTTTGTCTAGAAAATCTTGAGGTTACTCCTCGTGAGTTTCTCTAGGAAATCTACAGGTTCCTCCTCATGAATTTCTCTAGGAAATCTAGAGGTTCTTTCTCATGAGTTTGTCTAGGAAATCTTAGGTTTCTCCTCTCGATTTTCTCTAGGAAATCTTGAGGTTCCACCTCTTGAGTTTCTCTACAAAATCTTCAGGTTTCTCCTCATGAATTTCTCTAGGAAATTTAAAGGTTTCTCCTCGTGACTTGCTCAAGGAAATCTTGAGGTTCCTCCTCATGTTTGTCTTCAGGAAAACCTGAGGTCCCTCTTCTTGAAGTTCCTCTAACAATTCTTGAGGTTTCTCCTCGTGAGTTTCTCTAGGAAATCTCGAGGTTTCTCCTCATGAGTTTCTGTAGGAAATCTTGAGGTTCCTCTTCATGAGTTTCTCTAGGAAATCTACAGGTTCCTCCTCATGAATTTCCCTAGGAAATCTAGAGGTTCTTTCTCATGAGTTTGTCTAAGAAATCTTAAGGTTCCTCCTCTTGAGTTTCTCTAGAAAATCTTGAGGATACTCCTCATGAATTTCTCTAGGAAATTTAGAGGTGTCTCCTCGTGACTTGCTCAAGGAAATCTGAGGTTCCTCCTCATGTTTGTCTTCAGGAAAACCTGAGATCCGTCTTCTCGATTTTCTCTAGGGAATCTGAAGGTTCCTCTTCGTGAGATTCTCTAGGAAATCTTGTGGTTCCTTCTCGTGAGTTTCTCCAGGAAATTTTGAGGTTCCTCCTCATGAGTTTCTCTAGGAAATCTTGAGGTTCCTTCTCGTGAGTTTCTCCAGGAAATTTTGAGGTTCCTCCTCATGAGTTTCTCTAGGAAATCTTGAGGTTCCTCTTCGTGAGTTTCTCTAGGAAGTCATGAGATTTCTCCTCATGATTTGCTGTAAGAAAACTTGAGGTTCTTCGTCGTGAATTTCTCTAGGAAATCTGGAGGTTCCTGGTCTTGAATTGCTCTAGGAAATCTTGAGGTTTCTCCTCGTGAATTTCTCTAGGAAATCTTGAGGCTCCTACTTGCGAGTTTCTCTAGGAAATCTTGAGATTTATCCCCGTGAGTTTCTCTAGGATATCTAGTGGTTCTTCCCCGGGAGTTTCTCTAGGAAATCTTCAGGTTTCCCTTCGTGATTTGCTCTAGGATATTTTGAGATTTCTGGTCATGAATTTCTCTAGGCAATCTTGTGGTTTCTCCTCGTGATTTGCTCTAGGAAATCTTGAGGTTCCTTCTCATGAGATTCTCTAGCATATTTTGAGGATTCTCCTCATGATTTTCATGTTTAATCTGGGAGATCTTGAGACATTCTTTCCAAATCTATATCGCATGTGTTTATCATGGGAATCCTTCCCGTAATTATCTACCAATGCTTCATATTTACGTATAAATACCTTAATTTGAAACGAAAATTACTTCCTGTCATTTCGGCCACAACTAAGGAACTGTAATTGATGGCCAGGACAATCAGTAGCTAATTTTAGGCTTTTTAAATGTGATACTTTGATCTCTGGGGTTCAGTGCCCTGTATCGTGATTGTGAAAATCACCCTGACACGACGAAAGTAATCACGATATTATTTATATTTTAAACTTTTTTCATGACAAACATCTTTTGAAATATTTATTAATGTGAAATACGTGAATGTCTTTGATTATAACGCACAAGTGTTGCCGGACAATACCCTCTTTCGGAGAAAATAACACAAAATGACAATGTTGTTAAATTAGTGCGTCCCCCCAAAACCGTCAGGTCATCAGGCGAAACATTTTTGAGACAATTTGGGGTGAGGGGGGTTAAAACGTCATGCCGGCAAGTATACTCTCTTGGGTGTTGCTTACAACAAAGTCGCCCAAAAGTATACCACAATTGAAGTTTGTTCAGTTCTGCTGTTTCCTTAATGTTTTCTTGTAATTGGATGTCATTTCGTTCATTTTATGGCCACGCCATGAAAAATGGCAAACAATTTTCCCGTTTTCTAAAGTGCTTTGACATTTTTGCAACAAACTTTTTTAATGTGTTTTCAATTTATGACAGCGTGAGCGGGTAGGAAAGTAATAAATTTCAGTTTAAATAAATTAAAATATTGCAAATTTGTTGTTTGGCCAACACACATCTAGCCTTGAAAAAGTAGCAAGGATGGTTGGCTGGATGGAGGGTGAGTTGTTGGTAGCTGCTTCTTTGGCATAGTTTAGAGAAGTTTATGGGGATGGGGTTGTGCATAATAATTTGAGGCAGGGATGTAGTAAGAAGGGGTATAGGATAAGGAATAGGAAATCATTTTTTTCTATAGGAAATCTCTACGTTCTTCCTCATGAGTTTCTCTAGGAAATCTTGAGGTTCCGCGTCATGTGTTTCCCTTGGGAATCTTGAAGTTCCTCCTCATGATTTGCTCTAGGAAATCTTGAGATTCCTTCTCCTGATTTTCTGTAGGAAATCTTGAGGTTTCTCTTTATGATTTGCTCTAGGATATCTTGAGGTTTCTCTTCATGATTTGCTGTAGGAAATCAGGAAGTTTCTTCTCATGATTTGTTCTAGGAAATCTTGAGGTTTCTCCTCATGATTTGCTTTAGGAAATCTTGAGGTTTCTCCTCATGATTTGCTCTAGGAAATCTTGAGGTTTATCCTCATGATTTGCTCTAGGAAATCTTGAGATTTCTCCTCATGAGTTTCTCTACAAAATCTTATGGTTTCTCTTCATGATTTGCTCTAGGAAATCTTAAGGTTTCTCCTCATGATTTGCTCTAGGAAATCTTGAGGTTTCTCCTCATGATTTGCTCTAGGAAATCTTGAGGTTTCTCCTCATGATTTGCTCTAGGAAATCTTGAGGTTTCTCCTCATGATTTGCTCTAGGAAATCTTGAGGTTTCTCCTCATGATTTGCTCTAGGAAATCTTGAGGTCTCTCCTCATGATTTGCTCTAGGAAATCTTGAGGTCTCTCCTCATGATTTGCTCTAGGAAATCTTGAGGTCTCTCCTTATGATTTGCTCTAGGAAATCCTGAGGTCTCTCCTCATGATTTTCTCTAGGAAATCTTGAGGTTTCTCCTCATGATTTGCTCTAGGAAATCTTGAGGTTTCTCCTCATGATTTGCTCTAGGAAATCTGGAAGTTTCTCCTCATGATTTGCTCTAGGAAGTCTTGAGGTTTCTCCTCATGATTTGCTCTAGGAAGTCTTGAGGTTTCTCCTCATGATTTGCTCTAGGAAATCTTGAGGTTTCGCCTCATGATTTGCTCTAGAAAATCTTGAGGTTTCTCCTCATGATTTGCTCTAGGAAATCTTGAGGTTTCGCCTCATGATTTGCTCTAGGAAATCTTGAGGATTCTCCTCATGATTTGCTCTAGAAAATCTTGAGGTTTCTCCTCTTGATTTTCTATAGGTAATCTTGAGGTTCCTCCTCAAGATTTGCTCTAGGAAATTTTCAAGTTCCTGCACCTTTTAAGAACTTCTATTAATCATTATTTCTATAGCATACCTTTAGGAGTCTATCTACCTATTTCAATTGATATCTGTCACTTCACTAAACTATAGTTTGCTAAGCTACTCTAACCTTATCAGAGCAGACATCAGCTATTGTTGGCGGAAATTGTGTTCCCCCCTTTCAAAACTGTCACCATTGATTTTCGCCGAAGGTACTTAACAAAGTATGTCATTGTCATTAGTCAAAATACGAAATGACAAACGAAATATTGACTAGATCGAAATTAATATAGTTTTAGAAATGCATATCTATTATAAATAAAAACCCAAAACAAAACAGATTTAAACTATACGTTTGTTGGTGTTATAAAAAGCTTTAAGACTTTTTGTTTGCTAACAAATTCATTTTTGTGTGCGAAAAAAATATTTACGTTTGGTCGATGTCGCTGTTGTCGCTGTCGTCGTGGTTGCTGGGGATCATTATAACATTTGGCTGCGAGCCAGGTGACATAGAGACCAATATCGTAGCCAAAAACAATAAGGAATCACACGAAGACATGAACAACAGCAGAACAGATATGTAGGAAACATACTCACAAAAAGTAAATGGACGTTTTTCTTTTCTTTTTGTTTTTTTTTTTTCAAAAATAAATTTGTGTTTTTATACATAAATCAAAAACATAATACTCCCTCTCTCTCTCCCCCCTCCTCTCATAGTCATCAGTCATAGTTCTTTTTGTTTTGCACGATTTGCTGATTATTTTCACATCTTTATTTCTACAAAAAAAAAAACATATTCTAAAAGTGGTGAAGAGAGTGGCGTATTTATTTATCTGTCTTTAAATACCACAACAGTTTTCAATTCAATTTTCCGTATAATCATCAGCACTCTATGACGTGAGCAAAACCAACAATTCTACACACAAGACTGCCTATTCAATGCTTTTGCGAAAGACCGACCACGTCATCATCAAGCTGATGATGATGATTGTTAGCATTTGCCGTAATTACCTCTTATTTCAAAATCACGTCATTATCGGCGGCCAACGATAAAGATCTCCAACAATTGGCGATCGCTCGTTCATTCTTTGCTGCTGCTGCTGCTTACCTCTTGTGGTCGATCGTCCCCCCTCTCCCCTTTGAAGAGGAAAAGTGTTAACAAATAATTATAAAATGAAAAAAAATGAGAAATAAAAATAGATTTGTATTTTAATTATTGTATGCGATCGAAATGATTAAACTATAATTTATGCTATCATTTTTTTCTAAATGCAAAACAAAGAATCAGGCGGTATGCTACGAACAGAGAAGAACACTCAGAGAAAAATGTTGGATGGAATTTCCGATGGTAATAAATAATTTGTTTATATAGTATTACCCTACCCAATAGAGGTTTAAATACCACTTTTTCCAAACTGAAGTGACGCACAGTGGAATATTTTCATACAATCTGCAGCAAACAATTTGAAGGAATCGTGTGAGGAACTTGAAATTTCTTTTAAATTGTCAAATTATATCAAAAGGAAATAAAAAAATAAATTATTTCATATATTTTCCATGTTAATTTATACGTGAATACAAATCATTATCAGTGATTTCATTTGAGTCCACAATAAAATGAAAATTGCCAGTGGCATGCCCAATGACCATATAAAAGACTCAACTAATATTTTTTTGCAAATCGCGATTTTTGGTTATTTTAACAAAACACATCAACTTTGGTCATAATAAACAAAAATATCGATTTGCAAAAAAATTTTAGTTGAGTCTTTTTTATATTTTGGTAATGATATGCAAATTTTTATTTTTTACGTTTTCGAAATCTCAGCCAAAACTCCGTGTATCTTTTAATCGATAGTAAGTAGCTCTTATAGCTTAATAAATAACTAAGGATTAATATATCTGCTCAATATTTGCAAAAAAATCAGGAGCTAATGGCTTAACGTTTTTTGTTAATTAATAAATCATTCCAAATATCCCGGCAAATCATTCCTATAAAATTGATCGACTAATTGGAGCATGGGTATTTCTTAATGCATACTTTTAGGATGATAATAGATTTACTATTGGAGTATCTTGTTATTGGTATTGAAAGTACAAATGAATACACACATATTTGTATGCCAGAAAAATACGGAAAAATCCAAAATCGAATTATCGACATTCATTATTTTTTTAATCTTGCAAAAGTTTCGGAGGTACTGCAATAGTCCGCGTGAAGAAAATTTCAGTCAAAAATTTAAAGAAAAGAAATTCATGAAAAATCGAAAACAACAAAAAGTGTTTGGATTTGGATCGTGAAGATAGAAATAAATTCACAAATTTCGTCTCTTCTCTCCGATTTTGATGTGATATCCGATGGTTTGAGATAAAAATATTTTTTTCTAATTCTATGCCAATTTCTTCTGGTTTTACTGAAAATTGTTAAATCTTGGAAAAAAATATATTTTTTATTTTTTGTTATTTATTCTTTATTAATTAAAATTTTATTAAAAATTTGTTAGTTTTGTGTATAAAAACAAAACAATATAAGAAAAACTAAAAACAACAATTTTTTTGATTTGTTCATGACCTCGAGCCAGACCATCTAGAAGAACTTTAAAAATTTTGTTACTTTTTTTTAGTTTGCATTTTTTTGGTCTGTAATCATTATTTGATTTGAACTGGGATATTGTCCTGGCTCAAGATCATTTTGTTTCTATATTTTATAGAATGCAAATTTATTTACAAATGGCATGGTGACATTTATTACTTGGCTGCAGACTACCACGATCATGATTTCGACCATGTCAAAAGTCTTTTCAAGTGGCTTCGCAGCGACTTTTCAACATCAAACCCGGCCTCTATAAGGAGATGATTCTCACAAACGAACGAGAATCACAACTCATTTGCGTTTAAAAAATCGCACCAAGTAATAAAGCACACATGCCATCTTACAAGCATCTCATTGAGTTGCATATGTAAGTATGTGTATATGCAGGTATAGTTACCCACTTTTTTGTGATATGACTTACAATTATAATTTTTTGTCTAATATCCAGCTAATCACTTCTAGTTTTATATAAAATTGTCAAATCATAAAAAAATATTTTTTTAATTTTTTGTTATTTATGTTACTAATTAAAACAATTTATGAGATACAAATATAACTTTTTGTCTAATTTCTAGCAAATTACTTCTAGTTTTACTAATATACCGCGGCTTTGCTGGCATGCACGCGATCTTTTAATGAAATTTTCAATGACCGTTTTGCATGAATGCTGCGGTATTTCATTAATGCAGCGTCCAATTTCGTCTTTTAAGGCTTGAGTCGTCGTCGGCTTATTCGCGTAAACCATCGACTTCAAAAAACCCCAAAGAAAAAAATCGAATGGTGTTAAATCGCACGATCTAGGCGGCCAATTCTGATCTCCAAAACGCGAAATAACACGACCGGGAAATGACTGATGCAGCAATTGAATTGTTTCTCTGGCTGTATGACATGTGGCGCCGTCTTGTTGGAACCACATGCCCTCCACATTCATTTCTTCAATTCTAGGCAAGAAAAAACTGGTTATCATATCACGATACCGAGCACCATTGACTGTTTGCGCTTCAGTTTCATAAAAAAAAGGTCCAATGATTCCTCCAGCCCAAAAACCACACCACACAGTGACACGTTGAGGATGCATTTGCTTCTCGTGAATCACTCGAGGATTTTCCGCACCCCAAATGCGACAATTCTGCCTATTGACGAAGCCATCAAGATGAAAATAGGCCTCGTCACTGAAGATGATTTTATCGGCAAAATCAGCATTTTCATGTTGTCTCTCCAATACCCAATTAACGAACTCCCTTCGCTGTCTATGGTCAGTTGGCTTCAGTTCCTGAGTCAATTGAACTTTGTATGCATGAAGATGCAAATCTTTCGTCAAAATTCGCTGCAAAGTGGATTTGGAGACACCAATTTGCTGAGCTCGGTGTCGAATGGAGTTTGAGCGACATCATCACGTACAGCTGCGACATTTTCGGTCGATCGACCTGGTCGATGGCGCGTTGCTGTCGAAATTAAAAACATTTAATTTACTATATTACTAAAAGAAGTGGTTAAAGAAGAAAGTCGATGGCTAACTTTTAATTGTCTGCAATTCTTTGAATTTTTTTTATATTTCTGTCTCTAGAAATAGTCATTAGTTTCTTTCTTGGCTGAAATTAATGAGAAACTTGCTTCCAATTTATCGTTTTCTATTTATGGAAATTTTAGAGTTATATATTTCTACTAGTTTTAAACAAGTCTGTAGACATATATTTTCCATAGACTATTGAAATGGTTATAACTTCCAAAATTATTCCTGGATTTTGTAAAAAATAATCGTTTTCATCATTGGTGTATGTACAAAAAATAAAAGTAATTTTTTTATTTATTTGTCCACTGTACGTGTACTGATTAAAAAGCTATGTCCGGAATTTTACTAGTTTTCATTTCTTTCAAATATCAATAAGGTTTTCGATGACATACTCCACATACTTCAGGGTCACTTGAGTACTTTCACAAATCACGGGCGATACTTTTCAAGTGTGTTTACTCTCTATATCTGTCACCGATAATACATTTTGATTTGAGTTTGCTGGAATTTATAAAGATAAAGTTGAAATCACTTTAAACTACTACCAGTTTTTAAAAGCATATCAAGTATAATGTGAAGAGCATAAAATTAAAAATATAAAATTAAATTCATTCGAAATGCATATAAGGAAAATAAGATTTAATGAAATTTTGAATAGCTAAAATTTCAGCGAAGAAAGCAATGTCTATATACATAAAAGATCTACGGTTGAATGTATAGGGTGGGCCATATAAACATTTTAAATTTGAACTACAGATTACTTTGACTTTGAAAGTTAGAATAACATTTATTTTTATTTTCCGGTTTATGTTTGACATTTGCAGAATGGAACGCTATAACTAAACTCAAATGCTCGAAAATAAGTCAACACTCCATTTCATTCCATTTTAGGGTTAATTTTGTACTTTTTCCGAATTTGTGCCAAACTATTCCACAAAACTGAAGAGGAAACCTTGTGATCCTTACCTTTTAAGTATAGGGTGTGTTCAGCAATATTACTTAAAACACTGCGGAACATTTGAACCCTCTAGCTGCTCAGTATAGGGGTCTTTTTGGTCCATTTTGAAAAAGGGTAAAAATCACCACTAAATCAGGGTTCAAAATGTTCTACAAAAATATTTGCCATAAAGTTCTACTATAAGTCTCTGAATACACAAAAACTCAAAACTCAATTTAAATGCCCGAAAATAAGTCAAAACATAAAATTCATTTTAGGGTTAATTTCGTACTTGTTTGCGAATTTATGATAAACTGTCCCAAAAAACTGAATAAGAAACCTTGTGATCCTTACATTTTAAGTATAGGATGTGTTAAGTAAAATTACATAAAACACTACGAACATCATTTTTTGGAACATTTTAACCCTCTAGCTCCTCAATACTGGGGTCTTTTTGGTCCTTTTTGTGAAAAAGGGTAAAAAACACCCCGAATTGGAGCTAAACTATTCCACAAAACTGAAGAGGAAACCTTGCGATTCTTACATTTTAAGTATAGGGTGTGTTCAGCAAAATTACTTAAAACACTACCATAGACATTTTTGTAGAATAGTTTAACCCTCTAGCTCCTCAGTATAGGGGTCTTTTTGGTCCATTTTAAAAAAGGGTAAAAATCACCCCTAAATCAGGGGTTTAACGGGTCAAAATGTCCTAGAAAAATATTCGCCGTAAAATTCTAATACGAGTCTCTGAATACACCAATACTCAAAAATTAACTTAAATGCTCGAAAATAAGTCAAAACTTAAAATTCATTTTAATGTTAATTTCGTTGCTTCTAAACTAAACCAGAAAACCTTGTGATCCTTACATTTTGAGTATAGGATGTGTTAAGCAATGTTGTTTAACACACTACGAGCAATATATGTGTGGAATATTTTAACCCACTAGCTGATCATAAGGGTAAAAAACACCCCTAAAACATTGTGATCCTTACATTTTAAGCATATGTTGTGTTCAACAACATTACTCAAAATACTACGTGGATCATTTTACGTGGAACATCTTAACCGTCTATCACCTCAGTATAGGTTCCTTTTTGGTCCCTTTTGCGTAAAAGGGTAAAAAACACATCTAAAACAGTGGTTTGAATTTTCAAAATGTTCTAAAAAATATTTGCCATACAATTCTACCATAAATGTATATATACACCAGAACTCACAACTCAACTTAAATGCCCGAAAATAAATCAAAACTTAAAATTCATTTTATGGTTAATTTTGTACTTTTTCCAAATTGTTGCTAAACTGTCCCACAAAACTTAATAGGAAACCTTGTGATCCTTAAATTTTAAGTATTGGATATGTTAAGTAATGTTTCTTTAAACACTACGAGCGACATTTTTGTGGAACATTTCAAATCTCTAGCTCCTCAATGTAGGGGGCTTTTTGGTCCTTTTTGTTCTACAAAAATATTTACCATAAAATTCTACTATAAGTCTCTAAATACATCAAAACTCAACTTAAATGCCCGAAAATAAATCAAAACTTAAAATTCATTTTATGGTTAATTTCGTACTTTTTCGAAATTGGTGCTAAACTGTCCCACAACACTGAATTTTAGGGGGGTGGTGTGAATGGAAAAAAATTTCTAATTTCTCTATAAAAAGTTACATTTTGTTCCAGTATTATTAGTTTCATAAATTTCCGACAATAGTAAGAAAATGTCTTAAAACCCTAATAACCTAAAAGTATGCTTTAAAAACGTGTTACTCTAGCCTCCCTAAGGTATGTTGCTGAATTATGGATATTGGCAAACTCCAAAAGGTAGGCAGTAGAAATATGAGAAATGATTCAACGTTAACTTTTTTAACTTGTTTTGAGAAATTTACAAATTGCTTACAATTGTTTTTAGCACATTTGATTCCCTTATGGAGGCAGCAAGAAAATTGGAAACCATTTGTGTTCGCCATTTATTCTCTTCTAACTTGTGACACCTCATGACGACGTGATTGTGATGACGAAGATGATGATGATGATGACTTCACAACACAACAATTAAATAATTTATTTACAGCTCTAATGTAAAATACGCCAGTGAACTTTGTCATGTTTGCGTTTTTTTTTAATAGCAATTCTTAGCAGAACTTGTACGATATTATAAATTATATTACTATAATATATATATTTTTCTGACTTTCTGTCTTATCATCATCGTCACGAATTGTGGTGGCTTTTTTTTCTCAGCTAGTTAATACAATGGGTCGGATGGAGGGGTGGTTGGAAGGGGCATATACCAGCTATGCAGTGGAAAATAATAGAAAGAACTTTATCTTAATATATAGAAATTTGACATAACAATAACAACAACAACAACAACAACAGCGGCGAGCAACGGCTCTTGTTGAGATTCTGTTGTTGTTTTTCTTGTTGTTTCTGTTACGAGCTGTCATTCTAAATGTCTGCCTGTCAGTCTATGGGAGTATGCTCGTTTCGTTTCACTTCGTTTCGTCCGTCGTCCATGTCATGCGATAAGAAGAGCTGTGATGCTGGCTGGCGCTGACTTTCTGTGTCTTTCCATTTCTAATGAGAACGATTCGTATACACACGGACAAGGCAAATGAAATGATTTTTTATTCAGTAATAAAAATCGAATAAAATATTTCTTGAGGAAATCGGAATTGAGGAACAAGACATAAAGTTGTCAACGACATTGTCAGCAGTGTTCGGTGCGTTCGTCCATCCGTCCGCTTGTTGGAGTGTTTACACATGTGTGTGTGAGTTTGTGTGATTTATGTGACGATGCTGATGAATGTATGTTTAACGACGAGTATGTTTGAATTTAAATATTTTTGTCTAGAGAAGGGAAATATTCTGAAGATACGAGAGAGTGGTCGGGAAGATCTTTCCTTGATGCTCAGGAGAGGAATATTCTGAAATCCTAACATTCTTAAGATACGATCGAAATGTGATTTTATTTATTTTAAAAATGAACTATTGACCGAAATTATACAAAATCTGACGAGATTAGTTAAAATATAGGTAACTCAATATCCTATATAATTTCGTTGGAATTTATTAATCTTACAGGAAAAAATAAAAAAATAATTTCGGTCGTAACTTTTCGATATCGAATGATTAGCCTAGCCCCCAGAACTTGCACAAAGTCACAATCTTTTTTTTCATGGATCGGAGACGACTCTATTTGCTTGATTCTCATAATATTTTGACTGTAGTCTAATAAAAATTCCATTGAAATTTGTCACCACAGTTTTAATGGGATTTCCTTGAATTTCTTTTGGAAAATTTCCCAATTGAAAATATTCCTTTAGATATCTGGACGGCTTTACACACTTATCTTTCTTCTTAAAGCTCGATAAAAATAGGTTAAGAATTTATTTGGATAGTCGGTCTATTATTTGTATTTATTGTTGTATTATCGAAACCTCAAGCTCGAGGCCCATTTTTGTTCTTCAAAGAAGGACGATAAAGTCTCTTCGCTGTACTTTCATTACTTAAGAATGCGACTTTCGAGAAAGTGAGTCAATGAAGGTTAAATTTGGAGACGTTTAGGATGGCCGAAACTTCAATTCTTTGTACAACAATTTAATCTATTGTGTACAAGAGTTCAAAGAAAAAAATATATATAATTTCTTCATAAAAATAACCAAATTGGCACCGATATTTTCGTTATATACTTTATGCCTACAGCTTTCTTTTGTTCGGTGACTTATAGTGAAATTTGACGTAGAATAGTTTTTCCATTCACATCACCCCTCTAAAATTCAGTTTTGTAGGAGAGTTTGGCACCAATTCGAAAAAAGTACGAAATTAAACCTAAAATGAATTTTAAGTTTTGACTTATTTCTGGCATTTAATTTACGTTTTGAATTTGAGTGTATTCAGAGACTTGCAGTAGAATTTATGGCAAATATTTTCGTAGAACATTTTGTTTTAGAAGTGTTTTTACCCTTTTTCACAAAAGGTACCAAAAAGACCCCTACATGGATGAGTTAGAGGGTTAAAATGTTCCACAAAAATTTTGATCGTAGTGTTTTAAGTAATATTTCTGAACATATGCTTAACATGTAAGGATCAGAAGGTTTCCTATTCCAATTTGTGGGACAATTTAGCACCAAATCGAAATAGTACGCAACTAGGCCTAAAATGAATTTTAAGTTTTGACTTATTTCTGACATTGAAGTTGAGTTTTGATTAGGATGTATTCAGAGACTTATAGTAGAATTTTATGACAAATATTTTTGTAGAACATTTTGACCCGTGAAACTTGTGTTTAAGGGGTGTTTTTACACTTTTTTACAAAAGGGACCAAAAAGTCCCCCATATTGAAGCGCTAGAGGGTAAAGGTGTTCTACAAAAATGTTGCTCGTACTGTTTTAAGCAACATTGCTGAACACATCCTATACTTCAAATGTAAGCATCACAAGGTGTCCTGTTCAGTTTTGTGCGACAATTTAGCAACAATTCTGAAAAAGTACGAAATTAGGCCTAAAATGAATTTTAAGTTTTGAATTATTTCTGCCATTTAAATTGAACTATGAGTTAGAGACTTTTTCTAGAATTTTACGGCAAATATTTTCGTAGAACATTTTGACCCGTTACAACCCCGTTTTAGAGGAGTTTTTTACACTTTTTTACAAAAGGACCATAAAGACCCCTATATTGAGGCGCTAGAGGGTTAAAATGTTCCACCAAAATGTTGATCGTAGCGTTTTAAGTAATATTGTTGAGCACATGCTATGCATAAAATGTAAGGATCACGAGATTTCATAAATTTCTAAATTTCTAAATTTATTTAATGAAATTAACCCCAGAATGAATTTTAAGTTTTGACTTATTTCTGGCATTTAAGTTGATTTTTTGAGTTTCGAGTATTCAGAGACTTATAGTAGAATTTTACGGCAAATAATTTCGTAGAACTTTTTGACCCGTGGAACTGGTGTTTTAGAGGTGTTTTTTACACTTCTCCATATAAGGGACCAAAAAGACCCCTACATTGAAGAGCTACAGGGTTAAAATGTTCCACAAAATTGTTCTTCGTAGTATTCTAAGTAATATTGATCAAGGCATCCTATACTTAAAATCAAAGGATCACAAGGTTTCCTAGGTCGATTCATTATAAGAATGTGCAAATGGGACAAATATTGATCCCCCCTCAAAAATGATCAAAAATATCCCTATGTTGAGGTTGAGGATCTAGAGGGTTAAAATGTTCCACAAAATTGTTCCTCGTAGTGTTTTAAGCATCAATCCTGAACACATCACATACTTAAAATGAAGAATCGCTAGGTTTCCTATGCCAATTCATCGTATGAAAAGGGGTAAATACTGACCCCCCTCTAAAATGACCTCCATGCGTAAACTTTCAAAACGCCGATACACGTATACTCTCTTTTTACCTCCTCTATCAGAATCCGTTGTCAGTGTTATTTTGTTCTTCAGTGTTATTGGTAATTTTTCAATTAATTTTATTTTATTTAATCATTCCCATTATCAATCCTTTCGTTGTAACTTAATTCCTTTAGATTCCCTTTAATTGTCCATTTCTTGCTCAGATTACCAGGATTCATCCACTTTGAGTTTTGACGATTGTACACTCCTAAAAGTAGGCTTTTGTAATTTGTTATCCTTACTCCCTAGGGTACACCTACTGAAACGTCACCATTACAACTCCTAATGGTATGCAATGCATTTTACAAACGATTTGTGAACACTATTTATATTCGTTAGCATGCCTGAAGAAATGTTTTAAATTTATTATTTTTATAATTAATATTTTATATAAATTATTCCAATCTCTCAATAAATTATTAAAAGACCGACAATTTCAACACAGCGATTTATTATTTTTATTACAATATATTTCATATTCTTATCTATATCATCCCGATGTTGATAATTGGCTACCTACCTATTACGAATGATGTTGACGTTTTAATCCCCCACATCATTAGCCTTGTGGAAGGAGGTCCTTCCCCTTCTAACACAGTTCCTTATATTCCGCAAAAGCATACGCTTTTATGTTGTTTTTTTTCCGCCTCTTAATATACCTCTCAATATAGCTATTGCCTACTTTTCGGCTGTCATATCACCATTACCTACATTTTGTCGGCTCTCCATTATAAAGCCGTAAACATTGCCTAATTTTAGGCGGCATGCCGACACAATATATCATATTCGCATCCTGTCAAAGCAAATGATATTTAATGCTAATGTTAACACAATTTTTTAAAACATTTCTGCATTTAATGCCTCTCTAATTACATGTCATTTCTGTGCGCTAAGTCGCCTAACAAATAGCGGAAATTCGAACGAGCGAACGAAACGAACAGCATTAATAACAGCACAACTTTCTCTTTTCTGTATATTTTCAGGCACGTGGCAGCAAAACAATTTTTGAAGCAACATAAAATGGTAAGTCGGCATTGTTATGGGTTGGGTGTGGTATAAACACCTAGGGTATTCGTCTCCTTGTGGCAGAGTTGTAGGTAAGACGAACGAACGAACGCCAACTGCTGGGGCAAGGAATAAATTCTAAACTAATGATATAAAGCACAGTGGTTGCAAAGACCTACAAATTACACTGTGGAGCACAAAAAATAATAAGGTTTAGACAAGGGATTCTGGTAGAGGGGGTAAAAAAGAATTTACATATATATATATCGGCGTTTTGAAAGTTTACACATGGAGATCATTTTAGAGGGAGGTCAATATTTCCCCCTTTTTCACATTCTTATATTGAATCACCATAGGAAACCTTGTGATCCTTTTATTTTTAGTATAACATGTATTCAGCAATATGACTTAAAACACCACGAGCAACATTTTTGTCGACCACTTTAACCCTCTAGCTCCTCAATATAGGGGTAGTTTTGGTAACTTTTGTGCCAAAGGACAAAAACGCCTATATTTGTCCCTTTTTTACATTTTTATAATGAATCGGAATAGGAAATTTTGTGATCCTTACATTTTGAGTGTAGGATGTGTTCAGCAGTATTACATAAAACTACGAACAACATTTATGAGGAACATTTTAGCCCTCTAGCTCCTCAGTATAGGGGTCCCTTTTGTGCCAATATTTTCCCCTTTTTCACATTTTTATAATGAATCGGAATAGGAAACTTTGTGATCCTTACATTTTGAGTATTCAGCAATATTACTTAAAACATTACGAGCAACATTTTTGCGGAACATTTCAAACCTCTAGCGCAGCAATATAGGGGTCTTTTTGGTCCCTTTGTACAAAAGGCTTAAAAACGCCCTCAAAAACAGAGTTTAACGGATCAAAATGTTCTACAAAAATATTTGCCATAAAATTCTACTATAAGTCTCTGAATACACCAAAACTCAGAACTCAACTTAAATGACAGAAATAAGTCAAAACTTTGAAATTCATTTTAAGGCTAATTTCGTACCTTTTCCGAATTGGTGCTAAACTTTCCTACAAAACTAAATTTTAGAGGGGTGGTGTAAATGAAAAATATATTTTACGTGAAATTTCACTATAAGTCATCGAACCAAAGAAAGCTTTAGATATAATATATATGGAAGCAAAATACCGTAGTTTAGGAACAGTCACAAAAATAATTGGGGAAAATATACTTTTCGCATTCTTATGATTAATCGCCATAGGAAACCGTGTAATCCTTACATTTTAAGTATGGCATGTGTTCAGCAATATTACTTAAAACATAACGAGCAACATTTTTGTGGAACATTTTAACCCTCTAGCGTCGCAATATAGGGGACTTTTTGGTCCCTTTTGAGGAAAAGGGTAAAAAAATACCCCTAAAACGGGATTTAAAGGGCCAACATGTTCTACAAAAATATATTTGCCTTAAAATTCTACTAGAAGTCTCCGAAAATACCAAAAGAAAAGAAAAACAGAATTGAACTTAAATGCCAGAAATAAGTAAAAATCTTTCAAATTCATTTTAGGGTTAATTGCGTACTTTTTTTCGAAAAGGTGCTAAACTTTCCTACAAAACTAAATTTTAGAGGGGTGATGTAAATGGAAAAAATATTCTACGTAAAATTTCACTATAAGTCACCACACAAAAGAAAGCTGTAGGTATAATATATGTATATAGAAACAAAATACCGTAGTATAGGAACAGTCACGAAAATAATGGAGAAAAAATATATGTGTCGCATTCTTATATAGAAAACCTTGTAATCTTTACATTTTGAGTATAGGATGTGTTCAGCAATATTGCTTAAAACACTACGAGCAACATTTTTGTGGAACATATTAACCCACTAGCGCCGCAATATAGGGGTCTTTTAGGTCCTTTTTGTGCAAAAGGGTAAAAACGCCCCTAAAACAGAGGTTTGACGGGTCAAAATGTTCTACAAAAATATTTGCCATGAAATTCTACCACAAGCCTCTGAATACACCAAAACTCTACTTAAATGACAGAAAAACGAATTGGTGCTAAAATAGTTTTTTCGTTTTTTCTGGCACGAAAAAAAATCATACAAAAATAGAAAAAGTCGGAAAAAATATTTTGTATTTTTTTCTAATATTGCAACGAAGAAAATAACGTCTATAATTAAAAGTTGTATGGTTAATGTAGTAGTTACCGCCGTCTTTGTAGACGCTAAAGAATTAAATAAATCTTGATAAATCTTTTTTAATTTTGGTTAAATAGCGTCAAAACCCGCTTTACAAATTAGATAACTGAATATTTATATTTTATTTTAAAATCAGCTGGGATTTTAATGAAGAAAAAAGCCTATTTGATGACAATCCATGGATAAATGTAGATGATACGGCCGCAAAAAGAAATAAAAAAACTTTTGAGTTTTTTTTTTAATTTTTGCTTAAATAACGCGAAAATCCACTTTACAAATTAGACAACTGAATATTTATATATTTTTTAAAGCAGCTGGTATCTTAACGAAGAAAACAAAGCCTATTTGATGAAAATCTATGGATAAATGTAGGAGTTGTGGCCCTTATTGTAGAAGTAAGGAATTTTCAAGAAACCGTGTGTCTTTTTACAAAAAAGTTTTGCTTACATTTATCCACAACTTCTACATTTTGAACAGATTGTCTTCAAACAGCCTTGTTTTCTTCGTTTAGACCCTAGCTATTTTAAGATAAAATAAATAATAATAATAAATTTTCAGTTAAAATAAATAATTAATTTTGCATTTAACTACTTTGTAAAATGGGGTTTCACGTTATTTAAAAATAATTTAAAAAAAATCATGATTTTTTTTTAATCTTTTGAAACAAAAATATCATAACTTCTACATTTACTTTAGAAGTAAGTTTCTAATATTTTCCAATTTTGTTCGAGCGTTTAGCGTCCCATTTTGCAAGTGCCAAACATAAATAAAAATGAATGTTATTCTACCTTTCAGAGTCAAATGTAACTACCGCCAACTATACTTTGAATTGTGTTTTTTTGTAAAATTATGTTGCCTACTTTAGGGAGATTCGTATGTCAAATCGAATTGTTATTAGACGCTGTTGCCTGCTTTAGGGCTCGTTATGTTTAACAAACATTTGCCTAATTTTAGGCTCTGTAGGTATTTGAGTTTAAACATAAAAATTACACCACTCATCCTGAAAATCAGTATGCAACAAAAATATACAAATTTT
Organism: Polietes domitor; assembly: GCA_947397865.1. Classification (NCBI taxonomy): domain Eukaryota; kingdom Metazoa; phylum Arthropoda; class Insecta; order Diptera; family Muscidae; genus Polietes; species Polietes domitor. The sequence goes on from OX377619.1 coordinate 178,556,096, forward strand.
GTGTCTGAGACTGTAGTTTTTTGTGTGCACTAAGGCATATCAATTCATATATTCAACAGAAAAAAATGTAAAATGTAATCTTTTTTAAATTTTTACTAAAATTCAAATTTTCGCCGAAGGTACCATTACTCATTTTTGAAATATTAGTCCGATCACTACGATTAAAGTTAATTATGATGGCTACAAATGTTGCAAAAACAATCTCCAAAAAATATATATATTTTATTTTAATTTCGGCACGGAAAGCCCCATAAAAGTAGAATGATATTCTAACTAAGAAAAAAATTATTATGTCCACAATTTTTTTTTGGTTTAGGAAGTCTCAAAAAATATTTAAAAAAAATTATTTAAATAAAAAGAAATTTTAAAAAAAATTTTAATTTTTAAATTAAAAAATGAAAATTTTTTAATAGCTTTAATAGCTTCCATTCCAACGAATAAAGTAATGGCCATAAAATATTTTTTTTTCCTATTTTTATGATTTTTTCATGACAAATAAAAATATTTTTTTATCATTTTTGGAGTCTGTTACTAAAGCACCCCTTATATGTTCGAATAAAGGTAGTTATGATGACTACAAATGTTGTGAATTTCACTTTTTCACAGAAAACTTTCTCCAAAAAAAATTAAAAAATATTTCTTAAAAAAAAAAGAATATACCCCCATAAAAATAGGAAAATTATTTTGTTTTATTTTTTAATAGTTACCAATCTAACGAAGACAATGTTCATAAAATATTTTTTTTCCTATTTTTATGATTTTTTCGTGACAGTAAAAATGGATTTTTTCTCCAAAAAAATCAATTGTTTCTCATTTTTGGATACTGTTCCTAATTCACTGTTTCTATGTGATGGAGAAATTCACAACATTTGTAGCCAACATAAGTACCTTTTATTGAACATATAAGCGGGTGTGATCGGACCTATATTTACAAAATGACAGTAGATACATTAAGGATAACTTCGGCGAAAACTGGAAATTAAATAAAACATAATATCGTTTTCGAATTTAAAAGATAAAAATTCATCAGAAAATGTTATTCAAGGCCCTGCGAAAATTGAAATTTTAGTAAAAAAATTATATCGTTTTCGAGTTTAGAAATTCAAAATACATCAGAAAATATTATTCATGGCCCTTCGAAAATTGGAATTTTAGTTAAAAAATAAATAAAAAATAATATTAATATAATTTTCGAGTTTAGAAATTTTAAAAATTACATATAATGTTATTCATGGTCCTTCGGAAAAAAATTTTTTAATTGTGAAACCACAGTGCCACATAATGTGCTACTTATTCCTGTTAATGGAATGAGTGGCCTCAGAATGGATTAGAGTAGGTTGTGGAGTTTATTGGAAGATGTACTGTGTTCTTATGGTGTAGGTTGGATGGCTTGGTTGGTTGACTGCTTGGCTGGTTGGTTAATGACGGTAATATGTTTCCATATCTCTCTCGCACTGTGTGTGTGTGTCTGGTAATAATTTCTTATGTATTTTTAATGTTTTTCCTTTTTTGCTTAGACAAAATCAGATAATTTTTCATCAAAGAAGCGCGAGTCGGTCGGGCCACATGAAATGATGCCATTTATTACTATCTGGCTCAATTGTAATAAACATAAATATTTTTTCTTGTTCTTTTTTTCATATACGCTCCATTAACCCAATATTTGGCTGGGGGAATGGGCATGTTGTTGTATCCATGCATTGCGATTCTGGCATATGTTTTGTGTTAATATTTCGTTTCATTCACATTTCATTAAAATTCTTATTAAATTCATATTCATATGACTGACTGACTGCAATTATTGTGGAGCCAAAGGTTGGGGGGGGGGTTGAGGAAGGGTGATATACGTTCCAAAGATATCATTTTTCCATAATTCGTTTTTATTTTTCGTTCTTTCATTTATGTCACTACATACCCATCCATTCACTCTGTGGCCTGGCAGGGAAGGCTTTGCGAGTGAGTGTTCAGTTATCTTTAAATTGTTTGGGGTGTATTAAATTGCAAATCCATAAAGTTGTGTCTTTATTTTTATACGGATGGTGGTGGTGATGGTGGTTTCACAATCACCAAACGCACATATGGTCAACACATGTGGTGGTAACTGAAGTTGTGGGAATTTTTTTGGCCATAAAATTAAGTGCAGCTTAAGTGTAAACAGTGTGTCAGTGTGTGTATTTTGTTTTGAAAGGGGAACACAGAAGCAGCAGGGTTTGAAATTTGTCATTGATACCCCTTGTAAAGTGTATTTTTTGGATTGTGCGAAGGGACTCAGTCAGACAAAAAATTAGGGTATCCGATGAAACAATTATTCTTTTTTTTTTTTTCAAATAAAAAAATTGGACATGGTTCAAATCATGTTCTTCGTAAAGTTAAATATTTATTTACAATTTTTTAATCAAATCATGGCACATTTTCAAAGAACTGGAAAATTAAATTAAAGAAAATATAGATTTTTATGACAAATTCAAATTTTGGGCAATATTTTTTAGAAACATCCCTAACTTTGAAATGTGGCAACACTATTAGACTATTCATAAGTTTGAGGATGCCACGTTTTGTTTATTTATTTGGCCGCCATAAATAGTGATTTATTTTCAGCTATTTATTAATTAAAAAGGCGCTGCCTTTTATCAAGGTGCGGCCACATTTCCAAAATAAATAAAATAAAATAAAATGCTCTAACAAGTTAACATTTGCAGTCGACATAGAAATGCCATTAAAAGGGAATATCTTATCTATATGTTTGAAGAAGAAAAGTATTGCACAGTGCAACGATGTGATGAAACAAATTGGAAAGTGATTCGCTTTATTCTCTCTTGCCATTGTTTAAATTCCCAAATTGATAGTGATATTTTATTTATATATATTATAGCTACAGCTTTCTTTTGTTTGGTGACCTATAGTGAAATTTGATGTAGAACATTTTTTCCATTCACACCACCGCCTTAAATTTCAGTTTTGCGGCCACTTTAGTACCAATTCGGAAAAAGTAAGAAATTAACCTTAATTTGATTAAATACCCCAATTGGTAGTGATATTTTATTTATATATATTATAGCTACAGATTTCTTTTGTTCGATGACCTATAGTGAAATTTGATGTAGAATATATTTTGCATACACACCAACCCCCTAAAAATTAGTTTTGTGGGTTAGTTTAGCACCAATTTGGAAAAAGTAAGAAATTAACCTTAATTTGATTAAATACCCAAATTGGTAGTGATATTTTATTTATATATATTATAGCTACGCCTTCCTTTTGTTCGATGACTTATAGTGAAATTTGACGAAGAACATATTTTCCATTCACACCAACCCCCTAAAAATTAGTTTTGTGGGTTAGTTTAGCACCAATTTGGAAAAAGTACGAATTTAACCCAAAAAATAATTTTAAGTTTTTACTTTTTTGTGACATTTAAGTTGAGCTCTGAGTTTTGGTGTATTCAGAGACTTATAGTAGAATTGTATGGCAAATATTTTTGTAGAACATTTTCACATTTCACCATTAAATCCCTGTTTTAGGGGTAATTTTTACCCTTTTGCACAAAAAGAACCAAAAAGACCCCTATGTTGAGGAGATAGAGGGTTAAAATGATCCACAAAAATTTTGCTCGTAGTGTTTTAAGTAATATTACTGAACACATCATATACTTAAACCGTTAGGATCACAAGGTTTCCTTGGTCGGTTCATCATAAGAATGTGCAAACGGGACAAATATTGGTCTCCCATCTAAAATGATCAAAAATACCACGATATTGAGGAGCTAGAGGGTTAAGATGTTCCACAAAAATGTTCCTCGTAGTGTTCCAAGTAATATTCCTGAAGACATCCTATACTTAAAATGTAAGGATCACAAGGTTTCCTCTGCAGATTCATCATAAGAATGTGCAAATATTGATCCCTCATCTAACATGATCAAAATCATCCCTACATTGAAGAGCTAGAGGGTTAAAATGTTCCACAAAAAAGTTCCTCATAGTGTTCCCAGTAATATTCCTGAACACATCCTATACTTAAAATGTAAGGATCACAAGGTTTCCTATGCCGATTCATCATCATAAGAATGTGCAAAAGGGACAAATATTGATCCCTCATCTAAAATGTTCAAAAATACCCCTATATTGAGGATCTAGAGGGTTAACGTGTTCCTCAAAAATGTTGCTCGTAGTGTTTTAAGTAATATTGCTGAACACATCATATACTTAAAATGTAAGGATCACAAGGTTTCCTAGGCCGGTTCATCATAATAATGTGAAAAAGGGACAAATATTGACATTCCATCTAAATTGATCAAAAATATCCCTACGTTGACGAGCTAGAGGGTTGAAGTGTGCCTCAAAAATGTTCCTCGTAGTGTTCTACGTAATATTGTTGAATACACCCTATACTTAAAACGTAAGGATCAATAGGTTTCCTATGCTGATTCATCATAAGAATGTACAACATAAGAATTTGAAAAAGGGGCAAATATTGACCCCAATCTTAAATGATCAAAAACACTCCTTTATTGAAGAGCTAGAGGGATACAATGTTCCACAAAAATGTAGTTAGTAGTGTTTTAAGAAATATTCTAACACATTTAACACATCCTATACTTAAAATGTAAGGATCACAAGGTTTCCTAGGCCTGTTCATCATAATAATGTACAAAAGGGATAAATATTGATCCTCATCTAAAATGATCATAAATATCTCTACATTTAAGAGCTAGAGGGTTATAATGTTCCACAAAAATGTTCCTCATAGTGTCCCGAGTAATATTCCTGAACACATCCTATACTTAAAATGTAAGGATCACAAGGTTTCCTCTGCTGATTCATCATCATAAGAATGTGCAAAATGGGGAAATATTGAACACTCTTATAAAATGATGTCCATACATAATCTTTCAAAACGCTCATACACGTATATTCTTTTTTTACCCCATCTATCAGAATCCGTTGTCAGAATGTTGTTGTGTTTTTTGTGTTCCTCAATGTTATTGGACACTTTTTTCAATTTATTTTATTCTACTTTATCAATACTTTCCATGCTGTAGCTTCATTCCATAAAATTCCCTCCAATCGTCAGTTATTTCGACATATCCCTATTACACACATAAAAGTAGGTTTAGTAATATTATATTACCCTTGCTCCCTAGGTTATACACGGAAATATGAACATTGCAACTCTCGTAATAGTATGCAATGAATTTTACAAACGATTTGAGGTTTATTTAAAATTTGATTTGAGGATTATGTAAAATAGTTTGCATGCCTTGAGAGATAATAAATAAATAGAAATTACTCAATTTTAATTTTAATTTTACAAATATCAAACGGAAGACCTCAAATTAGATTTGAACTTTCTCTATTTCAATTATAATTTGCTAAATTTTAATGAAAAGCCTAAAATAAATATATTTGATATATTTCATTTTCTAATGGAATTTTCTCAATACTATTTGGAATTTTGGTAGTTTTTAAAGAACAGCATCATGGTATGTTAAATTTGGTTTAACTAGAAATTCCAAATTTCGTTTGGAAAAAGTGCCCAAAACAAAAGATCGGTGCTCCTGTGGAGAGCTATCACCCTCTAAGTAGAAACCTGGTGGTGGGAAATTCATTCCCGTAGAATTTTTTCACTATAATTGTTAATTTAAATAAGAATGTTCTTATTTCAAATTGAAAACCTTAAATTAGTTTTGAACTTTATCAAACTCCATTGATCAAACTCTAAATAAAACCCTCATCGTATTTTGGGGCACTATTTATTTAATTGGATTTTATGATAGAAATAGGAAATGGATTTTATAGAGAAATAGAAACCCTCAAATTAGATTTGAGAAATATCAATTTTTTACAATTCCAATTTAAATTAGGGGAGTTCCTCAAGAAAAGCCATAACGAATGCTGAAGCTATTTATTTTAATATTTATTTGGTATTTTCCTGATTTCGTGAATTTAAATAAGAATGTCTTAATTTCAAATTGAAAACCTGAAATTAGTTTTGAACTTTATCAAACTCCATTGATCAAACTCTAAATAAAAACCCTCATCGTATTTTGGGGCGCTATTTATTTAATTGGATTTTATGATAGAAATAGGAAAGGGATTTTATAGAGAAATAGAAACCCTCAAATTAGATTTGAGAAATATCAATTTTTTACAATTTTCTCAATTCCAATTTAAATTAGGGGAGTTCCTCAAGAAAAGCCATAACGAATGCTGAAGCTATTTATTTTAATATTTATTCGGTATTTCCCTGATATCGTTTGAAATTTATTCTCAATTGGAAATCCTTCGAATTTCATTTGAAATTTCCCCAATTCCTAAGGGGATTTTCATCGTTGCTTCATTTCGCTATGGCATTTGGGTCGTGCATAAAAATATTTGAATTTTTGTTTTCAAACTATGTGGCCTACTTTTCGGCTTTGGTTGTGTTCTCGCGAAAAACATTTGCCTACTTTTAGCCTGTCCCAAAAAATATTACACATACTTTAGGGGAGGTTGAACTTTTTCTTTTTTTTTTGATAAAATCCCTTGGCCGAACTGAGAAGAAAAACATGCTATGCATTCAAGTGGAACAAATGCTGTTTAGGCATGTTCCCTTCCATCTGCATACAATGAACAATTTCATTATTAATTCTTTTCAAATCGTAAAATTACATCATGCCATCGCTTTTTTGTGGGTTGTTGCCATTGTAATTGTGATTGAGCTCTGCTCGTTATTACACTTGGATGACTGCGTCATTCCAGCATAGAAAACGCTGTCGCTCATGCTCGTGCAGCTTTTCACAAGATATTTCGCGTGCAATTGCAGCTGAAGCTGATCAGCTTATGCAGCAGCAACACCATAACTCTCCCACACTTGAATGGCAAAGACCGCACTCCGCACACACATCATTCGAAGCAGCAGCACATCCATTCATCCACCCACGAGAACACCGCGTTTCATGTCTTGTGTGTTTCTTTCTTTCTTTCTTATGGCTGACGAATGTTTGAGGAGGAGCGCAGCGGAGCATTGGCAGTGAAACACTTTCATTTTTCTCGCAGCATTTCACATTTCATTTTGTGGCTTTTTTGTTGTTGTTTCAAAAAAACGGCAACAACATCTACAAATGTTCAACTCAATCATTAAATAAAATATTTCAAGAAATGAAAATGAAAAAGCACAACAACAACGAAAACTGTAACGAATTGAAATGAAACTTTTCCATTTAAACGCCAAAACACGAAGCCAGCCACCAACCAAAAAAGTTCATGGGTAATAGAAAACGAAATATCCAACTTAATGCGCGAGGGTTTGCTCAACAGATTTCAGAATAAACTAAACCAAGGGATCGATGTTAGGTTTACTTAAACCATTATCTCTCAAAATATTGTAATCCCCTTCAAATAATAAGATCTCTTAAATTGTATATAAATGAAATCCTGAAATCCGTAGGAGAAGTAAAAACAAATTTCTGTTTTTATCCATTTTTAGTTTAGATATCTCCGGAACACTCAATAGCTGTGGATTTTGTCCCTCAAAATTATCCTCGAAATGGTCTAATAATTATCTTTCAAAATGTTCTAATCCACTTCAAATAATAAGAACTCTTAAATTGTATATAAATGAAATCCTGAAATCCGTAGGAGAAGTAAGAACAAATTTCTGTTTTTATCCATTTTTAGTTTAGATATCTCCAGAAATCTCGAAATGGTCTAATAAAGGCCCACCCAATAATCGCCTCGAAGGGAAAAGACAAAATCGAAGGTCACAGCTTTAATACAGGTTGCCGTTCACCGAGAACCTGTACACGATGATTAGAAAGTTCCACCCTATCTTATGGCATGTTGCCGTTCACCGAGAACCTATCCACGATGATTAGACCGTTCCACCCTATCTCATGGCAAGTTGCCGTTCACCGAGAACCTCTCCACGATGATTAGATCGTTGCCTTTTTCGTCTTGAGAGACCAGTCCCGTGTTATATGGAGCAAAAACTGGAAGTAGTTTCGGCTACGAGGTCTGACCAGAAACTTATGTCTCATGCCACAGGCAATCAGAACCCCAACAACGTATATTTTAGTTGAATTTGCTGAGCCTTTCTTTTGGAAGTAACGTGGTGCCTATGGTTAAAATCCAAACTGAGTGAAAAGGGCTCGCTAAACTTAGTGATGTGACCTATAGATCAGCAGATGTGTTAGATATGCCTAAACCCCATACCCAAAGTTATACCCATATAGGAGAATCTTGGAATTGGTTTCAGCGGAATAGGTCTTCGGAGCACCAGGAAAGGCTTGAATTATTATTATTACCTTTTCGATCCATAAGGCCATCTTCCATTCTTTCCATTGAAAAATACCCCTATATTGAAGAGCTGGAGGGTTAAAATGTTCCATGTCTGTGGTTAAAATCCAAACAGAGGCAAAAGCGCTCGCTTATCCAGGTGATGTGACCCATAGATCAGCAGATGTGTTAGATATGCCTCAACCCCATAACAATAGTTATGCCCATATAGCAGAATCTTGGAATTCGCACTAGCGGAATAGATCTTCGGAGTAACAGGAAAGTCATAAATTATTATTATTATTATTTCCTTTTCGATCCACTGATCATAAGGCCATGTCAAATTCTTTCCATTGACATCTATCGGTTGTTAACAACTTAATTTGACTCCAAGGCATCCTTTGTGTAGCAGCTTCCTCCTATATTCGCCTTCTCCAAGTATGAGCAGGTCTACAACTTCTTTGTCTTCCCTGTGGCTTCCTTTCAATGGCAGCTTTAGTGATGTCGCTCTCCAGTTTCCGTCGGGTATGCCCAATCCATTTCCATTTCCCTCGAAGAATTTTCGGTTTGATTGGGATTTGTGGGGGGTTATCACGTTCAAAGAAGTCGCTTGAATAACGAGCTTCTTTCAGGGTGGCGCACAGCTTCCAGTCCCAGTTCCTAAACGGAAATTTTAATTTCTAAAGGTTTTACAAAGCCTGTTTACTAAAAATGTTGACAATATTAGTCAATCGAAATCGCCTTTTTCCCTAGTATTATCCTTCCACATCTCATTTCCAAATTATTGGACCTATATTCACTGTGTACTCATTATAAGTCAGACGAGGTGAATGGTGACCCAAGAACACCCCAAATAAACTGTTTACCAAATCGATCGCACTGATGATTTCGCTCTTAATAAATCTATTGTCTCACGATCTCGTTACTTCCATTAATCTTTTCCTGAGATTCTTTTGGTGAAACCTCGTATCCTTCGCCATACAAAGGAGATGGAAGGGAATTACATGTCTTCATTATTAATTTTAGTTAACATTAGTTAAGCTCGACAACGCAGGTTGGATCTTGGTTGTCTCCAACTCTGCTCTAAATAGATCAAATTCATTTGCCTTCATATGTTGGATTAGGAAATAGAAGAATTTCCTAATCCAATATTTCTAAAGTCAGTTATATTCCTTCGCATCATCTTAGAATGGGATTTCTTCTATCCCTTCTTCCTTTATATTTGCCCCGATTTCAAAACGATCTGTATTTTTGGCACCAATTCTTCTGGAGAAATCTGTGGTTTCATAGTCTGGACAGACAAGAAATCGTACTGAATTGAGTCTAAAGCTTTCCCAAACAGTTCTCTAATCATTGCCCCGATAACACATTTGTCTCTTTAGAAACATCAGTTGTTCCTTTGTCTCTGGATCCAAGGAAGTCGAAGTGAATGATCTCAAAAGCACCACCAACCCATTTGTCTTTTGGGAGATATGCCGTTCCTTGATATCGGTCTTCAAGGAATTCGATGAAAATGATTCAATGGGATTCCCAGGATATATCAATCTTTCCTTGGTCTCACTATTCAATAAAGTCGAGACGAATGATTCCTTGAACCAAACAAAAATCTGTTCCCATAATCTTTGCCATGATTTCAAAACGTTTGGTTTTGCTGGCACCGATTCCCTGGCATCCAAGAAAGTCGAAGTGAATAAGCCAGTAAGCACGCCCCAACAAACTTCTCCCTTCTTTTGACCCGATTACTCATTTGTCTTCTTTTTGGAAATATTAGTTGTTCCTTGATTCTGTGTCCAAGAAGTCGGAGTGAAGAATTTCTTGAATGATCCCAAGGAAGTAGAAGTGAATAATTTGACTTTTAAAAGATATGCTTGATCTCGGTGTCCAAAGAAGTCAGTGCAAATGATTCAGTGGTATTCCCAAAAAACTGTCTTTTGGGAAATATCAATCCCAATGAAGACGAAACGAATGATCCCGTGAACAGGAACAAAACTGTCTCCATAATAGTTGCCCTGATTGACACCGAAGAACTATATTGTTCCACGGTCCCGGAATCCAAAGAAGTCGAATATTCCCTTGAAATTCTGCTAATATTTTCCCCGATTGTATTTTTTGTCGCTTGTGGCGAAATCCAGTAGTTCCAGTGAATATTCCCACGGACTTTCGCTAATATCTTCCCAGATTGAATCTTTGCCTCCGTTGGCGAAATTCGGTATTCTTGGTTCGGTATCCTAGGGAGTTCCAATGAATGTTCTCATTGTTCCACGCTCCCGATATCCAAAGACGATATCGATGTAAATAATCCCATGAGTATCCATAAAAAAATCAAATTAATCTTTGCCCATTATTCCGGTGGCGAAATCGGGTATTCTTGTTTCGCAATCCAAAGAAGTTCCTATGAGCTCTCGCTAATATTTCACCGATATTATTTTTTTTTGGCAAATCCGATATCCAAGGAAGTTCCAGTAAAAATTCCCTTGAGCTCTTGCTAATATTTTCCTCGATTATATTTGTTGCCGCCGGTGGCGAAATCTGGTACTCTTGGCTCGGTATCCAAGGAAGATACAGTGAATGTTCCCTTGAGCTATGGCTAATATTTCCCCGATAGTTTTTTTTGGCGAAATCCGCTACTCTTGGCTCGGTACGCAAGAAAGTTCCAGTGAATGTTTCCATGAACACTCGCTAGTAGTTCCCCGATAGTATTTTTTGGGGAAATCCGGCATTCTTGGTTCGCAATCCAAGGAAGTTCCTATGAGCTCTCACTAATATTTCGCCGATAGTATTTTTTTTTTGGCAAAATCCGATATTTTTGTTCGATATCCAAGGAAGTTCCAGTGAATATTCCCTTGAGCTCTCGCTAATATTTTCCTCGATTATATTTGTTGCCGCCGGTGGCGAAATCTGGTACTCTTGGCTCGGTATCCAAGGAAGATCCAGTGAATGTTCCCTTGAGCTATGGCTAATATTTCCCCGATAGTATTTTTTGGCGAAATCCGCTACTCTTGGCTAGGTACGCAAGAAAGTAAATGTTTCCATGAACACTCGCTAATAGTTTCCCGATAGTATTTTTTTGGCGAAATCCGGCATTCTTGGTTCGGTGGTATCCAAGGAAGTTCAATTGAATATTCCCATTGGCTCTCGCTAATATTTCGCCGATGGCATTTTTTGCCGCCGGTGGCGAAATCCGGTATTCTTGGTTTGTAATCTAAGGAAGTTCCTCCAGTGAATGTTCCCCTGAGCTCTCGCTAATATTTTCCCGATTGATTTTCTTTTACCCGATTTACTGTACGACCCTCGTAATAAACTATTTGTCCACATACTGTGTGTTTAAGGTTTTTTCTTTCTACCTCTTAGTTCTTGTCTCACATGGAAACTTTTTGGGGGGGGGGGAGATAAACGACGAAAACAACTCCATCCAGGCAATAATGAAGACATGAACCCAAACTGAAAGTGGAACTTTGAAGGTGTATTAAACGGGTGTAGCATAGTTTGGTAAACACTTTGGTCGTTTACTTAAGCGTGGTGAGGGGAGAGGAGCGAAGGCAACTTTATCGTTGTTGCGAGCGATCCCTTTTAACACTTGACTTGTCAAGGTCATTGCATTACACGAGGCACAGGGGGCTGGTTGTGGCCCCCCAAAGGATAGAAGTGTGTGTGTGTCTTCCTTCCACCGGCTTAAACAACTTTATCTGGCACATGGAGTAAATACATAGTAACTTGAGCAGGAGACAAATGTCTTTCTTTGTCTCAAGTAAAGCAACAAGCCGGCGTCGTAGTCGTCGTCACTGGATAAGGGTAGTTCATAGTACGAACACTCACTGGGTAATCTCAGCACGTTGCCATGGTGGTAACATGAGCGCTCCAACTAAGTCTGTCATATGGGGTTTAGAGTGAGTGTACACGTATTATTGCAGAAAGAAAGCAGCAACGGACTTAAAAGATCTTAAGTGCATTCAACAAGAAAATGTTTGCAATGGAATTTCGAAAACGACGGACGGACAATGACAGGCAACAATGCAAGAGATTAAAGACAGTAGAAGGTAGTAGGTGGGTCGGTGGAGTGCTGGTCACATGTGGAGTTCATAGTTTATTTGTATAAGATTTATAGGTAACCTACACCTTCGAACGACTTGCCACAATGTATGTAATTAAAGATAGGAAGCACGTTAGTGAGCTCGGTACAGAGATTAGATCATATTTGTCAGACACATAGAATGTTTTTCGTTGATTGTTATTGAAAAATACCTAGAGAATAACCGCCTCAAATCAGCTGATTCCTCGGCTACATGGTAATTTGACATTTGTCTTTTGAAAGATATCAATTCCAATGAAGTCGAAACGAATGATCCCATGAATGCTCCCATGAGCTCTCGCTAATATATCCCACGATAACATTTGTTGCCGCCGCTGGCGGAATCCGGCATTCTTGACTCGGAATCCAAGGAAGATAACAATCCCAATGAAGTCGAAACAAGTGATCCTATGAACCATTATATTTCCTCTGACTAGCTCCGAAGAAATACATTGTTCAGCGGTCCCGCCATCCAAAGAAGCTGAACTAAATAATCCCGTGATAATCCAAAAACAATTAGAGTAATTTTTGCCCATTATTCCGAAGGCGAAATCCGGTATTCATTGCACTGTATCCAAGGAAGTCTCCGTGAACACTCGTTAATATTTTCCTCGATTATATTTGTTACCGCCGTTAGCGATATCCAGTATTCTTGGCTCGGAACCCAAGGAAGTTTCATTGATTAGAAGATATCAATCCCAATGAAGTCGAAACGAGTGATCCCTTGAACAAGAACATAACACAACACATACATTGTCCAACGGTCCCGTCATCCAAAGAAATCCAAGTAAATAATCCCATGAAGAATCCAAAAGCAATCTAAGTAATCTTTGTCCATTATTCCGATGACAAACTCCGCTAATCTTGGCTCGGCATGCAAGGAAGTTCCATTGAGCTCTCGCTAATATTTTTCGGTTAAATTCGTTATTCTGGGCTCGCAATCCAAGGAAGTAATATTGAATATTCCCCTCGATTGTATTTTTTGGCGAAATCCGGTATTCATGTCTAGGAATCCACGGAAGTTCCAGTGAATGTTCCCATGAGCTCTCGCTAATATTTCCCCCATTGTACTTTTTGTCGAAATCCGTTATTCTTGGCTCGGAATCCAAGGAAGTTCCATTGAATGTTCCTAGGAGCTCTCGCTAATATCTAACCGATTTTATTTTTGACGAAATCCGGCATTCTTGACTCGGTATCCAAGGATGTCCATTGAATATTCCCATGAGCTCTCGGTAATATTTTCCAGATTGTATTTCTTGGCGAAATCTGGTACTCTTGGCTCGATATCCAAGGAAGTTCCAGTGAGTGTTCACATGGCCTCTATCTAATATTTCCCACATTGTATTTTTTAGCGAGATCCGGTACTCTTTGCTCGGAATCCAAGGAAGTTCCATTGAATATTCCCATGAGCTCTGGGTAATATTTTCTAGATTGTATTTCTTGGCGAAATCTGGTACTTGGCTCGGTATCCAAAGAAGTTCCAGTGAATGTTCCCATGAGCTCTCGCTAATATTTCCCCGATAGTATTTTTTGGCGAAATCCAATATTCTTTGCTCGGAATCCAAAGAAGTCCCAGTGAATCATAAGCTCTTGCTAGTATTTCCCCGTTAGCATTTTATGGCGAAATCCCAGATCGTATTTCTTGGTGAAATCTGGTACTCTTGGCTCGGTAACCAAAGAAGTTCCAGTGAATGTTCCCATAAGCTCTCGCTAATATTTCCCCGATAGTATTTTTCGGTGAAATCCGGTATTCTTTGCTCGGTATCCAAGGAAGCTCCAGTGAGCGTTCCCATCTAATATTTCTATCTAATATTTCCCCAATTGTATTTCTTACCGAGATCCGGTACTCTTTGCTTGGTATCCAAAGAAGTTCCATTGAATATTCCCATGAGCTCTCGCTAATATTTTATCCGACAGTATTTTTTGGCGAAATCCAATATTCTTTGCTCGGAAAAGAAGTCCCAGTGAATGTTCTCTTAAGCTCTTGCTAGTATTTCCCCGTTTGCATTTTATGGCGAAATCCAGTATTCTTGGAATCCAATTCTTGCGGAATCCAAAGAAGTGCCATTGAATTTTCCTATAAGCTATCGCTAATATTTCCCCGATAGGAATTTTGTGGCGAAATCCGGTATTCTTGACTAAGGAAGTTTCTTTGACTATTCCCATGAGTTCTCTCTAATATTTTCCCCAATTGAATTCTTCGGCGAAATTCAGTATTCTTAGCTCGGTATCTTAGGAAATTCCCGTGAATGTTCGCAATGAGCTCTCGCTATTATTTCCCCGATTGTATTTTTGGGCGAAATCCGGTATTCTTGGCTCGGTATCCAAGGAAGTTCCATTGAATGTTGCCATGAGCTGCCGATAATATTTCCCCGAGATTGTATTTTATGGCCGCCGTTTGCGAAATTTATAGCGAATAAAGGCCTGTGGAATAACCGTCTGATATCAGCTGATTTCTCAGCTACGCGATAAACCATGTTATCTGGTCGATAATATAATCCTACTGTCGATAATATTTCACATTGAGTGATAAAGCTTTTACATGAAGTCGGTAAAGATGCGAATCATCTGCTGTTCGAAAACTGAAGAAAACAGAATAAACAATTTGGAAAATGTGAATTAATTAAATTCTGTGACATGTCTTACAAAATAACTTTATTTTAACTCTTTTGCTAATTTTTATACGCTTGTTCGAATGATATGATAAACTTCTTTTGAAAAATCGGATTAATCTGCTCTATTGGGAAATATATATATATAGAATAGGCAACTTGTAATAAGAAGATTTGAAAAATGTCGAAAATAGAAGCTTTGAATTCTAGAATTCTTCTTTGATATTATTTTGTTAGGCCGTTAGATTTTCTTTTGAGACATCTAAAACCTCTAATCATTTCTGCTGAAAGAAAAAAACATGAGTTGGCAACATTGAATAATCAGCTTTAAAAAAGTCTTCAAAAATAATGGTTTCTTTTGAGACTTCCTCGAAGAAACTTGTTTTTTTTTTTTCTTTAGTAAGTAGCTCTTCATCAAACGTTCAAATTCTGGACAGGAGTACTGAGAGTTGCTTTCAACATCATCATCATCTTGACCTTTGATGAACCCATGCATCCAAGTACCTTTTAGCCTTTTTTTTCTTCTCTCTACATATTAAAATTGAACAGTCAGCTTGATGTTTAATTGAAGTGTTAAATGTTTCATACAAAACAAAAAAAAACATCACCATGTTGATGGTGATTGCCTCTCCAACACGGCACAAAAAAATCCCCCATCAAACGGCAAATGAACCCATCGATTGGATGTTGTTGTACTTGTACTTAAAATCAAATTATTGAACGTCTGATACAATGAACGATTGAAGCCTGCAGCAGCAGCTGATACAAAGATAAATTATATAGACGACAGCTAATACATTGAGTTAAAAAACAGACAGACAGACGGGCGGTGAGACAGACAGTCAATGTGATATAAAAAAGTGCAATGTAAGCATTAATAATGTGATAAATACAATGTATGTTGTATGGAGAGAGAGAGCACAGCACGAGTGTGCGAGAAAGAGAGAATGGTTGTGTCAACTTGACCTTTACCTTGACTAAAAATCGTTTTTCTTTTCGAATAAAAAAATTCAATTTTTTTTCGTTCCTATAAAAACGAGTTTGATGATGAAAATACACAAAATCAACGACAAACTAATAATTTACAAACAGCCTGAAAGATTGAACTGAAGCGTATACAGAGAACGGCAATAGACACACAGAGGGTGTAAGAGAGAGAGAGAGACGGGGGAGAGGAGATACGATTGCAAAGAAAGACTGTGATTTACACTGAGGCGGGGAGAGGGTACAGAGCAACCCCCCCAACTACAACAATAGTTGGCAAAACTCATGAACAAATTGAAAATCATGATCATTAAGGCACGACGACACCAAGCATAAAACACCATAACAACAAATGCAACAACACACAATACAAAAACAAGCGACGTCATGAGAATTAGACGGGCAAATATTCAAACGGACGGACGGACAGGACAGACAGACATACAGAGGAGCAAAATCATGGGCGGCATGAGTAAAAAATTTTGTTGTTGTTCCATTTATGACATCAAACTTGGCAACCATGCACAAATTGAGCCGCCAGCGTCTCTGTGCTCTTGTGTATGTGTAAACTTGACAATCATAAATTTCATATACAATATATTATAAAGCAAAACCAACCAACAACAATAACAAACACAATTTGCATTTATATATTTATTTATCATTGTAAAATTAAAAACAAACACAAATAATAACAGTTATTCTGAAATTGAATTGTGAGAGAGAGAGAAAGACCCAACATATGGTCAAGTGAATAAACAACGCATGCAATCAGCTGATTTATCGGTCGATAACACACACCGCTACTTGGTGGTGGTCGGTCAGCTCTCAGATGTTTGTTTGATTTTGAATTATCGATATCATTTCACTTTGATCGATAAAGGAGTTGTAATAAAGGCCCTTTTACACGCAAAAAACTGCTTTACACGACATTTTGCCAGGGTATGTAAAATATACTATCACGTTCTGTTTACTTATTAATTCAATTTTACTGCAAATGAACTCCGATTGGCATAAAATTTGGCTTGAGGATAAAGGAAATTTACTCCTCTTTTTTTAAAAGATAATTGGAAACAATGATAAGAACTAAAAAATCTGACTTTTTCACTAAATGTATCCTATCTTCCAGGTGGGCAATTTCGTGCTGGCAAAAGTTACTCTGCAAAAACGGAGAACACTTCAACATCTCTAAATATATACTTTATTCTTCAAAGGCTTTCAAAGGAAAAAGGCTATGTTGGTACAAACTTAAAAAGGGTGATATTTTAGCTATTATCTTTTTGGCAACACTGGTTTAAACAGCTGACGCACGTTTCGGGTTTTGTTTCACTGTCAAACATCTTCAGATTGGTCTATAATTTAACCATGAATCGTCTTACAAACGAACAACGCTTGCAAATTATTGAATTTTATTATCAAAATGCGTGCCCTGTTAAGAAAGTTCATTTACCGAAAAATTGTGTTCAGCGACGAAGCTCATTTTTGGCTCAATGGGTACGTAAATAGACAGAATTGTCGATTTTGGAGTGAATATCAGCCAGAAGCATTGCAAGAACTAGAGCAATGCATCCAGAAAAAGTCACAGTTTGGTGCGGTTTATGGGCTGGTGGCATCATTGGACCGTACTTCTTCAAAGATGATGCGAATCGTAACGTAACTGTGAATGGTGAGCGCTACCGTTAGATGATATCCAACTTTTTTTTGCCCAAAATGCAAGAGCTTCACTTGCATGACATGTGGTTTCAACAAGACGGTGCCACATGCCACACAGCACGCGCAACAATGGAGTTATTGAGAGGCGAGTTCGGTGAACATTTTATTTCACGTTCGGGGCCGGTTAATCTAGGCGGCCAAATCGTGCGATTTAACGCCTTTAGACTATTTTTTGTGGGGCTATGTTAAAGCTCATGTCTATACAGACACGCCCGCTTCAAGTGACGCATTGGAAGACAACATTGAAGCATTTATTCGTGAGATACCGGCCGAAATGTTGGAAAGAGTATGCCAAAATTGGACTAAGCGGATGGACCAGAAGAATTTGATAAGCTAAAAGACTTTTCTTTAATTTTTATAGCGGCTATTTTTTCGTTTATACCAGGAATTTGTATAACTTTTTTCTTGTTATTATTTGAACATACAGGTGAACAGCCGATAACACTGTGGAGTGCACTGCATTGCAAAGGGGATTTCTTTATAACAACCATTGTTTTGACTTGTTGTCAATCAGATGATTCCGCAATACCTCTTCCGCTGCTTTTGGAGCACGATGAGCTGTCAGTTTGTACATCCCCCATCTTTGTGTGTCCGCCATGCTTGCATTCTCGTAGTAATCGCATTTATTACTTTTAAAGCAGTTAATTACGACAACCATAATTTCATGAATTTCAATGTCAAATTTGTTGTAAATATTCAATTAACTTCAATTGTCACAAGCCGAGCGAGCCAAGCCAAGCCAAACCAATTGTTTGTGGTTTATGGTGTCGGAGGGTTTTTGGGAAACGTCCGTCCGCCCATGTGTTTATACGACACTCTTCACTGGGTTGTCTACATTTTTATACACTCAACCCAATTAATTAGTTAAATATGGACATGTATCTTATGGACACAAGACAAAGTTCAATGTCATTAACAAATTATTTTTATTATGAAGAAAAATGCTATACATTTACACTCATTCATATACATACAACAGAGTAATCATAAACTAATAAAGACCAGTCAGTCAGCTAGCCTGCAGCAATAACTACAAAAATGGGTTGAATTTGTAAAAAAATGACCTTTACACAAACACGAAACTTCAACCAGGCCGACGTTGTCTTGTATTTTTTGATATTAAACTTCAAGTCATCAATCAATTAAATACTCTCATATATTTGTTCAAACACATGTGGAGTTAATTACATTAAGGTGTAACTGTGTTGAAATGAAATGTGGCATGGAATTCCTCAAATTGTTGGGCCACGTCAATAGGTAATTACGGCGGGTTTGAAGGAAAGGGTCCATTTATATTTATACAATTACAACTTATTCACTTTTTTAGTCCAAGGAAAAATGACCAGAACTTCTTCTTGAAATATAATTTTCATTCGGAACTTGTTTCGCCCATTTGTACTCCCAACCGATCTATAAAACCAAATGGGATCCCACTTCTGAATCGTGTATTTTTCTGCTAAAAACTAACAAAAGAACTTAAGTTTTTGATTGCATTTCATTTATTGTTTAAAGATCTAAAGTATCAAGTAAGGTTGAGGCATAGATTATCATTTGATCCCACTTCTGAACCACCTTTTTAGCTTGTAAAGATTGTCATAAAAATAATATACAATTTTTGGGCTGTAATACTATCTAACACTTTGACCTCACTTACATTTCACAGTGGGATCCCACTTCTGAACCGAGTGTTGTTCTGCTATAAATAACAAAAGAAATTACCTTTTTGTTGTATTACACTTTATTGTCTTCTTTTGATCCCACTCTGAACCATTTGGCCGCTTTTAAAAAATGTCGATAATAAGATTCAGCCTTAACGTAAACCACAGAATACTATAGAATCCTACCAACAAAATGTCTCGTCCACATTTACTCTAAATACACTTTGGTCGGTGGGATCCCACTTCTGAACCGAGTATTTCTGCGCTTAAAATAACAAAAGAACTTGAATTTTTGGTGGAATTTTATGTATTGTTCAAAGATCTACTACATAGTTTCTCATTCTAGGCACTCTATAGTCTTTTTCAGATCCCACTTCTGAACCAATTTTTTCAGCTTCTAACGATTTTTATATATTATTTTACAAACTATTTTTGAACTGAACTAAAAACACAGAATACTATAGAATCTTGTCAACAAATTGATCTCGTCCACTTAATACACCAGTGGGAGCCCACTTCTGAACCGAGCATTTCTCTGCTAAAAATAATAAAAGAATTTAACCTTTTGTTGAATTAAATTTATTGTTTAAAAATCTACTATTTCCAATTATCGTTGAGGTTCGTTGGTTCGCATTCTAGGCACTTTATTGTCTTTTTTTATCCCACTTCTGAGCCAATTTTACCGCTTCTAAAGGATTGTATACAACAATATACTATTTTGCCTGAACTGTAACCAGAAACTTACCAGTAAATACCGCATTTGTTGTTAATACACTTTGATCAGTGTGATCCCACTTCTGAACCGAGTATTTATATTCTAAAAAGTATTAAAAAATATCATTGTCTTTTTTATCTCATCATCATTATTGTCTTTTTGATCCCACTTCTGAACCGATTTTACAGCTAAGGGTGAACTAAAAAACACAGAATACTACAGAATGTTAAAATTTTGATTGATTTTTATTTATTATGTAAAGATCTAGTAATAACAAGTATCGTTGAGGCATTGGTTCGCATTCTAGGTACAAAATTGTCTTTTGATCCCACTTCTGAACCGCTTTTGCAGTTTCTATATAATTGTATGCAATAATATAATTTTGGCTGAACTGTAAACACAGAATACTACAGAATCTTGCCAACAAATTGTTCTCGTCCACATTTGCTTTGCTAATACACATTGACCACTGAGATATCACTTCTGAACCGAGTATTTCTCTGCTAGAAATTCATACTTTCATTCATTCGAATTTCTTTATTGTCATTTAATCCCACTTCTGAACCAATTTTGCCGCTTTGAAAGAATTGTATACAATAATATACTATTTTTGGGCTGAACTAAAATCACAGAATACTATATACACATTTTGACCAGTAGGATCCCACTTCTGAACGGAGTATATCTATAAATAACAAATAAATAACTTTATTATAATTTGATAATTGGTTCAGAAGAATTTCTAAAGATTTCTATAAAACAGAATACTACAGAACCTTGGCAACAAATTGATCTCGTCCATAATAGCTTTCAATACACATTGACCTGTGTGATCCCACTTTTGAACGACTTTTTCTCTGTTAAAAATAACTTAAATATTTGATTGAATGTTATTGTTGTTTAAAGATCTAGTATTATCAGTTCTCGTTGAGGTTCGTTGGTTGGCATTCTCGCCACTTTATTGTCTTTTTCGATCCCACTTCTGCGCCATCTTTAAAGCCTCTAAAGATTTTTATAAAATCCCACTTCTGAACCTTTTTCAGCTTCTAACAAATTTTATACAATAATAGACTATTTTTGGGCTGAGCTGAATACACATAATCTTGCCAACTCATTGATCTCATCAATACTTGCTCTTACACTTTGACCGCTGCGATCCCAATTCTGAACCAAGCATTCCTGGACTAAAAACAAAAATAATTAACTTATCGGTTGAATTTTATTTATTTATTATTATTATTAGTATCATTGAACCAAGCTCTCTATTATCCCTCGATGTCACTTCTGATAGAGATGACTGCGAATCGATTTCAGTTAATTTATCATGGAGGACTTCTAATTTTATACTATATTAACTAAGTTAGATATAAGGAATCTTGTCAACAAATTGAGCTCACTGTATTTGTTCTGGAATATGCTTTGATCAGTAGATCCCACTTCTGAACCAAACAATTCTCTGCTAAAATAGCGAAAGTTGTCAAGTCTTGTGATGAATTTTATTTTTTGTTTAAATATATTGAAGTATTGACTAAAATTGAGGCCTGGTTGCTCATTCTAAGTATTTTATAGCTATGCGATCCCACTTCTGAACCAAGTCTGCAGCTTTTAAAGAATTTTATGCTAGAGAGCTATGTATAATTCTTTATGTTACCAGATCTCTGGAACATTTCTTGGAAAAATCCACTCTGATCTCTCCATTTCTGTTTTTTTATTGCAAAGTTTTATTGTTCGATCTCTATGAACCTTTACACTTAAATGTCTGTTCAAATCAGACATTAAAATCAATTGAGCAAATTATCCCCCTTCTCACTCACTTAATTTGAAATCACTTTTATTCTGGAAGATGGCGGCGAGAGGTCACAAAAGGTGATTTTCGCAAAAAACTAAATTGCCTTTAATTCAGCAATTTACTGGGAGAAATGTACTCGTATAAATAGAGAATAATTGCGCCACCATCACACGTACTCGCATACAAATTGAATTTAATTAATATTGAAATTTTCAATTAATTGAAATGATAGACAGGCGGACGGACGGACGGTCGGGCCTGATACGCCAAGAATGTTCAGCGCAATTTGTTAACACAAATCACAGCAAAAAGGTACGAAAATTAATTCGTTGCTGAATACGGCAGCAAAGTACAGCGGCACATAAAGAATGCGTGGAACCGCCGAACAGAATCTGGCGAATTTGAATTTACATACAAATGATTTACAAACCATTTTGGCAGAGAGGTCGTCGATGGGGCACAACACGACACTCGAAACAA
The DNA here is from genome assembly GCA_947397865.1 of Polietes domitor. NCBI lineage: Eukaryota > Metazoa > Arthropoda > Insecta > Diptera > Muscidae > Polietes > Polietes domitor. The sequence continues at coordinate 178,578,368 of OX377619.1, forward strand.
AACGTTAGTTCAAGTTCAAGAGCGAGCAGTTGCTGTTCATTATTTTTACGCGCTTTTGTGTGTTGTTGGAAATTACTATTCATTCATCCATTCGTTCTTTTCGATGTGTGCGAGTGATGATGTGTAATATGATGTATGCGTATACCCGTATGTCTGTGTGTGTGTCATAATTTTGTTTGATATGTAAATTTTGTCACTCGGATTTTGGCTACGTTATGATGTGATGTGGCGTGGTGGATAGATGATGTGTGTTTGTTGTTTGCTGTTAACAACAGTTTATGAATATTAAATTGTTGTTGACATTAACATATCACAGCTACGCCAACAAAATCTGCACACACTCACGCACATTCACTTTCAATGTCAATGATAAAATATTTGAAATTTGTTGTGGATTCGTTTCGTTTAATTAATTTTTCATGTTTTTTTTTTTGCTTATTAAGGGGTAATACGAGGGTCTTGCGTTAACTCTGGCGAAATTCGTTAATTTATTTCCGGACATATTACCTCCAAATTATGACAAAAAAGGAGCAGTGGAAATGGAAATCGATTACATTAGTATGGGGAAAAATATTTGTATTATTTTGAAACTACATGGAAAAAATCAAATAAATTTAATTCAATAAAAAAGAAAGGTTACAGATAGATTATAACACTCTCCAAAAAATACATGGAAAAAATCAAATAAATTTAATTTAATAAAATAAGAAAGGTTACAGATAGATCATAACACTCTCCAAAAAATATTCTATGCAATTTTTTCAAAAAAAAAAAAAATAATATAAAAACAAAAAATCAGTTGTTTTTACTTTTTATAATTTGCTTTGAATTAATACAATTTTTAATCGATCAGTTTATTTTTTCAATTGATCCAATTATTTTTTTAATTCTTCTAATTCGATTAAAAAATAATTGACTGAATATTTGAACTGATGATTCATTTATTTTTATTGTTTCAATGTGAATTGATATAATTAATTATTTTCAACTGTATCAATTAATGTTTTAATTGATCAATGTAATTTTTTTAATCGATTCTATATTTTTATTGATTGAATTTTCTTTTCCGATTTATTATTATAAATAAAGCGCAAATATTTATTAATATTATATTAGTTAATATTTGCGCTTCAATAAAAAAATAATTAACAGGAGATTTTATTTTGAATCTATATGAAAAATATCAAATAAATTTAATTCAATAAAAATTGCAGTTTTTGGTCTGATTAATTTTTTAATTGAACTGATTATTTTTTTCAATTTTTAATTGATCAGATTATTTTTTTATCTTATTAATTTTTTAATTGATCTGATTAATTTTTTAATTGATCTGATCAATTTTTTAATTCATCTGATTAATTTTTTAATTGATCTGATAAAGTTTTTGATTGATCTGAATAATTTGTTAATTGGTCTGATTATTTTTTTTAATTCAACTGATTATTTTTTTAATTTTTAATTGATCTGACTATTTTTTTATTGATATTATTATTTTTCTTTTATTTTTAATTGATCTGATTAATTTTTTAATTGATCTGATAAAGTTTTTGATTGATCTTATATTTTTTTAATAGATCTGAATAATTTGTTAATTGGTCTGATTATTTTTTAATTGAAGTGATTAATTTTTACTTTAATTTTTAATTGATCAGATTATTTTTTTTATTGATCTGAATATTTTTTTTAATTGATCTGATTAATTTTTTAATCCATCTGATTAATTTTTTAATTGATCTGATTAATTTTTTAATTGATCTGATAAAGTTTTTGATTGATCTGAATAATTTGTTAATTGGTCTGATTATTTTCTTTAATTCAACTGATTAATTTTTAATTGATCTGACTATTTTTTTAATTGATATTATTATTTTTCTTTTATTTTTAATTGATTTGATTAATTTTTTAATTGATCTGATAAAAGTTTTTGATTCATCTGATATTTTTTTAATAGATCTGAATAATTTGTTAATTGGTCTGATTATTTTTTAATTGAAGTAATTAATTTTTACTTTAATTTTTAATTGATCTGACTATTTTTTTAATTGATCTGAATAATTTGTTAAATGATCTGAATATTTTTTAATTGATATTATTATTTTTCTTTTATTTTTAATTGTTCTGATTAATTTTTAATTGATCTAATTAATTTTTTATTTGATCTGATTAATTTTTTAATTGATCTTATTAATTTTTTAATTGATCTGATAAAGTTTTTGATTGATCTGATTAATTTTTTAATTGATCTGAATAATTTGTTAATTGAACTGATTATTTTTTAATTGATATGATTAAGTTTTTAATTCATCTGATTAATTAATTAACTGATTTGATTAATTTGTTAATCGATCTGATTAATTTCTTAATTAATCTGAACAATTTTTTAAATAATCTGAATAATTTGTTCATTGGTCTGAATATTTTTCAATTGAGCTGAATAATTTTTTAATTGATCTGTTTAATTTGTTAATTGATCTGACTTATTTTGTTAATTTCGTTTATTTACAGTCTATGGAATACAAACTTCCTTAAATATGTTAATTAATCGTATTAATTTTAATGAATCATATTTTGTTTTAATTTTTGTTTGGGTAATTTTTAAATTGATCCCACTTCTGAAGGAAGCATTTCTCTGCTAAAAATAATTAAAGTTCTTAAGTCTTGGGTTGTATTCTATTTTTTTTTTTTGTTTAAAGATTTATTAGTATTGAGTATCGTTGAGACATTATTTCTCATTCTAAGTGCTTTATTGCTATTCGGTCCAACTTCTGAACCAAGTCTGCTGCTTGAACTATTTTTAGCTCAATCGATCCTTTTTTGTTTCCCTAATTTTTAAATTAATCCGTTTATTTTTTTTAACCACGTTTATTCATTTTTAAATAGCTTGAACTATGTTTTTATGAATCCAATTAATTTAAATTGCTGAGGTTTTGTTCAGATCGTTTTAATTATTTGCATAGTGTTATAAAATACTCATTAGATGTCATTTCATTTAAATATATGTATGTTCTTGGCAATACTTTGATTGTATAATGTCAGCTATTGAAATAAGTTATTTCGACGACAATAATATATAATGTTGACCACACTTCCTCTACCGCCCTCGTATTGTGCGTGTTTTTTCATTAGCTAGGTGCGTATTAAGATTTGGCTTGATTAAAATTTTAACAAATTTGATCAAGTTTTTGCCTTTCGTACATTTTGCGCCACATTTACGAAAATTAATTTCGTTTTAATGTTCTACAAATAACGATTAAACATCTCATTTCTCTATATTAGCATTTTTCGTAGGTATGTGAGAATATAAAGTATATATTTTCCGTTTTACACAATTACCATAACCATTATTATGGGTTTTATTACGTTTTTGTAGCGTGTGATTAACAAAGAAAAAAAACACCCACTGCCAGTTTTTGCCACATTTGTGGCAATTTTCCCAACCGAACCATTTATCATCAGATTACGACGGGCTTTTTGCATTTTAAGTATTTGTGACAGTTTGGGGTTTTTGTTTTTTTTCTGCCGATTTAAATAATGTTAGTAATTGAAAGAGCTGTATTTGCATTTGCATAAGTGAGAAACATTTGAAAACGAATTTATGAAGAAACCATATACCTATGTGGGTGTCAGAGCCCATAAGAAGTTGTATTGTGTAGCCGTGGGTCTTCTTTGTTCTCTGTTCAAATTAATACTCTTGACTGTATCATGAACTGAATGAACTGAATTGGTTTGCGGCATCAGATGTGGATTCCACTCCCAGCCAGACATTGTCTGCAAAAGAAATTATTTGAGCGCATTTAAATGGGAATTATGATGGATTAATTTTAAATTGGGTTTTAAATATTTGAACTCAGGTGCAATCCCCTAATATAACACAATAAATATATAAATACATACTTGGCCAATAAAGATGACTGTCGTTTAAAATTTATTTCATGTTTCTATCATTTATAGAAAGATAATTATTGAGTTTTTTTAAATGTATCTAACAATTAATATTAATCATACGCACTCATGTCAGTTATTTTAATAATTAATAACAATGTAAAATTATGGTTTTTAGAACTCTATTATATTTGAAAGGTAGAGAGAACTCTTCATATAGCAGGTCGTAAGGTAAATATGTTAAATGACGTTCAATTGTTCAATGATAATTTATTTATTATTATCATATTTTTAAAGGTCATAATAGACTTTTTTGGGTCACTTACAGTTCCCAGATGTTTTCCTAGCCCCTACTAGAAGTGGGCGAAGGATCATTTTTCCAAAGTTCTTAAAGGTCTCTTTTTGATCTCTTCTACACAGAGCACATAAATATTAAGCTAACAGAAGTTTCCCCAGTTCCTAGAAGAAATTCATTTCATGGAGGGATTGGTAACAATAAATCAGTGACGATATTTCATACAAGATTATTGTTTCACAATTTACCATAATCCTTGTCATATAGAAACTGACCTCAGCGTTCCCATTCCATAGTGTGTCAGGTTCTCAAATGTCACTTTTTTCTATAGTTCGTACCACACGAACTACGTCAACGTGATATCGATGACGTCCTATTTTCCTAGTATTTATGGTCAAACCAAAAGAAAAAACTCTGTCGAATTTGTTAACATTGTTATTTTTAGCATTTCCGCGATTATCTTTCTTTTCAAATCAGAACACATTTTCAATGTTTAACATATTCGAGGGGGTTTGTGTCGGCCGTTTTTTGTTTTGTTGTCGTTATTTTGACGTTGATTAATGTGTTGGTTGGTTGGTTGGTTGGTAGGTGGCATTTTCCCATTTAGGTTAAGTATACATATTTACTTAATTATTTTCCAGGGAATAAACCGTCGTCGTCGTCGTTTTTATTTAGCGCACCTATTTAAGCTGAAACGCACGCGAATTTGTGTGTCTGTCTCTGCCCAAAGAGGTATTAACAGCCACGGCGACGACGACGACGACAAAGGAAAGCAACTTACGCTTACCTCATATCATGGGCGAATGATGCAAACTGCCTTAAAGGTATGCTTGTGGTATTGTAAGCGCCTAAATGTATACTTTGATATGTGTTGCTTTTATTAATATTCAAACAAGGCCCACTCGCCGTTGCATGCACACACACACACGGAGCACACACAGTAAATATGAGTGCGAATGAACATTTTAAGTTTTGTTTCTTTGTTGTGTGGTGGAGGAGGAGCTGGAGAATATACAAATGGACATATGGGGCTTTAGACATGTGAAATGCTATTTTTTTAAAGAAGTTCCTTTTTCATCTTTAATCATACATAAATGTAATTTTATGGGATAATTTGATATTATGAAAATGTGGCATCATTGAAAATCAACTAATGTTAGCGAATATTGAACTATTTGCCAAAACATAAAATAATTATTATGTTATTCCATTTTCAAAAAACTGTTGAGAAAATATATTTCTATTACATTTTGAATTGTCGATGAAATTGTTCTTTATATCTAACTTTTAAATAATTGCTTTTTCAACTGTCAATTGAAGTCCAATAAAAATTCGTAAAATTCAGGAAAAAATTAAAACGATGAAAAAATTACTATATTTTCAAAAAAAAACCCACGAATTCCCAAAGTTACGAAAATGCGTTCAAAAATTGGGAATTTTTATTAAAATCCCAAAAATACCCGAAAATACCAAAGTGAGAAAAATGTGTTTCAAAATTGGGTTTTTTATTAACATCCAAAAAAATACCCGAATTCCCAAAGTGGGGAAAATGTGTTCCAAAATTGGAGAATGATCGCCATGTTTTTAACATTTTTATCGAATTTTAGGTATTTTTATTGGAGAATGATCAAAACATGTATTTTTGAAAAAAAATAGTATTAATCAAATCTAATCTAACTAAGCGGCATTTTACTCCCTACGAAATGTGTTATTTAAATAGTTTTACAATAAATACGGTTTCCAAAAAATAATGTGCGAAATCACTGCCAAAGTTGAAAAATGTCTAATTTTTTAAATGTGTTTGCTGGATTTCTTAAGTTTTCTTAAATAAGTTATATATCTATCGAAAACTGCAGGTTTCTTCTTTTTTCAATTCGACGAGAAAGTTAAGTATTTTAGATTGTCAATGAAAAATGTTTTCAGATCATTTATTAATTTAGGCTATCAAAAGCAGTTCATGCTATTTTGAAAATTTTAGATTTAAGAGATCTCTACTGGACTTAACAATGGCCCCGAATATGTTTATTTGAATCAGGTAGAATACCTCTCAGAGGTTAACTGTCATTTACTTTTTATTTCATATTTGTATCTCTTGCACAAAGAAAGTTATAGAGACTTTTACAAATATACCTGCCAATTGATATTAATTATACGCACCAGAGCACTTTATTTTAATAATTAATAACTGATAACCACACAGTGTAAAATTATTATAAAATATACTAAAATCAATTGATTTTAGAGTTCCTATTTTCGATTATCAATAAAAACTCTTTTATTTTGGCATCATTTGGGCAGTTAATAGCATTGTCGGCATTTTATGCTATTTAGAAAATTTTTGATTTAAGAAACCCTAGGAGACCTCTACTAGACCTACCTGTACTATGACCTCGAATATATTTATTTGTATATTTCCTTTTTCTTTTATAATTTTATCTCTAAAATCGAGAAAGTTTTAGAGAATTTTCTAAATATACCTAACAATTGATATTATTCATACGCACCAAAGAACTTTATTTTACTAATTATTTATTGTTCCTTGCAGCGTACAATTATTATAAAATATTATGTATATATAATCAATGTTTCTTGTCAATGAAAACTCTTGAATTTTGTGATCATTTGTAATGTTAGGCAATTAAGTTAGTTGAAGTTTTTGATTTAGAGGTCTCCACTTTGACCCCGCATATATTGAATTTAGTAGATGCCTCTAATAGGTAGGCAACTTATAGTTATAATTAAGTTCATCGAAGTTGTGAAAGAAAAACCTTTAGAGATCAATGATGGTATCTTGGTGGTCTACTTAGTCTCATTGTAGTTTGAGGAAGACATCTAAGGACTTGACAATGGAAGACATACGACATATTAATGTTGGAAAAATTGTCAGTCGTAGAAGAAAAGACCTTTAGTATCTGGGAGGTATACTTAGTCTTATTGTAGTTTGAGGAGGATTTCTTAAGTCTTGGGAATCGAATACTTGCGGCTTTATCGAAAGAAAAACTAGACGATTATGAGAAAACAAGTCGGTTCACTTGATTTTTCAGAGGTCCTCTTTCAGATTATTTATTTAAATCGTATTTTTGTGGATCATAAGACAAACTATTTATAGATGCTTAGAATAAAATCCAGAGGTTGTAGCAGGGGTATTTTGTAAATCAGTCGAGATCTATGGGAAAAATCAGTTCATATATTTTACAATTCCCTTCACCTAAGATAATTCCTTCATCTAAGTATTATTTCCTTTAAGATCATACAAAGAATAAGCCTTCGGTACACCATCACTATTGTTTTCTGCCAGTGAAGATGGGCTCCATGTGGTAGCAAATTTAAATTCTTATCTCTAGCAGAAAGAATATTATAGAGCTCTTTTAAAATATACCTCTTAATTAATATTAATCATACGCACCAAAGAACTTTAAATATAATTGATAATTTTTCCGCTTTACAGAATAAAATTATACTAAATATAGTATAAATAAATGGATTTTAGAGACACTATTTCTATATATAATCTATGTACAACATAATTAATATTAATCATACGCGCCATAGAGCTTTAATTAATAACACAGTGGAACACAAAAAATAATTGATTGTGAAGCTGTGATGACAAGCTTATTCATTCTCTTATAGCTGATATATGCTGGGCATTGTATCGAATTATCAAGAGCTGCAAGAAAAATTTAATAAATAATTACTTTTTCAAAATACCTAAAGTGGTAATTATATTTTATTTATATATATATATATTATACCTACGGCTTTCTTTCGTTCGATTCAGTTCAGTTTTATGTTTTTATTCAGTTTTATGGGACAGTATAGCACCAATTAGGAAAAAGTTGGAAATTAGCCCTATAATGAATTTTAAGTGTTGACTTTTTTCTGGCATTTAAGTAGACTTTTGAGTATTGGTCTATTCAGCCCCTGTTTTAGGGGCGTTTTTTCTGCTTTTGCACAAAAGGGGCCAATAAGACCCCTATATTGAGCAGCTAGAGGGTTAACATGTTCCACAAAAATGTTGCTCGTAGTGTTTTAAGTAATATTGCTGAACACATCCTGTACTTAAAATTTAAGGATCACATGGTTTCCTAGGCCGATTCATCATAAGAATGTGCAAAAGTGGGAAAATTGATACCCCCTCTAATATGATGAAAAATACCCCTATATTGAGGAGCTAGAAGGTTAAAATGTTCTACAAAATTGTTCCTCATAGTGTTTCGAGTAATATTGCTGAAGACATCCTATACTTAAAATGTAAGGATCACAAGGTATCCTAGGCCGAATCATCATCATGAGAATGTGCAAAAGGGACAAATATTGACCCCCATTTAAAATGATCAAAAATACCCCTATATTGAGGAGCTAGAGGGTCAAAATGTTCCACAAACATGTTGATCGTAGTGTTTCGAGTATTATTGCTGAACACATCCTATACTTAAAATATAAGGATCACAAGGTTTCCTACTCCGATTCATCATAAAAATGTGCAAAAGGAAACAAATATTGACCCCCATCTAAAATGATCAAAAATACAACTATATTGAGGAGCTAGAGGGTTGAAATGTTCCACAAACATGTTGATCGTAGTGTTTCGAGTAATATTGCTGAACACATCCTATACTTAAAATATAAGGATCACAAGCTTTCCTACTCCGATTCATCATAAGAATGTGCAAAAGGAAACAAATATTGACCCCCATCTAAAATGATCAGAAATACCCCTCTATTGAAGAGTTAGAGGGTTAACATATTCCACAAATTTGTTCCTCGTAGTGTTTCGAGTAATATTGCGGAGCACATCCTATACTTAAAGTGTAAGGATTACAATGTTTCTTATGTCGTTTCATCATAAGAATATTTAAAACGAATAAATATTGACCCCCATCTAAAATGATCAAAAAGACCCCTACATTGAATAGCTCGAGGGTTAAAATGTTCCACAAACATGTTGATCGTAGTGTTTCGAGTAATATTGCTGAACACATCCTATACTTAAATTGTAAGGATCACAAGGTTTCCTATACCGATTCATCATAAGAATGTACAAAAGGAAACAAATATTGATCCCCATCTAAAATGATCAGAAATACCCCTCTATTGAGGAGCTAGAGGGTTAAAATGTTCCACAAAAATGTTCCTCGTAGTGTTTCGAGTAATATTGCTGAACACATTTTATACTTAGAATGTAGGGATCACACGGTTTCCTAGGCCGATTCATCAAAAGAATGTGCAAAAGATTAGAAAAAATCATTTCGTTTGACAATTTGATAATTTTTCAATTTTAATTTTACAAAATTATATTAAATAAAAATAAATGTATTTTAGAGGACTTATATACGAGAAAACTCTCTCTGAGGTCGATAGATTTATTTTTATGTTGGTTCAAGTAAAAATATATTTGAATGTTTGTATATTTTTCAAATCTCTAAAAAATCAATATCTACTTCCAAATATTTTAACTAAAATTCGAAAATTGACCATTACGTCTACTTCCAAATATGTAAAATAAAATTCGAAAACTGACCACTTAAATCTCCTACGGAATAACCCATATCTTCACCATACATATGGGTATGTATCTCCGTTTTTTGTATTTAAATGAAATTTCTTTGGCATACTTTGTGGCGCACACATTTTAAGTGTTAAGAACACGCAAAGGTTAACTGCTGGTGTGCTGTGTGCTGAAATAATAATGTCTCGCAACAAAAAGTTGGCTTCACTTTTTTCTTGCTATGCGTCACAAGCGCCTAAAGCTATGCACTGTTCTAAAAACAACTTATTTGACACAGTCATATAAATTGTATGTTTTATCTAAGAATTCACCATTTATTTCTCTGTGTAGAAATATTTGAAACGCAGTTACGACGAAGTGTTTGTTTTATGGCGTCTTTAGATGTATATAAATAGAATAAAATATTATTAAATGGGATTAAAGGAGTTAAGCGTTGAGAATATTTCATCACAAATAAATTATGAGGTTGCTTTCATTTTTTAAAAAGGATTACTCTCGTGCCTTCTAGCCATAACAACTAACTTGATCCATATTGCGTATATTTCCAAACCTCAGGCTAGCTGGCTGACTGTTGTCCTTGTCCTGGCCTAGCCCAAGAAATCCTACATTTCGCCCTACATTTTCTCAGTGCCGGTAATTATTTCTTTAGATAACCATTAAAGAGTCCTACTTAATTACCTTTTAAACAAAACCTATAAAAATCACTGATTACTCGTCGTCATGTTGCCTCCTTCGGAAACCATTCAAAAGCCATTGATAAGGGTGCGGTTGTTTGCTTGTTTGTATTTTGGAAGAAGAAACTATTACAAACTATTCCGTTCGGTCTTGTTCCAAATAGCTTTCAAAACTACTTGAACGGAAGTTCTGGTTTGGCAAAGTTTGTTGTTGTAGCACAAAATGTGGATAAATCATATGGCCGGACAGAGAAAGAGGGTGGGTTCCTTGTTTGTGTGACGCGTGCTAATGGAATGAGTTGTGCGAAAATTGGAACAGCGCATACATTTAGGTCGAACTAAATGTGAATTAATTGAAAATGTTGTATTAATGAAATAAATTTAAATTAGATTTTCACAAAAGGTTCTTTGAAAACAATGAGGAATTTTTAAATAGCAGTAAATTGGGTTAGCATTTCTGTTTTATGTGTATTTAAATTAAATGGAATATCTCTCAGAAAATGGCAACCTGAAATCTATGAATGATTTCTTTGTGTAGTTAGGAGAATATCTCTCAGAGGCCATTAATTTATTTAAGAATTATAAAGTATGAAATCAAAATTATAAGAAAAAGAAGAAAAACTGAATATTATAATGTTGAGTACACTCAGAGAAAAGATATGATTGCTGCACTCATATTCGTAGAGCATCATATTAAGATTGGAATTAAGATTTATGAGTTCATGCAATTTATACATTTTACAATTAAGAGACTGTATATAATAATTTTAAAGTCCCTTGAGCTAAATGACGGTTCTTTTAGATCGCAAAAATTATAAGCTTTCCTTATACCACTACTCTTGCTTTCTATATGTTTTCAATTGCCCCTGAAGTTGGGCTTCATTTGAAATCTATTTTAAGTTTGTATCTTTAGCAGAAAGAATCTTATGGAGCTTTTTAAATATACCTCTTAATTAATATTAATCATACGCACCGAAGAATTTAGATATAATTACAATATAATATTATATTAAATATAATATTATATAAATAAATGAATTTTAGAGGTCCTTCCTCATACCACTACTCTTGCTTTCTTTATATTTTCAATTGCCCGTGAAGTTGGGCTTCATTTGATATCTATTTTAAGTTTTTATCTTTAGCAGAAAGAATCTTATGGAGCTTTTTAAATATACCTCTTAATTAATATTAATCATACGCACCGAGGAACTTTACAATTACAATATAATATTATATTAAATATAATAATATATAAATATAATAATATATAAATAAATGAATTCGGAGAGAACTAATATTAGCAGATGTATTTTGTAAGAGTGAGATTGATGAAAAAATAGCTCATGCAATTTATACATTTTACAATTAAGATATTCTAAGAGATCTTCCTTGATCTAAATATGGCCTTGTGATGATCCTTTAAGGTAGTAAAAATAGTAAACATTCCGTATCTTTTCAACTGCCCATGAAGTTGGGCTCCATTTGAAATCTATTTTACGGTTTTATCTCTAGCAGAAAGAATCGTATAGGGCTTTTTTAAATATACCTCTAAATTAATATTAATCATACGCACTAACGAACTTTAGATATAATTACAGTTTAATATTATATTAAATATAAATAAATAGATTCTAGAGGTCCTATTTCGGATTACTTATATATCACTTAATTAATATTAATGTGAAGAGAGAGAGCTTAATTAATATTAGCAGATGTATTTTGCAAGAGTGAGATTTATGGAAAAAGCAATTCGTGCAATTTATACATTTTACAATTAAGAGACTCTTGAGCTAAAGTATTTCCTAATAACGGTTCCTTAAGATCTCAAAAATAATAAGCCTTCCGTATATTTTCAACTGCCCGTGTAGTTGGGCTCCATTTGAAGTCTATTTTAAAGTTTTATCTCCAGCTGAAAGAATCTTACAAAGCTTTTTTAAATATATCTCTTAATTAATATCAATCATACGCACCAAAGAACTTTCAATATAATTACAATATAATTGATTATTGTTCTACTCGACAGCATGAAATTATATTATATTAAATATAAATAAATTGATTTTATAGGCCCTATTTCCGAATACCTGTATATCACTTAATTAATATGAATCATACGCGCCAGGGAACTTCAGTTAACATGTAATTGATAATCATTATTTTCAACCATAATATGATGCCCTTAAATTGTCTTAGCAGTAATCATATTAACTATGATTGCAACAATCAAAAAGGCTTCTCTACATGTGGAGAACTAAATTATGTTCCTCGAAAAACTGTCAGCCGAAAAATTGTCAACAGAAAAATTGTTTAGAGGTCAATGGTAGTATATTGTAGATAGCAAGATTAGTAAGACTAAACTGTAGTTTGAGGAGGGCTTCTAAAGACTTGGAAATCGAAGACTTACGACTTTATTGACAGAAAAACTAGATGAGTATAAATCTACTTACTGTTATAAAGAAATATTAAAGAAAACTTCTCATTTTTTGCATCTAGTTAAATGTTTAAAAGAAGATATCTTTAGGCTGTATGATATCGAACTAAATATCTTGAGGTAGCAAATATATCTTCCACTACAGATACATGATTCACATCAGAAACATTTGATGTCACAAAACCAGTTCAGCAGACACGAATCCGTGTAAATGTTGTCAGATTCAACACTCCTCAACGCTTAGATTTTAAGTTTCTTAATGAAAACAGAAAGTTTCTTAGAAAAGTTGAATCTTTGAATGTCATTTTCGTGGAACTGAAAAAAGAAGGAAGATGTCAGTTTTCACAAATAAAATAGATGTTGAATATCTCTTTGTGTTCTAGGAGTAGTATTGGAGTTGAGTCTAACAGATGTCAACGATCTCAAAATAATGCTATTACTGTACACAAAAGCAATTGGTTTTGTCTATGAGATATATCTCTTTTCATAGGTTTGATCTATTTCTGTCAACATTTCAGCAAACAATTTGTTATTGCAGCAACAACAAAGTATACGCATTACTGATAAGATTACAGTTTGCTATAAATGTTTGTTGTTGAATTTCCCAGAGGAGACTGGATCTATCAGTCTGCTATTAACAAAAAAATGTCGAAACCCTTTTTTAGTAACGAAAAACTTATTACTCGAAGGAGTCGACAGAGCGAAGAGCGAGTATCTCTGAAGAACCAAACAGAAACTCACAGTGTTATCCTAGAAAAAGGGAATATCTCTGAAACACCAAACAGTTATCCAATAAAGAAGGTATACCTCTGAAAAATGTTTTCCAAAAAATAGATAGATAGATTCATACAGAGCAAGAATAAAGAATTTTTGAAATCCACGACTGTTTGTGGTGGAATGAGAATGGTAGGCGCTTTAGAAAAAGTTTTTTAAAACTCTAAAAATACAAAACTTCTTAGAGAAGAAGAAGGAATATGTATTGAAGAATATGAATAAACCCCTTCAATACACGACACGTCGAAGATAGCTTCCGAACTTAGATCGTGGAATTTTAATCGTCTTTGAAACCAACGAAAGTTGTTCTAAAGCTCGAGCTCAAAGGCAATTTCTTAGAGACCGTGAAAAACTATTCATTGCTGGTGAAAATTCGTAGATAACTTGACAGAGAATAAGCAGAACCCTCGGTTATCGGACATTAAAGGTCCAAAACCGCGGCATTTTTAAGATCCAACAAAAATTTGGAGAATAATATCGTCCCCTCAAGTTTTCCATATTTAGAATCTCCAATATTGATTGTATATATTTGGTCAAAATTGGTCAAATTATATTTCCACAAAGTGGATCATTAGTAAAGACAATGTATAATTTCTTATTCAGAAATTCGCATCCTTAAAATATACGTAGAAAATAGTAAGTTGTTCAGTTTACACAATAAGAACGTCATTATCCATTCGTAGAAAAATCCACAAAAAAATATATTTAACGCAATATTTTTCAATAACACGATTTGACAAAAAAAAACTTTAAACACCATTGCACTCAAAAAAATATAGACTGGGACGACGATATGTTATTCAAATTTGAGGTAGTCGAAATTTCCCTGAATCCGAAAGTTGAAGATTATATAGTATTCCAATTTAAGGTTCATTGAAGACAAATACCTCTCTAGAACCGAAGTATTTCACTTGTTGTCCAAAGACAGATAAGAGGATGAGAAAGATAATAATAATAATATATATTTTAACTTTGTTCAATAGATAGACCTTTTTCTTGTTGTTGCCATAATTTTTTAAAGGACTTAATCAATTTATTTAGTTTTTTCCATTTAATATTATCCATTATCTTCCTTAATATGATAATATTTTTATTAAAAAGACAAACTCTTCCGCATGGATCCTAAAAGTATGCTTTAATTAAATATTCGAGATTTTCCTGAAACAAAAAGTTGATGGATATTATTAAATACCTCCCTAGAACCGAAGTATTTTTCTATTTTCCACAGTAAAATTATTAGAAGATGGAGGGATTTAAAATACAATATTATTAATTATTTTAACTTTATATCCTTTTTTGTACCCTAGAATACCGTAATTTAGGTAACGATCTTAAAGGACTTAATCAATTTATCTAGTTTTGTTTACATTTAATTTTAACCATTTTCTTTTCTTCGATAATATTTTTATTGAAAAGTATAACTTTTCCGCATGAATCCCAAAAAGTTTGCTTTTGATTAAATTATTATACAAATCCCTTAAAATATACCGCAAAATGAAAAATACATAAATTTTAATTTTCTTTTGCCAGACAGCCGGCCAACAAAAACAACATTGACATGTTCCCCGAACACACAACAAAATTACCCAGAAATGACATAGTTTGAGTGATGGTGGTGGGATGGGATGGTGTGGCAAGGATTGGGTTTGTATGACATGATAATAGTAGCAGTGGGGGGGGGATAAGAGAGAACGAGTAGCTGGGGATTATGACTACGACTATGACTCTGCCTTTGGGGATTTTCAGCATTAATTGAAACTTTACTTTTCGTTTTGTTTTGTTTTCTCTTTTTTTATTGAATTTTAATTAACAGTTTCCCTTTTTGTCTATTTTCTCTCTTTGCAGTTTTAATGCCATCGCATATCTGAAAGACATGTCCTGTCTACAATCCACAAGGATTTAACAAAACGAGAAAAAGGATACCCCAGCAGTCCAACCAATGGCCTTAATCAAAGTCCAACGTCCGAAAGTCAAACAATGATGGCAACAACAACAATGTGGTGGCTACAAACGTAAAACTCAACATAAACTCTCAACTCCTACTCTTCACATCGTCGTCCGTTCGTTTGTTTCGCATAAAAACAAATACTCAAACGTAAACTCTGAAAATAAAATAAAAAAACAAAGTTTTCCAAGTGTTGTGCAATCTTCCTATTAGAGTTAAAACCAACAAAAAAAAAAAAACTAAAAACAAAAACTGAAAATAGTCCACACATCTGTTGAAAAAAAAACCTAATTTTAATTGATTTATTTTAAAAACTGAAAATTTTATTAGAAAAAAAGACAATTTTTAATCTTTTAATTTGTGTTTGAACCTGGTGTGCGTATCTGTGTGTTGTTTTTCCACAAAAGAATCATTTTATAGGGCCTAAGTGCCCTTGGTTATGGCCTTTATGATGAAAAAGAAAAAGTATCGTTTCAATGTCGAAGTACAATTACAAGAATTAGAAAATGTGACCCTGGTGAATGAGGTGCTATTCGCGAAAATACGTCTATTGGATGGTGGTTCTTTTCAAGAATACAGCAGCAGGTGAGTTTCAATTAATTAAGAAGATCGTAGAGGCAGTCTAATCAATGAATGAGCTTGCTTTCGGGTGAATATTGGTATTCTTAGACTCGAGAGAGACGCTGAGAGTTTTTGCCTAGCATGGCTTTAATCAGAAAAGTAAAATCTGGGAGAGAAGGTTTATTAGAAAGCTAATGTCAATTTGTTTATTATGAATTACAATACAAAGTAAATTTATATTCTAATTTTGAGTCCAGGACTGGAGCCGGGTGACTAAGATCATTGTAGCTCGATAAATCAGAGCCTCTTGTGGGAATCGAACCCCTAACCCATACCCTGATAGCCAAGCATGCTACCAACTCGACTAGCTGAGCGCTCTAATGTCAATTTATTCTCTAACTTTAAATACGGCGCCTTCTGCTGTCTCTCTCTCCCTAATTCAACTTATCTGATTGGAACCTCTGGTTCAATTTATCAATTTTACTCATCATTTCTCTGATTTTTCTCCATTAACAGGGAAGAGGTACGCAATCATCGCGTAGAATGGAACCGCGACTTCAAATTCCCCTGCAAAATGTCTGCGAATGCATCGACGGGGGTGCTGGACCCCTGTTATCTGCGCATATCCATACGCAAAGAGATGAAGGGTGGCCGTAGTTATTATAAATTAGGTTTTATTGATTTAAATCTTGCCGAATATGCTGGCGCTGGTTTAACCTCGCGACGCTGTCTCCTGGAGGGTTATGACTCGAGGCATCGTTTAGATAATTCCATGTTAACAGTATCCATAAAAATGCTTATGTTAAGTGGTGACATATTATTTAAGGCGTAAGTTCAACAAAACACAAAAAAATATAAATATTTTATCCGCTCCTCCTCCGCAGTCCTACACCAAATTTAAAGAATAAACCGAAAACACCTACAGATGATTTGGTCTCAGGGTCAACGGGTGTGGGCCTGCAATCGCAGACATCTCTAACACCCACATTACCCGCCATGGGGGTAACCACACGTCCTGTTTCTAGCATAAGAGATGATGGTAAGTTAAACAACTTTAATTTCCTTTCTTTTCTTTTCTAAATTAAAAATGTCTCATTCTTCTTGCTTTGTCTGTTTTCAGATTCAGATCCTCAACATGTAATGGGCTCCATTATTACGGATTCTGGTCATTCCGAGTCATCAGAATCTGCCATTACTCTAACACCTGATGCTTTACTCTTGCAACAACAGCAACAGCAGCAGCATAATAACCAACAGCATTTGCCATCTTCCTACCCACCATCGTCTGTTGCCACTCTGGTTCCAGGTGTTTCACTAACGAATGCACAACAAACGTACGGTGGCATCGGTGGTACGGGTGGCAGTGGTGGCGGTGGTGTTAGTGGTAGCGGCGGTGTTGGTATTATTGGCAGCAATAATTGTGGCACGACAGCATCGATAGGTGGTGTTGGTGGTTTATCAACATCCGGTGGCACTGTTCCAGGCCTTGAGATGGGTCATTCAAGAAATTCCAGTAATACTAGTCAAGTAAGTACATAGTGCACATAGATATAAGTCAATAAAAAACAATAATTATAAACGTAAGGTAGCGTAAGTGGACGCACAATGGTTCAGAATCAAAATCCCTCGGCCAAAATTCAATAACTTTTGTTCTAGTTGAAATTTAGCATGAGGATAAAGGAAATTCACTCATCTTTTTGTGTGCGTACCTACTTTTCACAACTTAAGGAGGAAAAATGAGTAAATTGAGTTTTGGAACTAAAAAGTCTGACTTTTTGCACTAAATGCATTCTATCTTCCAAGGGGGCAATATCGTGCAGGCAAAAATTATCCTGTAAAAAGGGGGAACCCTTCCAACTTTCCAAACATGGATATATTTTGTTAAAGGCTTTTGAAGGAAAAAAGTTGTGTTGGTCCAAAGTGGGGAATTTTTTCAAAAAGGATATTTTTTAAATATTTATTACAAACAAACTATATTTGGCACAAGCATAGTTTTGGCGTCATAATAGAGATAAGAAACTAAAATTTCTAATAAAAAATTTGAGTGCAAAATCTCTTAAAATATGGGAGAAACATTTCGACAAAGTCAAAAAACGAAGTTTTTTTCAATTTTCAAAATCTGAAAAAGGTGAAAATCTGTAATAGAAAAAAATAAATTTTTGTCTTCTCATTATGAAAAAATATATGTTAAAAAAAAACAAGAAATAAAAATTGTATTTTCTTTAAAATCAAAAAATACGAAAAGTAGTCAATTTTGGGCCGTTTTCTAAAATACATCCGACTGCCCCATTTTTAATGCAAATATCTCAAAATAATCCTTGAGTACTTGCCTAATTTTGGTTTTTACAGAACTCTATCAACTAGAACAAAGGTTATTGAATTTTGGCCGATGGATTTTTATTCTGAAACACTGTGGGGCGGATCAATTTGTATGGGTGGAAAAAATTATTATTAAAACGAAATCTAAGGGAAATTCTAAGAACATTTCTCCAAGAACCCATGGATCTAAGATAAATTCCTATCCCTCGGATGTCGACTTCAAATTCTAAGACGATCGATCCATTTCCGTCTGTATATCGGAAATTTGAAGTCGATTTCCGTGGGCTAGGAATTCATATTAGACCCATCGTTCCTTGGTTAAACTTTCTTAGAATTTTCGTAGATTACGTTTTTGCATGACGAAAAAAATCGATCTGCCCTAGTAAATTCAACTATTGCAAGTTTTTATCATTTAGTTATTACTTCTAAGGTGCATTGATTATTAGTTGTGTTTTCAAACCTCTGACGATTTCGTGTTTTTAATATTGAGCAAAATGTGGCTTCTAAACATTTAAGTTTTTAAACAAATCTCATAATTTACACAATCTACGCATAGAAAATAAGTTTCGTTCAATTTTAAAAATATGAATCCACGAAAAAATAGTTGTTGGAAGTCATAACAACCTTATATTCATATGCATGTATTGAATTGTTTTTATTTATACGATAATGAATTTTTTTTGGTACAAAGTATGAGACTACGTTACTCTCCCATCTAGTCTCGTATCGTTGCCCTAATGTAGTTTTTATTGTGTTGCTGAATGTCCCGCTTTATATCACGTCAATAAATACGATATTTCAATTGTACCGAGTTTTTTAGGTTATTGATTATATTTACTTCACTGTCCTGTTTTTATGAACTGATTATTATGTTATCGTTGCGATATCATTATCATAGCGATAACAAACTCTTTTATTGTTTTATAAGTAGGATATTTCAATACTAAGTTCTGTCTCGTTATGGTATTAACCAGCTCACTCCAGGTTTAATACGACACTGGTATGCGTAATCAAGTATCGAACGATATCATTGCAATATTCGGCTTTTTATGCTACATAAATACAAGTATACTTTAAAATTTAGTGCAGAAGTGTAGAAGGATTTAGTTAGGCCTGCACTTTTTAGTCTACTTTCATTGGAGACTACACATCTCGACTGTCTTATGTCCATCATTATCATAGCGATAACAAACTCATTAATTGTTCTTTTTTAAAGAATACATTAATATCAAAATTTGTCTCGTTATGATGTTGAACTGTTTACACCAGGGTTAATACGATTCGGCTTTTTAGGCTAATTAAATGCAAGTATTCTCTAGAGTTTAGTGCAGTGTAGAAAGATTTAGTCCAGACCTTCATGATAAACTGCACTTTTTACACCACTTTCATTGGAGACTGTACGTCTTGACTGCCCTTTTCGGTCCAGTATCGAAAATGTATTGAAGAGTTGAGTGTAGTATAGTTGCGATATAAAAATATGTAGTCCAGACCTCCACGTTACTGATTTTATTACTAATTATAATTCCCTCCACCACACTGTTGTAAATGAGTTTATGACTTTGTGCATTTGTTTGTATCATTCCAAAGGGAAGCTAAATAGACTCATAGTTTATTATACCGATCATCTTCGGCTTCTTCTTCTTCTTTCTGAATCGATTTACCTATGTCTTTCTGTCCATTTATTCTTATAATCAAAGTACAGACTGCATAATTGTGCAATGTCAATTGATTTTTCGGCCAGACTGACGCTATAGTATAGTTGCGATATAATAAATATATGTAGTCCAGACCTCCACTATACTGATTTTTATAAATTATAAAAGCCGATAGCTTTAATTGCTAGTGCTTTTTTTCTAGTTTATTATAATTTTAAATTGTAATAAATAAATAAATAAAAAAATAAATTATAACTCGCTCCACCACACTTTTGTAATGGAGTTTATGACTTTGTGCATTTATTTGTAACATTCCAACAGGAAGCGAACTATGGGTCTAAGTTTTATACACCCATCTATTTCGGCTTCTTCATTTTCTAAATCGATTTCGCTATGTCTGAATGTTTCTTTGTCCATTTATTCTTATAATCAAAACATATACTCAAAGTTCATACAAAGTGGACACTATTTCGATAATTTGAAGACAATTGGTTCAGATTCAGATATATGGGTCTCGCCACACTTACTTTTTGGTGAAAAATTTTCAGAACCATCAATTTGATGTTGTACATTTGTTTGTAATATTCCAAAGCGAAGCGAAATAAACCCATAATTTATTATAACGATCTATTACTGTTTATGCACTTTCTGAATCGATTTAAGTATGTTCGCCTGTCCCTCTATCCATTTATTCTTATAATCAAAGTACATACTGCATAGTTGTCTAATGTCATTTTTTTGTGCCAAAGACGGACGCTATTTCGATAATTTGAAGACATTTGCTTCAGAATTATATAAGTGGACTATTCTGAGTCTTACCTCACTTACTTTTTGGTGAAACTTTATCTGAATCACATCTTACAGAATCATCAATTTCAGTCGATTGATTAGAAGTGTTTTAGAAATCACCTGCTGATGCAAACAGCCTCAGGATAATATAGAACTTTATCTCTTATACAGGACCTTTATCCATAAATATTCTGTGACTGAACACTCACTTTACATTCACACCAAATGTGTATTTCACAACACTCATACAGTTTATAATGAGAAAATGTAATTTATAATCAGAATATGCAAATTCATAATGCGAAATGTAAATTCATAATAGGAAGATGTTAATTCATAATCAGGAAATATATATTCATAATGAGAAAAGATTAATTCATAAACAAAAACAGTGAAATTTATAATCGATGCTACGTATGTACGTTCTTCTATATTCGATATTTTCATTGAAACATATATTTTGGCATTATAGATTTATATTTTCTCAAAATGATTTTATATTTTCTCATTATGAATTTATATTTTCTGAATATTGAATTCTGAATATTTTATATATATATTTTCTGAATATTGAATGTTCTCATTATGAATTGGGATTTTCTGATTACGAACATGCATTTCTCATTATGCATTGGTATATTTCTATTAATAATTAATTGTTCTCAATATAAATTTTCAATTCTCATTATGAATTTTTTCGACAGTAATTTTTGCATCTGAACAAAACCATGCAACTAGAGATCTTATGTAGAAGAACTATGTACTCAGTGATATTTTCTCCATTTTACAAGACGTTTTATTTCCAAAGGATATATATGTTTAAATAATTTATTTTCATATTTTAACGTGTCATACAAAGGCGATCATCATCATATCAGATGAAAGAGAATATTTGCTAAAAATATGTTAAATATAATACTTCTCTCAGTATTAGTTTAATATTAACAACAATTTCATGTTTCCCCCTTATTTATTTTGTTTATTCATTTTTTACTTTTTAAGGGGGAAATTTGAAATGACTGGTAATAAACTAATAGAATAGAAGCATGAAATTTAAGGTATTTTTAACAGATATTCTTCATTTTCATTTTATACCCATATAGCCTTTGAATGACTCGCAAAAGTACGAAAACAAATTATTGAAAAAACTATATCCTTTGAAAATTAAAAGTCCTGTTAAAATGAGAAAATATCACCAAATTGAAAACTGTTTTACATACGGTCTCAGTTTCATATGTATATGACCTTGTTCAGGTTTAACAGAAAAATGAATAAATGTCTTACGTTGTAATAGGTATAACTCAACTCGCAACTGTTGAATATTGTTTTGATATAACCGTCATATAAATATCCATCCACATTTGAAGTTTTATCCGCTCTATTTTATCCAATGTTTTTCCTACTTTGGCAAAACACATTATATTTCACATAGAGACGTCTAGAGTGAACTGGGGCAATTTCAGATTCCCCATATCAAGATAAGTTTCAGCTATGAATCTTTCATGGAAGCCTACATGCAAATGCTTTGGACAAATCTTAAACAGTCTGTTGAACCTAAATTAAATTGGAGCATGAAGAGTCTTTAAGATTAAATATAGAGACAAAAATGGCAATTCCTATTTTGAAAATTCCGCATTACAGTTTCACTTTTATTTTAAAATATACAGGATAGTAATGATGAAGGGTATAGCCAATCTTTTGCCTTTCCTTACTTGTTTTGCGTTATATTATAGTAGGAATATTAGTTCCAAGCAGTTATTATAAGAAAGTGGTTGCTACCATATCGAAACGGAAAGTATCATAGCAATGCTGTCAGTTCAGTTTCAATATCGTAGAGATTTATCTTTGTTGTATTTTGTCAATATATTTTATCCCGTTTTTTTATTCATTCTTTTGCTTGTTTCCTTTTCTCTCTCTCCCTCTCTCCTTACAGATGTCAAAAGGTTCCGGTTACAGTAGTTTTTCGCACAGCCAGCATTCTCGTCAAAGTTCTGAAGGTGACTCGGGGCATGCAAGGTAAGTTTTTCCATTTCCTCTTAGGATCCCCTCTAAATAAATATTTTAAGATGAAAAAAAGAAACTATGTATATCTATTTTCCTTTTAGTTTTAGAGTTTTCTCTTCTTTAGTCTATACAAAACTTTAGTTGTTTTTTTTTTGTTTGTTCTACTTATTTTGAATTGTTTTGCTTTTGAATACCAATACCAATAATGAAGAAATGAAAACCAAAAATAAAACGAAAGCGCTAATACGAGAGTTTTCAAAATTATTTCTTACAACTTTAGTTTTTTCTTACAAAAAATTCGAAATTCATCAAACAACAACAACATACACACACACACATACTCTATTGTAAAACTATCTTAATACAAAACAACAAACAAGTACTAAAACTTCAGAAATGTACTAAAACAATTACTAAACTATATATATATACCACAAACATGAAACTAATATATATACATGCCACAAACATGAAACTAATGAATATCATCATAAAACATCCCTTTTTCTCTTAATCTCTACTACTACTACTACTTTTTTAACACAAAACTAAACTTATTTCGCCTAAGAAAATGTTTCTAATGTTTTTTCTTGTGGATTTAACGATTTCAACAAAGTAATACTTTTTGTAGGTTCGTTGTGTTCTTTTGTGTGTGTGTGCAAAAAGTTATTATTGTAAATTTTTGGACAGTATTTTAGATCTTTTTGCTAAAAGCAATATTGTATAAACTACAGTTTTTTTGGCTATAGCAGTTTTTGGCAATTACTTTGTGTGCGGAAATTCTGCTTGTGTTGTTTTTCGAAAATAATTTTAATTGATTTGTTTTCCAAACGCAATTGGCTGTTTATTTTATAATCTTCTACAAACTAATTGGTAATTTATTATTTAGTTGTAGCCTTCTCCTTCTTTTGTATTTTGTTTTCCAAATTATTTTAATTATTTTATTTATGAAGATTTCGAGCTTATTTTTCTTTTGTCTTTTTTGAGTTTTAAGTGAATTTTGATATTCATGCTGAAGTTTAAGGTCGCCCGCCCGTCCACTACATGATGGAATGCAGAGCCTTTTTTTCCTCCCACTCTCTGCTGCACTTTTTGATAATGTGTTTGCAGCGTTTGCTTTTTGCTTCTTCATTTTGGCTTCTTGTCAAAATTGCCAAATACAAAGTTTGTGTGTTTTTCTTTCTGGTCCGATTGAAATGTAAATTCTTTGCGTTATTAAAATTATTTATATGATAGTGTCTTCCTCTTCTTCGTCAACGCTGTAAAAAGAAAGAATGCGTTTAAATGTGAATCGCTATGTGCTGTGCTGTAGTATATGCACATACTTTATCAAATTGGCGCCTTTGGCTTTTTTTTACTCAGCAAAAGCTATGAGATGTGCGAGAAGATGAGGCGTGTGATGATGACGTTATAGTTTTCATCTGTTTGGTTTTTCCCCTTCTGAGTTGGTGGTGCCCAACACTGCTCAACAGAAAATGATTTACAATTGAAAAATGTCGACGATTGAGAAGCCTTGAGTAAGAATATATATTTGGTTGAATTCTAAGTAAATGATTCCTTGTCTTCTAAATATAAATATGATATTATAGATTTTTCTCGCAATCAATGATGGTCGCCACACTTTGCAGCCATGAAAGTAATTCATTCCACAAGTTGTTAGTAATAGTCTGTGTTGTGGCGTTTTCTTTTCTGACTAAACAAGCGAAACAATTTGTATCTGGCCTTTCCCTAAAATCTGCAACACTATGTTAACAGAACACATTGGCGACATTGCTAAGACAGCAATCGACTGCGTACAAGGATGAACGCGCTGAAGATGACGTCCATTGCATACACGGAGACGCCAAATTGAATTTGAAATAGGATTAAGCTGTATGGAAACATATCATCAAAAAAGACATGATTGGGCTCAATTTGTAGTGGCCCTTTGTTTCTTACAGGAACTATAGGACATAATACTAATAGTGTTTATTTTGTCCTCCCTCATTTTCAAATATTTCCCCAGAAACTTTTCTCGAAAATAATTTTTTTTTAGAGTTTGACTTTGGAATGTGATGGCGATTTTAAAGCAGTTGATCGAAATCTTTAGTTTCTGCCCCAATAGAAAAAATTTAACATTGAAAAAGTGTTTGTTAAAAGCAAGGTGCATCATGTTTAATGATACTGAGTCTTATGGACAATAAAATTTCGGACAATTCCGTCATTATCAATAGCTTAAAAGGGCAGTGCCGTGTGCCATATGTAGCCTGATGATTTCAAAGAGATACTAATGATTGCAGTTTCAAAATCGTTGCCTTGTTTAATTTTCCGGTACATTAAACACGCTTATCCTGAATAAAAGGGGAATTTAATCATGTGGAATTTTCCATTCCCCTGTAAGGCGTAAGAAGGTAATAGGTTTCACTTCTTTGCATTGTTATAGAAATAAGGTGATCAAAACAAAGTAAATTCTTCAATATTATTTCAATATTTATTCCAAAGGAATTTTTATTTGCCATAGGGGAGGGGGTTGTTGAGCAATAGAACAAACTCCTATTGGGATGATATGATTTAACCCAAATTTCCCTACATATACATTTATAAGGCAGCTTTTTTCGTTATTGGCATCCTTAGGGCCTGTTTTTTTTTAATTATTTTACTTCGTCCATGGCGAACGATCCAAAAAAGAGATAAGAAATATTTAGGTACGTGCTCGTTGCGTGCTTTTCTCGACACCACGAATTATAGACTTCTGAGGATTATACATTTCTCGTAATAATTGAGTGACTTTGGGTCGTTTCCTCAGAGGAACGAAAATAAGTTACAGAAACAGGCTCTCAATAAATTAAAAAAAAATGTTTGTTCATAGAATTTTTAAGATAAAAACTTATCGCATTTTTCGATTGCAATTATTTTGTTACTCAAATTCTTAATGAAAGAGTTTTTCTTAATAGATTATAAGGAATTAAAATAAATTAAAAAACGTTTATTTGGCTTTCGTGAATTAATCCATAGTTCCTATAGCAATTCAAAGTAGTTCGATGAATTCCCACTTATAGGACCTTCCACAAAGGTTGTTGACGTTCATACAAAAATGGACCTCGCGCTGAAGATGTTTGTTTTTTTTGCTGAAACTTCCAAGTTTTATTATTTGCAGGTGTTGGGTCGACCATGATGAATTTTCTTTACAGGCTGTGAAAATAGAAACAGGACAAGTAAAAAATGATTAAACAAAATAAACACATTTAGGTACGTCTTCGATGTCGGAAAATTGAAATTATAGAGGAATAGTGTTTTTGGTTTTTCTGATATAATAGCCATTTCGATCCAAATTGAATTCACGTTTGACGAGACGTCCATCTAAACAAGTTTCTGGTAGATTGATTGATTTGCTGTTGAGATTTAAACCTACCAATACGACATTGATTGGATTTGAATTATCCTTTCAAAATGTCGTGTTTTTACGTCGAAAGTATCCAATACCCCTATGCAGAATCTTAACGCCAGGCCCCTTTTCACTTCGCATCAATTGTTATTTATAGATATTACCCCTTGCGGCATCTTTTGAATTCCATAATTCAGTTGTTGTTTGTAGATATAATCACCAGTTAGTAATACATTAATTCCAAGTGAAGCGTAACAGAAAATTTCCATAGATTCTTCGATTTTAATGAAAGTATGCAAATTTGTACTACTTCTGAATAACTGCATTTCTCGATTTTCTACAAATATGAAATTGCTGACACTAGGGTGGGTCGAAAAACAGGAATTTTGTCATAAGGTAATTTTACAAAATTCCGAACTTTTTTCTGCTAGGAGATATAAATATAATTTTTGGCGAATTTCAAGCAAAATACTTTAACACATTGAGTGCCAAGCGGTTTTGACGCAAACCTTCCCAGGAGACCAAACATTTTTTTGGGCTCTAAGAAAAAGCAATCACTGTCGCACCCCACGACGGGTTAGGTATCGTACGGAAACGTACGACGTGGCACTCAATGTGTTAAGTTTAATATAAAATTATAAAATCTTAAAAAAATATTTTTTATTTTTTTCTTAATTTCTTAAATATTCTATTCTATTTTTTGAAATAATTTTTTAATCACAGATAATAGTGACAGCAAGTTTCATGATGGAGTTCCTGGTACTTACTCTACAACAATTATAAACGTGATTGCAGTTGGAAATAAACATATTTGATAGAAATAATTAAAACAACTTACATTAAGCTGGATTCAAAAAAGTTGTGGAAGTTTCCATGTAAACTAAATCTTTCGTAGGTTTAATGCGTGGTCCCAAAGTAATTTGGGCATTATTATCACTGTTCATTCGAGTGATAGACATTTTTTTACTTTTACTTCTTTACGATTTTAATGTTATCTTTAAAGCATTTTTTATGAGATCCTCTATAATTTCCACATTTTTGGTCCGATACGAAATGTTATGGTCTCGCTGGAAAGTTACTTATCCCTAAATGCGATTTTTGGAATTTATTAACCCATTAAGGACCGACAATTTTATTTTTTGGTCCTCAAAGACTTAAATTTGTAGTACAAATTTCCTGATTTTTTTAGAAAATCGCGATATGCAGTTCTATTTCCGTTTTTATACACTCCACGAGAGTATTACGTCTTTGTGCATTTGTTTGTAACACCCAAAAGGAAACGAGATAGACCCATTGTTAATTATACCGATTAGAATCACTTTCTGAGTCGATTTAGCAATGTCCGTCTGTCTGTCCGTCCGTCCATCTATTCTTGTAATCACGATACAGATCGCAATTGTAGACAGAACCAAATGAAACTTTGCACAACGATGTTTTTCGGGATAAGGACGAACGCTATTCAATTTGAAGAAAATCGGTTCAGATTTAGATATAGCCCCCATACGAATTTCACTCCCGATTTGACTCTTTTCACTCTAGATACCACATATTACAACAGATTTTCTTTAAAATTGGCAAAACATCTTATATTGTAACTAGAAACACCTGTGGTAAAAATGTGTTAGATCGGTTCAGATTTATATATAGCTCCCATACAAATTTCTCTCCCGATTTGACTTTTTCCGCTCTAGAGACCACATAATGTATCAGATTGTGTTCAGATTTGGTAAAACATCTTATATTTCCACTAGAAACACCCATGGTGAATATCGGTCAGATCGGTTCAGATTTATATATAGCTCCCATACAAATTTCGCTCCCGATTTGACTTTTTCCGCTCTAGAAACCACATATTGTATCAGATTGTCTTCAGATTTGGTAAAACATCTTATATTCCCACTAGAAACTCTCATGGTGAATATCGGACAGATCGGTTCAGATTTATATATAGCCCCCATACTAATTTCGCTCCCGATTTGACTTTTTCCGCTCTAGAAACCACATATTGTATCAGATTGTCTTCAGATTTGGCAAAACATCTTATATTTAAACTAAGAACATCTATGGTGAAAATAGGTCAAATCGGTTCAGATTTAGATATAGCCCCCATACAAATGTCGTTCCCGATTTGACATTTTCCTCTGTAGAAACCACATATTGTACTCGATTTTCTTTAAATTTGGCACAACATCTTATAATCTTACTAGAAACACCTATGCAGAAATTGGGTAAGATCGGTTCAGATTTAGATATAGCCCCCATATAAATGTCGCTCCCGATTTGACTTTTTCCGCTTTAAATGCCACATATTCTAATCGATTTTCTTTAAATTTGGCACAACATCTTATAATCTAACTAGAAACACCTGTGGCTAAAGCGGATTAGATCGGTTCAGATTTAGATATAGGCCCCATACAAATGTCGCTCCCGATTTGAATTTTGCGCTCTAAAAATCATATATTGTACCCGATTTTCTTTAAATTTGGGACAACATCTTATAATCCAACCAGAAACACTATGCAGAAATTGGGTAAGATCGATATAGATTTAGATATAGCCCCCATACAAATGTCGCTCCCGATTTGAATTTTGCGCTTTAAAAGCCACATATTGTGCTCGATTTTCTTTAAATTTCGCACAACATCTTATAATCTAACTAAACAAAACTATGGTGAAAATGGGTAAGATCGGTTCAGATTTAAATATAGTCCAAATTCAAATGTTGCTCCCATAAGTTTAACCGATTTTGGCCAAACTATACATTTTATATTTCACCTATTTCGTTCCAGGTTTCAATATATCCTCATACAAATGATATAACATTTTTGTCAAACACATACATTTACAGGATACAAAAAACCTTCCCGTTTTCACTTTTTCACCGAATTGAATTGTATTCGGATTGAAAGTGGAGTGTATCATAGAGTCGGCCCCGCCCGACTTTAGCCTTTCCTTACTGGTTCAGAAGTACAAATTTGCAAATCTCCCATTAAAAGCGGAAAATTTCTGTTACGTTTCACTTGAAATAATTTTATTTCAGTGGGAGTGTAAACCTTTATTTATAGTTATGACACCTCTTGGACTTATGACGTCACCTTTTGAATTCCACAATGTTTTCTATACAAACAATCCTAAACAGAAGCTTTAATATAAGTGGTAATTGATTTTTATTCATAATTATTTTACTGAACCGAGTTTGTTATATACTAACAACTAAGCGAAAGACAGCTGGTTCCAAACGAACTTAAATCATATTTTTAGGCTCATATTGCTCATTCCAGGTGATTTTGTAGATTTTCAAATAAATTTTGAATTTGAAATGGGTCTCTGGTATTTCTTTGTGCCAGCTAATTTTCGCTTACACTTCTACACCGTTCTTTCTCTGAATATATTTCGTTTTTAGTGGATCCAAGTCAAGTCAATTTTTTCTTGGAAAGATATCTTAGAGAATGAAATTATCGTGTTGTTTTTAAATTTTTGTATTCAACCTTTAGTATTTTACTGTATAATTTGATTGTTGAGCTTGAATAGTCAACAATCAAATTTTACAGTCGAATGAAATTATCTTTACAAAGGGGATACGTTTTTCAACTAATCGCAATTGGAAAAATTTTTTAATAAAATGTTACGACGAATCCTTTTGTGCAATGCAATTTCTCAATACAAAATAAATAAATATGACTTATTTATGTACTTGTGTATTTTATAAATATTTATATGGTAAAATTTTAGCAAACTTATGGAATTTGTATTTTTCCTTCTGGTTTTTGTTGATGGTGTAGTGCAACTTATATTTATTATCTATCCCTCCCTCTATTGGTCTCTAATGGTGGTTGGGTAGATGGAAATTAACCCCTATAAAAATGCCTTAAGTTTTAGTTAGTTTACTTAATAAGTTTTATTTTTATTTTCTTTTTATATATGCTAATTTTAATGTTTTTTTTATTTTTTACATTTTATGTTTTTCTTTTTTTTTTTTTTGAAAACTATAATTTGTGTTATTGAAAACCACCTAAACAATATCAAAAACAAAAACCCGAACGTCTACACCAACTCCCTACAAAAACAAAATATTGAATATTCAATCCTCTCCAAACTGGTAATGGTAAATGGTGTTCTTCTCAAAATCAACTCTATATCCCTCCAAATATCCGTTAAATCCCTTAACAACAACAAAACAAAATTCGAATTCGATTGATAACACAAAAAATAAAACAAAACGAAAAAAATCAACAGCCAAATTAGATTCAGCAAATCCGTTTCTCTTCTGAATAGACTTAATCAGAGAGCTATGAACGCCATGCGATTGCATATACCCGCTTTGATACACCACCACAATCCCCCGCCAATTACAACAACGACAGCGGGTTACCACCACCTGCAAGTTCCCGCCCCTCATGACAGTGTTCGTGGACCTGTGATAAATATCGACGAAAACGAGGAGCTGACATTTCAAACGCCCAATTCTTCGGTACGCGAAGACTATGCCATGGATGATTTTAGGACGCCCCTAAATGAAATGCCCTCACCGCCGCCCCTCTCGTCCAACTCTTTGTACAGTATGAAATATTTCAATACGCCCTCGCCCACGTATCGCAGTGTAAATAGCAACAGCCAGTACGACTCGCGCGACTCGGATCTCAATCAGGGCGCGGGGGGCGATAGTGAAAGTGAAACTGCCGATGACTCGGGCCTCGACGAGAACTTCCATACGCCGCGTGTTGCGAAAATCAAGTCCATGGAGAATCTTTCCATATTGGAGATGGAATTTCACAAAGCCTCGCAGGAGTTGGATCGCAACTCGCCGCGACGTCTGAAAATGTTGGCCGAGCGTGAGCGTATGCAGATGCCCAAAATGAAATCTCTCAATAATCTTTGTTTCGACGATTATTCGGAAGAGCTGGTTCGGGCGGAATTCCAACAAAT
The DNA here is from genome assembly GCA_947397865.1 of Polietes domitor. Taxonomy (NCBI): domain Eukaryota; kingdom Metazoa; phylum Arthropoda; class Insecta; order Diptera; family Muscidae; genus Polietes; species Polietes domitor. The sequence continues at coordinate 178,609,499 of OX377619.1, forward strand.
ACGTGAACAATGTCTGGAGGAGAAATATCGTTTCAACCTGCAGCACCGCAAGAGCTCGACCTCCTCCACGCACTCGGGCAAACTCTACATCAAACACACCAAAGTGGGCAATGCCAAATTTATTGGCAACGAAAACGAAACTCCCTCGCCCCAGACGCCCATGGCCGTCATGCACTTTCCCATACAGAAGATGCGTTCGATGGGCACCATACCGGACGTGGTGACGGAACGCATAGAACCGGATCCTTTCCTTACGCCCACTTCGGCTCGGAAGCCGAGCTTCCCGCAGATAACTCAGTCGGCGGACAAAGCCAACGCTCCCTCCTATGCCGTGGCTCGCCTGCTCCATTACGATAGCGTAGATGGCGGCGGTATCGTTGGCGGCAGCCCACAAAATCACCAGTCGCATACTTCTCTCAATGAGCTGTACTCCCAGGATCGTTTGGGCAAATTGATGATGAACAACAACGACGGCTCCTTCATGTCGCGCACTCCCTTCGAGCGGGCCTATCGGCGAACTCTGCTGAAAAGTTCGACGCCCTTCCGGCAATCATTTGGCCTCGCCCAGTACACAACAGCTGCCACGTCGTCCGAAGAGTCCGGAGGAGGAGCAGCAGCAGCGGCGGCGACCAGACATTCCAATCACAATGCTGGTGTTTACGAGATAATGAGGTTCGTAGAGAGTTTTTTGCGTAGTGTATGTTTTGTCTCAAACAGCAAATTCGAATGAAATCTAAAAAATCAGACAATCAATCAGTTCATCAAAACGAGAATCAGCCCCCCCCTCATGCTTAAGAATCCCCGTTGTAGGACAAGCTTTGTGTATTGGTCTTCTAGTTCAGCACTTTTTCCCAAACTCTCCTACTCCTCCTTCTCCCTCCAACACCTGTATTATTCGTATTGTCTTGTCGCTCTTTCTCTTTTAACACACCAAACACTTTTTGTTGTCTCGATATCTCTCTCTCTGTTAATGCTGTTTGTTTCTCTCTTGTCTGCGCTAGGGAGAGAAATATTTAGAGAGAGAGAGAGAGTGAGTACTTGCTGTTTAGCGGAGAACACTAGGTTAGATTTAACACTTCTTTTTGTGGTTATCTCTCTCTCGTTTGCAGAGAGAGAGAGAGAGGATTCTCCATTGTCTTGGCGTTTTCCTCCTAGTCTTAAGTAGAGAATATAAAATATTAACCCTTTGTTTTCCCACACTTCTGCCCGTTTATACACCGTAGTACTAACATTTTCTAGTAAATCGTATATTTATCACGATCACGAAAGGTCCATCCACAAAAAATCGTTCCTGTCTTTGTAGTTCTGGGGTTATCACAGCATCAATTATTTAAGGGATCGTTGGGAATACAATCAAGAAATATATTAAGAGTTTGTCGCCGCGGTTTGAAATTTATGGATCCATACTTAATTTAGATGATAATGTAAGCAATCTGTTTCAAATTGATTGTATAATTGATTGTATCTTTTAAAGAAAAATTTTTTGTCCAAGCCGAAAAATTCATTGATTGATGATTTGGTGATTCATAAAATAAACACCAAAATTTGTTTATGGATAATTTAGGCACCTTTAATATTTGTACTCTCATTTTAGATATATTGGTCCGATCGCATCTGCTTATCTGTTAAATTAATTGTACTCATGATGTCTACACATATTGCAAATTACACTTTCACATAGAAGCAGTGGGAAAAAAATTGGGGAAAATTATTTTTTTTTTTCGAAAAAAATCTTTTATTGGCTGGCAAAAAAAATCCTAAAAAATTTTAAAAAGTCGAAAAATGTATTTTGTTTTATATTTATAGGAACAATTTTCAAAAGCTTGAAATGTTCTTTTTTTTTGAAAAAAATATTGTTTTTTGAAAAAAAAAATTATTCTTTAAAAAAAAAAAAATATTTTTTTACTTATCTATTTTTATAAATAGATAGATAAAATATTTTTTTGAAAAAAGAAAATCTATTTTTATGAATAGATAAAATACATATATTTTTAATAAAACATCTATTTTTACTGGCACGAAAATAGAAAAAAAGTAGGAAAAAATAGAAAAAAAGTAGGAAAAAATCATTTAGTTTTGTTTTTAATTCTAATTTTAACGAAAAAAGCGATGTTTATTTGCAATAAAATATGGATAAATGTAGTTATGATACTCTTTGTGGACTAAAAAGATTTTTTTTAAATCATGATTTTTTAATTTTTTATTTAGATAGCGCGAAAAGTCCCATTACAAATTATATTAAACAAATATATTGTTTTAGTTAGTAATAGTCTGATGAAGTCTTAATGAAGAAAACGAGGCATTTTTGAAGAAAATCTATGAACAAATTTTGAATTCTAAAAAAATAGTGTCATTTTACGTAGTTTTTGCTTAAATTGAAACAAGAAGGACCATAACTTCTACATTTATCCAATGATTTTCTTTAAGTAGGCCTTGTATTCTTCGTTAAAATGCCAGCTATTACGAATTAGAATAAAATATTCTGTTATCAATTTTGTAAACGGATTCTATTTAAACAAAAATTATGATTTAAAAAAATCTTTTGCATCTGCAAAGAATATCATAACTTCTACATTTATCCAAAGAATTTTTACATATAAATAATGTGTTTTTTTTTTGCAATAGACTACGTTAGCTATTAAAAATAAAACAAAATACTATTTTCAGACTTTTTTTTCTAGTTTTATGATTTTTTTGTGCGCCCGCAAAAATTAATTTTTTAAAAGAAAAAATCATTTTCCCACATTTGTGAAGACTGTTCCTAAACCCCTGTTTTTATATGAAGGTGTACTGCACAATATTTGTAGAAATCTTGAGTACCTTTAAATTAACATATAACCGGATGTTATAGGACTTATATTTCCAAAGTGAGACTACAAATATTTAAGATACCTTCGACGAAAGTAGGAATTTTCAGATGAAATTGGAAAGGAAAATACAAATTGAGAAATGAAAGTTAAAATTGAGAAATGAAAGTTAAAATTGAGAAATGAAAGTTAAAATTGAGAAAATGAAAACTGAAATTCAGAAACGAAAATTGAAAAAAGGAAAAAATAAAAACTGAAATTCAGAAATAAAAATTGAAATTGATATTCAGAAAACGACAATTGAAATTTAGAAATGCAAATTGAAATTGAGAATATACAAATTGAAAAAGAGAAATGTATATTAAATGTAAAATGTAAATTCAAACAATACAATTTGAAATCGAGAAAATGCAAATTCAAATTCAGAAATAAAAATTGAAATTGTAATTGAGAAAATGAAAATTGAAATTCAGAAATGGAAATGAAATTGAGTAAATACAAATTGAAATTGAGAAAAAACAAATTGAAATTCAGAAATGAAAATTAAAATTGAGAAAATTAAAATTAAAATTGAGAAAATTAAAATTAAAATTGAGAAAATGAAAATTGAATTTCAGAAATGAAAATAGAAATTGAGAAAATGAAAATTGAAAAATGAAAAAAATTGATTATGAGAAAATACAAATTGAAATTCAGAAATGGAAATGAAATTGAGAAAATACAAATTGAAATTGAGAAAAAACAAATTGAAATTCAGAAATGAAAATTAAAATTGAGAAAATTAAAATTAAAATTGAGAAAATTAAAATTAAAATTTAGAAAATGAAAATTGAATTTCAGAAATGAAAATAGAAATTGAGAAAATGAATATTGAAAAATGAAAAAATTGATATTGAGAAAATACAAATTGAATTTCAGAAATCTAAATCGAAATTGAGAAAATAAAAATTAAAATTGAGAAAACACAAATTTAAATTCAGATATATAAATTTAAATTGAGAAAATACAAATTGAAAACGAGAAATGAAATTTGAAATCGAGAAAATGCAGATTGAAATTCACAAATGAAAATTGAAATTAATTTGTATTTTCTCATTGTCATTTGTTTATTTCTCAATATCAAATTGTATATTCTCAATTTCAATTTACATTTCTGATTTTCAATTTGAATTTATTTTCTCAATTTAAATTTATATATCTGAATTTCAATTTGTGTTTTCTTAATTTTAATTTTTATTTTCTCAATTTCGATTTACATTTCTGAAATTCAATTTGTATTTTCTCAATTTACATTTACATTTCTGAGATTCAAATTCAGAAATTGTAATTGAGAAAATGAAAATTGAAATTCAGAAATGGAAATGAAATTGAGAAAAAAAAAATTGAAATTCAGAAATGAAAATAAAAATTAAAATTGAGAAAATTAAAATTAAAATTGAGAAAAGACAAATTGAAATTCAGAAATGAAAATTAAAATTAAAATTTAGAAAATGAAAATTGAAATTCAGAAATGAAAATAGAAATTGAGAAAATGAAAATTGAAATTCAGAAATGAAAATTAAAATTGAGAAAATTAAAATTGAAATTCAGAAATTAAAATTGAAATTCAGAGATGAAAATAGAAATTGAGAAACTGAAAATTGAAAATAAGAAATGTAAATTGAAATTGAAATTCAAAAAATACAATTTGAAATTGAGAAATGAAATTTGAAATCGAGAAAATGCAGATTGAAATTCACAAATGAAAATTGAAATTAATTTGTATTTTCTCTTTGTCAATTGTTTATTTCTCAATATCAAATTGTATATTCTCAATTTCAATTTACATTTCTGATTTTCAATTTGTATTTTCTCAATTTAAATTTATATGTCTGAATTTAAAATTGTGTTTTCTCAATTTTAATTTTTATTTTCTCAATTTCGATTTACATTTCTGAAATTCAATTTGTATTTTCTCAATTTACATTTACATTTCTGAGATTCAAATTCAGAAATAAAAATTGAAATTGTAATTGTGAAAATACAAATTGAAATTCATAAATGAAAATTAAAATTGAGAAAATGAAAATTAAAATTGAGAAAATGAAAATGAAAATTAAAATTGAGAAAATGAAAATTGAAATTCAGAAATGAAAATGGAAATTGAGAAAATTAAAATTGAAAATGAGAAATGTAAATTTAAATTAACATTAAAACAATACAATTTGAAATTGAGAAATGAAATTTGAAATCGAGAAAATGCAGATTGAAATTCACAAATGAAACTTGAAATTAATTTGTATTTTCGCTTTGTCAATTGTTTATTTCTCAAAATCAAAGAGTATATTCTCAATTTCAATTTACATTTCTGATTTTCAATTTGTATTTTCTCAATTTAAATTTATATATCTGAATTTAAATTTGTGTTTTCTCAACTTTAATTTTTATTTTCTCAATTTCGATTTACATTTCTGAAATTCAATTTGTATTTTCTCAATTTACATTTACATTTCTGAGATTCAATTTGTATTTTCTCAATTTAAATTTATATATCTTAATTTAAATTTGTGTTTTCTCAATTTCGATTTACATTTCTGAGATTCAATTTGTATTTTATCAATTTCAATTGAAAATGTTGTAATAAAAAATGATATCGTTTTCGAGTTTAGACAGCCGAAAACAAAACGGAAAATATTATGCATGACGCTACAACAACATTTTTGTTGCATAGTGTTATCATAACCCACCCATTTCGATGTCGTTGTCAGACAAAAAATTTAATTGTTGTGATCTAGTCTGAGTATTGATGTTGTCTATGAGTTAAAGAGAGGATTTCACATGACAGCTGAGAATATTAATATTATTTAAAAGGAGGAAAACTGCAGAACGTGTTCGAATTTTATCGAACAAGAAAAAAGCCAGGAGACATGCTTGGCGATTGAAAGACAAAGAACCCACCATGAAGTTCCTTATGGGTCCAATAGTTGCGATATCTTTAAATATTCTCACTCTGACAATTAAAAGATTGCAACGTTAAAACGCCAGTAAAGTATACTTAGTATAACACCATCCGGCAGTCCATATTAAACATTAACCGAATGATATACATCTGAAACTATAGGCCAAATGCAGTTAATTGATGATTGATGCAGTTTTTCACTTTATCCTTAAAAATAGTCGAAAGTTCCAAAGGATACAATTTTTCAAAAATTATTTGAAATACTTATTTGCATCCCATCATATGATACCCTGTTAGTATCAAATCAAAGAGGAGAATAAATGTTAAAAATACTTTAAATTTCATTTTTCTGTCAATATTAGTTTAGCATTAACAACCTTTTAAAGCTTCTCCATTAATTGATTTAGTTTATTCATATTTTACTTTTTAAGAGGGAAAACTTGAAATGGTTGTTAATACTAAACTAATATATATATGGAAGACGGAAATTTGAAGTATTTTTAACAGATATTCTCATATTTAATTCGAAACTTATACCGTTATCAGAGGGTATGAATAATTGTTTAAAATAATTTTTGAAAAATTGTATCCTTTGAAATTGTGTGAAAGTGTAATATGGACTGCCGGACAGAGTATAAAATTATATATCCCTGCCAAAACCCCTTTCTTTCCTCCCAACTTTTCGTTGGGATCATTTCCAATGCCCTGCTCATTCAAAATCAATATGAAGCACCTTTCTCACCATGACCTAATGGTTTGACATTTAATAATACTAACCGTTTTCTTATTTTGTTGAAAATTTTATGTTTTGCCTTGTGTTTGAGTTCCTTTCTGAGTTTGGTTAACATCTATTAATTATAATTTATGGTTTCTGGTTTCATGTTCATTTCTAAGCTTTAAGTTTGACTTTAACTTTTGTTTTAAATCCATTCTGTTTATTGATTTCTTGCTTAACCGTTCCAGGAGGTATTAATATTACATAATGGTTTTGTGGTGGTCAGCCCCCCTAAAGTACATTTTGTTTGTGTGTTGTGTTTTCCCCTCCCAAACCCCGTCGTCCCCGCTTTATGGAACGAAAAAGAAAATCAATTTTATTGTTTTGTGTATAACAATGTGTATGTGTAACGGTGTGACATGCTACACCACCAGAGAGTGTCCTTCTGGTGTCGTTTTCCATTTCTCAAAATAACACCTTGACAATATCTCTCTGTTGTCATTTGTTGTAGCATCGCCGCCAGAGACAACACAACAAGGAAATAATAATGAATGAATGAGTGACTGAATGACTGACTGACTGAATTCAGTACATAATGCCGCAGTACATGGCCCGAATAATGGCGGCGAGAGTGTACTGCGCCATTACAACAAAACCATAACCATTTTGTTGTCATATCCTAGCTTTAAGTATCTTTGGTATCGTTTATTGTAGGTCCATTTTGTAATAAAACAAAACAACGAAAAATATGGCTGGGTTGGTGAAATCATTTTCAACACAAACTTCTTCTTCGCCTTCTAGGATATTCCCAGCAAACTTTTTACATTCCTAGGACTGCTGACTTCCATTGTATTTTTTATAGAGTCTAAGGCTTCTTTGCAAAAATTTTAAATTACTTGGCTCTTTAATCAAAGCCTTATTTATTTTCAACAAACAAACCAACCCAGCAAAATATTACCTACACCAATTTCAATTGAGAAACTACAACACCACATTGAGAAAAAACAAATTGAAATTGAGAACTGCAAATTGAAATTGAGAAGAAAAAAACAAATTGAATGTAAATGTGAATTGAAATTGATAACTGCAAATTGAATGTAAATTAAAATTGAGAATTGCAAATTGAAATTGAGAAAAAAAAAACAAATTGAATGTAAATTGAAAATGGGAAAAATAAAAGAAATTGAAATTCAGAAATGTAAATTGAATTTTAGAAAATGGAAATTGAAAAGTAGAAATGTAAATTGAAATTTAGATAATTCGAAATGAAATTGAGAAATGTAAATTGAAATTGAGGAAATAAAAATTGAAATTCAGAAATATAAATTTAAATTGAGAATATACAATTTCAATTTAAATTTTCATTTCTGAATTTCAATTTGCATTTTCTGATTTTAAAACTTAATTTATCAATTTCAATTTTCATTTCTGAATTTCAATTTTCATTTTTTTAATTTCAATTTACATTTCTGAATTTAATTTTTTATTGAAATTGAGAAAATACAAATTGAAAATGAGTAATTAAATTGAAATTGAGAAAATTAAAATTGAAATTCAGAAATTTAAATTGAAATTGAGAATAAACAAATTGATTGATTCAGAATTAATTTCTCAATTTTAGAAAAGTAAATTGAAATTGAGAAGATACACTTTGTAATTAAGAAATGTAAATTGAAATTCAGAAAATAAAAATTGAAATTCAGAAATGTAAATTGGAATTGAGAAGATACACTTTGAAATTAAGAAATGTAAATTGAAATTGAGAAAATACAAATTGAAATTCAGAAATGTAAATTGAAATTGAGAACATACAATTTGATATTGAAAAATAAAAAATTGAACTGAGAAAATACAAATTAATTTCAATTTAAATTTCTAAATAACAATTTGTATTTTCTCAATTTCAATTTCTAAATATCAATTTGTTTATTCTCAATTTCAATTTTCATTTTCTCGATTTCAAATTTCATATTCTCAATTTCAATTTTCATTTCTGAATTTACATTTTTATTGAAATTGAGCAAATACAAATGGAAATTGAGAAAATAAAAATTGAAATTCAGAAATGTAAAATGTAAAATTGAGAATATACTATTGTATATTGAGAAATAAGCAATTGAATTGAGGAAATAAAAATTGAAATACAGAAATGTTAATTGAAAATGAGAATATATAATTTCATATTGAGAAATGAACCATTGAATTGAAAAAATACAAATAAATTTCAAATTCAATTTAAATTTCTGAATTTCAATTTTCATTTTCTCAATTTAATCATTTCATTTCTCATTTTGTATTTTCTCGATTTGAAATTTCATTTCTGAATTTCAATTTGTTTATTTTCAGTTTGCATTTCTAATTTTCAATTTGTATTTCCTCGATTTCAAATTTCATTTTTTCAATTTTCATTTCTGAATTTTAATTTGCATTTCTGAATTAAAATTTTCATTGAAATTGAGGAAATACAAATTGAAATTCAGAAATGTAAATTGAAATTGAAAAAATAAAAATTGAAATTCAGAAAATTAATTGAATTTTTATTGAAATTGAGAATATACAATTTGATATTGAGAAATATACAATTGAATTGAGGAAATAAAAATTGAAATTGAGAATATACAATTTGATACTGAGAAATAAACAATTTGAAATGAGAAAATACAAACTAATTTAAATTTAAAATTCTGAATATTAATTTCAGTTTGCATTTTCTTTGAAATTTGCAATTTCAATTTTCTTTTTTTAATATCAACTTTATTTTCTCAATTTTCATTTCTTTAATTTCAATTTTCATTTCTAAATTTCAAATTTCATTTCTCAGTTTCAAATTGCATCTTCTGAAATTCAATTAATATTTCTCTTTTTGTCAATTTGTATTTTCTCGATTTCTGTATTTCAATTTGTATTTTCTGAATTTTATTTTTTTTTTAATTCAGTTTGTTTTTTCTCATTTTTAATTTACATTTCTGTATTTTCTCAATTTCAACTGAAAATGGTGCAGATTTTGGAAGCAGTGCCCCCTTGTAGTGAACTGGGAGCGCAATAAAGTAAACATTGCTGAAACTCTGCATGACTTGGGTGCAATAGTGTCATGCAGTGACCGAAAATTCGGGTAGAGCTGACGAACATATCGCTGACAATGGGTTAAGCTGTAGGTTAGGTTAGTAATCGAGAGATTCTCTATCTCTTCCTTACTAACCTGCTGAAAACCGAGCAGAAGTTTTTGCTGGGAACCGCGTACGAAAAAAAAACATTTGCGGTCAAAAGTTTGACATTTCATGGGATGTTATCTTGAAAACAAAAAACATACAAAAATCCTTTTGTTCCTTAAATTCAATAATTTGATTTTAATCTCTATAAGTTTACAACGTTATTGAACCAAAGTAAGCTCTTCGGCCAGCCAGCCAGCTTACTGGGTTCTTCATGTGTTCGTTCGAACGTATTGTCATCTGTCTCCATAACTTTCTTGTCCTGCCGTCCTTTTCAATGTTGCGCTTAAATAGTTTGTTTATGCCACGAGTCTCAGTTTGTGTCTCATCTGTCTCAGAGTAACCATTCATCCATGGATAAGGGTTGTCTGTCGCCGTCGTCCTTCCTGCGGACCAGAACACAAGTTCATGCATAGAAATTTTACTCTAGTTTGTGCTTTTTTTTGTTTCTTCTCGTGCCGTTGCCGAGTAAAACAAAAGCTACAAAAATAAAGATTTATAGTTGAACTTTCTCACCCCTTAGTTTGTGTTACAAAAATGCTGTTGTTGTTATTTTTGTTTTTGTCCAATGTCCTTACACATCGTTACACACGCACACACATACATACACACACACACACGTATTGTGATTTATGTCCTCGGTGCACTTGATTTAAAATTGAAATGGTCGTTTGTTATTGTGACCCAGATTGGATCAAGACAATGACGACGACGACGATGATGCTCCGGTGCTGGGTTATTCTGCAGCAACCACAAGAGCCAGTGTTGTGGGTTTACTACCCATTCGATTGAAATTAATATTTTTCAAATTATAGTGGAAATTGTGCGCACTTGCGAATCTTTTACACTCAATTAAATTGTGTGTTTGTGTAAATCCTTGGGCAATTTTTTTGAGTAGTCCTAAGGGACTCAGACAAATTGGAAAGTAGGAAAAACCTGAAGCGAGAATAGTTGTAACTAGGTCATCTCATGATGCTGGATGGTAAAGCGTTGTAATTATGTGAAAACGTGCAAGGAAAGGAAATGGTTTATGGGATAGCTTCAGAGAGACTTTAAGATTAGAGTCAGCAGGTTTGGAAGATTACTATCGACCAACTCCGTAGTTTACAGATAATATATTAGGTAAAGAGTGATAATGGAAAAATATATATTTTTTATTTTTCTGATGGTGCAATCGCACGCTACGAAAAAATAATTTTTTTTTTATAGTTTTTATACCTTGTGCTAATAAGCTACTAAAAAATGGTCATTCTTAAGATTTTTCACTGAAATATGCAAAAAAAATCGTAAAAAATAGAAGCCATCATTTCACCACTGCCAATCTCACTCAGTCACTAAAAAGACATGTAAGGACACTACTACAAAAAAAATTAATTAATGTAATCATTTCGAAAATCAAAATAAAAGAAATAAAATAGTAAAATCTTTGAAAAATATAACGCGGCTATATCATTTCACTTTAATATTTTAAAAGTAAGTGATAATATTTTAAAAGTAAGCTATACCTCCTTCAAAAGGAGGTATAGCACATTAAAATCGGTGAAGTATATCAGAAGTTACAGGCTATTGAATGAACACAGCTTTTTTAAATATTTTTTTTTTTTCAAAAATACGTATAGAACATTTTTATGAGAAGAATACATACACAATCTTTCAAAACAATCGCAGCTATCGAAGTCAATTCTATACGAAGTATTTGCTTCTACATTTATCCACAGATTTGCATTCCCAAAATTTTCACATTTTGTGGAAAACATCTCAGTTCTAAGATTGCAAAATTTCAACGATATTGCGGAATTAATTTCATTTATTTCTAATTGAAATTAATTAAATTTTATTAATATTTCACTAATGATAGATGTTACATTTTTACTGTGGAATACTCTCCATGGTGGATAATATATAAGATTATGTCTGACCGAATTCAATGTTCTTTTTATGAGCTGTAATTACAATTAAAAGAGGCAAACTGAGGAAGTAAGTTTTGACGATATAATTGTAGGAATCGAGTAGGTTGAATAGCAATTTGCACGATAGAAATAATATTTACTCATGATGTAATGATTGTCTTTAATTATTCTTATAATAAAGGTTATAAAACCTGCAATAATTTCAAAATACTTGAAATTACCGAACAACAAGCTGTTATTGAGTAATTTCAAGTGAAGTGAAACTTTAGCTCATCTCTCCGATTTTGAGGAAATTTTCCCATTATCCCGATTTAAAAAACATAAAAAATGGTAGACTTAAGGTTTGATCGAAAATACAATAATTTTGTCATAAGATAATCATAAGTCATCCGATCAACCCAATTTCTTAGTCCAGCCCAAAATCCACCACAAACAGTGACTCGTTGTGGATGCATTGTCTTCTCGGTAGTCTCGTGAGGGTTCTCTGAACCCCATATGCGTCAATTTTGCTTATTGACATAGCAACCGAGATGAAAATGAGCCTCATGAAGACTGAACTGAAGGCCGATCTCTTCTCGAAAATTTTCCACATAAATTTCTTACAGTTTGCGTTAAATACTCTCTACTTTGGAAGTAAGTTTCCCAATAATATTTCCCAATTTTGTTCAAGCGAAAATAAAAATAAAAATGAATGTTATTTATTCTACCTTTCAAAGTCAATGTAATCGGTAATTCAAATTTAAAATTTTAAATATTTCTAATTTCAAGTAAATTTCTTCTAGTTTTACAGAAAATTGTCAAATCTTAAAAACTATTTTTTATTAGTTTTCTTTTTATTAGCTCTTTATTTTATAAACAAAAAATATACCTTTGATTGTTATGAAATATATTTTATTAATGGCGAATAGTTTCAGAAGGACACTCCATAAGTTTAATAGAGGTGTTGCTGGTATTTACTCTAAACTTGATTACTGTCGAAATCAAAAATATTTAATATAAATAATTATTTTTAGCTTTTTCGTTTGCATTTTTTTTGTCTGTAATCAATGTTTGATTTGAACTGGGATATTGTCCTGGCTCAAGACCATTTTGCATCTATATTTAATAGAATGCAAATTTATTTATAAATCACCATGTCATTTATAAATAAATTTGCATTCTATTAAATATAGATGCAAAATGGTCTTGAGCCAGGACAATATCCCAGTTCATATCAAATAATTAATTTTTTAAAAATTAAATTAAATTCAAAAAAGGATGTTTCCGACTAAATATTTTGTCCCAAAATATTTCGGCATTATCTCAGTCCATTAACTATTTATATAAAATAATTTTAACTTCGATAGCAATCACATTTATAATTATTTTAAAGTAATTAGCAGGAACACCGTCATGAAACTTATGCAGCGTCCTTCTGACACTATTAACTCTTAATAAAACTTATTTCATAAAAATCGAAGGTATATTTTTTGTTTGTAAAATAAATAACAAAAAAAAATGAAAATACAGGGTTTTCCAACAAGAGGTGTTATTTTGGTATTCAAAGAAAAATGTCATTTTTGAGATAAATGATCGGATGTTTATTTCATAATAAAGAGGAAGGTATGCCGTTAATAATGAAAAACAACATCAGCCAAATGGCCAGCACCACGACCATGTTTATTGGGCCATATCCTTTTCATGAAATTTTCCATAACCAAATCGCAAAGTGGCTGCCATGTGTGCCCGTTGATAGCCTTACGAATTATATCTTTGAGGTCTTGAATCGACGCTGGGCTGTTGGCGTAGACCTTATCCTTCACGTGGCTCCAAAGGAAGAAGTCGCAAAGTGTTAAATCACAAGATCTCGTTGGCCAATTGTGATCACCTCTTCGAGAGATAATATGGTCCGGTAACTTTTCCCATAAAAGAGCAATGGTTTCGTTGCGCCGTCTTGATGAAAGTAAAAGTTGTCCAGATCAATACCATCCAACTCCGACTATAAAAAATCATTAATCATCTCTTGATAGCGCAATTACGGTGGTAACTATTGATCCAACCTCATTTTCGAAAAAGTAAGGTCCAATGACCCCGCCGGACCATAAACCGCACCAAACTGTCACACGCTGAGGATGGAGAGGCTTCTCAACAATAACTCTTGGGTTTTCCGAGCCCCTGATGCGACAATTTAGCTTGTTGACGTAGCCACCGAGGTGGAAATGGTCCTCATCAGTCAATATGATTTTTCGATGGAATTCCGGATCATTTTCATTCAATTTCAATGCGTTGTTGAAGCGTGTATCATTCCATTTTTAGTAATGGCGTAGTTTCTATTTGTCAAATGTCAAAAAATAAAAGCTTCAAAAGTGACAGCTATCGAAATACCGGGTGATTCAAAATAACACCTCTTGTTGGAAAACCCTGTATAAAAAATTTCTGTAACACTATAAGAAATTTACTTGATATTAAAAAAATATATATTTGTATCTCATACAAGAAAAAAGTTACAATATTTTTTTTAAAGTACCTTTTGACAAAAATACTTTATTTTCTGTCCATACGTGTGAAACTATAGGCGAAATGGAGTTATTTTGCGTTTTTAGTTTTTCATTTTCATTAAAAAGACTACAAATTTCCCAAGGACACAATTTCTTAAAAATTATTTTAAATACTTGTTCGCACCCTACGATACCGGTACAGGTGTCAAATTAAAGAGGAGAAAATCTGCTAAAAATACTTTAAATTTAATGCTTATATCTGTAATAGTTTAGCATTAACAACCTTTTCAAGCTTTTCCTCTTAAAAAGTAAAATATGAATAAACTAAATTAATAAAATAAGGGGAAAACATGAAATGATCGCTAATGCTAAACTATTACAAGTAGAAGCATGGCATTTGAAGTATTTTTGTAGCTGATATACTTATCTTTAATTTAATTTATTTTAGGGTGCAGTACAGTATTTAACAGTATTTAAATTATTTTTTGAAAAATTGTATCCTTTGGAACTTTGCAGACCAATGAAGGGGCTATGGGAAAATGAAATACTAAAAACGTCAATTAACTCAATTTTTGCATACATATATCACCTGTTTCAAGTGTAATGAGTTCTGAACTGGGATATTGTCCTGGCTCAAGACCACTTTGCTTCTATATTTTATAGAATGCAAATTTATTTACAAATGGCATGGTGACATTTATTGCTTGGCTGCAGACTACCACGATCATGATTTCGACCATGTCAAAAGTCTTTTCAAGTGGCTTCGCAGCGACTTTTCAACATCCAACCCGGCCTCTATAAGGAGATGATTCTCACAAACGAACGAGAAGCACAACTCACTTGCCGAATTTGCGTTTAAAAAATCGCACCAAGTAACAAAGCACATATGCCATCTTACAAGCATCTCATTGAGTTGCATATGTAAGTAGGTGTATATTCTTATATATAGGTATATACTTTTTTTAAATTTTAAATTATTCTGAATATAATTTTGTACTGACTTTTGAGTCACCTCTGAACGGATAGTACATTGATAAGATATACAAATTGTTGGCATTAATTAGTTGATGATGTCGCCAAATTAATTTAGATATTGAATCTGGGTTGTTCGGTTGATAAGGGCCGAAATTCAAACATTGTAATGTTTTTTTCTTAAAGTTAGAAAATGAAAACATCTAGATCTATAGATTAGCTATACAAACCAATATACAAAAAATATACCTGTTTTCACTGATGTATGTTTTAGGTACACTAACATATATATCTGAATCTATAGTCAACTTCATCCACCACACTAGTATACCTACTGTCGTCTATCGAAAATCTCACCAAATCACACCGAAACCCCTAAACACACAAATTTGTCAATCACCAAAATTTCGCTTAATATTTTCAATAATTGAAATGCAATATGTGTAAAAATCAAAGAAAGCTTTTCGTAAACATGTTTTTTTAGTTTTTGTGAATTTTTTCATTTTTTTTTGATTTTCTTCGTTTTTTTTAATTTTTTTGTTTTGGACTCCGTTTTTTTTACTTACCATTTTTTTAAATATTTTTTGTGAGTATATATTATGAAGAAAATCTCTTCAAGCCTATGTCTAAGTATAAAACTGTGTGATTTGTCTTTCATTTGCATTTCCCATACTTATGATACCACCTCCTTCCTGTCTTTCTTTATTCCAACCAACAAAACAACGTTAAAATGCTTTTTGTTTTATTGAAAAAATAAATGCTTCATAATGGATTTTACAAATTATAAATTATAAACGAAAACTGAACCAACCTGCAACAACAGCCGTAACTTTAGTGGTGTCCCTCGTCGCCTGCTGGACGGCAGTAATCGCCAGATATCTTCGATTGCCTCGACTGCTGTTTCCTCGGCGGCGGCCGCATCAGCGGCAGCGGCTGCTGCGGCCAGCAACAATGTCCACTTGACTTCCAATTCTCCCTACGGCACTCTATGTAGCATCAAGTCCACACATTCGTCGTCCTCATCATCGAATGGTAGTCAAAGCAGTAGTAGCAGTAGCAATAATGTCATCACATTTCAGTGTACTTCAGTGGACACAGTGGAGGGTGGCGTTGGTGTTGGTGGTGCTAGTCTGCCCACGACATCGTCATCAGCATCATTAGCACAACAGCAGCAGCAGCAGCAATCGCACACTCATCAGTATCTGCAACAGCAACAATCGTTAGTAGGTTCACCTGCCGGTGGTGCAGGTGGTATTGGATGTTATACTACTACGACTGTTGCCGCCACTGCAGCTGCCGCTTCATCAGCCGGAGCTGGCGGTGGCAATAGTCTGCCCATCTTTAATAGCAATAGCAGCGGTGGGAATAGCCCTCGTTTCGGGGATGCCGCTTTAAGTTCTTTGGCCGCCAGCCCCACCGATGCCTGTAGCATGCGTTCAAATCCCTCGGCTGCCTCTCTGATGGCTGCGGGCGAGATGGGTGCCGCTACCGGCATTTCGGGGGTTATGGGCAATAATTCAGCTACGCTTTCGCCGCTTTCCTCTGCTGGTGCTACGGCTCATCTCATACGACGTCCCAGCATTACTATGTGCGTGTTAACCGTTCGATAAAAGTGTTCATATTTTGCCTAGTTCCTAGAGTAGTCCTGTTTAGAAGAGTGTGTGTTTGTGTGGACATGTCCTTTCTTTTTCATTTCATTTTATTTCGTTTTCGTCTTGTATGTAGTCGTAGAGTAGAGAGTAGCCTTCGTTTCCATTAATTTTCATTTTGAATAACTGTTATTTTTATCTTCCTCAATCGCGTTGAAGTTATCTTTTTGTTTTTTCTTGTTTCTCTCGTAATTTGCTAGTTATCCTTGAGCATGCTGAGCTAGCTGCCTGCGTTGTTATCCTTCGTTTTTTTCTCTCTCCTTGTTTCCTTTTTCCGGTTTGATTTGAAAGTAAGTGTAGTTTGGTCGTTGGCTGTTGAATGGAGCAGGAAATGAAATTTATTACCGGCATTATGTAAACATATGCATTGCGTTGCGTTTTACATTTTTCTGTGCTTCATGATGCATGTCGGGAATGTAAAACTTGTGACCTTGTAGATTAGATTGATGGTAATGATGGTGGTTGAAAGGTTGAAATTAAATTAGATTTGATTCGATTTTAAAAGCATCTTTAGGATACTCATGAAACATTGATTTTTATTGCGATGAATCTACTTCTATATTCGAAGAGAATATGAAGTTTATATCTCTCTGACTGCGATGAAATGAATACCAGAGATCGGAAGATGTTTAAACGCCCAGCAAAAATTTATGGTAGATTATATGGGAAACTCTGAGAAATTAAAGACAGTCCAGACATCACGAACTACGAAACTAAGCAATCAAAAATGTTTAGTATATATATGAAGTACTTCGAAGAGCTTAAAAAGAGACGAACTAAAGAAGTATTTCTATAATCTAGGTCTTGCAATGTTATTACCAATAGTAGCTTAGACAACTCTAAATTGAATCTGGATGGATCAAAGCAAGGAAAGGAAATTCGGAAATGAGAATCATACCAAATTCATAAATTGTTAGTCTACTGAAGTACTTCTAAGAACTTAGAGAGAGACGAACTAAAGAACTATTCCTATAATTTGGTCTTGCAATGTGATTACCGACAGTCGATAGTATATTAGACAACTCTAAATAGAATCTTGATGGATCAAAGCAAGGAAAGGAAATTCGGAAATGAGAATCATACAAAATTCAAAAATTGTTAGTCTACTGAAGTACTACTAAGAGTTTAAAGATAGATGCAATGAATAACTATTCCTATAATTTGGACTTGCAATGTGATTACCTACAGTCGAATGTAGCTTAGACAACTCTAACTTGATTCTAGCTGATCAAAGCTAGGAAAGGAAATTCGAAAAAGAGAATCATACGAAAATGTAGACTATCAAAGAAAGTATAGACGGTCAAATGAACCGTAAATTGTTACTCTACTGAAATAAGTTTAGGAGCTTAAAGAGAGGCGAATTAAAGAAGTATTCCTATAATTTGAACTTATAGGAATAACTTAGACTAATTCCTATAACTTAGAATGTGATTATCGACAGTCGAAAGTAGATTAGAAAACTCGGAAATGAGAATCATACTTTCGTATGTAGACCCTTAAAACAAGTATAGACGATCAAACGAACCGTAAATTATTGTTAGTCTTCTGAAGTACTTATAGGAGCTTAAGAGAGATGAAATAAAGAAGTATTGCTATAATTTGGTCATATAGGAATTACTTAAATATAACAAAGGAAGCCAAAACGTTCAACGAAAGTCGAGATCATCAAAGGAAGAATAGAGGACTACCTACGGCTATTAAACAAACTATTAGACCATCATCAAAACGTGTTTGCCTAGAGTCTGGAAAATCAAAGGAAGTCAGGTCAAATAATGTCTGTCATAGAAAATCTAGACAATCATATACACATAATTTGATAATCAAAGGAAGGTATAGAAGATTAAAGTCTAGTCGATCAATCGAATTCTTTATGTTAAAATGATGTATAAATACCAAAACCATGTTTGACTTGACAACATGCTATAAGAGGAATTCTAAACATCTAGACGATCTGAAAATCAAACAAAGTATAGACAATCCAAAAAGTCTGGACGGCCAAATAAAGTCTGGATGAACATAGAAAAACTAGCCAATCAAATGAAGATAAGAAGATAAACATAATTTTAGACGATCAACGGAAGGTCTAGATTATGATAATCTATATGATACAAGGATCTATACACGGCAAAATCGTGTTTGTCTTCGCGACATGCTATTCGAGAAATTCTAGACGTCTAAAAGAAGTCTGGACAATCAAAAATCGATCAAAGGTGGTCTAGTCGATCAAATGAACTGTAGACGACCAAAGAAAGTTTTGTCGCTCCAACGAAATCTAGACGAGCAAAGTACGTTTAGAAGGTCAGACAAATACTAGACCATTAAAGGAAGTGTAAACGATCAAATCAGGTCTGTTTGCGTGATCAAAAGACGATTAAACGAGTTCTATAGTTTAAAAAGAAAGTCCAAACGATACAACGATATGCAGACGATTAAAGGAATATATATGTATACGATTAAAAACGATAAAAGATAGTCTAGGCGATTAAATAAATTCTAGACGTCCAAAGAAAGTCCAGACGATCAAAGTTAGCCCAGACGATGAAACGAACTCTAGATGAACAAAGGAAGATTATAAGGCCAGACTAAGTATAGACCATAAAAGGCAGTGTAGGGCGATCAAATCATATCAAAGAAATCAAAAAACTATCAAAGGTGGTCTAGATGATCAAATGAACTGTTGACGACCAAAGAAAGTTCAGACAACCTTTGGTCTAAACGATTAAATGAACTTTAGGCGAACAAACGAAGTTTAAAAAATCTGACTAGACGATAAAGGCATTGTAGGATGACAAAATGTAGTCCAGATGATAAAACGAGATATGGAAGGTATAGGACCTTATAATGAAGCCCAGACAATTTAAGGAAATCTAAACGTTTAAACGCGAAGTCTAGAAAATCAAAAATCGAGCAAGGCCGGCCTAGACGATCAATAAAATAAAATTAAATTTTAATTTTTCCCAATTTTTTTAAGACTGTTCCTAAACCACTATTTCTATGTGAATGTATAAGTCGCAATATTTGTAGTCATCATGAGTATCTTTAATTTAGCATATGACCAGGTGTTATCGGATGTTATATTTTCAAAATGAGAGTACAACTATTTAAGGCACCTCTGGCAAATATTGGAATTAAAGTAAAAATTAAAAAAAAATAATAATATCGTTCTCTAGTTTAGAAAGCCAAAATTCATCAGAAAATGTTCGACCAAATTTTTGTTGCATAGTTTTATCAAAGGTAGAGTTAGACGATCAAAGAATTCTGGCAGATAAAGAAGAAGTTCAGACAACCTTTGGTCTAAACGATTAAATGAACTTTAGGCGAACAAACGAAGTTTAAAAAATCTGACTAGACGATAAAGGCATTGTAGGATGACAAAATGTAGTCCAGATGATAAAACGAGATATGGAAGGTATAGGACCTTATAATGAAGCCCAGACAATTTAAGGAAATCTAAACGTTTAAACACGAAGTCTAGAAAATCAAAAATCGAGCAAGGCCGGCCTAGACGATCAATAAAATAAAATTAAATTTTAATTTTTCCCAATTTTTTGAAGACTGTTTCTAAACCACTATTTCTATGTGAATGTATAAGTCGCAATATTTGTAGCCATCATGAGTATCTTTAATTTAGTGTATGACCGACCAGGTGTTATCGGATGTTATATTTTCAAAATGAGAGTACAAATATTTATGGTACCTCTGGCAAATATTGGAATTAAAGTAAAAATTAAAAAAAAAATAATAATATCGTTCTCTAGTTTAGAAAGCCAAAATTCATCAGAAAATGTTCGACCAAATTTTTGTTGCATAGTGTTATCAAAGGTAGAGTTAGACGATCAAAGAATTCTGGCAGATAAAAGACTAGGTATAGGAAGAAAAACAAGAAGTTTCGATGATTTTTTTGATTATTTCTAAAACCAAAAAAAAAGGTTTCGATAATTAAAAGTAAGTTACGGGAAATTATTTGGTTGAAGAGTGTTTAATATTATAGATTTTTTAAGGGAAATTTTGATGACCAACGAGAATCTATAAGATTGAACTTTAAATAACTCCCTTTTAAAGTTCAGAAAATGCCTTACAGAATCAAAGAAGTTTATAACTCATTTTGAGTAATCGTAGACGTGATGTGATTCAAATGAAAATCTTCAAAAAATAAATTCTAAATAATAATAAATTCTTAAGGAGACGTTGAAATGAGAACAGTGTGACAGATATCGAGGGGATCTATTGAATTATTCGATGTAATTGAATGAATGAAGGGATCCTAGGTGTTATGGGCATTTTTATTACGGATTTAAAATATAATTTTTACAAATCTAAGTGTTGGTACGTTAGAGCAATCAAAGTATATATACAAGATTAATTGTTACCCAGGTCTTGGAAACACTTATTGACATCTTTACGATCGAGGGTATGAGATCAAATACTATTTAAAATTATTGACATTTTTAAATCTATTTGCATTACTTATGTGTCATATTTTGTATTTTAAATCATAAAAATATCTTGTGAAATTATTGTAGTGTGTTCTTGTTTACCCAAATAATGTTTTAGACTCTTGTTTTTCACATTTCATTTGAGACATTAGATTGGGCCTCATCTCTAAATACCTTAGAGTGTCGTGTCGTTCAATGTTTTTTGTTTGTATCAATTTATGTTTTCAATTATCGTTTATAACCTTAAACATGTGCTGCTTTATCTTGGATTTTGTTGAATTTGTTGACCATTTTTGTTTTGGAGTTTTGTTCCTGTTTTGTGTATGTGCTTTACTTTGTTTTATTTTACTTTCCTAATAGAGGATTTCGATTAATAACAAATAAGCCTATCTAACCTGAGCTGTAACTACAAATAAAACGAATGCTTGCAATCATAGATCTATTTTTACTCTACATGTTACCACCCTACACTACACATAGTTTACTATACGTTCGTTCATCATTACATACTCGTATATATTATTCTAGTCGAGCGACCACACAACCATCCACCCACCCATCAAAAATTTCACAGGCACGCTATTCACATCATATTCACCCCCCAACTATCGACGAGGTTGAATTGGCGGCATTCGAACATTTAAGAGAGTGATTCAAATTCTTACATATTACAGATGACCTTTGCTATTCCATTAGTATAAGAATAATTGTATTTTTTAATTGGAAGTTTTTAAAAATGGACAAAATGGAGTTTTTAGTTTTTCATTTCCTCATCCTATACAATTTATCAAAAAATATTTTAAATACTTTTTCGGTCGCACCCTATGATACCGGCGGAAGTGTCAAATTAAAGAGGAGAATATCTGCTAAAAATACTTTAAATTACAAACGTTTATCTGTATTAGTTTAGCATTAACAACCATTTCAGGTTTTCCCTCCTAAAAAGTAAAATTTTGAATAAATTAAATAATTTTGGGGGGAATTTAAATATGGTTGTTAATACCAAACTAATACAGATAGAAACGTGATATTTGAAGTATTTTTAGCAGACATTCTCTTCTTTAATTTGACACCTATAACATTAACATAGAGTGCGAATAAGTATCTAAAATAATTAACAAATTGTATCTTTTGGAACTTCTTGAAAAACTAAAAACGCAAATTTTGCCTTTAGTTTCAAATGTATAGTATCTGGTTCAACTGTAAAAATTTCAAACAATTAGAATATATTTACGACTATATCACTGTCCGATAATCCGATAATTACCCTTGAACCAGATGATAAACGTCTTAAATTATAGACGAAATGAAATTAATTGGCGTTTTTAGTTTTTCATTTCCTCAACCAATACATTTTTTTTTAATTATTTTAAATACTTATTTGCACCCTATGAAACCTGTATAAGTGTCGAATTAAAGAGGAGAATATCTGCTAAAAATACTCTAAATTGCTTACTTTTAATTGTATTAGTTTTGCATTTACAACCCTTTCAAATTTTCCCCTCCTAAAAAGTAAAATTTTGAATAAACTAAATATTTTTGGGGTGAAATTTAAATATGGTTGTTAATACCAAACTAATACAGATAGAAACGTGATATTTGAAATATTTTTAGCAGACATTCTCTTCTTTAATTTGACACCTATAACATTAACATAGAGTGCGAATAAGTATCTAAAATAATTAAAAAAAATTTTATCCTTTGGAACTTCTTGAAAAACTAAAAACGCAAATTAAGTTAATTTTGCCTTTAGTTTCAAATGTATATTATCTGTTCAAATGTAAAAATCCCAAAAAGAAGGAATATATTTATGACTACATCACTCTCCCATAGTCCATATTACACTTGAGGCGCATGATATACTTCTGAAACTATAGGCGAAATGGAGTTAATTGGCGTTTTTATTTTCTCATCCTATACAATTTTTCAAAAATTATTTTATGTACTTATTCTCGGACCCTATGATACCGGCGGAAGTGTCGAATTAAAGAGGAGAATATCTACCAAAAATTCTTTAAATTACAGACGTTTATCTTTATTAGTTTAGCAGTAACAACCATTTCAAGTTTTCCTCTCTAAAAAGTAAAAAATTTAATAAATTGAATAAACTTTTGGGAGGAGTTTAAATATGGTTGTTACAGCCAAACTAATACAGATAGAAACATTATATTCGAAGTATTTTTAGAAGACAGTCTCTTCTTTAATTTGACACCTATAACATTAACATAGAGTGCGAATAAGTATCTAAAATAATTAACAAATTGTATCTTTTGGAACTTCTTGAAAAACTAAAAACGCAAATTAAGTTAATTTTGCCTTTAGTTTCAAATGTATAGTATCTGGTTCAACTGTAAAAATCTCAAACAATTAGAATATATTTATGAGTATATCACTGTCCGATAATCCATATTACCCTTGAAGCAGATGATAAACGTCTCAAACTATAGGCTAAATGAAGTTAATTGGCGTTTTTAGTTTTTCATTTCCTCAACCAATGCATTTTTTTAAAAATTATTTAAAATACTTATTTGCACCCTATGAAACCTGTATAAGTGTCGAATTAAAGAGTAGAATATCTGCTAAAAATACTTTAAATTGCTTACTTTTAATTGTATTAGTTTAGCATTAACAACCATTTCATATTTTCCCTCTTAAAAAGTAAAATTTTGAATAAATTTAATAATTTTGGGGTGAAATTTAAATATGGTTGTTAATACCAAACTAATACAGATAGAAACATGATATTTGAAGTATTTTTAGCAGACATTCTCTTCTTTAATTTGATACCTATAACTTTAACATAGAGTGCGAATCTAAATAATATAAAAAATTAAAAAATTGTATCCTTTGGAACTTTGAAAAACTAAAAACGCAAATTAAGTTAATTTTACCTTTAGTTTCAAATGTATAGTATCTGTTTCAACTGTAAAAATCCCAAAAAGTAAGAATATATTTACGACTATATCACTGTCCGATAATCCATATTACCCTTGAACCAGATGATAAACGTCTTAAACTATAGGCGAAATGAAGTTAATTGGCGTTTTTAGTTTTTCATTTCCTCAACCAATGCATTTTTTTAAAAATTATTTTAAATACTTATTTGCACCCTATGAAACCTGTATAAGTGTCGAATTAAAGAGGAGAATATCTGCTAAAAATACTTTAAATTGCTTACTTTTAATTGTATTAGTTTTGCATTTACAATCCTTTCAAATGTTCCCTCCTAAAAAGTAAAATTTTGAATAGATTAAATAATTTTGGGGGAAATTTAAATATCGCTGTTAATACTAAACTAATACACATAGAAACATGCAATTTGAAGTATTTTAGCGCACATTTTCTTCTTTAATTTGACATAGACATAGAGTGCGAATAAGTATTTAAAAAAAATAAAAATTGTATCCTTTGGAACTTTGAAAAACTAAAAACGCCAATTAACTCCATTTTTAGTTTCAGATGTATATCATCTGGTTCAACTGTAAAAATCTCAAAAAATTAGAATATATTCATGACTATATAAGTGTCCGATAGTCCATATTACACTTGATGATATACGTCTGAAACTATAGGCGAAATGGAGTTAATTGACGTTTTTAGTTTTTCATCTCCTCATCTTATACAATTTTTCAAAAATTATTTTATATACTTATTCGCAGCACCCTATGATACCGGTGGAAGTATCAAATTAAAGAGGAGAATATCCGCTAAAAATACCTTAAATTCCATACCTTTATCTGTACTAGTTTAGCATTACCAACCATTTCAATTTGTCCTTCCTAAACAGTAAAAAAATGAATAAATTAAATTAACTTTAAGGAGAAATTTAAATATGATTGCTAATGCTAAACTAATACCGATAGAAACATAATATATCAAGTATTTTTAGCAGACATTCTCTTCTTTAATTTGACACATATACCGGTAACATAGTGTGCGAATAAGTATTTAAACAAATTGAAAAATTGTATCCTTCAGAACTTTGAAAAACTAAAAACGCCAATTAATTTCATTTCGTCTATAGTTTAAGACGTTTATCATCTGGTTCAAGTGTAACGACTTTTTTTAATTGTTAGGTTTACAAGACGAATTTTCAATTTTTGTGATTATGACGGTTAATGTTTAGATGTCCGGAATTTATTTAAAAACAACTAATAAAAAATATTTAATATTTTTGGAGCACTTAACAGCTCTTAGACTCAATTGTCTTTGAACTTTCGACTGACTTGATTTGACATGTGCCGATTCAACCTTATTTCTTCATTTCAATAGAATTTTTTGTTTTCTCCTCTATCTTCTCTCAGTACAAACAAACAACTCAATAAGCTTCAATTCAGTTCGATATTTGCTATTAGTTATGAAATATGTCCCCATACATTATTTTCGTTATGTTGATTGATGATGGATAGATAGTATGTCTAACTATCTCTTTTATTCATTCGTTTCGTTCTTTTTATAAACATACTTTACAAAAAAAATTTACTAATTTTATATTTCAATTTTATTTCATTTTTTGATTTATTTAAAAAAAAAATAAACAAAACAAAAATGCTGTTTTCCCCCCTCTGCTTTGAATGATGCGACCACCTGCCGCCATCTATCTGCTCTTGAACGTATCTTTACCAAACACACAAAACCTATGCTAAATTTGTCTTAGGAATCCCAGTTCTGGATCTTTAGTTATAAGTGAAACTGGTTCGTTGGATCGCATGAAAAATACCGCCGAAAAACGAAAAAAGGGTCCCCTGGATGATGGGCCGCGTGTATCGGATCGTGTGGAGGAGACTCGGGTGAATCCGAATTCGTTGATTGATGAAATCCTAAAGAATACCAATTTGGAGCAATTGGAGGAATCGGCAGAGAGTAAGTTCACATGGAAATATTTTGAAAAATGAAAAGATTTACAAATTTCTAATTTCTGTTCTCTCTCCCTTAGCTTCTGGCCTACAATTGTATATAGCCAAAGATGGCACCACCACCTTCGGCACCCACGAGGTCAAGGCCCGCGTCTCTGCAGGGGCTTTCAAACAGGTTGTCATGGAGAATCCAAGATAGTAGCATAATTTCTCGCTCTGGTGGACACAAGACTTTTCTTTATTCGAAAACCAACAACAACAACAACTACTACAAAACTATTATTATGATAAACTACAAAAACATACTACTACTACCACACACACACACATTGCTATAAATAAAAAGAAAGCAAACAGCAACAACAAAATAATAATAATTATAACTATAATAATTTATATTTAAAAAGATAAAGATAAAGAAAAGAAACAAAAGATAATTTAAATACACCATCATAAACTCTCTCTCTATCTCTCTCCCATAAATAAATGTTATAATAAATATAAATATATATAGTAAAACAAATTTCAAAAAAAAAATAAACAAATATTTTGGAGAAAAGCAAGAAAAAGGGGCGGCTTGAAGCCCCTTTAAAAAAGCTAAAATTAACAACAACAACTACTATTTCTTTAACAACAACAAATACTATACCCCCCACAAAAAAAACATAGCAAAACAAGTTTTTTCAATAAAATAAAAATAAAAGTTAAAAGAAAATAATTGGAACAAAATACAAAATATACAAAAACTCTATATCTATAAACTAAATATTTAATCCCCTTACCAACCTACCTACCGTTTGCGGCAACAATAATCGTAACTTTTTAAATAAGAAATTTTGAAGTTTTGTTTTAATCTTGAACAGAAAGAATAAATAACCCCCAAACTAACCAACCATCCCAGGCATCTTCAAAGCCCTCAATTATAATGCATTTCTCTCATCAACAAATAATAAGTTTTGATCCAACAATCAATCATCAATCAACAATCATACCAATAAAGTAAAGCTTTAAAACCCTTGGCTTCCTTATTTTTGTCAACTAACTTCCCCCCAAATCTAAATGAGAATTAATTAAACAACAATCAGAGTATTAACCAACCATCCTCACAATAATCAATTCTCTAAACTTATAAGCAAGGAAAAATAATAAATTTTAATATCATCGAACCACCAATATTAATTTTTAAGCTAATTTTGTTGAATTTTTAAAAATTGTTTTAAATCGATTTTTTTTAAGAAGAAAAGGGGTGTTTTGTGCAACACAATTCATACACTAAGGGTACTGATCGAAATTGGATACAATTTTAAAGCGAATAATCACAAATTATTTCGTATTTGTAAAAGATAGAAGGAGTTATGAAATAACATAAGCTTTCGAATTCGAATTGATACTAGAAATTTGTAGCACT
Source organism: Polietes domitor (assembly GCA_947397865.1). Classification (NCBI taxonomy): domain Eukaryota; kingdom Metazoa; phylum Arthropoda; class Insecta; order Diptera; family Muscidae; genus Polietes; species Polietes domitor. Next base: position 178,636,876 of record OX377619.1, read on the forward strand.
CTTCTGTTTTAAATCAATTTTTCAAGAAGAAAATGTGTGTTTTGTAACACAATTCATACACTAGGAGCTGATCGAAATTGGAAATTAAAGAATCAAAAATTCATTCATATTTGTAAAGCATAGAAGGATTCATAAAGTGCCGCGTAGGCTTTCGAATTCGAATTGATACATTTGGAACTAGAAATATGTCCCTAATTGTAGCACTCTCCAATAAAATATTCCGAACGCCAGTTATACATTCTGTACGAAATGTTGGCCACATTTTAGAACTTTTGAATCAAATGTACCCAACTCATTTATTGTCATTTGAATAAATTGAACTTCTTTGGCAGATGTTTGTGATGTTAAACAGATTTGCAGATTGTGTTTATGTTTTTTCACAACCTCAAAAATACCCCCAGGCATTTATTTTGGGAGCTGGAAATTCTTTAGCGTTAATCAGGAAAGGAATTACATATTAAACCAACAAAAAAAATTTCGAAGGTCTTCCGATTTTGATGAAATTTATATATGACAAGCTGCGATAACTAAAACGTTTTAACGAATTAATTTATTACTCGAAATTTTTTCACATTGTCGCCGACTACAATAAATATATATATATATATAAACAAATTTTCAAAAAAAAAATTTTTATGTTTTCTTTTCGGATTTAAACTTGACTTACACTGGATAATCCAGGCTAAGTCAAAAATTGAAACTCGAAATTGTTTTTATCCACACATTGATATCGCTGGCGACAAATTTAAAAAAGATTTTTTATTTTGAGTGAAATTTTAACTTTTTATTTAGGATTTTGTTATCGTAGCTTAATTTTTGTTTTTTTTTTTTTTTTTGCGGAGAATTTATGGTTTTTAGCGAAAAAAAATTAACTTTTTTCAAAAAAGAAATGAAATATATTTTTTTAAAATAAAAAATTAAAATTTATTCGTTTTTAGCAAAAGATAAAAATGTATTTTTAAAGAAAAAAAAATTATTATATTTTTTCTCTAAAAACCATCAATTCTCCTGAAAGAAAGAAAAACAAAATAAAATAATAAAAAATGTCAATATTTTTTTGAAAATTCAAGAAAAGTTTTTTTTTTTAATTATTAAAATTTATTTAAAAGAACTATCAATTCTCCTTAAGAAAAAATATAATAAAAAATAATTTTTTTTAAATAAATTTTTAATTTTAAAAGTTTTGCATGGTTTTTTGCAAAGTGGGACTTTTCATAAATTTTGTTCTATAAAATTTATTGCGACATTTATTCTTGCAGAAGAATTTAAGGTTTTTAACAAAAAAAATCATTTGAAAATTATTAAATTAAAAAAATAATGTTTTTTTAAATATTGAAATTTTTCATTTAAAAAAATCTGACTTAATTTTTATTGCTAGAGAATTGATGCTTTTAGCGAAAAAATAATATTTTTTTGTTCAAAAAAAAAAAAATTAAATTTTGTTTTTATTTTATTAATTGATGGGTTTTACATATAAAATTATTTTAAAGTAAAATATTAAAAAAAAATAATTTTCAAAAAAAAATTAAATTTTGTTATTATTTTATTAATTGATGGGTTTTACACATAAAATTAGTTTAAAATAAAAATTTATAATTTTTTTTTTTCAAAAAAAGAATGAAAATTATTTTTTGAAAAAAAAAATCCGATTTAATTTTTCTATATTTTTTCTTGCGGAAGAATTGATGGTTTTTTAGAGCAAAAAAATAAATTTTGATTTTTTTGATTTTTGGTTTTTTTGCGAAAAATTAAATTTTTAGCATTTGTTTCTTCAAAAAAAAAACACTATTGAAATGTATTTTTTAAAAATAAAAAATTAAAATTTATTTTTTTTTCGTTTGGAAAAAAGATAAAAATGTATTTTTTCGCTAAAAAGAAAAACAAAATAATATAATAAAAAGATAAAAATGTCAATATTTTTTAAAAATTAAAAAAAATAATGTTTTTTTTAATTTTGAATTTATTTTTATATTTTTTTCTTATAGGAGAAAAGATGGTTTTTAGGGAAAATATTAAATTTTGATTTTATTTTTTCAATATTTTTTTTGAAAAAATATATATATTTTTTCGCTAAAAATCCTTAATTCTCTTGCAAGGAAAATATAAAAAACGGAATTTTTTAATAAATTGCAATATATTTAAAAACATTAATTTTTTAATTAAACAAATATTGCAATTTTTTATTATTTTATTATATTATTTTGTTTTTCTTTCATGCAGGAGAATTGATGGTTTTTAGAGAAAAAATACATTTTTGTCTTTTTTTCCTCAAAAAAAAAAATATTTAAATGCATTAAAAAAAATCAATTTTATTTTTTATCGTCAAAAGTTGCTTCTGTGTTCTAAAGTTTTAGAGTTTTTAAAAACTTCAATGTTACAGGTTTTTTATTGTTTTTTTTTTTTCTTGAGGAAGAATTGAAGGTTTTAAGAGAAAAAAATTATTTTTTATCATTTTTTTTTTTTTCAAAAAAAAATATTGAAATTTATCCCCATTTTTACTTTTTCTCATCAAATAGCTGCATCTGTATTCTAATTTTTCTGTAAATGTCGCGTGGGCTTTTAGGTAGTATCTGAGATATCAGCAAATATTATGTAGAAGTACCCATGCAAAATTTCAATGTTGCCATCAAATTGTCACACGTGTGGAGAAATAACAGGTTAGACCGCAAGAATGTGTAAAGGTCAATAGACCCAGACAGAGTTTTATTTATATGGAAGCTTTTTTAAAATGTTGTCACACAAGTAGCCTATTTTTAATTTTGTGTCGATTTGAATCCAATAATCAGCTCTATTTGAATTCAGCATTTTTTTTTTCAAATCAACGTTCTTTGTTTATTTGAGTTTCTAAACTAAATAAACTAGGGAAAGGCTTGAAATGCTTATTAATGGTTAACTAATACAGATAGAAGTATGAAATTTGAAGTATTTTTTACAGATATTCTCTTCTTTAATTTGAAGCTTATACCGGTATAATAAGATGCGATTAATTATCTAAAATATTTTTTTTTGAAAAATTGTATCTTTTGAAAATTTGATGTTCAACAGGATGAGAAAATTAAAATGTAAAAACGTCAATTATAACTCCATTTTTTACCTATAATTTCAGAAGCATATCATAATTTACTGAAATAGTGGGAAAATATTGGGAAAAAAAATATTTACTTCTTTTCTAAAGGCGTTGTGTCTGAAAATTGTTATATTTTGATGTGGAAGTTGAAAAATCTATTCGGGTAGATTCTCACTTTAAACATTTAAATTTAACATTCGAAAAGTGACACACGTTATCACATGGCTTAGGAGTATTTTGCCTAGAAACGATATACATCTTCCGAAAAGTTTTAACTTTAAATTAAGTAGATCATGGTGAGTCATATTCTTTGCGATCATTTCCCATTGAAATAATTCACGAACTATGGCATTGTCCTACGATTTGAATTTTATACTAAATGTATCAAATGAAATGATAGCCTATTTTAGACGTTGAAAATATCCAATTCAATACGATACGGAAAGAAGAATATAAACGAGGTACACGACAAATGAATGCATTGAATAATAATAAAAAATATGAGAAAGGTATGAATTTAATATTTCGATCAAAATGTAAGAGTACTATTGTTTACAAATCGTTTGGTCCAAACAAACACCCCTTTAGATTATGTGTGTTTTTTAAATATTGATTATACTTTCTGTTTTTACTGCTTCTCCCCCGCTAACAAACAAAAATAACACTGTGTATATTGTTTTTTTCTCTCAATCATAGCTTTTCCAAAAAGAAAATATGATTTAATTTGTATGTATCAAGTCTTCAGTTTAGTTTTTAAAACAAACAAGAAATAAATGTCCTTTCTTTTAATTTAATTTAACTTTATACAATAGTTAATGCAGTTGTACATTCTGCCCCACGAATCGCCTTCGCTTTTCATGTAATAGTATCACATACCATACACATTTAAATAAAATTGCATAATTCTTTTTTCTATGAAATAGATCAACACAATTCATACAAATCAGTAAAGTTCTATAGAAAAAGAAAGAAAGTAAAAAAACACAAAACAAAAAGTTGTATGAAAGAATAAGTAATGTTTATTTTGTGAAATATTATATAAGATAAAATACATATAAATATACATATATATATATATTTAATTATAAATAACTGCTTAGTAAGTAAATATGTATTTGTGAAAATTAATATATATATATATAAAATAAACTATACATAATAAAAGAAAAACATTTTTGTCGTGTAAAGAAAAATATATTAAAAATAAAAAGAAATTAAATAAACAAATTGTGATTTCAAAAAAAGAAGCGAAGAGAAGGTGAGTTATTTTTGAAGGAAGTTTAGGTTCGAAAATCCACAAATAGTCGCCTTGAGAATATTTTTAAGGTGTCTTAAATTAAAATGAGCAAGACAAAGAGTCTCAACACTCAACATACTAAATAAGACAGGATGCGTTATGGCGAAAATTGAAGAACAGGGGGCTAATCACGAGATTCGATATCGAGAAGTTACGATCGAAATCAATTTTTATAAATTTTCAACAACAAAAAAATAGAATGTCGAGATTAAATATTTTCGAACTAATCTGGTTAGTATTTGAATATATTTTTTTAAATTTATACCCTGTTAAGCTTAATGGCACATTTCGATAGTAACTTTCTAGCTTTTGAATACCGTGATTTCAGATCCTTAGTTTGCGGCGAAAAGGGGAAGAAATGCCAAAAACAAAATTGAATATAATTGCCAGGGTATTATGTCTTTGTACATTTGTTTGTAACACCCAAAAGGAAACGAGGTAGACCGTTTATTATACAGATCAGCTTAGAATCACTTTCTGATACGATTTAGCAATATCCGTCCGTCTGTATGTCCATCTATTCTTGTAATCAAAGTACATGTCGCAATTATTGTCCGATCCTAACAAAAATTGGCACAAGTAAGTTTTGTGGATCAAGGACGAACGCTATTTAATTTGAGGCAAATCGGTTCAGATTTAGATATAGCCCCCATACAAATGTGGCTCCCGATTTGATATTTTCCGCTCTTGAAACCACATATTGTACTCGATTTTCTTTAAATTTGACACAACATCTTATAATCGAACTAGAAACACATATGCAAAAATTGGGTAAGATCGGTTCAGATTTAGATATAGCCCCCACACAAATGTCGCTCCCGATTTGACTTTTGCCGCTTTAGAAACCACATATTGTACTCGATTTTCTTTAAATTTGACACAACATCTTATAATCCAACTAGAAACACCTATGCAAAAATTGGGTAAGATCGGTTCAGATTTAGATATAGCCCCCAACAAATGTCGCTCCCTATTTTACTTTTTCCGCTTTAGAAACCAAATATTGTACCCGATTTTCTTTAAAATTGGCACAACATTTTATAATCGAACTAGAAACACCTATGCTGAAAGTGGGTAAGATCGGTTCGATTTAACGATGTCTGTCTGTCCGTCCGTCTGATGTCCATGTAAGCTTGTTCGCACTCTACAGGTCGCAATTGTTGTCCGATTGTCATGAAACTTGGTAGAAGTTATTTTTTCTGGCCAAGGACCATCGGTATTGAATTTGGAGAAAATCGGTTCAGATTTAGATATAGCCCCCATACAAATGTCGCTCCCGATTTGACATTTTCCGCTCTAGAAACCACATCTTGTACCCGATTTTCTTTAAATTTGGTACAACATCTTATAATCCAACTAGAAACACCTATGCAGAAATTGGGTAAGATCGGTTCAGATTTAGATATAGCCTCCACACAAATGTCGCTCCCGATTTGACTTTGCCGCTTTAGAAACCACATATTGTACTCGATTTTCTTTAAATTTGCACAACATATTATAATCCAACTAGAAACACCTATGCAAAAATTGGGTAAGATCGGTTCAGATTTAGATATAGCCCCCATACAAATGTCGCTCCCTATTTTACTTTTTCCGCTTTAGAAACCAAATATTGTACCCGATTTTCTTTAAAATTGGCACAACATTTTATAATCGAACTAGAAACACCTATGCAAAAATTGGGTAAGATCGGTTCAGATTTAGATATAGCCCCCAAACAAATGTGGCTCCCGATTTGACTTTGCCGCTTTAGAAACCACATATTGTACTCGATTTTCTTTAGATTTGGCACAACACCTTATAATTTAACTAGAAACAGTGGGTCAGTGGGCAGAACAAGTGGGTCAGATCGGTTCAGATTTATTTATAGCTCCCACACAAATTTCGCACTCGATTTGAGGTGGAGGGTATAATATCCGACTTTAGCTATTCCTTTAAATTTAAATTTATGTTTCACGGATCAAGAAATTTCAATTTCAAAGAAAACGTGTAATTTTACAAAATCCAATTCCAAATTTCCCCTACTTATGACAAAACTGAGTTCTTGTGTTTCAATTTGCTCTCATTTTTTCAAAGAGCAAAAAGAACATCCAGTAAATTAAATATCATTAGGTCATAATATTAAATTTGATTCGAAAATTTAGACAATAGCGAAGCCGAATATTCGTCGTGTTCTACTTAAAGTAAATTATATTCTCCTAATTTGGTCTGCGCTTACAAAGTACTCAATAATTTGAAATAACTCAATAGTATGAGCTCATACACATACATATTCTAGAAACCTTGCAAATGCTAGCAAAATAATCAATGAAGGTGCAAGAAAACCTACTAATTGAGTTTATTTGTTTAGTCTCTTTTTACAACCAACCAACACTCGTCATGGAACGTTGGCACAATAAATTAGCGGTTGTTACCGGCGCCAGTGGCGGAATAGGAGCTGCATGTGCTCGCGCTCTGCTAGGAGCTGGACTACGAGTTGTAGGTTTAGCGCGTAGAGAAGCCAAACTCAAGGAGTTACAAGTGAATTTACCGGAAAAACAAAAATCTCTATTTATACCACGAAAATGTGATGTATCCAAGGAGGAGGAAGTTATAGCGGCCTTTGAATGGACTGAGAAGCAATTGGGGGGAGCAGATGTACTGCTGAATAATGCCGGAATTACCAGAGAGACCGAATTGGTGGCTCCTAATAATACTGAGAAAATACGACAAGTAATCGATACAAATGTAATGGGAGTTTTATGGTGTACACGCGAAGCATTCCAGCGCATGCATAAAAGAGGAAATGAAGGACATATCCTGATTATCAATAGTATAGCGGGACAACAGGTTTTGAATTTCATAGATGTTTTGCCGTCATTCAATATTTATCCGGCTACCAAGTTTGCCATAACTGCTATGACGGAAACGTATCGACAAGAATTTCAATTACATAAAAGTAAAGTGAGAGTAACGGTAAGTGTAGGAGATTGGAATTGGTTGGCCCCCGTTTTTTAAGCGTATGTGTTTACAGGGCATTTGTCCAGGTGCCGTTAATACCAATATCTTTCCGGAAGAAATTCATTTCTACGTTAAAGATATGCCCCGTTTGGAACCGGAAAATATAGCAGATGCGGTGCTTTTCGCTTTAAGATCACCACCAAATGTACAAGTAGGTTAAGCGGCAACTACATACATATGTGGAATAGTTATTCGTGATGTGTTTTATTTTCTTTTCTTTCAGATCCATGACATCACATTAAAGCCCATGGGGGAAATGTTTTAATGCAGTCAAATGTTTATTGAGAACAAAAGTTAATTGTTGTTTTCCTAAAGATTGAATATAAATCCTTAAAATAGACCAAATAAAGTTATTGTTGTTGATTTAGTATGTCCAGCTTGTTTCTCAAGAGTCTAATATTAAGTCTATGCATGCACAGATATTGGCCATTGAGGTGTAAAACCGGTATATCATGACGATATAAACGTAAATATCTTACATGTTTCTTGGTATCTATATACACCTTTTCCAAATCATATTCTCCATGGAAGTTTGAATCCAATTCTTCCATCAACATATCGCATAAATGGCAGGGTTCCTTGGTGAATAAAGTAATGAGTGGCAATTGACCTGCGGATACAGGGAGGGTGGGTCTGTAAAACAAATATTTAATAAAAAAGAAATAGAAATATAGTGGGCAACATTAGCTTACAATTTTTCTACTAAAATGGCCAATGATTTCCTAGAGTGTGCGCTTATAAAACATCCGAGTTTATTAGGTTCCAGAGTATGACTCATGTGCGTCAACATGCGATACAAAGAGGTAGCTGAAGAATGTCCCAACGCAGAGCTACCACATGGATTTATATGTTCCCAATGGATGTTAAACTGTTGCTGAATAAAATCTGCTAGTTGTGGTGAGTTATCAACATGCCATTGTTCTATATGTTCCGTATCGACTTTTGCTCTATGGACTACACTTTGTATGACATCCATGAGAGAGGCCGTATCATCTTCAGAAGAACTTTCTGCCAACTCAATGCCTTTTATGGCTGCCAAAGGTTTAATGTTGAATTCTAAGGCCTTGTCCATTGTTGTTAGCACTAACGCAGCAGCTCCATCGTATTCGTTTGTGGCTTGATGCGACAACTCATCCTGAGTTATTTCCTTTTGAACTCTTCGTTTGCCCGATAGCTGCAGAGCTCTTAAGGGAACCAATTCTGCATCGTATAAACCATCCTGGATGGCCTTCTGATGCAATTCTTTGCAACGCTCGTAGTCGTCATTCGCAAAACTGGGATTTGGTTCGTTTGACCGTTTTGCTTCTTGTTGTTTTCGCTCTGAAGCCGATTCCACACCACTCACTACCACAAAATCAGATTTATGTGTCCTCACATCCTCCATAGCATTAAGAAGGGTTTTTAGTCCCACATATCCCTCCTCTCTTATAGAGAAGAACTTAGACTTTTTCAGAAACTCTCCGTATCTATTTGCGCTGTCTACTTTCTCCAAATGTAAATATGGTTTTTCAGCTATATAAATGTGTTGTAATTTTTCCAGTGGTACAGTAGATTGCTTGACCGCTGCTTCCAACACCACTGAAGCCAAATCCGTTGAGCGGACAGTAGACAATTGGCCCAATGCAGGTCCCCATGGTGTACGTACCGCTGCAGCTATGACCAGAGGGCCAGCGGCGTCCAAGCCGTGCAGCAGCCGAATGTGGTGTAGAACTGTTTGGGGATGTAGTGATAAGCTAGAAATCACAAGATTTGGAATTTATAAAAAATAATTCGCAAATTCCTGCCTATTCGGTATTTTTAGAAATATTGAAATAGCAGAGATCGTTTAGTAGTGTATGTCCATAAAAAGAAATGCGGAAATAAATTAAAAATAACAGAATTTTAGTGGATTTTTTACATTGAAAGGTAAGAGACTAACGTTTGTGTGAAAAACTCTGTAAAAAAAACTAAGTTCACCTGATATGAAAAAATGACGAAACCAGAATTTTATAAATTTTCGGGAAGAGAAAACAAGTAAGGAAAGGCTAAAATCGGATATATGATACCCTCCATTTTCCAACCCATTACAATTAAATTAAGGGAAAAAGTGATATTGGGAACGATTTGTGTATGGCTACTAAATATATGTACGAAATTTGTATGGGAGCTATATCTAAATCATAACAGATGTTTCTTTTGAAATATAAGGTTTTGTGCCAAATTTTAAGAAAATCTGAACAAATATATGAACAGATCTAACTCACTTTCACCATATATACATTTTTACATTGGTTAACGAATACATTGCCGGGTCAGCAAATATGCCACAAATAAATAAAGCCGAAGATGGGTTTGGAAGGAAAGTTGATCGCTGTATAACCGATATGGGAATAAAAAGTGCCAGTGGATTGGTGATTAGATCTGTACTATCACTTCTACTCTTCAAGAGGAAGGCATGGCCAATTATAATGGGAACTGGTTTTGGAGCTGGAGTTTCATACCGAACATGTGAAAAAGATCTTAACATGTAAATAAAATTGTGAAATAAATAATAATATGTTTCTAGTTGAAGAAAATCGGTTAAAATATGTTGTCTCTAGAGCGGAAAAAGTCAAATCAAGAGCGGAATTTTTATGGTGGCTATATCTAAAACTGAACCGATCTATCTCACTCTCTCCATAGATGTTTCTAGTTGAAATATAAAATATATGGTCTCTAGAGCGCAAAAAATATAATCTAGAGCGGAATTTGTGTGCCAGATATATCTAAATCTGAACCGATCCAACCCGCTTTCGCCACATGTACTTCTAGTTGAAATATAAGGCGCTGTGGCAAATTTGAAAAAAAAATCGGTTAAAATAAGTGGTTTCTAGAGCGGAAAAAGTCAAATGGAGAGTGATATTTGTATGGGAGCTATACAGTGGCCGACAAAAGTCAACATACGACCCACATTTTTGCGTTTTAGCGAGTTCCAAAAAATATTTGAAAATAGTAATGATGCGGTTTTGTTTGAAATCGTTTTTTATTCATATAACAATAACAAAATGCTTTACTTCAATATAAACTTAAAAGATATTGGCAAAATAAACAAAAAACACCTTGACAAAAGTCTACATACGACATAGCATCCCAAGCTTTACGTCATTTTTATAATGTACTTTATAGGAGAATTGACGAAATTTGTATTGTCATTTGTCTTGTGCTAACTCTTCTTTAAATAAATATAATTCAAGAAACATTAGTCCGCGAAAATGGCTTCTCGTAAAGAAATTGCAACTGATATTCGAAATTTAGTAATAAAATGCAGAAACGAAATAAATCTTTAGGCGAAATAGCTAAAATGGTTAATTTAAGTAAATCAACTGTCCAAACTAAATATATGCAAAAACTTCGAAAATACGGGTACTGTTGAAAATAAGCCCAGAAGTGGGCGTCCAAAAAAACTTAGTCGACGAGATGAAAGCTTTATTTTAAAAGAAGTTAATGAAAACCCGAAAGTGAATGCTACAATGTTGTCCAAACAACTCGCAGAAAGGTCGGATACAATTGTACACTAGAGCGTACCAGGTTACAAGTAAAAAAAAAGTTCGCCGTACACCTTCGAATATGAAGTATTATTGAAAGGTAGTTTCAAAAAAAAATTTTTTATTTTTTTATGCCGAACGTAGGGGTCGCATTCTGAATTTATAAACGGATTTTAAAGTGTGATACATCGATGTTTTTGTCTCGACGAAGCCGATTTTTTTGAAAATCGACATACTTCCTTAGGAAGAGTTTCATGATTTTATGCGAGCTTTAATTTTCTGATATTAGAGTGGTACATTAGGGTAGTAGCAACTGAGATATGATGGGTAAGTACCAGAAGGGGGTGCTTGAGCTCAATGACTTCAAAGACAAAAAAATCGGTCGAGACAAAAACATCGATGTATCACACTTTAAAATCCGTTTATAAATGCAGAAGTTATATAGAAAAATGTAAAAGCGCGACCCCTACGTTCGGCATAAAAAAATAAAAAAAAAATTTTTGAAACTACCTTTCAATAATACTTCATATTCGAAGGTGTACGGCGAACTTTTTTTTCGAGGTACGCCCTATTGTACACCCAAGAACAATTCAAAGAAGTCTGAATAATAATGGTTTCCGAAGCAGAACGCCACGCAAAAAACCTCTTATAAGTGAAAAGAATCGTAAGCTTCGCCTTGAATTCGCCCAGCAACACTTGGACAAGGGATTAGACTTCTGGAAGCGGGTTTTATTTTCGGACGAGTGACGGGAGAGCCAAAGTATGGAGAAAAGCGAATACGGCAATGAATCCGAAGAATTTACTTGCTACGGTAAAGCATGGTGGTGGCAACGTAATGGTTTGGGGTGTAATTGCGGCGTCTGGAGTTGGAAATCTTCCGTTTATTGAGGGTAACATGGATCGCTATCAATATAAATCCATATTGGAACAAAATCTGAAGGCATCTGTCGATAATTTAAACCTCGGAGAGCGCTGGATTTTCCAACAAGATAACGATCCGAAGCACACAGCCCAATTTGTTAAAGATTGGCTGATTTACCGTGCTCCAAGACAACTTTATTCGCCGCCACAAAGCCCCGACCTGAATGTTATTGAACATGTGTGGGAGATTCTGCAACGCAGGATCCGAAAACATCACATAACTAGCGCCCAAACGCTAAAAAACAAGCTGGAAGAGGAATGGCGACAAACATCACCTGCGGAATTGGAAAACTTAGTTGCATCAATGCCCAGAATTGCTGGCTGTTGTAGATGCTCATGGTGGACCAACAAAATATTAAATTATATAATAGTATCATTTTGTCACGTTAAATTTCATTTTTTATGTCTCATCTCAAACCGTATGTATACTTTTGTCAAGGTTTTTTCTGCGTATTCTGTTAATATCTTTTGTGTTTATATTGAAATAATGCATTTTGTTATTGTTATATGAATAAAACACGATTTCAAACAAAACCGCATCATTACTTTTTACAAATATGTTTTGGAACTCGCTAAATCGCAAAAATGTGGGTCGTATGTTGACTTTTGTCGGCCACTGTATGTATGTACTCAGTCGCAAAAAAACTGCAATTTCAATCTTTTTCAACTTTATCTATGTGGGTTTCGGAAACCATTCTGCCAGAAATATTCCCTATTTAGTCAGCAATCATAAGCCAAAAAAAATATTTTGGCCGCTACTCAGTTCCAAAAAAGCTATTGGACAGTGTAATTCACAGAACCATAGTCGAATTATTAGAAACTTTATGTTCTATGAGTTCTGGATGCAACCATTTGTTGTCGATTCGACAGCCGGCCGCCCAGCACATTACCGAATGCATTCATTCTTAACCCGCGCAATTCGAATGTGGAATTGACTTTCGGCTTATATTTCTTCCACCATTTACGACATTCAGAGATTCAAAGTAGATGTCCCTCTTTCCTCCCTTTAATTCCTTATATTCGATTTAAAAAAGGGTCATTTAAGAACGTGAAAGCAGACGCAATCAAAGGTTCTCTGTTGAACCTTTGGGCAGGTCGTAACATGAATAGGTGGAAGTTGACCCAATCAAGGATTCTCTGCTTAACCTTAGGGAAGATCGGATTATAATGGATTGACCGAACATGCTCTACAGTAGTGAATGGCAATCAAGGGCGAGAATCGATTCTCGATTCCCGATCAACTATTTTTCAATCCGATTTCTAGAATCGAAGAATCGGACCTGATAATCGATTTTTAATCGGAATCGGTTGAAATGTTGAACCATACAATCTATATATTGGATCAAAAATTAAAATTTGTCTTCCGAATTTTCGCAGAATGTAGAAGTTTATGTTGGTAAGAAATATTTTATTTTGAAGATACGTTTGAAAAATAATTACCTGTGAATTTATAAAAATTCAATAAAATATTTTATATTGACAACAATAAAATTAAAAAAATAATTTATTTTTTACGAACTCGATTCCCCTTCGATTATTTTTTATCTGGAAGTAGCTCAATGTCTTTAATATTGTTAAAAAATAATTATTTTAAATCACAAATAATTATATTTTTATTTAACAAAAGCATATAGTTTGAAAGTAGTCTGTCTGCTTACAGGCTTACTGACCGTGTTTGGATTTTTCGAGGTCCGCTTTTCAATCACAAATAATTATATTTTTATGTAACAAAAGCATATAGTTTGAAAGTAGTCTGTCTGCTTACAGGCTTACTGACCGTGTTTGGATTTTTTCGAGGTCCGCTTTTCATACCCCGGGGAATTCGAGTTTTATGTAATATTTCTTCAACTTGCAAACGACTTTTTGAAAAAACACGCAATTCTAATGATAGATGCATTAATGAAATGATATTTTGGCGACGACGAATATCGGACGAAAGTATTAAAAATTTACTAGAAGATCTTCATATTAAAATATAAATGATTTTCAAACTTTCGCGAAATATTGCATTGAAATTTTAAGTATATGTTGGAATATCTATGCCACATTTTGTGAACTTTTCCAAATGCTTGGAATGTATGGAGGTGTCCATTTTTTAGGATCGGACAATCGCGATTGATTACAAGAATATATGGACAGACAGGCGGACGGAAATTGCTAAATCGACTCAGAAAGTTATTCTAAGCCAATCCTTTTGGGTGTTACAAAAAATGCACAAAGGCAATGCCCTAGTGGAGGGTATAAAAAATCTAAATGCACTTATAAGAGTCAAAATATCGCTACTTTATGGAAGAACAAGATTTCGTTATGAAATCTTTACATATTTCTAGACGAGGAAGGCTAAAATTATAGCATACATATTGTGTATTAGTTCAAATCAAGGCGTATTTATATAAGGTAAGAGCAGCAGAGCAAAAACAAAATCGGAAACAACATAATAGACATTTTTTGCCGTACTGTCAATGCAAAATATATGGATTTTGGCAGTTTCGGTTACAATCAAATAAAAAAAATTTCAGTCAGCTGGACTCCTGTCTTTACCTGGTATAAATACACAGTACACAGTGGTTCAAATGTACCGCAATCAATACAAAACTCGATTTGTTACGTCTTTTCGAATTCCAGCCGGTGATAAACAGTCCGTCGTGTGCCAAAATATAAATGCGATTACCGGGAAAGTCATTTTAAATGATTTCTTTTCTTTGTGTTAATCGAAAAAATATTAAAAATATATTATTAAATTCATTAAACATCTCGAAATTTGTGTAAGTAATTAATTATTAATTAAAATAGCAAATATTTACATTTTTCTTGACAAAAACTGCATTTGTTGTGAGTTGCGAGTTGCTAAAAAAGGAGTAGAAGCAGAGCGCAGAGTTGAGTATAGGGGAGTATAGAATGGATTAGAATGAAAGACAGAACAATAAGAATGAGAGAGCATAAAGGGCAGAACAATAGTGGTGAGTTTGCTGATTTCACCACAGTGAAATGTCTGTAGTGTTGGGAAATGACTGTTGAGTACCGAGTACTCGATACCGGCTTTTTTCTCTGAGCACTCGATACCCAAATGCAGCTGCTTGCTAGATAAACGTTCCCATTAGAAAATAGCACTGTTTGCACTTGATGATTTATTGTATATTTTAAAATAAACATAAACATAACAAATTTAACATTTTCAATGGAAAATAAGTTTTATCTGTAACTAAAGGCTTCGTCTATCCTTTTCAGACTGCATGCGAAATCGAACCGAAATGACATATGCTCATTGAATGACAGGTCGCGTGAAAAGTGGCATAGTGTAAACAAAACCATTTAGCAATTTTGTGCGTTATAATAACACTTAACAACACTGCAAATAACAACATGAATAAGATAAGAGTATGGCGCGCCATCTAGAGGCTGCTAGTTGGTTGTAAACTTAACGACAAAGAGTCTCATCAAATATAGTTCGGCTAATTTGCACAAGAGGGTGACAGCATTTTGACGAAACGCTCAAGTACCTACCGATACACTCAATCGTGGATGGATAGGGAGGTCATAAAGGCACGTACATACTTCCTTGGAATAATTCAAAATTAAAGCAACTCAAAAATGTTATTGCAACTATTCTGTTCTTTATTGAAGATATATCTAGCTTCAAATTCCGATCGATTTTTCAGCTAATCGTACCGACAAAGTATCTGAATGTACAAGATTTCATTCGTTTACTATTTCTTTAGCGAAAATCTAACAAAATTTAAGTGACCATTTTTCGTACAAAATTTCAAAATCAATTTATTATTTAAAACAACACCGATAAACATTCGAAATGTTTATACTTCTCATAATACATATTTTTTATTATATTTCAAAATAGTAATGGCAACAGTAGGTTTGATCATATCATTTTCCAGATATAGTTACAACACCGGAGTAACTGAATTTCCCCCAAAAAGCCACGCCCGTTACTATTTAAATATATTTAAATATATATCTTAGATGAAAGAGTATGAACTAATCTTTTGATTAGGAAAAAATAAGAAATAATATGCCTGTTCGATTGGGCTTACTAGCTTACAATTAAGAGACTGGATAAGGTGGCAACGATACTACCCATTGGTTTATCTTAAAGGAATCTTAAAAAAAATCTGGCAACATAACTAAGAGAGTAGTAAAATACTTTCTTGTTTAGCGAGTAAATTCTATACAAAAATTACTCTAGTAAGCCCAATCGAACAGGCCTAATGTCGCAGAAGAACATTACAGAATTCAAGAAAATAAGTAAAACTTGAAGATTTCCTTCAAAGCTAAGGTCACACCCGTGACGTTCTAGTTAGTGGTATATCTCCAATATTTAAAACACTAAGATATGTATACGGCAATTCCCAGCTTGAAATAATTTTTTCACTCAGAAAAAAGTGAACCCTATAATGAGTTAAAATGAACTAAAATTTAGGAAAAATGAACTTCGTATAGCGCTAAAGCAACATCTCCTCATATCAAGTTCAAACTTTTCTGTTTCAATTTTCATCAAACCAAGTAAATATTTTTTCGAACTGATTAAAATGCCAGTAAGTTTTTCCTCAAAACAAGTACATTTTTACTAAATCTAAGTAAAATTTTGTTGAAATTTTCCTAAATTTAAGTATAATTTTGCTAAAATTGAGTAATATTTTACTCAAATCAAGTAAATTTTTACAAAATCTAAGTAAAATGTTGCTGAAATTTTGCTAAAACTAAGTAAATTTTTACTCAAATCAAGTAAATATTTACTTAAACTCAAAACAAGTCAATTTTTACTAAAACTGAGGAAAATTTTACTTGTTACAAGGAAAAAAGTGATCTTAAAATTATTTCAATTTAACTAAAATAATTCAAACAAATGGGTTTGCTTCAGAGTATGCAAAACTGATACAAAAAATGACAACATGAAATATTTCTCAAAAGTTTCATGATACATCTGCCATGATTGCTGCGAAGGCAAGATAGGTGCCTTCGCAGATGTTGTTTAGATTAATTCTTGAAATATTTAAGAAAAGAGTCTCTGCAAACGAACGAGATTTGCTTCTTAGATTAATATTCAAGAATTTTCTAAACAATTTCAAGTGATTTTTTATAAGTTCATTAATACTTAAATGTATGGAGAACTCGACAAAAATTTCAGTAAATTACCTTAATTTAAAGAAAAAACACATTTTTGGTTAAAATTTCCTAAATTAAATTTTTCCCATACAAAAAATTTCTGATTTTTTTCTTACTTAAAACCTTGGAAATATTCCTTCAAGCAAATATGAATTCACTCAATTGTAAATTTTTTTATTAGATACATAGAAATGTTTTAAGTAAATTTACTACCCTATTTCTAGTAAATTAACTATTTACCATGGCTATGAAAAAAGGAAACTTTACTCATACTTAGTTAATTTTCCTTTCGAAGGTAGGTCTGTCAAATTCTCAGAATTAAGCAGCGACGAACGATGTGTATTCCTGAAGATGCAATCCGATGAATGACAACATATTGAAATAAATAAAGGAAAACTAAAACAAGTAAGCAAATTCAGTCGATTAAACCGATTCTTATAGCATATTTGTATCTGCTGAAATGGCACGCAGATGTTTCTAGCAATAAAGAAAAACGTTTTCTTGAAACTATAAGCATATGTACAGAACAATATAGCCTGTTAACATTTTGATTAACAAAACTTTTTAGAATAAATGTTATTATAAGGGAAATTATTACCACTGAAAGATATTGTGATTGTCTTTTTAATGATACGCATATTGTTCCAAGCTAATATAAAACGAAATTCGAGATAAGACTTTTAAATTATAAACGCTTATTTTTTAATGTAATTATCAGCAGCCATTTTTGGCAGACTGCAAACACTTAAGCAGTGTGAATTCTGATGCAGAAAAACTGCTGTTATGGAAGAAAGACTGCTGTAATAGCAGAAAATTGCCTGCTGATAGGCAGCAGACAATTGGTGCTGTTAATAACAGACTTTTTTCTTTAAGTGTAGCAGCACTCTGGCTTGGAAGAAGTTCCATGAACTTTTCTTCGATTTTTGTGGTATTTTCGATATTTACATCTACAGTTAATAACCCCAGAACCTCATTTTGACATAGTCCAATCACCTCCCATTTCAATTCTTACCGATCCAGTCTTGATTCGTTACTAGAAAAAGTAAAACACAATTATAGTTAATACTGAACAATTTCTATATTTCTCTCTCTCTCTCTTGCATTTGATTAATGAACCAAATATTTCATATCTTCATCGGGACTATTATGGAAATGTACACTTTCAAAGCCATCGACTAAAATCTGACGATCTTCGTCGGTACTCCTTGCCGGCGTGCGGAAGGCACGCCATCTCATATGCATTGGCATATAACGCCGCAGCTGTGGCAGTTTACGCCAGTATTTACGTTTATAACATATCCACAAAATCGTGCCACCAGCACCGACCGCAAAGAAAATGAAGAAAACATTCCAGCTGTGAGAGGAGCGGCCAGCCAATTTTGTGGTCGGCTGCGAAAGACCGGAGGGACATGTCGTTATATCTACCCAATCGGTGAAAGTGTGGCGACCCAGAGATTCCACACGAACGGCGGCCTGATTGAAAATGGGATTCAGATGGCCCATGTATTCGTAATTGCTGCGCTCATGTTCCAGGCGCGTCAAGCAACGCATAAGCCTCCTATACTGCCCCGTCGATGATGAGGCATCAAAGTATCTGAAGTGTAGATCATAAGAGGTGATGTGGCCATTTGGTTTCTGGGGTTCTTTGAAATAGACCCGATATTCGTTGTTGTTGGCCATTTTACAAGCCGTCAGATCGTATATTCTATCGCCCAGGGTATAATTGGTCCTTTCGGTGAGGACATTAAAGGAGCCACAACCGGCGTGGTTGCAGGCCTGTACTTGAATGGCATACAGTTGATAGCGTTCCAGTGAGCGGATGGTGTAATTGGTCTCGCTGTGCTCTAAGCGTTTTGTTAGCAAAGCGTTGGCATTATTGGCGGCTCCGCAATTCTCTTTGTGATCCAAGGAACAGGCGAATTCTTCTTTTAATTGTTGTCTAAACAAAGCGTCTTCCTTTTCCTCCAAATGGCGAGAGCAACAATCATCGTAGTCCTCATTGTGATTGTCCGGATTGATTTTCATAGGATCCACACAATAATCTCTTTGGTCCAGCAAGTCCCTCTTCTCGCTTATTTCGTAAACTTCCAGGTTGTAATAGTCCACCAGTTGGTCCTCGCGATTTTCGTAGTACATTTGCACTGCCAACGATTCGAAGGACTTTTTATAGATCTTTATGATGGGCGGCGGTGGTATATCGATTAGAGTGGTGGCAAATTTAATTTCACTGCGTGCCTCGTGATCGTTGTCCTTACCGAAGGTCTTCACCAAACATGCATATTTGGTGTGGACTTCCAACTCGTCGACCTTGTAGAAGTAGTGGGTGGCGTTTTGCGCTAGGTCAGTTGGGAATTTTAGTTCCCTCTCCCAATTGATTCGTTGACACACGTGTGTGTCCAGCTCACTGTGTTCGACGAAGGCTTCGTCTGCCGGGATGGGTTTGTATATGATTTCAACTTGTTCAGATGTTTCATCCTTGGGCCATGAGAATTTCATGGCACGATGGGAAAGGACCTGGAAAGGGGAAAAATAAGTTAGAAACAGAAGAATTGGTTGGTTGTTTATCAACATCCACGTACAGGACAAAATTATTACTTTCATTATAACAAAAATTTTGTCGAAGAATTCTGTATAACATTTTCTGATGTATTTTGGCCCTTTAAACTCGAAAACGACATTAAGAAAATGTTTTTTTTTTTTCATTTTTTTACTACAATTTAAAATTTCGACGAAGGTATCTTAAATATTTGTACTGTCATTTTGGAAATATAAGTCCGATAACAGTCGGTTATGTATTGAATTAAAGGTACTCATGATGACTAAAAATATTGCGAAAATATTTCACTTTGGAATAGAAACAGAGCTTTAGGAACAGTATTAAAAAATTTGGGAAAAAATATATTTTTTTTTGAAAAAATCTATTTTTGCTAATTCGAAAAAAAATCGTAGGAAATTGATAAAAATCGGAAAAAAAATAATTTGTTTTATTTTTTTAATAGCCACTATTCTAAAGCAAAAAAAAAAACAATATTTGTATGCAAAAGTATCTATGGCTAAATGTAGAATTTATGATACTCTTTGTAGGCGCAAGTTTTTAAATCATTTTTTAATTTTTGTTTAAATAACGCGAAAAATCCTTTAGCAAATTAGATAACAGAATGTTTTATTAATTTGTAATATCTGTCTTGTCTTGACGAAGAAAAAAGGTATAGCTAAAGAAAATCTATGGGTAAATATAGAAGTTATGAACCTTACATGACTAAATCAATTTAAGTAAAAACTTTGTAAAAAGTGACACGATTTTTTAATATTCCCTTCTACATTTATTCATAGATTTTCTTAAAAAATGGTTTAATTTCTACGTTAAAATGCCAGCAATTATAAATTTATATATGTTTTTATATAATTTTTAATGGGACTTTTCGCACTATTTAAACAAAAATTAAAAAAAAACAAGTAGGGAAAGATTAAAGTCGGGCGGGGCCGACTCTATGATACACTCCACTTTCAATCCGAATACAATTTAATTCGATAAAAAAGTGAAAACGGGAAGGATTTTTGTATCCTGTAAATGTATGTGTTTGACAAAAAAAAATTAAATCGGAAAGGACATTTGTATGGGGGTATATTGAATATATATTGAATATTGAATTGAAATAAGTGAAATATAATATGTCTAGTTTGGCCAAAATCGGTTAAACATTTGGGAGCAACATTTGTATTTACGCTATATCTAAATCTGAACCGATCTTAGCCACTTTCACCATAAGTTTTTTACTTGGATTATAAGCTGTTGTGCCAAATTTAAAGAAAATCGAGTACAATATGTGGTTTCTAAAGCGGCAAAAGTCAAATCGGGAGCCACATTTGTTTGGAGGCTATATCTAAATCTGAACCGATCTTACCCAATTTTTGCATAAGTGTTTCTAGTTGGATTATAAGATATTGTGCCAAATTTAAAGAAAATCGGGTACAATATGTGGTTTCTAGAGCGAAAAATGTCAAATCGGGAGCGTCATTTATATGGGGGCTATATCTAAATCTGAACCGATCTTACCCAATTTTTGCATACGTGTTTCTAGTTCGATTATAAGATGTTGTGCCAATTTTAAAGAAAAACGGGTACAATGTGTGGATTTTAGAGCGGAAAAAGTGAAATCGGGAGCGACATTTGTATGGGGGCTATATCTAAATCTGAACCGATCTTACCCAATTTTTGCATACGTGTTTCTAGTGGGATTTTAAGATGTTGTGCCAATTTTAAAGAAAAACGGGTACAATGTGTGGATTTTAGAGCGGGAGCGACATTTGTATGGGGGCTATATCTAAATCTGAACCGATCTTACCCAATTTTTGCATACGTATTTCTAGTTGGATTATAAGATGTTGCGATAAATTTAAAGAAAATCGGGTACTATATGTGCTTTATAGGGCGGAAAACGTCAAATCGGGAGCGACATTTGTATGGGGGCTATATCTAAATCTGAACCGATTTCCTCCAAATTCAATACCGATGGTCATTGGCCAGAAAAAATAACTTCTGCCAAATTTCATGACAATCGGACAACAATTGCGACCTGTAGAGTGCGAACAAGCTTAGATGGACAGCAGACGGACAGACGGACGGACGGACAGACAGACATCGTTAAATCGACTCAGCTGGTGATTCTAAGCCGATCGGTATACTTAAAAGTGGGTCTAGCTCGATTATTTCTTGGTGTTACAAACATTTGGGGCGAAACTAACTTATAATACCCTAGCCCACGAAGTGGTGTAGGGTATAATGAGAGTACAAATATTAAAGGTACCTACGACGAAAATTTTAATTTTAGTAAAAATTGAAAAAAATAAATTATCCATAAACAAGTAAAAACTGCGTTAAGTTCAGCCAGGCCGAACTTTGTGTACCCTCCACCATGGATTGCATTCCACAGGGACTGTCGATTTTCGCAGAAGTGCAGTAATATTACAGGAAAATATAAAATTGTTTAATATAGCCAAACCAAAACAAATACAAATATTGAAAATATAATTTTATAAATAAATATATTTTTTTATTTCAAACCACGCTTATAAGGCAAGACTACCAATATATATCGAAATACTACTTCAAGTCAATTCAAAAATAAATATTCTTATATTTATATTAAAAAACTTAAATACCATAAATATTGGTAGAAAGTGGGTGCTACAGTTGGTTGTATTTCAATTCTATTTTAATTCCAAAAGTAAAAATTTTGAAAATCCATTTTGTCTCACGTACAAAATAATCTAATATCATGATTCAACCAATTTTTGCGTAAAAGTACGAATTTGGACAAATATTTTTATTTGGCGTGTCTATGCTGTATACACCGAATTCCATGATTCTAGCTGCGGTCATTTGGTTGGTACTATTTTTATCCCCTTTTTCCTAGTTTACCCGCTTAAGAGTACGACTTTCTAAAATCTTTTTATTTTACGTGTCTACGCAATTAGAGGGATGTACACAGCGAATTTCATCATTCTAGCTGTAGCCGTTTAGAGGTCGCAGGAATGTATATACCGAATTTCTGATTCTAGCTGCAGCCGTTTGATTGATACCATTTTTATCCCTCTGTCCCCATTGTATCCCTTGAAAGTTCGAATTTGGAAAAAACTTTTTTCTATTCGTGTCTACGCAGTCAGAGGAATGTATACTCCGAATTTCTATTTGACTCTAGCTGCGGTCATTTGGTTGGTACTATTTTTATCCCTTCTTACCATTTCTTACCCCAAAAAGTACGAATTTCGAAAAATCCATTTATTTTACGTGTCTACGCAATCAGAAGAATGTATACACCGAATTTCATTATTCTATGAACTCCCTTCGTATTCTAGGTGCAGCCGTTTGGTTGGTACCATTTTTATCCCTCTATTCCCATTTTACCCCTTAAAAGTACGTATTTGGAAAAATACTTTTATATTATCTATCTATCTACTTAAATAGAGGAATGAATACACCGAATTTCGTGTTTCTAGCTGTTGTCGTTTGATATGTACCATTTTTATCCCTTTTTGCCCTATTTCACCCCCTACAAATAATGATCACTTTATGGTGCACGTTAGTCAAGTAAGTACAAGCAGAGATATTGAAAAAATATACTTAAATACTCTAAAATATTTAGTCCTTGTGAGGGAAAAAAATTTCCCTTTGGGCCGATTTCGCCCCGTTTCAATCCCAACCTATCTACGACTATAAGACGCATTTATGGGAAATTTGAACGTCCTAGCTCCTTTCGTTTAGATGCTAGCGTGCTTTCAACAGATGGACGGACATGGCTAGATCGAATTTGAATTTTATGACGATCAAGAATATATATACTTTATAGTGTCTCAGGTCGATATTTCAAGGTGTTACAAACGGAATGACCCCCCATTCTGGAGGTGGAGGATATAATAAATTATCCATAAATATTTTTTTTGGCTCGGCCACAAAATTTTTGTTTTTTTTTATTTGGATTTTGTTCTCAGCGAAGAGTGATAATTTCACTGAGCGCATCCTTGATAGACACGATTCATTCCTCTCATTCTCTATTCAATTACCTCTACAGCCAAGTTCAGTTTAGCCGGTGAGCATAAGACCTCCTTTGGGCCGATTTCGCCCAGTTTCAATCCCAACCGACCTACTATAAGACGTATTTATGGAAAATGTTGACGTCACAGCTCCTTTCGTTTAGATGCTAGCGTGCTTTCAACAGATGGCCGGACGGACATGGCTAGATCGTCCTTGAATTTTATGATGATCAAGAATATATATACTTTATAGTGTCTCAGGTCGATATTTCAAGGTGTTACAAACGGAATGACCCCCCATTCTGGAGGTGGAGGATATAATAAATTATCCATAAATATTTTTTTTTGGCTAGGCCACAAAATTTTTTTGGTTTTTGTTCTCAGCGAAGGGTGATCATTTCACTGATCGTATCCTTGATAGACACGATTCATTCCTCTCATTCTCTTCTCTTTTCAATTACCTCTACAGCCAAGTTCAGTTTAGCCGGTGAGCACAAGACCTCCTGATCACTGGTCTGTATTGAATCCAAGCTATTATCATGTTTCACGGCACTCTTGAACGATCGTATATGACGATTACACAACCGATCGTTGCCATGAATAAACATGCCACCATTGATGAGTTCAAACTTCCCCCTCAACGGCCACAGTTCACGTAAATTTCTATTGTTGTAGACAATTAAGGAATAGTGCTGTTTTTCCAAAGGCTTTCCATGAATTCTCTGGAGATTTTTAAAGAAACTCAATGAAGTCAAATAAGTGGATCTAAAAAGAAATTAACAAAAAAAGTCATTGTAGCATCGGCCCGGAATTTAGCTATCCTCTTTGCTTACTGATAAATCTTCAAATGTCCCACTATGTCCGTTACATCGCCGAGATTATCGGCCAGCTCCTGTTCGTTGATCTGTTTGCGGATATTGATCATAACGGAACCATTCAAGATCTGGCAACCTTTCAGTTCTTCAGCGGCAGACAATGTGTAAATCGAAAAAAGCTTAGCGTTACAAACCATAGGGCATTCATTTACGCCACCGCATGAATCACATTCCTGAGTAGCATTCTGAAAAATATAGAAAATTTCGAAAATCCTTGTCCTCCATCTCAAAATTCCCAACATACATACATTTAATTTATATCCCCCTGGGCATGCTGCGACACAAGTATTTTTAAAGACAAACAATTTCTTGGCGATACGTTCCTCCCTGGTGTAGCAACGCAAATAATGTTCGGAGGCATGTTTATTGGCCGGACATTTGTCCACACAGGTGCCACGATCCGACCATGAACGACACACGGCGCAGCCCTGAGCCGTACGATTGTAGCAGCCGCCTAAACATTGGGCATCACAGTGTTCAATGCCTCTGGTGATAAATATGGCAACTACATACTCAAATGCTTCTTTACAAGGCGTATTCAATTCAAATAGCATACTTACTGTTTGTAATTAATGATATTATCATTTTCGAATTTCTGGCACACCATGTTGGACCAACAATAGCCCGAGTCACAGCCCAAACACTTGGCTATAGGTGGACAGGTGGTTTCATTTGAGGGAAAGATATGATTTTCGCCGGCAGTCAAGGTTAAGCGCTCAAAATTTATCTGGGAAATGATGAAAAAGTTATTGTGATTTTTTAAAATATATGTTTGGAAACTTACCATATTTAAGAAGCATAGTTTCGGATTGGAACCAATTATGACATGGCCATGCTGAATGGCTACCAGCGAGGGAAACTCAAGCTGAAATTATAATTTACTTTGCATTATTTCTAAAGAGCAAGAAGAAGGAAGGAAAACAAAAAATCCACATATAACTTAAAACCTTCACAAAAGTCTACATATGTGCCAGTTAGAATGATAGTGGTCTAAGTCAAAAATCCCAAAAAATTGAGATATGCCAATTTTTCTCTTTAGTTTCATAAGATCTTTAATTTAAGATCTTTTATTTCTAACATTTATTAAAAATGTACCCTTACAATGGTATTTCTCAATTTATGGACACCAAAATTGTATTTAGTGTTTGTTTGAAAGTGGTCTAAGTCACACTATATCCACTAATATATATCCACTATTTTTTTTATTTATAATGTCCATTTTAGGTGATTCAGATAATTTGAATAACATATAAAATGAAATTATTTGAAAAGTAAAAAATAATTTTAATATAAAGTTTCTAGACGAACAACCTGTAAATATTTATATATATTTAAAAAAATTAAATAAAATATATTTGTTTTCTTTCATTTTTGATAAGAAAATATTACTTTTGCGAAAAAAAAAAATAAAAATGTTGTGTGTTAAATTTTTTCAATTTTGAGAAGAATGAAAGCGGTCTAAGTCAGTACATCCTCTGAAGGTAGTGGTTCCATTAGAGGAACTGCCTTTGTCTATTTTTTTATAAAACTTCGATATAGTAGTAGGCTATTCTAAGAACACAATTTTGAGCTTCGATGGAAAAATATTTTTCAATTGACTCAAACATAAACAGGCCCGTGCGCAGGATTTTCCCCTGGGGGGGGTTTCATCTACACTCATAAAAAAATTAACCCTATAATGAGTTAAAATTAACTAAAATTTAGGAAACCAGGTACATTTTTACTAAATATAAGTAGAATTTTGCTGAAATTTTCCTAAATCTAAGTAAATTTTTCCTAAAACCAAGTAATTTTTTACTAAAGTTAAGCAAAATTTTCCTAAAACTAAGCAAATTTTTACTAAATCTTATTAAAATTTCCTAAAACTAAGTAAATGTTTACTACAAGTGTTTACAAACCAAGTAAACTCAAACTGAGGACAATTTTGCCGATTTTTTCCTCAAAACGAGAAATTAAAATAAGTTCAATTTAACTGAAAAAATCAAACAAATAGTTTTGCTTCAGAGTATGCAAAACTGATACAACAAATGACAACATGAAATATTTCTCAAAAGTTTCATGAAACCTGAAAGAGCAAATTTTCTGCTGTTAAAAAAGAGACAGCAGATTTGTATCTGCTGAGATGGTAAACAGCTGTTTGCTGTTTTTAGCAATATATGTGATACGCATATTGTCCCAAGCTAATATAAAAGAAAATTCGAGCTAAACTCGCTTATGAACGCTTATCTATTTTTACATTTTAATTAACAACAGCCAATTTTAGCAGACTGCAAACTCTTTAGCAGAAAACTGCTGTTATGCCAAAAAACAGTTGTAATAGCAGAAAAATCGCTGCTTTTATTAACAGACTTGTTCTCTAAGTGTAGAACTTTTTTTAAATAGTTGCTTGAAATTACATACATACATATCGAGGGTTTATATTCATAAGTGGCTATGAACAAAAACATAATTTTTCAGGAAAGCGAAAAAGCTGATTTTCTTCTTACAGTTTAATCTACAAAGGATTACTAATTGCAACAATTAAAAAGTTTTCGAAATTTCCTATTATTCGCGGTTTCATGGTTCATAGCCACTTTTGTATGTTTAAAATTGAGCACTATGAATGTTGAAATAAGAATACGATTTAATGTAAACTACATAACTTTTTTCATGAAATCTTGGCAATGTTGTATAGAAAACGTGATGTACACAGCGAATTTAATGATTCCAGCTTCATCCGTCAGATTGGTCGCTTGTAACATATATGTAGCCAATCGCTGCAATTGATGAAAATTCCAAAATTTGTCGTTGCAATTCCTTATATTTTAACTTTCTCTTTTCATAATTCTTTTCATACACAAATATTCCCCACGAAGTCAGCAATCACATGCCAAAGAAATATTTTGGTATTCTCAATATGATCAAAAGTTACGCGGGTTTTTCTGAAGATACTCTTCACAATTTTTGACTTTACTGCCACTATTTATCCTATTTTAGCCTGATAACTAGGAATCAGAATGCTATTAACGCGAAATGATGGAATTTGATAGTACGATATGCCCTAAATCTAGAAAAATGTTTTAAACAAAATCGTTGTAGCGAATTATAACCTTCGGTTTTATGCTGCTCCATTGTTCAACTATTTTATTTCTATTATTTGTATGTTCATAGCCACTTATGCAGTCACAAACTAACGTGCGAGGGGATAGCCAAATCAGAAATTAAAAAAATGGCTTTAGAAAAAAATCTATTCCAAATTTATATGACAGATGACATCCAAATCTGAGAATAGTTTGAATATAAGCCCTCGATATATACTTGAAGAAATATTACAAAAAAAAAAAACGATCAAATTACCCTTCAGTCCCGCACTTTTTCTATGATAAATGCAGAAAATTGGATATGCTTTTTGACAAAGTATGGGTCTAAATAGGATGTCTAAAGATTTTTTGGGTTTTTAATTTATATAGGATATGAGTAACAGGATGTTTACTCAAAATCTTTATACGCATATTCCGATTAAATAAAAAATATTTGGAAATGTTTCTTCATTTTTATAATTTTAAATATGTATAAATTCGAATAACAAGTACAGTTTTTTTGTATTCGATAAAATGCAAGAAGAAACAACTAGAAATTTTAATTCCAAAAAAACAAATAATTGGTATTTTAGAGTTTCGTTTTCCTACGTAGATCCAAGTTACTGAATTCGTTGTTTCTCTTTTGAATAATACTTGTTACATATGTACAAAAAAATTCTAACTCTGAAAAATATTTGACATAAGTGATAAATATAACAAAAATTTTAGTAAGTTGAAACTCATTTCTTATTGTTTCGCAACTTTAAAGTATATTTTAAAATAGAGATCTACACGCAGAGAAAAAATGAATTTCGTAGAAACGAAATTTTAAACACGTGAACATCGTTTTTGAGTTTCTTTTGTGGAAAAAATTAGTTTGTTTGCGGTAAACATGTCAGTTGTTGTAAATGAACAAAGAGAAATAAGTTTATGTATATCAGACAGTTTTCTTCGTTTGTCGAAATGGATTTGTATTATAATTGAAAACTCCCAAAACATTGGAAGTAACAGAAACCGTTGTTGTTGCTTCTGTGATGAAAATAGGACACATCGGTTCAGATTTAGATACAGCTGCATAAAAATATCCAATCGCAAATGTTACATCTTTGCGCTCTACAAGCATCAAACAAATTATTTGCTTTTATTAAGAATATTTTAGATTTCATTATGATATCATAGTGATTCTTATCTACACTTTTTTTAAATTACTAAACGATTTTGTTATTAATTTTCCAAACTTTTATTGCAGTACACAATTAAAAGTTCATAAGATATAGCTCTAGTCGAATGTCAAGAAATTGTATCGGTTAATAAAAATGAAAATTTTCCGAACAATTTGGTGTCCATTAGCAAAATTAGCACTACACAATCTTGAAATTTGCACAATTCGCTTAGTTTGTTTGTATTTTTCATAACCTTTGTCCGAAATTCAAGAAAGTGACCACGATTTTTTATGTAATTTTCGTGTATTCATGATTTTACTGCAAAATTACTATTTCGGGCGAGTTATATTAAAAAGACCTTAAAAATTCTATATTTTTTGCTTCAGAAAGTCTAGAAGGTTTTAAAAAGTATATGTTCGAAACCTCTCTGGGGGGGTTTGAACCCCCAAACCCCCCCCCTGCGCACGGCCCTGAACATAAACCATTGCATATCTCAGATCGGATAAAGTGTGACTTAGACCACTATCATTCTGACTGGCACATATGTATTTTAGGCTGGGTCGCGGTCGAAACAAATGAAAAAAAATCCAGCAACGCCATGGAAATAATTTTTAATTAACGATGATTTGCAAAATATTTTGTTCCTAGATCAAGCCGTCTGTGAGCTAGACGCGCCTAATCATATTTCAAATTTTATTCACATTTTTTTTTCTGAATAAGTAGACCCTTGAAAGCACTTTAAATATAAATTTGTATTCTTGGCTTGGGATAACTTATTGAAGCTCCTGAAAACACCTAAAAATCATATTTCAAATTTTGTTTAAATTTTTTTTCTGAATAAGTAGACCCTTGAAAGCACTTTAAATATAAATTTGTTGTCTTGGGATAACTTATTGACCGAATTACACTATGCAACAAATTGAAGCATGCTGAATGCAAAGAATTTTTTAATGGATATATATTTTTTAATTTTTTACTAAAATTAAAATTTTCGTCGCAGGTACCTTTAATATTTGTACTCTCATTTTGGATATATTGGTCCGATCGCACCCGCTTATATGTTCAATTAAAGACAATTATGATGTCTACCAATGTTGCGAATTATACGTTAACATTGAAACAGTGGTTTAGGAACAGCTTCCAGAAATTAGGGAAAAAATGATTTTTTTAATCCGTTTTTGCTGGCACAAAAAAAAATCATAATAAATAGAAAAAAATTCGGCAAAAAGTATTTTTAATAACTAAAAACTAACGCAAAAAACTATGTTTATATATAAAAATGTATGGATAAATGTCGAAGTTGTAAACGCAAAAGATTTTGTTTTAAATTTTAATTTTTGTTTAAATAGCGCGAAAAGTTCCATTTAAAAGTACCTAAAAGATTATATTGTTTTAGATTGTAATAGCTGACACATTGACGAAGAAAAAGAGGCTTTTTTAAGAAAATCCATGAACAAATGTATAATCAAGGAAATTTTAAAAATCCTGTGTAATTTTTTACTAAGTTTTGGCTTAAATTGATTTAGTCATACTTGAAGACGGCATGTACTTCTACAAGAAGGACCATAACTTGTACATTTATCCATAGCCTTGTTTTCTTCGTCAGGATGCCATCTATTACAATCTAAAATGAAATATTCTGTAATCTAATTTGTGATGGGATTTCTCGCGCTTTTAAAAAAATAAAACGAAATATTTTTCGACCTTTTTTCTATTTTCTATGATTTTTTCGTGACAACAAAAATAAATTTGTTCGTTGACCAAAAAAAAAATGAATACTGTTCCTAAACCATTATTTCTATTCTTAGTTACATATAAACATTGTTTTTTGCGTTAGAATGTTAGCTATTAGAAAATAGAACAAAATACTTTTTTCTGTTTTTTAAGATTTTTCTCGTGCAAGAAAAAATAAATTAAAAAAAATCCCAAATTTTTGAAGACTGTTCCTAAACCACTCTTTCTTTCTGAAAGTGTAATTCACAATATTTGTAGTCATCTTGAGTACCTTTAAATTAAGATATTGCTGGGTATTATCGGACTTCCCAAAGGAGAGTACAAATATTTAAGGTACCTTCAGCGAAAATTGAAATGTTAGTAAAAGAAAATAAAAAACAAAAATATACTATAACAAATTTTTAATATCGTTTTCGAGTTTAAAAAGCCAAAATACAGCAGAAAATTTTATACGTGACCCTTCGACAAAATTTTTGTTACATAGTGTAATTCGATTAATTGGTTACTCTAAGATTTGAGTAAAAATTTATGTTTGAAATGCTTTCAAAAGCCTATTAATTCAAAAGAAAAAAATTGACAAAAGTGAACAAATATTTTTAGTTTTTGAAATATTTACATACTAGCTGAACCCCGCCCGCTTCGCCAGGCAAATGGTAAAATTAAAATCACGTTTCATATTGATCTTATCATATTGATGTTATCGTGGTCAGTAATATATACGTTCCAATTTTCAGCCTTCTAGCTTAAAAAACACTATTGCCACGCCCACCAAACGAAAATTCAAAATCCAGCATCATATTTATCTTTCTTGTGGTCAGTAATATATGTACCAATTTTCAGCCTTCTACCTCTCAAAAGCACTTTTGCCACGCCCACTCCGCCCACAAAACGAAAATCCAAATTTCGGCATCAAATTGATCTTTCTCGTGGTCAGTAATATATACATACATTCAATTTTTTGGTCTTCTAGCTCAAATAACACTATTGCCACGCCCACTCCGCCCACAAAACGAAAATCCAAGTTTCGGCATCAAATTGATCTTTCTCGTGGTCAGTAATATATACATTCCATTTTTCAGTCTTCTAGCTCAAAGAACACTATTGCCACGCCCACTCCGCCCACAAAACGAAAATCCAAAATTCGTGGTCAGTAATATATATGTACCAATTTGCAGTCTTCTAACTCTCAAAAACACTTTTGCCACGTCCACTCCGCCCTCAAAATGAAAATCCATATTTCGGCATCATATTTATCATTATCGTGGTCAGTAATATATACGTTCCAATTTTCAGCCTTCTACCTCTCAAAAGCACTTTTGCCACGCCCACTCCGCCCATAAAACGAAAATCCAAATTCTCGTGGTCAGTAATATATACGTTCCAATTTTCAGCCTTCTAGCTCAAAAAAACACTATTGCCACGCCCACTCCGCCCACAAAATGAAAATCCAAATTTCGGCATCATATTTATCATTCTCGTGGTCAGTAATATATACGTTCCAATTTTCAGCTTTCTAGCTCAAAAAACACTATTGCCACGCCCACTCCGCCCACAAAATGAAAATCCAAATTTCGGCATCATATTTATTATTCTCGTGGTCAGTAATATATATGTACCAATTTTCAGCCTTCTAGCTCTCAAAAACACTATTGCCAAGCCCCCTCCGCCCACAGAGCAAATTTTTAAAAATTCTATAGCCTATAGTTCCTTCCAGACCTACATCTATCTGTACTGAAAATGTCAACAACATCGGTTCAGCCGTTTACACGTGATTGCGGAACAAACATACAGACAGACAGACTTACACTAAGGTTTTATAATATTAATAGGGATTTAGGGACTTTTTTCTGAAAAAGTATAGTATTCAATGAAGACAAACTCCGTTTGTATCTTTCCAACTTACCGTTTCCATCTCATCCATATGGGTTATGCCCAACGCATAATTGAGAAACAATCTCAGTCCACGTATCACAGTTAGATTGGGAAACATATATTTGATGTTTGTCAAATCTTTGACTTTATGTATGAGCAGAAAATCGGTGATTTCGCGCAATTTCGGAAAACGATATTGCGTATAATCGCACGTTCCATTCGGCGGCATTAGTACTATGATCAGATAGCCCGTTATAACGGTACAATTTTCCAAACGTTCAAAATTTTCACATTCATTGCGTATATCCATGCTGCCGCATTCATATGGGCTGGAAAATAAAAAAGAAATTTCAACAACAAAACAGGGGGAAAAATAAAAAAAAATAGAAAACGTAAGAATTATGCTACGTTCGGATATACACCCACAAACCACTTTTATCGTATTTCGTCAAACTGATAAACTTCATATGAAAAAAATCCAAAATCGGGAAAAAATTTATTTGGGGGTATATTCATTCGAAGCATTATATTGAATATTGTATTTATATTTTTAATATAAAGCAATTTATATTTATATTTATAAAGCAATTTCACACCAATTATTTGAAAAGAAAAATAAAGAATGCGTGGGTAGAGAGGTGGGTCAGAGAGACACAGAAGACCAAGAGGAAGAAACAACATACCAAAACCAATCGATTTCAGCCAGAAATGACATAAGGCCGATTTTCAAATGTGAAGTTTGTATGGGATCTGCCATTTCAACTAGATTTTGCATACACTCCGAAAAGGCTATATGTTCCATGGCGAGTACAGAAGAACCGAATATTTATTATTGGTGACTTGTCTTTACTATTGTGCAAAAAACGTGTAATTTTAAAAACTTTAATTAAAAATTTCATTTTATTTTATGTTACTCTCTGACTTCCTCACTCTCACTCCCATATGGTTGATTCAGAGATTACCGGCTAATTTCCTGCACTTTTAAATTGGGAAACATAATATATATTCCACTTTACTTTGCAATGAAGCTTTAAATATCCTTTGAAGTCATTAAAAAAGTTTTTCCAAAAATTGATTTGATCCCCAAAAAGTAAGGAAAGGTTAATTCGGGCAGGGCCGACTATATGATACCATCCACGTTGTACCCCCTAAAATTGAATTCAGGGAAAAAATGATATCGGGAAATGATTTTTGTATGAGTGCTACATATGTGGTCTTTAGAGCTTTATCTAAATCTGAACCGATCTGACCCAATTTTACCATAGATGTTTAATTATAATGTACTGTGCCAAGTTTGAGGCAATTCGAGTAAAGTATGTGGTTTCTAGAGCGAAAAAAGTCAAATATCGAGCGATATTTGTAGGGGGGCTATATCTAAATCTAAACCGATTTGCTTCAAATTAAATAGCGTTCGTTCTTTGTCCGCAAAACTTATTTGTGCCAATTTTTGTTAGGGTCGGGCAATAAATGCGACCTGTACTTTGATTAGTAGAATAGATGGACAGACGGATAGACAAACGAATATTGCTAAACCGAAAGTGATTCTAAGCCGATCTGTATAATAAACGATGGGTATATATCATTACCTTTTGGGTGTTACAAACAAATGCACAAAGACATAATACCCTGGTGGAAGGTGGTATAAAAATTGCCTACAAAAGTGTTAAAATGGCATTACTAGCTCTACTTTCACTTAATTTTTTTCTTAATTTCTAACATGAATAGTATATATTTATTTAACAAAATTGGTACAACGTAAAGAGTTATATTAAATTATTTCATTTTTCGGGGACATGAAAACTCGTCCAAAACGGAAAATGAAATTAAGCAGAAAAATAATTAGAAAATTGGGTAATTTTTCATATAAAAATCGCCAAAAAATTTATGTAATATTCGATATGAAAAATTCCCAAATTTTTGGAATCTGTTCCTAAACCACTGTTTCTATGAGAAAGCGTAATTAATTGAACATATACGCGGATGCAATAGGACCAATATATCCAAAAAGGAGTACGAAAATTTTAATATTAGTATTTTTTAAATTATGCATAACAAATTTCTTGTGTTGATTTTATTTATGAATTTTGCACACAAAAATATTTTTTGCAATACGATCAATATATACAAAATAGAGTACAAACATTAAAGGACGAAAAATTTAATTTTAGTATTTTTAAATTATGAATAAAAAATGTCTTGTGTTGAGTTTATGAATCGACGTGCCTCAATGCACACAAAAAATATTTTTTTCGGCTTGTACAAAAAATGTTTCTTTCTGTTGCATTTATGAAATATCGCTCAAAAGGGTAATTTTTTATATTTGAACTAGCAGTACCCGCTGCTTCGCACGCGAAAAAGCCAGTTATTTGTTAATTTTATCCGTCTTTGTTTTTGGATAGTATTTATTTAATTTTCTTTTGGTGGATATAGATAAATCTAAAATAGTAATTTGGAAACCTCCTATTAGCTAGCACTCACACACAGTCAAAGGAATGTGCTTGTCGATATGCACTATTTTAGCTGAAATACTTCGTATGTATAATTTTCTACCAAGTTTTGTATAATATATTACAACCATTTATATCCTCGATCTCATGTTTCTAGATTCAGCCAGCC
The DNA here is from genome assembly GCA_947397865.1 of Polietes domitor. Lineage (NCBI taxonomy): Eukaryota > Metazoa > Arthropoda > Insecta > Diptera > Muscidae > Polietes > Polietes domitor. The sequence goes on from OX377619.1 coordinate 178,671,638, forward strand.
AGTTTATAACTTTTAGCACTTCTTTCCCAAAAAGTACACATTTTGAAAAATCACTATAGGTAAAATGTGTTTTTGCTTCCCCTAAAAATATGTACTTTATTTGGTAACACATTTATTCCTTGTTCCACATTTCACGATTCTATCTGCAATACTTTAGTTGGTCCCATTTTTATCCCTTTTTGTGTCGCTCGCCCCTTAAAAGTAAAAATTTCGAAAAATCCAATTTTACTTCATTTCTATATGGTCAGAGGAATTTACATACCAAATTTCACGATTCTAGCTGTAATATTTTAGTTGGTACCATTTTTATCCCTTTTGTCCCGCTCTCCCCTTAAAAGTACAAATTTCGAAAAATCCAATTTTACTTCGTTTCTATATGGTCAGAGGAATTAACATACCAAATTTCACGATTCTAGTTGTAATACATTAGTTGGTACCATTTTTATCCCTTTTTGACCCGCACACCCCTTAAAAGTAAAAATTTCGAAAAAATCTAATTTTACTTTGTTTCTATATGGTGAGAGGAATTTACATTCCAAATTTCACGTTTCTAGCTGTAATACTTTAGTTGGTACCATTTTTATCCCTTTTTGTCCCGCTCGCCCCTTAAAAGTAGAAATTTCGAAAAAATCCAATTTTACTTCGTTTCTATACGTCAGAGGAATTTACATACCAAATTTCACGATTCTAGCTGTATTACTTTAGTTGGTACCATTTTTATCCCTTTTTGTCCCGCTCTCCCCTTAAAAGTACAAATTTCGAAAAATCCAATTTTACTTCGTTTCTATATGGTGAGAGGAATTTACATACCAAATTTCACGTTTCGAGCTGTAATACTTTAGTTGGTACCATTTTTATCCCTTTTTGTCCCGCTCGCCCCTTAAAAGTACAAATTTCGAAAAAATCCAATTTTACTTCGTTTCTATACGTCAGAGGAATTTACATACCAAATTTCACGATTCTAGCTGTATTACTTTAGTTGGTACCATTTTTATCCCTTTTTGTCCCGCTCTCCCCTTAAAAGTACAAATTTCGAAAAATCCAATTTTACTTCGTTTCTATATGTTGAGAGGAATTTACATACCAAATTTCACGTTTCGAGCTGTAATACTTTAGTTGGTACCATTTTTATCCCTTTTTGTCCCGCTCTTCTCTTAAAAGTACAAAGTTCGAAAAAATCAAATTCTACTTCGTTTCTATATGATCAGAGGAATTTACATACCAAATTTCACGATTCTAGCTGTAATACTTTAATTGGTACCATTTTTATCACTTTTTGTCCCACTCGGCCCTTAAAAGTACAAATTTCGAAAAATTCCTATTTGTAGCTCGTCTGCATGGTCATTGCAAGGAACTCACCGAATTTCATGTTTATAGCTACTGCCGTTTAGTCAGGACGAAGGTTCGATGTTTATCCATTTTTGGGCCATTTTATCCCCTAAAAGTACGAATTTCGTAAAACCCTTTCTTAGTCGACGTCTACGTCATATTTGGGAACTACCCTGAAAATTTCATGACCCTGGCTTCAGCCGTTTGATCTGGGGGCTGGTCAATGATAAGTCAGTCAGTCAGTAACGCAACTCTTTTATATATGGACATTTCCATGATGTCGAACGTGACCATCGTACACATTTAAAGTGACAAAAAAGTCAAAATATAACGGTTTTTTATTTTGACCATATGCTTAACTTATAGCTCTTAATTAACTGTATAATTGGTGCTAATGTGGATTTTGGGTAATTTTTCGTTTTCAAGATAATCTAAAAAGACCAAGGCATTCGCACGTGACCAAAACAGAAGTCGTTTTCGCGACCAACAATTCAAACAATGTGACCTATTTTAGAACGTTGTATACCGATGTCTCTTAAAAATGGCTTTGATTTTATCCGAAAATTATTAATACCTTTTTTGTAATTTAATTTTAAGCCCGGTCGCACGTGACATTTTTTTCCATCATCGTATTTATGTTGTTTGAGTTGCAATTTTTACGAAATTATACATAACATATATTTTTTGTAATTCACAGAAGTATTCAATGTATTCATTCTCAAATAATAACAGCAAAAAAGAAAATTTAGTTTTCCAATTTATTATATTGAAATTTTAGCTGATCTTCTTTCAACTTTATCACCGCTGTTTTCAGCTCTCTTTACTTTTTTCGCCTCCGTTTTTGCTATTAAATAAATTACAAAAGTATTTTTTACAAAAACAAATTATTGAAGTAAGATTTTTTTTAATTTTTAATTTTCTCACTTAAGATGTCGCACGTGACCAACTTTAATGAAGTACCAAGGTCACAAATTTTCTCATTTTCCAGTAATGTTTATTTTTATTTAAATTGAATAAAAATCTCTGTTTGTACTCAAAATTTTATGATCTTTCTGCATGTACTTTGGACACAGTAACAACAAATGTTGTTTTTCGATGTCGAACGTGACATCGAAATATGTGATAATGCAAAGCCAAAAGATACAGTTAATAGCAGTCGTATAACTTCGTATCCTTTCTTTTCTGACTCTTTGTACTCCCTGAAAGATTTTAGACAGCAAAAGTCAAAGTGTAATGTCTCTATTTAAGAACTTTTATCGAAACAAAATATGCAAGAGAAATATTCAGAGGAGTAAAGTTGCACTCGCGCGACTTTGCATTCAAATATCTCAAGATAGGATATGAATTAAAGTAAAATTTGTTTACATAAGTTAAATTTGATTATTTCTCTATGTAAATATAATAAAACAAAGAGTTTACAAGAACTTTTAATTTTTTGGTCTTGGTGGACCTTTCTGCGGAAATGCCCATATATAGATTTAGATGGTCTACATTTCATCCATGAAATATTGGCCAATAATTATGAATAAAGACCCAATTTTTTGGACGATTTTCTTATAAAAAAATCACCCAATTCTGTATGGGTTTTTTGGGTTATTTTTTATATTTTGTTTGGTGTGATTTTTCGTACACCTCGTTTAGTGTTTATAATTTTTTGTCAATTATTATTTTTATGAGTGAATATTTTTTGTCCCAGAAGGTTCACATCATTACCCTGAAAAAAAATTTCAAACTTAAAGGAATAAAGCTACACTGAAAGAATTATATTCATAATATTTAAGATTTTTGTCATAACTTCAGTGAAATTTAATTTCATAAAAAAGTCGCCAAAGAAGCACTTCATAAAATATATGAAACATGTTTCATAAAGCACAAATCAAAGAAAAGTGTCATAGAATTCCTAAAACATTTCATAGAAACTATGAAATCAGTTGTTCATTTTATGAACTTTTTCATACAAGTTCATTATTTTTCATAATATAATTTATAAAAATGTTCATAGATTTAATAAAGAAACTTCATTAATTGTATGAAAATGTTTCATAAACATTATTTCTAATATTTATACTGAAGTTTCCAATATAAGCAAAAATGCCTGACTTATTGACACCACACACATACACACACCATCATTGCGAGAATCTTTACATTCTTCTTTCAGAATTAACATAGGATAAATGAGAATTGCTAGCATTTAACCAAATAAAGTCGACACACTAAAAATACATTTGAAAGTGAAGAAACGTGTCATAAAAACAACAAATTCCTTCATTATATTTATGAAGACATTTCATACACAAATATTTTACTGGTTATGACATATTTCATAATCTTTAAGACTTTTTTTATTTAAAACAATACAATTTTTTCTTGATCTTATGAAACTAAGTTTCACTAAATTAATTATTTTATTTTATGAAATAAGAAATGTTTATGAAAAGATGGTATGAAACATTTCATTTTATTTATGAATTTTTCATACATATTAAGAAAAAAAATTACTAAATTTATGAAAAACCTTTTATGAAATTGCTTCATTAATATTATGAAGGAAAATTATTTCAGTGTACATATCTAAAATGCCAAATTCGGATGTCGAAATTGTCCCATAATCTCAGAATCAACCATATAACACTACACCATTTTCAAGTGTAACTCAAAAGACACCATTTGAAATTCAAAAATTCCATTTGAAATTGAAAAAATATCAATTGAAATTCAAAAATTCTATTTGAAATTCAAAAAATATCAGTTGAAATTCAAAACTCGTCATTTGTAATTCAAAAGACACCATTTGAAATTCAAAAGTTGTCATATGAAATTCAAAACTCTTCATTTGTAATTCAAAACTCGTCATTTGTAATTCAAAAGACACCATTTGAAATTCAAAACTCGTTATTTGTAATTCAAAAGACACCATTTGAAATTCAAAAGTTTTCATTTGAAATTCCAAAATTATTCCATTTGAAATTCAAAAGATCTTATTTAAGAATAATATACATTAGGTGGGGTAGCATTTATTTTTTCTGCAAATTTGGATATTCTGCAGTTTTGGACACAGATTTAATAAAATGATAAGCAACTAATAATTATAATGATGTAAAATGACGGTAATTTCATATATATGTAGTTGTCATTTTATTCTTCCATACCATGAGACCTCTACAACAAATTTAGACTTGCCTTATAATTTTTTGGTTTTGAGTTTTTGTTGCTACGGCCACGGCCTTTGTTGATGTTGCCAGAGAACCAGAGCACAAGCAACATGTGGCCAGAGAAAATAAAATTATGAATAATGTGTTGTAAGACGACGAAAGGCACAACATGTTTCTTGGGTGTTTTACAAAAACGCCGATGGTGGAACCCACAGCTGGAGCAGCTGTTGTGGTCATGGGGCTTCGAAGATTTGTTTCGGGGTGCAGGGGGTCTATGTTGCTGGGAACTGGAGCAGCAAGTTTTTTGTTTGTTTCGCGCTTTTTTTATTTGTTGGAAATGTGCGAGCGTGCGTGCTCCTGGTGTGGGCCGTCTGCCGGCTGGTTGTTTACGTTGGTTCCGTAGCACGTGAGCTATCATTTATTTTTGGCGGACGTTGGTGGTTCGTGGTATGGTTGGTATTTATTGTATTTTTGTTTATGAGTTGAATGTAATTCCTTTCGACTTTAATAGGCTTCCTTCCTTGTGACAATAGTCAGTCAATGTGCAGTTCAGTGGATCTGGCTGTGACTCTCAAAAACACCACGGCGCAATATCACGTTACTTTAGTACGTACGCATGCGCATGCGCACATGTGCTTAATTTCTCAGGTTGGCGGTGGCTGTTGTTGATGATCTTAATGTTAATGCTGCTGCTGTTGCTGCTGATGTTACGGTCTCGTTGGAGGCTGCTGCTGATGATGCTGTTGCTGTTGCTGCTCTCGATGTTGTTTTGGTTGCATACATTGTTGCAAAATGGGAATTCCTTTTGTTCTTTGTGACAACAAACAATGATTTTATCTCGAGTATTTGTTGTTTATGAGTTTTTGGCACGTACGTATGAATGTGTCTCTGTTCTCTTCCTCTTCTTCTCGATCTTGGTAGAGTTTGTCGCCCGGCTTTGTTTTTGCACTTTTGTACTTTAGTTTATGTAATTTTTGTTGTTGTTGTTGTTCTGCTCCTTGTTAGTTTCCTTTATGATCTTCATAAACTTTAGACGTGTATTTGTTTTGGTTTTTCGTTTCGTTTCGTGCCGTTTTGTTATTTAACACTGAGATTTTTTTAAAATTGATAATGGCACGGCGCGCGCGCGATTTCTTCTGTTATGGAATTGATTCACACACTAGTTACTATTTAGTTCGAAGGCGTAAGGAGTTCTAAAGAGTGATTTTTTTGAGGTTAGGATTTTCATGCATTAGTATTTGACAGATCACGTGGGATTTCAGACATGGTGTCAAAGAGAAAGATGCTCAGTATGCTTTGACATTTCATCATGAATAGACTTACTAACGAGCAACGCTTGCAAATCATTGAATTTTATTATCAAAATGCGTGCTCTGTTAAGAAAGTTCAGAAAGAAAGAAATTGTGTTCAGCGACGAAGCTCATTTTTGGCTCAATGGGTACGTAAATAGGCAGAATTGTCGATTTTGGAGTGAATATCAGCCAGAAGCATTGCAAGAGCTACCAATGCATCCAGAAAAAGTCACAGTTTGGTGCGGTTTATGGGCTGGTGGCATCATTGGACCGTACTTCTTCAAAGATGATGCGAATCGTAACGTAACTGTGAATGGTGAGCGCTACCGTGAGATGATATCCAACTTTTTTTGCCCAAAATGGAAGAACTGAACTTGGTTGACATGTGGTTTCAACAAGATGGCGCTACATGCCACACAGCTCCCGATTCTATGGCCATTTTGAGGGAAAACTTCGGAGAACAATTCATCTCAAGAAATGGACCGGTAAGTTGGCCACCAAGATCATGCGATTTGACGCCTTTAGACTATTTTTTGTGGGGCTACGTCAAGTCTAAAGTCTACAGAAATAAGCCAGCAACTATTCCAGCTTTGGAAGACAACATTTCCGAAGAAATTCGGGCTATTCCGGCCGAAATGCTCGAAAAAGTTGCCCAAAATTGGACTTTCCGAATGGACCACCTAAGACGCAGCCGCGGTCAACATTTAAATGAAATTATCTTCAAAAAGTAAATGTCATGGACCAATCTAACGTTTCAAATAAAGAACCGATGAGATTTCGCAAATTTTATGCGTTTTTTTAAAAAAAAAAGTTATCAAGCTCTTAAAAAATCACCCTTTAGTTAATTAGGCTTAGACTCGTCGTGTTTTGTTACACAAGTGATTTTTTCGATTTTAATTAAATTGAAAATATTGATTTAAATTGAAAGGTATCACATGCCAACGCCGTGACGTGGCTCTAATTTCAATGGATGGAAATTCTCTGCAAAAAAATAATTCGTTAATCATTTTTTTATGAAATAAAGGGTCACAACTACTGCTGTATTATGACTGGCCCCATTAATTTTTCTCCAACATACCTACCCTCCATTTCTACTGCTAATTTTTATAAAATTTTGTCCCACCGCTTAATTTCCCCCAGAAGGCATATTAATTTAACTCCTCTCTCGGCAGCGTCTTTTTTGAGGAAGACAAATTAATAGACGTAAAAAATAGTACAACGTAAAGAGTTTATTTTTCGGCGATATGAAAAATCGCTCAAAAAATAAATGAACAATTTCCCAAAAAAAATGGACCAAAAAAATAAAAAATGATCTGAAGTGGAAAATGGCATTACGCCCAAAAATAAATGAAAAATCGATCGAAAAATCGCCCAAAAATGGGTAATTTTTCATACGAAAAATCGCCAAAAAAAGGTAATTTTTCATATGAAAAATCGCCAAAAAGGGTAATTTTTCATAAGAAAAATCGCCCAAAAATTGGGTTATTTTTCATATGAAAAATTGGGTCATTTTCATATGAAAAATCGACCAAAGAAATGGGTCATTTTTCATACGAAAAATCGCCAAAAAATTGGGCCATTTTCATATGAAAAATCGACCAAAGAAATGGGTCGTATTTCATATGAAAAATAGCAGAAAAAATGGGCCATTTTTAATATGAAAAATCGCAAAAAAAAATGGGTCATTTTTCATATAAAAATCGCAAAAAAAAAAATTGGGTCATTTTTCATATGAAAAATCGCCCAAAATGGGTCATTTTTCATATGAAAAAGCGCCAAAAAAGGGTAATTTTTTCATAAGAAAAATCGCCCAAAAATTTCATATGAAAAATCGACCAAAGAAATGGATCATTTTCATATGAAAAATGGCCCAATTTTTTGGCGACCAATGAAAGGGTCGTATTTCATATGAAAAATCGCAAAAAAATGGTAATTTTTTCATATGAAAAATCGCAAAAAAAAGGTAATTTTTCATATAAAAAATCGCCAAAAAAATTCATATGAAAAATCGCCAAAAAAAGTAATTTTTCATATGAAAAATTGCCCAAAAAATTGGGTTATTTTTCAAATGAAAGCGGTATGAGCAAATTTTAAAAAAATGTAGTTTTGTTGTAGGGATGGGTATAGGGGGTAGTTGTGTTCGGAAAAAATGCTGGGGAGGAAAAATTAATGAGGGTCGGTCTTACATTTAACCCCTCTGGGGGCGACTCCATGCAGTTTTGAAACTATTGAGTATTTTGCCCTTTCCCCATCTGATGAATCACCCCAAGACGCGATGATAGAAATCCAATATTTTGCTAACGATCTTGTATAGGGTCCGCCATCTAACGTTTTTTTTCAACCGTTGGACTATTATTTGTGGGGTGCCCTCAGCAGCCATTTGAATGAAATTATTTTCCATTATTAACCGGAAGGATTGTACTTTCAAATAAAAAAAGAAATGTGAGAAAATAGTCAGTAGTTTTTTTATAGCACTTTCAAAAAAAAGTTATTTTGCGGACCCTATATAATGTCAGGTCAACTTTTTCTGGATATGTCATTTCCAAATTAAAAAAAATGTTGTTTTCACTCCACCCTATCCCCCATGTTTCATTTTCTTTATTTGTTTAATATTCCTTTATACGACTCTAACGAAAAAGAATCCCCCACAAGACCAGAGTGTCATTTCCGTTATTGTCATCCCGGGGATTATCGTACTTAGGGCGCCTAGTTTATTATAAACCGGAAAACGATTATGAAGATGTCAATTGATCAGTATATAAAATATTAATACCAATAATGCTGCATTATTTATTAAAAAGCCTCGTTTTTCGATTTATGGCAGCCGAGGTAAAGTCTGTCTTTTGGAAACATGTTTCTATTGGCTGTAGATCGCAAAATCGGACCAATTATCCCTGACAAGGACAATTATCAATATGCGACAACAATTTTTCCGATGGATCATGTATAACATTCTCTGATGTAATTGGTTGTACATTGTCGCCAACTAAAGGGTGATTTTTTAAGAGCTTGATAACTTTTTTTTTAAAAAAGACGCATAAAATTTGCAAATTCTCATCGGTTCTTTATTTGAAACGTTAGATTGGTCCATGACATTTACTTTTTGAAGATAATTTCATTTAAATGTTGACCGCGGCTGCGTCTTAGGTGGTCCATTCGGAAAGTCCAATTTTGGGCAACTTTTTCGAGCATTTCGGCCGGAATAGCCCGAATTTCTTCGGAAATGTTGTCTTCCAAAGCTGGAATAGTTGCTGGCTTATTTCTGTAGACTTTAGACTTGACGTAGCCCCACAAAAAATAGTCTAAAGGCGTCAAATCGCATGATCTTGGTGGCCAACTTACCGGTCCATTTCTTGAGATGAATTGTTCTCCGAAGTTTTCCCTCAAAATGGCCATAGAATCGCGAGCTGTGTGGCATGTAGCGCCATCTTGTTGAAACCACATGTCAACCAAGTTCAGTTCTTCCATTTTTGGCAACAAAAAGTTTGTTAGCATCGAACGATAGCGTAACGTTGCGTCCAACAGCATCTTTGAAAAAATACGGTCCAATGATTCCACCAGCGTACAAACCACACCAAACAGTGCATTTTTCGGGATGCATGGGCAGTTCTTGAACGGCTTCTGGTTGCTCTTCACTCCAAATGCGGCAATTTTGTTTATTTACGTAGCCATTCAACCAGAAATGAGCCTCATCGCTGAACAAAATTTGTCGATAAAAAATTTCGAACCGAACACTGATTTTGGTAATAAAATTCAATGATTTGCAAGCGTTGCTCGTTAGTAAGTCTATTCATGATGAAATGTCAAAGCATACTGAGCATCTTTCTCTTTGACACCATGTCTGAAATCCCACGTGATCTGTCAAATACTATTGCATGAAAATCCTAACCTCAAAAAAATCACTCTTTACAATAGAAATAAAGGGTGATTTTTTTAGCTATATTCGTGTTTTGTTTCACTGTCAAACATCTTCAGTTTGGTCTCTAATTTAACCATGAAGTCTTACAAACGAACATCGCTTGCAAATTATTGAATTTTATTATCAAAATGCGAGCTCTGTTAAGAAAGTTCATCGCGCGCTTCCATTTTATGGCCAGTTTAATCGACCCACTGAAGCGGCTATTCGGGCTATTGTGACTAAATTTCGCACCAAATTTACATTGTTGGACATTAAACCACCACGTAGAGTGCGAACTGATCGGCCAGTGTTAATGATGACCATCAATTATCGATTCGTCGCCGTTCGCAGCAATTGGGCCTCTGTTACTCAAAAACGTGGAAATGCCAAAATTGGACTAAGCGGATGGACCATTTGAGGCGCAGTCAAGGTCAACATTTGCATGAAATAATCTTCAAACATTAAATTATATGGACCGTACTATCGATTCAAATAAAGATTTCATGAATTTTTCTGCATTTTATGTGTTTCTTTTTTAAAAACTTTCCTATAGCTTTTTAAAAATCACCCTTTAGCTTGTTTAAGAAATCGATGTTCTTTTTTTAAAACTTTGACAATGTGTTTCCACATTATTTTGTTTGGTAACCATACCACTTGTGAATTGATTTAAATAACCTATTTAGTAAGGAGTAAATGGTCATTTTGTTTTTAAAAATCCGTTAATAATTGACTGCGTTATTGAAGTTTTTGTTATATTTTGATCATTACAGTTCACATCTCTCATCATTTTACGAATTGATGTCCAATAAAAATACCCTAAATTTTATCAAAAAGTTGAAAACGTTAAAAAGATTATTAGATCTTCCATTTTTTCTTATTTTCAAAAAAATACCCGGTTTTCCAAAGTAGGAAATATATGTTCCAAAAAAGGAATTTTTTTATTAAAATTGTCGCCAAGCTTTTTGACCATTTTCATCTGATGACCAATAAAAATACCTAAAAAATACCCTAAAATGTATCAATAAGTTTAAAACGTTAAAAAGATTATTAGATTTTCCATTTTTTCTTATTTTCAAAAAATACCCAGTTTTCCAAAGTGGGAAAAATATGTTCCAAAAAAAGGAATTTTTTTATTAAAATTATCGCCAAGCTTTTTGACCATTTTCGTCTGTGTTAATGATTTTTAGGTATTTATACCCTCACTCTACACAGTAGGATGGTATATATCATTTGGGACAGACAAAAAGTATAACGCATTGAAGCAGTGACTTAAGACCCTAAGTATGTTTGGACCAATTATCCCTGACAAGGACCATTTTGAATATCAATATGCAACAACAATTTTTCCGAAGTACCATGTATAACATTCTCTGATGTAGTTTGTAGTACATTGTCGCCAACTACAATATAAATATTTGTATCAAAACAATTTTTCAAAAAAAAAAACATATTTTATGTTGACTTTTGTGGAGTTATCGAGGCTAAGATAACTATAAATTTGACTTACACTGGATAATTATCCAGGATAAGTCCAACCAATATTTTCAACATTAAATTATTTTTTCAAAATTTGTATGTATGTTTGGACCAAATCCGTTTCACGACTTTTTAAGATGTGTGTCAGATATCAGTCTGCCTGTCTGTCCGGCTGGTGTACACGATAATTCTCGAAAGGAGTTAAGGAATCAATTCAAATATCGGTCTGCCTGGCTGGTGTACACGATAACTCTCGACAGGAGTTAAGGAATCAATTCAAACTTTACACATGGTAATATTTTCCCAAGTTTAGCTTATGTTCGAAGATGGGCGAAATTTCCACGTCTCTTTGACAATTCGATTTTATACGAACATAGCTTTATAAATCTCTTTCAATGTGGATACTGTCGACTTTAAAACTGGTGCTGAATATTGTTTTAATATTTAAAGTGAGTCCTGTTTTTTCGCCTAGATTGATGTGCCCCAACAGAGTTATTGTAATTCAGTTTAGTGGGATTTCGATAACAATTTCAATGTCCATACATTTTTGTACAATTTTAATTTTAAATGATTTTCATTCACTTTGTGTACATTTTAATGCGATTTTCAGCCTTTTCAATTGTATCCTTACGCTTTCGATTTAAAAATTTATTTGAACTGTTCACAGCCATAAAAATTGAAAAATATTCACTCTTGAATTCACTTTTCACTCATTTACATTTTATTTCTATTTTGTTCTTAACTTGACCATGTCACTTATTCCTTTGCATATTTTTCAATTAAATATAAATTAATTAATGCACCAAAAATTCGGTTGTTTTTTCTAATATTTTCTCCATTCACTTTATTACTTTGTTTATTGTTTGCCATGTGTTGGGTTAATTAATTCCATTTTAAAATTCATTCGGCATTTCTTTGACTAAGGGCACTTCTTTTAAATCAACTAATTTTTGATATGAACAAAATGGTTTTTTAATTATTCTTATTGCGTTTGAATATTTTTCATTTATTTTCTTGTTCTATATCGAAGTCGTATTGAATCGTATGAATGAATGAACAGACAAGTAGTACCGACCACGTCCGTTGTCTGACTGTGCCAAAGTGTCTGTGAATGATTCGAATAAAGAGACTGCGTACATCGAACGAAATAAACAAATTCTGCCTGCCGGTCATTCATATGGTACACTTGGCTGCAGAGTATAGCCAATACAATTGTTGTACGAATGTGCAGACACCGACACAGATACAAATACAAATACTATAACAAGTTTTTCCCCATTCGGCGGCCATTCGGGAACTGGAAGCCAACTCACACATCCGAATTCACGAATTCACATGTTCATATCAATGCAGGCACAACCGACACAGATACATTTCCAATTGCATCTAAAAGGTGTACAAAGAAAAACGAAAAGCTAACTCACATAACATGCCAGTGAAAAATGATAAAAATGAAAATTCACAAATTAATCGATCATATGAAGAAGAATCAATGAATGATGCGATGCTATCATAAATGGAATGGATGGCATGAATGAACCGATGATATCTTACAAAATCACAGGTTATTAATGGAATTGGCGGAAATATTACATTCTACAACCATTTAACGCTGTTTAATTGACGTCCTATGTCATAGTCCAGGAAACACTAGAGGTGCCAAACTCACATTCACCTTCGCTTAAACTCAAAGTTCTTATTTAAGGCCGTTTCAGACAATTGTACTGACTAGAATGATTTTAGGATGAATGTATGAATAAACAACTACAAGAAGGCAGTATGATCCGCCTGATTAATGTAAAGATGTTGTCATTGAAAGTCAATATACGAAACCAATCCACCCAGAACTTATTACAACTTTTGAGTTACAAACAACGGCTCTTAAAAGTTGAAGATAATAATATGCAACAAAAATTTTGTCGTAGGATCATATATAAAATTATTTGTTGCTCGTTAACAGTATTTTTTTCGAGTTTTTTCGTAGTGACAACTACAAAATAATATAAAAAATAAATAACTTCAGTCAATACCTTTCGAATGATACCCAAATGACGAATATCGCAATGAAATTGACGCCGCAGCGCTCAATGAAATTGACGCCGCAGCGCTCATTTATGTAAAAAGAGTTGAAAATTTTGGCCCTGAAAAACCATCACCTGTATTAAATTATTTTACAAACACGGAGTCTGTGACGTCATTTTTCGTCCGATATTCATCATTTAGGAATCATTCGAAATGTATTGATTCCTTCTATTTATTTTTCATAACACCTCTTACAAAATGTTTCCAAGAAATATTAGTTTTTAGGTGTCACCTTGAAAAACCACAAAAAATCAATAATAATATTCTAAGACAGAATAAAATTTTTTATTTAAAGTGCTATCAAGGGTATATTAATTCAGAAAAAAAATTTGAACGAAAGCGCAACATAAAAAAATTACACGTGAAAAACATGATTTTTAGAGGTGTTTTCAGGAGCGTTTAGCTCACAGATGGCTTGACCCAGTAACGAAATATTTTGCAGATCATCATTAAATATTCCAATCTCTGGATATCTGGGGGAGACCGCTGCAATTTATTTTCGTGAACCATCCTAAGGTACAGTCTTCAAAAAGTTGGGAATAAATTAATTTGATTTATTTATTTCAACTTGTAATTCAAAGCCATCGGGCCAATTTAAAACAAATTACAAAATGCATATATAATACTTTTTTAACATGGCTAAAAAAACTACTCAACAGATTTGTTTCCGAAAAAATCATAGAAATAAAACAAGTAAGGAAAGGCTAAAGTCGGGCGGGGCCGACTATATAATACCCTACACCACTCCCTGCGTATGTACCTCGCGTTGATTGCTAAACCCATTTATTTCATGGGAGCAATTTTATGTAGTATGAATGTATGAATGTATGTATAAATTATACTATAAATTAATCATTAGTCATATTTAACGAATATGGTCAATAATATGGTAATTGATCCAATTATCCGACAGACAAATACAAATTATACAGTAGTAATAGGATGAATCGGACCGACATTTCAAAAGGGGGCCTATAACTACATTTTGGGCCTGGTCCAAAACATGGGCCTATATATTTCTCATTCACGGTAGGTATTCCTGGTTGAAAAATACCATGATCTGCAAAGTTTGATGAAGATCCGATGTAAGATGTAGTTTCTAGAGCTGTAATAGTTCAGAATGGGACCCCATTTGTGTTATACCAAAGTATGGACATATGGGCATCTCCCAAACAAGTAAGGAAATGCTAAAGACGGACGGACTTTCTATCTCATTACAATTCAATTTGGCAAAAAAGTGAAATCGGGAAGGATTTTTGCATCCTGTAAATGTATGTGTTTGACAAAAAATGTTAAATCGGAAAGGACATTTGTATAGGGGTATATTGAAACCTGGAACGATGTGACCCGCTTTCACCATGTATGCTTATTGGTGAAATATATGTAAAGTTTGGCCAAACTCGGTTAAACATTCGGGAGCAACATTTGTATGAGGGCAATATCTAAATCTGAACCGATCTTACCCACTTTCACCATAGGTTGGATTATAAGATGTTGTGCCAATTTTAAAGAAAAACGGGTACAATATGTGGATTTTAGAGCGGAAAACGTCAAATCGGGAGCGACACTTGTATGTGGGCTATATCTAAATCTGTGCCGATCATACCCACTTTCAGCATAGGTGTTTCAAGTTAGATTATAAGATGTTGTGCCAAATTTAAAGAAAATCGGGTGCAAGATGTGGTTTCTAGAGCGGAGGGAGTGACATTTGTTTGGGTCTATATCTAAATCTGAACCGATCTTACCCAGTTTCAGCATAGGTGTTTCTAGTTCGATTATAAAATGTTGTGCCAAATTTAAAGAAAATCGGGACAATATGTGGTTTCTAAAGCGGAAAAAGTGAAATCGGGAGCGACATTTGTATTGGGGCTATATCTAAATCTGAACCGATCTTACCCAATTTCAGCATAGGTGTTTCTAGTTGGATTATAAGATGTTGTACCAAATGTAAAGAAACTCGGGTACAATATGTGGTTTCTAAAGTGGAAAATGTCAAATCCGGAGCGACATTTATATGGGAGCTATATCTAAATCTGAACCGAATTCCTCCAAATTCAATGCCGATGGTCCTTGGCCAGAAAAAATAACTTCTGGCAAGTTTCATGACAATCGGACAACAATTGCGACCTGTAGAGTGCGAACAAGCTTAGATGGACAGCAGACGGACAGACATCGTTAAATCGACTCAGCTGGTGATTCTAAGCCGATCGGTATACTTAAAGGTGGGTCTAGCTCGATTATTTCTTGGTGTTACAAACATTTGTCGCGAAACTAACTTATAATACCCTAGACCACGAAGTGGTGTAGGGTATAAAAACAATTGGAAAATGAAATTAAAAATATTTAATACTTATCTTTAAATATATTTTATATTTAACGGGGATTTAACAAAGAAAATAAGGCATATCAAAGTCTATGAAAAATATAGAAGTTATTCCTTAGTCCTTATTTGCAAAATCAACCAGAATTTCAGTAAACAATCTTCAGAAAGATATTTTTTCCGTATTTTATAAACACAAGGTGTAAAAGCAATGACAAAATCCAAAAAGTAGGTAATGGAAAAAAATATATTTTTTTATTTTTCTGATGGTGCAAGTGAGTTGTGCTGAGTGAGTTGAAAAGTCGCTGCGAAGCCACCTGACGAAACCTCTCAGATGGCGGTGGGAATCATGATAGTGATAGTCTGCAGCCAAGCAAAAAACATAAAATAAATTAATTTACATTCTATTAAATATAGATGTAAAATGGTCTTGAGACAGGACAATATCCCAGTTAAAATCAACTTTTTTAATTGAAAACATTGCATTTTTTACATATTTTTTACAAGAGGGGTCAATCAGTTACATCTTTTGATGTGTGAAAGATATTGCAAGCAAGTGAATTGTTTCACCTAATAGTAATTATATACAAATTAAAAAAATAATACTTCTCTCAAAAATTAAAAAATATATATTCACATTTATTTAAAGAAATCTTCGTAAATTTTTTTAATTTCTAAAGTCTACAGTTTTATTGTACATACTAACAATATGACTAACAGCAGTTTCTGAGATATCAGAAAAAAAATAGAAATACGCAAGAGTATTTACTTCTTTGAAATATTTTCTTTTCAAGCCAATTATATTGAAATTTATTTAAAAAAGTATTTGAAAATTTTAAATTAATGTATATTTTCCGGTATAAATAGCAACATTTATGATAATAAAGCTGCCTCATTCAGACTGCATGCGAAAACAATCGATTTCAGCTTGAAATGGCATAAGGATTTTCAAATGTCAAATTTTTATGGAATCTGACATTTGTAAATCGATCTTATGTCATTTCAGCCAGATTTCGCATGCAATCGATTCAAAGACTTCCATTTGCTTTTAGCCGCCTTGCTCTACTTTTCAACAAGATTACTACTTACGAAACTGTTAATTTTCGGAATTTCAACCCTGTAATCATCATTTCTTATTATTGTTTATTGCTGTTCATTTTAAACCAATATTTGAGGTATATCTGTAGATCCTTATGATTATGATTTAAATACCTTGTCCCGATTGGCATCACAAGTATGCAAAAGTACCAAAAGGGTTAAGCTATAGTGAAATTGGCAAAACGTAATATTTTCGTTTAGTTTTTTCTTCTTTTTTAATTAGAATTCAACTCACAACACAATAAAAAATATGACACATATCTATGCTACAGTCAAGGGCATCCACAGCATAACTATGTGGAAAGCATCGATATGTAGAAGAGCAATGACAAACATAAATTAATGGATGTCTTACTTGACAAAACGATTAACTCCCTTTGAAAAAAAAAAAACAATTTGTAGAGAAGAAAAACAATTTCATTAAAGAATAAAAAACAATTTAATTAAAGAAATCCATATACAAGGTCACTTTAATTTCCGAAATATTTAGTGGTCGAAATTAAAACCTTATGAGTTCCCGAGGCGGACAGAGTAAATTGATTTATTATCGCATAAGCATAGACCTAATGGGAGACGCAACACAATTCTTCTCCAGCACATCCCAACATTATCTGGATTTTGGAAGCAGAGCACCCGTTGTAGAGAGCCACTGAGGGTGCACCCAACATTATCTGGATTTTGGAAGCAGAGCACCCGTTGTAGAGAGCCACTGAGGGTGCAATAAAGTAAACATTGCTGAAACTCTTCATGACTCGGGTGCAATAGAATCTTCCAGATACCAAAAATTCGGATAGAGCTGAATCTCTGCATGCTTCGGTTTCAATTAAAGAAGCAAAATGAAAAATCAAACATACACCCTCGTCGTGCTTTTACCAAGCAAATGACGAACATATCGCATCACTTGCTGTGGCGCATTGAGTAGAGCACGCGACTAACTTGAAAAGATTCTCATATTCAAATCCCGATATATCAGATATCATTTTTAAACTAGACGTGCCATTATTGCACCCCTATAATTGCTCCAATTTGAGACATCCCCCACAAAAATCAGCGCTTAAACTGCATGTAAGTAAGCGATAGATACTGCACCTCTCTTTCAGAAAATGTTGAACTCTTTCCAAAACCGGATCTATTAGATAATGTATCATCCGTTCTTTCTATTATTTTTACTGAAATCAGATTGAGCGATATTTGATATTTCATTTGTCCCTCCTTCTTCTGGCGAAATCCAAAATACCCGTCTCATTTTCATCTTATTCTTCTCCATCTGTTAAACCTTTAATGTGATTTGTTGCATTTCCTTATCGTTCAATCACAGATTGATTAACTTTCAATTGTCTCGTGAAAAAAATTGGCTGCATTTTTTTCTTCCGCTGGTATTCAATTATAGCATTCTGTGATATGTTGCCTGTTCATATGAATGTGGGCCTGCGGCATCTTGTCGAGAGTATTTCATCAACTTTGGTGAGTACTCGTATCTTTTTTTTTCTTTTTAATTCGTTTTTTTTTGTCAACCAGATATACTCGTAATTTAATTGTGTTAATTGATCTTTATAACCTTTTTTTGTTCCATCATAAGACGTACATACATACAAAGATTCCTACACACACGTATTCGTACGTAATTGCTGAAATGAATAAAAACAAAATATTTAGTTATTGAATGTGTGATCGAGATTAACCCATTATGGGAAGGGGTGCTCGATAGGCAGATGCAGAACAATTCGGACAGACTTAATTACATTAGGGTTGAGCATGTGTACTAAATGTAGTTGAGACGGGATGTTTGATTAATTATATGGTATTAGTATTAGTATTAGTATTAGTATTAGTATTAGTATTAGTATTAGTATTAGTATTAGTATTAGTATTAGTATTAGTATTAGTATTAGTATTAGTATTAGTATTAGTATTAGTATTAGTATTAGTATTAGTATTAGTATTAGTATTAGTATTAGTATTAGTATTAGTATTAGTATTAGTATTAGTATTAGTATTAGTATTAGTATTAGTATTAGTATTAGTATTAGTATTAGTATTAGTATTAGTATTAGTATTAGTATTAGTATTAGTATTAGTATTAGTATTAGTATTAGTATTAGTATTAGTATTAGTATTAGTATTAGTATTAGTATTAGTATTAGTATTAGTATTAGTATTAGTATTAGTATTAGTATTAGTATTAGTATTAGTATTAGTATTAGTATTAGTATTAGTATTAGTATTAGTATTAGTATTAGTATTAGTATTAGTATTAGTATTAGTATTAGTATTAGTATTAGTATTAGTATTAGTATTAGTATTAGTATTAGTATTAGTATTAGTATTAGTATTAGTATTAGTATTAGTATTAGTATTAGTATTAGTATTAGTATTAGTATTAGTATTAGTATTAGTATTAGTATTAGTATTAGTATTAGTATTAGTATTAGTATTAGTATTAGTATTAGTATTAGTATTAGTATTAGTATTAGTATTAGTATTAGTATTAGTATTAGTATTAGTATTAGTATTAGTATTAGTATTAGTATTAGTATTAGTATTAGTATTAGTATTAGTATTAGTATTAGTATTAGTATTAGTATTAGTATTAGTATTAGTATTAGTATTAGTATTAGTATTAGTATTAGTATTAGTATTAGTATTAGTATTAGTATTAGTATTAGTATTAGTATTAGTATTAGTATTAGTATTAGTATTAGTATTAGTATTAGTATTAGTATTAGTATTAGTATTAGTATTAGTATTAGTATTAGTATTAGTATTAGTATTAGTATTAGTATTAGTATTAGTATTAGTATTAGTATTAGTATTAGTATTAGTATTAGTATTAGTATTAGTATTAGTATTAGTATTAGTATTAGTATTAGTATTAGTATTAGTATTAGTATTAGTATTAGTATTAGTATTAGTATTAGTATTAGTATTAGTATTAGTATTAGTATTAGTATTAGTATTAGTATTAGTATTAGTATTAGTATTAGTATTAGTATTAGTATTAGTATTAGTATTAGTATTAGTATTAGTATTAGTATTAGTATTAGTATTAGTATTAGTATTAGTATTAGTATTAGTATTAGTATTAGTATTAGTATTAGTATTAGTATTAGTATTAGTATTAGTATTAGTATTAGTATTAGTATTAGTATTAGTATTAGTATTAGTATTAGTATTAGTATTAGTATTAGTATTAGTATTAGTATTAGTATTAGTATTAGTATTAGTATTAGTATTAGTATTAGTATTAGTATTAGTATTAGTATTAGTATTAGTATTAGTATTAGTATTAGTATTAGTATTAGTATTAGTATTAGTATTAGTATTAGTATTAGTATTAGTATTAGTATTAGTATTAGTATTAGTATTAGTATTAGTATTAGTATTAGTATTAGTATTAGTATTAGTATTAGTATTAGTATTAGTATTAGTATTAGTATTAGTATTAGTATTAGTATTAGTATTAGTATTAGTATTAGTATTAGTATTAGTATTAGTATTAGTATTAGTATTAGTATTAGTATTAGTATTAGTATTAGTATTAGTATTAGTATTAGTATTAGTATTAGTATTAGTATTAGTATTAGTATTAGTATTAGTATTAGTATTAGTATTAGTATTAGTATTAGTATTAGTATTAGTATTAGTATTAGTATTAGTATTAGTATTAGTATTAGTATTAGTATTAGTATTAGTATTAGTATTAGTATTAGTATTAGTATTAGTATTAGTATTAGTATTAGTATTAGTATTAGTATTAGTATTAGTATTAGTATTAGTATTAGTATTAGTATTAGTATTAGTATTAGTATTAGTATTAGTATTAGTATTAGTATTAGTATTAGTATTAGTATTAGTATTAGTATTAGTATTAGTATTAGTATTAGTATTAGTATTAGTATTAGTATTAGTATTAGTATTAGTATTAGTATTAGTATTAGTATTAGTATTAGTATTAGTATTAGTATTAGTATTAGTATTAGTATTAGTATTAGTATTAGTATTAGTATTAGTATTAGTATTAGTATTAGTATTAGTATTAGTATTAGTATTAGTATTAGTATTAGTATTAGTATTAGTATTAGTATTAGTATTAGTATTAGTATTAGTATTAGTATTAGTATTAGTATTAGTATTAGTATTAGTATTAGTATTAGTATTAGTATTAGTATTAGTATTAGTATTAGTATTAGTATTAGTATTAGTATTAGTATCGGTAAAAAACTGAAAACGGGAAGAATTTTTGTATGTTTCCTAATCATAGGCTAATATTACCTGGTCCAATCTGTCAAATCGGAAATATTTATATCGGTGCTATATCCAAACATGGAATATAGTGACTAACTTTCACAATAAGTTCATCCAGAAAAGTCTATCCGAAATATAAGATTTTTCGCCTAATTTGATGAAGATCTGTTAAAATATGTGGCTTCTAGAGCAGAAAAAGTCAAATCGGGAGCGAAATTTTAATGGAAGCTATATATAAATCTGAACCGATCCGACCTATTTTCACCATAGGTGTTCCTAGTTTAAATATAAGATGTTTTGCCAAATCTGAAGACAATCTGATACAATATGTGGTTACTAGAGAGGAGAAAGACAAATCGGGAGCGAAATTTGTATGGGAGCCATATATAAATCTGAACCGATCTGACCTATATTCACCATGGTTGTTTCTAGTGGAAATATAAGATGTTTTGCCAAATCTGAAGACAATCTGATACAATAAGTCGGGAGCGAAATTTGTATGGGGGCTATATCTAAATCTGAACCGATTTTCTTCAAATTAAATAGCGTTCGTTGTTGTACTGAAAAACTTCGTTGTGCAAAGTTTCATTTGGTTCTGTGTACAATTGAGACCTGTATCGTGATTACAAGAATAGACGGACAGACGGACGGACGGACATTGTTAAATCGACTCAAAAAGTGATTCTAAGTCGATCGGTATAATTAACAATGGATCTATCTCGTTTCCTTTTGGGTGTTACAAACAAATGCACAAAGACATAATACTCTCGTGGAGTGTATAAATATATCTGAGAAAGGCAAAGCATTCCACCACTTTTTTTAACTACACGTTTTTGAAAATCAAAAATTGTCTAAAATCAACACACCCTATTACATCATTAACGAAGCTACCTTTTGATAAAACGCCCAAGAATATCACTGTAAAGAACAGGAACGAGTAGAATGTAATTGCTAAGTTTCATCGATATCAAAGAAGGTCAAATCCGTAATGGGTCGAAATCTTGTGGAATTACCTACCACCTTTACTGAATTTGCGAAAAAAATAAAAAATATAGTTTTCATAGCAACCTCGAAATTAAATGTTAATTTTCCAGTTTAAAATAATAAATAATTACCAAGAATAACGAGCAGACATGTTTGAAGGATACACATTCAAAAGTAGTTTATGTCCCGAGGAGAAATGAGCATGAGCTAATCATTTTCGGCACCCTTTGGAACAGTGGTTTGGTTATATACATTAGGGTGAACTTTTTAGAACATTTAAAATTTGCTATCGGCTCTAGCAAAATCTAATAGGCAATGAAAATCTGTTAAAAAAGTTCCGTCGGAAATTGGTGAGTAGTTTTGAAAAATTTCGTAATTTCGTCAAAAGATCGACCCAAAAACTATGGTCTTGGAAATTCATCATCTTTGGGTTATTTGACGTTTACCTTGAAACTAGAACGTGGTTCAAGTTCTACAGTGGTCCAAAATTGATACTCTTGGACGTTTTATGAAGAGGAAACTTTGTTAATGAGTAAAAACTTATGAACGAGTTTTCAGATTTTAACGATATTGGTATCATCTCCTCTTTACGATTATATAAATAAACTCAAAAATTAAAAATATCCTTAATCCTTGAATATATGGAAAACCATATTTTTAATTTTCTTAATTTTTAATGTATCATATCTTCTTCTTCATGTCATATCTTGAAATTACTTATATTTGAAACCTACTAATATTTGGTTTGCTTTTTTATGAAGGTAATCCAAAAAACTCACCCTAATGTACATATTTATTCGTCCACTCGAGTATAGCTGCCCCCCCCCGTATTTAATACTTAAATAAAACGTTTCATAAGATTGAAAATCCATTTCCAGTCATCCATGTACTACTGTTGCTAAGTCATTTCGTAACTTTATGACCGTCTGTCCCTTTGGTCATCATTATCCCGGTAACATGTGGTGGTCATAAAATAAAGCTTCAAAAGCAAAAGAAAAGGAAGTGAAGAAGAAAACGAGAATAAACCAATTTCACTTCTTCCTGGCCTGTCCCCATGGCACGGCATTAAAACAGCTGTTTGCCTGGTTTGGTTTCCTTGAACTTGAACAGTCGTCATACAACGTATGAAGATCGTCATGATGCCGGGTTGGAGGCATGCAATGCTGGACTGCAGACATATGACCGAATATCAGCTGGTTGGTTGTTGATTTGCCAGTTTCTGGCGCTCCCCATGACGTTATTTCCACAGATAATAGGCTCTGACTTAAAGTCGAACTGAATCGGATGGATTTTGTATTTTCTTTTATTTCATTTGCTTAATGACCAATGCTGCTCATTGGTCACAGTGTCCCGAAACCGTAGCAACGATAAATATGTCTCATATTTCAAGCAAGAAATAAGATAAATAATTTTAAAGTAAGCGAATAATTAGGCTTTTGAGGTAGTTCATTTAGACAGCATTCAGAAAAAATGTGTAAATTTTACCAAATTTTTACTAATTTCCTTTTGTTATCAATTCTAATGAATTTATTTTGTAATTATTATTTACGTTAGTAGAATGTATTTACATTATATAAGATGAATGTCAATTTAATAATATATAATATATATATTTAATAATATATATATATATATATGTTCTTCATGACAAGGGTGTTTGTCCCTCATAGCACAACAGCGAAAAGTATTTTTATTAATTCAAAAAACGCGGTAAAACAATAACAAGTTCAGTGAAACTCACCAAGACAATCAATTGCGGAATATATGTCCTTTATTTGTCACATAAATATAAGTACTTGGCTTGTTTTGCAATTATTTACAGAAGTTTTGCTTTTGAAAAAAATATACTCTTCAAGAGATTTTATTGTTTTGGACAACAGAGCGTATGATTGATATTCATTGTTAGATAATGGTAATTGTGGTCCATTTACAATTTATATTCGAGTTGTATTTTTTTATTAATATGACTCCAAAGAAAGGCCTTAAATCTGCTCTAATTTAAACTATATCGTTTACAAAAATCTACGATCCCTAACAATAGTTATTAACGGAAAATAGAAATTATATGATAATTAATATTAATTATACGCACCAGTGCCCATATTACAGAAATCCCCACTTAATTTGCATTTAAATGAATGAAGTGAAAAGATTAAGGGATATTTGAAATGTATGTAAGATTCAGAACATTCTACAGTCCTGAGTCCAAAATTACCCATGAATACAGAACATTTAATATATTTACGCAAAACTCTGTAATGAACTTGTTTCCAAGATTTTCAAATATTTTATTATGCTTGCCCAGTTAGAGCTTCATTCATTCATTCAGAATAATTTGTATGAAATCAATAAATTCCGGTTATTTCATCCAAAAATGAACAACTAATACTGCTGTTCCTGTTTTTAAATCTGGCATAAAAAATTAAGTTTTAAATTACAGACATATTTATACTTATTTATATATTTATTGCCGAATATTGATAAGTCTTTAATAAACTAATTTTTAATCTTAAATGCTATATTAGCCTTGCTTAGCATGGTTTTGTACATGGAAGATCCACTACTAGCAATTTGGCTGTGTTTACTCATTACTGTATTGATTACTTTGAAAAGTTGAAACTGTTGAAACGGCTCTTACGAGCTTAACTAGCTCTGAGAGCCGAAATTTTTTTTTTTTAATTTTCCAATTAAGTCTTGTGGAATATATAAAATATAAAGATACATATTTAGACGCAGACACTGTGACAACTCAACCCAACCAAAATTATCTAAAAGCACACTATTTTCGTGTCCTTTGGAACAATCATATTTAAATATATTTAAATGCTCATAAATATGCTCATAAGTAATGCTTAAATAAAACGTTTCATACCAGCTTATCGATGTACTGTTGCCAAGTCATTTCGTAACTTTATGGCCGTCGGCCCTTGTGCTGGTCATCATTATGCCAGTAACATGTGGTGGTCATAAAAATCTAAAGCTTCAAGTGCAAAAAAGGAAGAAGAAACGAGGACAAACCAATTTCACTTCTTCCTGGCCTCTCCCCATTGATTGCACGACATTAAAACAGCTGTTTGCCTGGTTTGCTTTCCTTGAACTTGAACATTCGAAGACGAAGATCGTCATGATGAAGGCATTGCTGGACGACAGACATGTGACCGAACATCAGCTGGTTGGTGGTTGTTTGCTGATTCGCCGGTTTCTGGTTCTCCCCATGAAGTTTTTTTTTTATTATCTTGAAAAGTTAATAGGCTCAACTGGCTAAGACGAACTGAATCGGATGAGTTTTGTATTTCCTTTTGTATATATTCTCTTTAGTGTTAAATACTTAAAAGTTTTGCTGCGGCACAGTATTTTGAAACTGAAAAAAAGTTTGTCCCAAAATGTTCTACTACTCTAAAGAGTGACTTAAGACCCTAAGTATTTTTGGACCAAATCAGTTTCACGGCAGTTTGAGTCATGTCTGTCTGTTTTAGAATTGGCAAAAATTATTTTTTATTTTAAATAAAGAGTGATTTTTTTGAGGTTAGGATTTTCATGCATTAGTATTTGACAGATCACGTGGGATTTCAGACATGGTGTCAAAGAGAAAGATGCTCAGTATGCTTTGACATTTCATCATGAATAGACTTACTAACGAGCAACGCTTGCAAATCATTGAATTTTATTATCAAAATGCGTGCTCTGTTAAGAAAGTTCATCGCACGCTTCCATTTTATGGTCAGTTTAATCGACCCACTGAAGCGGCTATTCGGGCTATTGTGACTAAATTTCGCACCAAATTTACATTGTTGGACATTAAACCACCAACGCGCTTACGTAGAGTACGAACTGAAGAAAATATCGCAGCTGTATCGGCCAATGTTAATGATGACCATCAATTATCGATTCGTCGCCGTTCGCAGCAATTGGGCCTCTGTTACTCAAAAACGTGGAAATGCCAAAATTGGACTAAGCGGATGGACCACTTGAGGCGCAGCCGCGGTCAACATTTAAATGAAATTATCTTCAAAAAGTAAATGTCATGGACCAATCTAACGTTTCAAATAAAGAACCGATGAGATTTTGCAAATTTTATGCGTTTTTTTTTTAAAAAAGTTATCAAGCTCTTAAAAAATCACCCTTTATAAATAGGGGTGTCCTCCTTTCTTCATCAAGCAAAAAGTGACACAACTTTGGGCGAAACAATATAAAATGACTTTTATTTTTATAAACCAGTAAGGAAAGGCTAAAGTCGGGCGGGGCCGACTCTATGATACACTCCACTTTCAATCCGAATACAATTCAATTCGGTGAAAAAGTGAAAACGGGAAGGTTTTTTGTATCCTGTAAATGTATGTGTTTGACAAAAAATTTTATATCTGCATAGGTGTTTCTAGTAAGATTATAAGATGTTGTGCAAAATTTAAAGAAAATCGAGTACAATATGTGGTTTCTACAGAGAAAAATGTCAAATCGGGAACGACATTTGTATAGGGGCTATATCTAAATCTGAACCGATTTGACCGATATTCACCATTGGTGTTTCTAGTGGAAATATAAGATGTTTTACCAAATCTGAAGACAATCTGATACATTATGTGGTTTCTAGAGCGGAAAAAGTCAAATCGGGAGCGACATTTATATGGGGGCTATATCTAAATCTGAACCGATCTTACCCAATTTCTGCATAGGTGTTTCTAGTAAGATTATAAGATGTTGTGCCAAATTTAAAGAAAATCGAGTACAATATGTGGTTTCTACAGAGAAAAATGTCAAATCGGGAACGACATTTGTATAGGGGCTATATCTAAATCTGAACCGATTTGACCGATATTCACCATGGGTGTTTCTAGTGGAAATATAAGATGTTTTACCAAATCTGAAGACAATCTGATACATTATGTGGTTTCTAGAGCGGAAAAAGTCAAGTCGGGAGCGAAATTTGTATGGGAGCTATATATAAATCTGAACCGATCTGACCGATATTCACCATGGGTGTTTCTAGTGCAAATATAAGATGTTTTACCAAATCTGAAGACAATCTGATACATTATGTGGTCTCTAGAGCGGAAAAAGTCAAATCGGGAGAGAAATTTGTATGGGAGCTATATATAAATCTGAACCGATATAACACATTTTTACCACACGTGTTTCTAGTTGAAATATAAGATGTTTTGCCAATTTTAAAGAAAATCTGTTGTAATATGTGGTATCTAGAGTGAAAAGAGTCAAATCGGGAGTGAAATTCGTATGGGGGCTATATCTAAATCTGAACCGATTTTCTTCAAATTAAATAGCGTTCGTCCTTATACCGAAAAACATCGTTGTGCAAAGTTTCATTTGGTTCTGTCTACAATTGCGACCTGTATCGTGATTACAAGAATAGATGGACAGACAGACAGACAGACGGACGGACATTGCTAAATCGACTCAGAAAGTGATTCTAAGACGATCGGTATAATTAACAATGGGTCTATCTCGTTTCCTTTTGGGTGTTACAAACAAATGCACAAAGACATAATACTCTCGTGGAGTGTATAAAAATAATATATGTAGTTTATTTATTTAAATCTAATTTTAATTTAGATTTTTCAGATTCATTAACTATTTCCAAAAATTTCATCGATTGAGATATATTCCGCAATCTTATACTTCAATCAATTTTGATGTTCTCAATTTCAATTTGAAATGCTGCATCTCTTCGTATTATTTAATTGCGCGACGTGTTTTCTATGGTTTTCCCTGATGCTGTAACACTGTGCTACTCTCATGCACAGATTATTTCGAATATTCTTCGCAATGCAAAATCGTTCGACCATCATTAAAATAAGAAAACTAAATTTGATGGCTTAACACGAACACAAGAACAAATAAGTCTGTACATGGCTTCTTAGCCGATTGTGAAAGGGTAACGTTGGTTAAAAATATTTTAAAGGATATAATTAAATGTTAAAATCCTGTTCAGAACGTCATGAAAACTTGAGAAATCTGTGTGCTTTTGTCCAGCAAACACATTTTAAAACATTTTAAACCATTTTTCAACTTTGACAATGTTTTTGTAAATCCCTCTTTCCCCCTTAAAAGCCAAACCAAAACAAATAAAAATATTGAAAAAATAATTTTATAAAGAAATCCCTATTAATATTAATATTAAACCTTAGTGTAAGTCGGTCTGTCTGCTTGTTTGTTCCGTGTAAATGGATGAACCGATGTTGTTGAAATTTTCAGTACAGACAGATGCAGGTCTGAAAGGATCTATAGGCAATAGAATTTTTAAAAATTTGCTCTGTGGGCGGAGGGGGCGTGGCAATTATAAGCTCATGATTTTTCCATTATTCGAACAGATATTTGAAACAAAATTATTTAATTAATCGAGTAAAAATTAATCATTTGGATTCCCTAGTTAGTTGCTAATTGTCAAATTTATATCGTGGGGACATAATTAACATCGTACAATTTTCTAATTTTACGATATCTTTTAAAATCAAATACAATTTTTACAAATTTAAAATGAAACCTTTTTAAATGAATTTATATGTAAATTAAAAATGATTTATAAATGCAAAAACAAGCGAAGATGCTGCTGCTTGCGGAATTGGTAAAACCATATCCGTCATATATGCATATAGTTGCAGAAATAATTCTGATTTAATTGCTGAATACTCCAATCTATGAGGTCTTCAATATTTTTTTTTCATTTCAGGATTCAACAGCGACCAATAAAGGGGTAAATATTTTATGGGACATCCAATATTTGAACCATATCATGAATATTCTGTCTTCTCTGTGCATCCTTGAAAAGTTTCCTTATTTTTTTTAAAATTGTTCGATCTACTGGTCATTTCATTCAAGAATCTCTGGCGTTATATTTCGACTTAGGTTATGTCAGGTTTTAGAAGTATTTTATTTAATTAAAGTATGACTTACAAATAAGTATTTCCATGGCATTTGTAATTTCTTTAGTGCGACCCAGTAATTTCTATGGGTATCAACATTTCTCATAATATATATCTTTGAAAGCAATGGAAAAATCTTGCCTGTGGCTAACCATAATAATATGTCAGAAGGAACTGCTTAAAACTAAGAAGAGGTTAAACATACCTTGTTTTTGTAGTTTTTCATATTTGTGGACTTTCTACTTTTATCCTTGCCAGATATAGACTGAACTTGGATATTTAATACTTTCTCAGGTCTTTTTGAATATATTGGACCTTATTTTATAACAATTACAAAATTATTTAATATATTCTAAAGTAGGTTACATTTAATTTGAAGAAGGTTTCATTTAATTTGGAAAATTATGCATTGTTCTTGGAAAAGGTTTAAGTTAATGTGATTAAGCAACAGATTTCACTTAAAGTTGCATGGAAGTGCTTTAAATTGTCCTATCACAATAATGTTGGCGTATGAGTTATATTTATTGCAGATTGTATCACTCATTCGCCCTGTTAATGAATTCGATTAATCGAATATAAGTATATATAAGTGATTAAACACTTGGATACTAATAGGAAATATTTGTTGGAATTTTTCATTTTCATTGGTTTTTTATTCAAATCTCATTTTCATGCAAGAGCTCGAAGGCTGAAAATGTGTACATACATACTACTGACCACGAGAATGATAAATATGATGCTGAAATTTGGATTTTCGTTTTGTGGGCGGAGTGGGCGTGGCAAACGTGTTTTTGAGAGGTAGTACGCTGAAAATTGGTACATATATATTACTGACTACTATAAGGATCAATTTGATGCCGAAATTTGGACTTTCGTTTAGTGTGCGTTGGGGCGTGGCAAAAGTGATTTTGAGAGCTAGAAGGCTGAAAATTGGTACATATATATTACTGACCACGAGAGAGATAAATATGATGCTGGATTTTGAATTTTCGTTTGGTGGGCAGTGGGGCGTGGCAATAGTGTTTTTGAGAGGTAGTAGGCTGAAAATTGGTACATATATATCGTGGTCAGAAGAAAGATCAATTTAATGCCGAAATTTGGATTTTCGTTTCGAGGGAGGAGTGTGCGTGGCAAAAGCGTTTTTGAGAGCAAGAAGACTGACAATTGGTACGTGTATATTACTGACCACGAGAATGATAAATATGATACCAAAATTTGGATTTTCGTTTAGTGGGCATGTCAATAGTGTTTTTTTAAGCTAGAAGGCTTAAAAAACCCTAAAAAAAGTTAAAATTTCACTCAAAATAAAAAATTATTTTTTAAAATTAACGCCAACAGCAATATAAATGTGTGTATGAAAACAAATTTTGAAAGAAAAATATTTGTTTTTAAAAATATTGGACTTAGCCTGGATAATTATCCAGTGTAAGTCAAATTTATGGTTATCGAGGCTAAGTCCAAAAATGTCAACACAAACTAATTTTTTTGAAAATTTGTTTTGATACAAATATTTATATTGTAGTTGGCGACAATGTGAAACAGTTTTTCTTAGATTGAGCAAAAAAATAAATTTTAATTAACGTTTTTGTCATCACAGCTTGTTATTCCGGCTTAAAGAAAAACAGCCTTATTACTGACTACGAGAAAGATAAATGTGATGCGGGATTTTGAATTTTCGATTAGTGGGCAAATGTGTTGTTTAGCTAGAAGGCTGAAAATTGGAACGTTTATTTTAGTGACCACGATAATATCAATATGATAAGATCAATATGAAACCTGATTTTAATTTTACCATTTGTTTTTTTGCCTGGCGAAGCAGACGGGGTTCAGCTAGTATATTAATAGATGGATATAACAATGTGCTGTGCCGTAACATACTCTCCTAGAGTAGTGGGAGCAAATTTTATACAAATTGCTTCTGTATCTACCATACATTAAGCATTATAGGAAGTCTATCAACATTTCACTTAAACAGTGGTAATAGGTATGTTTGGGGAAAATGTTGAGGAGGGAAAATTAATAATAATGCATTTGACTCCACTAGAGACCTCCTTGGGGTAGTTAGAGTGGTGGGAGCAAATTTTATAAAAATGTAGTTTTTGTATGTGGGCCCATTATGGAGTGGAGATAGGGGACAGGTATGTTTGGGGACAGAAATTTAAATTTTATAAAAAAAATAGCTTTTTATGGGAGCCCCAGGAGTGGGAATAGGGGGTAAGATTGTTCGGAAAAAATGTTGGGGACGGAAAATTAATGGAAGTCAGTCTTACATTTAACCCAGTTAGGGGCGACTGCAGGCAGTCTGTCATAACAAAAAATATAAAAAATCGTATGGGGACCACCTTAAGGGTTGAATATAGGAGGTAAGTATGATCAGAGAAAATGAGGGGGGTTGAAAAAATATTTGACTCCACTAGCGGCCTCCTTGGGTCAGTAAGAGCGGTGGAAACAAATTTTATAAAAAATTAACTTTTGTATGTGTGTTCGAAAAAAAATTTTGTGGAAAGAAAATTAATGGGTGCGACACGAGGCTGTTTGGGTATTTTTACCCCTTTTCCCTCATCTTTGACCCCGATGAGCGCCCACTTACACTCAACCCACTACCCCCATTTTTTGGCTCATGACTTTTTTTCTGAACCTCACAAAATAGTGGGTTCTAGCGTACCCAAATCGATCTCGAATATTTGTAAATGCCAAGTAGAAAATTACCAATACTGAATAAATACAAGCTTCAGGTAAGCCTGTGTCTGAAAAGGAAAGCAAAAACGTATTTACTCCATGTATTTAAATACAAAAGTACACGTCAGGAGCTCATATTTTCTACGAACTAAACGAAATTTTAGTACGTTGCATGGTTTCCGAGATACATACCAATAAAATAACTTCTCTTATGATGAAATTTGCAACTATTTTAGCATTTATGAACTTTAAATGTATCCACATTTAAAATTAACAGCAATATTGGCAAAATATTTTAGAATATGCTTAATAGCAATGTTCATTGCAAAATTATATCAGTAAAATTGAGACTTAGGCGCATGAAATTTGGGAGTTTTTGCCGCTGATAATACACTGTGCCACGCCTCTACATAGTGTTGGTACGTAAAATCTTAATCGAATGCGACTGCACTTTTTGTTCTTTTTCGAAATAAATACTCTTTATTTTATATATATATATATAATACTACCGAAAATTCATCACAATGAGGACAATTTGTCCGTTACAAAAAAAAAATTCTTAAAATTACATTGATTGAAGTACAACTTAAAAGCTAAATTTTTGGAATTAGTAATGCCTGCAAAACGGTCCTTTCTAAGGCCAAGTCACCACCGGGCCCCCTCTATTCGGGCGGTGTATTGTCATGAATCCATTCAGCGAAATGAGCCACTGAAGTGTAAACACTGGGAATGCGTAGGCCACCACAATTATCCGAACCAAAGGACATAATGCCAATCTATACATAAATAAATAACAAAAAAAAAACAAATAAATATTCCATTTATATTTATCGATTATCTATGCACATCTTACCTGAGAAAATATGCCATTCTCTTGTATGAACAGCGGAGCTCCGCCAAAGCCTTGGCAAACATCTTTGCCCTCTCCGCCGGCACACATCCACTGGCCCTCAATGGAATTGGGCGATTCCAGGGCACCGGTTGAACCATAGTTGCGCAAGCACAAGTCCCAACTGGTCAGGGGTACATCCAAGTAGGACATTTCTGGCTGGCGGCTGCTCGAAGTGGACATTTTTCCCCATCCCGCTATGGTGGCCCTTTTGCCCACCACCAAGTTGTTGCGAGTCTTTTGTAAACATATCGGCTGTGTAGCCACTGGAAAGAGAAATAAACGAAAGTTTATTATTTTTTATTTTAAATATTATTTTACATTATATCTTAATAAATATCAAGTAATTGAACCATTTGTGCATTTTCTTCTTCTCTTCTTAATTTTTATTTGCGCCTGTGCAACCGCATTAAGGAGAAATCTCATTGAAGAGGCTTCGAAACTCCTCCTCCCTTGGGCTGTTTGATTAATGCCTGTGATATCGCCATGCAACGGAGAATAATATTAATTGACATAATTTATTAAATGTGTGATCATTAAGGTGATGTTTGTTCCTAGCAGCCATAACAATAACAATGGACACTTTTATACAACAAAGTTGTCAGTCATTACCGAAGAGCTAAAACGTTTAGATAGCGGATCATGGCGAACTGTTTGACTTTATCGACGACAAATACACTCTTTTTTATTACACTGTGCAACAAAAAATTAAAACCTAAAAGTATATTTTTTTGAACCAGCATGCTTCCAATGCACACACAAAAAAATAATTTGTTAGGTCCGGACACAAAATTTTTAGTTTTTGTTGCGTAGTTTTATTTATCTCTTCTTGTCCCATGTGAGGGGGTTTCACAATATTTTACAGATAGTAAAGAAACTATAAAAATTGAATCATAGGACAGTTTTTCTTTAAGTCGGGGTAACAAGTTGACTTAACAAAAACGTTAATAAAAATTTAATTTTTCACTCAAAATATTATTTTTTCACAATGTAAATATAAATATTATGTATATAAATATAAATATTTGTATCAAAACAATTTTTCAAAAAAAAAATATATTTTGTGTTAACCTTTTTTGGACTTAGCCTCGATAACCATATATTTTACTAACACTGGATAATTATCCAGACTAATTCTAATATTTTTAACACAAAATTATATATTTTTAAAATTTGTTTTCATACGCACATTGATATTGCTGTTGGCGACAATTTTAAAAAATATTTTTTTTATTTTGAGTGAAAGTTTAACTTTTTATTTAGGATTTTGTTTGCATGATTTTGTCGCAGCTTAGTTATCCAGTCTTAAAAAAACACATCCCTAATATAGACTAAGAAAGAGTTTTTCGAAATTCGTAAAAGGAATAAACATGGAACCTTCGTCCTGACTAAACGGCAATAGCTAGAAACATGAAATTTATAGTGTATAAGAGACAACAAGTAAAAAGGCGGTAAGTTCGGCCGGGCCGAATCTTATATACCCTCCACCACGGAGTGCATCCCATAGAATTACCGGTGGATTACCGCCTGACGACTTTGCAAAGAATTGAAGTAAGTTTAAATTTTGGCCTTAAAGTACGATTTGGGAGAAATACTCATATTGTGCGTGTCTACGAAGACAGACGAGTATAACCACTGAATTTCATTATTCTAGCTACCAATTTTATCCCGTTTTTATCCTAATAGTACGAATATCGAAAGATATCTTTATTTTTCATGTCTATACAGTCACAGCAATATACACACCGAATTTCACTATTCTAACTGCAACCGTTTAATTGGTACCATTTTTATCCCTTTCGCCCCATTTTCCGCCTAAAAGTACAATTTTTGAACAAATCCTTTATGTTTCACGTCTACACAGTCAGATAAATGCATACACCGAATTTCATGATTTTATCTTCAGCGGTTTGGTTGGTACCATTTTTATCCCCCTTTACCAATTGTATCCCTTAAAAGTACAAATTTCAAAAAATAAAAATTTCAAGAAATATACCGCAAAAAACCAATCTAAATGTCCAATAATAAGACCAATGTGTTATTATACGACAAGAATAAAAATTTATATTTAAAGTGTTTCTAAAGGTCTACTATTCAGAAAAAAATTGACAAAAATAGACTTGACCCAGCGACGAAATATTTTGTTTTTAAAAATCCGTCAGTAATTGATTGTTATTCAAGTATTCGCTAAAACAAAATTTTTGCACAAATACAAGTTTTACATTACAGTTCAAATCTCTCACAATTTTACGAATTGAAGTCCAACAAAAATACTAAAAATATGGCAAATAGATAAAAACTATAAAAAGATTAATATATTTTTTTTTTTGAAAAAAAAAAAATACCCGAATTCCCAAAGCGTGAAATACCGTGAAGTCCCAATATGTTCCAAAATTGGGGATTTTTTATTAATATTAATCATTTATCTGCTTCGACGAATTTTAAGTATTTTAATTGGGCTTCAATTTGGAAAATGATGAGAACTGAGAACTGATGAGAAATGAGTTTTAGCGAATACTTCACTAACTCAGTCAATTACTGACGGATTTTTAAAAACAAAGCGGCGTTTTACTTCTTACTGAATTTATATTTAAATTAATTTAGAAGAAGTATGGTTACCAAACAAAATAATGTGCTAAAATATTGTCAAATTTGAAAAATGGCTAAAAATTGTTTAAAAAAATGAGTTGGCTAGAAAGAAGCACACAGATTTCTTAAGTTTTCTTGAATATATATATATATATATATATATATATATATATATATATATATATATATATATATATATATATATATATATATATATCGAAAGTTTATCGGTTGATAAATACTTATACTCGTAACTCAAGATTGGAGGTGTCTGGCAAATTTCACATACTGATTCTTGTTCTACTCGACAATGCTTACAAGAAAAATAATATCACTTCCCAGAGTTTTCTACTTAATACTTTTTGTAGCACAGTGCTATCTATCTCTTCCACCGAGATAAACTAACATTTATATGAATATGTATGCATAACAATTACATATTCACAATGAAAAATTAATTAAAAAGAAGACTTCTATGTAAATTAATTTTTTTATCAAATACAATTTGAAAACAATGTATTAATTTAATTTTTAATCCCTATTTATTATCTATATCTATTAATATTATAAAACCTTAGTGTAAGTCTGTCTGTCTGTTTGTTTGTTCCGCAATCACGGAAGGAACTAT
Source organism: Polietes domitor (assembly GCA_947397865.1). Classification (NCBI taxonomy): domain Eukaryota; kingdom Metazoa; phylum Arthropoda; class Insecta; order Diptera; family Muscidae; genus Polietes; species Polietes domitor. Next base: position 178,707,180 of record OX377619.1, read on the forward strand.
AGGCTACAGAATTTTTAATAATTTGCTATGTGGGAGGAGGGGCGTGGCAATAGTGTTTTTTGGAGCTAGAAGGCTGAAAATTGGTACATATATATTACTGACCACGAGAATGATAAATATGATGCCGAAATTTGGATTTTTCATTTTGTGGGTGGAGAGGGCGAGGCAATAGTGTTCTTTTGAGCTAGCAGGCTGAAAATTGGTACATATATATTATTGACCACAAGAATGATAAATATGATACCGAAATTTGGATTTTCGTTTAGTGGTTACGAAACCTGATTTTAATTTTACCATTTCTTCATTTGTTTGGGGTTCATCTAGTTTTATATAAAATTGTATATGTTTTTGAGATATTTCATAAAAAAATATGAAATAATTTTATACCAAGTACGAAGGAATTTCGTATAAATATGAAACAATTTCATACCAAATATGAAGCAATTTCATACAAATTACGAAACAATGTCATAAAAACTATGAATCGAATTCAAACAAGAAATTAAATAATTTCAAGAAAAATACGAAACAATCTCATAAAAATATAAAACAATTGTTTGTATGTATAGTTGGTCTGTTATGTTGTATGTCTTGTCATTTATTTTGGTTTTGTTTATCAGCGTTTCTCATTTGAAATATGTGACCGCTGGTACTAATATGAACCCTGATTTAAGTCAAAGACATATATTCGTTGCGAAAGTTCTGATGAGATGGGGTAGCGCCCATCGGAACTGCGCAGTCAACTTTTAGCTGCAACAATAAAGGTCTCACTTTGCCTTTTTTTGCTAATTTCTGCTGAAGTTCTGCTGAAGACTTCAGCACAACCTATGGTCTTAAACCAAAATAAATGACAAGAAATATAAAACAATTTCATACAAAATTTGAGACCATTTCATAAAACATACAAACTATGAAAAAAGGTTTTCATAATTCGTAATTTTGACGAACTTTTTATTCGTTAATCGTATGAAATATTTGTCATACATTTTATAAAATGTATGAAATATTTCGTTCTTTTTACGAAGATAATTCTTTCAGTGTAACTTCAATTTCGTATGGACTTTAGTCGCTTAACAAGATGTTGATCCATTTAAGAAATACCAATAAGTAGCAATGTTGCCACCTTATCAAGACTCTTAATTTTAATCTAGAAAGTCCAATCGAACAGGCTTAAAATACTTGTCTCTTCTGTTGAGACAAACATACAAACAGGACAAACGGATTTGTCTAATCCGGTAAGTAAAAATATTTGTATTTTCTACTGAGCCAAAAAAGTTGCCTCTTTAAAAAAATTCTGAGAAGCGTCCCTGGCGGTAGAAGCAGAAGCATTTCTCAATTAATTATCTTTAAAAATTTTGGAATAAACCTTCGTCATAAATTTTGGCAGCATTTGAACCAGGATTTGTTTGTTATATCTATTTTCTAGTGCTATAAAATATATCACTTATGCTCAAACCATGTTTATCATCATCATCTACTGAAAAAAAAGGATTTTAATTTTACGTTTGTCCTGACCTCACCAATTCCTTGTTGCGTAGCTCAACTGTGCCGATCAACTCATTTAATATACCTGACGTTTATATGTAGCAGTTCCTTCCACTTCCCCAAGAGTCATAACAATTGGTACGTGCCAATTCAATTTTTGATGAACTCACTCAAACCCAAAGTAAATCAAAAGTCCAGGAGGTGAGACCACCAGACAGACAATGCTGCCAGTGGATGCGCGCCAGCAAAAGGATCACGTCTGTATGAAATTTAATTAAAGAACAATAACCAACAACCCCGGCTGCAAGTCGAACACAACTTGAACGCACTTGTTCCGATCAAAGTACTTTGATATCCAGCACAGCATTGTGAGACGAAATAAAAAGGAGCTGGAATGGGATGCGAAGCGATGCGATGGAGGCATGATAATAATATTAATGTGCTTCGATGATTGGCGGTGGTGGTGGCCCATAACGTGTAATTTCATTGTCGACAAATTACACATATTTTTCGTGTTATCACAACGCCTTTATGGCCAGATAATGTTGTGTTGCTGCCTTATGGCATTTTAAATGATAATGGCCATTGGCCAACCAAACAAAGGAAGTGTTTTTAATGGCCCCACCATTCCATTCATAAATACAAGGGCCAGGCGAGATTTAAGCTTTACGATACGCACACACACACACATCAAGATATTGGCAAATTGGTTTGGACAGGTTTAGACGATTCTGAAGATGATTTCTGGGCGAAGAAAGGCATTCAATGTATTGATATAGGTCAGAATTGAAACGAATAAATAAGAGATTTCGTTTTTGAAATTTGATCTGGAATACAGTGAAATTTCTGTATTCGTACATAATTGTTCCATTGATGAGGAGGCGTGCAGGGCAGGACGTGCAACAATGTTGCTGGAAATAATCGTTGCTCTAGTGAGTTGGAAAACATGAGATTTCGAATAAAATCAAACTTTCATATTTTCACAATGCAAATATTTCGATTTACATTAATAATTTCTAAACCAAAAAATCGACAAACAATTATTTAATCACCCCTATCGCAAATAAAATTTCCCTGTGAATGAATTGTTCCCTTAAATTTCCAATCGTGATTTATGATCATTTTTTCAAGACTCTTCTGCTGTCTTACTTCGATTTTATAGTCTTACTTCTATAACAACACAATGAAGTGAAACCAAGTCCTGGGTTATATTCATATCACCATTTTACACCTACAGGGGAATAGAAAATTCCACGTGAATTAATTCCCTTTTTATTCGCGATAAAGGTGAATATATATTTTTTTATAACCTCAGGTATTTCAGTTTAGTCTATTCATTTGCATGTTCTAAACAAGGCCAAGGTTTTGCCAACAATCTCATTTACATGATCTCCCATTTACAGTACAACTAAGGCCAAAGGGGGAGGAACATATATATATGTGGCCAACAATTCCACGAACATTTAACAAATGTGATTGGGAAAATATATTTTTTTTTCATTTAAACTTGACTCATAACCTCCACTAACAACCACTTTCGTGCTCGCAAACACAGATCGACCAACACAAGCATTCACGATGGAGCCATAATTATTATAAATTTTATTTATATCAACGCCCCTTTCCGGTAAATGATACATTGTCATCATCATCAGCCACATTCACATCAGTAATATTGAATAACAACAACAACAGCAAATTATAATGAAAATGTTCATGTTCGAAACTTACCCGAATAATTGAGAGGAGTTTTCAATACCAACAAAGCGATATCATGATGATATTGACCCTGTTTGTAATCGGGATGGACGATGACATGGCTAATGGCATGATTCACGGAACGAGGAGCACAAAAGCCCGTATTGGCACAGTCGGGATCCGAGGAAGTATCATATTCACCCACACGCACCGAAGATCTAACAGAAAGAATCACAAGTTATCCCACATAACCATATATATCTCTGCAAAATAAAATCTTACAAACGATGACCATCGGCCTTGGCCAAAGCACAATGGGCCGCTGTCAAAATAACTCTGCGGGCTATAACCGAACCGGCGCAAGGATAGGCAAAAGCTCCCGTATTGATATCTGCAAAGCGCAAAGGACATTAATACCCTGCAATCATCATTCACTTTTACTTACGTTTAAATCCAATTCTGGCCACAAACGGATATGTCCCCAGACCACGATAGAAATGTCCTTGCACCAGAGATTTACCACACACCTGATTCTTCTCGAGCGGACTACTGGGACAGCACACGTAGGGCATTTCTTCGCCGCCACCGCAGAACAGGGACTTATCGCCGTAGTAGCACATTTTCGCTACTTCGTATATCATGGCCGTACAATCGTGCAGGGGGGTGCATTCGGTGCCCACCGAACATTCGGTATTCGCATCGTAATAGGCTCGCTGATTGTAGGATCGCCCCTGGGGCCCTGATGCAGCCGCTGATGTGTCTTGGGGTTTGGCATAGGTTCCGGGAACGACAAGTCTTTCTGGAAACGAATATCACGAAACAGAAATACATAAACTATTAAATCTAGTACAATTTCAATACAGTCTCGAAAAAAAATCCCATACAAAATACATATGAGTCATTCCATGTCAAGCAGTACGGTTTTTGACCTCGATAGCTGCGATTGTTTTGAAAGTCTATGTATGTATTCTTCTCATAAAAATATTGTACACGTATTTTTGGAAAAAAAATTAGATTTTTTACGAATTATGACCAATTTAAGTTTGAAAAAATAATATTTTTTCAAACAGGTGTGTTCATTCAATCGCCTGTAACTCCTGAAATACTTAACCATTTTAATGTACTATACCATGTTCTAAAGTCACTTTCACTTTTTGAATATTGAAGTGGAAAGATATAGCGGCGTTATACTGTTTAAAGTTTTTAAAATTTTATTTTGATTTTCGAAATAATTACATTAATCCATCAAAATCAAATATTGATTACAGACCAAAAAATTCAAACGAAAAAACTAAAACAAATGAGCGTTGGCACGGCAGAAGTATTGCTGGGTAACTATACCTGCATATACACATACTTACATATGCAACTCAATGAGATGCTTGTAAGATGGCATGTGTACTTTATTACTTGGTGCGATATTTTAAACGCAAATTCGGTAAGTGAGTTGTGCTTCTCGTTCGTTTGTGAGAATCATCTCCTTATAGAGGCCGGGTTTGATGATGAAAAGTCGCTGCGAAGCCACTTGAAAAGACTTTTGACATGGTCGAAATCATGATCGTGGGTAGTCTGCAGCCAAGTAATAAATGTCACCATGCCATTTGTAAATATATTTGCATTCTATTAAATATAGATGCAAAATGGTCTTGAGCCAGGTCAATATCCCAGTTCAAATCAAATATTAATCCATTTTTTTAAACTTTAAAGTAGTGTTCTTTTTTTCTTGCAAAATCAACCAGAATATAATTGAAAACATCTTCAAAATGATTATTTTGTCTGTACTTTATTAATATAATGTTTAAAAACAATGAAAAATCAAAGAAAAAGTCCATTTGTAGTCATAATGATTACCTTTAAAAATTACCATAAAAAAATAATATTGTTTAATCCGCGTCCAAAAGTTTCAATACGTTATATAATAAATCGGTTTCGAAGTTTAAAAAATTTATGAAGAAAAAATTACCACCGACCTAAAGCACATCAAACTGTGCGTTTTTTGTGGATGTAGCGGTGCAGATTATTGTCAAATGCGGCAATTTAGCTTATTGTAATGTCCATTGAGCCAAATATGAGTCTGAGTATATGACGACACAACAGCGATGAAAAATAAATAAACTAAATTTTATTCCAATTTATCGAAATTACTTAATTTTGACCCGTGATGATTTATGTGCATTATTTTGATATGGTTGAATGAAGCAACTTTTCTTGTTCTAGCTCACGATGTACCCAAATTCCCAATGTGGGAAAAATATAATCAAAAATATTGGATTTTTTGTCATTTCTTTATTTACCACTTTCGGAGTAAGAAATCAACGTATTTTGTATTTTGTAATATGTAGTTTGCTATATGAGCATTTTTGAAAATAAAAATTTGGTTGAAAAATCATTGCGAGCCTCCTGATGAAGGTAATCACGGGCCGAAATAAATAAATTGTAATAAATTTGTAAAATGTAAATAAATTTGCCTTGGACAATATCCCAGTTCAAATCGAATTAAAACCTTAGAGAGGCCTTATCGGGGAGGTGCGTGGGTCAAAATGATTCAAAAAGGACTCTAAACACTTGAATTGTGTGTTCTTTACGAAAAATAACAGAAATTTGCATCTGCAGAAAGAAAAAACAAATTTACAAGCGAAATAATAGTGATGTTCCTTTAAGCCGGGATAACAAGCTGTGATAACAAAAACGTTAAGAAATAGAAATTTATTTAACCAAAAAAATATTTTTTCACATTGTCGCCAACTTCAATATAAATATTTGTATTAAAAAATACTTTTTTGAATTTAGCCTCGATAATCATAAGTTTCACGTAGACTGGCTAAGTCAAACATTTTTAACATAAAATTATATTTTCAAAATTTGTTTTCATAGACTCTTTGATCATCACCCATACCCACTAGATATCACTAATTCGGCAAATCATCTGGAAACATGTGAAAATTCGTCAAGTTACCTCTTTCAGTTTAAAAACTAAAGAATTAAAATTAAAGATTTAAAAAGATTTAGATTTAAAAACTAAAGATTTGGAACCACTGTGCATCTTTGGGTAGTCTAGATAAACCATCTAGCGACTTCTTTTTAGAGGAGTTCATGATTTGATGTATTTGTTATAAGCTTTTATCATAAATAAAACTTTGTACATCAAATAGGGATGAGTTACACAAAGCTACAAAGTTTCCGTGCTGGGATTTGTTGGCGGCCACGCACGGAATCTAGTATTTTTCATTAATGTTTAGATAGTACTACCGAGCTTTGAAAATTGCATGGCCGTCTGTGTGGGTTGTCACTAGGGCTTGCATTTTCCCGTACTTTTTATTTCCCGGGAAACGGGAATTATTTTTTCAATTTCCCGGGATCCCGGGACAGCACGGGAAATCGTTTACCATGAGTTAAGCTTATTTTTTCCAACAAAACATTCACATTTTATTAAAGTAAAATAAATATATATTTCGCTACGAACCTGTCACAGTATTCATATAATAAAGCGCAATATCAATTCAAACATCTTTTCAAGTTTCAAAATTAATTAAAGATCAGATATTTCTTATTTTATTGGAAAATGTGGACGCGTCGGACAATGATCGTTCACATCTATAGTGAGTATAACATTAAGAAATGTTTGTTCTTTGTCCTGTACCATCAAAAACTTTAAATTCTTAATTTTTGGCGTTCGGATACACGCCCAAAATCTATTTTTCCCGGATTTTATTTTTTTCATATGGAGCTTGACAGGAAAAATCCGAAAAAGTGGATTTTGAGTCTATATCCGAACGCAGCTTAAAAATATTTTGTCATCCAACTGCAATATTTGACATATCTAATTAAAAGCTATGTTATCTAAATTTTTATACAACATTTTTATTTTTTTGTGGAAATGATGAAAAAATATGCGAGAAATATGTAAAATTTTCTACTGAATTCCCGCGGGATTCCCGTACGAATTTCCCGGGATACGGGAAATGGAAAATGTGCGAATTCCCGGGAATTTTCCCGCGGGAAATCCCGGGATGCAAACCCTAGTTGTCACTAATGAGGGCTTCCATGTTAAACCAACGAGAATTCTATAAATATCTTCAGATTTCGTTGACATTTGATGAGCGCAATTGATATTGCAAGATTAAACATTTTTATCGATGAAGTTATTTTGCAGGAGAATTGTTGGTTTTTGGCTTAAATAAAATGAAAATTAAAAAAAAATCTCAAAAATATTTTTTTAAATATTGACCCAAAAAAAAACATTTTTTTATTTTATTTCGCATATTTTAAATACTCTTCAGAGTGGAATTTTCAATAGTTTCTGAGATATAAGCAAAAATGAGTAATTTCATTGTCTATATATTGCTCCTATTTCAGTATTCATATCAAAACACAGACATTCCAAAAATTTAAATAAAAACTATTTATTTGGCACCCAATATGCATTTTTTATACACTCCACGAGAGTATTATGTATTTGTTTGTAACATCCAAAAGGAAACGAGTTAAATCCATCGTATATTATACAGATCGGCATAGAATCACTTTCTGAGTCGATTTAGCAATGTCTGTCTGTCCGTCTGTCCATCTATTGTTTTAATAAAATTACAGGTCGCAATAATAGTCGGATTTTAACAAAAATTGGCACAAGTAAGTTTTTAAGTATATCTCGATTTGATTTTTTCCGCTCTAGAAACCACATATTGTACCAGATTTTATTTTAATTCTGCATAACATCTTATAATCTAACTAGAAACACTTATGGTGAAAGTGGGTAAGATCGGTTCAGAATTAGATATAAAATTATTTATATATACAAATGTTGCTCCCAAATGTTTAACCGATTTTGGCCAAACTTTACATATTTTATTTCACCTATAAACATACATGGTGAAAGCTGGTCACATCGTTCCATGTTCCAATATACCCCCATACAGATGTCCTTACCGTTTTAACATTTTTTATCAAACTCATACATTTACAGGATACAAAAATCCTTCCCGATTTCACTTTTTACCGAATTGAATTGTAATAGGATAGAAAGTGGAGTGTATCATATAGTCGGCTCCATCCGACTTTAGACTTTCCTTACTTGTTCAATTTAAGTTTATTTTTTACGCTTTTACGCCCTCAAAATTTGTTTTATGTGCTGATTTCAAATACAAATGTACTTAAATTAAGTAAAATGTGAGATAAAAATAACTTTTTTTTGTATTTGAGTCATTCCATGTCAGGGGGTACGGTGACCTCGAAAGTTGTGTAAGCATTCTTCTCATAAAAATATTGTATACGTATTTTTTGAAAAAAAAAAAATAGATTTTTTTCCACGAGTTTTGACCAATTTAACAGAAAAAAAATATTTTTTTTTTTTAAAAAGATGCATTCATTCAATCTTCTGAAACACTTGACCCATGTAAATGTGCTTTACCTAGTTTTGAAAGTACATATTTTACTTCTAAAATATTTATAGTCGTGTTAGGTTTTTTAAAGTGTTTTTTACAATTTTATTTCTTTTATTTTGATTTACGAAATGATTACATTCATCCACAAATCTCTCCTTATTTCAACACATTAAGTAAATGTTTGAAAAAGATTTTGTTGAAAATCCTTCCAAGGTTTCGAGTCCCCCCCAATACCGGAAATGATGTTAAATATAGCCTTAGTACTACAGAATGTGTTCTAGATTTATTAAAAAGTAATACAAATCTCAATGATAAGTCACTTAGTAATATCTCGCATATATTCAGCCAAATGTACTACTTATTATGGTGACATTTAGCTCATTTTGTTTGAAACTTTTTAACTATGTATCAGACATTTTCTACACTCACCACATGGACTTGTATTTCTATCATCTTCTGTTTGCTTTATTAGCTCTTCGACCATGTATGTGTTTTAGGCTTCTACAGAAACCATTTATTACAAACATCTCACACTTTCATAATGGTTATAAATTAGAAATGGTTCAAAATAAAGGTGGATGCAGGTGATGGATGCTGAAATTATTATTTTTTAGTTCTAGAGAACTCTCTAATTAGCACTTAATAAGAACTGGAATGCAACAAGTCAGACTTTTTTAGATATAGTCTGTCGAAAATGTGACTTTTAACACTTTTATTTTACCTTTTATAGCTAAATTGACTATAACGATAGATATCGCATGTTCGTATCTTACAAACATGTATACCAAAAATGTGGTCTTTAAGATCTATTACAAAATTTGGTGTAACGGTCAAAATTATATTTAAATTTAATTACATGAAAGTAATGAAACCCAAATGGATAATTTTAGTAAATATAACTTCATAGTTTATTTATAGATATCAAAAATACTTCCCATTTATTGACGGATGTCAGAACAATCAGCAGTTTTACTAGTTTATAGATAATTGGGGATTTTTTCTTATGTAGAGAATATATTCGAAGATAGGTTCGAATTTTCGAATTTTTTTCTAAAACATTTCCAATGAATATTTCGTCATACCAATGATGTTAGAGTGTAAATTTAACATTTTAGAGAAAACATTTTTAATTCGAAGATAAGTTCGAAAATTCGAACTTTTTTCTAACACATTTTCCTCTGAATATTTCGTCTCATCCATGATTTTAATGACTAAATATTACATTTCAGTGAAAGCATTTCGAATTTGAAGATAAGTTCGAAATTTTTCTAATACATTTTCCCTTGAATATTTCACCTGTCCATGATTTTAAGGACTAAATTTTACATTTCGAGGGAGAGAAATTTTTCCTATAATTTTCGAAGATAACTTCGAATTTTCGAACTTATTTTTCCCATGAATATTTCGCCATATCCATGATATTAAAGCATAAATTTTGCATTTAGATAAATTGGAACTTTCGAACTTTTTTCTAATAAATTTTTCCATGAATATTTCAACTTATCCATGATTTTAAGGATTCAATTATGCATTTCAGAGAAAACATTTCGAGAGAGATTTTTCTTGAAAAGAAAAGATAAATTCGAATTTTCGAACTTATTATTTCCCACGAATATTTCGACATAACCGTAAATTTTGCATTTCAGAGAAAACATTTTGAATTCGAATATAAGTTCGAACTTTCGAAAATTTCTAATATATTTTCCCCTGAATATTTCGTCTTATCCATGATTTTAGGAATAAATTTTAAATTTCAGATAAAGCATTTCGAGAGAGAGAAATTTTACTTATAAAGAAAATATTTTCGAAGATCAATTCAAATTTTCGAACTTATTTTTTCCCATGAATATTTCGCCATAAACATGATAAAGCGTAAATTTTGCATTTCAGAGAAAACATTTCGAATTCGAAGATTCGAGCATCCGAAATTTTTCTAATATATTTTCCCTTGAATATTTCATTTTTTCCACGATGTTAATAACTAAATTTTACATTTATTTTCGAGATATTCGAAGATATTTTCGAACTTTTTTCACATGTATATTTCGTATATCCATGATTTTAAAGTGTAAATTTTTGCATTTCAAAGAAAGCATTTCAAATTTTTAATTCGAAGATAAATTGGAACTTTCGAACTTTTTTCTAATATCTTTTTCCATGAATATTACGTTTTATCCACGATTTTAAGGTCTAAATTTTACATTTCGGGAGAAATTTTTCTCATAAAGAAAATATTTTCCAAAATAAATTTTCGAATTTTCGAACTTACTTTTTCCATGGATATTTCACCATATCCATGATTTTGAAGCGTAAAATTTGCATTTCAGAGAAAGTATTTCGAGGGAGATTCTATCTTACAGAGAAAGTATTTTGAAGTCGATGGACTTTTAACGAACTTTTTAATGCATTTTCCCAGGAATATTTCGGCTATTCCATCGTTTCAAAGTGCATAAAGTGTAAATTTTACATTTTAGTGAAAGCATTTCGAATGTTGAATTATTTGCCTACAAACTTTAAAACCACCTCACTTACCAAATTCACCATCTTCACACTTTCCCGCTCCGGCAAATAATCCAATTATTAGAAAAGTGAAAATTTGCCATAAATGCAAATTATGACCATGAAATGCCACTCTGTGCAACATTATTTATGACGAGTTTTTTCCGTTTCGAAAAAGTCCACAAACCAAATCTAATTATTTGCAATTATTTCTAGAATAAAACAACTATAATTCTTGTTTTTCTCGGCACACACACTTCCCGCACTGAATGTATGTGAATGATGATTGAATTAATACTCTGCAAGCACTGCAACCGCGAAATCTTTCACTTTGTATGGATGTGTGTGTGTGTTGCCACCAATAATCTGAAACTCTTTAACAAATTTCACCGTAAAACGCGTCTGAACCCTTCGAATGCACTTAACCGACTAAAATATTCTGTGATTTAGTTTTTTTCCTCCTCCTGGTCAGAATTATTCTAAAATCCATTAGACCAATAAAATACAGATATGGTTGCTGATGTTTTTTCTCTCTCCGTTTGTTTGGTTGGTTGTTGTTCGTTTAAGCCATTATTATCGGCGTTGCTGCGGTTCTTGTTCTTATTGTTGTTGCTGTTGTTATTTTTGTTGCTTTAACTGCTTTCATTACGAATAAGCCGCGAATGGTTTGATTTATAAGCTCGGTTTAAACATTTTTCCTCAGCGCGCGGTTTTGTGTGCCTGCCATGATATACGTATATAGGCGATATCCACACATATCCCATACAAAGGTACTTACACTACGGAGCAAAAGTGTGGCGATGATTTTTAAAATTGGTTATTATACCCTCCACCTCCAGGATGGGGGTATACTAACTTTTTCATTCCGTTTGTAACACCTTGAAATATCGACCTGAAACCCTATAAAGTATATATATTCTTGATCGTCATAAAATTCTAAGACGATCTAGCCATGTCCGTCCGTCCGTCTGTTGAAAGCACGCTAGCATTTAAACGAAAGGAGCTAAAACGTTCAAATTTTCCACAAATGCGTCTTATAGTCGTAGATAGGTTGGGATTGAAACGGGGCGAAATCGGCCCAAAGGGCCCTCACAAGGACAAAAAATTCCCATAATAATCCCTAATATTTTAGCGTATTTAAGTATGTTTTTTGAATATGTTTGTTTATAAAGGGTGATTTTTTAAGAGCTTGATAACTTTTTTTTTAAAAAAACGCATAAAATTTGCAAAATCTCATCGGTTCTTTATTTGAAACGTTAGATTGGTCCATGACATTTACTTTTTGAAGATAATTTCATTTAAATGTTGACCGCGGCTGCGTCTTAGGTGGTCCATCCGCTTAGTCCAATTTTGGCATTTCCACGTTTTTGAGTAACAGAGACCCAATTGGTGCGAACGGCGACGAATCGAAAATTGGTGGTCATCATTAACACTGGCCGATACAGCTGCGATATTTTCTTCAGTTCGCACTCTACGTAAGCGTGTTGGTGGTTTAATGTCCAACAATGTAAATTTGGTGCGAAATTTAGTCACAATAGCCCGAATAGCCGCTTCAGTGGGTCGATTAAACTGACCATAAAATGGAAGCGCGCAATGAACTTTCTTAACAGAGCACGCATTTTGATAATAAAATTCAATAATTTGCAAGCGTTGTTCGTTTGTAAGACGATTCATGATGAAATGTCAAAGCATACTGAGCATCTTTCTCTTTGACACCATGTCTGAAATCCCACGTGATCTGTCAAATACTAATGCATGAAAATCCTAACCTCAAAAAAATCACTCTTTATTTGCTTGATATTTGGTGTGCGCATTCCGCTTATAGCAAAAACGTGCACCATAAAGTGATTCTTATTTGTAGGGGGTGAAATGGGGCAAAAAAGGGGATAAAATGGTACATATAAAACGACAACCGCTAGAAACACGAACTTCGGTGTGTACATTCCTCTAATTGAGTAGATACATAATATAAAAGTATTTTTTTTTCAAATTCGTACTTTTAAGGGGTAAAATGGGAATAGAGGGATAAAAATGGTACCAACCAAACGGCTGTACCTAGAATAATGAAATTACTTTATTGCTTTACTTTACTTTTTGGGGTTAAAATGAAAAAAGGGGATAAAAATAGTACCAATCAAATGACCGCAGCTAGAGTCATGAAATTCGGAGTATACATTCCTCTGACTGTGTAGACACGGAAAATAAACTGATTTTTCGAAATTCTTACTTTTAGGGGTCAAAATAGAAAAAGGAGATAAAAATAGTACTAACCAAATGACCGCAGCTAGAGTCATGACATTCGGAGTATACATTCCTTTGACTACGTAGACATGAAATAATAGGGGTTTTTTCAAATTCGTACTTTCAAGGGATACAATGGGTACGGAGGGATAAAAATGGTACCAACCAAACGGCCACACCTGGAATAATGAAATTCGGTGTATACATTCCTCTGATTGCGTAGACACTTAAAATAAACATATTTTTCGAAATTCGTACTTTTTGGGGTTAAAATGAAAAAAGGGGATAACATAGTACCAATTAAATGACCGCAGCTAGAGTCATGCAAATCGAAGTATATATTACTCTGACTGCGTAGACACGGAAAATAGACGAATTTTTCAAAAATCGTTATTTTTGGGGTTAAAATGGAAAAAGGGGATACAAATAGTACCAACCAAATGACCGCAGCTAGAGTCATGCAATTCGGAGTATACATTCCTCTGACTGCGTAGACTATATTTTTCGAAATTCGTACTCTCAAGGGATAGAATGGTACCGAGGGATAAAAATAGTACCAACTAAATGACTACAGCTAGAATGATGAAATTCTAATTGCGTAGAAACGTCAGGGGGGTAAAAATGGTACCAACCAAATGGACGCAGCTGGAATCATGGAATTCGATGTATATATTCCTCTGACTGCATAGATACGCAAAATATTTTTCTTTTCCAAATTCGTACTTTTTCTTGTACGACAAAAATTGGTTGAATCATGAAGTTAGGTTATTTTGCACTAGTACGTCTGATAATGGATTTTCAAAATTTGTACTTTTGGAATTAAAATAGAATGGAAATACAACCAACTGTTGCACCCACTATCTACTAATATTTTTGGCTTTGAAAATATAAATATAAGAATATTTATTTTTTGAATTTGAAACCTTATAAGCGTGGTTTGAAAAAAAAATATATGTTCCTGCAATATTACTGCACTTCAACGAAAACCGACAACCTGTGGAATGCAAACCATGGTGGAGGGTATATAAAGTTCGGCCCGGCCGAACTTAACGCCGTTTTTACTTGTTCTTTAATCCGCTTTTCCATTGACGATTTTCCCAAAGTAACCGATTATTTATGAAAATTTTAAAGAACATTTTGCTCCTCACTGTAAGCACTCACACACTTGCATTTAAATATACATACGTTCATACGTATGTTTGTGTGTGATATAAAATATAATGATATTTTTTCTGTTTGATTTTATTTCGGCGATAGTGACTGGAGTACATATTTTTTAAATTGTTGTTTTTGTCGCGGTAATTGTGGAAATTTGTTTTTGTTGCCGTCCGTTCAGGTCGGACGGTCGGTCGTCGGTCCATCATCACCACCACCACCACCAACCCATGTTGTACTTTAGAATTTGATCTAATCTATGATTAACTCGAACTGTGTTTTGTCTCTCATCTTCTTCTTCTTCTTTATTTTTGGGTAAAAGTATTCGAATTTTATTGTTATTATTTTGGGGAGTAATGAAATTAAAAGTTTAACGATCATTCCACACACTTGGCGCTTTCTTTTTGATCTGAATGGAATGTCGAGTATGTATTCTATTTTTAAATATCCGGTTGAAGTGGAAGAAAGTGAAGACAGAAGGAGATCATTTTCATAAAATTGAATGCAAAAAGAACACTGGTCTACAGCCGCATGTTTTTTTTTTTAATTGTTGATTATGAGTTGTTTTGGATATTTTTTGCTGTACCGATTTTGAATATGTAAAAGAAAGATTGTCATAACCAAATGTTTGGTTTACTTGATCGTTTACTAACACGGTAGTCCCTTAAGGATTAAACCGCATCAAAAAATGAAGAATTTAGTATAGACAACGTAAGCCTGATTCTTAACACAGTAATATGTAAGCTCTCTGTAGATGACTTTAGCGAACTGCGGCACTCGCATACAAACGTTGGGAGCTTTTGGAAAAACTTTCCATAATCTTATGGAGTCTATATTAAATTATATTGTCTTTGGCATCTTTTGCGAAAGGGTGTGTTATATCCAACCAGATATTTTATTAGGTCTACTATATAAATTCTCAATAACTCAGTAATGTCGTAAAATAATTGTAACCTACAATTGTAACAACAAGGCCTGTGTGAGTTTATTTGAACTGGACATTCGCAGAAGAAATGCTCGATCACTTCTTCATCGTTGCATTGTAGCTTCATCTGTCACAAGTGGTTTCCAATTAGCAAGTGATTCCTTAGAACTGCGATCACTTTTGATAAGTAACTTCTGTTGTGGCTAAGTTTATTAAAATGCAACAAATAATTTAACATCCACAGATGCACTACTATAGGGCAGGGCATTTAAATTTTTAAATTAGAATCGGCTACATAAAGTATTGATTATTTTTTCAAATTTCTGGTTTTATTGGAAAGGTTGATCTTTGTCATTTAATAATGGAGCATAATATTATTCATATGACTACCACGACTGGCTCGGCAGTTTTTAATATTTCCCAATTTCGTTCGAGCGCATATCGCCCCCTTTTAAAAAATCAAACATAAAATTGAAAATAAAAATAAAAATGAATGTTCTATGTCGTGTCAAAGTAATCGGTAGTTCAAATTTAAAATGTTACAAGGTCCACCCTATATGTAGTTGTACTCACTGAAAAGGGTTTAAATGTTACCAACATTAATGATGTCGTCACTGCAAAAAATCAGATGGTCTCTCCCTACACTCAGAAAAAAGAATGCTGCGAATTAAGTAAATATGTACTAAAACTGAGGAAAATTGAACTTCAATATTTCTCATATCACATTTCCTTGGAAATAAGACATGATTTGAACTTGATTCTAGTCCAACTTTTCCTTTTTTCCAAAATGTTCCGAAATTTTTCTAGCATCCAAGTAAATTTTTACTCAAAATAATTAAATTTGTAGTCAAACCAAGTAAATTTCTGAAAGAAGAAAATCTGAAGAAAATTTTCCTCAATCCAAGTAAATTTTAACTCAATTTGAGAAAAATTTTCCTTAAACCAAATACATTTGTAATCAGCCTGACTAAAACTTTACTTGTTAACAACAAAAGTAAAAAGGGCATTGCCATGGATTGCATTCCACAGAGGCTGTCGATTTTCGTAGAACTGCAGTAACATTACAGGAAAATGTCAATTTTTTAATATAGCTAAAACAAAGAAAAATATTGAAAAAATAATTTTATAATGTTAGTGGTATGTATGGTTGACCTTTTTATGTGTTGCGTTTTGTCTTTTGTTTGGCTTGAGGTCAGTTTTTTTTTCAAATAATAAAACAAAAATATACTATTTTATTATTTCCTTGTTTTTTATTTCCCAATATTTCGACCAACTCCATTGGTCATCTTCAGTGGTCTAGTACAAAAAAACACAAATTATTCAATTAAAAGTTACTAGCATTAACAATCAAAAAATATCACAATATTTATATTTACATTTTTAAGAAAGTTTTCCACAATAGAAAATTCTCCTGCCACTATCTGCAAGCTTTTGTCAACTTCTGTCTAATTTTTCGTTTTATATGCCAACTTAAATTGTTCCTTGTCGTAAATATTAGAATGTTTTAGCCTTTCGGATAGTCCTGGAATGTATGTTGTGGATTTATAAATTTTGCTTGGTCTTTCGTCATTTTGTTAAGTTTTTTTCCGTCGTTCGCTTGATTAGGTTATTTATTAATTTTTCGGGAAAGTCGTTCATAGTATGAACTTCATACGCAGTATATTTCTAATTTTGGACTTGTTTGTTTTGTGAAATCCCTTATCACTGGTTTGTAGGACCCTGTTTATAAAATTCGTCGCAGTATTTATGATTGTTCGTCTTGGGTGCTTAGAATAAAAATTAATTAGACGTCCGGAAGCCGTTTGCTTTTGGTACCAGTCAACTTTCAGCAGATTCCCTTGTCTAATTATCACGGAATCCAAATATGGTAGTTTATTGTCCAATTCTTTTTCCATCGTAAATTGTATTTGTCGGTTGAAAGAGTTTAATGCGTTAAGTATGGATCCTACTTCACTACGCTTTACAATTGCGAATAAGTCGTCTACATATTTGTTCAATACTCTTGGTTTTTCTTTTATCGTTTTATCATATCATAATTTTATAATATCTCTCATGTAAGCGTTGCAAGATATGCTAACATCATGATTCAACCAATTTTTGCCGTAAAAGTAAAGAAGTATGAACTTGAGAAATCTTTTTATTTTGCGTGTCTATGCAGTTAGAGGAATGTATGCACCAAATTCCATGATTTTAACTGCGGCTATTTGGTTGGTACCATTTTTATACTTTTTTTCCCATTTTACCCTCTTAAAAGTACGATTTTCGAAAATCTCTTTACTTTACATGTCTACGAAATTAGAGGGATAAATACACCGAATTTTATCTTTCTACCTGCAGCCGTTTAGTTGGTAACATTTGTATCCTCTGTTCACATTGTATCCCTTGAAAGTACAAATTTGGAAAAACCTTTTTTTTCGTGTACACACAATGAGAGAAATGTATACTCCGAATTTCATGATTCTAGCTGCCGCCATTTGGTTTGTACTATTTTTATCCTTCTATTCCCAATTACCCCTTAAAAGTACGAATTTCGGAAAAATACTTTTATATTATGTATCCACTCAATTAGAGGAATATAAACACCAATTTTCGTGTTTCTATTTAGTTGCTGTAGTTTGATAGGTACCATTTTATCGCTTTTTGTCCCATTTCACACAATACAAATACGCATACCAAATATGAAGCAAATATAAGCCGACATATTCAAAAACCATGCTTAAATACACGAAATATTAGGGAGATTTTCAGTCCTTGTGAGGCCTACAACTATAAGACGTATTCATGCAAAATTTGGACGTCCTAGCTCCTTTCGTTTAGATGCTAGCGTGCTTTTAACAGACGGACGATCTGGCCGTCTTAGAATTGTATGACGATCAAGAATATTATATTTCAAGGTATTACAAACGGAATGACAAACTTATACTGGAGGTGGAGGGTATAAAATGTTTACTTAGAATAAGTCCAATTTAACTATACCTGAGAAAAATGTTACTCAATAATTCAAATAAAATATTTTGCTTCAGAGTATACAAAACTCATATCAAAAATTACAACATAGACTAGTTCACATTCAAATTACTTATATCGTAAAGAGTTGAGCTATTTAATCATGACTGCTGTGTAGCGGCTAGGTAGGCGCCATAGCAGTGATTGTTTAGAATAATATTTGAAGTAACTAAGAAGAAAGTCTTGGCAAACGAACGAGATTTGCTTCTTAGACTACTAATCATGTATTTTTCTAAACACACTGATGTATTTTTTATAAATTCATTTATACTTGAATGTATATGGACATTTACATTTATGTAGACACAACTCCTAAAATGGAATTTTTTTCATACAAAAACGACTTCATTATTTACTTTCTTAAAAGCAAGAGAATTTTGAACAATTGTAAGAAGTTTTCACTAGATCCAAAAAAAATGTTTTTAAGTAAATTTACTACCCTGCTTGCTTGAAATAAGGGAACTGTAGTCATATTTACTTAATTTTAACTGAACTGCAGTAAAATTGTTGAACTAAATTGAAGTATGGATTTTACTCAGATTAAGAATGTAATTTCTGAGTGTAGAAGGAAAGGATGACTTTTTAATTTTTACAAAATCAATGCCTTACAGTCCCTTTATCCAGCGATCCATTTAAATGTGACTTTGAGCAGACAACTCTGCCTGGGTATCACCTCAATTTACTGGAACTACGTGAACAAGTGCAATACGATTAGATTTTAAGGAGGTAAACAAGTTTGACTGTCTTCATAGGTTCCTACGTTCTACAAGCTTGCTTCATTGCAAGGACTTCTGTCTGGAGATTTCTTGAGCAAAGAAAATTGGCACAGTAGTCTTCCACGAATCATTAGGGACAAAGACAATACAATTTAATATTGACGACATACTCGCATAGAAACGACATAGAATTTGCTATAGTTTCCATCTTTTGAAAAATATTCTTCAAAATCATATCTCATATTGGTAAGGTCTTTCGATTATCATCATGTATTGCGTGGGCCATTTAACATTTTAAATTTGAACTACCGATTACTTTGACTTTGAAAGGTAGAATAACATTTAACGCAAACTTTAAGAAATTCACGAGAAAAATGATCGTGTTTTCAGATGAAGCTAATTTTCATCTTGGTGCACGGATAAAAATAGAAATCAGTTTCAATCACGAAAATTGTATATTTGATAACTTTTTTCTTTAGTTTTTCTGTAATGACGAAAATTGTAAAACCAATTACTAAAATTGTAGCTGGAGTTATTGAAAAAAAAAGAAAAAAGTTAAAAAAATGATATATTGAATTAAAGCAGTGATTGATTGTTTCGAAAATATTCAATCATAAAAGTTGCTGATTCGATTACAGCAGTCGTTGATTTTTTGATAGTATTCAATCAAAAAAGTTGCTGATTTGATTACAGAAGTCATTGATTTTTTCGATAGTCATTTTCGTGATAGTCATATGAATGACAATGTGTGCTATTATTAAATGACAAAGTTCAACCTTTCCAATAAAACCAGAAATTTATTTTTTTTATTTATTTAATTAGTATTTTCTATAGCGTATTCTAATTTAAAATTTTAAATGACAAAACAGCAACCAGAACGTGGAGTTGTCATAGGAGGTATGTCCTTTATTTTGAATATACCAAAAAAAAGCTGGAAAAAAACTTCAGTTTCCTCAAGAAGTGATTGGCCTTTTTAAATGTCTTACGTGTAACCTCAACTTCAATTATATTGGACATATTGACAAGCTGGCGCCAACTATTATGATTCCGATAATTCTGTTGATAACATAGAATCGTTGTTTAATTAAGGATTGAATTAGATGCGGATGAAACCGACACAACTGATTATGATAGATTCAGTATTTTTTCAGATTGATTGATAAAAAAGTCGTTACACTTGAAACGGATGATATACGTATGAAACTATAAACAAAATGAGGTTACATGGCGTTTTTAGTTTTTCATTTCCTCATCCTGTTGCCCATGTACTGGACTTCAAATTCCAAAGGATACAATTTTTCAAAAAAGATATTTTATATACTAAATAGGGGTTCGCACCCTATGATAGCGGTATTAGCGTCAAATTAGAGAGTAGAATATCTTTTAAAAATACTTCAAATATTTTGCTTCTATCTGTATTAGTTCAGCAGTTTTTCTAGCTTATTTATATCTTGCTTTTTAAAAGACAACATTTTAAATAACTATTAATACTAAACTAATACAGATAGAAGCTTGAAATCTAAAGTATGTTTAGCATATATTCTCTTCATTGATTTGGCATTTATACCGTTATCATAGAGTGCGAATAAGCAGGGCAGTGCGCAGGGGGGGGGGGGGGGTTGGGCGTTCAACCCCCCACCAGATAGGTTTCGAACATATACTTTTTAAAACCTTCTAGACTTTCTGAAGCAATAAAATATAGAATTTTTAAGGTCTTTTTAAAATATGAAATATGAACTAGAGAACAAGTCGGTTAATAAAAGCAGCAATTGTCTATCATCTATTGCCTATCAGCAGACATTTTTCTGCTATTACAGCTGTTTTTTGGCATAACAGCAGTTTTCTGCAATCTTACATCACCATTCCCACTGCTAAAGAGTTTGCAGTCGGCCAAAATTGGCTGTTGTTAATTAAAATATAAAAATAGATAAGCGTTCATAAGCGAGTTTAGCTAGAATTTTCTTTTATATTAGCTTGGGACAATATGCGTATCACATATATTGCTAAAAACAGCAAACAGCTGTTTACAATCTCAGCAGATACAAATCTGCTGTCTCTTTTTTAACAGCAGAAAGTCTGCTCTTTAAGTAGACTTTCTGTTTTCTTTTACTGACATATTCCTTTGAGTGTACTCATAGATGGATTACTGAAATGCAATTTTGCCGACAATGTCTGTCGGACGAATGTATCAAAATATTTCTCGCAGATCCTGACAATAAAATATGAGCGGTTTCCAAACGCTCCAGTAAAAATTTCCTAAAAAGTTGGAAAATTAACTAAGTATGAGTAAAGTTTCCTTCTTTCAAAGCCATAGTAAATAGTTCATTTACTAGAAAAAGGGTAGTAGATTTACTTAAAAACATTTCTTTGGATCTAATAAAAAATTCTTACAATTGAGTAAATCCAAACTTTTGTGGAAGAATATTTTCAAGGTTTTAAGTGAGAAAAAATATGAAATTTTTTGTATGGAAAAATTCCATTTAGGAAATTTTACCTTAAAAATGTGTTTTTTTCCTAAAATGAAGTTAAAATGTTTACTGAAATTTATGCCGAGTTCTTTATACATTTAAGTAATGAACTTATAAAAAACATTCGAAATTGTTAAAAAAATTCTTGAATATTATAGAATAAGAATATCTAAGAAGCAATTCTCGTTCGTTTGCCTAGACTTATTTCTTAAATACTTTATGAATTATTCTAAACAACCACTGCGAAGGCGCCTATCTTGACTTCGCAACAATCATGGAGTAATAGCTCAACTCTTTATGGCAGAGGTATCATGAAACTTTTGAGAAATATTTCATGTTGTCATTTTTTGTATCAGTTTTGCATACTCTGAAGCAAGACTATTTGTTTGATTTTTTTAGTTAAATTGAACCTTTTCTTGTATAAAATAAAATTTTCCTCAGTTTAAGTAAAAATTTACTCGTTTTGAGGAAAAAATCAGCAAAATTGTCCTCTGTTTGAGTAAATATTTACTTGATTTGAGTAAACATTAAGTTAGTTTTAGGAAATTTTCAGCAATATTTTACTAAGATTTAGTAAAAAATTTACTTAATTTTTGGAAAATTTTGCTTAAATTTAGTAAAAAAATGACTTGGTTTTAGGAAAAATTACTTAGATTTAGGAAAATTTCAGCAAAATTCTACTTATAATTAGTAAAAATGTACTTTGTTTCTAAAAATGTCAATTAATTCCATTTCACCTATAGTTTCAGACGTATATCATATGTTGGAAGTATAATATGGATTGTTGAACTGAATTAGCATTTTACATGAATAATAAAAAATTAAATCAACATTTTAGTGAAGTCTGCAATGGTTTTGTAAACACATGTCTTGGCTAACAAGATCATTTTTGTCTTCACTAAAATGAAACATCAACGTGAATCGATTTCACCCTGGCCCCTCCCTGTAAGTGAAATAGTTACACGAATATTTTTTGTTTTGTTTTCAAAGTGAACTTGTGAGACTTTTCTAGCTGCATGACATCATGGATGCCAATTTAAAAGAATTTTACCAAATTCATTGGTATGGAACGAAATCTTCAATTTCTGTGTCTGTGAGTCACTACTCTCTTTTTCAATACACTACAATAGAATAGAAACCCAACACATGCCAAACAGCAGCCAGTAAGTAATGTTATCTCGAAACATTTTTATGTCATCTGGCCGCGGTCTATTATTTTGAAATCAAAAAGGTTATTAAAGCCAAACAGAAACACGCGCGAGCAACAATTTTACTTTCGTTGGTAAGCATGGATTTTAAATCTAAACAGAAAATAAATGTAACCGCCCTGCACCCCCCACCCACCATACAAAAAGCAAAACAAAAAAAAATCCCAAAACGATTTTCGATCAAACAAAGACGGACGAAATCAATTAGGGGACAGTTCAAATGCTGCAATTTTACGGTCATTTGGCTAAAAGGTATCAAAACGGCCGTCTAATGACTTATAACGGGGATTTTTCGAAAAAACAAATTTAAAACGGTTTTGTGAATATTTAAGTATTTTTGTGTTGAGGCTCGTTTTTGGGAAAACGATTTAATGCAAGCCTAGAATCGAAATGGTTACATATTCAAAACAAAATGTTGCGACCATTGCCCAGCCACTGTGGATGACAGAATGTTATTCAGTCATTAAAGATTTACCAGCGGTGGGAGGGGGGTTGTTAGGGAGGTAGGTGATTTGGTCGTTAAACGGAAGTTTAGAGTGAATTCACTTTTTGGTTTAATAAAATTATTAACAAGCTTGTAGTTGTCTGGCAAAACTTCCGCATGTTTTTTTTGATTGAAATATTGTATTTGTTTTATGTTTCAAATAAAAGCCATTTTTTTGCTTTGGTTTTCGAACAACAAATAGGGTTAATTAAATAGAAGCCAGTTAGAGTATTGTTTCCAGCTGATGATGCCTTTTTTTGTATTTTTCTAATTCACATACGAGTACAATGTACTCGTATTAGTTATTATATAATTGTCAATAACTAACTACGGTGGAGCATTGTATTGTATTGTGTTATATGGTGAAGTATGTATTATGGTTTTTCCAAATTATGTGATTTTAGCCATAATTGATGACGACATACGCAACACTTTACTGCCTGTATATATACACCGAAAGAAAAATAAATATCTCATTTTCATCTCGGTGGCTACGCCAATAAGCAAAATAGCCGCATATTGGGTTCAGAGAACCCACAAGTGATTATTGAGAAGCCAGTCTTCAAAAAAATAGCATTCCTAAATTTGAGTAAAATCCATACTCCAATTTAGTTCAACAATTTTAATCCAGTTTACTAAAAATTTCCTTAAAAACAGCAAAACTAACTAAGTATGAGTAAAGTTTGCTTATTTCAAAGTCTAAGCAAATAGTTCATTTACCAGAAATAGGGTAGTAAAATTACTTCAATGAACACACATTTAAGTATTAATGAACTTATAAAAAATCACTGGAAATTGTTTAGAAAATTGTTGAATATTAATCTATGAAGCAATTCTCGTTCGTTTGCAGAGACTTATTTCTTAAATACTTCAAGTATTATTCTAACAATCCACTGCGTAGACACCTAACTTGCCTTTGCAGCAATACTGGAATAAAAGCTCAACTCTTTATGGCAGAGCTATCATGAAACTTATGATATTTCACGTTGTCATTTGTTATATTAGTTTTGGATAATCTTAAGCAAAATCGTTTGTTTCAATTATTTTTAGTTATATTGAATTTATTTTAAGTTTACTTTTTTCCTTGTATCATGTAAAATTGTCCTCCGTTTAAGTAACAAATAAGGAAAGGCTAAAGTCGGACGGGGCCGACTATATGATACACTCCACTTTCTATCGGAATACACTTCAATAACTTCAGTAAAAAAGTGAAAACGGGAAAAATTTTTGTATGTTTCCTAATCACAGGTTAATATGACCTGGTCCAATTTGTCAAATCGAGAATAATATTTGTTTCGGAGCTATATCCAAACATGGAATGAAGTGACTAACTTTCACAATAAGTTCTTCAAGTTCAAGTATACGCGGTTTCTGAGGGAACGAAATTTGTATGAGAGCTATATGTAAATCTGAACCGATGTGACCCATTGTTAAAATATGTGGTTTCTAGAGCCGAAAAAGTCAAATCGGGACCGAAATTTGAATGGGAGCTATATATAAATCTGAACCGATCTGACTTATTTTCACCGTAGATGTTTTGCCAATTTTGAAGGAAATATGTGGATTCTAGAGCGGAAAAATTCAAATTAGGAGCGAAATTTGTATGGGAGCTATATATAAATCTGAACCGATTTAACACATTTTTTTCACAGATGTTTCTAGTTTAAATATAAGGTTTTTGCGAATTTAGAAGAAAATCAGTTAAAATATGTGGATTCTAGAGCGGAAAAATTGAAATTGGGAACGAAATTTGTATGGGAGCTATATATAAATCTGAACCGATCTAACACATTTTTACCACAGGTGTTTCTAGTTGAACTATAAGATGTTTTGCCAATTTTGAAGAAAATCTGTTGAAATATGTGATATCTAGAGTGAAAAGAGTCAAATCGGGAGTGAAATTCGTATGGGGGCTATATCTAAATCTGAACCGTTTTTTTTTTAATTAAATAGCGTTCGTCCTTGTCCCGAAAAACTTCGTTGTGCAAAGTTTCGTTTAGTTCTGGCTACAATTGCGACCTGTATTGTGATTACGACAATAGATGGACAGACAGACGGACATTGCTAAATCGACTCAGAAAGTGATTCTAAGCCGATCGGTATAATTAACAATGGGTCTATCACTCTTCCTTTTGGGTGTTACAAACAAATGCACAAAGACATAATACTCTCGTGGAGTGTATACAAATTTACCTATTTTGAGAAAAAAATCAGCAAATTTGTCTTCAATTCAAGTTAATATTTACTTGATTTGAGTAAAAATTTACTTAGTTTTAGAAAATTTTCAGAAAAATTTTACTTAGGGTCTGTTTCCGGATGACGATTCACTCATTGTATTCGTCAAAACGACGTATGAAAGCTGATTTGCGTTTCTGTATAATGAATGTAAATTTTTGAGTAAAACTCATAAGCTTTCGTTTGCTTTTCTGTATTTTTGGGTTTCCACAACACAAAAGGAATCGTCACAAATGACAAATGTGGACGATTAAAAAAACCCATTCGTGTACGTTCAGAAATGAAAAGAATGTATGTTTTTAAAATGGAAAATTTACTTTCCTTTTTTAATGATCAGTTAACAGCGGTTAGTTCGATTCAAGGCGTATTTATACAGGTGATAGCACTAGAACAACAACAAATTCGGCAACAATAAAATACAAGTAATTTTTTGAATGGTGAGCCATACTGTCAAAGCAAAATATATGGGATTTGACAGTTTCGGTTACTTTTGAATGAAAAAAATTTCAGTCAGCTGGGCTCCTGCTTTCACCTTTACAAATACGCCTTGGTTCGATTATTCCGACGGAAATATTGAAAATAAAACAATGACAAAATCACATCTCATGTACACTTAAACGAACACTATCCTTTATCCTGCTCCTAACATAACGTTTGAAAGGGGCAACTGGAAAACATCGTATTTTAACACAATTATGTCAAAAGGTATTTACACGAACTATTTGAAATTATTATTTTGTAAACAAATAATTTTTCTGCAAGATTTAGAGTTGCCTTTTTTATAAAACGGAAATTATGTTTTTCTGTGGATACAATTAAGAAAACTAAGAAAAACCCTTGATGGCAATATTTTTTATTGACACCCGAACGAAAGCTTTTATAATTTCAAATCATAACACGAAAGCTTTTGAACGTGTTACAAAAACACAATTTATGAGTCGTTCGCCAGATATCATTCCTTCGTGTAGAATTTCAATCGTCTACCGGAAACCCTCCGTACGATTTAGTAAAAATTTACTTAGTTTCCCTAAATTTAGTAAAAATTTACTTGATTTGAGGAAAAATTTACTTAGATTTAGGACAATTTCAGCAAAATTTTACATAGATTTAGTAAAAATGTAATTGGTTTGAGGAAAAACTTACTGCTATTTTCCTCAGTTTGAGTAAATATTTATATGGTTTGATGAAAATAGAACTAGAATCAAGTTCAAAGCAAGTACTACTTTCAAGGAAAAGTTTGAACTTGATATGAGGAAGTTCAATTTTCCTAAATTTTTGTTCATTTTAACCCATTATAGGGTTCACTGATTGTGAGGAATAATGGGTGCATTTTCAGCTACACCATATATTTCCTATTTTAATTCCAAAAGTACATATTTTGAAAATCCTGTACGATAATTTAAAAAAAGTCGTTGCACTTCTACCGGATGATATACGTATGAAACTATAAAAAAATGGAGTTACTTGGCGTTTTTTGTTCTTCATTTCCTCATCCTGTTGCCCCTTCACAGGACTACAAAATTCCAAAGGCTAAAATTTAAAAAAAAAATATTGGATATACTTGTTCGCACCCTATGATAACGGTAATAGTGTTAAATTAAAGAGGAGAATATCTATTAAATATACTTCAAATGTCATTCTTCTATCTGTTTTAGTTCAGCATTAACACATATTTCAAGTTTACCCCTTAGTTTTTCTAGTTTATTCATTTCTTGTTTTTTAAGAGACAAAACTTTAAATTGTCGTTAATACAAAAAAAATAAAATGGTGGTCACATACGTGACGTAATCTTTCACAAATAAATTTAAAAAAATTTACAGATATTATATTTTATTATTTTGTAAGAAAAATAAATTTAAATTAAAAATTAAATAAGTTATGATTGTTTTAAACACATTCGCGACTTTTGCGCACCATCAACAAATTCCTTTATTTTACGTGTGTACTCAATCAATGTATACATTCACCGAATTTCATTATTTATTTCTAGGTGCAGCCGTTTGGAATGTACACAACGAATTTTGTGTTTCTAGCTGTCGTCGGTTGATAGGTACCATTTTTATCCCTTTTTGTCCCATTTCACCCCCTACGAAAAATAATAACTTTATGGCGCACGTTTTTGTTATAGGGGAATTCTTAAAACATGTCTAAATACTCTAAAATGCTAGGGGTTATTTTCAGTCCTTGCGAGGGAAATTTTTTTCTTTGGACTGATTTCGCCCAGTTGTAATTCCAACCGATCTACGACTATAAGACGCATTTATGGAAAATTTGGACGTCCTAGCTCCTTTAGATGCTAGCGTGCATTCAATAGACGGACGGACATGGCTAGATCTTCTTAGAATTTTATTACAATCAAGTATATAATTACTTTATAGGGTCTCAGGTCGATTTTTCAAACGGAATAACAAAGTTAGTATACTCCCATCCTGTGGTGGAGAGTATAACTAAGGAATGAAGTAAAGAACATTCATACATATCAACTGCTTAATATAAAAAATAATTCCATAATAACACAATTGACTAATTCGATGTGAAACGGAAGAGAAATTTTGCTAAGGTTCACCGACTTTAATGAATGTTTGTAAATGTTTACTTCTTAATAATAATGATAAGCAAATCAAAGATTAATTTAATAGAAACATCCACAACTGAAGCCAGCTAAAAGTAAGTTGTTTTAACTATTTCTATTAAATATTTTTAATTTCAACTGCAATCACGTTCATAATTTTTGTAGAGTAAGTACCAGGAACAGCTACATCATTGATATTATGGAGCATGTTTGTTAGTGGCACTATTAGTTGGTAATATTTTTTTTATCGACGATGTACTTTATGTTTATTACAAAATTGAAGGGAATAAAGAAAAAATTAAAAAAATATATATTTTTAAGATTTGATTATTTTATGTTAAACTACTAAAGGGTGATTTTTTAAAAGCAATAGGAAAGTTTTTCAAAAAAAAAAACACATAAAATTCAGAAAAATGCATGAAATCTTTATTTGAATCGATAGTACGGTCCATATAATTTAATGTTTGAAGATTATTTCATGCAAATGTTGATCTTGACTGCGCCTCAAATGGTCCATCCGCTTAGTCCAATTTTGGCAATTCCACGTTTTTGAGTAACAGAGGCCCAATTGCTGCGAACGGCGACGAATCGATAATTGATGGTCATCATTAACACTGGCCGATACAGCTGCGATATTTTCTTCAGTTCGCACTCTACGTAAGCGTGTTGATGGTTTAATGTCCAACAATGTAAATTTGGTGCGAAATTTGTTTACAATAGCCCAAATAGCCGCTTCAGTGGGTCGAATAACCTGACCATAAAACGGAAGCGCGCGATGAACTTTCTTAACAGAGCACGCATTTTGATAATAAAATTCAATAATTTGCAAGCGTTGTTCGCTTGTAAGACGATTCATGGTTAAATTATAGACTAAACTGAAGATGTTTGACAGTGAAACAAAACACGAAACGTGCGTCCAGCTGTTTAAACCGGTGTTGCCAAAAAGATAATAGTTAAAAAATCACCCTTTACAACAAAAATGATACGATTATTTGATCCACCCTAGTGTTTACAATTTCATATTTTTGAAAGTCGGGAAATGCAACTTTATTATTTACTAAAAAAATTAAAAAAAAATATTTTTTTTAATTTTGAGTGAAATGTTACCTTTTTTAGGTTATTGTTATTTTATACTTCATAATTAATTTTAATATTTCTTCTACAGATAAACGCCTTTGGCAAACACCTGGAAGTTCCCACCAACAGGAGATTCAGAGATTATTACATATTTTGTTTATCGCCACCCCCTTGATTCCTTCAGCATTCAAATAAAAACGTCTAGGATATATAATATATGACAATTGTTTTCTTTATTAACACATATAATAAATTAAATTATAAAATAAAAACATCCTAATATAAAACAATTATAAATGTTTTTTGTTTGTTTGTTTTTTTCCTATTTAAAGCAATAATGTTTTCACTAAAAGACATTTTTAAAAAAGTGTAATTAGGACTTGAAACTTAAAATTTATAGAAAAGTTTCAAATAAAAGCTATAAACTAAATATTGGTTTTGTTTTCTTGTTTGGATTTCATTCATTTTATCTTCTCTGGATAGTACAACAGAATTACAGTAGGCATAGAAAAACATTTAAATATTTGTGTAAAGCAGAGTTAAAGGCAGGAAATATATAGAAATAGATAAACGGAGATTATTTTATTTCCTTCATATGATACATACAGGGATGGTTCTCTAGGGGGGGAGGAAGGAAGGAACAATTAACATAAACATAGTGCGTACATAAGTAGTAATTAGTTAGGCCAATGTCTCTCTTATACAATTTTAATATATAAATTTCTAACTAAAAATATATTTATTTATTGTATATGAAGACACAAAAATGTGTCCAAATAATTCAAATATTCATTTCATTTCCAACCTATGTACTCTTCTTCTTCGTAGTGTGGAGAGTAGTAACAAAAAATGATAAGCAAAAGAGAATTTTGTTACAATACAATAGAATACAAAAAATATATCGCTGGCGATAATTTTGCAAATTGGGTACTAAAAAAATTTTAAACAGAATTGTACTATTGCAAAAAATTAACAAAAAAACCAATTAAAAACTAAAAAGGACACTTAACCGCTAATAAAGGGGCAATATAAACAAAATAATAATTATTTAAAAATAAAATAAAACATAATAATTATAATTATAAAATTCCATGAATTCTCTTTGCAATTTTTCAAGTGGAAACAAGTGTTTGTCCATCAGTAAACAACAGACGAAGAAACACTCTTTCTTAAACACATTCCATTCCATTCTTGTTTTCATCTAGTTTGTTGCATCTAGTGGCACATTCCGCAAAGAAAACGGAAATCTAGACGACTCATCATCACGCACTTCTCATGATGGATGGAGGATGCAGTTGGTTTTAGAGGGAAGTAGTATAGTAATAATTATTAATAGTAGTAGAGATTTGTATTTGTGTGTGTGTGTTTGTTTGTTTGTTTGTTGTATGTGTGTTTATGGCGCGCGCATTAATCCAAATGTGTTTGTTTATTGTCAATGTTTATTGATTATTAGCCCGCCTTTTGGGTTTGTTTGGCACGTTGCAGCGCTTCAAATGCCTCCACTTCCTTCTTCTCTTTGGCTTTGTTGCGTCTTTCGTATTCGAGACGATGTGAAATGATACGTTCCACGATACGTTCTGTGGTCATGGTATTCTTCGAGTCGATAAGGCTGAAGATGCCACGTGTCTTAGGTATGGCATAGGGATCGATTTTGCCATCCTCCAGGGCTATGGGTGTCTGACCGTGACACACAACATCTACCTTGAAGTGATCGAGCAGATCTTCGGTAACACAGTAGGGAGCACCAATCACAACTTCATTGACATACTGGAAGGAAATGAAGAGGAAAAGTGTGAAAAATTTTATGGAAATGAAAATTGTGTAAGAATAAATTGGGAGGAGAATTAAGTAGAACTCGGAAGGTTTCAAAAAATTAACTAACTTTATTTAACACCTCTAGATTATTTTCTCTGGACTTACGTGAAGTCATTGGTTGAATCGAAAACTTTGGAGGAGGCTTTAGAAGACAAGATTGTGCTTATGCTTAATTTTTGTATGAAATTTACTCTCGTAACAAAAAGTAACTTGCTGCTAGATTTTTGTTCTTGATCCTTTTGAGAACAATTAAGGAAAGTGTAGAATCGGGCGGGGCCACTTTCTACTACATTACAATTGAATTCGGGGAAAAAAGTGATTTCTCGAGGGAGAAATTTGTATGGAAGCTATATCTAATTCTGAACCGATCTGACCCACTTTCACCATAGATGTTTCTAGTTTAATTATAAGGTACTTTGCCAAATTAGAAGAAAATCTGTGGTCTTTAGTGCGGAAAAAGTCAAATCGAGAGTGAAATTTGCATGGGAGCTTTATGTAAATCTGAACCGATCTAACTCAATTTTACCATAGAGGTTTCTAGATGAAATATAAGTCGCTGTGGCAAATTTGAAGAAAATCGGTTAACTTATGTGGTTTCTAGAGCGGAAAAAGTCAAATCGGGAGCGACATTTGTATGGTGGCTATATGTAAATCTGAACCTATCTGACCCAATTTTACCATAGAGGTTTCTAGATGAAATATAAGTCGCTGTGGCAAAGTTGAAGAAAATCGGTTAAAATATGTGGTTTCTTGAGCGGAAAAAGTCAAATCGAGTGGGAAATTTGTATGGGAGCTATATCTACATCTGAACCGATATCACATATTTTCACTACAGATGTTTCTAGTTGAATTATAAGGTACTGTGCCAAATTTTAAGCAAATCGGGTAAAATTTGTGGTTTTTAGAGAGGAAAAAGTCAAATCGGGAGCGAAATTTGTATGGGGGCTATATGTAAATCTGAACCGATATCACATATTTTCACTACAGATGTTTCTAGTTGAATTATAAGGTATTGTGCCAAATTTTAAGCAAATCGGGTAAAATTTGTGGTTTTTAGAGAGGAAAAATCGGGAGCGAAATTTGTATGGGGGCTATATGTAAATATGAACCGATCTGACCAACTTTCACCATACATGTTTCTAACTGAATTATAAGGTACTGTGCAAAATTTTATGCAAATCGGTTTTTTCTAGAGCGGAGAAAGTCAAGTCGGGAGTGATATTTGTATGGGAACTATATGTAAATCTGAACCGATTTACTTTAAATTAAATCATGTTCGTCCTAGGCCCACAAAACTCATATGTGTCAATTTTTGTTAGGATGGGACCATAATTGCGATCTGTATTTTGATTACAAAAATAAGAAAGACGGACAAACAGACAGACATTTTAAATCGACTCAGAAAGTTATTCTAAGTCGGGAACGACATTTAATTACAAGAATAGCTGGACGGATGGAATAACATACGGACATTGCTAAATCGACTCAGAAAGTTATTCTAAACCGAAATTTGTAATAAACGATGAGTCTATCTCGTTTCCCTTTAGTTTGTCTATTGGCTAGTGTCCTTTTAACAATAGCCTAGACTGGAATGACCAACCTTTGAGAGAAATTTTCCAACCAATCGGTCGATTCGAAAATCACTTTTAATTTGTTTTTCTTATTTTACCCTTTGAAACAACCATTCTTCATTCAGCTTTCAAAATACAAAATACCCTTCCTTCCTTCTGACCTATTTCTTTATGTTTCTTTATTGGTCTTCTTACCTTGCAGGCCAAAACGCTGAGAACACGTTCATGCAGGTTCATAATGGGATAGTTGCTACCCTTGTACGAGTTCACCACGGGATCCGTGTGCAGGCCAACAATGAGATAATCGCCCAACTCTCTGGCCTTTTCCAAAAAGTCTAAATGGCCAACATGGAACAAATCGTAGGCTCCAGCAACATACACCTACGAACACACAAGAAAGAAAATCAATAAAAACACTTTATTATACAAAAATTCTTAGCCAAACTTACAATTTTATCGCCCGCTTTGGGAGATTTGCCATCACTGAACTGTATGATCTTTTGGGTGGTGGGCAGGAATTGGCTGCAGCCGGTCCAGGGAGATTTGGCTGCTGAGTCTTGACCCATATTCGATGAACCTGATGATAATAATTTGGATTTGGGTATGGTTTTATTTATGACATTGTCAAATAAAACTTTTTCTATTTATTTTGCGAGTTTACACAATACATTAATTTAGTTTTAGTGGTTAGAGATTAGGAAAAAGAAAAACAAAAAAAATTTAAAAGAAAAAAATAAGGACAGCAAAACCAAGACACCAAAATAATTGAGTTAAGTTTTTTTAGCATATTTTTAGGCAATGATTTTACAAATAAATTGTGCAGAGTTTTGTACATTTCACGTGGCATAGTTTAGGGAGCGAGCGCGCGCATACACACGATACGTTATTCACACAGTTTTTTTTATAACAGTTACAAAATTAAATATATATAGTGAGTGAACAGAGCGAGCGAAGGGAAGGAGGATTGATTTGATACGATTGATTTTGATTTGACATTTGAAATTTTGGCGGGTTAAAGGAGTAGAGTTATAAGTGAGTTTGGTTAGACATAGAATAAAAAAGAAAAAGAAGAAAAACATAAAGAGTTAAAATTAATTGTTTCTTTTTACAAAAAAGTACACATTAATTAATTAGTTTATCATAGGTATGTAGGCAATGTACAACAACAAAATTTTGAAAATAACACGAGATGAACAACAAACACAACAAGGAACGAACAACGAACGAATGACACTAGAGGGAGGTGGTCGTAGACTGGCTTTTGGGATGGAACATAAACGCAACAGATAAAAGCTTGAACAGTGTAATTGAGTAATTCTTTCACAATCAAAATTAATTGAAAATTATTTATATTATAAACAAAGTTAATACTTAAGACTTTTTGTTTCAGTGGTCAACAATTGTTGTTTGTAGAGGAAGGTGGCGGCATGCAACAAAGTTTTTGAGAATTTTTGTCATTAGAAAATTTCATTTTTATCTATATAAACTATGCTGGCTGGCAAGTGCATAATTTACACATTTGTGTAATATAAAAATATTAAAGAAATTCGAGCAAACGTAAAATCGAAATGCCATTATTTTAGAATTAGAGTTAGACAAACTACATTCTTTTTTATGTTCTTTTTTTCTTTCATAGAGAAAAGCATTTAGATACAAAGCCAAAACCAAAAAGCAGCTACTACTATTACAAATTACATATGCAAAATGAGAGTTAACTGTACAACATGAAAAAACGTACCTTCTTTCTCGATGGCGTATTCGGAGGAGCCTTGGTGGAAATGGTTTTTAGTTAAGAGCAACATACGGCCAACTAAATCCGTTGTGGAAACACCAGCTGTGCGTTTAACTTCCCTGGAAAGTAACAACAACAACAAGAATTGATTAATTAATTAGTAAATATGTTTAGAAAATTGTATTAGAGCTAGCTGGGCAAAGAAAATCCTTTCTTCAGGATGTGGCTAACCAAGATTACTGTGGCTTTAAAAAGTTTCTTTTTAAAAAAATACAAGTTTTGCGAATTTGAGGTCCAACCAAAATACCTAAAATTCATCAAAGCAGCTATAAAGGTAAATAAGGCGTGGTGACCATATTATTAAAATTAAATTTGGAATGATTCCCAAAATCTAAAATTTTACTCTTCTGGCGAGCTAAACCGTTTTGAAAACAGGGGTGTAATAACGGGATGCGAAACTTGAGAAGTTTTGATAGAAATCATTTATTTACTTTTTTGCAGCTTAAAATTGAGGAAATACAAGTTGAAATGCAGAAATGCAAATTGAAGTTGCGAAAATACAAGTTGAAATTGAGAAAATACAAGTTGAAATTGAGAAATGAAAATTGAAATTGATAAACATCTAAATTGAAATTAATTTCTCATTTTCAATTGTTTATTTCTCAATATCAAATTGTATATTCTCAATTTCAGTTTACATTTCAATTCAATTTGAATTAGATGCGACATGAATAGAATGTATATTGATTTAAGTTTAAATTGATTCATTCATTATCATTAAAGAGAATTCAACTCCGCCATTAGGGGTTATGGGTCTGACCAGGCCTTTATCGATTTTAAGCGCTGCTACAAGAAGCTTCTACATTTATCCATAGATTTTCATCAACTAGGCTTTGTTGTCTTCGTTAAGATGTCAGTTGTTACAAAATAATAATAATATTTATCTAATTTGTAAAGGGTCTTTTCGCGCTATTTATAAAGAAAATAAAAAATCATAATTTTTTAAAAAATCTTTTACGTCTACAAAGAGTATCATAACTTCTACATTTATCCATAAATCTTTTACATGTATACATTGTTTTTGCGTTAGAATGTTAGCTATAAAAAATTAGAATAAAACATTTTTTTCCGATTTTTTATAAATTTTTTTCGTACCATCAAAAAAAATCTGGAAAAAAATAATTTTTTGTCAATCTTTTGGAGACTGCTCATAGACCACTGTGTCTATGTGAAAGTGATATTCCCAACATTTCTAGCCATTATAATTACCTTTAATGGGAGTGTTTATCGGACTTACATATATTACAAAAATGAGAATACAAATACTAAAGGTAACCTTCGGCGAAAATTGGAATTTTAGTATAAAAAATATCCACAAAATTTTATTTGAAATGATGTTTTATGAACTTTTGCGTTATTTTACTTTTGACCAACTAAGCTTATCCACCAAATGGTAGTAATACATAGTTCTTGAATAATTCCCTGATTAAACAAAAATTAAATTTTTTCGCTGCTTTTCACGAGATTTGGCCAAAAATATAAATAAATCTACTATTTTTTGGGGTGATCATCTCTGTCAAGACATTATTTGAACGGTATTCACATTACTGTTAATTTTATTGTGATTTCCATGATTCCATGATTCCATGATTGTGGCGACATCCACAAAGTTTAAAAAATCTTGGATTGATTTAATTATTTTTAAGAGATATTCTCTTCATGAAATTGACTTTTATATGGGAATCGTAGGGTACAAATAAGTATTTAAAACACTTTTTTTAAATTGTCGTACAGCGTTATCGATGCAAAAAGTTTTCTTCGCCAGCTTCACCGCAATTACATATATTAAAAACTGAAATTGCAATACTTACTCGTATCTATTGGCCTTCTTTACCAGATGATATGTATCAACACCCTCAGCAGTCATTGTAATATCATCTGTAAGGGAAATGAAGTAAAAAACGAAATTGCATTAAAATCATATTCACCATAAATTATAAACCAAATCAACGCAAAACCAACTTACCTCCATGAACACAAAAATCACAATTGTGTTCATCCAGCACCTCCAATGTCGTGACATAGGGAGCGCCTAATACCACCTCATCCACCCATTTAATGCCTTTGACCATCTTGACACGTTCCTCTTCGGTGAAAACTGGGGGGCCTTTGTTCTTTGTTATCTCCTCATCGGTGTGTATGCCAACGATGACTTTATCACCAAGAGCTTTGGCTTGTCTCAATGAATTGGCATGACCGAAATGGACCATGTCATAGCTGTAAAGCAAAAAAACATAAGGAAAACACGAAAACATTAGAAAATGACAGAGGTAGACATTGCAAGCGTTTCATTTAAGAAAATATATAAAATGTTAAATATAATAAAAAATATTAAACTAATATTAAAAACATTAGAAATATTAAATATATTAGAAATATTAAATATATTGAAAATATTAAAAATATTAAAAAATATTAAAAATATTAAAAATATTAAAAATATTAAAAATATTAAAAATATTAAAAATATTAAAAATATTAAAAATATTAAAAATATTAAAAATATTAAAAATATTAAAAATATTAAAAATATTAAAAATATTAAAAATATTAAAAATATTAAAAATATTAAAAATATTAAAAATATTAAAAATATTAAAAACATTAAAAATATTAAAAATATTAAAAATATTAAAAATATTAAAAATATTAAAAATATTAAAAATATTAAAAATATTAAAAATATTAAAAATATTAAAAATATTAAAAACATTAAAAATAATAAAAATCATCAAAAATACAAAACAAAATACATCAGATCGTGAATTCCACTTTTGTAATGTTGTTTATGTCTTGGCCTGTGTTTTGATTGCAGCGACTAATATGGCGAAATGACAATTACGACGAAAATCATTTATTGCTCTTTGGCGTGTGTGCAAATAACATTTTAAATGCAGCGGATGTTTGTTTAGGGGTGGGGTATGGAACACTTTTTTTAGAAAAAAAAAACAACCAGACAAGTGCAAAATTGATAACATTCTTGACATTTAACATTTAGCAATGCAATGTGAGATAGTGTCTCAGACACAAAAAAAAACATCAACTAGAACAACTTCCTTTTCACAATATCATCAAGTGCAGTTGTAAAAAAAATACAATTATATAATGCAAGTTCTCAAATGTTCACCGGCATAACACAGATGTGTACAATTTTGGAGAAAATACACATACTAAATTGTAGTTCAATTTAAATTTACAAATATGGATATTTGGCATGTTTTACTCACAAGCTAGCGGATTTCCCGCTTGGCCGTATTTATGCGATAAATTGTCAGGATATCAGAATTTCCATAAAATGCATTTTGATTGCAAATAAAAACCAATTAATTACACCAGAAATTATTAATTTTTGAAATTGCAAAGGCCAGTTTGTAAATAAAACAAGCCAGTTATCATGTTTCATATTAATTGTCAAAATATACGTCAAATTTCGATTCTTCCGTATGAATAAAATAATGAATATGCGAGGGCGACGTATAAAAAGAGAGTTAAAATTAATATGCAATCAGAATAAGCATACTAAAAGCAAACTTAAAATATTTTTTAATATTCAACTTTGTTAGTTGTAAAAAGCTTGTGCAATGCCGAGTCTACTTGTCGCTTTGATTCATTTTTAGGTTGTATCCAATTATAATTTCCGTTTGCTCAAACCAAGATAAGTATTTTAAGCATGGCATGGCATAAACTTGAAAATTTCGTGTTATGTGGTCATTTAAAAAAATTATCATTATTATACCCAAAAAAATATAAGTAACTTTTTAAAAATATTAAAAATATTAAAAATATTAAAAATATTAAAAATATTAAAAATATTAAAAATATTAAAAATATTAAAAATATTAAAAACATTAAAAATATTAAAAATATTAAAAATATTAAAAATATTAAAAATATTAAAAATATTAAAAATATTAAAAATATTAAAAATATTAAAAATATTAAAAATATTAAAAATATTAAAAATATTAAAAATATTAAAAACATTAAAAATAATAAAAATCATCAAAAATACAAAACAAAATACATCAGATCGTGAATTCCACTTTTGTAATGTTGTTTATGTCTTGGCCTGTGTTTTGATTGCAGCGACTAATATGGCGAAATGACAATTACGACGAAAATCATTTATTGCTCTTTGGCGTGTGTGCAAATAACATTTTAAATGCAGCGGATGTTTGTTTAGGGGTGGGGTATGGAACACTTTTTTTAGAAAAAAAAAACAACCAGACAAGTGCAAAATTGATAACATTCTTGACATTTAACATTTAGCAATGCAATGTGAGATAGTGTCTCAGACACAAAAAAAAACATCAACTAGAACAACTTCCTTTTCACAATATCATCAAGTGCAGTTGTAAAAAAAATACAATTATATAATGCAAGTTCTCAAATGTTCACCGGCATAACACAGATGTGTACAATTTTGGAGAAAATACACATACTAAATTGTAGTTCAATTTAAATTTACAAATATGGATATTTGGCATGTTTTACTCACAAGCTAGCGGATTTCCCGCTTGGCCGTATTTATGCGATAAATTGTCAGGATATCAGAATTTCCATAAAATGCATTTTGATTGCAAATAAAAACCAATTAATTACACCAGAAATTATTAATTTTTGAAATTGCAAAGGCCAGTTTGTAAATAAAACAAGCCAGTTATCATGTTTCATATTAATTGTCAAAATATACGTCAAATTTCGATTCTTCCGTATGAATAAAATAATGAATATGCGAGGGCGACGTATAAAAAGAGAGTTAAAATTAATATGCAATCAGAATAAGCATACTAAAAGCAAACTTAAAATATTTTTTAATATTCAACTTTGTTAGTTGTAAAAAGCTTGTGCAATGCCGAGTCTACTTGTCGCTTTGATTCATTTTTAGGTTGTATCCAATTATAATTTCCGTTTGCTCAAACCAAGATAAGTATTTTAAGCATGGCATGGCATAAACTTGAAAATTTCGTGTTATGTGGTCATTTAAAAAAATTATCATTATTATACCCAAAAAAATATAAGTAACTTTTTCTCTTTCCCTTTTGAGCAATGTGAGCAATTTCATCAAAAAAAGTTTTTTGATTCGGCAAACAAAGTTTGTTGTTTCAGCAAATAAAATATGTTGTGTCAGAAAACAAAGTCTTTTTTATCAACAATAAAGTCTGAAGTTTCAGCTAACATAGTTTGTATCTGAAAAAATGTCTGTTGTTTCAACAAACAAATTCTGTTGTATTAGAAAACAAAGTCTGCTGTTGTGTTAGAAAACAAAGTCTATTGTATCTGAAAAAAGTATGATTTTTTAACAAAAAAGTCTACTGCTTCAGCAAACAAAGTCTGTTGTGTTTGAAAATAAAGCCTGTATGATTTTTCAGGAAAAAAAAGTATGCTGTCGCAGCAAACAAAGTCTGTTATTTCAGCAAACAATGTCTGCTATTTCCGCAAACAAAGTCTGTTATTTCAGCAAACAAAGTCTGCTATTTCTGCAAACAAAATCTGTTGTTTCAGCAAACAAAGTCTGCCGTTTCTGCAAAAAATCTGTTGTTTCAGCAAACAAAGTCTGCTGTTTCAGAAAACAAAGTCTGCCGTTTCAGCAAACATAGCTTGATGTTTCAACAATTTTTTTGTTGTTAGTTACTGACAGGTTTCAATTTATCTATATATATAAAAATCAATGTGTGTCTGTATTTTGCGTATAGGACCGGTCGACCGATTCGCCTGGAAAATTTACTGTATCTAACTTCTGGACAGAGGATGGTTCCTGGATATACTAGGTCATGATAGGACAAAGGGGGGGGGGGGGTTGTACCTCCCGCACAAAAAATATTTTAAAACTATCAAAATTTACTCATTTTATCTTCCAAAGCATCCGAAGTAGGAAAAAATGAACTCGTGCAACGCCGGGTACAAAATACTATAATATAAATAACATTTCCAAAAGTTCTCAATACGACGAGATGTCGCAAACTGTTGTAATGGGGTTTTACTTGTTGTCTTAATAGTATAAATTTGGTCTACTGATGGATTGATCTCACCTATTTCATGCCATGTCAATTGTCATCGACATGTCTTGTTGCCAAACTTGGAAAAATGACTTGGTGGAAAATGATTCACGTAAAGTAATGAATCTGAATTTGGACTGTAAAAATGATGACATGGATGGTGAAACGCCACCGAGCTGAAGGAAATATCGTATATGCAAATAAAAATTGTGATAATAAAGATCAACTAATTATTGAACTGCCCCCGGAAAATTGTTTGCAATGGAGGAAAATAGTAACTCCTTGAATAATTCAGCAATATGGCTTCTTCAAAAGATATCTTTATCCATATCTTTTTTGTTATAAAAACGGAAGATCGAAGCGGATTCTACAAAATTTAACCGATTTCGCCTTTTTAAAAGATTTTGAAACGTCTTATGAATTTATCATAAATCCTTAATCTTAAGTTAAATAAATAAAATAAATTTTAAAAGCATTTCTTTTTTGTGATAAAAACGGAAAATTGAACTGAAATTTATAAAATTTGACCGATTATTATTGGATTCAATTGTTTTTCAAATAATTTGCAAATAATCAATATTATTTTCTTAGCTTAATCGACAACAACATGTATTCAACTGTCATTTCCAAATTATTAACAAAAAATTTGAATCCAACTTGTTATGTTGTTAAAAAAACAAAGCAAATTAACTGTTTTGAAAGTACGACGAGTACGAAGATGTGATATTGTTTCAACAAAACGAGCAACCTGAATTTCATGAAATTCCATTTGAAAAGAACTAATTTTCATTCTCTGAATTGATAACAGGTTTTGACAAATTGCTTGATTTCCAAGTAATTGTTATACAAAAACCCAATGGGAAAAATACAATACAAACAGAGAACGCCTGCAATTTTGCTGAATTGATAAAAAGAAACGCTCCACGTTGTGTTCCAATATCTTTGTAGTGCATACACACTTGTGGTCACATTTAAGAGATGCGCACTTTATATGTTGCACAATAGCAGAAATGTTAGAATTTCGTATTAAATTTAAGTCGTCAAATATTAGCAACGGTGCAGAGATAACAAATAATTGACGTCATCTAACTCTTAGCTTAATGGCTTGTTTATATAAACTTTAGAATCCTCAAATGCACATAGCTTTAAGATCAGCTTTCGAAAAATGACTCCCGATGATGTTTAGAACAGAGGTGACATGTGATAACAAATAAAAACTAACATTTACGGAATGTTCTCAACAAAACACCACGCTCAAATAATAAAAATAAATATCAAATTCAGCTATAGAGAAATTACATTAATTACCAATTTTTAGCAATTTCCATAAACAAACAATTTATTTTATAATTATTATTCTTATAATTTATAATTCGATCCAACACCGTGACAAATAATTGCTGGAAATTAATAATTGAAAACATATTTAGTATGCAAGTAAGGATTTTTATATTTGGGCACAACTATCTGTATATAAAATGCTTGTGCCAAATATAAAATTTTTGTCGGCAAACAACAATTTTTTCTTCGTGTATTCCAAAATTATTTTTTCCACTTGAAATTTGGCAATGCTTTTTGCGTTATTATTTATTTTTCGTGCGAAATACATTGATGCTATAGAAAAATATTTATTGAATCTATTTAAAATTAATTACAGACGTCAAAACAAATATTTATTATTTAAGAAATATTTAAGTATTTACTGTGCATAAATATTATTTTTCGTTATAAATAATTAACTCGAAATTTCTAAAAGACTTACTCATGTTTGACAAATATTCAATCAGCAAATATGTGCTTTAAAAAATACGCCAATGATTATATTATTCGAATAGAATTTTTTCGTGTTTTATGATAAAACAGATTTGGTAAATTAAGACAGTGTTAAAATTTGCATTAAAACTGATTATCACCAATATTTTTGTAATTCAGCCACGCTGAATTCAATAATTTCGCTTAAATGTTAATAATATACGCCTTTCGAGCTATTTGCGCCCAATTCAGCTAATATTTTCAAT
Organism: Polietes domitor; assembly: GCA_947397865.1. NCBI lineage: Eukaryota > Metazoa > Arthropoda > Insecta > Diptera > Muscidae > Polietes > Polietes domitor. The sequence goes on from OX377619.1 coordinate 178,749,525, forward strand.
GAAGAATAACTTATTTTTCAACATGCGGCCTGATTAAAACTGGTTATAAGCATAACTTTTGTAATTCAGCTGCGCTGAATTCAATAATTTTGCTATAAATGTTAATAATACAAGTCTTTCGAGCTATTTGCGCAATTCAGCTAATATTTTCAATGAAAAATAACTTATTTTGCCAACATGCGGCCTGAAAACAAGTCTGTTAACATTTGTCTACAAATATATAAAATTCTGCTTTGCTGAATTTAAAAATTCTATAAATTTTAGTCAAAACTTATATTAGATAAAATTTAGGAATTTTTTTGTTATTCAGCAAAGCTTAATCCAGTTTCTATACAGTAAATTTTAGAAATTTAAGAACATTTGAGAATTATTGTGTTAAAGTAATAATTCTTATAATTGATGATAAATGTATTAATTCAGCTCAGCTGAATTAAGAAATATTATGAATGTTTTTTTGTAATTAATTTATGTTTTTTAATTAAAGAAATCATATTGAAAATTTGATAAAGAATTTTTGCAATTCAGCCACGCTGAATTCTAAATTTTATTCCGAAATGTCAACATTCACTTCATGAAAAATAAATTTTGTCAACATACATACATGGTTGCAGCACATACATAGACATATCATACTACATATAACGTAAATGTAATATGTACAACTAAAATGTTTGACATTTTTGAATGCCACACAAATTCATCTTAGCTGAATTACTTAAAAAAAGTTCATAAGCCCTTAAACATTAACTTTCAATGATAACTCTAAAAAATATTTTAATTCAGCTGAGCTGAATTTGACATATTTTATAATTTTAGACAAAAAAGTATTTGAAAATAATATTATAGGCTTTATGTTACATAGTACATGGGAGTGTAGTTTATTTCCTATAAAATCCGCCACTTTAATTATTATTATTTTATCCGGTTAACATTTTCGACAAATATGTCAAATTCAGCTCAGCTGAATTAAAATATTTTTTAGAATTATCATTCAAAATTAATTTTTAGAGGATTATGAACTTGTTTTAGTAATTCAGCTCAGCTGAATTTTTGTTATATTCAAAAATGTCAAACATACAGTACGTAAATCGGAAACACGTGCCAATCAACCTGTATTAGCTGTATTTTTGTAATGCAGTAAAGCTGAATGTAGTTTTGTATCCACTTTTTATCCGGTTAACATTTTCCACAAGTACGTCAAATTCAGCTCAGCTGAATTAAAATGTTTTTTAAGTTATCATTCAATATTAATGTTTAAAGTCTTATGGACTTTGTTAGTAATTCAGCTAAGGTGATTTTGTATTTTATATATAACGTTTATTATTTTTATTTATGCGGTTAACATTTTCGACAAAAATGTCAAATTCAGCTCAGCTGAATTAAAATATTTTTTAGAGTTATTATTCAAAGTTAATGTTTAGAGGCTTCTGAACTTTTTTTCGTAATTCAGCTAAGCTGAATTTGTGTTTTATTCCAAAATGTCATTTTATATTGTATTTAATTTATATGCTAAAAGTTTATAGTTTTCGTTAGTATACTGACTAGTAAATGTTAGCGTAGCCAATAGTTGCAAATTGAAAACCTTTTCTCTAGCACTTGGAATAACTAAACTTTCTTTTATATGATAGACAAAGAAAATTTCAGTAATTAAGATTCAAGTGCAAAACTCTATTCACCCAAAATCAACAAATTTCATATACAAACGGCCGGAGGCCGGTTTTGAACTCACAACCTCCAGTACGTAAAGCAGAAACACATGCCAATCAACCACTGGCTGTATTAGCGCTGGTTCATTCATAAAAGAATGGGTTTCTTTTACAAATACAAGAAAAAAACAGCGATAGCAACAGATGTAGATAGTACGCGAGTATACAAAATAAAAACAACAACAACAGCAGAAACAAGCACGAAAAAGGAAAAAGAAATAAAAACGACAACATCACGTATTTGTGAAGAATGAAAAGAGACAAAGCGAGACAAAAAAAAAAACACATAAAACGGGCAACATATGATGCGGTCCAAAGTCCATTTTAATTTAAACCAATATAAGAAAAATATGAACCAGCCATAGACAGCCAACAACAACGACAACAAGAAAAAACAATAATAATAACAAACGAAGAAAAAAACTTTAAATATTAAAACAAACTGAAGAGACAACTACTAAAATAAATTGGTGCAATTATTTGTTGTAAACAAAACGTGTCTTTTTATTATTCCTCTGCCTGCTGCCAGGTGAGCTACTTATCGTATTATTTCCCTCGTTTGTCACTTGTCTATTTTAGGTTTCAAAATTATTTAAATATAGCAGACAAATGTAAAAATATAACACGGAATTTATGTAAAATTATTTATGTGCATTTTGGGTTTGTTAACATTGTAAAATGACCTAAGCAGGTGAATGAGGTCTTTAAAATACTGAATTAGATCCGACGGAGGGAAATCGAAACCATTGCACAACTAGTTTGGATTGAAATTGGGAGGGGAAATGTAGTAAAACAAATGACATTGATTTAAATTTTAAAACAATAACCAGGTGATGCTTTTTAAACGGTACCACAAATGTCTCAAGTGAATTATTAGCTTAACTTGTGAAAAATCTGTTATTAATTGTAAACTTCTTTAGTCGTTTGCTATTACAGCAAGTTTTTTGTCATAACAGCAAATTGTTCGCAGAAAATATTTGCCAAAAATGATTTTGTTTAATACAAACAAATACGTTGTAGTAACTAAATTATGATATTCAAATTGCTTAAACTAATTGCAGCAAATCTCTCGCATGAAAAGCTTTTGAAATTTTGCATGTTTTATGAGATAAAATTTGTCAAAATCAAACTTGATAAATTAAGACATCTTATAAAATCTTCATTAAAACTGATTATGTTGATAATTTTTGTAATTCAGCCACGCTGAATTCAATAATTTTGCCTTAAATGTTAATAATTCACGCCTTGCAAGCTTTTTGTGTAATTCAGCTAATATTTTCAAGGAAAAAAATTATTTTGTAAGCATGCGGGCTGAAAACAAGCCTGTTGACATTTATCTAGAAAGATGAATCAAGTTTGTTAATGCAAATTTTGGTCAAAAATTAGTTAAAAATTGGAAAATGATGTTCTTTTCATCATTATTATTTATTTAAGCTATTTTATCTTACAACTGTCGGTAAATAGTTATATTCAGCTCAGCTGAATTAAAATATTTTTCTACAAAAGGACAATTTAAGAAATGTTATGAATAATTTGTTGTAATTATTTTATATATTTTTCATTAATAAGGATCATATTGTGTATTTGATAATGAATTTTTGCAATTCAGTCGTGCTGAATTTTTTCCCTAAATGTCTACATTTCCTTTACTTTCCATGAAAAATAATATGTTGCCACCTTACATAAATAGTCAAATCACATACATACCCACAACATACTACATATAACGCAAATGTAATATGTGCAACCAAAATGTTTCGACATTTTTGAAAACAACACAAATTCAGCTTAGCTGAATATCTAAAACATGTTCATAAGCCTCTAAACATTAATTTTGTATGATAACTATAAAAAATATTTTAATTCAGCTGAGCTGAATTTGGCACATTTTATTATTTTAGACAAAAGAAGTATTTTATATAAATATTCACGTTTTGTTATGCAGTAAAGCTGAATGTTAATAGTTTCAGTTTCCATAAATTCTGTCACTTTAATAATTAAATTTTAGTCGGGTAACATTTTCGACATATATGTCAAATTCAGCTCAGCTGAATTAAAATATTTTTTATAGTTTTCATTCAAAATTGACGTTTAGAGGCCTATGAACTTGTTTTAGTTATTTAGCTTAACTGAATTTGTATTATATTCAAAAATATTTCCTTGTTACATTTTATATTGCACAATATTTTTTGGTTAAAATATAATTTTTTGGTTAAATTTAATTTTTTGGTCAAAATTTATAGTTTTCGTTAGTTTGCCGACTAGTAAACGTTAATAACGCAGTAAAGCCGAATATAGATAGTTCAGTTTCTATAAATCCCGCCACTTTAATAATTATTGTTTGTACGGTTAATATTTTCGACAAATATGTCAAATTCAGCTCAGCTGAATTAAAATATTTTTTATAGTTATCATTCAAAATGTATGTTTAGAGCCTTATGAACTCGTTTAAGTAATTCAGCTTAGCTGAATTTCTGTTATATTCAAAAAATATTGTTTTCTCATAATATTTTATACTGAGTAATTTTTTTTTGGTAAAAGTTTATAGTTTTCGTTAGTATACCGACTAGTAAATGTTAGCGTAGCCAATAGTTGCAAATTGAAAACATTTTCTCTAGCACTTGGAATAACTAAACTTTCTTTTATATGATTGACAAAGAAAATTTCAGTATTTAAGAATCAAGTGCAAAATTCTATTCGCCAAAAATCTACAAATTTCAAACACAAACGGCTCGGAACTCGTTCACTTCCAATACGTAAAGCTGCATACAATTTTATTGTTATTACAGCAAGTTTTCTGCTGTAACAACAAACGTTTTGGTCATAAACTTTGCAATAAATAAAAATACCAAAAAAAAATAATTGACATTGGAAATATCCGTCTGATAAATTGTAAATTCAATTTTATATAATATTTTGCAGATTGAAAATATTGTGCACCCATTTTATATTCTACATCGGGGTTTCCTAGCCTTAAGGCTACCTACACAGAAAATAAAATTCAAGGTAATATTGCCTAAAATCATTAATCCTGTCCACGTGAATAGCCTAATATATCCCATACAGAAAATTCCATGTAGAATTTGTTTATTTTTTCGATTCTCAAAAAAGAAAAACATGCTCTACATGTCAAATCATGAACAAGCTTTTTTATTTATAATTCTCGAGTCATTGCCAAAATAAAACGCGGCAATATTTGTTGTCAATGTCACGGCTGAATAAATATGTACTTTTTTGTATAATAAATAAATTCGTTAAATTTTAAATGTTGAAAGTATTTCACAAAAAAATATATATATTGGAAAATTCAATTCAACTGAATTTGACTTGTCTGGCGTAAATACCCATAATATTTACTTTCTTATTTTGTAAAACTCAGCTCGTCGTAAATTGTTTTTGGAACATCAAGAAAATAAACTCGAACTTTGGCGTTGTTCAGAATTTCGGTAGGCCTTTAATTAAATTCAACGAACCTTTTTAATGAAGTTGTACAGTTTTTGATGAATTACATGTAAATTACGGTTTGATTTCACTGATTGTAATACGACATGTAAATTTGTTGTGGCAATTAAACAAAATAAATTGTTTAGGGCTTGTTTCTGTAACTTATTTTCGTTCGAATGATCACTCACTCAACTATTACTTCAATTCTATACAACGCAGATAAGAAATATTAGCTACGAGCTCTTTACATGTTTTTTATATAGACAAAATGAATTATAGACTCCTGCGTTTTATAGAATTCAAGTGATTGAGTGATTTGTAACCGTTCGCTGTAGACGAACGAAAAAAGTTACAGGAACTGGCCTTTTTTCTGTTAAATTGTCTTACATAGTTTGTATAAATTAATAAGGAAATGAAACAACATTGCCATCTTCAAATTATAATTAAAAGTTTGTCCTTTTTACAAAATACTGCCTAAGTTTTATGGTGGTAAATCTATAATCAATATTTTCAAATCGTGTTTATATGTACGGTTAGATCAAAATATATTATATATATATGTTTGTACAATATAGCATAAAAGAATATCAAAAGAAGAATAATTTAAGATGGAAATCACACACAAAAACGTGATGATATGAATAAATATGCATTTCATTGTTTCGCACGTTTATCTCTCTGTCTGCCTCAGCTGGGCTTAGATTAATATGTATATATTTTCAAAAGATTTGCATTCAAGGCTATATGGGGTGTATTCTGAACTATTTTTTGTTCTTCTTTGTCTTTTCAAGTTATCAAAGTCCAACTGAAAATAAAAAACATTTCAAGTTTAGGGAAGTCAAGTTTATGGGAAGTCAAAGTATCCAATTTGTTGTTTAAAAATGATGTGGCGCTGGCAACCACTGTTAACTATCATGTTTTATTTATGAGATTATTTAGCTGAAAGACTTCCATCTCACACTCATTGATTGGTTGGACTTTGATTGGGATGGAGGAGTGGTATTTCAAATGTTTTTTTAATTTTTCTAAGAATTGATTAAAAATAGCATATATTGAGTAGTGGTTTTAGCCATGTTCCAACAAGTATTGTATATGTATTATTTAATTTGTTTTAAATATAGCCCGATGAATTTGAATTACATGATGAGACAAATAAATCGAAAACATTAAAATATATTAGACATGTTTTATGTACACTATTTGTAAGAAAAACACCAAAATTTTAGAATTTTCAAAAAAATGGCTTTGATTGCAAAAAAGAGCTAACTAATTACACCAGAAACAATTATTTCCGGTATATTTCTAAAGCGAAAAACGGCTAATAAGCGACCCCACTTAACTTGTTAAGTTAATAGTTTATGGTGGAATTAGTTAGCTATTGTGAAAAATTTTTGAAAAATATATAATCCTGGAAATTTATCCAGCAAACACAATTAATAGTTTATATTCAACTGAACTGAATTTGATATATTTTAGCCACAGAAGTATTTGATAATATTAAAAATGATTTTTTGTAATGTAAGCTGAATGTAGATAAGTAAAATTCCTATCAATCCTGCCACTTTAATAATTAAGTTTTAGTCGCTTAACATTTTCGACAAATATAGCAAATTCAGCTCAGCTGAATTAAAATATTTTTTATAGTTATCATTCACAATTGATGCTTAGAGACTTATGAACTTGTTTTAGTAATTCAGCCAAGCTGAATTTGTGTTATATTCAAAAATATTGGTTGCTTATTACATTTTATATTGTATAATTTTTTTGATAAAATTTTGTAGTTTTCGTTAGTATACTGAAAGAGTAAACCTTTGAAATAGAATTTTCACAAGTAGATAGGAACAAATTTTTCGTATTGAGTCGCCGAGATAACACATCCGCTTTGCATTCAGACGGCTTCAGGTTCGAATCATGCATCGGGAAAAACATTTTTTGATTAAACTAATAATTATTATTTTTTAGTTTTTTTACATTTTATTCGCATCCCAAAGTTCCAATTTGCATATTTCCCGCAATTGAGGGAAGTTCGTTTGAAGAACCTCAAAAAAATGTTAATAATGTTAAGATGTTTGCTACTGAAAAAACAAACCTTTGAAATAGGATTTTCACTAATGGATAGGAACAAATTTCTCGTATGGAGTTGCCGAGATAAGACATCCGCTTTGCATCTGATGGTTTCAGGTTCGAATCATAGATCGGGAAAAAGATTTTTTTATGTTATTATTTTTATTTTATTTATTAGGAAACACATTTTATTCCCATCCAAAATCCTAAAATCCCAATCCCAATTGAACAACTTCAAAATAATGATACGATGTTATCCCATAACATTTTAAGAAAAGCATTTTTACAAGTGAATGAGAACAAATTTTCCGTATGATATCACAGACGTAAGGTGTCCGCTTTGCACACAGAAGGTCTCGGGTTCGAATCGTGGCATGAGAAAAAAACTTTTTTTTTTGTTTTTTTTTTTTTAATGCAAATTATTTTTATAAATAAACAATGCATAATTTTTAATAATTTTATTAATTTAAACAATTTTGTTTAACAATTTTATAAATTTACTATGGCACTTCAAATATTTAATTTTTTAGTACTATATAAGAATATGAATATTATTAAAAAAGTATTAATAAATGTAATACTAATTTAATTTAATAATTATTTTCATGTGAACTGGGATATTGTCCTGGCTCAAGACCATTTTGCATCTATATTTAATAGAATGCAAATTTATTTACAAATGGCATGGTGATTTTCATCGTATATTAGTTCATATTAATCAAATATTTTCTTAAGATTCCTATTGTCAACTCTACCTAAAAATGCTTCGCTTTAGTTATTCACCACTCACAACAAAGGATAGCTGAGTAGGTTAGATTGGCGCAGTAGCATCCAGAAGGTCCGCTGTTCTACCCCGGTAGCGGCGGTCTTTTTAAAATAGAAATGGAAAGTAGTAAAAAAGTTAATTATTCGCCGCCACAACTTAAAATTAAATTTCAAGTCTTCCAAAATAAAGGACAACCCCATGTTAAATTCATTAGTGAAGAGAGCCCAATTTTCACAACTTCCGAATCTTAAGTTTCTTATTATCAATTCAATAAAAATAAAATTGAATTAAAAAGTAATGAAAGAGGAGGGGGATCCCTCCCGTACACTACTGAAAATTACATTTCTACTTTTAAATTAAGATCGCAAGATGGACATGTTGTTTTGCGATTCTTCGGATGCCTCCGGCATCAAATTTCTAATGATTGTCGAAGGCATAATGAACTTGTGATCCACAAAGGACAGTTTATTCTACAGTGTCTAATTTCCCTGTTATTGCATCACCAAGAGGCGTTAAAGAATACTATAAAACAAATGCCAATTGGAGACCGAATTTTACTAGCTAATGTATTAGCTTTTAATGTCCAATGCATTCATATTCAATGGAAATATTTAAATCCCAACCAATTAAGGCAGATTTACTAAAAAACACGCACATTCCTCTTTTGATTGCTTTATTTTTGTGATTTTTGTCCTGACTCCTTCTCCTCTAAGTCTTTCAAAGTGATGATATCATCCCACTGATATCATCCATCCATCCATTGGAATGAGTGATCTCATTTTGTGCGTTCCATACTTGTATAATCCAAAAATAATGTGAGGAATTGACATCATCTGGTCAGCACAATAGCACAATGCAATTATATATTCATTTTTAATTGTGCTATTAAAAATATAAGTTATAATATATAATTTTATTTTATAAAAATTAAAGGTCAGGGTGGCGGAATATTTTTTGCTGTACCAGTTTCTATATTTATAAGTGGTATTTTGAAGTCAATAGGTGATAATATACGAGGGTAGTGCCATAAGTAGTCGAATGAATTTTAAATGAAAACAAAAATTTTATTTTATTTCTCAACATAGATGCAAAACCAATTAAACTACTGTAAATGGTAATACGAAAGTTTTCAGCTAGATCAGAACACTCTTCAAAACGCCTTGCTTATAAGAACATGGTACCGAAAACACTCCATTATATGGACAAATTGTATATCGTTGAGTATGGTTCTCCTCCTTCCCATTACAAACACAAAACTTGAAGTAAGTAGGTGTTAACGCACGAGGGCTGCTTCATAAGTAGTCGATTGAGTTTTTTAATTTAATTTTATTTCTTAGATATTATTATTATAGATAGTTTTCAGGTAGATCACAATACGCCTTGTGGTATAGAACAAGGCAAGTCAAGCAATCTATACAGAAGTTCCACTGATGAGTTATCCTCTCACAGGATTAGATGCACTTAGACACAAGCATATCAACAAGTCCTCTTAAATACGCATTACTTTCTCATTCAGATAATGAGATGCGGGTGTATGAAAGTCACATGTTAATACCCAGCACACACTATACAGAAGTTCCACTGATGAGTTATCCTCTCACAGGATTAGTTGCACTTAGACACAAGCATATCAACAAGTCCTCTTAAATACGCATTACTATCTCATTCAGATAATGAGATGAGGGTATATGAAAGTCGCTTGTTAATACCCAGCAAACAGAGAGCATCCCAAGAAGGGAAAAAGATGTAAATCTTGTGATGCGGAAGATATTAATTTAATATGGGTTGTCATTTGAAAGACTTCAAAGTTTAATTTAATATGGGTTGTCATTTGAAAGACTTAAAAGTAAATTTTAAATATTTAAATTATATATATATTGAAGTACATTAATAAAAAATAAGTTTATACTATTGTTTAACAAAGGTGTATAAATAAATAAAATTAGATATTGTGTTTATTTATAAAAAATTATAAAAAAAAAAAAAAAACAAAAAAATATTTTCCCCCAGCCACGATTCGAACCCGAGACCATCTGAGTGCAAAGCGGACGTCTTACCTCTGTGAGCCCATACGAAAAAGTCGTCAGCACTCACTTGTAAAAATGCTATTCTTAAAATGTTATGAGGTATTAATATATTTTCAACATTTTTGGAAGTTGTTCAAAAGAACTTCCTCAAATGCGGGAAATATATAAATTGGGATTTTGTACTTCCATTATTTTTAGGCTGGAGGCATTATTGGACATTTCTTCTGTTTCATATCGGCATTTATAATTTTGTTTGTAAACAATGATTCAAATTTTGATTTTAGTACTAAAATATACTATTAATTTTTTATAGCCCTAAGTCCTTGATATTCACACAAGAACTGGGCTAAAGATAAGAATGTTAACATTTACACGATGGCAGTTTTCTGATAGGCGGGCTTGTAATTTTTCCGATATGTGCACCGCATTTGATATTTATCAAATTTAACGAACGACCTTCGGAAGAAATCTATATCCAACAGAAAACGATAAGAATTCAAAGTGTAACTTGTTCGTTAATTAAAACTACAAACATTGTTGAAAAAATCTGCCAATTGAAAAATCAAATAATCAAACAGCAAAAATATAGGAAAACCAACAACAGGGTTTACTAAAATCACTATAATCATTCTATGGCAATTAGCAACAGGAAAAATATTCACGGCCTGGTCATAATTAATATAGAACCACCACTACCTTACGCTTCGTAGCCTAATGTTATTTTTAAATTACATAAAGATCAAGGCTGGCATAAGGTTATAAAGAAAATATATATATGTATGTATGTATATATATTTCATTATAAGTCAGATAATATTGTTAACAGCGGCAGACGCGAGGGACGCGGGCGACAACGTTGATTTTTTTGTTTGAAATAATAAATTTTACGTTCCCCGATAATCTGGTCGTGATAACAATGACGAACGACTAAAAACCTAATTTTGGCCAGACATTTTATAGATAAAAAAACAAGGCAGACCCTAGACCAGGTCCAACGATATGGCGGAAGTTGGGTCAACATTTTATAGAGTTCTTGTCATAATTAGATAATTAGGACTGTTTTCAGTGATCCCGGAGGTTTAGAAATGTCTTATCACAAAAAAATATTTCTAATATTTACATACAAAAAACATACTCTCGCGTACATATATTATCAAACTGTATTTAAATTTGTTGTTGTTTTTTGCCAAGGGGACATAGTTGACTTTATAGTCTACCACCAAAAGAAATGCCAACAAACATGAGGTGATTTCGATTTTGGAAATGTTTGTCAAACGTGACGCAAAAAGTTCAATGACCAAAATACAGCGTGAACAGCGTTGACTGTCTTTTTTGTAATTTTTCGCTTTCCAAAAGCCCTGAATACATTTCATTGAATACCAAATATGTGCGAGCAGCATTTGCCCTCTTTCTATTCCCTTTTAAAGCATTTGTAAAGTGTGTGTGTGCTACGATATTTTTGGCTACCGGAGAAGGTGGTGCCATTTTCAATTACGTCAATTCTTAAGATTGCCGCCTCCTTAGCTGATAATGTTGCCGGTCGGGGGTAGCATGAGTTTGAGTAGCATAAAATTAGAATTCACAATTCTTCCGTTTCATTTCAAGTGTATTTTTTTTATTTTCAAACATTTTTTGATAAGATGGCTGGCTGCATAGTGGTTGAATGATTATGTATAGCGAGTAGTTTTGAAGAGGGCATATAAATTATAATTTCAGAATGATTTATGTATGTATATATGTATTGAATATGCATTAATATACTTATGTGTTGCACTTCTTTCTTAAATATAAACCCAGCAAATCAATTGGGAGTACTTCCAAAATCAATCAAAATTGAACCCCATTTGAATAACATTCAAAAAAGTTAATAATACTTTATATATCCTTTAACATTTTAAGAATATCACTTTCACAAGTGAGTGTTGACGAATTTTTCGTGTGGGATCACAGAGGTAAAGTGGTCGCTTTGCACCCAGAAGGTCTTGGGGGTTCGAATCGTAGCTCAGGATATCTTTTATTATTTTTTATAAATAAACAATTTTTAAATTTGGATTTCTTTTAGTTTTTTTCGTTTGTATTTTTTGGTCTGTAATCAATATTGTCCTGGCTCAAGACCATTTTGCATCTATATTTAATAGAATGCAAATTTATTTACAAATGGCATGGTGACATTTATTACTTGGCTGCAGACTACCACGATCTTTATTTCGACCTTGTCAAAAGTCTTTTCAAGTGGCTTCGCAGCGACTTTTCAACATCAAACCCGGCCTCTATAAGGAAATGATTCTCACAAACGAACGAGAATCACAACTCACTTGTCGAATTTGCGTTTAAAAATCGCACCAAGTAATAAAGTACACATGCCATCTTACAAGCATCTTTCATCATTGAGTTGCATATGTAAGTATGTGTATATGCATGTATAGATACCCAGCAATACTTCTGACGTGCCAACGCTCATTTGTTTCAGTTTTTTCGTTTGCATTTTTTGGTCTGTAAATTCATTATTGACGAGTAAACAAGTCTAGCATGTTTTTCACTTCATCAGATGCTCTCTTTTTCGCTGGGGTATATTGAAATCAATGAATATGAAATCAAAAGCTTTACCGCCCATTAATAACCTGGATCTACACCATTTTCAATTGTAATTCTAAAGAAATCACTTGAAATTCCAAAAATATCTATGGAAATTCAAAAATTCAATAAGAAATTCAAAAAATATCAATTGAAATTCAAAAAAGTCAAATATCAAAATTTCCAAATTAAAAAATTTTATATAAAAGGTAATAATGGAAAATAAAAAAATGGTACACCACCTAATGTCCACTTGTTTAAATAGTTTTGTTTACATTTTTGAGTTTCAAATGGAATCTTTGAATTTCAATTGATGAGTTTTGAATTTCACATGATGTCTTTTGAATTTCACATGATGTCTTTTGAATTTCAAATGGTGTCTTTTGAGTTGCAAATGACGAGTTTTGAATTTCAATTGATATTTTTTGAATTTCAAATGGTATCTTTTGAATTTCAAATGTAATTCTTGAAATTCAAGTTATTTTTTTTGAATTTCAAATGGTGTAGTACAGTTTTTTTAATTATTATTTATATATTATGTATATAAAACCTATAGTTAAATGTATTATTAATATTGTCCATTATATTTTTTATCTTATTCCACAAATAGCCACAATTCCTCAATATATTTATTTCCCAGTCCTGCTGCCAGCTGTGTCCCTGTTAGGTTGGGACACTTTTTATTGTTTCTTTTTCTTATTTCGCAAACTCAAGTCCATATTGTTGTATTATTTTACAATTTTTGATTTTTTGCCATCTCCCATTTTTTCTTTTATTCACATAATTCCTCAATATAATTATTACGCAGACCTACTACCAGCTGCGTCCCCAATAAGGCTATGCTTTTTTTAGTTTTCTGACATTATTTATTAAGCCCCAGCCTATATAGAAATGTATTAAATTGTAGCTCCTAGGCAGCCATATTGTATTATTACTTTTATTGTTTTTTTTTTTTTGCTGCCTCCATTAGCATTCATTCACTGATAATAACTATTATCTTATTCCCAGACCAACTACCAGCTGTGACCCGTTTAAGTTACACCATTACATTATTTTGTAGCCTCATTAGTGTATATTGTTTATTTTCTTCTCATTGATTACTATTGTTCTCTATATCTTTACATGGACCCATTTCCCCTTATTGTTATATTTATTTTCCACTCCATTTATTATTTTTTTTTAAGAATAATGCATAAGTAAATTTTCCTAATATTAGTAGTGTGAATAAATATGTCCAGGCGAAGCCCAATCCGCCTTTTGGATGTATTCATATTCTTAAAAGTTCCAATGGATGCCAATAACACAAAAATAACTATGTATTAATTTCCCTGCAAACAAAAAACAAAAAGTTTGCAGAAACGACATATTGTTTGCTGTTATAACAAACAATTTGTTTCTAATTAATAGTAGATATCTTATTGAAATATGTTTATTATTTAGTGTATATCTTTATTTTCTTCTCATACTAGTGTTCCCTATATGTTTAGATGGACCCATTTCCCCTTATTATTATATTTTTTGACTCCATTTTTTCATTCGACTTCCTTTCAAAGATGTTTGCATGTAATAGTTTTAAGAATAATATATAAGTAAGTTACAATGGATCCCAATAACATAACATAATAGTTATTAATTAATAAGTTAAGCTTCACTAGCAAATAAAAGTTTGCTGAAACGACATATTTTTTGCTGTTTTAACAAAGAATTTGTTTCTAATTAATATTATTAATTTATTATTATTTTTATTATATTTATTTATTTTTATTTTTCTTAGAAAAGCCTACCAGAACTAAACTTTCTTGTGGAAAGTGTAGTGCTGAAATATATATTTTTTTAAAAACTTAGCACTTATTCAAATTCTTATCTCTTTTAACTTATTTCCCATGGAAATCAAATTTGATCGCAATCAATAAGAGAATTCCGTATATGATCTATACTACTCCATCATGGATGTACTCAAATTCCTCTCGAAAAGTTAGTAGTATGTATAAACAACAATTATTCGAAATCATCATAATGCCAAGTTGCATAATAAACTTGAGAGATAAAAATAAATTATCTGTTTATTCCTAAGCTAAACAAAAATAAACAAAACAACGTAAACAAAATCTGTATACCAAATTCATATTTATCCCATTCTGTTGCTACGAGGAAGATATGGCCAAGAGATGAAATTTCTATCACAGCCATTAGGTCGATTTTCAAATGTCAAATTTGTATGGATTCTGACATTTGTAAATCGACCTTATGTCATTTAAGCTATATTTCGCATGCAGTGCGACAAGGCAATTACTGTTAGTAAATCAAATCTAGTTTGCGGTTGTGCGATAAATATTTAAGTGTAAACGCCCCTTTATATACATGTACATTAGAGCGTACCAGGTTACAAGTAAAAAAAAAAAAGTTCGCCGTACACCTTCGAATATGAAGTATTATTGAAAGGTAGTTTCAAAAAAATTTTTTTTATTTTTTTATGCCGAACGTAGGGGTCGCGCTTTTACATTTTTCTATATAACTTCTGCATTTATAAACGGATTTTAAAGTGTGATACATCGATGTTTTTGTCCGATTTTTTTGTCTTTGAAGTCATTGAGCTCAAACATGATTCATGATTTTATGCGAGCTTTAATTTTCGATTATTAGAGTGGTACATTAGGGTAGTAGCAACTGAGAAATGATGGGTAAGTACCAGAAGGGGTTGCTTGAGCTCAATGACTTCAAAGACAAAAAAATCGGCCTCGTCGAGACAAAAACATCGATGTATCACACTTTAAAATCCGTTTATAAATACAAGTTATATAGAAAAATGTAAAAGCGCGACCCCTACGTTCGGCATAAAAAAATAAAAATTTTTTTTTTGAAACTACCTTTCAATAATACTTCATATTCGAAGGTGTACGGCGAACTTTTTTTTTGAGGTACGCCCTAATGTACATACGTCCCCCTTCCTTCCTTTGCTATTTATGTATATTTTTTGTAATCTTTCCTTTCCTAACAGGGAAGTACTAAATGAAAGATTTGTTTTATGATTAATTTTGATAATCTCTGAAACACAATTATTTATATACGTACACGCCGTCGTATGTACTCTGTACTAAGAAAACATACGATTTTGTGAAACGACCTTATCAAAAATTCGCCCAACGTTGACACACACGTGAATGCGATAATTGTACCAATTAGAATGAACGTTGGGTGACTGAGGGAAATTTATTGGAACTGAATTGCGTACTACAGCGAATTAACAAGTAATTCAACTTCATATCATTTTACCGGGCACATTTATAAAGGAGTTGTTTGATCCATCACTTTTAAATACGCTTGAGCCACCTAAAGAATAAATAAAAAATTTTATATACGAGGACCGCTGTAACAATGAAAAACAATTGCTCTTTCCAAAATTTCATTTTATTTCTCAACTCAAATTCCTTTCCGACATTCCTGACTTTTGTAAATCGATCTAATGTCATTTCAGCTAGATTTCGCATGCAGTGTGACAAGGCTATAAGACTGCTTGCGAAATCTATGGGATTTGACATTTGTAAATCGACCTTATGTCATTTCTGCTAGATTTCGCATGCAGTCATATTTGACATTTCTAAATAGAACTTTCCAAATATCAAATTTGTATGGTATCTGACATTTGTAAATCGACCTTATAGCCTTGTCACACTGTATCCGAAACCTAGCTGAAATGACATAATGTCGATTTACAAATGTCAAATCCCATAGATTTACAAATGTCAAATATGACTGCATGCGAAATCTAGCAGAAATAACATAAGGTCGATTTACAAATGTCAAATCTCATAGATTTCACAAGCACTTATATTTAACATTTGTAAATAGACTTTATTTCATTTCAAGCTGATTTCGCATGCAGTCTGAAAAGCCTATTATGGTTTTTGTTTTTGACATGGTGTTCTACAGTACCTCACCAACACTCACTCAATCACTCTTTTGCGACACGAATCATCATCAGCTGATTCATTTACGTTTTTCACACAGTGCTGCCTGGTAATTTAACTTCTCTTTTCCCCTACCTCTATTGACTTTGCTGATAGGGTTAACGGTTAAAAGTATTTTCTCTCCATGTTATCAAATGTTTATCCTTACGTTTGTTTCTCTTCACACATCCCTGCGTTCCAAAATTTTAGCTTTAGCTTCTTCTAGTTTTCTTCATCTCATCACCAGACAAGTTCAATGCCATCGACAACACCTCTGTGTTCATCGCTTTATAGCCGCCCAAACGTCCATCTGCCCCTCCCTCGCCCCCCGCCCAACATTCTTCAACAATCGACTGAGCGAGAACATCGAACATCACGTGATTTCTACGAAGTACACTGAATGAAACATCCGGATATAGCCAAAGAAAGAAAAATGAAAAACATCCCCGTTTTTCGGGACTAAAAAGAGAGTGATGGAGAATTGTTTGGTATTTTTTGTCGTCGTCGTCGTTTGTTTACTTTTAAGCAGAGTTGTTGGTGAAATGTGAAGTGATATTAAACAAACAAATGCCACTCAACAAAATATACGTTAATGCTACACAGAGAGAAAAAATCATCATCATCTATCGCACAACTGTCAGTTTGGCAGAGTGCCAGAACAGTGGTACGAAGAATGAAAAGAAATGAAACGATATTCTTCATTGGGTCGGTGAAAAGTGAGAAGAAATTTAAGTTAAAATGTGATTTTGGAACGTAGTACATATACGGGCCGGATTAATATTAATATTGTCAATTTTCAGATTGAAATTAAAGCAAAACAAAAAAATCTAAAAAACAACCTTTTAACTCCCGTTTCATTTATTTTTGTTTATAAATTTCAACCTTATTTCAAATATATAAATTTAAACCATAAAATCAATAGGCTAATGAATTTTTTATTAATACCTCAAATGCCCACGACTTATTCGGAGAACATTCCAGAATGTTATGTCTGTCCATCATTTCCAAAAAATACATGCTGCATATTTATGACAGCATTATGTTTGAAATCTTATTTGAGACTCGAGATGACATGAAGTCATTAGCATAGCGAAACCAAGCACAGCAAACAACCTTGACATTGATAGTAGTAACGCAGCCAGCTTGTTTGGTCAATTTCGGTGCACTTGTACCCGTCGTCGACGCCCTGGTGCGAGAATGAATATGGTGGTGGTGGTGGTGGGGAACGCTTTAAACGGCAAACAATGCGAAAAAAAGCATTAACTGAATTCTCTCAGGATGGCCATAAAAAATCAATAACACCACATTTGCAAAGTATGACTGGTTCGACTGAGTTGGCTTGGCTGGCTGGCTGGTGCATTTCTCGTTACACTTGCCGCTTGCCATTGCGGTTGCAGGTAAGCAACCCCACCTCACACAAAAGTGTTTGTATACATCTGTGTATATGTGTACATATTGTTTATTTTTTGTGGCTTTTTCTTCTTTAATTAACATTTTTTGCACATGTGCTAAAAACGTGCTCAGTTTTAGATACTATCTATCAACGACAAAAGCGCCAACGGCAAAATATGTAAATGTTCATCGTCAACATCATAAAGAGCAGGCAGCGACACTAAAAACAATCGTCGACGCATACCGCGCACCGCACCGCGCTACAGTGGCTCATGACGTTAAAATTGTGTGTTCGGTCGGCGTTGTTGTTTATTTTATCTTATAAATTACACAATTCTCAGTTGCAGTTGTCCAACAATAAAGGTATTGTGTTGTATTTGTAAGTAAAAAAACTACAAAAAGAGCAAAGTTCATCATTTAAAATAATTTCGAAGGTTGAATATCTATGTATTTAAATTTCCGCATGGAAGCAATTCAAAATTGAAATTAATTCAAATCGAATTGTATGCAAAATACAAATCCAAGAAACACAGACAAAATCGAGACATTAGCAATTGTTTGGCACGTCTGGTCAAATGTTGTATAAGTCAAAGTCCACTCGGAATGACATCTTGTTTAATGCTGTTTAACACACTGCGTTAGCATAGCCAGACATAGTGGCAATGCTATTCATAGCCTTTTCAGACAGCATGGGAAATCGAGTTGAAATGGTTTAAAGATCGATTTCAAGTATCAGATGCCATACAAATTTGACACTTGAAAATCCTTTCACCTAGATTTCGTATGCAGTCTGAAAAGGCTATAAGAATCGAACTATGGATACAAAATCGAGTTTAAGTGTCAGATCCCTTAAAAGTTTGACACTGATAGCCTTTTCATACTCCAGGCGAAATCTAGCTGAAATAAAATAATGGCGATTTGCAAATGTCATATGTCATACAAATTTGACACTTGAAATCGACCTTATGTCATTTCAGCTAGATTTCGTTTGCATTCTGAAAAGGCTATAAGAATCGAACTAAGCTAGATTTAGTCACTGCTAGATGCAGTCACTGGACTGGACATATAACCTTTTTAGACTGCAAGCGAAATCAATTGATTTCAGCTTGAAATGACATAAGGTTACACATGTCAAATTTGTATAGAATCTGACTGATGTAAATCGTTCTTATGTCTTTTCAACTAGATTTCGCATGTAGTCTGAAAAGGCTATTAAGAAATGGGGAGTTTACACTTATAGAAACTGTATGTATCATTTTTTTGGATTTTTTAATTGTATTTTTTAGTTTTGTTGGTTAGAAAAGATTTATATATGTATATGCATTTTGTAATTTATTTTATATTGGCCAATGGACTTAGAATTACAAGTCATGAAGAAATAAATGAAATGAGAACTTATTTTCCGTCGGAAAATGTTAACATAATCTAATTTCAAATTGTACAATTTACACTTAAAGACAATTAACCATCCAAAAACTGGACATAGGTGTTAAGTGCTGTTTACACTTTAAGTTGGATTCATTTGACTGACAACTAAATGCGCATTAGAACCACAAAATGATGCAACATTTTTCTCTGATGTCAACAAAGAATTTGAATCGAACTCTTAATTGTATGATAAATTTTGTAAATATACCCAAATGAATCACAATACTATTAAAAATGGCAAACGAACAAATAATAGCTCAATTATTTGATTGTACATTGGCCAGTCTAAACCCCTCAGTTTCTAATTTCAAGTGAGTGAAAAATGGTATTATTAAAATCATTTGTTGTTTAGTGTGTTCGTCCCGAAATATGAATTTTCGAATAGTTTTACTTAACAAAAATTCAACACCAAAAATCCACTCATCGCAAAAAATAACTTAGAAATCACTTAAGTGATAATACCAAAAATTTGGGTGAAGTGACTCGTTGCGTTTTAGAAAACGAGGGGGTAAATATCAAACATGTTTTTATGGTGTTCTTTTTTATACACAAACCCCACAATTTGGTATATCAAGGCAATAACTGAGCAATAAACGCCATTAAAAAGAGGTAATAACGGTTTGGATGAGATTTTTTCAATGGCAAATTGCACCAGGCAACAAAATAAGAATAAAACAGAAATTGTTTTTATATAGTGCATTTACTCAAGATAATCTTTTATTTAAACCCAATGCATAATTGAGATTTTTGCTTTTGTCTAATTACTCATGCTTTGATATTATTTTAAAACACTTTTCATTTCAGTTTAACTTGTAATTCTAAGACCATTGATCGATATAAAATAAATGAAAAATGTATAAATACAAGTATTTTATTAGTGTACTAATAGTGGTGCCGTCTTTGAAGGTTTAATGAAACAAGTGAATAAACTATATTGAAATAATAAAAAATGGAACAATAAAATCTTTGGTTAAAAATTTTTGTTTCGGATTGAAATGGTTACATAAATAGAAAAGTTTTATTTGTAGGAATAGAATTGATTTTTATTTTTTATCCTTATATTTTTATGCGGAATCACGGGACCTTTGGGTCCATCTGAAGCTATTCTGCATATTTCCCCCATAATTTGGATATATCGAAAATTTCCGTTGGACCAGCAATTTGATCGAAATTTGGCAAATAAAATATATATTTCACATATTGCATAAAAACCGATTTAATTGTACAAATGTCAACATTCTCATAATGTGGGAAGTTGTTTGTCTTCAATAAAAAAAATTTCGAAATAGTTTAAACAGTCTTCAAAAATTACGGTTGCATTTATAAAGGGTGTTTTTTATTGGGGTATAGAACTTTAAGTTGGCATCACTTTTTTAAATGGCGGCCATTTTGTCGGCTGTCAAGTGATTAATATTTAGTTTGGTTTGCCATTTCATCATGAACAGGTTGACAAAAGAACAACGCTTGCAAATCGTGCAAATTTATTTCGAAAGTAATGGTTCAGTTCGCGAAGTTCACCGCAAGCTCCGTCCATTTTATGGTCGACATAATCGTCCATCAGAGAAATTAATTCGGTTAACCATGGATCGTTTTCGCACTACGTTTACTCTATGTGATTGGGATATGTGAAGTCGCTCGTCTACGCCAACAAACCAGAAACGTTAGGGGACTTGGAAGCCAACATTCGTGGCGTTATTGCCAACATACGGCCCCATATGCTCGAAAAAGTGGACCTGTAGAATTGGCTATATTCGAGCCAGCCGCGGCGGCCACATGCCCGAAATCATATTTAAAAATTAATGGCATAAAATTATCCTTCCAATAAAGCCAAATTGATGGACATTAAAACGATTTTCTTGTGTTTTATTTCAATTCGAAGTTGTATACCTCAATAAAAAACACCCTTTATATGCACCCAAAATCCATTTTGCCCGGATTTCACCTGTTAGACTCCATATAAAAAAATCAAAAATTCGGAAAAGTGGATTTTGGCTGTATATCCGAAAGCAGTATTATACTGTATACACCAAAAATCCCCTTTTTCCGATAATATAAAAATAATAATAAGTGGATTTTGTGTCTACATCCGAAATAAATACTAAGGTTGATTATTTATAATGAGTTTATAGCCTTTTCAGACTGTATGCGAAATCGAGCTTAAATGCCATAAGGTCGATTTACAAAAGCCATACAAATTTGATATTTGAAAATCGACCTTATATCAATTTCGCATGCATTCTGAAATGGCTATTAGGGTGCACAGTTTGTAATCTGATTTTTGTCTTGACTTTTCAGAGAAAAATATTGAATCATATAGCAGAATATGCTTAATTTTCTAAGTTTAAGTCATTACATACTTTTGATGGTGTACAATAAATGTTCAAGTGTAAACATTCCTTTATGAAAAAAATGTGTCGCTTTTTCTGAAAATCGCTAATTCTCACCAACTTTTTTGGCGCAATATATTTGCATCACATACGTCCCTGCTTCAACCCACTGTGCTCTTTTCTCCAAAAAGAAATGAAATGAAAACACAAACAACGAACATATGATGTAACAAACATATGACAGGCAGTGAAGAGAACGGCGCAAATTACATCGAAATAGGGTGGGGGGTTCACACACAGAAAAATCCCAAAACATTCCATACCATGTCCTCCTCCTCCACAACAACATTGGACGACCAACACACACAAAAAGGGCGTTTGTCCGTGGCAAAAGAAAAGAGCGCACTCAAGAGAAGATAAAAGAGAGCTCTAGTTGTGTGACGTTTCGGATTCTTAATCATAATCATCATTCGATAAATTATTTCTCATGAAACCAAATTCCAATTTTTTTAGAATATTTTTATGGCAGACATTAATACAAAAAATTAGCTGTTATTACATGCATAAATATTTTTAAATTGTATGTAGAAGAGGAAGTATGACTCACCATCCATCACACCACACTCGGATTTCCTTGCGTGACTGTTGTCCCTTCTGACTACCGTCATTGGTACTACCGTTATTCACAGATTTATCACTCATTTTGATGCGTTTTTTGTTTTTATATCAACACACTGAGCACGGTGTCGTTTTACGCCTTTTTTCAAATAAAATTTTCACTTTTCACAACAAATAGAAAATTTCCACAAATTGTTCCGTAAGTTGGTTGGTTTTCCGTTTTCCTCTTTTGCTGGCGGCGGCTGCTGTTTTCTAACACAACAATGAAAAACACGGGTAATAAAATTGAAAGAAAATCCAATTGAATCACACAACAAACACCAACAATATTCCGACCACGTCGCGGTGTCTTGTCTCTCCGTTTGACGGTTAATGGGGACTGTGACGGTTTGAAATTGGGTTTTGTAGTTTCTTGTTATAAAATTGTTTCACGCGTCCACGTCTTTGAATTTTATTTTGTGCGCTCGCTTGTAGCGTTTCGAGAAATTAAAAACTGATTAATAACTAAACTTTTTTATTTGGTTCTATCTCTTCGCAGCACAAGCACAGAGAGCTACTGTTAATTTGCCTTTTGTGCGTTGCTGTGTTGTTGTTTTTCTTACATATAAAATATGTGTTCTCTTCTGTGAGAATTGAGAATTATTACTAAACATACTACATTTGAAATATTTTCTTTTTTGTTGTACTGCGAGCGCGCACTTTGTTTCTATTTAAAAAAGAAAAAAAGGTTCTGTCCAACCAGTTATATTGAAGAAGAGCGAACAACGGAAATGTGTGTGTGTGCGAGAGAGGGAGAGAATTAGTGAAGAGTGGAATAGAGAGTTTTCGATAATTTGTTTAATGTACAGAGTGGGCAAACTGTGGGCACACTGAAGCGTGCGTCTCGACCAAAGATAATGGAAATACATAGATAAAATAGTTGTAGTTGCAGCCACGACCACTGGGTGGCGAATGTGT
Source organism: Polietes domitor (assembly GCA_947397865.1). Taxonomy (NCBI): domain Eukaryota; kingdom Metazoa; phylum Arthropoda; class Insecta; order Diptera; family Muscidae; genus Polietes; species Polietes domitor. Next base: position 178,772,775 of record OX377619.1, read on the forward strand.
AAAAAGTACATTCTATTTCACTCAAAGTACATTCTAATTCACTCAATTTTGTACTCTCTTTCACTTATAATACTGAAAATTGAAAGAAACCGAATGAAGTAAAAGTTACTTCCAATGATTTTTATGACTCTACGTCAAATGCCACACTTCAGTTTATTTAATTCGCTTTTATTTTCTATTTATTGCAGTTTTTAGAAAAAAGGGAAATTTTCTCTCCAAAATGACATTCAGTGCCATCTAAATAATTGTCTTCGTACTACGCATTTCACTGAGAGTTTTGTTTAATCTATATATTTCCATTATCTTTGGTCTCGACATAACCAATACAAACATGGCCCGAACTTTCTATACCCTCCACCATGGATTGCATTCCACATTGGCTGTCAATTTTCGTAGTTTTGCAGTTTTATTACAGGAAAATATAATTTTTTTAAACCAAAACAAATACAAATATTGAAAAAATAATTTTATAAATAAATGTAATATTTTTATTTATTTTTATTATATTATTTCAAACCACGCTTTCAAGGCAAGGCTTCTAATACGTTTACACTATATATATATCGATAACATTCAATTCAAAAAATAAATATTCTTATATTTATATTTTCAAAAAAGCTTAAATACCATAAATATTTGTAGATAGTGGGTGTTACAGTTGGTTGTATTTCCATTCTATTTTAATTCCAAAAGTACAAATTTTGAAAATCCATTATCTCACGTACATAGTGCAAAATAACCAAACATCATGACTCATACAATTTTTGTCGTAAAAGTAAAAAGTACGAATTTGCAAAATTATTTAGAATGTATACACCGAAATTATTTAGAATGTATATACCGAATTTCATTATTCTAGGTGCAGCCGTTTGGGTGGTACCATTTTTATCCCTCTACAGTATCTATCGCTTATATGCACGTCGGTTATAAGCATTTCCCGCTTATATGCATCCAAATTTCACTTTGTTATTTAAAATACACGGAAATTTTTTTGTGTATAAGCATTCGTTTATATGCATTTCTCGCTTTTATGCATCAGAAATTTGGAGAAATTAAAGCAATCCCATGAAAAGAAAATCGGATATGCAAATGCAAACCACAAAATTTTTTCTTAGAATATCCTACGACTATATCGAACTTTTATAAAAAAATTGGCAACGTTGGTACTAGGGTATCCAATTATTCGGACTTTTATGTTCTTCGATTAATCGTTTATTTGAAAACAAAGAATTTTCAATTAATCGAATAATGACATCGAGATTAACCGATTATTCGAACAATTGCTCACTTAAATAAAAGATAATTAATAAGACTTATATAGACAAGAGAAATAGAGTTGTATAGACAACTATATATTGAACGTTTATTACGTATCTGATTTTATTTAAAAATTGTAGTTTCAAATTCGAAATTCAAAAGAAGTTGACAAATTTCTTGTCAAAATAAAGAATCTTTCCTTAATTGAGCATAATATCAGAAGGTATCCATTAAATTTTTCCGAATATGGATCATGTGATTTATAACAGAGCTGACTTTATTATCACGGTGTTAACCTCAATTTTGTTTGCTATTATCACTTTTCTATAAATATACTATTTTAAATAATCCCGAAGCTATTGGCTAGTTTTTGCTATATTTTCGTTCCCGAGTTATTTTAATATCTGTGGAGCATACACTTCAAAAATTGAAAAAAATATTGGTTATTGGATTTTATATTTTGTGTTTCATAGTTTTTTTACCCAAATGGAGAAAACATGCAATTCAAAATCAATTTATTATACAAATCAGACGACGATTTCATTAGTTTTTTAAGGCAAAACTTATAATATCGATTAATCGATTGTTTGGGCCAATTTATTCGAATTATTCGTTATTCGAAAATCATGATTTGTTCATTATTCTAACAAATATTGGACAAAAATTATTCGATTAATCGAATAAAATGTAATCGGTTGGATACCCTAGTTGGTACCTCTAATGGAACCACTACTTTCAGGGGATGTACTGACTCAGACCACTTTCATTCTTCTCAAAATTGAAAAAATTTAACACAACACAACACACACAATTTTTAATTTTTTTCGCAAGTAATATTTCCATACCAAAAATGAAAGAAAACTAGTTTATTTTTTTTTAAATTTTTTAATATATGTAAATATTTACAGGTTGTTCGTCTAGAAACTTTACATTATAAATAAAAAACGTTTGTTTGCAACGCCACACATCAATATTAGTGTATATAGTGTGACTTAGACCACTTTCAAACTAACACTAAAGACAATTTTTTTATAAATGTCAAAAATAAAAGTTCTTAAGTTAGAGATCTGATCAAACTAAAGAGAAATATTGGGATATCACATATTTTGGATTTTTTTACATAAATATATATATTCATGGAGCCATGCACCTCTGATCTATATAACCGGGTTTTTATGTATGCACAGATTGCGCATCTATAACCGAGTTTTTATATATGCATTTCCCGCTTATATGCACTTAAAATCGAACATTTTTGGGAATGCATATATGCGTAAATACTGTATTCGCATTTTACCCCTTAAAAGTACGAATTTGGAAAAATACTTTTATATTATGTATCTACTCATTTAGAAGAATGTACACATCGAATTTCGTGTTTCTAGTCGTTGTCGTTTAATATGTACCATTTGTATCCCATTGTTGACCCATTTCACCCCCTGCGAATAAAAATCACTTTATGGTGCACGTTTTTGTTATAGGGGGAATACTCAATATCAAGTAAGTACAAGCAGACATAATGTTAAATATTCTTAAATACTCCAAAATATTAGGGGTATTATGGACATTTTTAGTCCTTGCGAGGGAAAATATTTTCCCATTGGGCCGATTTCGACCAGTTTCAATCCCAGCCGATCTACGAATATAGGACGCATTTATGGAAAAATTGAACGTCCTTGCAGACGGACGGGCAAGTCTAGATCGTCTTAGAATTTTATGACGATCATGAATATATACTATATAGAGTCTCAGGTCGATATTTCAAGGTGTTACAAACGGAACGAGTACTCCAATTTTCAAATGTTTTACTTTTATTGAGATTTGATTAGTTGACCACAGCAGCACTAATGTTGTGTAATTTTTGAAATATACCATACTTTAGACTACAGTTCAACTATGTAGTCTCCAATATAACACCCTCGCTACCCTATGCCAATACCTTCATATTAACATACAAAAAAAAACTTCAATCATATATTTCATTTCGCTGAACCTAAACACACCGCCTTCCCCCGGCTATATACTACGACAATCTTAATCCACCTAAAAAATTCTTTGCTGACGACAACCCCTCATTATCGCACTGACTTCCTCCCCCCATGGCCTACCCTATATATGTAGACTATGCGTATCTTTCGGTTGTTAGTTGGTGTTGTTACTGTCAAAGTAGCCCACGTAGTAACTTGACGGCAAGAAAGAGAACACAACAATAGGAACGGATTCTAGAGAAGCAAAAAAGTAAAAAGTGGCGTGACTTTTTCTTTATCACTTCCAATTTCATTTCATTCAGAAAACAAACCGTCGTACGTACCACGAACCCATATGCATACATATGTATGTACATCATACGGGCTGGCCCATTCGTCGGACGGAGGGATGGGTTCGCGGTTCGTTGGATTGAAGTAGAGAATATTTCGAAGCCACCAGGGATGATAAATCAGAAAGTACCTACGGCACAAAATTCACTTATTTGGCCTGTTTTTCGCGCTAATAATCGAATTAGAATGTTATTAGGATAGTTTTTCTTTAAAACTGGATAACTAAAATAAAAAATATTTGTTCACATTGTCGCCAACTACAATATAAATATTTGTATCAAAACAAATTTTCAAAAAAATATTTTCTGTTGACTTTTTTTAATTTAGCCTCGATAACCATAAATTTGACTTACACTGGATAATTATCCAGACTAAGTCCAACATTTTTAACATAAAATTAACATAAAATATTTGTTTTATTCTGAGAGAAATTTTAACATTTTATTTAGATTTTTGTTATCGCTCTTAAAGAAAAACAGCCCTAATGACTGCCTTATTCAAAAAAACTTTAAACAGACTTATAAGTAAACTTTCACTAAAGTATGAAATAGCTTATAAAAGGTTATTAAAGTTAAAAAACTTGTAGTATATTATAACCTATTATTAAGCTTCGGGCAATGTGCCCGAATTTTATTTTCGGTAACCCATACGATTATGAACTATAGTACTGATAAAGTAAAAAAATGACAGATCACGTGTAAAGTCGTACAGTGTAAACAGAGTTGTACAAAAATCTTCATGTGTAAACAGCGTTTATATTTCCTGAATGTAATAGCCTTGCCACACTGCATGCGATCTAGCTGAAATAATATAAGGACGATTTACAAATGCCATGATCCCATACAATTTGACATTTGAAAATTGACCTTATGTCACTTCTACTAGATTTCACATACAGTGTAACAAGACTATAAACCACTTTTACTACAGAATCGAGCTGAAAATGACATAAAAGCCTTGTCACACTGCATGCGAAATCTAGCTGAAATGATACAAGGTCGATTTGCAAATGTCAGATCCCATACAAATTGCTGGATTTCACATGCAGTCTGAAATGGCCATAACAGATAGAGCCCTTTCATACTGACGTCTAAATAGACCTGTGACATTTTATCAGATACCGCACAAAAACTCTTAAAATTAAATGTAATTTGTAGTAATCTCAAAGTATTCACTATTCATAGAGCTAAAATGAAACGCAAATAAAAATATCTAATATTTGCTAGCTTCAAAAAAGCAACGTCTCCCTTTTCATGTTACTTCACTAGAAAGACGAAAGTAGGATATGCTCGGGCGAAAAATCCGAACCGAAGCGTCGACACTGAAGTCAGCTCCGAATATACGGTATCAAATTTGCCACATTTTGTGTAGTACCAAAAGCCAAAAGAAAAGTGCCACCGTTATCATCACCGTTCTTAGCACAAGTAAATAAAGAGTGATTTTTTTGAGGTTAGGATTTTCATGCATTAGTATTTGACAGATCACGTGGGATTTCAGACATGGTGTCAAAGAGAAAGATGCTCAGTATGCTTTGACATTTCATCATGAATCGTCTTACAAACGAACAACGCTTGCAAATTATTGAATTTTATTATCAAAATGCGTGCTCTGTTAAGAAAGTTCATTGCGCGCTTCCATTTTATGGTCAGTTTAATCGACCCACTGAAGCGGCTATTCGGGCTATTGTGACTAAATTTCGCACCAAATTTACATTGTTGGACATTAAACCACCAACACGCTTACGTAGAGTGCGAACTGAAGAAAATATCGCAGCTGTATCGGCCAGTGTTAATGATGACCACCAATTTTCGATTCGTCGCCGTTCGCACCAATTGGGTCTCTGTTACTCAAAAACGTGGAAATGCCAAAATTGGACTAAGCGGATGGACCACCTAAGACGCAGCCGCGGTCAACATTTAAATGAAATTATCTTCAAAAAGTAAATGTCATGGACCAATCTAACGTTTCAAATAAAGAACCGATGAGATTTTGCAAATTTTATGCGTTTTTTTTTAAAAAAAAGTTATCAAGCTCTTAAAAAATCACCCTTTATAATAACAGAGAATCAAATCGGGGTAAGACTGACGGGAGCTCAATCGCCTGAATGTTCGTTCGTCGTACATTCACACACAACGTGCATACATATGGATGTAAATACACACATGGGAGTGTGTGCTTCCCATTGCAGATTATCATTCGACCGCTCATTTGTCGAGAGATTTCAGATTTCATTGGGCACGTTGTGGGATGTTTGGTACAGAGTCCATTTGAGCGGTCCATGCTCCTAGGTTGTTTTCTGGGTTATGTTTTTGTTTTAGTACTAGTGATGTTTTATTTTAAGCTGGTATTGCTAAAAAAGGTAGAAACATTAAAATAGTGTAGTTAAAAATATTGTAGATGAGGATACATAAGACATTTTACACCTGTTCGATTAGGCTTACTAGCTTAATTTTTGTGTGGAATTTACTCGCTTAACAAGAAATTAGCTTGCTACTAAAGATAATGGAAATATATTCCAATATCCATTATCTTTGAAAACAAATGGATAACAATGGTGCCACCTTGAAAAGTCTATTTATTGTAAGCTAGTAAGCCCAATCGAAAACGCCTTATAAGCTAATAAATTTCGTACAGAAATTAAGCTAGGAAGTCCATATAGGAGTTCACGATGTGATGTATTTTGATAAATTTGATACAAATACAGTAGGGTTTCAGCATTGTATTTTTTGACACATCGAAAGTAATTTTTTATAAAAATACAAAAAATTTACTAAAAATAGCAAATAGTAATGGTTTTCTTTAAGCCGGGATAACAGGCTGCGATAACAAAAACGTTAAAAAAACTTTATCCAGTTTAAAGAACAACAGCCCTAATGTACCAAAAAATACAACACTAAATACTCCGGATCGCGACCTGAGCTATTGTGTTAAAAAACGAACATAATTATATAATTTCAGACTGCAAGTGAAATCTAGTTGGAATGACACAATTGCCTTGTCACACTGCATGCGAAATTAATCGTTTTCAGCTCAAGTCGATTTTCAAATGTCAAATTTGCATGGGATCTGACATTTGTAAATCGACCTTATGACATTTAAACTAGATTTCGCATGTAGTGTGACATATATAAGGTCGATTCACAAATGTACTCTGAATGTCACAATCATATATACTAAAGAAAGGAGATGTGTTATTTCGAAAATTGAATAATAGCCATGTCACACTATAGCAGCTTAGTTATCCAATCTTAAAGAAAAACAGCCCTAATATTTCCTTACGACGTCTCTCCTTATAGCCTTGTCACACTGTATGCGAAATCTAGCTGAAATGGCATAAGATCGATTTTCAAATGTCAATTTTGTATGGGACATTTGGATAACTAAGCTGCTATAGCAAAAACCTAAATTAAAAGTTAATACATCAATATCAATGTGTGCATGAATTTTATGTTAAAAGTTTTGGACTTATAGCCTTGTCATACTTCATGCGAAATCTAGTTTAAATGACATAAGTTCGATTTTCAAACGCCAAATGCCACACAAATTTGACATTCGAAAATCGACCTTATGTCATTTAACCCATTACCGCCCAAAGAAAACTGTTGTTCATTTGTTTGTCGGCAACAATGTGAAAAAATAATTTTTCATTTTGAATAACAAATTAACTTTTTATTATCGCAGCTTGTTATCCTGGCTTAACTGCTTATTCTTACAAAAATAAACTTATAATGGTACATCGAACAACAGACAGTAACACTTTTGTATAAGTACCAAACGCATTATATCCTTTGGTTTAGATTTTATTTTCAGTTTTGTGCACGAAGTCCGAAAAAAAAACGAAAAAGAGGGTGCCCCGGTAGTCGAGTTGGTAGCGTGCTCGGCTATCAGCGTGGGGGTTGTGGGTTCGATTCTCACCAGAGGCTCTGGTCTGTCGCTGCAATAACTAGCTACAATGGTCTCAGTCACCCCGGCTCAATCCCTGGACCCAAAATTAGAATATAAATTTACTTTGTATTGTAATTCATAATAAATAAATAAACAAACGAAAAATTGAAATTTTGTGTGTGAATTCTTCTTATTCCAAACTAAATAATACTCCAGATCTAATTGTGTTACATTTTTTCAACATATGTACTTGTTAATGTTTATTTTAGCACAATTATCACAGAAACAGATATCTGAACATATATTTTTAATTTTTAAAAAATTGCCGGTTAAAGAAAAAAGCCCTATTATTTTTTCAAATAAAATATTTCTTGGTTTCATAAACTTAACCGTTTTAAATTGTTTATTTTTTCAATTTTGTGTAGATTGAAGGGGGTATAAAATAGTACATCAAGTATCAACAGATACGACTTTTCTATAAAAGTTCGTTATAAAATAAGGATGGACATAATACAAATATTTGTGATGTAGAAATTAGTATATATTTTCTTTATCTTTTTTCTCGAAACAGAGTTTTTTGCCACAGACCCAAACTATCCTGAGGCGTACGCATTTCGGTAGCTCGTACAAACGTGAAGTCGCACGACACACGCAACGCCTTTGAATTGGGTTGCATTGCTGAGAGTAGGTATAAATGTGATAATACAACACTGCATCTTTTGTTTGTTTCATTACCAATCGTTTCGGAGAGATGTTTTGTGTTGTATTACAGGCTCTCTTTATTTCACGGTGATTATTGCTCGTTTTCCATTTGTAAATATATATTTAAGTAATGAAATAAACATTTTAAGTCATGTATTTATAAGTAATCAAATATAAGAAATAAACTGTTTGTTTGTGATATTTGTTTCTTTGAGAGAGAGAGTGGATCTATGTTTACTCAATGTAATAACCACCTAATTGTATTTATACTCTTTGTCTTCTTCTTACATTTGTCTCTCGCTTTCACACTCAATGAAGTGCATGAATACTGTGTTTAGTGGCCGCTCAGCAAATGCGAGAATTATTATTTGGTGTTAATTTAGTTCATTTTCATTTTGTTTTGCGATTGTGAGTGAGTGATTCGTGATTCTAACGTTGTGTTGTGTTTCTGGCGGACAGAGAAGGAGAAACGCTGACGTAGTAAAAATATTTTTAAGTTCAAAAAGCCGGAACTTTTGTTTTGTTTCTCTATGGGTCCGGTCGGTCCGCAATCAAAATAATTATAGTCCAAAAATATAATATAAAATTATATCTAAAACTAGGCAAACTAATTTTGTGAAATACAAATTTATTTATGTAATAAAAAAACCACCGAGTGCAATTAAAATAATTTAAACAACGATAACTGCAATAAATTACACCGACAAATTACGTTATACATTAATTAAAGTAAAAAAGACAATAAAAATGACTAAACCTGATGTACGAAAACGTAAGGTGAGTAAATTAAACAAAAAACTATTTTTTTGCTATGCAAATTACGAAAATATGGGGCAAGGGAAATTAGTTCAACAGGTAATAGATGTATTCAAAGACACAGCGGACCAACAAGCAAACAGTGGGCCAATCAAATTCAAATGCAAATGCACACATACTCGTTCACATACATCTAAACAATGAGGTCTGCATTGTCATTGTAAGACCGACCAAAAGTTACTATAATATTTTTTGTAATGTTTCTAGAGATTAATTTATTTTTTACGATGGCGGTATGAAAACGAATTCAGACTGAATTTAGCTCAAATTTCGTTTTATATTAGCTTGGGCAATATGCGTATCACTAAAAAGACAATCGCAATATCTTTCTGTGGCAATAAGTTAATTTATAATAACTTTTATTGTAGAAATTGTTGTTAATATGTATTCTCAACTTACCACACTGTTCTGTACATACACTCAGAAAAAAGTGAATCATATTTTGAGTTAAAATTAACTAAAATTTAGGAAAATTGAACTTCGTATAGCGCTAAAGCAATATTCCTAGAGTGATCAAACCCGAGACCGAAAACCGGGTTTTCCATAGGAGACCGACCGTCGGGTTTTTTTTTAAATCACGGTTTTGGGAAACCCGGGTTTTTATGTCGGTCTCAACAGGTTTTTCATAGTGTAAAAAGTCTCTTTTTCGGTGCTAATTTATTTATAAAATTTATTTATTTATAAAATTGGACTTCGTATAGCGCTAAAGCAATATTCGTAGAGTGATCAAATCCGAGACCGAAAACCGGGCCAACTGGGGTTTTCACCGGAGACCGATCGTCGGGTTTTTTAAAATCATGGTTTTTGGAAACCCGGGTCGGTCTCAACCGGTTTTTCATAGTGCAAAAAGTCTCTTTTTCGGTGCTAATTTATTTATAATATGCCACTTTTTATATTGTCACAAGCTTCATAGAACTTTTTTCATCAGGAACCGCAGATTAACAAAAAAAAAATTACGAACACAGTAAAAAGTCTAAAATGGCGAAGTTCGTCCTAGATTTCACATGCATTTGGACAGAAGAAAAATCGACGCTGTTGACACATAAGAATATATGTAATTTTTTTAGAGGTGTATTCAGGAGCGTTTAGCTCACAGACGGTTTTACACAAGGACGAAATATTTTGCAGATCATTATTAAATAATCCAGTATTCATTTCTGGGGGCGACCGCAGACATTTTTTTCGCCATCCAACCTTATTAGGTGATATGAGGTTGATGAACTTTGCAAATATATGAGAAAGGTGAAAGGTCCTTGTATTTCAAAGAGTCCAAAAATGCGTATAATCCTTGAATTTCATGTCAAACTTATGCTTTATTTTCTTATTATTATATATATTTTAGCTTATTATATTCTCTGTTCCAAGAAAAGAACCGAAAAACCCCGATCTGACCGGTTTTTTATAAAAAGAAAACCGGGCAACCGGGTTTTTTGGAATCACGATTTTCGAAAAACCCGACATTGAAGAAAACCCGGGTTTTGGATCACTCTAAATATTCCCCCATACCAAGTTCAATTTTTTCCTTGAAAGTAGTACATGCCTTGAACTTGGTTCTAGTTCAATTTTCCTCAAACCAAGTCAACATTTACTCAAACTGAGGAAAATTGCACTTTTGCAATCAAGTAATTTTTACTAAATCTAAGTAAAATTTACCTGACATTTTTCGGAATCTAAGTAAATTTTTCCTCAAACCAAGTAATTTTTACTAAATCTAAGTAAAATTTACCTGACATTTTTCGGAATCTAAGTAAATTTTTCCTCTAACCAAGTAAATTTGTACTAAATCTAAGTAAATCTTTACTAAATCTAAGTAAAATGTTGCTGAAATTTTTCCTAAAGCTAAGTAAATTTTTACTCAAATCAGGTAAATACTTACTTAATCTGAGGACACGTTTGCTGTTTTTTTTTTCTCAAAACAAGTAAATTTTTTACTTAAACTGAGAAAATTTGACTTGATATAAGGAAAAGTAAGTTCAATTTTACTAAAATAAGTCAAACAAATAATTTTGCTTCAGAGTATGCAAAACTAATACAAAAAATGACTACATGAAATATTTCTCAAAACTTTCATGATACCTCTGCCATAATGGTTTGAGCTATAACTCCGTGATAGTTAACCCGAATAGTGCTGTAATTATTTTTTTTTCGAATTTTGAGATAAAACTTTCATGTTATCAGTGGTCCACACCAGAAGCTTTGGTGAACGTCGTTTGTGTGTGACCATATGGCCACGCTAGCACCATTCGGGTTAAGGTTTCCTAAATGGATTTTTTTCCATTCAAAAAATTTCTGGTTTTTTCTTATTTAAAATCCTGGAAATATTCTTCCACATAAATATGAATTTACTTAATTGTAAGAATTTTTTATAAGATCCAAAGAAATGTTTTTAAGTAAATTTACTACCCTATTTATAGTAAATGAACTATTTGGCTTTGTAATAAGGAAACTCTACTCATACTTAGTTAATTTTCCTACTTTATTTAAGTGGAGTAAAATTGTTGAACTAAATTGGAGCATGGATTTTACTCAAATTTAGGAATGCTATTTTTCTGAGTGTATGCTTCAAGTTTCAAGATATCGTTTTTTCTTTGTTGCTAAAAATAGCAAACAGCTGTTTGCTATTTCAGCACATACAATCAGCTTTCTTTTTCCTCTTTTCAAGCAGTCTTTCTTCTTTCTGTTACTGACGAATTCCTTTGAGTGTATTTTTTACAAATATATTTTGATATTAAAAGTAAAACCATATTTAATAATTTTAACATTTTGTTAAGAGCATCATACAATGTTTTAAAAGAAATAAATAATAATAACGAAAACAACAAAATAAAAATAAAATCATCATCTGCACATATTGATGGGTTCATGGGAATACAGCATTGCATTAAAGCTACTAAAAAAAGCTTTTTTGTGGACAAGTGATTTATCATGCACAGTGGTCCAGAATCAATTTCCATATGTCAATATTCAATAACTTTTGTATAGTACAAATATTTGAGTTTTTTTAATTTAAATTGGGGTCATAAAAATGAAAGTTTCATTTTCTTTTACAACGAAAAATAAGAAAAGGCTATTTGGGCTAATTTCTAAAATATACCCGATTTTCTATGTTAATATCTCAAAATAACAATATTTTTTTTTACAAAACTGGAAAATGTTTTCACGTTCGTATATATGAAATCGTTCCAAATGCGTTTGACAGTTTTGGTGATTGACAATCACTTAATTTATCAGCTATTTTTTCTTAACACATTAACGACAGTGATTTTTCTTATATGAAATAATTTGAAATTGAGTTATCGCGCTATACATTTTCCCTTCTTCATGGCCGTTAAATTTAAAATTACAATTCCCTTAATCTGTTCATATATTGTTTTCCTATACAAGCAACAGTTTCCAAGTTAAAAATGAATATATAAAGGAAAAAACTTATTTTTTACCTAAAGATTTAATTTTTTTTTTTTTTAAATCCATAAAAAATCCAAAATGAAAAAAAATTTCAAATCTTATTACTTTTACGTAAAGTCACATAACCTATGAGCAAAATGAGACAAAGATCATGAAAATCGATGCACGCGTTTCGCTTTTATTCGCAATTGAGTAAAGGTATGAATTTCAAAAATTTAAAAAATTTTTTTTTCGTTAATTTGTTTCGTCCGGCATAACTCGGGAACCACTAGCCCGATTTAATTGAATTAAATTTTAAAAAATTTAAAATTACAATTCCCTTAATCTGTTCATATATTGTTTTTCTATACAAGCAACAGTTTCCAAGTTAAAAATGAATATATAAAGGAAAAAACTTATTTTTTGCCTAAAGATTAAATTTTTTTTTTTTTAAATCCATAAAAAATCTAAAATGAAAAAAAATGTCAAATCTTATTACTTTTACGTAAAGTCACATAACCTATGAGCAAAATCAGACAAAGATCATGAAAATCGATGCACGCGTTTCGCTTTTATTCGCAATTGAGTAAAGGTATGAATTTCAAAAATTTGCTCGACATATGCTAAACTTTGTCTATGGTAAGGTTTTTTCTTTTTTTGATTCTCAGAATTAACAAAACGGAATAAACAAAGGGTTATTTAATTTTTATGATTGCGTAAGCAAAGTAATAAACGCTAATAAATGTGCGTGAACAATTAAAAGGAAAAAAGGAAAGGGGACTTTTTTAATTATTTGGGTTTTCCGTTGGCTACCTGTATTATATTTTTACAGAAATGCAACCCACATTTAAGGGTGGTCATTATTCGGAAAATTTAAGACTCACACATGGTGAAACAGGTATGTAGCCACCGTAAAAAAATATACACCCATTTATAAGTACCTGTCAGTAAAATACTAAACAATACACAGTATAAATAGGTCTTCATTGATCGGAATTGTAATTTTAAATTTTTTAAAATTTAATTCAATTAAATCGGGCTAGTGGTTCCCGAGTTATGCCGGACGAAACAAATTAACCAAAAAAAATTTTTTAAATTTAAAAAAAAAATAATAAAAAAAACCAAACGAAAAAAAATTTTTATTGCGTTTTTCGAGCTCATGTCAAGGTTATCTACACAGAAAAAATTATCGCATCCGGAGTACATGAAATTTTTTTCAATTTGTTGAGTAGATAGATAGCTATCTATCTATACAGTTCTGAATTTACATTTCCATCATTGGGCTAACGTTGGAAATCCCACATGCCCACCCACAGTATGCATACGAAAGAAAGGGAAAGTAGCCGAAGCGATCATCTGGCGTATAGAGTGCTTTTTTACACTTTAAGATTTATTATGTAACTGAAAATATATTAACAAACTTATGGCCACTTGTTGGGTGGGTATGTAAATACATCGTTTTTAGAAAACGGTGCCTTGAGACACTATTTGACGCTCCCGTGAGAGCGGACTCGTTAACTAAATGACTGAAATATGTTTTTTCATTGATTTTACATATGCTGTCAGTGATTTAAATCTATCTTAAATATAAATAACCATCCAAAAACTGGGCATTAGATTCATAAACTTAACAAACTTAGCATTTTTTGATTGAAAATAAGTCTTATCTGTAACTTACGGTTTAGAAGTACTAAAGCAGCGATTGAGACGCGCGTGCTGTCAAAAAATCATAGATCGCGTGTAAAGTCACATAGTGTAAACAAGACCTACACGAAAGAGGATCACATGCAAATACTGACAGTCTGTTGGATTTTTTAATTTTTTGAAAATTATCAAATAAAATCCACACTTTTTGAGCGATCAGGATTATATTTCACATGACAAGCAAAATTAAATATTTTTATTTATATTTTTTTTATTTTTGCATTATTATTGTGTGATAAGTGTAAACGCGGGAAATGATTTTCGATGCGATTTTTTTTAATGTGGTAGAGAAATCATGTGATTTCTCTCACCAAAAATCGTTTTACACAATCGTGTAATGTAACGGCTGCTTAAATCCCTATTAATCCCTATCTCTATTAATATTATAAAACCTTAGTATAAGTCTGCCTGTCTGTTTGTTCCGCAATCACGCGTAAATGGCTGAACCGATGTTGTTGAAATTTTCAGTACAGATAGATGCAGGTCTGGATCAATTTGATGGCATATTTTGGATTTTCGTTTTGTGGGCGGTGGAGGCGTGGCAAAAGTGTTTTTAGTGCTTGAAGGCTGAAAACTGATTCGTATGTATTACTAATCACGATAAAAATCAATATGAGACCTGATTTTAATTTTACCATTTGTTTTTTTTTTTGCCTGGCGGGATTATACAATTATTGTAGCACTATCATTGATTACTTTGCTTTTTGGGAATATGTTTTCTCTACGATGGTGGTATAATAAATGTAGAAAAACTGAGATCGGAGGAAAACTTAAATATGTCCTTTGCTATGTTCAGATATACCATCGAAATCCATCGAAAGTGGAAATCAATTCATCAAACTCCATATCGAAAATAAATAATAAAATAAAAAATAAATAAATTGTCACCAACTACCATATAAATATCATTATAGTATTGACTTTTTTTAACGATAACCATAAATTTGACTTACACTGGATAATTATCCAGACTAAATCCATTTTTTTATTTATTCAAAACTTGTTTTTATACACACTTCGATATTGCTATTGGTGCCAAAAAATATTTGAATTGAAATTTTAAATTAGGATTTTGTTATGACAGTTTAGTTATCCAGTCTTAAAAAGCAGCCCTAATAAAGCTATGAAAAGAAAAATCGACTAAATAAAACAAAGCTCAATATAAAGGAAGTGCGAAGCGAAGTGTGGAGTGCGACTTAGGACCCAAGCTAAAACTGCACGGTCAGTAGGGCCATTAGGGCCGCTACGGATAATGTAATTTTCCGCAGAAGCTGAACGTGCAGATTTAGGTTGGATCCTAGTCGCACTCCACTTCCTTTATGGACCAATCTAAAGTAGGAACGGTCAGCCGCTTTGGTTTACATGTTCAGGGTTTTCCAACAAGAGGTGTTATTTTGGTATTCAAAGAAAAATGCCATTTTTTGAGACAAATGATCAGATGTTTATTTCATAATAAAGAGGAAGGTATGCCGTTAATAATGAAAAACAACATCAGCCAAATGCCCACCACGACCACTCTTAAAGTACCATATCATTTTCATGAAATTTTCCATAACCAAATCGCAAAGTGGCTGCTCTATGTCCTCGATAGCCTCACGAATTCTATCTTTGAGGTCTTGAATCGACGCTGGGCGGTTGGCGTAGACCTTATCTTTCACGGTGCCCCAAAGCAAGAACTCGCAAGGTGTTAAATCACAAGATCTCGGTGGCCAATTGTGATCACCTCTTCGAGAGATAACACGCTCCGGAAAGTTTTCCCGTAAAAGAGCAATGGTTTCGTTGCTTGTGTGGCACGTAGCGCCGTCTTGTTGAAAGTAGACGTTGTCCAGATCAATACCTTCCAACTCCGACCATAACATAAAGCTATCGAAAAATGGCGCAATCCATTCACCGTAACTGTTTATCCAAACTCATTTTCGAAAAATTAAGGTTCGATGACCCCGCCGGACCATAAACCGGACCAAACAGTCACACGTTTAGGATGGAGAGGCTTCTCAACAATAACTCTTGGGTTTTCCGAGCCCCAGATGCGACAATTTTGCTTGTTGACGTAGCCACCGAGGTGGAAATGGGCCTCATCAAAAACGCTTTAGTTTTGCGAACTGTGACTGCAAGAATTTCACCATTTTTGCAGTGAATTTTAATAATTTCAATGCGTTGTTGAAGCGTATATCGTTCCATTTTGAGTAATGACGTAGTTTCTACTTGTCAAATGTCAAAGAATAAAACCTTCAAAAGTGACAGCTACCGAAATACCGGGTGATTCAAAATAACTCCTCTTGTTGGAAAACCCTATATTCTTATCGTAGCTACCTATATACGCAGCGTCTAAAAATCCAACGTTGACAGTGCGGATAAACACATTGTAGGATGAGAAGGATATATTTAATTAGCCGCAGCGGTCAACTGGACTTTGTTTCATCATTTTGATGCAGTTGTACGCGGAATCACTCATACCTAATTGCACACTGCCGCTATTTTAAAGAAGAACTTGATACGGAATGTTAAACATGGTTACCCCTATACAAATGTCGTAACATTCGTATGCATTTTTTGTCATACGTATGTAGGCATATGATGGTGGCTTGCTTACACAATCAACAAAACCGTAGTATAGGATGGGCTATGTAAGATTTTAAATTAGAATCGGCTATAAAAAAATACTGATTATTTTTTCAAATATCTGGTTTTATTGGAAAGGTTGAACCTTGTCATTTAATAATGGACAAAAATATCATTCATATGACTAGGACGACTGGCGATCAATCCAATTTTTCAGTACAGCCCAAAATACATACCAAACAGTGATTGACTCGTTGTGTATGCATTGGCTTCTCAATAGTCACGTGTGGGTTCTCTGTACCCCACATGCGGCAATTTTGCTTATCGACATAGTCACCGAGATGAAAATGAGCTTCATGAGGGCTGAACTGAAAGCCGATCTCTTCTCGATAATTTTCCACGTAAATTTCTTACAGTTTGCGTTAAAGACTCACCACTTTGGAAGTAAGTTTTTAATATTTCCCAATTTTGTTGGAGACATTTAGCAAATGTCAAACATAAACCTGAAAATAACAAGTAAGGAAAGTCTAAAGTCGGGCGGGGCCGACTATATGATGCACTCCACTTTCTATCGGAATACAATTCAATATTTTTTTATGTTTCCTAACCACAGGCTAATATGACCTGGCCCAACTTGTCATTAAGAGAATAATATTTGTATCGGGGCTATATCCAAACATGGAATGAAGTGACTAACTTTCACAATAAGTTCTTCCAGTAGAAGTATAACGTCTTCTGCTCAATTTTAAGAAATTCTCTGAAAATACGCGGTTTCTGGGGGAACGAAATTTGTATGAGAGCTATATGTAAATCTTAACCGTTGTGACCCATTTTAACCATAGGTGTTCCTAGTTTAAATATAAGATGTTTTGTCAATTTTGAAGAAAATCTGTTAAAATATGTGGATTCTAGAGCGGAAAAATTCAAATTGGGAGCAAAATTTGTATGGGAGCTATATATAAATCTGAACCGATCTAACACATTTTTACCGCAGGTGTTTATAGTTGCACTATAAGATGTTTTGCCAATTTTGAAGAAAATCTGTTGAAATATGTGGTATCTAGAGTGAGTCAAATCGGGAGTGAAATTCGTATGGAGGCTATATCTAAATCTGAACCGATTTTCTTCAAATTAAATAGCGTTCGTCCTTGTCCCGAAAAACTTCGTTGTGCAAAGTTTCGTTTGGTTCTGGCTACAATTGCGACCTGTATCGTGATTACAACAATAGACTCAGAAAGTGATTCTAAGCCGATCGGTATAATTAACAATGGGTCTATCTCCCTTCCTTTTGGGTGTTACAAACAAATGCACAAACACATAATACTCTCGTGGAGTGTATAAAAATTCAAATCAAGTAGTTCAAATTTAAATGACCCACCCTATAATTGCAGCTTATCATACTTGTGGCATTACTAAATTTATCATACCGACCTCGTTATTCACAATGTCAAAGTAATCGGTAGTTCAAATTTAAATGGCCCACCCTATAATTGCAGCTTATCTTAATTGTTGCATTACTAAATTTATCATGCCGACCTCGTTATTTCAGTGAATTGTGTGCCAAAAAAAACAACGTATTTTCTTCGCTAAACCATTAATTACATTTTATCACCGGGGATGGTTCAATTGCTTTTTGGTTTCGATTGCATTTTTTCTATACACATGTTTTATTTATTATTTCGTTGTTCTTCAACCCCATTATTTCGATATTTGAATTGTGCTGGCTAATTTGTAAATTAGCCAAATTCCTAAAATACAACGCAATCGTCAAGGGGAGACCCTCTTCGCACTAGCAGACAATAGGGTGGTTTTATTTGCCACAACTGTATTTATTAGATTAAATATCAAATTTTTTTTTGTATTTGGACTTTTTTCAATTCATAATAGTTGTCAGTTTAAAGTTTAAACTTGAATTATTTATTTTGTTAAATGTTCATGAAATGAAAAAGAACACATTTGTCGAGTCATTGCTGGTCGGTCGACACAAAAATTTCACAATATTCTAAACATGAACAGTTATTGATTATTTTCATGGCATTACCTTATCTCTCAGCTATCTGGGCTAGCCTACCACCATGAATTTCTATTTCTGATGGGTTCGTGTTCATGGTGATTTTTAATTTTTAAAATTCTTCTAATAAGGCTGGGAATTATAACACCTGCTACAAATAAAGGAATTCGTGTTAATGTAATTTAGTTTTTATAATCGTTTTTAATCAAAAATACACCCTGAGATTTGAAACACTTGTCATAAAGTACATGCATGCACTTAAGATAGCATTTGTCGTGCTGTACATCATTTGATATTTAAATAAATAACCCCACCCCTAAGTGGAGTGGAGTAATGGGTTATCCATATTTAAAAAAGATTTGATGTCTCACATTTCTGACGCGTACGTACATATTTGTTGAATTACGTTTTTTTTTTGCAAATCATTTTGTAAATTACAATCTCAGAATAAAGTAACAACAGTTTTTCATTAAGTAAATTGAAAAAAAAAAATGGCACAAACACACACATTGTTTATAAATAGATAGAAACTGACATGAGCGGTCGGCTACCAGCTCCGTAGTAATCGGGGGAGGATGTGTGTGATAGGTATCTTCGTTAAAATTCTTATCAGGTTCTATGCACAAGGCGGTGTAGTTCAATTGACATTAGAGGTATTTTTCGCAACCCTATTTCTCTCTCTCCTATATAGCTTTGATAAGACGCGTTGCGTTCTTCAATCAATATAATTTGAAGTGTGCAACTTGATCGTGTAGACATTAGAAATTGTACGGTGTTCGTTAATTTGCATTGCTTGGTCAATTTGGACACTAAATTGCGGTGTCCGCCAGCCACAACACCAGTGTGTGCCGCCAGTATAACTTAGGTACTATGATTTTTATTTAATTTCCTTTAATATATTTGATGTTTGTCGGCTATTTTTAAATTTAATTTTATTAGGTGCGCCGCCACGAACAATGCTGCTTTACGATTTTCAAAACATTTTTTTGGTTTTTGATCAGCCGGTTGGAGAATGTTTTTAATGGCGGCGTAATAATTTTAAAAAAGAATTCATCAGCAATTTTTTGTGTTATGGGCGATTTTCAAATGCCTCATCCCTAAATGTAGCGCATACACTACGATTTAAAAATAATAGTATGCATAGCAACGTCAATTATGACTGCAATTAATTCATTTGAGAGAAGGTCGTCATAACTAAAAAAAAAAACACTTTGTAAATGAGGATGTCATGTAATATTCAAAATTAAAAATTGTATCATAGTGAAAAGAAGGAGAATTAGTTTAAACTAATAAATGATCTCATTCGCAAGAGTATTTTGTAGTACTCGTCTCAAAAGAGAGAACATTTCTAAAGGCTCACGCACACCGAACATTTTTATTGTCGGCACGGTGCTGCTGATATGTCAGGCCTAACACATTTACCGCAAATTCAAGAAAACGCAGTGTATCTGCTTTGGCGACTTTAAGCCTTATGTGTTTCATAGTGAAAAGAAGGAGAATTTGTTTAATTAATCTAATAAATGATCTCATTCACAAGAGTATTTTGTAGTACTCGTCTCAAAAGAGAGAACATTTCTAAAGGCTAGCGTACACCGAAAGTTTTTCTTGTCGGCAATTTGTGTTTCGTGAACACCTGATTTGTCACACCTAACAAAATTCATTTTAAATCGACCTGCAAAGTTAATTAATTGCATATTCATAATATCACCATGCCACATGTAATTATATTTGCAGTGTATAAAATGCGAACATTTTAAAACGGAAAGAGTAGAGTTACATTTAAAATGAATTAATTATAATGGCTAATTGGAAGAAAATCAGCTGTTCGCATCCAGAAAAAACTACTGATATACACACAACAACCTCTATTATTGAAGTATAACCCCGATCGAGTCGAGTAAAACCTTAAATTTAAGGTAACGATTTATCGAGCTAAACTAATTTTTATCACAATAATAAAATTATATAGGAGATGGGCAAAGCATACCAATGCTTTTCATAACTAAACGCTTTTGAAATTTTAAAAAAATTAATTTTATTTTTTATTAAAATTACAATTATCGTCAAACGCTTATTATAATAAGCGTAATATCCAAAAATGTAATGTAATTCAATGTAATGTAAATGTAATGTAAAAATACAAAAATTAATATCCAAAAAAGTAATGTAATTCAATGTAAGGTAAATGTAATGTAAAACTACAAAAATTAATATGATATCTTAACTATTATTATTTTTTAATTTTACATGAAAATTAAAGCGCCATCTAGCGGAAAAAATGTTTTTTTAATAAAAACAAATCCAAATTTAATTCCCTTTTCAAAACTGGCTCAAGCACTTAAATCGGTTCACCCATTCTGTTTTTATAGAACTTTTTATAATAGTACTACGTTAGAAGTGAACCTCCACGGTCCTTCGAATCTTTAAAATCGATTTTCTCAAAATTCTGACGTGCTACAGCAAAACGCCGAGACACGTATTTCTTTATTTTAAGCCTATTTTCATATTCTGTTAACATTTCTCATGTGTACTCAAAAAAAATTGATTTTGTCGTACTGTGTTATTATTATTGTATACTTTTTATTGATCGAGGCGATTAATACCTTAAATTTAAAATAATTATGATGTTACAAGTCGTAATAAAAATGAAAAAACGTGTTTTTTTAATCGCTTTTTCTTTTGATGATTTTCCGAGCTAAACTAAATTTTATCACAAAAATAAAATTATATTTTAGAATGTGAAAGCATTCATTCCACAGTTCTTTTAACTACATATTTTTGAAAATCAAAAATTGTCTAAAATCAATTGTCTATGTCTATAAATATGGGTGTTTTTTCTTTCTGTCAAATAATGCTGTATTTTTCTCCACTTTACACTGAAACAACATTTTCGTTTTCATTTCTAAAGATAGTGCAATAATGCCAAAGGGTTTCACATTCATTTCAAAAAATCTTGTCATTTAAAAGTACAAATATGTTGCATTTTTAGCCCTCTCCTTACTTTATCTGCAGTTTTACAGTGATGGGAGATTGCTATATTTTTAGATATTTTTAGTAAATTATATATATATACAAAAACAAATTACATTACTTTTGAAATACAATTATGTGTCAAAAACAGAGCTGTTAAGTAATGATTAGTAATCGTAATCATTAGTAATTAGATTACTTTTTTTTTAAGTAGAAGTAATGATTACAATACGATTACATTCAGTTTTATACGATTAGTAATTGATTACGATTACAAGTAATCAAAAAATAATCAGGATTACTTGCGATTACTGAAAAATAATCAGAAATAATCAAAAATGAGTTCGACTACTTTAAAAGATTACTTTTGACTATTTTAGATTACTTTTGATTTTTTGTGATTACTTTTGATTCTCGCGAAATCAGTATGAGAGTCATAGTAGTCTGTTTGTCAAAACTTTTGACTTTTCAATATATGTCAGTTTTGATTTTTTCTGTTCTCGTTCTTTTGCCAGCTAAAACCGAAAGGTAACGGTAATCGCAAGTAATCCTGATTATTTTTTGATTATTTGTAATCGTAATCAATTAGTAATCAGAAATTGTTGAATAGTGGATTATATAATCATTACGATTCTTTTTAAAAAGTAATGTAATTGATTACTAATCGTAATCGAAATTTAACAGCTCTGGTCAAAAATACAATGCTGAATTGTATTGTATTTTATTTTGTTTTGTATATTGCGATTTGATATACTAAATTGTATTTATGGTAAAAGTTTATCACAAACACATCAGATCGTGAACACCGCTAATGCCTTTTTCTTATTTCTAATTTTTTGTATGCATTTCAAACGACGGGATTTTTATTGTTCCGTGCATTTTTCGTTTTAAATTGTAATCAATAAAAAATAAGACTTATTTCAAGGGACATTTTCAAAATTTTGTGATAGAGCAAAAAAAAATCGGCAACAAAAAAAATGCAATTTTTTGAATGGTAAGCCGCAATGTCAAATCAACATATTTGACAATTTCGATAACAGTAGAATGAAAAAATGTCAGGCAGCTGACTTCAGTTGGTATAAGTACACATTAAGTAACATTGCAAAGTTAGAATGTATTATTTTATTTCTTTTGAAAATTAATGAATAATCAACCTTAAATTACTTACGATTGTCAAAAACGATTTTTGGTGAGAGAAATCGCTTCGAAGTCGTTTCCCTCGTTTACACTTATCAAAAATGATATTAAAAGACATTAAACACGAGTTTTAAATTTTTGCTTATAACCTTTTCAGACTGCATGCGAAATCGATCGATTAGGTCGATTTACAAATGTCAGATTCCGTACAAATTGATTTCGCATACATTCTGAAAAGGCTATGATACTTTATTTCTCATTTCCATTTATTGACTCGTGAAATATAACCCTCATCGCACAAACAGTTTTTTTTTTAAATTTCAAAAATAAAAAAGAAAAAAAATCGAAATCGTTTTTTGTTTGTTTTAGGGCACACCGAGGCGTCTTTGACGCTTATCGCCGCCGTCAACAACTTGAATACAGGTGTTCGTCGAAAAAACGATACATATACATTAGGATGGGTCAGGAAAATAAATTGCTGCGGTTACTTCCCAATAATGAAAATTGGATTGTTTAATGATGATCTGCAAAATATTTCGTCGTTGGGTCAAGCCATCCTGAAAACACATCTAAAAATCATTTTTTTCCAGCAATTTTTTTTATGTTGCATTTTTGTCCAAAATTTTTCCTGAATTAATTTATTATTTTAATTATTATTTATTTATTACAAATATATATTTATATACATTGATTTATACTTTAAAGAGATGGTTTAAAACCTTACATCTAAAATATTATCTAATAATATACAAAATCAAAATATTTTCAATAACAAAACAATGATTTTTTGGAGAAGAAAAATATCAAAAACCTTCAATAAAATATGTTATAAATGTAGCTTAATTTACATATATGTTTTTAATCAAAAGATTTTCACTTGATTGGCATGATTTATTAAATTTATCAGATATTAAAAGTATTCTCTGGCAAATAAGATCAGTATTACTTAAATCATGTAGTCGTTTTGTACTAAAGTGCCTGGGTTCCTGAATTAATAGACACTTGAGAGCACTTTGAATATAAATTTGTATTCTTCACTATGAAAAATAAATAGAAGGAATATCTATCGGACGAAAAATGGCGTCTGAACCCATTTTTGTGAAATAATTTAATACAGGAGAGCCAAAATTTTTAAACAAAAATTTTACAAAAATGAGCGCTGCGGTGTCAATTTTCTTCCGATGTTCATCATCTAGACATCATTTAAAAGGTATTGAGTGCAGCTATTTATTTTTTTTATAAAATATTAACACCAAATGCAAAAAAGTTTTCAATTGTCACTATGAAAATACTATAAAGGTCCAGTAATTCGAGACAAGAATCAACATTTATATTTAAAGTACTTTCAAGAGTCTATCAATTCAAAAAAATTTTACAAAAATGCAACATAAAAAATTACAAGGGAAAATCATGATTTTTAGATGAGTTTTCAGGAGCGTTTAGCTCAGGCTTGATCTAGGAACGAAATATTTTTGAAATCATCCTTAAACAATCCAAAATTTATTTTAATGGGGTGACTGAAAATTGTTTTTCCATTTGAATGGACCACGACCCAGCCTAATATACATAAAAGTGTGAAACCAATTATATTTCATATTAAGCAGGGACAACAAAAACGTTAATAAAAAATAATTTTTTTGCTCAAAATAAAAAATTATTTTTTACATTGTGTTGACTTTGTTTGTACTTAGCCATGATAAGTTCACAATTTTTAACATATTTTTTTTCCAAATTTATTTTCATACACACAATGTATTGTTGTTGGCGACAATTTTAAAACAGAATTTTTTTAATTTAGATTTTTGTTATCGCAGCTTAGTCAGTCTTAAAGAAAAACAGCCCACTTGGACCGGATTTTTTGTTGGCGTTAAAGCGTAGTGTATCCAAAGCTTTTCCCTATATGACCTTTCACGCAATCTGTCATTTTTTGACAGATCGCGTGTATGGATAACGAAATGTAAATAAAGCCTGCTTTAGTACTGTTTACACTTTAAGATTTATTGTACAATTTGAGATTAGATTATGACAAAAACGTAACAAATTTTGAATTTTTCCATTGAAAATAAGTTTTATCTGTAACTTAACCCTTTGACTGGCTCCACACAATGTGATACACGGACTCAAACGTTATTATTTATTTCCCATCCAAATTTTGTTAAATAAGACTAATTGGGTACCTCTCAGATGGCATACATCATATGTGCCAGTTAGAATGATAGTGAGATATCCCAATTTCTCTCTTTAGTTTGATCAGATCTCTAATTTAAGAACTTTTATTTCTGACATTTATAAAAAATTACATTTCTCATTTTTTGCCCACCAAAATTTTGTTTAGTGTTAGTTTGAAAGTGGTCTAGTCTAAATCACTTTATATCCACTAATATTGATGTGTGGCGATGCAAACATTTTTTATTTATAATATCCAGTTTAGGTGATTCAGATAATTTGAATAAGACATAAAATGAAATTATTTGAAAAGCAAAAAATAATCTCAATATAAAGTTTCTAGATGAACAACCTGTACATATTTATATATATTAAAAAAAATAAATAAAATATTTTTGTTTTCTTTAATTTTTGGTAAGGAAATATTACTTTTGCGAAAAAAAATAAACATTTTGTGTGTTCAATTTTTTCAATTTTGAGAAGAATGAAAGTGGTCTATGTCAGTGCGTCCTCTGAAAGTAGTGGTTCCCTTGGAGGTACCAACGTTGTCGATTTTCTTATAAATGTTCGATATAGTAGTAGGATATTCTAAGAAAAAATTGTATGCTTCGGTGGAAAAATATTTTTCAATTGACTCAAACATAAACCATTCATTGCATATCTCCGTTCTGAAATTGTGACTTAGACCACTATCATTCTAACTGGCACATATGTGATGTATTGGTCAGTCAAAGGGTTAAGGCTTAGGTCTACTAAATGATACAATATTTTTTCTGAAAACCTTCAATGAACTGGAATCTAATTCCAAGTTGTACACGAATTCTTTATGTGTGAGCAGCGCTATTCACCCTACAAAGTAGTGGGGAAATGTATGAACAATTACGCTTTATTTTCCATGAATTTTTGTTAATTTTGTTACCAGGGAAACGCGAGGCCTTATTACTGCGGAAGCTTCATCTAGCTTCATAACTATTGGCAACCCTAATCGTGCATCTCACTTGTTGTCTGCTCTCGCACTCTCTCTGTCTTCCACTCTGATTTCTAATTCCGCTCAAATAGCGCGAAACAAATTGGCAATTGGAACAAGTATCTCTCACAGGGCACTCAGGAAATTAAATGTTTTTTTCCGTTTGTGTTTTTTCTTACCGTAAAAAACAACAAAATAGCAGCACTTTGACAACATAAGTCGGGAGGGGGCGACGGCGATACCACGAAACTTTTTTCTTGACGTGTTAAATAATTGATAAATTGCTAAATAAAACAAATAAAAGAACGAAGAGATGAAAACATCAATTTACTAAAACAAAAATAATGTTTCTTCGATAATAACTAACTAACGAAAAAAGTTTGCTTGAGAGCTGAAACAATTGAACATGAAATTTGACTACGTTTTGGTGCGGCCCACTTAATATTACATACTTTATTTACATACCTAGTTTTCTTTATAAAAGCCGAATCTTGATACCTTTTTTTGCTCTTATTGTATTCCAGTTAAGTTCTACTGACGAAAAAAATGCAGTCACATCCTCGCGTCGCAAGTCAGCTGCATCCGCTTCCGGTGGCGGGTTACCAAGGGGCCTCAAATTATCTTTCTGCTGTTTAATCGTATCCGTATGTCTATTATTAGTTGTATTTGGTAAGTTTGCGGGGTGTTTTTTGTGAAATGAACGATAACTCATGTGATAATTTTGTTTTCTTTTCGCCATAGGTTTATATATCGATACCACAAGTCCATTTCTAGTGCAATTAGTGTCCAAATTGGGTTATAGTAAAAATCAATATGCTGTGATCATCGATGCAGGTTCGACCGGAAGCCGTGTTTTGGCCTATAAATTCGATCGTAGTTTCATAGGTGAGTTAAACGATAGGAATTCGAAGAATTCTCAATTTTCCCATACAAACGGTGAAAGGGCAGGATTTGGTTTGGAAACAAATCACATTGAACACATTTTAGCCGTATCAACACCTATGCAGCCGTATCAACACCTATTTACAACTCTTGGCGGAATTCTTTAAAGCTTGAAACCTGAAACTGTCCCGGCATAGTCACTTTTCACAACCTGGACTAAGCAAGTTCCACTTGAGTTGGCTGTCGAAGTCGACGGCTGAAGAATTCCGACAGTTAGTCAACCCAAAATCCTTGGAGTGACCCTGGACAGCCTGCTCAAGTCTCCAACGCATGTCACCGCAATTTGCAACAAGATAAAGACAAGGAACAAAGTCTTCAAGTCGCTCGCCGATAGCTCTTGGGGCATGGACAAAGAAACCTTGCTCACGACCTACAAAGCAATTGGCCGGGCGGTGCTAAGCTACCTGCACCAGCAAAACCCAGTGGGACAGGACACAGGCATGTCGAAATTCAGCTCTCAGGCCATCACGGGGTGCCTACAAATGTCTCCAATTGGTCACTTGTACCAAGAAAGATGCTGACTGTTCCTGAAACAGTTCCTCCTGGGATGCCGTCGGAGGGGTCACCAGAATTTCTAGCTCACAGAATTGGAAGCCCCCCGAGGCATGTCAGAGAGAAAATCTGGAAAATTAGAGACGAGATTCAGCAACATCTTACTGAACCCTTCACCCAAGCCTCATATACAGCAGGCTTGCAACAAATCCACCAATTCTCCGTTACATCAGTCTTAAATGAGTATAAAAACCCATCGTTCTGGGTGGCCACTCTCCACCTATAGCAGAGAACGAATCATGCCTCCCCAGAAAAACCAGATCAATTCTGGCCCAGCTGGCTGAGGGTGTTGTAGTCGTTTGAACTCGTATAGATCGAGACTCGATGAAACCATCACTGAAATCTTCCCAACATGCGGTACAAGACCACACAATACCATCCACCTTTTCCAATGCCCCTTCAAGCCGGCATCACTGAATCCAGTCTACTTATGGACCAATGCGATAGATGTGGCCCGTTTTCTGGAACTGGACTTAGAAGAGGACTCGACAGAAGGAGCAGAAGAAAACAACTAAAATTTTGTATTTTACAGCGTACGTGTCTACAACAACAACATTTCCAGGAAAATATCTTCAAACGAAAGTTTCCCACGTAAAAGTTTGTTCCATGAGGTTTTTTCCATCTCCTGAGAGCACAATATATATTTCTCCTCTTCACTGCTTCTCTTAGTTTTCTTATCTGTTTAATGATTTATATTTTACATACAAAGCCAAGCCCTCTTTCCTATTGTAAACCGTCAAAAGATAAATTCTAAAAACATAAATTCTTCAAACGGAAGTTTCCCATGTAAAAGTGTGTTCCAGCAGGTTTTTTTTCCATCTCCTGAGAGTACTATATAGTTCCCCTCTTTACAGCTTCTCTTTATTTTCTTATCTGTTAAATGATTCATGTTTTACAAACAAATCACCTTGCCCTCTTTCCTTTCTAGACAATAAATTGGTGCTATCCGATGAGCTTTTCAAAGAACGCAAACCTGGTCTCTCCTCCTTTGCCGATGCTCCCGAAAAGGGGGCCCATTCCATTAAACTACTCCTCGATGAAGCACGAGCCTTCATACCCAAGGACAAATGGTCTTCCACACCGCTCGTTCTCAAAGCTACGGCCGGCCTACGTCTGTTGCCGCACAGCAAAGCAGAAAATCTACTGAACGCCGTTCGCGACCTTTTCACCAAATCCGAGTTCAGTGTAGACCTAGACGCCGTCGAAATTATGGACGGCACCGATGAGGGCATCTTCTCGTGGTTTACAGTAAACTTTTTGCTGGGACGGCTCTCGAAAACCAACCAAGCTGCTGCTCTCGACCTGGGCGGTGGCAGTACTCAGGTGACTTTCTCACCCACAGATCCTGAACAGGTGCCTGTGTACGAGAAATACATGCATGAGGTTAACACCTTGAATCAAAAGGTCAATGTATTCACTCACTCGTATTTGGGTTTGGGCCTGATGGCGGCACGACATGCAGTTTTCACCAAAAATTACAACAACGATGAAACCAATCTGGACTCGATTTGCGTAAATCCCATTATATCCAATAGAACTTGGATATATAGCAATGTGGAGTATAAAATATCTGGCAAGGATCATGCCAAGTCTAGCCAAGAAAATCCCATTGTGGACTTTGAGGCCTGTTTGGATTTGGTCAAGAGCAAAGTAATGCCTTTGGTAAAGCCCAAACCGTTCACATTGAAACAACACACCATAGCGGCGTTCAGTTATTACTTCGAACGGGCCACCGAATCGGGTTTAATTGATCCATTTGCGGGCGGTGAAATTACAGTGGAGGCCTACCGCAAGAAAGCTCAATCCGTGTGTGCCATACCAAATGATGAGCAGCCATTTATGTGCTTCGATCTGACCTATATATCGGTGCTATTGCATGAAGGCTTCGGTTTGGGAGAGGGTAAAAAGATTAAGGTAATACTTCATAATATGTTTGAATTGATGAATAATAATTTGTATTCTATTATTTGTTTGCAGTTGTACAAGAAAATCGATGGCCATGAGATCTCTTGGGCCTTGGGCTGTGCCTACAATGTTTTAACCAGTGATGATAAATTTAATTCCTAAATTATATTTGGTTTCCTTCGTTTAAATACTTAGAGTATTTTTTGTTGTTGGTGTTGTCGTCATTAGCAACATACTTTTTTTGTTTGCCCTATTAGCACAATTTACTGCTAATATGCAATAGTGCCTTAGAATTTAGCTTGTTTTATTTTCCTTGCACATATTCTTAACTTACTTTGATTCTAAATTCTTTGAAGCACATTTATGTTGTAGTATTTATATCATTAGAGAAATGTCTTTTTTTTTAATACAAAACTACTATATTGTATATAGTGCTGTTTCACTTTTGTTTTAGTTAAACAAATTATTTGTATACTGTTATTGGTAGAATGAATTTAAATAAATGCAAAACAATTGTAATAAATAGAAATGAAATAGTTTTCCAAATGGAAGCTAAATAATCGAAAGATTCTTTTTTTGTTTAAATAAATAGTAACTCATTTTGTGTCGGAAAAAGGACTAAATTGGGTATGTGCTGGAGAACGAAGGAATTGATTCATTTGATTTAAAAAATATATGTAATAGGCTGAGTCGTGGTCCATACAAACGGAAAACCCATTTCCAGTCATCGCACGAAAATAAAGTTTGAATTGTTTAATGATGATTTGCAAAATATTTTGCTCCCAGATCAAGCCGTCTGTGAGGAGCTAAACACTTCTGAAAACACCACTAAAAATCATGTTTCCCCGGCTAATATTTGTATACACTCCACGAGAGTTTTATGTCTTTGTGCATTGTTTGTAACGCCCAAAAGGAAGCGAGATAGACTCATTGTTATTTATACCGATCGACTTAGAATCACTTTCGTCTGTCTGTCTGTTCATCTATTCTTGTAATCAGAGTACAAGCCATAACCAAATGAAAATTTGCACAACAAAGTTTTTCGGGATAAGGACGAACGCTATTTAATTTGAAAAAAGAAAATCGGTTCAGATTTAGATATAGTCCCCACATGAATTTCATTCCCAATTTTCTCTTCTCACTCTAGATACCACATATTTTAACAGATTTTCTTCAAAATTGGCCAAACAAACATCTTATATTTCAACTAAAAATATCTGTGGTGAAAATGTGTTAGATCGGTTCAGATTTATATATAGCTCTCATACAAATTTCGCACCTAATTTGAGTTTTTCCGCTCTAGTAATCACATATTTTAAAAGATCTTCTTCAAATTTGGCAAAATAACTTATATTCCTATAGAAACACCCATGGTGAAAATGGGTCACATCGGTTCAGATTTATATATATGTCTGCCATACAATTTTCGCTCCTAATTTGAGTTTTTCCGCTCTAGTAATCACATATTTTAAAAGATCTTCTTCAAATTTGGCAAAATAACTTATATTTCCACTAGAAATACACATGGTGAAAATGGGTCAGATCGGTTCAGATTTACATATAGTTCCCACACAAAATTCACTCCCGATTTGACAGTTTTCACTCTAAAAACCACATATTTTAACAGATTTTCTTCAAATCTTGTAAAATACCTTATATTACAACTAGAAACACCCATGACAAAAATGGTTTAGATCGGTTCAGATTCATATATAGCCCCCATACAAATTTCGCTCCCGGCTTGACTTTTTCCGCCCCAGAAACCACATATTTCCACCGAATTTCTTCAAAGTGAGCATAACACGTTATACTTGAACCAGAAGAATCTATTGTGAAAGTTAGTCACTTCATTCCATATTTGGATATAGCCCAAATACAAATATACTTCTCGATTTGACAAATTGGGTCAGGTCATATCAGCCTATGATTAAGAAACATACAAAAATCCTCCCCGTTTTCACTTGTTTACCGAATTGAATCGGATAGAAAGTGGAGGGTATCATATAGTCGGCCCCGCCCGACTTTAGCCTTTCCTTGCTTGTGGACTATCAGGATATATAAAATTTTGGTTGTCCACTAAAAGGGACCTCCTTTCACCGGTTAACGAATTTTAAGACAAACTGTAATTTTTTCATTAAAAAAATAATCGTTACTTTAGTTTCATTTAATATTATGGCTGCTTTTCTTTAATCGTTAATAAAAAATTAATTTTTTACTCAAAATAAAAAATTATTGTTGCACATTGTAGCCAACTACAGTATAAATACTTGTATCAAAACAATTTTTCAAAAAAACTATTTTGAGTTGACTTTTTTGGACTTAGCCTCATTAACCATAAATTTGACTTACACTGGATTTGGTCAAGAGCAAAGTAACGCCGTTGGTAAAACCTAAGCCGTTCACTTTGAAACACTGGATAATTTCCAGGCTAAGTGGATAAAGTCATTTTTTCAAAATTTGTGTATGAAACACATTTTCGAAAATTTTAAAAAAATATTTTTATTTTGAGTAAAATTTTAATTTTTTATTTAGGGTTTTGTTATCGCAGCTTACTCAGTCTTCCAGAAAAACAAACATATTTATGATATATAAGTTTCGGTGCAGCCCTCATTACTTGTTGATGAGTAGCTATGATAAGTGAAGTACTATTGCTATTTACTTTATTTGTCGCTACCCCGCTGAATTTATCGTGCCCATCGTTAGCGCG
Organism: Polietes domitor; assembly: GCA_947397865.1. NCBI lineage: Eukaryota > Metazoa > Arthropoda > Insecta > Diptera > Muscidae > Polietes > Polietes domitor. Next base: position 178,804,760 of record OX377619.1, read on the forward strand.
CTTCCAGCTTCCAAAAGAATTTGTGTACACAAACTTTGACAACTAGCTGCTTTTTGACACATCTTTGCACTGTTCTAGAGGTGTTAAGAACCCACCCGTTTAAATTGAAATCAAAACTGACTACCAATTACTATAGTCTGGTTCTAATTACACGGTCTGCCTGCTGGTCAACAAAATATCTCATTTTCCAAATTACAAGTAAATTGCCTTATTAAAAATACACTCTGAAAACTGAAATACTTCGTATCTTATGTATTATAAAATTTCATATATTTTGTTTTTACTAATAAAGTTATAAATAAAATAACTTTTGCTGATTTTGTTTGTTTGTTTACTATTGTTAAATGTTCTTATATACGTAAATGCAAAAATAATAAAGCTAATTTTTTTGTGTGTGTGTAATATAATATATAAAAAAATAATAATTTGTCTATAAACGTTTACAAATACAAAGAGAAAACTAAAAAAAATATATATATTTATTTGTAAATCATTATGAATTCAATAGACTTTTAGCTTTGTTTTATCCTTTCTGGAGGAGGAGGAGTAGTACCTTTGAAAAAATAGTCAAGTGCTTTCGTATACGAAGAGAAAAGAAATGCAAAGTCGAGGAAAAAGTTTTTAAAGGTGCAACGAGTTGAGATAGAGTGTGAGCGAGTGTGTTTAAAAAACATTATTTGCATTTGAGTTTCACGTTCGAATAAAGCTTTCTTTGTCTTTTGTTTTCCTGCGCGGACATCCTGTCAAGCACTCTGCCCGTTTAAGGCCTTTCCAATATCTGGGGTTTTATCTCCAAACGATCCATGACATATTGGGGCATGCAAAGTGTAGGATTAATCGACTTCAGTCCATCGAAACCCAATAGCGACAAAGCTCCGATACCAAAGAGAGTATGGAAAATATCTGGAAGATTGCCGGTGCGGTCGGCAAAGCCTCCAGTTTCGTTGTCTTGGCAAGATAATATAAATTGTTTGAGCTTATCGGCACTGATCCAGTGAAGACGTCCCATTATGGTCAGAGAAGCCAGCACCCACCAGGAGTAGCAGACATCGGGCAGTTTCTCCGGTCGGCCATTAAGTCCGCCCGAGGGCAACTGACGTTCACACAACCACCAACCGAGTTTGTCAACATCCAACAGATGCAAACGGTGTGTCAGGGATAAAAATCCCACACAACAATAAATAAGGCCTATATTTGAGAGAAAATGAAGTAAATACCTCTTCAGTTGACTTAATGCAAAAATATATCGCTTACCCGAATGTGATTCTGCTCCCGGCTTAGAACCAAAGCCTCCATCTGTCTGATTGCAACACGACATAACAAACTGTACCGCCTTCTCCACATCGATAGTCGTAGCTAAATCTTTTTTGAGCAGCGTCAATATAGCCACAGCACAAAAAGAAAATCTAGTGTCCACTTCACCCCAACGATCACCAAAGAAACTGCCGTCGTGCTGTTGCAGTGACGTCACATATTTAACTACGGCCTCACAATCAATTTCCTGCTGAGCATCGTAAATACACAATATCTGCACTGCAGATAAAGTGTATAATATATGGGGGTCATGCCCTTCACATGGCGCAAAACCACCTGTCGTCGGACACTGGCAGCGCTTAATGAACTCAATTATGGAGTTTCGGTCAAGGCGTTCCAATTGATTCATAATGTCCAAAGCGGTGACACCCCAATATATGCCAGACATGCGTAAAAATTCCGTCATACAATACTCATAGTCATCCTGATCCTTGCCATGGTTTTCAATGTACTCGACATGTTTCCAAAAATGTAACTCCTCTGGTGTTTTAGAACCGTCCGTGGCCGAGTCCAAATTAGTTGGCTTTGCAAATGATGTAAAATCCATGATGACTTCTTAATGGCGTAGATGGGGGGAGGATCTAACAAATATAAATCTCAAAGCCTCGCACAGAGCTTACGTATTGAGGCGTTTTAATGTAACAAATTGCAAAATTATAAGATAATATAAAATGACTGCTGTCCAATTAAAGGCAGTTAAATGACACACTCAAGGGGACTCAAGGCAAGAATAATAAAAAATACGAACAGCTGGTAGTGATAGAACACAAACATAGGGTTGCGAAAATGTTACTCTACCACCTAATAGAGAGCGTTGGCGACAACAACGAAGCATATTAAAGGCTGGTACGCGCCTTTCACGAAAATTTCGTTTCTATATGGAATGCAAGTAAAAAAATACACGAAATTTACTTTTTTTAATTTACTTATAGAATTGCCACACTACATGCTAGTCTTGTCACACGCAGACTATTTGTAAATCGACCTTATGTCATTTCAAGCTGAAATCGATTGATTTCGCATGCATGTATGAAACTGACATTTGTAAATCGACCTTATGGCATTTCAGTTCGATTTCACATGAAGTCTGAAAAGGCAAAGGGTTAATCATACACATGTTAACACTTGTAAATCGAATAGAATCAAGCGATTTCAGCACAAGGTCGATTTACAAATGTCATCTCAGCTCATTTGTAAATCGTTCTTATGTCATTTCAGTTCGATTTCACATGAAGTCTGAAAAGGTATAAGGTTAACCATACAAATTTGACACTTTTAAATAGCGATTTCAGCACAAGGTCGATTTACAAATGTCATCTCAGCTCCATTTCCCATGCAATTGACTTGTTTGGAGTTATGGCCTTTTCACACTGAATACGAAATCTAGCTGAAATGACATAACGTCGATTTTCAAATGTCAATTTTGTATGGGATCTGACATTGGTAAATGGACCCTATGTCATTTCAGCTAGATTGAGCATGCAGTGTGACAAGGCTACTAGCCTCGATAACCATAATTTTCACTTATAGCCTTATCACACTGCATGGGAAATTAATCGATATCAGCTCAGGTCGATTTTCAAATGTCAAATTTGTATGGGATATGATCTATCTATTACACTAGACAATTATGGAGGCTAAGTCCAACAAAAAATTTTTATTTGTCAATATTGGTTTTCACACACACAGATTGATTTTTCTGTAAGCGACAATTTTAAAAAGGATTTTTGTATTTATTTATTATGAATTACAATACAAAATAAATTTGTATTATAATTTTGGGTCCAGGAATTGAGCTGGTATGACTAAGACCATTGTAGCTAATTATTGTAACGACAGATCAGGCCTCTGGTGGGAATCGAACCCACAACCCCCACGCAGATAGCCGAGCACGCTACCAACTCGACTACCGGAGCGCTAAAAAAAGGATTTTCTATTTGTAGTGAAATTTAACTTTTTATTTGGGTTTGTGTTATCGCCAGCCCTAATAAGTTGATAACTGTTGATAAATTGTTATCGGTAGCCCACACAAGATTGCGACAAAAATGTTATAATGTAAACGCCCCTATTCACATGAGTAATGTGGTTGCATTTAGGTTGGACCTTTAAATTTATTAGAAAGGCCAAACACGAGGAACTGTCAAAAAATGTATTGTGTGCGACTGTGTGTGTGTGTTTGTCATCCATTTCTTTTCATCGCTGGCCTCTCTCTGCCAAGATTTACATAAAAATTTAAGAACACCCCGATACAAAAGATATTTAAAATTTTTGTATTCAAAAACAAATAGTAAATAGTTTGTGGCCTGTGCTTTTGGGAAAAATCGTGTCGAATTGTTTGTTAAAAAGAAATCATTTTGATAATATTTTGCAACGCTGGCTCGACTATTGCATGAAGAAAGAAGTTACCAAAACGAAGGCAGGGCGAAAAAGAAGAAAGCAACAGAAGGAGAAGAAACATCATCGTCCATTGAGGCAGCGTTGACGTTGGCAGCATTGACAGAGGAGGCAGCACTCACTGGGAAACGCAACAAGAATTACGTTTATGATCATCATCGAATCCATTGGCATTCAATAGTCAGGTGAAATCTTATTGCCTCCTTTTCAAAGGTTGTGTGTGCTGTGTTCTGTGATTCGTTGTTGTTGTTGTTGCTGCAAGTTTGATATCCGAAACAGGGTTCAAACATCAAAAGTGAAATTAGTTCGCGACGACACCATATGGAAGGTAATTGAGGAGAAAAGGGGAGACAAACAAAATTCTCTTTGAGATTTTTGTGGCTTTTTGAAAATAACTCCTTTTTTGGGAGCAGGAAACGACGTCGGTCCTATTGATCTTCAAACACTTGAAGAGTGTGCGTGAAACTGAAGGCCATGTCAAATGGTGACGATGTGCTAGACAATTGGGAAGAATTTGACGAAGAAGGTGTAAGTTTTAACAACAAAGATTGTCTAAGCTAGAAGAGTCTTATATTTGTACTTTTTTTCTTATTACAGTTAAAATCTTCTTTACAAAACTCCAAAGCATCATCGCAAGACTCCGCACCCACGGAAAGGATAAACACCTCCAACTCCACGTCTTTACACGGTTCACAATCATTTTCGTCTTTTAACACCATAACCCAGGCAACCTCGTCGACAAAGCCCCAACCACAAATGAAACTCTTGCAACGTTCGTCGACTGCTCAGGATTCGGTGGCTGCATCTCCTTCGCCTACGGTAAATACGAATTTCATCAAATCGCCGCTGGACGATATGGGCGCTACTTTTGAACCGGTTATGATGGTTTTGCATAAACCTGTCGATGAATACGACTCCGCCAATTATACTCAGCCCATTGTCAATCAAACGGTAAAGATTTTGCGGCGCCCCACTCAGTCGTCGGAGCCGCGCAACAATGGCATGCGGCCGAAGCAACCGATTAAGACGCTCAAACAAAGAGAGCAAGAATATGCCGAAGCAAGACTTCGGATATTGGGTTCAGCGAAGAATCCAGAAGATGAGGAGCAACGGTAAGTCGAATATTTACTGGAAGTAGTGTGCCATTGAAATTCTAATAAGAAAGGCGTACTTTTAAATTAAAATGTGACTCAAACAGACTCATTCCCAGAAGAAGAACTAGTGTGACACGAACGAATCAAATTCAAAATTGAAGACATTATAAAGTGATTTCATTTTTTGGATATATGTTCGATTCGGGTACCCACAAGAATTTTTAAATCCCAAGTTATAACTACTTCATTTTGCATGATTGTTTCGTATCAGTTGAAGTTTTAAGTTTTTGGAATTTAAAAGAAATTTTCTTCTTTCCCGTTGATCGAATATAAATCAGACCTGAATGATTGCAAACATGCCTTTTTTCAAACAAAAACATAAGAAATTTTAATAACAGTGCCAAAGACCAATCGATTCCAATACAAAATATAATATCTAAATTATTTTGACCCTCGTTTGAGACGAAACAATCGTTTATTCTTTCTTTAAAAAGTTTACGTTCGTCTACTGCGAAATATCAAGAATCTCTTAACTATTACTTGAATTCTATAAAACGCAGGTAAGAAATATTTTATCTACGAGCTCCTTATGTGATTTTCTCTAGCCACAACGAAATATAAACACCTGTGGCTTGTAGATTTTTCGTAATAATAGTGATTTTGTATGAGCTTTGAATGTAATTTGATATTGGTTTGTTCGCCGTATACGAACGAAAAGACGTTATGAAAGCAGGGCCTATTTAGTTAATTTGGGATAAAGATAATCAAGAGTTATAGTTGGCATCTATTACTCGCCCTAACTGGCAGTTATAACTGTAGGTTAACTCTAATTGTAGCTTATCCAGACTCGACAAAAAATGGGGGTTAATTTCATTCTTTACATATTCTCCTCCTAGCTCGTTAATACATTTAACCCAGCGTTTTTAAATAGCATTATTCCATAGTAAAATTTGCATTATTTGACGTGAATCTCTATCCACCAAGCTATTTTTTCATGTTTGAGAGAAGAATGTTTTTGCAGGGGGCTAGATCTGGAGATTTTAGTGAATGTGTATGCATGCCATTCTTATTGTAATTCATTCGATTTCTTTTGAGTTTTCTATGGGGTATGTTTTCGAGGTTTTGATCGGTTGTCAACAGACGCAACAACCTTCTTGCTCGCGGATTTGATTCAATAATTTCTGGAGTATTTTACTTAGAGGACATATTAAATTCATGTGGCTTGCCCGGAGGTTTAATTTATATTAATATAGGTATGCTTTTAGTCTCTTCAATATTCTTGGAAAATTGCATTATTTAAGGCAGGAATTTAGAATTCTACACCATTTTCAATTGAAATTGAAAAAATACAAATTGAAATCGATAAAAAAAAACAAATTGAAATCGATAAAAAACAAATTGAAATTCAGAAATGTAAATTGAAATTGAGAAAATACAAATAAAAATTCAGAAATGTAAATTTAAATTGAGAAAAAAATTGAAATTCAGAAATGTAAATTGAAAATAAGAAAATACAAATTAATCTGAAGTTAGATTTCTGAATTTCAATTTGAATTTTGTCAATTTTAAATTTTATTTCTAAATTTCAAATTGTATTTTCAATTTACATTTCTCATTTTTAATTTATATTTTCCTAATTTCAATTTGTATTTTTGAATTCTAATGTGTTTGTAGACGCAAGAGTATTAAAAGATTGTAAGATGGCGTGTGTACTTTATTACTTGGTGAAATTTTTTAAACGCAAATTCGGCAAGTGAGTTGTGATTCTCGTTAGTTTGTGAGAATCATTTCCTTATAGAGGCCGGGTTCCTTGGAAAGACCTTTGACATGGTCGAAATAATGATCGTGGTAGTCTGCAGCCATGTAATAAATGTCACCATGCCATTTGTAAATAAAGTTGCATTCTATTAAATATAGATGCAAAATGGTCTTGAGCCAGGACAATATTCCAGTTCAAATCAAATATTCATTACAGAACGAAAAATACAAACAAAAAAACATGTTCTCTTTAATTTTTGTCGAAAACATTTCTAAAATTAGAGAACATATTATTTTGTTGTGGATAAATATTAAAGCTATAACCTATTCTGCAGAACTAAGGAAATTTCATTAAATCGTGTGTCATTCTTTCCGTTTTTAAATGAAGCTTAAATAGATTTAGCCACACCTGAGAGGACAATATGTACTTCTACAAGGAGAACCATAACATCTACATTTACCCATAGATTTTCTTCAGGCCAAAAATTCTGGGTAGTGATGTTATTTTTCTTGTAGGTATAGTCGATTAAAACAAGACACCACCAAAACCTTGACTTACGGGTAAAAAACGATTATGCGTTCGTCGTTTATCAAGCGATTTTCAGTTTCTCACCGGACTTAAAAAGAAGAATCTCGGGCCTTTCGAACGATATATACGAATCTGAGTGTATTTGTCCACAAAAACACACATGGTTTAATTTTTCAGCATTTTCCAACTTTGGGAATTTTTTTGCACTTCAGTTTGTAAGGTAACCGTACTACTTGTGAATTTGTAAATAAAGGATGTTTAATAGGGAGTAAAATGATACCTTGTGTTTTACAATCCGTCAGTATTTGACAGAGTTATTGCAGTTTTCACGTTTTGCTCATTCCAGTTCACACCTCGCAAAATTTTACGAAAATACCTAGAATTCGTTAAAACAAGAAAAGTAATATCCCTTCCTAGAGTGTTCTATGTTATTCTTTTTTGTAGTGTAGTGTTAGCTTTTTTGCATTGTAGTGTTAGCACTTTCAAATAGTACAAAATCATTCTGTTCCTATTTTTTTTGTGCCAGAAAAATAGACAAGCTATGGTTATTTCTTCTTTTCTTAACGTGATGAAAAATTTTGACGTTTCTATCTACTATCGGATGGAGCAAGAAATACAAGTGTATATTTCGTCTTTAAAATAACTTTACATTTGTGTCTCCTATCAGAAGGAACCAAGGCGTATTTATAAAGGTGATAGCACGAGCCCAGCTGACTGAATTTTTTTCATTCAAAAGTAACCGAAACTGTCAAATCCCATATATTTTGCTTTGACAGTATGGCTCACCATTCAAAAAACTACTTGTATTTTGTTGTTGCCGAATTTGTTGTTGTTCTAGTGCAGAATATTTTCAGAGACGGAAATACAAGTGTATATTTCGTCTTTAAAATAACATTATCATATAAACTTTTGATATATAGGGTTAGTCTAAGGTGTATTTAGTTTATCAACATCGGATTTCCACATTATTCTTTACTTTTTAAAAAATCTGCCAAGATTTTAGAATTTTGAAAATGTAATTTTTACTACAGAACTGGGCTAACTAATTGCACTAGAAAATATCTAACAGTTAAAGAGGGTGAGGAAGAAGGAAAAACAACATACCAAGACAAAATTTTGTTATGTAAGAAGCAAGGCGTATTTATAAAGGTGATAGCAGGAGCCCAGCTGACTGAATTTTTTTTTTCATTCAAAAGTAACCGAAACTGTCAAATCCCATATATTTTGCTTTGACAGTATGGCTCACCATTCAAAAAATTACTTGTATTTGTTGTTGTTCTAGTGCTATCACCTGTATAAATACGCCTTGGTAAGAAGTGATCTTTTCCCATAAAAAATAGTTTTCATACACACAAACTTCAATTTTCCCTTAGGAAAAGTTTTCAAACTTCGTCAAATATTCTTTTATCACTTATCTTTTATTATTTGTCTGTTCCAGCGCTGCTTCTACCGCGCCAACTGTTGCAACATCGTCTGCCAGCAACTCAACACCATCAACGCCGACTGCGGCAACAACGCCAACAACAACGGCAACATTTCCAACAACTCCATTAAATGTTGGACCAACAAAAATGAATTCACCCAAAACTCAAGTTGGACCAAATATAAATATGTATAACAATCATTATCAGTTCCAACAACAGCAGCAGCAGCAGCAACAACAGCTCCAGCAACAACAGCAGCAGCAGTATCAGCAGCAGCAGCAACAATATCATCCAAATTATCAGCAGCAACAGCAACAAAATTTCTTTTACAATCAGCAAACACAATCACCTGCCTACAATAACAACAATCGCACATTCAGCAGTATGCCGCTGTTGGGCCATGGCCCCATGGGCGCCATTGGGCAGCCTGCTCAATATCAACAGCCACCAACAGCGCAAGCGCACCAGCAACAAATGAAAATGCAGCAACATTACCACAAGTCATCACAACAACAGCAGCAGCAACAACAGCAACAGCTTCAGAAACAACAGCAACAACAACAGCAAACCTGGTCACCGGTGGTAGGTGGCAGTGTCTCGTCTGCCTCCTTGAGACAACAACAAAATGAAAATCTATTACGCTTACCTAAGGGTCCGGATGGCACGATTGGATTTCAAATGCGCCGGTAACGCGATGACAGGCCTCTGGAACAACGAGAAATGGTCAGTTGGCACCTCAACAACAACTACTGCTAAATTGTAACCCTGGGCGTGTTTTATTTGCCGACTCGCTTATTAAGCGGCTAAAAAGGATTTCAGTTCGATAACTTGACAGCATGATGATTATGATGGACAATTCCAAATATCGGTGTATGTTTGCAAAAACATCGCAAAACCTTGCAGATTTCTATTTGTGTAGAAATTGGGAGCATGTAAATTATACAAATGTATCCGCTTTTAAACTCTAAAGTCGTTTTCCACATCAAAATGTTTGTTATAATTTTAAATTGGTTCTTTTGTTGTTTGTTAAAGAAAATATTTTTGGAGAGTCCGTCCGACGATGCTACCGCCACCAAGTGATCGAACCAGAACCGAAGTTAGCTGCTTAATAAGCGAGTTGGCAAAGAAAACACGCCTACTACCCCTTGATGTCGCTGCCGTTTATTTTCTACATTAAAACGTAAATCCTCGGAAAACAAAAACAAAATGAAAGTTTAGTGTTTTAAACAAAAAGGAAGGAATTTCCATTTAAAAAAAAATCTGGTTTACATTTATTTTTCTTCTAACCTCTTAACACACACCCCCTTTTTCTATTCTTTCTTTTACTAATTTAAAGCCATCCACCCCCTTCCTCTTCCTTCTTACGCTCCCTCTCTCTCTGATATTGTTTGGTAACTATTATTACTATTGATTAAATTTGATTTTTTACCTATATATCGAGCATTAATTATATACTATTTACAACAAAGAATAATTGCATTGTTGTTTTTATTTTGTTTGTTTTGTGTTTCTCCCCCACTTCGTTTGTTCGATTTAAGTTTGAAAGTTTGTTTAACCAAGTCTTCGAAAGAAGATCGAAATGTGAAATGTCGTAGTTTTTGTTCGTGTACACAGACAGATAAACAATGAAAGAAAAAACACAAAATATTTTACAAAAATATAAAAAGTATGATTAAGATCAAAAAAACGCAAGAAACGTGTGTGTGAAATGTACGTTAATATTTTACATTTATTTGGTTATTGAGCTCTCTATAAAGAGAAGGCAAAATGGGATCATCATAGAACAGATTATAAAAAAGGTGTTTTCTTTCCAGGAAACAAATGTGAAAATAAGAAGAAAATATTAATTTCATTCAGGTTGGTCGTATAACGAAGACACATTCACCCTTATCGCGAATAAAAGGAGAATTTATTCAAGTGGGATTTTATTTTCCACAGGATTCACTTCTTTACGTTGTAATAGAAATAAGGCGATCAAATCGAAGAAAGAAAGCAGAAAAAATTCTATAAAATAACACAAATCACGATTGGAAATTTAAGGGAACAATTCATTTCCAGGGAATTTTTTTGCGATAAGGTCGATTATTAAAAAAACAGCTGATTATTGTAAGGCAACATAGTGACCCCTACATCAGATAGTAGACAGTGGACTGAAAGTGCAACATTTTTGCAATTTTAGGAGGCATTATTTTTAGAAAAGAATGTATGTACAACCTTTTTGCAAGATAGCACTTTTGTAGAAATAAAAAAAAAATTCAGACAAGAAACAGAAAAAATGAAGTGTTTTTCACAAAAACATGTAATTTTTGTTATTTTAGAACACTAACTATACAACAAAAATTTTCCGAAGGGTTATGTATACAATTTTTGATGTATTTTGGCATTCTAAACGATATTTTTTTAAATAAAAAAAATTACTAAAATTCCAATTTTTGGCGAAGGTACCTTAAATATTTGTACTCTCATTTCGGAAATATATGTCGGACATTATCCGATTACACTGTCCGTACTCTTGAACCATATGATATACATCTGAAACTTAGGTGAAATAGAGTTAATTGGCGTTTTTAGTTTTTCATTTTCTCATCCTGTTGTCCCTTGAAAGGAATTTCCAAAGGATACAATTTGGTATGAAAATGAAAAACTATAAACGTCATTTTGCCTATAGATTCATACCAAGGCGTATTTATACAGGTGATAGCACTACAACAACAACAAATTCGGCAACAACAAAATACAAGTAATTTTTTGAATGGTGAGTCATACTGTCAAAGCAAAATATATAGGATTTGACAGTTTCGGTTACTTTTGAATGAAAAAATTTCAGTCAGCTGGGCTCCTGCTATCACCTTTATAAATACGCCTTGATTCATACGTACATCATCTGGTCCAAGTGTACCGACTTTTTTAAAATTTGTCGTACGGTGTTATATGTATATTAAATTATAGGTTTTCATGATGGCTACAAATATTGCGAATTACACTTTCAAATAAAAACAGTGGTTTAGGAACAGTCTTCAACAATTTGGAAAATTTTTTTTTGAAAACTATTTTTTCTTGCGCAAAAAAATCATAACAAGTAAGAAAACGTCAGTCGGCTAAACCGACTTATATATACCCTCACACTCAGAGAACATATCAATGAAAATTACTTAGAGCCGGATGATTTGTGTGTCTAGTACCTTCCAAAGATTCTTAGCATATGGTCCTAGCTTCCACATTTATAAAAAATTTGTAAAATCATGATCAAATATCAAGACAATTGTGTGGGACGTGAAAGAAAGGGCGTGGCTAAAGCGTAAATATTTTTTTGGTTTAAATTGATTATAAAAACATTTTCAAATATCAAATTTTATATGAATTTGACTACCCGTGTGAATGTTATGCCGGTTTTATTTTAAACAAAGCTTATGCCATTTTGTGTGGGAGGTACCAGAAGGGGTGTGACAATATTGCCCATATTCCACATGAATGCAAAATCTATAAAAGCATTGCTTAATATCAAATTTCATGGTATTCCGATCATCCGTATAGAAGTTATAACAGCTTTAATTTTACATAGTTTAGGGTGATTTGTGTGGGCGGTTCTAGAAGGGGCGTGACAAACCCCGCCATATTTAATGCACTTAAAGTACTTTTACAAATTTTATCAAATACCAAAATATAGGTGATTCCAAATATCGGTGTCGTAGTTATGATGATGGTAATTTAACATAGGAATATTGTCCATTTGTGTGGGAGGTACCAGAAGGGGCGAGGCAATTTCGTTCATCTTCGAACTTAAAGTAAGTTTGGGAAAAATATTACCATATACAAAGTTAGAATTGATTAACTCTCTTCGAGAGTTATTGTGTACACCAGCCAGCCAGACCGACGGACGGACGGACATGGCTCAAATATCTTAAAAATTCGTGAAACGGATTTGGTCCAAAGATACTTCAATGCGTTACACTTTTTGTCTGGCCCAAATTATATATACCCTCCTACTCTGTAGAGTGAGGGTATAAAAATAGAAAAAAAGACGGAAAAAGTATTTTGTTTTATTTTTTAATAGCTAACATTCCAACGCAATATTTGTTTTAGTTTAGTATTAAGAACAATTTCAAGTTTCCCCCCCTTATTTAGTTCATTCATCTTTTACTATTTTAGCAAGAAAACTTGAAATACTTGTTATTGTTAAACTGATACAGATAGAGGCATACAATTTTTTGTATTTTTAACAGGCATTCTTCTCTTTCGATTGGTACCCGTATCACCTGTGTATAGCTCTCGAAAGTATGTAAAATATTAAGAAAAATATATCCATTGGAAATTAAAAGTCCTGTAAAAATGAGAGAAGATCAGCAAATGAAAAACTGAGTATACAGTTTTTCTACATATCTCTAGTTTCAGAGTATATATGGTCTTGCCAAGGTCCAGAAACTAACGTCGCACGGTGATATCATTTATAATTTGTTGTTACAAATATATCAAAATATTAGTGTTTCAGATCAGATTCATTTGGATAGATTCACAAATTAAATTTAAATTTATTGTGAATTTATCCAATTAAAATTATAAACGTAAAAACAAAACCAATGGAAAATAAAAAAAACAACAATGGAAAATAAAATAAAAAATAAATGTAATTTGTGACATGAGTGATAGTCCAAATTAATCTGATACATTGCAGTGGTGAGTTTCCCAAAAGGCCCAAAGTCAACACTAAGATTTTGGCTTTTTGGACAATTACCCTTTATTCCTTGACTGTGGAGCCGAAAGTCGTTTAATCGATTCATTTTTTAATCGAATTCAATATTTTACAGAAAAAGGCAATACATCTCACTCACATCAAGGCAATTTATTGAATTTATTTGAATTGACGGATGCGCTTGAAAACATCATTCCTTATCATCGGAGTAGTGAATTTTGTAAATATTTGTTTGTGGCCACATTCATGATGATAATAATTTCATCATGTTTTGTTGTTTGCAAAATATAATCTTTTTTGCCTGTAATCAATGCACGATTTATAGCAATATTTTTCAGACCCCCAATCAACCAAAAAGTAAAGGTTATCTCTCTCTGGGTAAGATTGAGACTGAGTGCACTTTTTCTGTAAATATGTAAAAGCGTTTCATGTAAAAAAATATGTTGAATTTGTTATTGAGTTTTAATTTGAAAAAAAAAATAATTACGAAGATATGTGTTGAGGAAAACATTAATTTTGTTAACTATGTGGGCTATAAATATATCTAACATAGTTTTCCAACAGCAGTGAAAAGGGAAATTTAAAAAATATCTTTTTTTCAAAAATTGAATTTCAAAAAATCGGGAAATTAGAGGACAACATTGTATCTTAGTTAGTTATAGCCTGTAAAGTTAAAATGCCTCATAAAATATCAACAATTTCCTTAGCGAATGCCAAATTATGACATATTTATTCAAGGATTCTTTTAAGAAATTATTGTTCGCTCTATTTTCGTTTCGCATTTAGCAAGACTTTAGAAAGATGTCTTTCTATATCAATCAATAAAATATACCAAAAATTCGGTATATTGGAAAAATCCTCTTCATACTTTCAAAAAATATCAATTGATCAATTTCTCTCTCCTGAACATTTTTGCATGACATTCTTCGCGTCCACTCCTGACCACGGTTGCCACTATAGATAATTTTTTATTTCAAAAAGTTACCAGAAGTCATCAAAAGTAACCAATTTTTTTTAAACGTCGTGTATCCTCCCAAAAAGACGATACATAAAGAGCGCGAACGACGCGGATATTTCAGACCGAAGTCATGTATAACATTTTCTGATATTTTTGGCTTTCTAAACTCGAAAACGATATTAAAAAAATTATAGTAATATTTTTAATTTTTTTTACTAAAATTCCAAAATTCACAGTTATATGTTAAGTTAAAGGTACTCATGATGGCAATAAATATTGCGAATTACACTTTCAAGTAGAAAAAGTAGTTTTGGGGAAAATATTCTTTTTTTTTCAAAAAAATCTATTTTTGCTGGCACGTAAAAATCATAAAAATAGAAAAAGTCGAAATAGCATTTTAATTTATTTTTTAATGGCTAATGTAGAAGTTATATATACGAAAACGATTTTTTTAAATCATAATCTTTTAATTTGCGTAATAATGGCAAATTTCATAACAGAATATTTTATTTTAGTTGGCATCTTAATGAAGAACAAGGCCTAGTTGAAGAAAATCTATGGATAAATGTAGAAGTTATGGTCCTTCTGTGGAAGTACATGCCACCTTCACGTATTTAAGCAAAAATAAATACCCTCATTTCTACATAAGGGTCATAACTTCAACATTTATCCATATATTTTCTTCAAATATGCCTTGTTTTCTTCGTTAAGATGCCATTCTAAAATAAAGTATTCTGTTATTCAATTTATAAAGGGATTTTCGCGCAATTTAAACAGAAAAAATATTAAAAATAAAACCTTTTGCGTCAACAAGGAGTATCATTACTTCTGCATTGCCTATTACCAAATAAAACAAAATACTTTTTTTTTAGATTTTTTTCTATTTTTTGTGATGTTTTCGTGCCAGCAAATATATATTTTTTTGAATAAAAATAATTTTTCCCAACAAGCGGATTCTATGAATAGGTAATAAAAAATAATCTAAAAATAATGAAAACATAAATATTTTACATACGCTTAATTTACAAAAGTTACCAAAATGAATAAAAAGTTACCAAGTAACCAAACAATTTAAAAGTTGCCTATTTTGGTTAAAAATAACCAATAGTGGCAACCGTGCTCCTGACTCCCCAAGTTTTCAGAGCTCTGCATTAATGTGTGTGTACAATTTTAAAAGTTCTGCTTGCAGTAGGGTAACAACATAAAACTATGGCCTCCCTTTTAGTTCTGCTCATATCCGAAATAACGATCTCTTATTTCTGAGCATAATGATGACAGTTTTTCTCTTGAGAGACAAATGTAGAGACTACGCATAAAATTATGTATGTATGTATTTTGTTGTTGCTATGTAGCAACAACTTGCATATAACGTTCGTTTCTCAATGTATTGCGCTCATAAACAAAACATATGTTTCTACACTACGGTGTAAAAGTGAAACAATATTTATGAACAAACTAGAAAAAAACATCAAAAGCATCCTCGAAGGCAGAACTTCTCTCAATTATTGATACAGTGAACTACTGTTTAGAGCCAGTTCCGTTCGGCTAATGCATTTATTGAAAAACTTACAAGTTTTTATACCCTCCTAATATATAATTTGGGACAGAAAAAAGTGTAACCCATTGAAAGGGCGACTTAAGACCCATAAGTATGTCTGGACCAAATCCATTTCACGACATGACTGTCGAAAGCAGTTAAGGAATTTATTTAAACATTGTACATAGTAATATTTTTCCCAAACTCAGTTTAAGTTCGAAGATGGGCCACACAAATGATACATATTCCAATGTTCAATTAAAACTAATGTAACTTCGATTAACTTTATTATTTTTATACACTCCACGAGAGTATTATGTCTTTGTGCATTTGTTTGTAACACCCAAATGAAAGGGAGATAGACCCATTGTTAATTATACCGATCGGCTTAGAATCACTTTCTGAGTCGATTTAGCAATGTCCGTCTGTCCATCTATTGTTGTAAGCACGATACAGGTCGCAATTGTAGCCAGAACCAAACGAAACTTTGCACAACGAAGTTTTTCGGGACAAGGACGAACGCTATTTAATTTGAAGAAAGTCGATTCAGATTTAGATATAGCCCCCATACGAATTTCACTCCCGATTTGACCCTTTTCACTCTAGATACCACATATTTCAACAGATTTTCTTCAAAATTGGCAAAACATCTTACAGTGCAACTAGAAACATCTGTGATAAAAATGTGTTAGATCGGTTCAGATTTATATATAGCTCCCATAAAAATTTCGTTCCCAATTTGAATTTTTCCGCTCTAGAATCCACATATTTTATCAGATTGTCTTCAGATTTGGTAAAACAACTTATATTTAAACTAGGAACACCAATGACGAAAATAGGTCAGATCGGTTCAGATTTATATATAGCTCCCATACAAATTTCGTTCCCAATTTGAATTTTTCCGCTCTAGAGTCCACATATTTTAACAGATTTTCTTCAAAATTCGCAAACCACCTTATATTTCACCTGGAAACACCTGTTGTAAAAATGTGTTAGATCGGTTCAGATTTATATATAGCTCCCATACAAATTTCATTCCCCCAGAAACCGCGTATTTTCAGAGAATTTCTTAAAATTGAGCATAACACGTTATACTTTAACAAGAAGAACTTATTGTGAAAGTTAGTCACTTGATTCCATGTTTGGATATAGTCCCGATACAAATATTCTTCTCGATTTGACAAATTGGGTCAGGACATATCAGCCTATGATTAGGAAATATACAAAAATTCTTCCCGTTTTCAATTTTCTACCGAATTGAGTTGTATTCGGATTGAAAGTGGAGTGTATCACATAGTCGGCCCTGCCCGACTTTAGCCTTTCCTTACTTGTTGTATATGGTTTTTATAAGCAATTTAAGCGTGTAAGATATGGCGAGTTTTGCTACGCCCCTTGTGGTACTTCCCACACAAATCACGCCAACCTACCTAAATTTAAAGCTGTTATAACTTATATACGTATGGTCGGAATACTCTGAAATTTGACCATTGGCAATGCTTTTATAGACGTTTAATACACTTGAAATATGGGCGATATTGCCACACCGCTTGTAGTACCTCCCACACAAAGTGGCATAAGCCTTGGTTAAAATAAAACCCATATAACTTCCATACGGGTAGCCAAAATCAGTTCCAATTTGATATATGAAAATGTTTTTATAATCGCATTAAACCGAAAAAATATGTATGCTTTAGCAACGGCCCTTCTAGTACCTCCCACGCAATTGTCTCTACACTAGGTAAAATTTAATTCTTTATAACTCCTACAACGATGCCAGAAATCCATTAAGACTTCATATTTAATCATGTTTTTACAATTATTTACGAATGTAGAAGCTTGGTCCAATTGCCACAAACTTCCAGTATCTCCCACACACATAATCCGGCACTAAGTAAAATTCAAGTCCTTCCATACACATGTTCTCTGAGAGTGAGGGTATATAAGTCGGTTTAACCGTCTGAAACTTACTTGTTAGAATAACGGTTATTACAAGGTAACTTATTACCACTGAATGATATTGCGATTGTCTTTTTAATGATACGCATATTGTCCCAAGCTAATATAAAAGGAAATTCGAGATAAACTCGTTTTCGCCGTCAATCTGGAAGGTTTTTAAATTATGAACGCTTATTTTTTATCTATTTTTTATATCTTAATTAACAGCAGCCATTTTTAGCAGACTGCAAACTCTTTAGCACTGAGAATGATGATGCAAAGAAGCTGCTGTTATGGCAGAAAAACTGCTGTATTAGCAGAAAATTGTCTGCTGATAGTCGCTGCTGTTAATAACAGACTTTTTTCTCTAAGTGTTCTTATTTTTAAACCACCCGAAATAAAAACACCTCCAGCCAAAACATATTCTTTCATTCTGTTGTCTAAAATGTTCACACTACACCTGTTTGACTCACATAGACCTTTGAGGGTTAAAAATGAGAACGGCGAGTTGGGGAGCGCTATAGAGACACTAGTGGCGATTATTTCGTGCCCAATTGAATAGAATGTTGACTTTTTTTATTTATTTAACGAGATTAGAGATTATTATATTAGGGCTGTTTTTCTTTAAGTCGGTATAACAAGCTGCGACAAAACAAGAAAGATTTAATTTTTTTCTCAAAATAAAAAAATATTTTTAACAATATAAATAATGGTATCAAACAAAAAAATGTTTCAAAGGAATATTTTGTTTTAACTTTTTGCACATAGCCTTGATAACCTCAATATTGACTTACACTGGATAATTATAAAGGCTAACTCCAAAAATTGTAACACAAAATATTTTTTTTTAAAGTTTGTTTTCACGCACACATTGATATTGCTGTTGTTGTTTAAAAAATATTTTTTATTTAGGTGGGAGGTACTTTTTTTATGTTTAAAGTGATTATAAAAACGTTTTCAAATATCGTATTACAAATGATTAGGACTACCCGTATGTATGTTATATCGGTTTTATTGTAACTAAAGTTTATGCCACTCTGTGTTGGAGGTAATATGACAATATCGCTCATATTTCACATGAATGTAACCTCTATAAAAGCATTACCAAATGTGAAATCTCACAGTATTCCGATCATTCGTATAGAAGATATAACAGATTTAATTTTACCTAGATTAGGATGATTTGTGTGGGAGGTACTGGAAGGGGCGTGGCAAAACCCGCCATTTTTGTACACTTAAAGTGGTTATAAAAACATTGTCAAATACCATTATATGGCGGATTCCGAATTTCTGTGTAGAAGTTACAGCGGTTTTAATTTAACATAGGAATATGGGTCATTTGTGTGGGAGTTACCAGAAGGGGCGTGACAATTTCGCTGATCTTCGAACTTAAACTAAGTTTGGGAAAATTAATAAAAGTTTGAATTGATTAATTAGCTCCTTTCGAGATTTATCGGACGGACATAGCTCAATGTCAACTTAAAAAGTCGTGAAACGGATTTGGGTCTTAAGACATTGAGTTTACGTACGACAGTGATTGCTTTTACTTATAGCCCAAAAAACGTTTGGCCTCCTGGGAAGATTTGCGTAAAAACCGCTTGGCACTCAATGTGTTAAGTCACTCGTTCAATGCGTTACACTTTTTTTCTGTCCCAAATGATATATACCCTCCTACTCTGTAGAGTGAGTGGTATAAAAAGCCATATTCTCACCACATCCTGTTTGTTTTCGTTGGAAATTTATATTTTTGGGAAAAAATCTAGTTTAATGGCGATGGTAAAAAAAAATGCAGCCTTGTAGAGCGTTAAAAATTACCAAAAAATGGCGCTATGGTCGACATTCCGAGATCGGGGCCTTGAAAATTCGTATATATAATTTGAGCTGTAGTCGTCATTCCTGATCCGATCAGGTCGATATATATCGTTGAAAAGCTGATTTGTGTAGCCGGCCTTCGGCCGGGGTTTAAGATTTTCTCCTCTGGGGTATGTCCAAAACCGGCTACGCAGACTAAAGTCTTCATGCGTAGCCGGCCTTCGGCCGGGGTTAAGAATTTCTCCTCTGGGGTATGTCCAAAACCGACTACGCAGACTAAAGTTTTTATGCGTAGCCGGCCTTCACCGGGTTTAAAAATTTTCTTCCTCTGGGGTATGTCCAAAACCGGCTACGCAGACCAAAGTTTTCTAGGGTAGCCGTCCTTCGGTCGGGGTTAACGATTTTCTCCTCTGGGGTATGTCCAAAACCGGCTACGCAGACTAAAGTTTTCTCGGGTTTAAGATTTTCTCCTCTGAGGTATGTCCAAAACCGGCTACGCAGACAAAAGTTTTTCTGCGTAGCCGGCCTTCGGCCGGGGTTAAAGATTTTCTCCTCTGGGGTATGTCCAAAACCGGTTACGCAGACTAAAGTTTTCTCGGGTTTAAGATTTTCTCCTCTGAGGTATGTCCAAAACCGGCTACGCAGACAAAAGTTTTTCTGCGTAGCCGGCCTTCGGCCGGGGTTAAAGATTTTCTCCTCTGGGGTATGTCCAAAACCGGCTACGCAGACTAAAGTTTTCTCGGGTTTAAGATTTTCTCCACTGAGGTATGTCCAAAACCGGCTACGCAGACAAAAGTTTTTCTGCGTAGCTGGCCTTCGGCCGGGGTTAAAGATTTTCCCCTCTGGGGTATGTCCAAAACCGGCTACGCAGACTAAATTTATATGGGCAAATCTACGGTATAGTACGATTCCATGTCACTCAGGCTTCTAACCGCTTTAAGAGCAATATATAATATTTCTGAGAGTGTCATAATTTTCAAAACGACGAGTTTAACCTCGCCAACATCCTAAAGTTTTAAAATTATGCTGTTAATGTAGTCTACTGAGCTAAGGTCTACCCTAATTTACCCTACTTTTGCTTGTAACTTTCGGGAGTTGTTCAACTCTTTTGGCTATAACTTTTTCAGCATAAGAGAAAATCATACTGATCTTTTTGTGGATGATAGTAATGATGTTGCGGAATCTTCTATATGTTGAAAATGGCGTGTGCCATCACTGAGGAATAAATGGTAGCTCTTCAAAATCTGTCACTCTGTTTTTGCATAAAACGAAAATTGATACAATTTTCTTTTTTGCGCTTTCAGCGTGAACGTAATTGCAAATTTTTTAATATTGGATTATAAACGACAGAGACCGGACGATTTGGTGTGCCTTCAGCGACAAGGAGATTATGACAGTACGAACATCATCAGGTTGATGCGTGCAGATCATGAAATTTCATATTTTGTGAAGAGCACATCCGCAGTTTGAAAAATAACTGGTGGCAACCCTGTGTGATCGGTGAATATGGGTACTACTAATAATGTGTGTAAGTGCTAAATAGATCGAATTATTATTTTGGTACCGAGAGCCATTTTAGATTAAATTTTGTTGATTTTCATAGGGTTTTCAGGCTTAACTTGCAATAGAACCAAAAGGGACAATCCGATTATAACTTCTTCAGCACTGGAAAAAATGATGCACGCGAGCACATTATTTATATTTAATGTATTTTTAACAAGTTGGCGCTAAAATAAAACGTGTGCCTCTAATTTGAAATTTTTAATTTTTCAAAATTGAAATCGGTCTATTTTGTAGATTTTCCCATATTCAAAATTTATATTTTGTAAAAATTAAAAAAAACAATCGGAAGATTGTAAAACAAAGCCAGAATATGGTTGGCTCGTAATTGATTAAGAAATCGGTAACTAAATCATAGAACAACTTTGAAGTTGAATATCTTCGGTTCCAAGAGGGTTGAGGAGCTGCAAACTACCTTAAAAAAAAACTGGAAGTCTTGATTATAAACCTATATATACGATGGCGTACCTCAAAATAGGATCTATTTCCAGATAATGTCGATTTTACCAAAAAAGCGGGTTCAAAATTCATTTTTTTTAACGCTGGCACCCGATGGGTTAATGATTTTAAATTTTTGCTCTTTCTTATAGTAAATTCAATAAGCTTTCCAACGATATATATATCGATCCGATCGGATCTGGAATGATGACTATTGCTCAAATTATATATCCGAACTTTCAAGGCCCCAATCTCGGAAAGTGGACCGTAGCGCCAAAATTTTTTTTCGTTGTGTTCAGATCAAAAAGTTATATCTATAGAGAAACTTTGAAACAATTCTAAGAATCGCACTTAAATTAGATTTAAAGCTTTTAAACCATATACATGTTTTATTTTTAAAATTGATTTGATTGTTTCATGTCGCTCCTCCTATGCTCACTTTTGCTCTAAAGTGTATTATGTTATTATCAGTTGTACGAGTGCTGCTGTAGTACAGTGCCTACAGCCTACAGAATATTTGTTATTCGTTGTCTCCAACTCGGGCCAACGACAAATTGACACAATCGAGTCGAATGTAACTCAAATGTATGGTGTATTTTTATTCGTCTGATCGGCTGCCGGCTGAATCGGTGGGTCGGTCGAGATCTGTGGGTAATTTGGTGTGGTGGTGTGTGCGTTTGCATGCATGTCTGAGGCGCAGTCTGTTCTGATGTTCTGGTGCTGGTGGTTAATTGAGTCCCTTAGAATTTCATTAAATTTAGTAGAAATTTGAGCACTGCTCAAACCGGTACTCTTGCGCTAATAACGACGCCTCAGTCCGCATTCCTCTAAGGAGAAAAAAACGTGTGTATCTTGTGTAAGCACGTGGGTTTTCGGTTTTCTTTTATTAGTTGGTGGTTGTTTTAAAAACAACTTTTCCTTTGGAAAGACAAAAAAAAAAAAAAAAAAAAACAGAAATAAGTACAAGAATAGTTGTGCAGAGATTTTCGATTTTCCTCAAGAAAGTACTCCACAAAGTGAAGTGAACGATCTTACAATGCCTGCCGTGGGTAAACAAGTGTTGGTTATTGGCAGTGGCGGCCGAGAACATGCCATTTGCTGGAAGTTGTCCCAAAGTCCTTTGGTGGCCAAGATCTATGCCTTGCCCGGCAGCTTCGGCATTGATAGCTTGGACATTTGTCAAAATCTAGATGGTGTTGATGCGAAAGATTTTAAGGTAAGTTTTTGCAAATTGATTTTCTCCTTCAGTTGTGTTGTTGTCATTTGTTTATTAGAATTAAATGCGGCGTTTGTTCTTTTTCTCTTGCTCAAAACGACGATCAACCGGTTTTTTTTGTTAGCATGGCGGTGTGTTGTTGTTGCTGTAGTTGTCATCTAAAGAATACACGCAGCAGCAGCAGCAATAACAAAACACCACAACAAAAACCAAAACTTCACATTGAACGAACAACAACATGTGGGCACCAGACCGGCGTTTTGTTTTTTCACTAGATTTGTTGTTTTTAATGAAGGTCAATCCAATCGATTAGTAATGTTTTGGGCTTTTTTATGACAAGATTTAAATTTGCGAACGCATTTTGGCGCAGTTAATATTTAAGAATTTATGACAGCATTACTGTCACAAAATCTGAGCTCAATTTTACTTCTTATCTCGGCTGTAAACTCCAAACCGGTGTAGCCTCCTGTGGCTGAGAGTATTATAAGTTATTTGCATGTCAAATAATAAACAAGCCAAAGCCTCCTTTAAATATAACGATCGGTTTAGAATCCCGCCATCAGTTCAATTAATGTAACGATGCTTGAATATCTGGCCCCCCATCTGCCTGCTCTCCAACTAAAGTTATTTTCCACGTAAATTTCTTTGAAAGTAAGTTTTTAATATTTATGTCAAACATAAACCTTCAAAAATGTGTTCTAAATAAAGGGTGATTTTTTAAAAGCTATAGGAAAGTTTTTCAAAAAAAAAAACATATAAAATTCAGAAAAATGCATGAAATCTTTATTTGAATCGATAGTACGGTCCATATATTTTAATGTTTGAAGATTATTTCATGCTAAGGTTGACCTTGACTGCGCCTCAAATGGTCCATCCGCTTAGTCCAATTTTGCCATTTCCACGTTTTTGAGTAACAGAGGCCCAATTGCAGCGAAACAAAACACGAAACGCGCATTAGCTGTTTAAACCAGTGTTGCCAAAAAGATAATAGCTAAAAAATCACCCTTTATATGCTATAGAATTTTCAAAAATTTGCTGTGTGGGCGGAGGGGACGTGGCAATAGTGTTTTTATACCCTCCACCTCCAGGATGGGGGTATACTAACTTTGTCATTCCGTTTGTAACACCTTGAAATATCGACCTGAGACCCTATAAAGTATATATATTCTTGATCGTCATAAAATTCTAAGACGATCTAGCCATGTCCGTCCGTCTGTTGAAAGCACGCTAGCATCTAAACGAAAGGAGCTAGAACGTTCAAATTTTCCATAAATGCGTCTTAAAGTCGTAGATCGGTTGGGATTGAAACGGGGCGAAATCGGCACAAAGGGAAAATTGTTTCCCTAACAAGCACTAAAAATACCCATAATAATCCCTAATATTTTAGCGTATTTAAGCATGATTTTAGAATATGTCTGTTTATATTTGCTTGATATTTGGTATGCGCATTCCCCCTACAGCAAAAACGTGCACCATAAAGTGATTCTTATTTGTAGGGGGTGAAATGGGACAAAAAAGGTATAAAAATGGTACATATTAACCGGCAACAGCTAGAAACACGAAATTCTGTGTGTACATTCCTCTAATTGAGTAGATACATAATATAAAAGTATTTTTTCCAAATTCTTACTTTTAAGGGGTAAAATGGTAATAGAGGGATAAAAATGGTACAAACCAAACGACTGTACCAAGAATAATGAAATTCAGTGTATACATTCTTCTGATTGCATAGACAAGTAAAACACACGGATTTTTTAAAATTCGTACTTTTTGGGGTTAAAATGAAAAAGGGGATAATAATAGTACCAATGAAATGATCACAGCTAGAGTCATGAAATTCGGAGTATACATTCCTCTGACTGTGTAGACACGGAAAATAAACTGATTTTTTGAAATTCGTACTTTTTGGGGTCAAAATAGAAAAAGGGGATAAAAATAGTACCAACCAAACGGCTGTACCTAGAATAATGAAATTTGGTGTATACATTCCTTTAATTGCATAGACAAGTAAAATACACGGATTTTTTTAAAATTCTTACTTTTTGGGGTTAACATGAATAAAGGGGATAAAAATAGTACCAGTCAAATGACTTCAGCTAGAGTCATGAAATTCGGAGTATACATTCCTCTGACTGCGTAGACACGGAAAATAGACGAATTTTTCGAAATTCGTACTTTTTGGGGTTAAAATGGTAATAGGGGATACAAATAGTACCAATCAAATGACCGCAGCTAGAGTCATGAAATTCCGTGTATACATTCCTACGATTGCATAGACAAGTAAAATACACGGATTTTTCGAAATTCGTACTTTTTGGGGTTAACATGAATAAAGGGGATAAAAATAGTACCAGTCAAATGACCTCAGCTAGAGTCATGAAATTCGGAGTATACATTCCTCTGACTGCGTAGACACGGAAAATAAACGAATTTTTCGAAATTCGTATTTTCAAGGGATACAATGGTACAGAGGGATAACAATAATACCAACTAAACGACTACAGCTAGAATGATGAAATTCGAATTGCGTAGAAACGCCAAGGGGGTAAAAACGATACCAACCAAATGGGCGCAGATGTAATCATGGAATTCGGTGTATACATTCCTCTGACTGCATAGACACGCAAAATAAAAAGTTTTTTTTTCAAATTCGTAATTTTTCTTTTACGGCAAAAATGGGTTGAATCATGAAGTTAGGTTATTTTGCACTATGTACGTCTGATAATGGATTTTCAAAATGTACTTTTGAAATTAAAATAGAATGGAAATACAACCAACTGTAGCACCCACTATCTACCAATATTTATGGTATTTAAGCTTTTTGAAAATATAAATAAAATAAAAATAAATATTCTTATATTTTTTGATTTGAAATAAATAATGGTTTGAAATAATTGAAATATTACATTTATTTATAAAATTGTTTTTTCAATATTTGTATATAAAGAGTGATTTTTTTGAGGTTAGGATTTTCATGCATTAGTATTTGACAGATCACGTGGGATTTCAGACATGGTGTCAAAGAGAAAGATGCTCAGTATGCTTTGACATTTCATCATGAATTACAAACGAACAACGCTTGCAAATTATTGAATTTTATTATCAAAATGCGTGCTCTGTTAAGAAAGTTCATTGCGCGCTTCCATTTTATGGTCAGTTTAATCGACCCACTGAAGCGGCTATTCGGGCTATTGTGACTAAATTTCGCACCAAATTTACATTGTTGGACATTAAACCACCAACACGCTTACGTAGAGTGCGAACTGAAGAAAATATCGCAGCTGTATCGGCCAGTGTTAATGATGACCACCAATTTTCGATTCGTCGCCGTTCGCACCAATTGGGTCTCTGTTACTCAAAAACGTGGAAATGCCAAAATTGGACTAAGCGGATGGACCACCTAAGACGCAGCCGCGGTCAACATTTAAATGAAATTATCTTCAAAAAGTAAATGTCATGGACCAATCTAACGTTTCAAATAAAGAACCGATGAGATTTTGCAAATTTTATGCGTTTTTTTTAAAAAAAAGTTATCAAGCTCTTAAAAAATCACCCTTTATTTGGTTTGGCTATATTAAAAAAAATATATTTTCCTGTAATATTACTGCACTTCTACGAAAACCGACCACCTCTGTGGAATGCAATCCATGGTGGAGGGTATATAAAGTTCGGCCCGGCCGAACTTAACGCCGTTTTTACTTGTTTGAGCTAGAAGACTGAAAATTGGAATGTATATATTACTGATCATGAGAAAGATGAATTTGGATTTTCGTTTTGTGGGCGGAGTGGGCGTGGCAAAAGTGTTTTTGTGAGCTAGCAGGCTGAAATTTGGAACGTATATATTAGGGCTGTTTTTCTTTAAGCCGGGATAACAAGCTGCGATAACAAAAACTTTAATAAAAATTTAATTTTTCGTTCAAAATAAAAAATTATTTTTTCACATTGTCGCCAAGTACAATATAAATATATGTATCAAAAGAAATGTTCAAAAAAATATTTTGTGTCGACTTTATTGGACTTAGCCTCGATATCCATCATTTTGACTTAAACTGGATAATTATCCAGGCTAAGTCAAACATTTTTAACACAAAATTATTTTTTCAAAATTTGTTTTCACACACACATTGATATTGCTATTGGCCAAAATTTTAAAAAAAAATTTTTTATTTTGAGTGAAATTTTAACATTTTATTTATATTTTTGTTATCGCAGCTTAGTTATCCTGTCTTAAACAAAAAACAGCCATATTACTGATCACGATAAAATTCAATATGGAACCTGATTTTAATTTTACCATTTGTTTTTTTTTTTGCCTGGCGAAGCGGGCGGGGTTCAGCTTATAATAAAAATAAAAAATGTTATATTTATTTACAAAATTATTTTTTCAATATTTTTATTTGTTTTGGTTTGGCTATATTAACAAAAACAATAAATTTTCCTGTAATGTTACTGCACTTCTACGAAAATTGACAGCCTCTGTGGAATTCAATCCATGGCGGAAGGCATATAAAGTTCGGCCTGACCGAACTTATCCCTCTAAGACCCAAATCTGTAAAACAAGTACAAAATGTTTGCATATTTTTTCTATGGTAATTATGAACCAGAAAATTAGAAAAAAATCATCCAGAATCGTCAGCCACGTGAGGAAAGGCGAATAAGTGCCTCAGGGTTTTATAAAGGGTAATTTTTTAAAAGCTATAGGAAAGTTAAAAAAAACACATAAAATTCAGAAAAATGCATGCAATCTTTATTGGAATCGATAGTACGGTCCACATAATGTAATGTTTGAAGATTATTTCATGCAAATGTTGACCTTGACTGTGCCTCAAATGGTCCATCCGCTTAGTCCAATGTTGGCATACTCTTTCCAACATTTCGGCCGGTATAAATGCTTTAATGTTGTCTTCAAATGCGTCAATTGAAGCGGGCTAGGCCCACAAAAAATAGTCTAAAGGCGTTAAATCGCACGATCTAGGCCAATTGACCGGTCCCGAACATGAAATAAAATGTTCACCGAACTCGCCTCTCAATAAGTCCATTGTTGCGCGTGCTGTGTGGCATGTGGCACCGTTTTGTTGAAACCACATGTCATGCAAGTCAAGCTCTTGCATTTTGGGCAAACAAAAGTTGGATATCATCTCACGGTAGCGCTCACCATTCACAGTTACGTTACGATTCGCATCATCTTTGAAGAAGTACGGTCCAATGATGCCACCTGCCCATAAACCGCAACAAACTGTGACTTTTTCAGGATGCATTGGTAGCTCTTGCAATGCTTCTGGCTGATATTCACTCCAAAATCTACAATTCTGCCTATTTACGTACCCATTGAGCCAAAAATGAGCTTCGTCGCTGAACACAATGAGCGCGCGATGAACTTTCTTAACAGAGCACACATTTTAATAATAAAATTCAATAATTTGCAAGCGTTGTTCGTTGGTTATGAAGATGTTTGACAGTGAAACAAAACACGAAACGTACGTCAGCTGTTTAAACCAGTGTTGCCAAAAAGATAATAGCTAAAAAATCACCCTTTACTTATAAAATACACATTTTTAACTTTTCTCACATTTTATAAAAACATAATAATAATATAATGCCATACCTTTCAAGGAAAAAAAATATCAACTATGCTTGAATCACTATAAATCGGTTTAATATGTCTTTGAAAATATAACTTCGCGACAATGAAGTTTTTATGTTCACTTCTTTGAACTCACTCACTAAATTTTGTTGTAGAATTTAAGCGAAAACTTGTAGATCATTCAAATATTCGAGAGAAATGATATTAGGTCTGTGCCGGATCAAAACAAAGTTTACCATTAGAGTAAACTCGACTTTAGTGATAAGTGCCTTGAGACACTCTTAGGTATTAGAGGGTTAACGCCTATTTTACATTTGGGCATTTCCAAATAAAGGTCCACCAAGACAAAAAAATTAAAAGTTCTTGTAAACATTTTCTTTTATTATATTTTCATAGAGAAATAAACAAATAACTAATAACTAATGTAAACTCATTTTACATTAATTCATATCCTATCATGAGATATTCGAATGCAAAGTCGCGCAAGTACAACATTACTCGTATGAATATTTCTTTCGCATGTTTTGTTTTGATCAAAGTTCTTAAATAGAGGCATTACGCATTGACTTTTGATGTCTAAAATCTTTCAAGGAGTACAAAGAGTCAAAAAAGAAAGGATAGAGAGTTATAAGACTGCTATAAACAGTAACTTTTTGCTTTGTATTTTCGCATATTTATATGTCATGTTCGACATCGAAAAACAACATTTGTTGTTACCGTGTCTAATGTACACGCAGAAAGATCATCAAATTTTGAGTACAAACAGAGATTTTTATACAATTAAAATAAAAAAATCTTACTGGAATATAAGAAAATTTGTGATCTTGTCACTTCTATAAAGTTGGTCACGTGCGACATCTTAAGTGTGAAAATTAAAAATTAAAAAAAAAATCTTACATAAATAATTTATAAATATTGAAAAAATAATTTTATAAATAAATATAATATTTTAATTATTTCAAACAATTATTTATTTCAAACCAAAAAAAAATATTCTTATATTTATATTTCAAAAAGATTAAATACCATATATATTGGTAAATAGTTGATGCTACAGTTGGTTGTATTTCCATTCTATTTTAATCCCAAAAGTACAAATTTTGAAAATCCATTATCAGACGTACATAGTGCAAAATAACCTAACTTCATGATTCAACCAAATTTTGCCGTAAAAGAAAAAGTACGAATTTGGAAAAAAAAACTTTTTATTTTGCGCGTCTATGCAGTCAGAGTACTGTATACACCGAATTCCATTTTTACCCCCTCGACGTTTCTACGCAATTAGAAATTCATCATTCTAGCTGTAGTCGTTTAGTTGGTACTATTTTTATCCCTCTGTACCATTGTATCCCTTGAAAGTACGAATTTCGAAAAATCCGTTTATTTTCCGTGTCTACGCAGTCAGAGGAATGTATACTCCGAATTGCATGACTCTAGCTGCGGTCATTTGGTTGGTACTATTTTAATCCCTTTTTTTCATTTTAACCCCAAAAAGTACGAATTTTGAAAAATCCGTGTATTTTACTTGTCTATGCAATCGTAGGAATGTATACACCGAATTTCATGACTCTAGCTGCGGTCATTTGATTAGTACTATTTGTATCCCCTTTTTCCATTTTAACCCCTAAAAGTACGAATTTCGAAAAATTCGTCTACTTTCCGTGTCTACGCAGTCAGAGGAATGTATACTCCGAATTTCATGACTCTAGCTGCGGTCATTTGGTTGGTACTATTTTTATCCCCTTTTTCATTTTAACCCCAAAAAGTACGAATTTTGAAAAATCCGTATATTTTACTTGTCTATGCAATCGGAGGAATGTATACACCGAATTTCATTACTCTAGGTACAACCATTTGGTTGGTACCATTTATATCCCTCTATTCCCATTTTACCCATTTAAAGTACGAATTTGGAAAAAATACTTTTATATTATGTATCTACTCAATTAGAGGAATGTACACACCGAATTTCGTGTTTCTAGCTGTTGTCCTTTAATATGTACCATTTTTTATCCCTTTTTTGCCCCATTTCACCCCCTACAAATAAGAATCACTTTATGGTGCACGTTTTTGCTATAAGGGGAATGTGCAATATCAAATATCAAGCAAATATAAACAGACATATTCAAAAAACATGCTAAAGTACGCTAAAATATTAAGGATTATTATGGGTATTTTTAGTCCTTGTGAGGGAAAAAATTTTCCCTTTGGGCCGATTTCGCCCCGTTTCAATCTACGACTATAAGACGCATTTATGGCAAATTTGAACGTTCTAGCTCCTTTCGTTTAGATGCTAGCGTGCTTTCAACAGACGGACGGACGGAGGGACATGGCTAGATCGTCTTAGAATTTTATGACGATCAAGAATATATTATGAGGTCTCAGGTCGATATTTCAAGGTGTTACAAACGGAATGACAAAGTTAGTATACCCACATCCTGGAGGTGGAGGGTATAAAAACAGTAAAAGTAAAGTAAAGTTGGTACAACTATGCATCCATTCCATGTTTTGGCGGAAATGAAACTGGATGTCCGTTATTTTTTTTTTTTCAAAATCGCCTCCTACATATTTGCTTTAACCAAAAGCCATCAATTTCAATGTTTTGATCAAGTGGACTTGCTAATTGATTTTTGGCCATAAACGATTTGATTCATGGAATGCATTTGATCATGCTTATTAACATTTGAAATATCATCATCACCAGCTGAAACTCCAATTTATTGATTTTGACCTTATTGTGTTTTTTGGTTGTTTTTGTTTTTTTTGTCATTATGAATCCCCCGCATTTAAATGCGATGTTCATAAGAAATTCTAGAATATTTTCGGTTTGTTGACGAAAAATAAAAAAAAAATAAAATAAAATAAAGATGTTTTCTCGATTGTTGCCAAAGAATACTGATTGTTATTATTTGTTTATGTTTATTTACATTAATCGCTCGTTTTGCTTGTTATTATTATTTTAGAGTATTTAATTACATATTTATTTATTTATTTATGTATGTCCATGTGTATGCCAATAAATTTATTTCGATACGATTCGATTGATCGATTTAGAAGTTGTATTTGTTGTTGTTGTTGTATTGGTTGGGACGCTGTTGGTATTGGTTGGCGGGAGCCACCTGACGTGGATTATTGAACGAGGCCTGTTTCACCTCACCGGTATAGTAGTCCTTCTGGACATAGGGATGCGTGCGAATGTATTCCAGCGAACGCAAAATGTAGTCGGGAATCTGGGGAATATGATCGCCCACGGGATGATAGCCAGTTTCATCGGCTACATAGGTGGTCTTGATTTCAATGCCCTCGGGGGAAATGTACGAGGAGGAACCTTGCATCGAGCCATCGGGGGCACCTTGTTCGGAGCGCTTGATGCCATTCGAGGTCTCGAATTCGTAGTGATAACTGCCGTCCTCCTTCATGTCGCCGTCGCTGCGCAAGATTTGGGCATCTTTGTCGGCACCACCATGACCAGCGGAGGAGGAGGAGGGCCTGTACTGCTGCTGCTGTTGTTGTTGTTGCTGCTGCTGGTAATTGCCAGCAAAGGAGTTATATTGCTGCTGGTTGTTGTTGCTGGCAGCAGCCGCATTATTATAGTACTCGGGACGAGCAGAGTAGGCTGAGGCCAAAGCCAAGGTGGACACTAAAACCAGACACTTTATGGGAGACACACAACAAAATTAATTAATTTCAAGATATTGATTTTTATTTATTTATTTTTTTTTTGATAATTCATTTAATCCATGATTGTGGTGCTTGAACTTACTAAAATTTTCATTTTGTTAATTATTTTTTTTTATTTTATTTGTTTTAAGTTTTTGTTGTTTTCCGTTCCGTAGCCACTGCGCAACTGTAGTGCATATTCCCAAATGCTATGGTTTTTATAAAGAAACATACTCCATTAATGGATGGATGGATGGTTGGACAGACAGTCGGACTACACATTCACATAGTCCATCCAGCCAGCCAGTCATACTTTGTTGAATCGTAAAGTTGTGTTTTTGCAGCCATAAATAACCGCAACTTATTTTCGGGTAGGAGGAGGTCTTTTTCGCTCATTTCATTTTTCGTGAAATTGTTATATTCGGGGCATTTCAAAACTTGTTAATAATCATATTTGCTAAAAATTCTCAGTTTGTGTGTGGAAACGATGTTGATTTGCATATAAAAGTCATTTTATGAGTGTAACCGTGTCCATAACGGTAATAAATATCTACCCTATTAGGTGTGCCCCCCCGCGCCAGCCATACCGCTCGGCGGCCGTGATCTTCCGGCCAAGTGAGCCGCCACGCGTTTCCCACCCGCACTTCTGGATTTGAATTGGAGCGATGATGATGATGCCAATGGCGGCAAGGCGATGACGGTGTATTTCTCTGTTCTCAGCATTTCAATGTCAATGTTAGTAGATGACCGACCACTTGTTGGACGGACGGACGAAGATTATGCCGTCTGTCCATCCATCTGTCGTTCTGGAATGTGGACTCATTTATTTCGCTTTGTTAAATTCTAAAACAGTCTTTTGTGTTTTTCGGTTTTTTGGGTTGGGAAGATAAAATCGTGTTGTTAACATTTAAGATTTTTTTTTTAAATAAGAAGACATACTCTCGAAATCGCACAGAAGACACAGACACCGCCACAGTCACAGCCACAGCCACATAAATGGCATCTCTATATTTGCTGTTGATAGGGGAGAGGAAATTAATTTCAAATTTATGATGGTGTAGAAATTCTTTGGCAAAATTAAGATAGAAATCGCCGCAATGCACTGAGCTAAGATTGAAAACTTCTGTCCAAAAAAAAGACACAAATATTGAAGTGTTTGGCAAAATTTGGCAAGAGCACAGTTTTGTCACCCTACACGGGCATTTGAGACAGTAAGCAAAACCCCTAGACATATAAACCTAGTTTGCCTCTTGACCATCAATACGATTTCTTGATTACATTTTAAGGGAAAAAATGAAAATTAAATTATTGCGATGTTTGGTTACACTATGCAACAACAATTTTATCAAAGGGTCATGTATAACGTTTTCTGATGTATTTTGGCTTTCTAAACTGGAAAACGATATTAAAAAAAAAATATAGTAATTTTCTTTTTTTTTAATTTTTTTTACTAAAATTCCAATTTTCGGCGAAGGTACCTTAAATATTTGTATGCAAAAAAATTGTTGTCGAAAGGTCATGTATAAAATTTTCTGATGTATTTTGGCTTTCAAAACTCGAAAACGATATTAAAAAATTGTATTATTTATTTTTTAATTTTTTTCTAAAATTCCAATTTTCGGCGAAGATACCTTAAACATTTGTAAGCAAAAAAAATTTTGTCGAAAGGTCATGTATACAATTTTCTGATGTATTTTGGCTTTCAAAACTCGAAAACGATATTAAAAAAATTGTATTATTTTTTTTTTAATTTTTTACTAAAATTCCAATTTTCGGCGAATATTTGTATGCAAAAAAAAATTTGTCGAAAGGTCATGTATAACATTTTCTTATGTATTTTGGCTTTCAAAACTCGAAAACGATATTAAAAAATTGTATTATTTCTTTTATATTTTTACTAAAATTCCAATTTTCGGCAAAGATACCTTAAATATTTGTATGCAAAAAAATAGTTGTCGAAAGGTCATGTATAATATTTCCTGATGTATTTTGGCTTTCAAAACTTGAAAACGATATTAAAAAATTGTATTATTTATTTTTTAATTTTTTTCTAAAATTCCAATTTTCGGCGAAGATACCTTAAATATTTGTATGCAAAAAAATAGTTGCCGAAAGGTCATGTATAACATTTTCTGATGTATTTTGGCTTTCAAAACTCGAAAACGATATTAAAAAATGCAGTATTTTTTTAATTTTTTACTAAAATTCCAATTTTCGGCAAATATACCTTAAATATTTGTATGCAAAATAATGGTTGTCGAAAGGTCATGTATAATATTTCCTGATGTATTTTGGCTTTCAAAACTCGAAAACGATATTAAAAAAATTGTATTATTTTTTTTAATTTTTTACTAAAATTCCAATTTTCGGCAAATATACCTTAAATATTTGTATGCAAAATAATGGTTGTCGAAAGGTCATGTATAATATTTCCTGATGTATTTTGGCTTTCAAAACTCGAAAACGATATTAAAAAATTGTATTATTTATTTTTTAATTTTTTTCTAAAATTCCAATTTTCGGCGAAGATACCTTAAACATTTGTAAGCAAAAAAATTTTGACGAAAGGTCATGTATAATGTTTTCTGATGTATTTGGCTTTCAAAACTCGAAAACGATATTAAAAAAATTATAGTAATTTTTTTTTTGATTTTTTTACTAAAATTCAAATTTTCGGCGAAGAACTTTAAATACTTGTATACAAAAAATTTTGTCGAAAGGTCGTGATTAACATTTTCCGATGTATTTTGGCTTTCAAAACTCGAAAACGATATTAAAAAATTATTGTAAATTTCTTTTTTTTTAATTGTTTACTAAAATTCCAATTTTCGGCGAAGGTACCTTAAATATTTGTATGCA
Organism: Polietes domitor; assembly: GCA_947397865.1. NCBI lineage: Eukaryota > Metazoa > Arthropoda > Insecta > Diptera > Muscidae > Polietes > Polietes domitor. The sequence goes on from OX377619.1 coordinate 178,839,522, forward strand.
AAAAAATGTTGTCGAAAGGTCATGTATAATGTTTTCTGATGTATTTGGCTTTCAAAACTCGAAAATGATATTAAAAAAATTATAGTTTTTTTTTTCAAATTTTTTACTTAAATTCCAATTTTTGGCGAAGCTACATTAAATATTTGTACTCTCATTTTGGAAATATAAGTCCGATAACACATGGTTATATATTCAATTTAAGGTAATTATGATGTCTACAAATGTTGCGAATTACACTTGCACTGAAACTGTGTTTTAGGAACAGTCTTAAAAAAAATTGGGGAAAAATATTTTTTTTTCGAAAAATTCTAATTTTGCTGGCACGAACAAAATCGTAAAAATAGAAAAAATCAGAAAAAAGTATTTTCTATTACTTTTTATGTAACAGTGGTTTAGGAACAGTCTACAAAAATTTGGGAAAATATTATTTTTGAAAAACAAAAAAATCATAAAAAATAGAAAAAATTCGGAAAATAGTATTTTGTTTTATTTTTCAATAGCTAACATTCTAACGCAAAAAACTATGTTTATATGTAATAAATCTATGGATAAATGTAGAAGTTATGATACGCTTTGTAGACGCGAATGAATTAAAAAAATCATGATTTCCTTCATTTTTGTTTAAATGGCGCGAAAAGTCCAATTACAAATTATATAAAAGCTGGCGTCCTAATGAAAAAACGCCCTAGTTAAAGAAAATCTATGGATAAATGTAGAAGTTGTTGTCCTTCTTGTAGAAGTTCGTGTCGTTGTTCGCACTATTTAAACAAAAATAAAATATATTATTTTAAAAAATATATATATTTTTTGCATAGAGTATCTTAACATCTATTTTTTGTATATAAACAATTTTTGTATATAAACATAGTTTTTTGCGTTAGATTGTTTGCTATTTAAAATAAAGCAAAATATTTTGTTCCGACTTTTCTTATCTTCTATTATGATAAATTTCTTGCCAGCAAAAATAGATTTTTTCGACAAAAATAATTTTTTTTTTCAAATTTTTGAAGACTGTTCATAAACCACTGTTTTTATGTGAAAGTATATTTCGCAATATTTTAGAAGAAAAAATAAAAAATCGTTCGTTTTTGTTGCATAGTGCTATATTTTAAGTTATTGCTTTAAAATCGATCGAAACAATTAAATAAAAATCAATTTGAATTTTTTGACGAAGAAAATTTGCAATTCTCATTTCTAAGCTAAACGCTTTTGAAAACACAACTAAAAATCATATTTTTTGGCACGATGCACTTTTGTCTAAATTTTATTTCTGAATAGAGATATCCTTCATAATAATATGGCTGTTTTTCTTTAAGGCTGGACAACTAAGCTGCGATAACAAAAACCAAAATAAAAAGTTAAAAATTCACTTAAAATAAAAAAACCTTTTAAAATTATCGTCAACAGCAATCAATCAATGTGTGTGTGAAAACAAGAATGCTGGACTTAAGTCAAATTAATGGTTAACGACTTTTTTTGAAAATTTCTTTTCAATTTTTTAGGGGGTTTCGAAAGGAAAATGACGCCACAGTGTTCATCTTTGTAAAAATAGTTTGAAAATATTCTTTTGTATTAAATTACATATTTTAAACAAAAAAATAATTAAAATACATCAAATAGAAACTGTATTTGAAAGCAATTTAGGTCCATGATGCTGATTTTCTTTCCCGGCCATTCCCATAACTAAGCGAATGAGTAATATTATTATTAATCAGTAAATATAATTCATACGCTACCAATACCGTGAGAGAATAATAGTGCGACAAAATAATGATGTTTGTTTTCCCTTCCTGCAGAAATAAAACATTTTGAAAGTTTTTTACAATTAATCAAAAATTAAAAAAAAAATCAAGATTATAATTCTTGTACATTATACAATTATATTCTTCGTTAAAATGTTAGCTATTAAAAATGAAACAAAATATTTTTTCAATTTTGTTTATGTAATTTATTTGTTTTAGCCCAATATTTCGTTTAACATCGTTAGCCATCTTCAGGGGATCTAACAAAAAACACATAATTTTCTCACATTTTTAAACAACAATAACCAAACATTGATATTTACATTTAAATTCCGAAAAATACAAAATATTCGGCTGTCCACTGTGAAAGTTTATTTACATACTAACTCTTGATTCGTCCGAGTTTTTTGTTTGAGAACATCTATCGATGTCAGTTTTGCAATGTATTTTTTTTTTCAGGGAGCGTCAGTAATTTAAACCATCTCTAGTGTATAACGAATGAAGTCATTTTTCTCTTCCACAAATACATTTACATCGTCAAAATTTAGTTTATGTCCAGTCAGTGTACAGTGGACTGCAAGTACTGTCTGTTCTTCTATATGTTTATCAATGGCTTTATGGTCAGACTTGTGTAATGCAAGTCTAGTTTTAAATTTTGTCTTCGTTGTACCTTTTGGCATATGTATGTCAGACTCGTCTCCGTTGCACGTTGTTTCATATACTAGATTGGACTAATTGGTTTGGCGTATTATGCGATTTATTACCAAGTTCGATTTTTTCTTTATCCTATATATTTGACTAGCAGTATCCGCTGCTTCGCACGCGAAAAAGCCAGTTATTTGTTATTAGTTTTACCTATCTCTGTTTTTAAAATACAAAAAAAATTAAATAAATACAATTTTCTTTTGGTGGAAATAGATAAATCTTAAAAATTAATTTGGAAACTTCCTATTAGATAGCACTCATACACAGCCTAAGAAATGTGCCTGTCGATCTTACTGCGCTTCTATTTACATGGTCAAAGGAATTTACATATCAAATTTTACGATTCTAACTGCAATACTTTAGTTGGTAACATTTTTTATTCCTTTTTGTCCTGCTCACCCCTTATAAGAAGAATACTTTAGTTGGTACCTTTTGTATCCCTTTTTGTCTCGCTCACCCTTTTGTAAGTACAAATTTCGAAAAATTCATTTAGATTTGCGCTTCTACGTCGTCAGAGGAATTTACACACCAAATTTCACGAATATAGCTGCAATACTTTAGTTGGTAACATTTTTTATTCCTTTTTGTCCTGCTCACCCCTTATAAGTAAAAATTTCGAAAAATCAATTTAGATTTGCGCTTCTATGTTGCCAGAGGAATTTACACACCAAATTTCAAAACTATATCTGTAATACTTAAATTGGTACTTTTTTATACCTTTTTGTCCGCGCATCCCTAAAGGTACAAATTTCGAAAAATACAATTTTACTGTGCTTCTACATGGTCAGAGGAAGTTACATATCAAATTTCACGATTCTAGCTGCAATACTTTATTTGGTACCATTTTGTATACCTTTTTGTGCCGTTCGCCCCTTAAAAGTAAAAAAATGCATTTATATTGCGCTTCTATCTGGTAAGAGGAATTTACATACTAAATTTCACGATTCTAGCTATAATAATTTAGTTGGTACCTTTTTTTATCCCTTTTTGTCCCGCTCACCCATTGTAAGTAAAAATTTCGAAAAATCAATTTAGATTTGTTGTCAGAGGAATTTACACATCAAATTTCAAAACTATATCTGTAATACTTAAATTGGTACTATTTTTATTCCTTTTTGTCCGCGCATCCCTAAAGGTACAAATATCGAAAAATCCAATTTTACTGTGCTTCTACATGGTCAGAGGAATTTACACAACAAATTCCACGACTATAGCTGCAATACTTTAGTTGGTACCATTTTTGTCCCACGCAACCCTTTAAAGTACAAATTTTGAAAAATCAAATTTTAATGCGTTTTTATTCTTTTGTTTGTTTTCATATTTAAAATATCGCGTGTCCTTTATCCAGATGATTAATATTTCTATGAATTTCACGTGATGATATGTTCCATTTTACTTCTATCGTCGTAATGGCTAGATATATAGGGGAACAAGGAACCCACATCAAATGAGATTATTACTTCAACGTCTTCTATTGTTATGTTGTTAAGCTTTGGCTTGAAATCTACAACGTCTTTTATATTTTGGCTATTTTTCTTTAAGACTACGATAACAAAAACCTAAATAAAAAATTCAATTAAATATTCAATTCAATTAAAAATTCAATAATATTTTTTTTTTTTGAAAATTTGTTTTGATACAAATGTATTTGTCAATAATGTGATAAATTTTTTATTTTGAGTAAAAAATTACCTTTTTATTATCGCAACATGTTATCCCACATGCTTAAAGAAAAACAGTCCTATTATATAGCGAAGACTTTGTCAGGTTTTTTATTTGAAATGTCGACAATGTATCTGGAAAGCTCATTTGAGAAGATAGGTCTCAAAGGTGTTCCGTCCTTGTGGATTTTAAGTAGTTAGAATGATAGTGGCCTAAATAAAAATCCAAAAAATTGAGATATCCCAATTTTTCTCTTTAGTTTGATCAGATCTCTACTTTAAGAACTTTTATATTTGACATTTATAAAAAATCTACCCTTACAGTGACATTTCTCATTTTTTGCACACCTAAATTGTGTTTAGTGTTTGTTTGAAAGTGGTCTAAATCACTCTATATCCACTAATAGTGACGTGTGGCGATGCAAACAAAAATTTTTTTGAATAACATTATAAAATGAAATTATTTGAAAAGTAAAAATTAATATAAATTTTCCAGGCGAACAACCTGTAAATTTTTATATATATTTTTAATTTTTTTTTTTTGGAAATAAAATATTTTGTGTTCTTTAATTTTTGATAAATTTTTGCGAAAAAAATTTCAAAATTTTCAATTTTGAGAAGAATGAAAGTGGTCTAAGTCAGTGCGTCCTCTGAATGTAGTGGTTCCCTGAGAGGTACCAACGTTGTCCACTTTTTTATAAAAGTTCGATATAGAAGTAGGATATTCTAAGAAACAAATTTTGAGCTTCGGTGGAAAAATATTTTTCAATTGACTCAAACATAAACAATTGTAAATCTCAGAACGGATAAAGTGTGACTTAGACCACTCTCATTCTAACTGGCACATATACTCTAGGTGGTAAGGCTGATTTTGTTGCCAATCTATCCTTTTCCCTCATATTGAAAAGTTTATCGACAATTGTGTTGTTTTGAAATGGAAATTTTTGAATTTCAAATGGTGTCTTTTGAATTACAAATGACAAGTCAATTGTCATTTTTTAAATTTTGAATGACATTTTTGAATTTCAATTGATATTTTTTGAATTTCGAATGGAATTTTTGAATTTCAATTGATATTTTTTTGAATTTCAAATGAAATTTTTGAATTTCAATTTATACTTTTTGAATTTCATTCAAGTGATGTATTTTTTAATTAAAATTGAAAATAGTGTAGGTCAGATAAGTAGATGGCTGAAAATGCAATATCAGGTGGTAATATTTTTAGAAAATAATGTAGGAAAAGGGTTTCCAAAGTTGCACTTCTCTAATAAATTAAAAGGAAAATGCTGTTTCAGAGCAATGTACAGAAAATTATTTGCCATAAAAACAACATAAATCCTTAAAATGGACAGCCATCATTGTTAGAGTTAAGTGGCAATAAAAAAATAAAATCGTGCATCCCGTAAACAAATTAACTGCGATATCTGATCCCCTTAAATAAGCTGCCGCGATAGATGAACATGATCGCTTATAACTGAACTGCGTATATTTTATTAAATAAATAACGTTTTTGTTCAAAAAAATATACTCCACGATTATTCACCGACAGATAAAAATCCAAAAGTATCATGTCAATGGCAATTGGACGTGACGAACATCAAGACAGTTTCATTTGTAGCCCATACAACTCTAGTGTAGGGTATGCACACATTAAGTATGGACAGCTTTTGTGACGAATATCTCCACGGTCGGTTGATGTCTTATCCACAATTTGATTATGATTGATCTGTTTTGTCTTCGGAACGGAGTGTAACATTCTTTTAGTTGTCTCTACCCTTTATATGATTATAGAGCTTTAATCTTATTCTCGGGTAGTTTGTTTGATTTAATGTTTCGCGGAAGTTTTTTTGTTCTTTGAAAATTTATTTGTTTATTAAGTTTTCCGAGGTACGAATGGCGCAGAAAGAAAGAAGATCAATGATCTTTTAGCAAACCATTTATATCACATATATCATATGGTATTTTAAGTGCTGGGAATTGCTATGGCTTTTAGTTGGACACTGAAAGAAGACAAAAGAAGTTGGCATTTTGGAAATATTTAGGAGTGGGGCGGGAAGTACCTAAACCGGGTGGAATGGGGTTTATAACTTCCACTATGGTACATCTCTACAAAGTTTAGAATGAGAATACATAGATTTTAATGGCTGTTAATATCCCCTAATTCAATGAGAAAACAGTTACATCGCAAAAAGCTATTCACTTAGAAAAAAGTCTGTTATTAACAGCAGCGATTGTCTGCTGCATATCAGCAGGCTCTTTTCTGCTATTACAGCAATTTTTCTGCTCTAACAGCAGTTTTTCTGCAATCTTGCATTAATATACGACTATAACAATGTGCTGTGCCGTAACATTTGGTACATTTGACTCCGCTAGAGTGGTGGGAGCAAATGTTATACAAATTTTGTTTTTGTATGGGAGCCTCCATAATCATTATAGGAAGTATATCAACTTTCCCTTACGGAGTAGTGATGGGGTCTAGTGCGGGGTAGTTTTGGGCCTTTCTTTTATAACAAAATTTAAAAAAATAGGCAAATGTATGGGGGCCACCTTAAGGGTTGCAGTTGAAGGGTAGGTGTGTTCTGAGAAAATATTGGGGCTGAACATATGTTGGAGGTCAGTCATACATTTGACTCCACTAGGGGCCTCATTGGAGCAGTTACAGTGGTGGGAGCAAATTTTTTTGTTTTTGTATGACAGACCCATTATGGAGTGAAGATAGGGGACATGTATGTTTGGGGAAAATGTTGGGGAGAGAAAATTAAGGGGGCCAGTTTTACATGTCTTCCCTCTAGGGTTGATTTGGGGCAGTTTTGAGCGTTTCCTTCATTTAAAAAAATTATAAAAAATGAAAAAATGTGTGGGGAGCAACTTAAGGGTTGTAGATAGGGGTAGGTATGTTCTGAGAAAATATTGGGGCTGAAAAAATATTGGGGGTTGGTCATACATTTGACTCCAGTAGGGGCCTCCTTCGAGCAGTTGGAGTGGTGGGTGCAAATTTGATAAAAAATAGTTTTTGTGTGGGAGCCCCATTCAGGAATGGGGATTGGGGGTAAGTTTGTTCGGAAAAAATGTTGGGCAGGTTAGATTAGTGGAGGTCGGTCCAACAGGGGCGACTCCAGGGCAGTTTTTTACTGTCATAACAAAAATTATAAAAACTAAAAAAATCGTATGGGGACCACCCTAAGGGTTAACGACAGGAGGTAAGTATGTTCAGAGAAAATGTGGGGGTTGAAATAATATGGGGGGTCAGTCTTATATTTAACTCCACTAGAGGCCTCCTTGGGCCAGTAAGAGCGGTGGGAAAAAAATTTATAAAAAAAAAAATAATTTTTGTATGGGAGCCCCCCCTAACGAATGGGGGTGTGTGTTCGAAAAAATATTGGGGAGAGAAAATTAATGCGGGTCGGTCTTACATTTAACTCCTCCCGGGATGACTCCGAGGCAGTTTTTGGACTTTTTGTGTTTTTACACCTTTACATTGTGTGTTCGAAAAAATTTTGGGAAGGGAAAATTAATGGGGGTCGATTTTACATTTTACTCCTCTGGGGATGACTCCGAGGCAGTTTTTGATCTTTTTTTGTATTTTTACCCCTTTGACGCCGATTAAGATCCTCGTACACTCACCCCACTATCCTCATTTTTTTTGCTCATGAATTTGTTTCGGAACCTCACAAAATAGGGGTATCCATATCCAACTCTAACTCCTAAAATTCCAATACCCCTATTATGTATATTCAACTGGCCATACTTGTTCTGTACATATGCTTAAAGCTTCAAGGTAGCGTTGTTTTCTTTGTTTCCCTTTTTCAGCAGAAAATTTGCTCTTTCAGCAGACTTTCTGCTTTCGTTCACTGACAGATTCCTTTGAGTGTTCTATTCCTCTCGGGGTGATGTTTGAGGGAATATTTGTATTAGTCCTCTTTCGAGCTTCTTAAAAAGTCGTGGCAACCACATCACTATATTGTGAGCCCTATTTCAATTTCTTATACTAAGGATGGGCAGTCCATTGTCCTTTTCATTACTTAATACGAATCCCCTTTTATTACCATTTAGCATTCCTAAATGATAACCGTTTCCTGTCGTGAATTTTTGTATATATGAAGAATGATTTCATTTCGTTCTCCAAAAACCACAACCCGAAAGCCATAAAATTACCTGCGAACGCTTAATGACAATAGCTCCATAAAATGTGGTTCTTATTTGTTTTGGGGTTTTCCCATGCCATTAGACAAGTGTTGATGTTTGCATGATGTTGAGTCAATCAAAATTCACCGTTCATTTATCACCATTTTTGTAAAAATGAGTCAAATTTAAATTAATGCAATTGCTGCGAAGCTTAATATGGTGCGATGTGCTAGCTGACTATTGGGAGCAACTCTTTATAATTAATTGGAAAAAGTATGGACTTGAAACAGTTTTAATCCAGATATACTCCCGCAAAGGCATCCAGAGACCGGACAACATTGTAAGAGTAGAAGTATCAGAATGGCATCATGACACCATGAAATTGCAGTGTGAGTGCATCAATTCGCTCCCAATACGAATTGAGTCGCCAAACCAGCCTGATCTCAGGCCGACACAACTCTTGTCTGTAGTGGCAAATCCGTTTCCTCCTAGCACGACAATCACTCTGTAGTTGTTAACGGCTTCATCGAGGGCATCAGAGTGCCTGATATGTACTTTGATCTAGAGGTTCGCTTTTGTAGCGTTGGACCTCGTGCTGTAGATCATGAAGATTCTTCCTTATCTGCCTGGGTGGGGTAGCCTGTCGACGAGGTGGTGATTGGGGTGGCTACGGCGGTTACATCCAAGCAGATAATGTATCAACAACAAGAAACGGGTATGATTTTCGCCTTCTTATGTAAGTGGTCCACATGGGACATAAGGAGACATCCTGTTGCAGTTATCAGGACGGCGTTTTAGCAGGTTCTGTTGGTGATTGAGGTGGCTAAGGCGGTAACATCCAAGCAGATACTGCTCCGACAACAAGAAACGGGTATGATTTTCGCCTTCTCATGTAGGTGGTCCACATGAGACAAAAGGAGGCATCCTGTTGCAGTTCTTAGGACGGCGTTTTGGTATGTCTGTAGGTTCTTCCACTGCGTCTTGCTAACATTCGGTAACCACACTGGTGCTGACAGGCCTATGACTTTATAAAAGTTCAACAAGGTTTCTTTGTCTGCTCCCCAAGTGCTACCGGCGAGCGATTTGAGGACATTGGTCCTACTTCTCATCTTCTTGCAGATAGCGACTCCATGTACGTTAGACCCGAAAAAGCTATCGAATGGGTAATTGGTGGTCGGAATTTTGCTGTCATCGACTATCACCTTCAATTGCTCCTTCACCTGCACTGTCCATGCAGTGAAGAGTGTGGCCGATGATTTGGTAGCGGATATTTCCACATGATAGGCATTCTGTTGCAATTCCCAGGGCGGCGTTTTGGCAGGTCTGTAGGTTCATCCACTGCGTCTCGCTCACATTCGGCGACCACACTGTTGCTTACCGGCCTATCGCTTTTTAAGAGGGCAACAAGGTTTCTTTGTCTACTTCCCAAGTGCTACCGGCGAGCGATTTGAGGACCTTGGTACTAATTTTCATATTGTAGCAGATCGCAGTGGCAGGCGCTTTAGACCTGGAGTGTAAGTGGTGGTCGGTACTACGTTGTCATCGACTATCACCTTGCATTGCTCCTTCACCTGCGCTGCCCTCGCAGTGAAGAGTGTGGTCTACAATTTGACAGCGGATATATTCAGCTTCCTCGCAGTGAAAAAATTGGCAAAATCAGCAAGGTAGACGTTAATCCTTCCACATATGTCATCAATTGGGGGGATACGATTTCAACGCCGTCAGGTGGTGGTGGAATTCTGGAAAGGTAGAGGTTAAACAGTTCCGGAGAACTCCCTGTATCACTATACGTGGTTTGGATTTCTTATTCCGGAAGTGGAATAGTATTTGGAACATACTAATACCGATCACACATGCAATTCGCGATCCAATGTTTCAAACTATTCGGGCGGGACGTGTTGGCGATGTCCTTAAAAAGCGCGTCCTGACTGTATCGAAGGCCTTCGATAAGTCAAGCGCTACGAAGTCCGTGGTATTATGCTGCTTACGGAATTTGTGCTGATGATCAGCAATTGGAATATGTCCAATCAGATTCGGAAGGAGTAAAACGTCTTTGCTACTGGCGAGAGAAGGGAAATCAGTCTGTACGATTCTCCCTTGCTCGAGTCTTTGCCTAGTTTCAGTAGCGGGTCCACTCTGCCCATTTTCCAGACTACTTAGAGTGACCAGCGGCAATATGGGACTTAGATCAGGAATTCGACTCTCGGATTCCTTGAGCGCCTGGAGCTTTTGATGACTTCTGCAACTTCGCCAACTGTAAATTGTGGTGGTTCCTCCTCGGCTTGCAGATCATGAATACAACGCTCTATAAATTGTCGGTTAAAATAACACACCCACCTCTTCGGGTCTGTCACAGTGGTAGCACCAAATGTCCGGTCGTCTCTCTTGCCAGGGTTCGAAAGTGACTTAACCGTTGCCCACAATTTACTGATTCCGGAACATAGGTTTAATTGCTTCAAGTGTACCAGCCATTTATTCCAACCGTTGGCCACAATTTACTGATTCCGGAACATAGGTTGAATTGCTTCAAATGTTCCAGCCACTTATTCCGCTTATAGTCGTTGTTCCTAATACCAACCACTAGATTCAGTTCCTTGATTCCAGGATCTGGACTCCCAGATTCCTTGGGGTCCTAGTCTTGATGTTTTTGCGCTACGGATGACTTCTGCAACTTCGCCAACTGTAAATTGTGGTGGTTCCTCCTCCGCTCGGAGATCGTGAATACGACTTTTAACTTGCCACTCTCCTTTTTGCCTCGTCACTGTCGGCGTACTCTATAAATTGCCGGTTAAAATAACACGCCCACCTCTTCTGGCCGTTCACAGTGGTAGCACCAAATGTGTCTGCCGCTTAGTCGTCTCTCTTATTGGAGTTCGAGACTGACTTAACCTTTGCCCACAATTTACTGATTCCGGAACTTAGATTGCATTGCTTCATGTGTTCTAGCCACTTTTTCCGCTTATATTCTTTGACCCTCCTACCAACCACTAGATTCAGTTACCTGATTCTAGGATCGCAGGGGATTAGAGAAACGAACAACATCACACTCGCCTGCGAGTCTCGCTGACTCGGCTAAGAAATTTGGACGTATTTTGGGTATTCGACCAGCAGGAATAAAGCGAGCGGTCGCTGCGTTGATGATGCCTCGGAATGTTTTTTCAGCTACCCGAACACCTGCGGTTGGTAAATTCTCTGAACCCGATCCAGCCCGCTTTCCTCTGGTTAAGGAAAGTGCGCCGTTCAGATGTTATGAAATCAGGTTGTCTGTCAATGGAGAGGATTATGAGACTGGGACATTAATTTCAGTAGGCCTTTTGAATTTTCCAGTCCATTAATTTGCAATTTTCTTGAAGTCCATGCGTCGGCTGCAAACATACCTGTCTCTCCCTGCTCAATCATTTAGTGCAGATGACGATCGTCTCTCATCCTATGACAATTTAAGCTATGACACTGTTCGCTTAAATTTGATTCGGTCCATCGGTTTGGCGTCCTATGTTATATATGTACATATATAGATTTTTTATTTTTTCTATGTTTATACTCATATATACTCACCTTATTTTCGATCTTCTACTTACAGGCCATCGCGAAATGGTCCAAGGAGAACAAAATTGATTTGGTGATTGTCGGCCCTGAAGATCCATTGGCCAATGGCTTGGGTGATGTCTTACAGGCGGCCGGAATAAGCTGTTTTGGTCCAGGCCAGAAAGGAGCGCAAATTGAGGCCGACAAGAAATGGGCCAAGGATTTTATGCTGAGATACAACATACCCACAGCACGGTATGAATCATTTACGGACTGTGCCAAAGCAAAGGAATTTATCAAGAAGTAAGTTCAGTCATATTAAAGCGGGTCGGGGAAATGTTGCCACAAAGTTCCGCATACAAATCTTATTCTTTTCGTCATTTACAGCGCCCCCTACAAGGCCTTGGTAGTAAAAGCTGCCGGTCTGGCCGCCGGCAAAGGTGTAGTAGTGGCCGCCAATGCCGATGAAGCCTGCCAAGCGGTTGATGAAATTTTGGGCGATAAAAAGTACGGCCGTGCAGGCGAGACTTTGGTCATTGAAGAGTTACTCACCGGCGAAGAAGTATCAGTATTGGCTTTTGTGGACAATCATGGCGTACAGGCCATGTTGCCGGCTCAGGATCACAAGAGACTAAAGGAAAAAGATGAGGGACCCAATACCGGAGGTATGGGAGCTTACTGCCCGTGTCCTTTGATTTCGTCCGAGGCTCTTGAATTGGTGAAAAAGGATGTTTTACAAAAAGCTGTGGACGGCCTACGGTTGGAAGGTATCGATTACAAAGGTGTACTCTATGCTGGCATGATGTTGACACCGGATGGCCCTAAAGTTTTGGAATACAATTGTCGTTTCGGCGATCCCGAAACACAAGTCATCCTGCCGCTGCTGGACTGCGATCTGTACGAAGTAATGGCGGCCTGTTGCAGCAATGAATTGAATAAAGTCGCGCTGAAATGGAAAACGGGACTTAGTGCCGTGGGCGTGGTCATGGCTAGTGCTGGCTATCCGGAGACTTCCACAAAGGGGTGTGTTATTGAGGGTAAGTGTTTTCAAAGACAATGAAGTGGAGATAAATTTGTCATATTTTAACAATTCCAGGCATTCCCAATAATCCAACCGATCAAATCATATTCCACAGTGGAGTTGGTGTCAATGCTGAGGGTAAATTTGTCACCAATGGTGGCCGTGTGCTAATTGCAGTCACCTTACGGCCGGACTTGAAGCAGGCGGCTCAGGATTCCACGAAGATTTGCCAGGGCATTACGTTTTCCGGAGCTGGCGCCCAATTTCGCACTGATATCGCAGAGAAGGCTTTTAAATTGTAATTATTCCTGGCTGGATACTGAAATAAATATTCCGTTTTTTGTATTAAAATAATGCCCTTTGTATTATTTAGCCAAAAGTCGTCTCAACCTTCCCTGTCCTACAAGGACAGCGGTGTGGACATAGATGCCGGCGATGATCTTGTGCAGCGCATCAAGCCTTTGTCTCGTGGCACTCAGCGGCCCGGCGTCATAGGGGGTTTAGGTGGTTTTGGCGGCCTATTTCGTTTGAATGAGGTAATTTCTGCAGGCCAATTCATCGCTTCTCTCTGTCTCTCTAATACTAGCACTCTTCCAGTTGAACTACGAAAATCCCGTCATTTGTGAGGCCACCAATGGTGTGGGCTCAAAGATCCAATTGTCTTTGTCTCAGGGCACCTATGAAAATTTAGGTTACGATTTATTTGCCATGTGTGCCAATGACATTTTGGAATCGGGCGCTGAACCGATAGCGTTTCTGGATTATATAGCCTGTGGCAAGTTGCAAGTGCCTTTGGCAGCCCAGATTGTCAAGGGTATTTCGGAAGGTTGCCGAGCTGCCCGATGTGCCTTAGTGGGTGAGTTTGGAAGCTGGAACAATTTTGGGCGGGTGATTTTAATAAAATATGTGCATATTTTCTTGAAAAGGTGGTGAGACTGCTGAAATGCCTTCTGTCTATGAAGTGGGCAAGTATGATATTGCCGGCTATTGTGTGGGCATTGTGGAGAAGGGTTTGGAATTGCCTAAATATGAGCTTTATGAGGAGGGGGATCTTTTGATCTCCTTGCCTTCATCTGGTCTACATTGCGGCGGTTTCAATGCTGTTCTAACAAGTCTGGAGAATCAAGGAATCGATCTTGCACAGAAGACGGAATTCGGCGATGTACAGAAAAACTTGGGTAAGTTTGGGAAACAGCAAATGGAAGGGTCATTTAATATACTCACTTTATAAAAATATGCAATCATCCAACCAATAGCTCTTTCTTTCGAAGAATTTAAGGAGTTTAAAAGAATATACAAATTAAAAAAATTTATAAATTCGAAGAAACTTCCTCTTAGAAAAGTTGAGCGTATTTAAATTCTACACCATTTTCAATTGTAATTCTAAAAACATCACTTGAAATTCAAAAATTCCAGTGGAAATTCCAAAAATATCAATTGAAATTAAAAAATTCCTCTTAGAAAAGTTGGGCGAATTTAAATTCTACACCATTTCCAATTGTAATTCTAAAAACATCACTTGAAATTAAAAAAATCAATTGAAATTCAAAAATTCCATTTGAAATTCAACTCATCTTGTCATTTGTAATACAAAAAACAATTAAAATTCAAAAGACACCATTTGAAATTCAAAAGACGTCATTTGAAATTCAAAACTCGTCAATTGAAATTTAAATTTCAAAATGTGTCTTTTGAATTTCAAGTGATGTCTTTTGAATTTCAAATTGTGTCTTGAATTTCAATTGAGTTTTGAATTTCAAATGATGTCTTTTGAAGTTCAAATGGTGTCTCTTGAACTTCAATTTAAAATGATGTTTTTTTAATTTCAAATGACGAGATTTGAATTTCAAATGATGTCTTTTGAATTTCAAATGATGTCTTTTGAATTTCAAATGATGTCTTTTGAATATCAAATGATGTCTTTTGAATTTCAAATAGCGTCTTTTGAATTTCAAATGATGTCTTTTGAATTTCAAATGAGGCCTTTTGAATTTCAAATAGCGTCTTTTGAATTACAGATGACGAGTTTTGAATTTCAAATGGAAGTTTTTAATTCCAAATGATGTCTTTTGAATTCCAAATGATGTCTTTTGAATTTCAAATGATGTCTTTTGAATTTCAAATAGCGTCTTTTGAATTTGAAATGATGTCTTTTGAAATTCAAATTATGTGTTTTTTTTGAATTTCAAATGGCGTCTTTTGAATTACAGATGACGAGTTATGAATTTCAAATGAAAATTTTTAATTCCAAATGGTGTATTTTGAATTACAATTGAAAATGGTGTAGAAAAATTATTCCTTTATGAAGATTTGTCAATCTATTCGATATTTAAATGTGAGAGATCTTTCCTCCGAATAAAATCTGGAGTTTAAATATTTTTCTTCCTTAAATAATCAAGAATTTTGATTTTTCATAATTTAAGAGAGACTTTTTCGTAGAAAAGTTCTCAGATTCGAAAAGTCCTTCGCTTCCAATGAATGACTTTCCCATTCCGAAAGGTTGTTGCTTAAGATTTTAATATTTCCTAATTTTTTTTCAAGGCGAAAATTTATCGGAGCCTTCTCGCATTTACGTCCTGGATGTTTTGGAATTACTGCGCGCAAAAACCGTTAAAGCTGTGGCCCACATCACCTCTGGACTGGTGCCAGAAGTTGCCCGGATTCTGCCCTCGAAATATGAAATTGCCCTGGACTTTGGCGATCTCAAAGTGCCCGAAGTCTACGGTTGGCTGGCGGGCAAACTAAAACTATCGGCCGAAACAATGTTGCAACATTTAAATTGCGGCACTGGCCTCGTCATGGTCGTACCCAAGACCTGTAACAATTGGAAGATAATAAAGGGTGCCAAAGTTTTGGGTGTCATAAAGCGGAAAATTGCCAATTGTCCACAAAAGACACAGATTGAAGTGAAAAACTTTGTGGAAGCTTTAGAGAAATATGAGTCTAAATTCGGCCCGTTGGGTGATGGAGAACTGTTGGAACCAAACTATCATGAGCTACAGGGATCTCTGATAGTCAATGCCGAGCAAAGGAATGAGTCATACATAGCCCAAAATGGACGACGTTTGACCGAAGTGCCCAAGTCGTTCAAGGATCCGATTTTGATAATGGGCACTGATGGTGTGGGCACCAAGATCAAGATTGCCCAGCAAACGGGTCGTAATTCAACGGTGGGCATCGACCTGGTGGCCATGTGTGTCAACGACATACTGTGTAATGGTGCAGAGCCTTTTACGTTTGCCAGCTACTACGCTTGTGGACAATTGGATGAGGAGTTGGCTGAAGAAATTGTGGATGGCGTTATTGAGGGATCCCGTCAGGCCGGAGCTAGTTTAGTGGGTATGTTATATTGTCACTTGAGGTCTTAATGAATTGTTTTTCACATACTCTCTTCTTAGAGTCACATATTTCCGAAGTACCTCTGCTCTATAAACCAAAAGTATACGATTTGGCCGGTTTTTCGCTGGGCATAGCCGAACACGAACGTATCCTGCCCTACACCGATAAAATTCAGCCTGGTGATGTACTCATCGGTCTACCTTCGTCTGGAGTTCATAGCAATGGTTTCAGCCTTGTTCACGCCGTTATGAAATTGGCCGGCGTAACCTTCGAGGACAAAGCTCCCTTTAGCAATTTAACATTTGGCGAAGAATTCTTGAGACCCACTAAAATTTATGTCAAAGCTTTGACTCCTCTCATTCAACAGGGTCTGGTGAAAGCCATGGCTCACATTACGGGAGGGGGGTTAACAGAAAACATACCCCGTGTTCTGAGAAAAGACTTGGCGGTCAAACTTAATGCCGACCACTTTGCAATACCTCCGGTGTTTGCCTGGTTGTCTCAGGAGGGCAATGTTAAACCCGACGAAATGCAAAGAACTTATAACTGTGGTTTGGGCATGATTCTCGTGGTCGATCCCAAGAACGAACGCAAGGTAATGGAACTTATACAATACCCCGAGAGAGCTTCCAAAGTGGGAGTGGTGAAACACAGAGATACTGCCACGTCGCCCCAAGTAGTGGTTGACAACTTTGAAAAATGTTTGGATAGAGCAAAGAAGGTTATCTATGCACCACGCAAACGAGTGGCCGTCTTAATATCTGGCTCGGGCACCAATCTACAAGCTTTGATCGATGCCTCGAGGGATTCATCACAAGGCCTGAATTCAGATATAGTCTTGGTTATATCCAATAAGGCGGGTGTCAAAGGTGTCGAGCGAGCCCAGAAGGCGGGCATACCCTGCATGATCATCAATCACAAAAATTTCAAAACCCGCGAAGATTTCGACAACGAAATGTCCAAGCATTTGGTTCAAGTCAAGATTGATATTATCTGTTTGGCCGGCTTTATGCGTGTTTTGAGTGATCCATTTGTTAAGCAATGGAAAGGAAAACTTATAAATATACACCCCTCACTCCTGCCTAAACATCCAGGATTGCATGTTCAAAAGAAAGCCTTGGAAGCGGGCGATAAGGAATCGGGCTGCACCGTTCATTATGTTGACGAGGTTAGTTAGTCCACATTTATCAATTTTTTCTTTTTATTTCTTTTTAATAATGTATTTGTTTTGTAGGGTATTGATACCGGTGCGATAGTGGTGCAGTCCTCCGTGCCCATTTTGCCGGGCGACACTGAAGATTCTCTGACGCAGCGTATCCATTATGCGGAATATTATGCTTTCCCCAAGGCTTTGCGATTGGTGGCCAATGGACAAGCGCGTCTCGGCAAAGAAGGCAAAGTAGTGTTTGCCTAAAGCCACAAGACAGACATCATGATTATATTAGTTTAAAATAAGACAGACAATTATTTTTTTATGGAAATAAAGTTAAATATTTAATATTTGAACTAAGTAGGACAAAAATATCACGTTTGGTGTACATATGTACAGCTATCACATTTTTTTCAAAACCAAGAACCTATAATCGATAGCAAATCCTTGTTATGGCTGGAAGTGCCACCAGTTGCCACGTTAGATTGTGGTCTCTTCTGATTACATGTCAATGAAGGATCTTTGAGTATTTTCTCGGCGATCTTTTCCAAGTTTACCCGAAAGAATTGATGATCAAATATGGGTACGATTAGATTGTATTTGTCGATATTTTTATTGATTTGTTTTTCATCTTCCGAGTAGTTTTTCAAGAACTCCTGCCACCGAGATGCTTCAGCTTCACTCAGCGGATATTCGCCATAGTATATCCGCTCCTTTATGATTTTGTTTTTCAACTGATCCAACGCCTCGCGTATATCACGTTGTAACATAATCCATTCCGGGGTAAAGCCATTGTCTATGAGAATCTTATTTAGTTTGTGAGTAGTAAAATCCAAGTAGGGATTTTGCGTTTGTGCTTGAGTCAAAGGTTTGCCGGCACAGCTTAAATTGTTAAAATCTCCCCGGGACATAGCTTCTTGTATGTAATCCTCCACCAAACGATCGAAGCCATATTTCGTCTTGATGGCATGCTTTTTAAAGAAGGTGCCCTTTTTCATGACGGTCTTTTCGTCGGCCTGTGATTTGTCGATGCGATGTTTGAGCACACGTTCCTGGGCCTTCATGGCTTTGATTTGTTGGTATTGTTTTTGTCGCTGGAAGGGGTTGCCCACACCTAAACCATCAAAAGTTAGATACTGACGATGTTGCGGAGCGGTGTGGCGGATGTCCGGTACTTCTTCCTCGTCATCCTCATAGATGCCGCGACGATTTTTCGCAAACTTCTCCTGCAACAACTTGAAAGCCTCATCAACTTCTTGGAATCGTTCGGGGGACGCTTCCGGTAGGCCTGAATCGGGATGTACTTTTTTAACCAATTCAATATAAGCCCGCCGTACGGTGTTTTGGTCGGCCGTGTCCTCGACACCCAAAATATGGCAGCATTTCTTCGAAGAAATCTTGTGAGTAATTTGTGAGATATGGGTATCTAGCTTTTGTTACCTTATAAAGCTCAGCTCTTTTGATTTGTATTTGCATTTGCCGCAGATGTGGTTGCTGAAGCTGTGGTCCCAAACGACGAAGAACCAGCGGCCATTTCACCGCAAACATGTTTATGTAATTTTCCTTAACTTTTGTCTGATAATAAATGACTTCGTCTGTATTGCGGTAGCTTGGATTCAGTAATCGTAATTGATTTCAAATTTTTTAAATTTCGTAAGTTTATTGATTTTGTTTCCAGCTTATTTGAATTTCTTTATTTTGATAAAAATTAGCAAAACGGCTGTTTATAACTGTGTAGTGTCATATTGTAGAACCGCAATAAGGGTATTCACGTTTGTGTAGATACTGGAAAATTTCAAATCTACAAGCTACTTTTGGTATGGGTCGAAATTTCCATTCCTTTTCAGACTGCAAGCGAAATCGAACTGAAATTAAAATAAGGCCCATTTCACGATGTCAGATCCCATACAAATTTGGCACTAGAAATGGATAGAAGCTCGATTTCGCTGGCGGACTGAAAAGAACAGAATTCCTGTACTAGTCCTTTCACACTGCATGCAAAATCTGTAATGGCATAAGGTCGATTTTCAGATGTCAATTTTGTATGAGATCAGTTTGAAGTATGTGATATGGAGTCAGCGTTGCTAAATTGTTTTTGCGCTGATCGTCATTAATAACGCCGATTACGATTAAAATATTGTTGTTACCCATGTTTTTTTAAATAGATCAACCACAAAAATCTGCAACAACAGCGAGTAAATTCCAGTCATCACACGAAAATAAATTTTGGATTATTTAATGATGATTTGCAAAATATTTCGTTCCTAGATAAAGCCGTCTGTGAGATAAACGCTCCTGAAAATGCTCCAAAAAATCATGTTTTTCACTTGTATTTTTTTTCATGTTGCATTTTTATCCAAAATTATTTTCAGAATTAATAGACCCTTGAAAACACTTTAAATATAAATTTTTATTCTTGTCTTAGAGTACCCTATTGATCGTTTACAGTATTATTTTTTTTTTAGTTTTTTCGTAGTGTCAACTGAAAACTTTTTCTTTGTTGGTGTTAGTATTTTATAAAAAATAAATAGCTGCAGTCTATACCTTTCGAATGACGCCTAAATGATGAACATCGGATGCAAATTGACGCCGCAGATCTAATTTTGTAAAATGAGTTTGGGAATTTTGGCTCTGAAAAAACATCTTCCGTATTGAATTATTTCACAAAAATTATGTCAGTGACGTAAATTTTTATCCGATATTCATCATTTAGGCATCATTCGAAAGGTATTGATTCCTTCTATTTATTTTTCATAATAAGGCTGTTTTTCTTTAAGCCGGGATAACAAGCTGCGATAACAAAAACGTTAATAAAATTTAATTTTTTGCTCAAACTAAAAAATATTTTTTCACATTGTCGCCAACTACAATATAAATATTTGTATCAAAACAAATTTTCAAAAAAATTATTTTGTGTTGACTTTTTTGGACTTAGCCTCGATAGCAAATTTGACTTATACTGGATAATTATCCAGGCTAAGTCCAATATTTTTAATATAAAATATTTTTTTCAAAATTGCTTTTACATTGCTGTTGGCGATAATTTTAAAAAATAAATTTTTATTTTGAGTGAAATTTAACTTTTTATTTAGGTTTTTCTTATCGCAGCTTAGTTATCCAGTCTTAAAGAAAAACAGCCTTAATGTCTCTTACAAAATATTTCCAAGAAATATGAGTTTTTAGCTGACACCTTGAAAACCCACAAAAAATCAATATAAACGTCCAATAATACGACCAATGAGTTATTCTAAGACAAGAATAAAAATTTGTATATAAAGTGCTTGCAAGGGTCTATTATTTCAGAATAAAATTTAATAAAAATGCAACAAAAAAAATTACACGAGAAAAACATGATTTTTAAAGGGGTATTCAGGAGCGTTTAGCTCACAGATGGCTCGACCCAGAGACGAAATATTTTGTAGATTATCATTAAGCAATCTAATCTTCATTTCTGGGAGGTGACCGCTGCAATTTATTTTCGTGACCCAACCTATAAATTCCATACATAAATTAAACTAGTAAGCCCAATCGAACAGGCCTACTGTGCGACAGTCCAAAAACTCTGGGATGTGATGTTATTTTTTCTGGTAGGTATTACGGAGTAGAACTAGAAACTGTATTTGAAATTTGTCAGACGCCCCCCAAAATCTTGAGTTACGGGTAAAATAAAACCGGATTTTCGTACATTTGCTTACTGGTAAGCATGTAACTTAGTTGGTTATCAACCGATTTTTACTTTATTATTTGATTTGAAAAGAGGAAATATGGAGATTTCGATAGATATATAACTATTTAAAAAAAAAACTATTTTTTCTTTACTTTTTAGCCGTTTTTTTTAATTTTTGATATTTTTGTTTCGTTGTAAATTTATAACATTTAGTTAAATACGTTAAATAAATGTGTCATTTAAATACAGGGGGTTTAATACTTTAGGTGTTTCTTCAGAGCTGTTTGTTGGATTCAATGGCGAAATATAACAAAAATCGAAACATCTGATTTTACGATCAGCTGTTTAAAAATTTTTAACGTGAGGGAAAAAATTAGCGTCAATTTCGCCACAACTTGATAGTATCCGTCTTTAATCTTTGAAAATCTGAAAGATTTTTTCTCTAGAAAATGTTTAAAATTTTAAGTCAAATTAGATTATAATTTGATTTGATTTATTTTTTTCAACTCGTTCAAATATTCAAAGTCATCGGGCTAATTTTAAGTTGTAGAATAAATCTTCATGTGTAAACACCCCTAAAGATTTTGTTGACAGTTCAAAAGTGTCAACAAATATCGTTGGCAACGCTGGTTGCAATTGCGACTTTGAGCGCGCCGCCTAATTAAAAGCGTTCAGTGCGGTGAGTGAATCGGTAATCTAGTAAGCCTAATGTGAATGAGACTAAAATTTTTATAAGGTACTTGTAACGTCATTGCTTTTGTTTTTATTAGTAGATTAATAGATCCATAAACAACCTTTGTCAATTCCTCATTTATTTTTGTTCAGTTTAGGGAACGAGATAGAACCCCGACCTCCCAGTACGTTCTGAGTTTTCCAAATAGTTTCGCGTACGCCGCCTATTTCGGGTACTCAGAACGATTTCATGCAACGATTTAATTTTGACACACGTCACACGGAGCGCATTTAGATTAGGTTACACCGTCAGATACAAATCAAAAGTCAACAACACAACACACTCTCAGCTCGTCTCTGAGAAGATACCGAAACAAACGCAGGAAAACCTTTTAATTTTCATAAATTATAACACAGAAATTAAAGAGAAATACTTGAAATTAACTAAATCGCAGACAATGTCGGAAAAGAAACGATCCCGCAAACGTAAGGTAAACAGAAAAAATGCAGAAAAAAGTAATATCATTCAATTGACAACGAAAAAAAGAAAAGAAAATATGTTACAGAAGAAAATAGAAAATCTGTTCGTTCACGAAAAATATGAAGTGTTTTGTGGTGGTATCTTCGGTCGAATTGGAAAAAGAAAGAAGGCGAACGAAATGAAAGTGATGACGGGGTTACTTTCCTTTGTTATAATTAATATATTCCGACTTTTATTTCGTGGATTGTGAAAGATAAAAACACGACTACGAGTTTAAACAATTTCTGCGTATATTTGTTGTTGTTATTATTATTGTAATCTGTTTAATTACCGCTACACTGAGAGAAAAGACTATTTTGTCCCCTTAAAAGAGAGACACCTCACCTGAGAGGGGTATTTTGGTTACTTTATGTGTGTGTGTTTAATTTTTTTTGTTATCAATTACATACGTACACACTTTTCGCTTTTTTGATTGAAGAGGAATCTACATATTGCGTTGTATTTGTTGTTGTTTTACTTCGCAATCATTCATTGTGACCCGAGAAAGCAACAAAAGTTAGTCTCTCCTACCGCATGTTTCTTTCGTATGCATGGGTATGTGTGTGTGTGCGTTGTTGTTGGGAAGTCAAGTGTTTTTTTGTTATTGACTTTGATGTTGGTCGTCGAGAGTGGAGGAAAAGGTTCATTCTCTGTCTGACCTCCTGCAAAGGGTACCTACTGTGCGGCTGCAATCATGTTTAAATTTAGAAAATGTGTGATCTGCCGATCAAATTAAGAAAGTAACAGCTGTTGGTGTCCGGAGTAATGCATTTCTTTTGAGTACCTTAAGAAGTACTAGTACTATTTACACCCTCCGCTGGGCATTATGTCTTTGTGCATTTGTTTGTAACATCCAAAAGGAAACGAGATAGACCCATCGTTTTTTATACGCATCGGCTTAGAATCACTTTCTGAGTCGATTTAAAAATGTCCATTTCTCTGTCTGTCCATCTATTCTTGTAATTAAACTACAGGTCGCAATTATTGCCCGACCCTAACAAAAATTGGCACAAGTAAGTTTTGTGGAACGCTATTTAATTTGAGGCAAATCGGTTCAGATTTAGATATAGCCCCCATACAAATGTCGCTCCCGATTTGACTTTTTGCGCTATAGAAACCACATATTGTATCCGATTTTCTTTAAATTTGGCACAACATCTTATAATACAACTAGAAATACCTATGCAGAAAGTGGGTAAGAATGGTTCAGATTTAGATATAGCTCCCATACAAATGTCGCTCCCGATTTGACTTTTTCCGCTCTAGAAACCACATACTGTACCCGATATCCTTTAAATTTGACACCACATCTTATAATCCAAGAAGAAACACCTATGCAGAAATTCTGTAAGATCGGTTCAGATTTAGATATAGCCCCCATACAAATGTCGCTCCCGATTTGTCTTTTGCCGCTTTAGAAACCACATATTGCACCCGATATTCTTCAAATTTGGCTCAACACCTTATAATCGAACTAGAAACACCTGTGGCGAAAGTGGGTTAGATCGGTTCAGATTTTTATATAGCCGCCATAAAAATGTTGATCCCGATTTGACTTTTTCCGCTCTGGAAACCACATATTTAACTCGACTTGCTTCAAATATTATAATTCAACTAGAAACATATATGATGAAAGTGTGTCAGATCGGTTCAGATTTAGATATAGCTCACATACAAATTTTGTTCTCGATTTTTCGTCTCTACAGATCACATTTTTTAAACTATTTAAACAAAATAAAAGACATAATAAAATATAGTTCAATTTTTTGTTAAGTTAAGGCTAAGTCATCATGAAACATTTTTTGGAAAATTTGCTATCGCAGCTTGTTTGGCTTAGGGGCCTTCTAGACACAAGAAATTTGTTAAAAATTTGGATTTTTATAAAGAGCTGTGCTTTTATCGGTGTTACAAGGCCCATTATAAGGAATGCTAGATTAGCGGGAGCACCAAACAGCATGTCATTCATTTAAGAAGACTATGGGGCTCTAGAAAGTCACGTGTCGCCACGTAAATCTTCGTTTGATACGTTAATTTTTTTTAATTCTTCCATCAATTAAAGGGGGTTCAATTATTAGAATTTGATTTCATATCATAATTCTGAATTGCCTCATCAATTAGAGTAGCTAAACCACGTTTTCATGTTGCTCCGTTTGCCTAAAGTTAGGACTATCAGACCGTTATATATGTCAGTTTGTGTGGTATCTGTAAACAGGTGTAGGCTACAAAAATCGATAATCGAAAGGTTCACATTTATTGCATTTTGGCAATATTTGAATTTTAACAATAAAATGTTGACTCCATGAATGCATCATAACATCCTTAAAGTAGGAAATACACGATACAATAATCATGCCGATTTGAATTGTAACGATGTCGGTGCAAAAAAGCAAACAGTACGATTTTTATTAAAACGAGTTTTCTGTTTAAAATCAGCTCTTCCTGCGATAACTTTACTATTGGCATATTTTAAGTTGACTGTATTGCAGTAAATAATTTTTTAACTAACAATCGTAATCCACAATACCTGCTTTCCTCACAATCCATTAAAAGACATGCGTCATAATTGTATTTTTTTGTTCATTGCAAAACACGAACTTTATTTAAGTCACGAAGAAGTTGTTCACAGTCCATTGCGAATACAATTCTTAATATTTCTCTAAACTTAAATTTCTCGTAACATTTGAAAATGTCACAAAATTTCCGCTTGTTGACTCCACACTATTCATCATCCTATTTTGAGAACTTATATTTCTCGTAACATTTGAAAATGTTACAAATTTTCCGCTTGCTGACACTCCACACTATTCACCATCTTATTTTGAGTACTTATTATGGCATAATTACTGGAGTACGGTACATACACAAGAATAAATATGTGTTGGGGAAAATGGAGCACTGTATTTGGGCTACAATAAATATCGAACTTCACTTGGGCGGTTAATCATGCAACCCTTGACAACATGAATTTCTAACTTCATAACAAAACCAAAGAAATTGAGTTAGACATGTTTTTCATGTCTACAAGAGATTTTGAATTGATCAACAATTTTTCAGCAAGAATACAAGATTTGTTCGCTATAAGCAGCTTAAAGTATATGTATTTATTATAAAAAAGGCAATAGTGGCCTAAGAATCATTTAAAAGCAAATTGTATTGCAACTCGGTGATAAAAGAAAACAAATCTACCGATTCTTGAATAAATTCCATAGGGTAGAAGTAATATAGGACAAATTTGAAATGCATTTATCTGAGTTCGACTGTAATGTTTAGTTCCCATCAACGAAAATATTACACCTGTCTTCACCTGTTTTGGGGGTTTCAGAAATTTCAAATACAGGTTCATGTTCTACTCGGCTATGCCTATAAGAAAAGATATCAGTCCATAGTTTTCTACTTTTTCTACTATTTTCTATTGCACAGTGTGATTTTAATTTCGACAGCAATCACGTTTATAATTGTTTTAGAGTAAATACCAGGAACACCATCATGAAACTTATGGAGCGTCTTACTGACACTATTAGTTTTTATACAATTTATTTTACAAAAATTTAAGGTATATTATTTGCTTTTTAAAATACATAAGAAAAAATATTTTTTAAGATTTGACAATATTCTGTATAACTATTCTATTTTCGATTGAAATTGAGAAAATACAAATTGAAATTGAGAAATGCAAATTGAAGTTGAGAGAAAACAAAATGAAATTGAGAAATGCAAATTGAAATTGAGAGAAAACAAATCGAAATTCAGAAATGTAAATTGAAATTGGGAAAATATAAATTGAAAATCTGAAATGTAAATTGAAAAAATAAAATAAAAAATGAAATTCAGAATTGTAAATTGAAATTGAGAAAATAAATATTGAAATTCAGAAATATAAATTGAAATTGAGAAAATAAATATTGAAATTCAGAAATGTAAATTGAAATTGAGAAATGCAAATTGAAGTTGAGAGAAAACAAATTGAAATTCAGAAATGTAAATTGAAATTGAGAAAATAAATATTGAAATTCAGAAATGTAAATTGAAATTGAGAATATACTATTTGGTATTCACCCCTATCGCGAATAAATGTTCCCTCAAAATGTGTTCACTTTCCACCAAATTTCTATCGGCAATTTTGTTCCCTTGTTCGAAAAAATTCCCCCTAACGTGAGTGATTTTTTTTTTCCATTTTTACTAGGATTTCTTCACTTTGTTTCGCGGAACAACTCTAGTTTAGTTGCACTTCTCCAAAAAAAAAAAAAAAACAAAAAGTTTTGCCTTTTAGAACGTTAACAACTAAAAATAAATAAAGCTAATATATACAAAAGTGGGGAAAACCCTAGTCCTTGAGACTGAAAGTTTGGATATATAATTAAAGCTGTATTCGTTATTCCTGATCCCATCAGTTCGACATATATCTCATATATATTGAATATTGCAATTGGACAATTGCATGTTGTAAGAATGTTGAATGTTCACTTTTTTTACAATTAATCGGGATTTTCCCCAAAATCATTATTTCGAATATATCTGGTTCCTGAGGTGTTATGATTCCGTCATGTACTTTAAAAGAAAGTTTCAAATGTAGGTTTCAAGGCCTCGATCTCTTGAAGACGAACTCCCCCTTATTATTGTTGTATTCAAATCAAAAAGTTCTATCCATGGTGAAAATTCGAAGCAATTCAGTGAAGAATAGTTCCATGTATAATCCCAGAATAATATATTTAATTTATATATTTTATTCTTAACTTCCAAAACAAAAACACAAAACTAAACTCTTTTTCTAGCTTTTTACGTTCATAATAATTTATTAATTTTACACAGCTTTTCATTTTCGATACATCAGATACAGATTCGAAGTGAACAAACTGCTCCTTATTGTTCACGATATCATTTTCCAATTCTCGTGAAGTGAACAAATTTAGGGTACAAATATTCCACGTATTTTTCGCGATAGGGGTGATTTAGAAATAAAAAAAATTAAAAATGAGAAAATACAAATTAATTTAA
Organism: Polietes domitor; assembly: GCA_947397865.1. NCBI lineage: Eukaryota > Metazoa > Arthropoda > Insecta > Diptera > Muscidae > Polietes > Polietes domitor. The sequence goes on from OX377619.1 coordinate 178,866,644, forward strand.
ATTTATATTTTTGAATATCAATTTGTTTATTCTCAATTTTAGTTTTCAAAAAGTTGAATTTTATGATAAAAATACTTTATTTTCGAATTATCCTAGTGTCTAGATTTTTTTTTGAAAATTTGAAAATATAGAAAAGTACATAAATGGAAAATTGCATCAAAATCGAAAAGAAGAGCAATATTGTGTGTGTGATCGCTTCACATGAATTTTTAATTTTCTCTCTGTAGTTGGATTAGATATGAAAAAGTTCCAAGTATTTGCTTATTTATGCAAAATATTTTTGTACATAAATTTTATTAAGAAGTAGACACTGAGACCTATCGTATGATCTTACTATCGTTGTTAAAAATTTGTCTGATACTCTTAAAATTTGTCGAAAAATGGCCTGAGAATGGAAAAACATGCTCATGGATGAACCGAATTTAATTTCTGTCTATCAATTTTTCACCACTCAAGACTAATATGCCCTCAAAATTTTACTATTTTCACATTTTCGCCATAACCAGATTTTTTCAATATTTCCGCGCGGTTTTTGCAATAATTTGACACAAGGGAATATATTTCTGAAGGTATATTATTCGTGTTCAGTGATAAAAAATTAATAAAACTAATCAAAATCGTAATAAATTATTTATATATGCGTACACCACACTATCTCGTTGGTAGTCAATAATGCATAGGTGATTCCGCATTTGACCATCATCGCCTCCGCCGCCGCCTTTCGATGATAGCAGAAGTTTTATGGTTATACACAAGCATGCAGTTTCATTTTCAACAGGCCTCCATTTGTTGCTGTTGTTGTTGTTGATAACAGCCACCAACCAACAAACGTGATTTTCTTTCAATTGCTTTTAATTTGATTTCTTGGGCTTTGCTTCCCCGCCAACACACACACACGCAGTGGCAATTATCAGTCACCAGCCACCAGTCACATTTCGCTCGCTCGATTCCTATGTGGCATTTAGTAGAACTCATTTATTGCCATTATCAGTTGAACTTTCAGACTTTCAATGTTATAGCAGTATGACGTTTCTGTCAATACTATTTATTGTGAGAGTTATTCAATTTCGCGTTGTGTGAGGGAAGAGGGTGTGGGAGGTCTGCGGGTGGCACAAGTAAATGGAAATCGTGTTTATTTTCTTCTATTGACAAGACAATCAACCAAGTCCAGCAGCAAGTCAATACGTAATCTACAATTATTTATATAAATGTAGGGAATTTATGAAAAGTTATTTAAGTTTAAAAGAAATTTTAGATAATTTTTGGGGTTTTCAAAAGGCCAATTTGTCTGAGACAAGCCAGCCGTCTAAAATGAAGGTTTTATAGGCTTAGTTTTGCATGGTGCAGGAATTAATTCGGTAGGGAATAAAAAAAGTTATTTAAATTTAAAAAAATCTGTTTTTTTTTGCACTGGGCATTGATAAGGGGGAGTAGCTAGCGTCCCTTGAAACGAACTAAATAAATGTCACACACTTCTTTTTAAAATACTTTGTTTTCTGTCTAAGAAAACAAAAACAAATGATCTCGAACCTGAGTAAGAGTTACAGCAAAAACTATAAACAAATCTTAGATAACTCTGGGTGGTTTTCTGAAGACGAATTTGTATGAAAAAACGAATCGTCTAAAAGAAGGCATAATTTTGTAAGATTCAGGAATTAATTCAGTAGGAAAAGTACGCAAGGAACCATATTTCAAGCCATTCGATGTAAACCGAAAAAAATTCCTAAATCTTCTGATTTTTTTAGATTTGATGAACGCGGTTGGTATTGGAAGATATTATATTATTATTATTTCGAAGCCATCTTCCCTTCTCACATCTTCAATTTTGACAATTTGTCTGCCCCACACGAATTCGTCTTCAGTTAATCTATTTATTTCGTTTAAACCTAAACGAGTTTTGTTTTTTGGAAAATTTTCCATTAATTAATTCCCTCCATGTAGTGGTACTTTTAATTTTAGGTCAATGTAAAATCACTTTCAGCCAGAGAATGTTACAAAAAGAGAGGGACAAATAAACTTTCTTTATCAAATCATCTCTTAGGAGTTGGAAGTATTCAAACTTGTGCTCTTACTTAAAGCTTCTCTTTATTTCTTTATTCTTTATTTACTTATTACATTACTCTTAGAATGTTTTTTTCTCTGTGCGAGTGATTCAGTGTTTCACTTACTCTTACGAACGAGCGCAATAACCACAATTAACGTTTCAGTCAACCGCTGAAAGCAGAGTTGTCGCTGCTCACAGTTACATTCGTCAGACACATCTGTTCAGATGATGTGTGAATGAAGATCACTATGAAATACCTTTTGAAATACAATTCCAATGGTTTTATTTCTTTCACGATCACTGTTTAGAGATAACCAATAATTATATATTTCGAATTCCATCTATAACTGCCTGTCTAACATTATGTTAACGTATCAATATGAAAACAGTCACACTTTCATTCTTCTCGATTTGCTTTTGCTATTTACTCCCAGTGGTTCCAATACAAGCTGCTGATTTTTTAAGGATTCGTGCTTTAAAATTTGAAATTCTTCTCAAATATAAATATTCTTCGCATATTAATGACATTTGATGAAATACCTAGTCGCTTTGAAGGCGAAACTATGAAAAAAGTAGTCGTTTAGACCTCAAATTCGTACAATTTTGAGATATGTGAAATGGAATGTCCTGACCAATTCAATTACTCAGCAATGTATTGTTTTACTCTCTACTAAATGTAATTTTTAAATAAATTCACAAGTAAAGGGTGATTTTTTAAGAGCTTGATAACTTTTTTTTTTTAAAAAACGCATAAAATTTGCAAAATCTCATCGGTTCTTTATTTGAAACGTTAGATTGGTCCATGACATTTACTTTTTGAAGATAATTTCATTTAAATGTTGACCGCGGCTGCGTCTTAGGTGGTCCATCCGCTTAGTCCAATTTTGGCATTTCCACGTTTTTGAGTAACAGAGACCCAATTGGTGCGAACGGCGACGAATCGAAAATTGGTGGTCATCATTAACACTGGCCGATACAGCTGCGATATTTTCTTCAGTTCGCACTCTACGTAAGCGTGTTGGTGGTTTAATGTCCAACAATGTAAATTTGGTGCGAAATTTAGTCACAATAGCCCGAATAGCCGCTTCAGTGGGTCGATTAAACTGACCATAAAATGGAAGCGCGCAATGAACTTTCTTAACAGAGCACGCATTTTGATAATAAAATTCAATAATTTGCAAGCGTTGTTCGTTTGTAAGACGATTCATGATGAAATGTCAAAGCATACTGAGTATCTTTCTCTTTGACACCATGTCTGAAATCCCACGTGATCTGTCAAATACTAATGCATGAAAATCCTAACCTCAAAAAAATCACTCTTTAGTAGAATTACCTCACAAACTAAATTGAAAAAACATAACCAAAATTGGAAAATGGCGAAAAAAATTAAACAATATATGTGTTTGATGGACAAATACACACAGATTTCAATACACAAAAAATCAAATCAAAGTGTTCAGAAGAGCCAAAATCCTATTTCCTGTAGTATGAAATGAACTAGAAATAGTTCATTTCATATTACAGTTAGACTCGTATGTACAGGAAAAACGTATTCAAAAAGAAATAATTTTCAAATAATTTTAAACGTACATAGATAGTGCATGCATAATTAGGGCCTGTTTTTAAACCTTCACTCTACAGAGTAGGTGGATATAAAGAGTGATTTTTTTGAGGTTAGGATTTTCATGCATTAGTATTTGACAGATCACGTGGGATTTCAGACATGGTGTCAAAGAGAAAGATGCTCATATGCTTTGACATTTCATCATGAATAGACTTACTAACGAGCAACGCTTGCAAATCATTGCATTTTATTACCAAAATCAGTGTTCGGTTCGAAATGTGTTTCGCGCTTTACGTCCGATGTATGGTCTACATAATCGACCAAGTGAGCAAACAATTAATGCGATTGTGACCAAGTTTCGCACTCAGTTTACTTTATTGGACATTAAACCAACCACACGAATGCGTACAGTGCGTACAGAAGAGAATATTGCGTCTGTTTCTGAGAGTGTTGCTGAAGACCGTGAAATGTCGATTCGTCGCCGTTCGCAGCAATTGGGTTTGTGTTATTCGACCACATGGAAGATTTTACGCAAAGATCTTGGTGTAAAACCGTATAAAATACAGCTCGTGCAAGAACTGAAGCCAAACGATCTGCCACAACGTCGAATTTTCAGTGAATGGGCCCTAGAAAAGTTGGCAGAAAATCCGCTTTTTTATCGACAAATTTTGTTCAGCGATGAGGCTCATTTCTGGTTGAATGGCTACGTAAATAAACAAAATTGCCGCATTTGGAGTGAAGAGCAACCAGAAGCCGTTCAAGAACTGCCCATGCATCCCGAAAAATGCACTGTTTGGTGTGGTTTGTACGCTGGTGGAATCATTGGACCGTATTTTTTCAAAGATGCTGTTGGACGCAACGTTACGGTGAATGGCGATCGCTATCGTTCGATGCTAACAAACTTTTTGTTGCCAAAAATGGAAGAACTGAACTTGGTTGACATGTGGTTTCAACAAGATGGCGCTACATGCCACACAGCTCGCGATTCTATGGCCATTTTGAGGGAAAACTTCGGAGAACAATTCATCTCAAGAAATGGACCGGTAAGTTGGCCACCAAGATCATGCGATTTGACGCCTTTAGACTATTTTTTGTGGGGCTACGTCAAGTCTAAAGTCTACAGAAATAAGCCAGCAACTATTCCAGCTTTGGAAGACAACATTTCCGAAGAAATTCGGGCTATTCCGGCCGAAATGCTCGAAAAAGTTGCCCAAAATTGGACTTTCCGAATGGACCACCTAAGACGCAGCCGCGGTCAACATTTAAATGAAATTATCTTCAAAAAGTAAATGTCATGGACCAATCTAACGTTTCAAATAAAGAACCGATGAAAGGGAACTTATAATTTAGAGACACCTCAAAATGCTATTTGTTAGAGAATCTTTAACTCATAAATGCCACCAGAGTTTTACTGAGATTAATCAGATTGACTGACTGACTGACTGATGGTCTTAATCTCTTTGTTTACTTTCTATGATGAAATCTTGGCAAAGTTTGAATCATTCTAGGTGTTGTCGTCCAGTGTAAATGAAATGAAACAAATTGAAAAGTTCTCCCATAAGCCACCACGTCACTGTTGTCCGAGCGAGTTCTGTGTGCTTCAATGTTTGAATGAACCAACGAACACTCAATCATACGTCACATTCATCGTTGTCCCACATTCATTTCCTTCTTTTCTTCAAAGACCATACTTCAGACGCGTTAGTTTTTTTTCGTTCACAACGGCTGCAGCTACTTTTGACCACGTCACTAAAAACGGGTTTCTTATTAAACAAAAACCTCCCAGAGTCGTCTCTTAGTGATTTCTTCCATAGTATGCACACAGCACAATCTCTTCCACTCTCTAGCAGTGTCAAGCGTTTCGAACTCCCTCTCAGCCAATCTCTGGCATATGAATGATCTTCAATTAAGGGGGGGGAGGTGAGAAACACTTGTTTGGCCGTGATTTTTATTCTGTGGCTCTATTGTTTTCAAAGTATTCAGAGTATTCTTTGGAGAAAGTTTCCCTGTGCTTGTTGCTGTTGTTGTTTTTAGTACAACTCAATACACTGCACTGCTGACTTGGTTGGTTGGTTGGTCAGACAGCGGGAGAGAAGAGTAAATATCAATACAGCTCTTATGACTATTGTTGCTTGCTGGCTGGCTTGCTTATGGTTTGCTTTGGTATTGCGGTGGTTGTAGGTTTTCAAAGTGGGGTTTTTACTCTGTTGGCTCTGGTCATGATTCAGTGATTACTTTCAAACGTTACAAACCGCTCGCTCCTCCGTAGTTCCATATTACGTTTCAGTATTTCAACATTGATTTGAACAAACAACGAAACGCAGTTGAAAACGGTTTCAACATTTCGCGATCTTTTTAGTTCAGAAATTATCTACAAAATTCTTCTCTAAATAAATTCAATCAATCGATCATCATGTCTGGTGAAGAAATCATGGATGACGACGGTTATAATGTGGTGCCCGAAGACGAACCGGTTAATATCTTCCAGAATTTATTTATTTTTAGAGTTTTTTTGTGTGTTGTTGATCACTAGGGAACTGTGAAATATTTAGCGTATTTACTTTTCAAACAAAAAATATCGCAAACGTATAAAGAAACAGTTGTGCAAATATGTATTGTTGTCTGAATTTCCCTTCATCTGAATACGAAGTACGACGTGTCATATGTACTTCGTCGTCGTCGTACATATTTTATTTAAAGTGTTTCGAGTTGTTTGTTTTCCCCCGCCCCATTCAATGATTTTTTTCCATTGGCCTATTGTGAAATTTACTGCTGGTTGCTGGTGCCTGGGTGGTTGCCTGACTTAGCATGCGTTGCTGGCTGCCCCATCGTCATCATAACTTCATTGTTATTCCGAGCGAGTGTTTTGAAATTAACGGAAATATTAACATCCACCAAAAAAGTATATATTCGTAGCCAAAATGTTCTGTGAATCGGATGAGGATGACATGGAAATTGGACGGGGCATCGATTTATGTTTTAAAGATGATAGCAATGACGATGACGACGAAGATGTAAGCAAGTATTTATAAAAGCGATATTGTCGTACGTTTGTGGTTTCTTTGGCTACTTTTGCTAGGAACGAAGAATGAGTTGCCGTTCAAGTCGAAATCATTACATTTTGTTCCACTAACCTTCCCCCCATTAGCCGTAGCTAATTTTAATGGACTCACAACATCTCACAGAGAATGAAGGATATGTGGAGATATGGAGATTTCAAAAAATCAAAATCTATTGTCTTTGGAGCTTCCCTGTTGGCCATAGCTAATTTTATTGGATTCGCAACATCTTACAGAGAATGAAGGATAAGATATGGAGACTTCAAAAGAGCAAAATCTATTGTCTTTGGAGCTTTCCCTTAGCCATAGCTAATTTTATTGGATTCGCAACATCTCACAGAGAATGAAGGATAAGTGAAGATATGGAGACTTTTTAAAATTGTCGTCTTTTGAGCTATAATAGGATGTGGATAATTACTACAAATTACTACTGTGGATAATTACACAAATTACTGACTCTCAATTGGCTGCAGAACTTCAGAGAATATAACATCGATGGCAAGTGGAGATTTGTATCAGCAGTTCCAGTTGGAAGAAGTGGTTTCAGTTCAATATCTTTAAATACAAATGAATTCTACTAATAAGAAGGCTTCCATTCCAAATTCCACAGGATGGAATCAAACAAACAGTTCCAGTTGGAAGAAGTGCATTCAGTTCGATTTTAAGCAACATCTTTAAACACAAATGCATTCTACAAATAAGAAGGCTTCCATCCCAAATTCCACAGCTTGGAATCCAACGAACAGTTCCAGCTGGAAGAAGTGAATTCAGTTCGATTTTAAGCAACACATTTTAAACACTAATGAAAGAATTCTACAAATAGGAAGGATTCAGTTCGAAATTCCACAGATTGTATTGTTGAGGTTGACAGCTATGTTTCCTAGACGGAAATATTCATTTCGAGTCAATCTCATACAAAGAACTGGCTGATGTGGCAATGTTATCATCCCGCAGAAACAGCATCTGTGGAGAAAGAATTACCGTGAAGGGAAAGAACGAACATATGGGATCTACATGGGCACGATGACAAAGTGCAAAGACCACTAACCAACCTAAGGTACTCAACGGATTGCCAACTTCTTAAGAATGAACACCATTAAAGTGATGCCTGAATAAAGCAGATTTTACAGAAGAAGAGGAGATTTTATTTGGAGATTTTTATTGGACAACGAAATTATGAAGATATGAAGAACGATATGAGGTTCTATAATGAGATTGCAAAACATTCAAGCACCGACCGATACATTCAACAGTGACGAGAATGGTGGAAGAGCCTCAGCTGCTGGGGATGAAAAGAAGGACAAGAAGCGCAAGATCCGCTTGGATATGCATCCTGAGCAAGTGTTTGTCGTTTGTTCCGAGGCTTATGTGTGGATTTTTGATACCATACACATACACTATTGGGTCTATACTGCTCGGCGCCATTGACATCTGCATCTGTTCCCCTTGTGGCCACCAATGAACGAGCACTGCCGTAGCTGCGACAAAGAAGATTAAGAATAGACTGTCGAGCACTCTAATAAACCCACGGCGGAGGGGCTTTTTGAAGCAATATACTACACGACATAGACGATGTATCGGAAATTGATATTAGAGATCTAAACAAATATCTCAAGGTTTCAGGTTAGATATAACAAACCTTCGCCGAGTGGTTTGATCCATTCAAAAGGGTGCCTAACGGTGCACTACTTGACCCTCCCGTCAGAGGGGCCACGTAAATCAAATAAAGACTGAACATACATAATACATAACCGCACTATAATTGATATCGGAATATTCCTACGAACATGACGAACATATTTTATTTTATCGCCATATGGTCAGTTCTGGTGTTCTCTGTTTTCTTTGGATTAACTTAAATTAAGCGCCACCTAGTTGTTTTTGTTGTTGTAGCCACATGTAAAGGCAAAGCGCCACCTGGTGGATGATAGTGGCGAAACTTCGACTATATTCGTTACAATATCAAATTTGAAGAGTTTCAGAGAATCCGATTTTTGCAGGAATGGAAGTAAAAAAATTGATGTCGGCTTTGAAACAAGGAAATCCCAATACAATCGATTTCATGACACCACTTCGTATCAGTATGGGTTCTCAATTCCCATGGAAAGTGAGCAATTTCGACTTGAATTCTGCAAAAAACTGCGATTTTGTTGCAGAATTTAATTCCGAGAACAATCGGATCATATGACATCCCTGTGTATGAGGACAAAATTGCCAAAAGAACAACTGTAGAGTTTCAAGATCACTTTGGCCAAAGACAACAGCCGCTATATATTGACTCTAGAGAAGAACAGCTCTTCTCCTATTCTTCGATGATTAGCATATCAAGGAATCAAGAGGCCAACCATGGCCAATGCAAGATCGATGACGAAGAGATGTCTGAAGATTTCAGAATATGAGACCGAACATGGACCGTTTATTATCTAAAATTTCTTCGTGAATGAGAAGGCTGTGCTATTTTACTTACCAAACATTGTCTTCTATCCATAGATGATTGGCATTATTGGACTCTAGAGAAGAACAGCTCTTCTCCTATTCTTCGATGATTAGCATATCAAGGAATCAAAAAAATCAAAATCAGGGACAAAAAGATAACTAAAGAATTCCTTCGGTGATTGGCATAATTGGAATCAAGAGGCCAACCATGGCAAATGCCAGATCGGTGACGAAGAGATGTCTGAAGATTTCAGAATATGAGACCGAATATGGACCGTTTATTATCTAAAATTTCTTCGTTAACGATAAAGCTAGGCTATCTTACTCACCAAACATTGTCTTCTATCCATAGATGATTGGCATTATTGGAATTAATAGGTCCATGATGCATAATGCTAACCCCCTGACTGTGATATCTCGTTCCACGTTTTCACGTCGAATTCCCTATTTCGTCAAGAACAACTGTAGAGTTTCAAAATCTCTCTGGCCAACGACAACAGCCATATTGACTCTAGAGAAGATCAGGGACAAAAAGTTGTTTAAAGAATATGCGAATATGAGACCAAATATAGACCGTTTGTTATCTCACAGCTCTTTTTCCATCCTTCGGAGATTGGTATAATTGGAATCAAGAGGCCAACCATGGCTAATGCAAGATCGGTGACATAGAGATATCTGAAGATTTGAGAATAAGAGACCGAATATGGACCGTTTATTATCTCAAAGCTCTTCATGAACGATAAGGCTTCTTCTTCTATCCATGGATGATTGGCATTTTTGGAATCAGGAGAACCATACTAAATAATGCTAACCCTTGGATTGCGATTTCTCGTTCCACGTTTTCACGTGGAATTTTCTATTCCTTAAGTATCGTTTTAACTTAAGTCAACCCATTTGCAGGCAGCACTGAATTGTTGTTGCTTTAGCAACTAACAACGTGGACGACTAGTATTGTAGTATTCTTTTGTTAGAAGTCGAAGCAAATGTCGTTGGTGTAGCACAACCATTTTGTTTCACACGTTTCTAAAAGATGCGTTCATTTTTCAACGAATATGACGATATTCAACTCGAAAATCGGGAAATCAATTGTTACTTTTTGAATTTGGAATTGATTTTGCAAAAACCTGAAATGATTGGTTATCACGGCGCAAAAATAACGTGAGAACAAGCTAAGCTGAAATTTTAAAATTAAATCGATGAAATTGAAAATGTGGCTAATGCAACGAGGGAAACATTTGGATGGGGAAACCTTGATGTCCAACAAGTGGAAGCTTTTGTTAATATCAAAATAATGTTCGAATTGTATCGCAATTTGTCCTAAACATACTTTGTACACATATGAAATGAAACAAAATAATTGTATAGCCTGTGGAGGGGGAGATCTATCTATGTGATCGAAAGACTTGAATCTCTTAAAGTGACAAACAGAAATAATGTTCTATATTTGATCTATATATCGATATAGGCTTTATACACACTTTGAACACTCTTGAAATGAAAAAAAAAAGAATTTAAGACATGTGACGACTCTTGGAATGATCGATGGCCTTGAACCTCTTGAAATAACGAAACACAAACAACGCACGTCAATTGTTGTCTTTTCAAAAAGTCGCATTCTGCTTAAAAAGCATGACAACATTCACCGATTTCCAGACGCTTTTTTGTTTTTTTTCTTCTTTTTTGAATTAAATTAATTTGCACAAAATGACCAGCTGTGTTGTTGATGTTGACCCAGCAACTCAGCGGTTATTCTTGATTTTGAGAGAACCTAACAACAATTTGAAACTTCATTTAATAACTTTGAAAATAGCAGCAATAACAACATAACTGCAGAAAAGATTGAAGAAAAAAACGTTTGGAGAACTTGAATAAAGATAATGGTTGAAAATTTAAATGAAGAAGAAATATCACTTGTTTTTTTAGCTAAAAACATTAATCACTCCTTGAATCATATTAATGATAGATTTTTTATATTGTTCAACAGCCATTTTCTAAATGATAATTAAATTATTATTATTGAATAATAATAATAATTTAGTTATTTATGAGTCACCAAAATATTATTCACAGCGACAAGAGATCAATCATATCTGACATAGTAGTTTTCCTTTCCTTTAAAATGCCATTCTTAATGTACGTATGTCTTCCGCTTTCAGGAATACACTGGGCCCGGCGAAGAGCAACAGCCCGATAAGCCTACCAAAGATGAAATTAAGGTCGCCAAATGGATGAAGAAAAACTTGAAAGCCAAGAAAACCAAATTCTTAAGTCACAATGTTGAATATTTCACATCGGGCAAAGCCATCGATGCCCTGATGAAATCGAAATTTGTGGAGGGCGCTTCTCCGCTGTTCACCACTCGTGATCAGGCTGTCGAATTTCTCGACATTATGTTGGAGCACAAATTTTTCCATCGCGCCAAGAAGGTGCCCGTCAGTGTGGAGGAAGTGCGCGGCGGCGCCCCCAAATCCGCATCGACGGCCTCAAAGAAGGGCGACGACAAAAAGGAAGGAAGTGAAAAATCCACAAAGAAAGAGACAGACAATGCCGGCGATGCTGGCGAACAGAGCGCCACCAATGGCGCTGGCAGTGATGAGAATGGTGGAGGCGCCTCAGCTGCTGGGGTTGAAAAGAAGGACAAGAAGAAGCGCAAGATCCGCTTGGACATGCATCCCGAGCAGGTGTTTGTCGATGGTTCCGAGGCTTATGTGTGGATTTTCGATCCCATACCCATACACTATTGGATCTATGGCTTGGTTTTACTGCTCGGCGCCATTGGCATCTGCATGTTCCCCTTGTGGCCACCCATGTTGCGCAAGGGTGTCTATTATCTGTCGTTGGCGGCAGCCGGCTTCTTAGTTTTCATACTGGCTCTAACGGTCTTGCGCTTGATAATCTTCACCATTGTGTGGGCGTTAACGGGTGGCAAACTGCATCTCTGGATATTCCCCAATTTGACCGAAGATGTGGGCTTCTTTGCCTCATTCTGGCCGTTGTATGAGGTAAGTGCAGAATAAGGATTTGTTTGTGAAGCTTTTGTAAATTGATTGATTTCATTGCTACAGAGTAAATATGTCACCGGAGAAGATGATGACAAGTCGAAATCAAAGAAAGGCGGCTCCTCCAAATCGAAATCGAAGAAAAACAAAGAGAAAGACAGCGATAATGAGGATAACGATGATGCTGATGCCCCCGAAGATGATGCTGAAACCACCTTGGAACGCGAAAAGATTGAGGATATTGTTGAACATGATGCCGATGTACAGTTGAGACATCGCAAGTTGGCCAGCAAGGCTGACGCCGAAGAGGATGAGGAGGAGTCGCACAGCGGCAGCAGTAGTGCCAACGAGGCAGCCCAAGAATCCGAATCTGCTAAATGGTGAGCATTTTTGTTTTGCTAGAATCTCAAGAGAAATAATAAACTAAAATAAAATAAATAGAATTATATTAATTTTCCTTTTGCGCTATCGATGACCTTTTTTATACCCCTCTCCCCTTCCCTTAAGCAATTCATTTAATTTGTTTTCTTTTCCTCAAGCTTTGTATTTATTTATGTTAATGTAGTAAAACTATTTCGTAAAAATATACTAACTGCATGTCTAAATACAAATATACGAATTTTATATTTAATGCTTCTTAATAAACGCTTTAAAAAAAGCCAAAGACGATGGCTACATGAATACATCCTTTATTGGCGAGCCTAGCGAGCAAATATGACTTATGATATCTTCCCATTCGGAGGGTTTTCCTGGTATTAGTTGACTATTTTTGGTGAAGTTGTCACAGGCGATTTCTTGTAAAAGTGGTTCGCTGATAATACTTGTCCTGGGACAGTTCATTTTCCCGTAGGGATTATATTCTAGATTCAGTTTCGGGTTTACGTCAAGCAGTCAATGGAGTTGGCAGATTTTAAGGTTGATTTGAGATATTTCAGCTTCAATATGTCTTCGCCAAGAAACCCTGCGGTCCAGGTGGATAACCAGATATTTGCCAAAATGTGGAAGAGGATTTAACCTGATTTAGACTCATTGGCATACGCGATTTTTGCGACTCAGGGAGCGACGCTCTATTGCAATTGAAGAAAATCGGATCGAATTTATATATTTAGATTTTCTTTTGAAATTGAGAAATGAAATTTGAAATCGAGAAAATGCAAATTGAAAATGAGACATATAAATTGAATTTCAGAAAATACAAATTGCAATTCAGAAATGCAAATTGAAATTGAGACAATACAAAATTGAAAATGAGAAATGTAAATTGAAATTCAGAAAATACAATTAGAAATTGAGAAATGCAATTTGAAATCGAGAAAATGAAAATTGCAATTCAGAAATGTAAATTGAAATTGAGAAAATGAGAAATATAAATTGAATTTCAGAAAATACAAAGTGAAATTGAGAAAATACAAATTGAAAATGAGAAATATAAATTGAAATTCAGAAATGAAAATTGAAATAGAGAATAAACAAATTTAAATTCAGAAATGAAATTTAAAATTCACAAATGAAAATTGAAATTCACAAATGAAAATTGAGAAAATACAAATTGAAATTCAGAAATGTAAATTAAAATTGAGAATATACAACCTGAAATTGGGAAATGAAAATTGAAAATGAGAAAATACAAATTGAAATGCAAATTGAAAATCAGAATATACAATTTGAAATTGAGAAATAAAATTTGAAGTCGAGAAATTGAGAAATGAAAATTGAAATTTAGAAAATGAAAATTGAAATTCAGAAATGAAAATTGAAATAAAAAATAAACAAATTGAAATTCATAAAATGAAATTTAAATTGAGAAAATGAAATTTGAAATCGAGAAAATGAAAATTGAAATTGAGAAAATGCAAATTGAAATTCAGAAAAGAAAATTGAAATTGAGAAAAAATTGATATTTAGAAATATAAATTGAAATTAATTTGTATTTTCTCATTTCCAATTAGTTATTTCTCAGTATCGAATTGTATTTTCTCAATTTCAATTTACATTTCTGAATTTCAATTTGTATTTTCCCAATTTTAATTTTCATGTATGAATTTCAAATTTTATTTTTTCAATTTCAATTTACATGTCAGATTTTCAATTTTTATTTTCTCTATTTCAATTTACATTTCTGAATTTCAATTTGCTTTTCTCCATTTCAATTTGTATTTTCTCTATAGATATTGTATGTTCTAAATTTCAATTGAAAATGTTTTAAAGACACATGATCAGATTTTCCACATACCGCTACATTTCACCTAGGAAGACCTGTCGTGAAAGTAGATCATATTCCCTCCCAATTTGACTTCTTACCACTACATTTCACTTAGAAGCATATCTCCTTCCCTGTTTTTATATATAGAGCCCCTTAAAAAATCCCTTCCGATTTGACTTATTCCCGCCTTTCGTATTTTTTGGGTCACATTTGGCACAGTGTTCGATTATATTTTCTCTGACGGTTTTAATCATCCAGGTGTGATAATAAAAACCTCGTAATGGAATTGAGAGTGGATGATAACATATTTGATTTGATTTATTTAAAACAAATTACAAAATGCATATATAATACTTTTTTAACATGGCTAAAAAACTACTCAATAATATTATAGTATAATTAAAAAACTAAATAAAGAAATTAAATAAATAAAATATTAAATAATTTAGCAGAGCTAAAAACTACTCCATAGTCAACTCAACCAGCCTTTAGCATTTCTTTACTTGATTTTATTTTAATTTATATGAATTAAAAAGAAAACGAATTAGATTTCCATACGAAACGAATGATTTGATTAGCTCCAGATCTATAAAAAATAATTTATTAAATAAAGAGGATATGTACAGATAGAGTGTTAACTTTTCCCATTGTCATTTCGTTTCAAAAATTCTTGACGTCTCCTATTTGTTCATAATTTTGACATTTGTTCAATGCTTGACCATACCTTAACTTACTTACCCTCTGTGAAGTCCAAACTACATTAAAACTAACATTTTATATTTATGTTTTGCTAATGAGAGACAAATTTATTTATTTTTTTACTATATTTTTATTACTTTGTTCTCCAAATATTTCGTCGATCGTTTTCGACTTTCGTCGATTATATGGAAAACATTGATATCTCTAGAACATTTTCATAGTTTTGCTGGAAAAAATCCTTTGTGAAATCATGTAATGGACCAAGTATGAACCTCTGAAAAACTTCTTGATTCTGTTGGAAACTCAGGGGTTCAGAGCTTCGTATCTCTCTTTACATCTAACTAACACTTTAGTTGGTTTCTAGTCCCAATTTCTTTGCCGTCTCCAATCACAATCGTCAGTCAATCAATTGAAATTGAATGTGATCGTAACATGCAAAAATGGCAATCAACAGACATCTTTTATGAAGTTCAATCTAAATAAGCCCCAAAAAGTGGATTGGAATTGGCGTCGTTTTTGAGACAAAGAAAACACTATTCGATTTAATTACATATATCGAAATTATTTCTCCATTCCTATAAAGTAACAATTTCGACTTCGATTCTTAAACGACACCGAATTTTTTGCACCTTTTAATTCCAATTCCGACAACAACCGGATTACATAATGCATACAACGACATTTTTATTACCTTTTATGGCTTCGTCTATTTCTTAAACAATTTAAAAACATATATCGAAATTATTTCTCCATTCCTATAAAGTAACAATTTCGACTTCGATTCTTAAACGACACCGAATTTTTTGCACCTTTTAATTCCAATTCCGACAACAACCGGATTACATAATGCATACAACGACATTTTTATTACCTTTTATGGCTTCGTCTATTTCTTAAACAATTTAAAAACATATTGTTATTGATATTTTACATCGACTTACAACACACAATATCAAAAATTAATTTAACTTAAATGTCAATAACACAGTTCGTTTACCTTATGGTAAATCTGTAGCTTAAACAGATGTTGTCGGTGTGTTCCCTCAGGTTCATTGACCCCATTCCCATTTTTGTGCTGTATTGTCAGGCTTTATATTATAAGTTAACGACAGTTAATATATCAAGATGTTCTTTTTTTTGCTTTTTGAAAGAACGAGAGTGAATTTACAATCAAGAACGGAAGAGTTCATCAAAAGGAGGGGAAATTTGGAATTTAATTTTTAAAATTACGCGGTTTATTCATAAAGGGTGATTTTTTAAGAGCTTGATAACTTTTTTTTTTAAAAAAACGCATAAAATTTGCAAAATCTCATCGGTTCTTTATTTGAAACGTTAGATTGGTCCATGACATTTACTTTTTGAAGATAATTTCATTTAAATGTTGACCGCGGCTGCGTCTTAGGTGGTCCATCCGATTAGTCCAATTTTGGCATTTCCACGTTTTTGAGTAACAGAGACCCAATTGGTGCGAACGGCGACGAATCGAAAATTGGTGGTCATCATTAACACTGGCCGATACAGCTGCGATATTTTCTTCAGTTCGCACTCTACGTAAGCGTGTTGGTGGTTTAATGTCCAACAATGTAAATTTGGTGCGAAATTTAGTCACAATAGCCCGAATAGCCGCTTCAGTGGGTCGATTAAACTGACCATAAAATGGAAGCGCGCAATGAACTTTCTTAACAGAGCACGCATTTTGATAATAAAATTCAATAATTTGCAAGCGTTGTTCGTTTGTAAGACGATTCATGATGAAATGTCAAAGCATACTGAGCATCTTTCTCTTTGACACCATGTCTGAAATCCCACGTGATCTGTCAAATACTAATGCATGAAAATCCTAACCTCAAAAAAATCACTCTTTATATGGTGATGACAGCAAACCAATAATAAATGCACCAACAATAAAAAAACAAATATACATCTGTGAAACATAAATTTGGAACATGTTCCTGTAACTTATTTTCTTTCATCTGAGGCGAACGATCCAAAATCCATCAATTATTACGAAAAAATCTATAAGCCGCTGGAGTCTATAAATAGCTGTGTCTATAGAAAACCACTGAAAGAGCTCGAATCTAAAATATTTCTTATCTACGTTTTATAGAATTCATGTAATAATTGAATGATTTTTGATTGTTCGCCTCAGACGGACAAAAATAAGTTACAGAAACAGACCCTTAAATCAGGAAAGCGGTAGCAATTACATTCCATTTGTTTTTTGGCATTTCTTCCCCTATTCGCCGCAAGTTATAGTTCTGTTTCTCAAATTTCGCAGTAAAAAATCGCTCATTTTGTCGAACGTCACACCTTTTATTTAGTATCTTTTTAGGAGAGCGATTTATAGATTATAAATCATTATAGCTAACATGATGACTACTCTTAAAATAGGATAATATATTTATTTTGTAATAAAGAGTAGGGATCGGGTTATATGTGATGGTTTTAATTTTTAAATCGCTCTCCTGCAAAGATAGCAAACAAAAGATGTGGTGTTCTTGAACTAAAAAAGTCTCTGATTACACTATGCAATTTTACAAAAGGGTTATATAAAACATTTTCTGGTGTATTTTGGCTTTCTAAACCTGAAAACGATACTAACAAATTTTATGTTATTTTTTTTACTAAAGTTCCAATTTTCGGCGAAAGTACCTTTTGGAAATAAAAGTCCGATAACACCCGATTATATGTTAAATTAAATGAGCTCACGATGGCTACAAATATTGCGAATTATACTTTCACATAGAAATAGTGGTTTAGGAACAGTCTTCCGAAAATTTGGTAAAAAATCAATTTTTGCTGGCCGAAAAGCAAAATTTAAAAAAAACTAGCTGTTTTTTGAAGTACTTTTCAGAAAAAAATATAAAAAAATGGAGGAAATAATTTTTTTTCAACTGTCCGACTTGTCGTGGAATGCCCCATATATATATATATATAGAAAAAAGTCAGAAAAATTATATTTATTTTGCTTTATCTTAAGATTCTAACACACAAAAAAACAATGTTAATATGTAAACAAATTATATTAAATGTAGAAGTTATAAAACTCCTTGTAAACGCAAAAGATTTTCATACAGCGAGACACAGTCGTTTGTTTTAGTTCCATATATACAGGTACTTTCCGTTGAGACTGGTTTGACTACCGCCTTAAATATTATTGCCTTGGGCAATATTCAAATTCATTTTCTACAGCCCTAACTAACACTGGCATTTAAAATTGAATATATTTAAAAGCGTGCAGTTAGTTTCGTGACTCTTCATACAATTAGCAAAGTTAAAGTCACAAAATCGCATATATTTATTTCGAGAAACAACTTCAACTACAAATTCTCATTACACTCGTACTGATTATTGCGATAATTCTTGCAAAGAAACTAATATAGCTTAGCAAAACATTAAGGTTTGCCATACGTTTAGCTATATAATGTATTATATTACAGGGGGACATTTATAAAGAGTGATTTTTTTGAGGTTAGGATTTTCATGCATTAGTATTTGACAGATCACGTGGGATTTCAGACATGGTGTCAAAGAGAAAGATGCTCAGTATGCTTTGACATTTCATCATGAATCGTCTTACAAACGAACAACGCTTGCAAATTATTGAATTTTATTATCAAAATGCGTGCTCTGTTAAGAAAGTTCATTGCGCGCTTCCATTTTATGGTCAGTTTAATCGACCCACTGAAGCGTTCGGGCTATTGTGACTAAATTTCGCACCAAATTTACATTGTTGGACATTAAACCACCAACACGCTTACGTAGAGTGCGAACTGAAGAAAATATCGCAGCTGTATCGGCCAGTGTTAATGATGACCACCAATTTTCGATTCGTCGCCGTTCGCACCAATTGGGTCTCTGTTACTCAAAAACGTGGAAATGCCAAAATTGGACTAAGCGGATGGACCACCTAAGACGCAGCCGCGGTCAACATTTAAATGAAATTATCTTCAAAAAGTAAATGTCATGGACCAATCTAACGTTTCAAATAAAGAACCGATGAGATTTTGCAAATTTTATGCGTTTTTTTTTTAAAAAAAGTTATCAAGCTCTTAAAAAATCACCCTTTACAATGAGGGTCATAACTTCTACATTTATCCAAAGATTTTCTTCAAATAGGCCTGGTCTTTTTCACTAAGATGAAAAATGAAATTAAATGTTCTGTTATCTAATTTATCTAATCTAATTTATTGCGGTATTTAACCAAAAATTTAAAAATCATATTTTTTAGTTTGTATTTTTTTGGTCTGTAATCAATATTTGATTTGAATTGGGATATTGCCCTGGCTCAAGACCATTTTGCATCTATATTTAATAGAATGCAAATTTATTTACAAATGGCATGGTGACATTTATTACTTGGCTGCAGACTACCACGATCATGATTTTGACCATGTCAAAAGTCTTTTCAAGTGGCGTTGCAGCGACTTTTCAACATCAAACCCGGCCTCTATAAGGAGATGATTATCACAAACGAACGAGAAGCACAAATCACTTGTCGAATTTGCGTTAAAAAAATATATTTTTTTAATTTTACAATGTCTGCAAAAAGGGTCATAAAATCTACATATATCCATAGATTTTCTTTGAGTAGGCCTGGCCTTCCTCGTTAAGGAAGGCTATTAAAAAATTAAAATATTCTGCTATCTAACTTGTAAATTTTTGTTTGCGCTAAATTAAAAAAAGTCATGATTTTTTCTCACAGTCTACAAAGATGTGGTTCACAACTTCTACATTTATCCATAGATTTTTAACGTTTAAACATTGTTTTCTTCGTTAGAATATTAGATATTAAAAATAAAACAAAAGATTTTTTTTCCGTCATTTTTTCTATTTTTTAAGGATTTTTTCGTTCGAGTTAAAAAAGATTTTTCGTATTTTTTTCATTTCTTCATTCTGTTGTCCCTTAAAAGGGGCTACAGCAGATGAATTAAAGAGGATGTTATCTCTTGAATATACTTCATATAGCATGCTTCTTCCTATCTGTATTAGTTTGGCATTAACTACAATTCAATACTCATTGGCAAACACGAATATCTACTCAAATATTCCCAATTATTTGTTTACTTCACGATCGATTGAAAGTGATACTCCATCTAATATTAATTGTTAATTATATTCTAATATTATTCAATAGTTTGTGTACTTTACTAAATCTTTTCTCTTTCCATTGCAGTTCACAGAATCACTCCGAATCCGAGTCAGATGGCAAAGACTATGAAATAATCAGCTCAAGTGAAGTGCAAAACGTTAAATGAAATGGAAATGGACACCAGAATGAGGAGCACTAACAACACACAGACACACACACACACAAACATCAATTCTCGCCTCTCGCTCTCCCTGTTACGGAAACAAGCAACAACCAATCAAGCATTCTTAATAAAGAAGAACATCATAAAAATTAGTAAATAATTTGTAGAGGAAAGAAACAAAAAGCTTAACTAACGAAAACTATACATATATACACACATAAACACACACATTCGTATATGTAATTGTAAATTATTTTGCTTAGAATTGACATTTTAAGCTCTCCCCCTCTCTCTCTATATATAACTATATCTCTGTTGAAATGAAGGAAGAAAAAAAGCGATTTTAAAAATTAAGACAAAAAATAAAACATAAACAAAAACAGAAAACAAACTTACAACTGACATTTGGATGAGATACTCGTAATTCAAAAGAAACGAAAAGTGATTGAACGATTTATGCAAATTTTACTCTTATTACTTTATTACAAAATAGGGAATTCACTCAACTACATACATATATATTCTCAATATTGAAAATGCATTTCTTGTGTAGAGCAGCAAGCATTTTGTCCACCTCGCCCCCACCCGCCCCGCCCCTTCCACACTTTAATTTTTATTCTATTCTCCACCTTTTTCGCTCTGGAATAAGTGGGCTATATATATTTACTTTATTTAGTTTAAAAAGGCAATAATTTTATTATAAAATATTTGATTTTTTGTTTGCAATTTTTGTTTGTTTTTGATGATTTCCTATTAACTTGTATTGACCGTCGACGTGTTATAATAATGTTTTTTTTTTTTGGATTTCATTGTTTCCAAATCTTTTACTAGTTTTTACTAGAAAGTAAAATACAATATGATGAAAAACTTTTTTTAGTGAAATATATCAATGTAATTTAAAAATAATCTTTAAATATTTAGAAACACAAATAAAATATGAAAAAAAAAAAAACAATTATTTCTTAAAAAAAGATAAACTTTGTTTATAAAGAAAATATCATGAAAAATACTTAAAAAAGAATAAAACATATTTACAAAATCTAAAACCAAATAGAGTTGCAATTATAAGTAGATTGAATTGTGTGGGAATTTTATAGTAAATCTCATTAGCATGGGGATATTTTCGTATATTGAAAGTTAGATATTTTGGAAATGAATTTCATGATTCCAGCCACAGCCTTTTGTTTGATACCATTTCTATTCCATGCTGATGCCAAAAATACGAATTTCGAAAATCCATTATCTTTCACATACACGGTGGAGTTTATACAACTAATTTAATGATTCTATCTTGTTCTCAGTGGTATTCCCATTTTGTACCTAAAAGTACAAATTTGCAGAAAAGTTTTTTTGTCGTTCTACCCTGCCAGATGAATGTATAAACCTAATTTCCGGGCTCTAGCTGCATCCGATCGGTTGGTACCATTTTTATCCCTTTTCACCCCGTTTTCATAAGAAGTACAACTACTGAAAGCAGAATGCACACGCCGAATTTCATGATTCTAGCATTCTAGTTTGATGGGTACCATTTTTATCCCCTTTCGCTTTCCTTAAAAGTACAAATTTTGAAAAAAAATATTTTGGGCGCCTACAAAATCACAGGAATGTACACACCGAATTTCATGATTCTAACTACAGTCGTTTGATGCGTTCTATTTTCATCCCCTTTTGTCCCGCTTTCTCCTAAAAGTACATATTTCGAAAAACTTCATTTTGCACACCTAGACAGTTGAGGAATATAAACACCGAATTTTATGATTGTAGCTGCAACCCTTTGGTTGGTACTATTTTTATCCCCCTTCATCCCGTTATCCCCTAAAAGTACAAATTTCAAAAAACTATTTTATGTTGCGCGCCTACAAATTGAGAGGAATGTTTATGCCGAATTTCTATTTGGCTATTTGGTCGGTACTATTTTTATCCCTTTTCTTAATGTTGACCCTAAATATTGGAATATTGAAAGATCTCTATATATTTTTCGCGTATACACAGCCAGAGCGGAGATTATACCAAATAAAAATTTTCTATCCAGACCCATTTGATTGGTACCATTTTTATACCCTTTAGCCATATTTCCCACTAAAAGTATATTTTTCCAAAAAACTCCTTTATGTAGCGCTCCTACACAGGTAGAGGAGTGTACAAGTTCAATTTTGCGATGCTTGTTGCAACCATTTATTTGGTCGGTACCATTTTTATCCCTTATCTTAATGTTGACCCTAAATATTGGAATATTCAACGATCTCTGTATTTTTCGTTTATACACAGCCAGAGCGAAGTCGGTACCATTTTTGTCCCTTATCTTAATGTTGACCCTATATATTGGAATATTCAAATATCTCAATATTTTTCGTTTATACACAGCCAGAGCGAAGTATAAACCAAATTTAAATTTTCTCTCTAGAGCCGTTTGATTGGTACAATTTTTATCCCCTTTAGGCCGTTTCCCCCTAATAGTATCATTTTCGAAAAACTACTTTATGCTGCGCGCCTACAAAGTCAGAGGAGTGTATATGCTGAATTTTGCGGTTCTAGCTACAGCCGTTTAATGGGTACCATTTTCATCCCCATTGCCCCCTTTTCCCTAAAAGTACAAATTTAGAAAAAGTAATTTTGCGCGCCAACACAGTCAGAGGAATAAACACACCGAATTTTATGATTCTAGCTGCATCCCTTAGGATGGTACTATTTTTATCCCCTTTCGCCCCATTATCCCCTAAAAGTAAAAATTTCCAAAAAATGTTATGTTGCGCGCCTACAAAGTCAGAGGAATGTTTACACCGAATTTCATGATTATAGCTACAGCCATTTGGTCGGTACCATTTTTATCCCTTTTCCCCATTTGTACCTTTAGGTAAGCCCCTTTTGGAAAACCATTTTTGCGCTTAGACACAGTCACTTGAATGTATAAATCGAATTTCCGTTCTCTAGGTGCATCCGTTTGGTCGGTACCATTTTTATTTTCGTTTGGATGGTACTATTTTTATCCCCTTTCGCCCCATTATCCCCTAAAAGTAAAAATTTCCAAAAAATTTTATGTTGCGCGCCTACAAAGTCAGAAGAATGTTTACACCGAATTTCATGATTATAGCTGCAGCCATTTGATCGGTACCATTTTTATCCCTTTTCCCCATTTGTACCTTTAGGTAAGCCCCTTTTGGATAACCACTTGAATGTTTAAATCGAATTTCCGTTCTCTAGCTGCATCCGTTTGGTCGGTACCATTTTTATCCCCTTTCTCTCCGTTTTCCCCTAAAAGTAAGAATATCGAAAAACGTATTTATGTTACACGCCTACACAGTCAGAGGAGTGTACATGCCGAATTATATGATTCTAGCTGCAGTCATTTGGTTGGTACCATTTTTATCCCTTTTCTACATTTTGACCCTAAAGCTATGAATATTGAATGATCTCTATTTTTTGGCATATACACAGCCAGAACGAAGTATACACCAAACAGATAGAATCTGGAGTCGTTTGTACAATTTTTATCCGTTTAGTACCATTTTTATCCCTTTTCGCCCCTTTTACAAATTTCGAACAATCCTTATGTTGCGCCCTTATAAAGGAATTCATAATCGAATTTCTTGATTTCACTTTCAGCCGGTTGGTTTGTTGGTACCGTTTTTATCCCCTTTCACCCGTTTTCCACTAAAAGTACAAATTTCGAAAAATTCCGAATTTCATGATTTCACCTTCAGCCATTTGGTAGGTACAATTTTTATACTTATTTTCCTATTTAGCCGTTAAATTTAAATAATTTTGCCTTTTCATTTAGAAAAATTTCATTATTGGTACCATTTTTATCCCTCTTTTCCCATTTGACCGTTAAAATTAAATAATGTCCCCATTTTCCTTTAGAAAAAGTTTGTCTTTTTGTGGTGTGCAGCAAAAGCTTGATAGTGATTTACGTTGTCATAGTTTTTGGAAAGTGATTTGATGAGGATGACCGACTCATTTCCCAAAACATTCTTTTATCACATAAATAAGGAATCTTAATGTAAAAAAATAAATAATTTCAACCAAACACAAAACGCTGAAACCCAAGAAGAATCCGGCTGTTCCTCCTATTGAAACTGAAATGAAAACAATAAAATAGTCGCATGATTTTCATTAGATGTAAATGACGTAATTCCTGCACTTACCTAACAAATCGGTAAATGAGAATATAATCAGTCGCTTCAGACGATATGTGGGCAAATTGATCATGGCGAAGAGCAGACTGTTGCCACCTACCAAATCGTTTGTCTTTTGCATTTGCTGCAAAAATAAAATAAAAAAACACTTTTAAAATGTCCAGCTCCATATTTAAATTTTAGTGAGGCATATCAGTTCTTTTTCGGAACTTTTTAATTATTTTTTTCTACATAATTCCAAAACAAACTAGTCTTTATAGAACTTACAAACTTGGCCCTTTTGTTGACGATAGCGTCGCGGCAATTCTGAGCACAATAGCATTCAGCGGTGTCTCGTTGACCATTTTTGTCTATCTTGTACATTTTAATAAAATAATCTGAAATGAATGAAGGTTTCGTCACGATACATATTAAACAACCGTAAGCGAAACATTTTTGGAAAATATGAAAAATAAAAATTGAAATTTGTGTTCTAATCACCAAATCCATGATAGAATCGACTATTGACTTCCTTTTTCTTCAAATAAATGACATGTACAGAAAGTTTGTTGGTTTTTGGATCACGGATATGTTACGAAGAAATCTTGCTACTTACCCTCATGTTGTACGAAACAGCCCAGCAAGATTCGATAATCACACACTGGTTTAGGATTTGGAACTGAAATTAATATAAAATCAGAAAATAGAAGCATGAATTGTATTATGGGCGCGAACTCGAGAATTGAAATTTATAAGTCTTTGACCACTTCCACTTATGGGGCGGTGCAACGATTAAGTGACTTACACTGCAGGTCAGAAGACAAGCTTCAACCAGAAGGGGTTCTTTGTGATACCATGGGCTTCTATGCCCTCAACGCAACCAACCTCTGCAACTCACAAAATGCTTTATCACCCCAACATTTATAGTGGCCACGTCACCCAAGCCTTCAAAAATGCTGAACCAGTGACACTGAACGTCTTCTAGCCATAGCTGGACAGAGAAATAGTCAACTCTCTCAATCTTCTATTCGTCCTCACAGCCAGAGAGCTTATATAGGGTGGGCAATTTAAAACTTTAAATTTTAACTACTGATTACTTGACTTTAAAAGGTAGAATAACATTCATTTTTATTTTCAGGATTATGTTTGACATTTGCAAAATGGCACGTTATACGCTCGAACAAAATTGGCAAATATTAAAAACTTACATCCAAAGTAGTGAGTCTTTAAGACAAACTGTAAGAAATTTACGTGGAAATTCTTCGAGAAGACATCGGCCTTCAGTTCAGCCTTTATGAAGCTCATTTTCATCTCGATGGCTATGTCAATAAGCAAAATTGTCGCATATGGTTCAGAGAACCCACACGTAACTATTAAGAAGCCAATGCATGCACAACGAGTCACTGTTTGGTGTGGATTTTGGGCTGTACTGAAAAATTGGGTTGATCGGATGAGGTACTGCCGAGACAGTCGTGGTAGTCATATGATATTGTGTTGCATTTTTAATTTACAAAGTTCAACCTTTCCAGAAATTTAAAAAAATAATCAAGACTTTTTTATAGCCGATTCTAATTTACAATTATAAATTGACCACCCTGTACATACAACATTGATGTACAAGACATGTTCCTACCGCTACTCCCCCTTCAAATAATTATACAGTTTGGATAGTACTTATAAAGTACAGTACGGATACTTGTATAAAGTCTACTCGTCGTTTAACCTACTTAACATTCCATACTTGTTTCATTTAAAGGCAATGAAATTTGAGAAATTGTCTATTACTTATATGTGCACTTGACCAAGAGGTCACTGCGTCAGCTTTGTCCCACAAATGATCCCTTGTTTCAAACTTACCAGGCTCTTTATTTGACCCTTGTTGCGGCCGCCAAATGCAAATGATTTTGGCGTTTCTCTCGCGTCCTTTTCTAAAGATTCAATTTTATCAAACTTGGAGCTTTCCAATAGTTATGTTTACTTTGACATGAATGACTAATGTATTTTTAGAGAAAATTTTCGATGACCGGACATAACCCCCAAAATGTATTGTGGGTTATGTTCGGAATGGAGAGCAGACATAACCCCCCACAAAAAGGGGCATAACCCCCAATTCATTTTGGGTAAAACATTTGGCTCTGCGTAGCCTGGTTTGGAGGAGGAGTAAATATTTAAGCCCTTCCGAAGGCTGGCAATAATTTTTTCAGGAATTTATCCACAATTTTCCATAGGCCCAACCTTTTAATACAAACAAAAAATGCAGCGAATCTAGCTTGAAAATCCAGACTTTTAATTTACACTATTTAGGTCTGTACGATTAAGCTTTTATATATATATTCCCGTAGTTCCTAGTTGGAACATAGAGCCGATTATGTTTACTAGCTTAATATTTGTATGGAATTTATAAAGGGTGATTTTTTAGCTATTATCTTTTTTGGCAACACTGGTTTAAACAGCTGACGGACGTTTCGTGTTTTGTTTCACTGTCAAACATCTTCAGTTTGTTCTATAATTTAACCAGGAATCGTCTTACAAACGAACAACGTTTGCAAATTATTGAATTTTATTATCAAAATGCTCTGTGCGTGCTCTGTTAAGAAAGTTCATTTTTTCACTTTTTTACCGAAAAATTGTGTTCAGCGACGAAGCTCATTTTTGGCTCAATGGGTACGTAAATAGGCTGAATTGTCGATTTTGGTGTGAATATCAGCCAGAAGCATTGCAAGAGCTACCAATGCATCCAGAAAAAGTCACAGTTTGGTGTGGTTTATGGGCTGGTGGCATCATTGGACCGTAGTTCATCAAAGATGATGCGAATCGCAACGTAACTGTGAATGGTGAAATGATATCCAACTTTTTTTGCCCAAAATGCAAGAGCTTGACTTGCATGACATGTGGTTTCAACAAGACGGTGCCACATGCCACACAGCACGCGCAACAATGGACTCATTGAGAGGCGCGTTCGGTTAACATTTTCGGGTCCGGTCAATTGGCCGCCTAGATCGTGAGATTTAACGCCTATAGACTATTTTTTGTGGGGCTATGTTAAAGCTCAGCCCGCTTCAATTGACGCATTGGAAGACAACATTGAAGCATTTATTCGTGAGATACCGGCCGAAATGTTGGAAAGAGTATGTCAAAATTGGACTAAGCGGATGGACCATTTGTGGCGCAGTCAAGGTCAACATTTGCATGAAATAATCTTCAAACATTAAATTATATGGACCGTACTATCGATTCAAATAAAGATTTCAAGCATTTTTCTGAATTTTATGTGTATGTGTGTTTATGTGTATGTGTGTTTATATAAGAAGCCTTCATGGAAAATTTGGAGCTCCTAGCAACTTTGTTCTTGGAGTGGGAGCTCAAGGGATAGACCGTTTATTTCCACTTATAACCTTATCTCACTGCATGCGAAATCTAGCCGAAGTGACATAAGGTCGATTTTCAAATGTCAAATTTGTATGGTATCTGAAAT
This sequence comes from Polietes domitor, assembly GCA_947397865.1. Lineage (NCBI taxonomy): Eukaryota > Metazoa > Arthropoda > Insecta > Diptera > Muscidae > Polietes > Polietes domitor. The sequence goes on from OX377619.1 coordinate 178,894,493, forward strand.
TTGTAAATCGACCTTTTGTCATTTCAGCTATATTTCGCATGCAGTGTAACAAGGCTATTGGAGATTTCCCTCTAACCCAGTTTTTCATTTATCCAGGTACTTTCTGAGCTGTCCCACTTAAAGAAGTAAAACCAGCAACGTTTTGAGAGATGCCTAATGATGTATCATTCTGTAAAACCTTCCCTTTAATAACGTTTCTGCCTATTGGACACTCTTTTGAAGTGTAAGATTTTGATGTTTGAAGTAAATCAATTGAAAATTCTCGATTATAGAGGTCCACAATGAAAGCGAAATCCCACTCATAGTGGTAAACAAGTAAAATATCCCAATCATAGAGGTAAATTCTGAAAAATTCGATTACACTTAAAGAAGTTAAAATTCCCGCTTAAAGAGGTTTTTTCGTGAAGCATGCAGGGACCACAAAAAGTGTCCCACTAATGGAGAATTTTCAGTTATGCAGGTCCCAGATACGACTTTACTTTATAGGGTCTCTGGTCGATATTTCAAACGAAATCACATGATGGGGTATACCCCATCTTATGGTGGCGGGTATAAAATTTTCAGTAAAAAGCCCAAAAATGGTGTAAATACAAAGAACCGAGCGTGAAAGTACACCCCTTTAATTTACAGTATTTCTTGGGCTTCCTTAAAACAATTCCACCTTATTTTCCTTCAACAAACAATCTGGCATCACGGTTGACACAACACATGTGTTTGTTTTGATTTTGATGGCCGGCATTTTTAGTTTTCGTTGACGTGCGCGTGTCTTCTGATCGTTTCGGTGATAAATTTCAAGAAAACTTGAAAAATATCATAAAAACATCGTAAAAATTGCAAAAATAGTGATGAAAAGTGTATTATAAATTAATGATATTGTGCAAACATGTATGTAAATAATAGCATATGTGTGATGAATATAAGAGAAATTAAAAAGAAAAATGGTGGCAGCTGCATTTGTGGTCGAAATTATCACAAGTGTTTCTACTTAATCGTCTATTTTTTACTATTCACAAAAAGTGAAATAAAATCATATAATGTTTATAAAATGTGATCTGTTGAGTGAAAATTAATAAATAATAATTGTGAAAATGATGATTGTAATGTAGAAAATAAAAAAAACGTAGAAAATTTACATTTTCACATTTTGTTTTGATTTTTATCGGTGTGATATGTAATGAATACGGAGAATATTTTAAGAAATAAGCGAGTGATAAGTGATACGCAATTTTTTAATGGTAAGTTAATGTTTATTTTTATATTTACTATTTTTATTCATATAATCTTATGAAACGTAGAACGTGAAACTTATGAAATGTTAAATGTTGGCAACATTTAGTTTACGGGGCCGCAAAAACATGAACATTAAGCAGAAATTTGGTACTAGATCCCATAAGACTTATAAAAGGCACATATACATAAGTGTGGGTACTTAGATGAATTCTTGCAGATGCTGAGGATCCTCAAAAAAGGGGGCTCTGAACCCACATAAAAGTAGTGGCTACTGAGATGAAAGGAAAATTCATGTAGACGCCATACATGCAATAAAGTAAATAGAAAATCCAAGTGGAAGGATAAGGCCCCATAAAATGTGCAGCCGACACTAAAGATTTTTGCCTCTGGTAAAGGTTTCCTACATATGTTCTGGGGAATGTTCAAAGCTACTCTCAGTAAATATTTCTGAGTTCAGGTGGCCTTAAAGATTTTCACGGTTACGCATTGTAAAGGTTTCCCAAAAGATTTTCTCCTCCCATTCCAAAGTCCACTACGAAGAGTACAATTTTATTGTGTTGGCGGTCTTCCATGGCCTAAAAAAACTTTCTGCTAAGGAGTGTAGTCTAAAGCCGACATCCTATTGGGGTCTCCTATTTACCTTTTATATAGTTTTTAAATGTCAACAGGTCCCACAAACAAAAATGATCTGCATTTTTTTCATCCACTGGTAATTGTCGTTCACTTGAGTAAACGCATTTATGTAAGCGAGACGCTTTATGGGACTCTACACCTTTTTCAATTGTAATTCAAAAGACATCACTTGAAATTCAAAAGACACCAGTTGAAATTTAAAAATTCCATTTGCAATTCAAAAAATGTCAATTGAATTTCAAAACTCGTCATTTGTAATTCAAATGACAACATTTGAAATTCAAACGTCGTCATTTGTAATTAAAAAGACATCATTTGAAATTCAAAAGACGTCATTTGAAATTCAAAAGACGTCATTTGAAATTCAAAAGACATCATTTGTAATTCAAAACTCGACATTTGTAATTCAAAAGAAATCATTTGTAATTCAAAACTCGTCATTTTTCATAGACGTTATATACACCTGCAATATGAGCGATATTGCAAGACCTCTCACACAAATTGGTATAAGCTTTGGTTAAAATAAAACTGATCAGTAACAATTTAATATAGGAAATGGTTTTACAATCACTTTTTACCTGTAAAATAGTTATGATTTGTTGTACCTCCCACAAAAATAACCCGACCCTAAGTAAAATGCAAGTCCTTATAAATTATATGCAGTTGCTCTCTGAGCTGGTGAAGGTTATAAACTATATATGAAATTACCGACATTTTACATCATTATAATTATTAGTTGCTTATCATTTTATTAAATCTGCTTTCAAAACTGCAGAATATCCAAATTTGCAGAAAAACTAAATGCTACCCAATGTATAATTTATATTTTTCTTAAACAATTTCAAATGGAATCTTTTGAATTTCAAGTATAATAATTTTTGAATTTCAAATGGACACTTTTGAATTTCAAATGGTGTATTTTGAATTACAAATGACGAGTTTTGAATTTCAATTGACGAGTTTTGAATTACAAATGACAAGTTTTGAATTACATATGACGAGTTTTAAATTTAAAATGACGACTTTTGAATTTCAAATGACGAGTTTTGAATTTCAAACGATGAGTTTTGAATTTCAAATGATAGTTTTTGAATTTCAATTGATATTTTTTGAATTTTAAATGGAATTTTAAATGAAATTTTGAATATAACTACCCAGCAAAAAATGGAAGTTCTTCCGCAGGAAACACATTTTATTCTCATCCCAAACTCCCTTGCCTTATTTCCCGTATTTGAGGAAGTTCTTTAGAACAAAAAAGTTGATAACAGTTTTGAATTTCAAATGATAGTTTTTGAATTTCAATTGATATTTTTTGAATTTTAAATGGAATTTTTGAATTTCAAATGGTATCGGTTGAATTACACTTGAAAATGGTGTAGTGCCCATGCAAATGAAAATACATTTGAATATAACTACCCAGCAAAAAATGGAAGTTCTTCCGCAGGAAGCACATTTTATTCTCATCCCAAACTCCCTTGCCTTATTTCCCGTATTTGAGGAAGTTCTTTAGAACAAAAAAGTTGATAACACCGTGCGACAGTACATAAAACTAGAGATAATATGTAGAAAAACTTTGTACTCAGTTTTTAATTTGGTGATCTTTTCTCATTTTTACAGGACTTTTAATTTCTAAAGGATTTATATGTCTTAAAAATTAATTTTCATACTTTCGAGAGTCATACACAGACGATATGGATATCACGACGACATAGAAGCCTTATATTTAAAGTATTTTTAACAGATTCTTCTCTTTCATATGATAACCTTATCGCCTTTGTATGACTCGTTAAAGTATAAAAATAAATTATTTAAACATCTATATCCTTTGGAAGGTAAAAGTCCTGTAAAAAGGAGGAAATGCCACCAAATGAAAAATTGAGTAAATTCTACATACGATCTCTAGTTTCCATATATATATTGTCTTGCTCAGGTTCAATAAAATAAATGTAAAATTGTCGCACGGTTTAATATCCCATAATTGGAACGAAATTTTCGTATGGGGTCACAGAGTTAAGGTGCCCGCCTTGCACCCAGAAGGTCTGGGTTCGAATAGTGGCTCGAATTTTTTTATTTTTATAAATAAACAATGTTTAATTTTGTGTAATCTTATTAATTTAAACAATTTTTTTGAATAATTATAAAGTTAATGTTTTACTAATGTACTTCAAATATTTAATTTTTTATTAATGCAACAAAAAACTCGAAAACGGCATTAAAAAATGTTTGAGATTTTTTTTTTTTCGAAAAAAAAAAATTCTTTTTGCTGCCACGAAAAAAAAAATTAGAAAAAATAGAAAAAATTCGGAAAGAAGTATATGGTTTTATTTTCAATAACTTACATTCTAACGCAATTAACAATGGTTATATGTAAAAATCGATGAATAAATGTAGAAGATATGATATAATACTCTTTGTAGACGCAAAAAATGTTTAATCATGATTTTTTTTAATTTTTGTTTAAATGGCGCGAAAAATCCCTTTACGTTAGATATTAGAACAGAATATTTTATTTTAGTTTGCCTATTTAAGCACAAATTTCGTAAACAATTTAATACGATTTTTTAAAATTTTCTTACTTCTACTTAATGGCCAAAGCTTCTAAATTTCTTAAAAAATGCCTTGTTTTCTTCGTTAAGATGCCAGATATTATAAACTAAAACAATATATTATTTTATATAATTTGTAATGGGACTTTTCGCGCCATTTGAAAAAATTAAAATGACTTGATTTTTTCAAAAATTCTTTTGCATAGTGTTATTAGTCAGTAACATTAACAACTACTTTAATATTTATTTGGATTATATATTAGTTCATATTAACGAAATATTTGTTTGTTTGTTGTTTGGTAAAGAGTAAAATTTTTACAACTTTCGAATCGCAAGATTATCATTATCATATCATCGGATGCTCTTTATTTTGCTGGGTAGCAAAGACACTAACAACTATTTTGAGCTGCGCTGTCAACAGACCACTATTAGAATATATATATACGTACCAGAATAATGTTGTAAATTTGAACAACATCGATTCTATTATGTGTTCTAATGTAGTCCACATTCTAGGTGTGTAGGTGTTCTTAATTTTTTTATAGCCTGCTTCCTCGCCCACAATTCATGTTGCATAAGCTGCATCTTACCCATTATTATTAAAATGTATCGAAAATTCACAAGTTTTCGATCTGTTTAGGAGTTTAATACGCTTTTTCGTCATTGTGGACACCTTTGCGTATGATTGATATTAATTCTGAGGTAATTTCTGCGTTTTCGCTACAACTTTTGATACAATGTGCATATGCAAATACTTTAAATAATTTTTGAATCTAGACAAACTTCGTTTTAAGACAAACACAAATTTTAAATATGTTTTATAATTATTAGTTTTCGATCCATTTAAAAGTTTAATAAGCTTTTTCGTCATTGTGGACACCTTGGCGTATGATTGATATTAATTCTGATGTGCTTTCAGCTTTTTCGCTATATCATTTGATACAGTGTGGATATGCGAAAAATTTAAACGATTTTTAAATCTAGACAAATTTCGTTTTAAGACAAACACAAATTTTAAATATGTTTTATAACAGGTTTGGACATCAAAATGTTATAAAATTCAAAATTCTCACAATTTTGTGCCAGAGATGAATATACGTTGACAGAATAAACAAAATCGATTCTATGATGAGTTCTAATGTAGCTCACATTCTATGTAAATGCTCCCAAATGTCAACCACCCCCTTTAAGTGAGTCTAGTTGCATTTCTTAACAACTTACCAAAAAATCCAATACTTACTTCGATTCGGATAAAAATGCGGTATACATTTACAGGTATCATAGACCAATTTCAGGCGGCATTCTTGCAAACAGATGTTCCTCGTATAAATCGCATAATGAGTCAAATTGGACTCATGTTGGAAACGGCACTTGCGTTGTTCAACAGTAGCTCCACTTAAATGATGAACAATACTGAAATTAAACCCCCCATGTTATATAAATTTTACGCAAACACTTACGTCTCAAAACCCTCCTCCGTAGTGATCTCCATACTCTCAACGTCCACCTGTAGGGGTTCATTGGTATAGCCCAAATTATGATCAACTTGCATGATTTCATAAGCACTATGTAAGAAGCCCTGTGGAATGGGGAAAAGAGACCATAAGGAAATTTGTTCACCTTTACGTCTCACTACTCACATCTATCGGTTTACTGCCGAATCCCAAAAAGTTATAGCTGACATCACTGTCAAAATAGCTACTCTGCTTAACTTCCAATATATTCTCCAGGCCACGTATTTCGTTGTACGGCTCCACACCCCAAATCATGAACATCGAGGTAAACTTCTCCGACAACATTGTATTGGTCATGTAGCACAGTCCATACTCCGAGAGAATTTGACGCGTCTGTATGATGACATCTCCCGCGGTGCTGCGGATTTTATCGATCATATCGTCCAAGTCATCTTTAGTTCTCAACGAACTGTCACCCGTCAAGTTGTAAATAAGCTCAAGATATATATTCGGAGTGATGTTTAAACGATCGAGTAATAAAGCAGTGCTGTTAGTGTTGGGAATGTTGCGGAAATTGCTGTATGTGGCATTGGCCAAATGCTCCATGAACTGATAAAAGTTGTGGGTTTCGTCCTCAGTTAAACCATGTTGGCTGGAAGGGGGAAGAGGACAAGGGTAAGTCATGGGTTTAATGCCATAAATAAACTTCATATACTAGTTTTAATGAGTCAACAATTGATGATGATTTTAAAACCTTTCAAATTTTAATTATTCATAAAATCGAGCAGGGCATTGAATAATCCGATTTTTTGCAATTAACTGCGAAACCCCCTCCAGTCGGACACAATTTACAGCCACTTTTATTAATTACACGCTTTGCATCGGCTCCCTCTGCCCTGCTGTGATATATGAGATTTTATGGGATGCCTACTCACACTCTGTTGACAATCGTCGCCCACTTTAGTGCCAAAGAACATGATACATTACCAACATTGACCAACACCATCATCATCATCGTCGCTTTACCTACCGGCTGTATTCAGTGACTCGCTGCGTATCTAAACGTATTAATGGACATATGGTTACACTTGGCATGGTTGTATTCCAATAATAGAAATCTCGCTCCAGGCCGACAACAGTACTCTTTGTGTAATAACGATCAACAGATTGCAGACCAATTTTCACGCAAAAAAACATCGATATAATTAAGAGCGTCAACCAAAGGCATCTGTAATGGCAAAATTAACAAAGAAGACCCAGAGTATAGTGTGGGGGAAGCAAAATAAACATCAACATTAAAATACATGGACAGTAGAGCAAATGAAGATAGGTGGGAGAGCGATGATGATGGAGGTATGATAAATTCCAATAATAGAAAATTGTATTTGAAATTGATTTAGTCGAAAACTTTTCCATATAGTCATACTATGATAACATTTTTTAATCTTGGGCACCCAGACCGATCGCGTCTTTCTTGAGCAGCTGGGTCCTGAACTCATATTATCACAATCACATGTTAGTGTTAGTTCAGTCAACTGCAGTATCGTTATTAAAATAAATCGAAAATAATTAACTTTTCAATTCATTTGGAAGTTTAATACGTTTTCCCTCATTTTGGACACCGTTGCGTATGATTGATATTAATTCTGAGGTACTTGAAGCTTTTTCGCCATAACTTTTGATATAGTGTGAATATTGGAATATTTTAAATGATTTTTGAATTTAGACAAACTTAGTTTTAAGGTAAACACAAATTTTAAATATGTTTTATAACAAGTTTGGTTATCACAATGTTTAAAATTAGAAAATTATCTAATTCTATGAAAACTAAGCGTATAAATAGTAAATTTGTCATGTCTGACATCTTGGAAATCTTTGAAAATGAGCAAAATGTTGACTGAAGATATAGTTTCCCAACATGTCCGCGCACTGTGGAATATTTTCATCCAAGCTGCGCAAAAATTAGAAGCATTAAAGCTAGAATCTTTAAATTTCGCACACATCCCTAATGTTGTCAAATTAGATATTTTTTTTCTTGTAACATAAAATGAATAAACTTTATAAGTTTCTTATTTTAATATATACGTTGATACAAATCATTACCAGTGATTTACCAGTATCACGCATGAAGTTTTAATTTTTTCTGATTAAATTTTCAATATTTTTTCTGATAAACTTGATGTATTCACATCATAGAAAATTGTATTTCAGAACTGATTTAGTCTAAAACTATATCGAATTCAAATTATGATGACTGTTGTAAAGCTTTGGCACACGAACCGACCGCGTCTTTCTTGAGCATCTGAGAACTGAACCGATATTAGCATACTCATATGTTAATGTCAGTTCAATAAACTCCAACTTTTCTATTAAAATGTATCGAAAATGCGCAAGTTTTCGATCTGTTTTTAGGTTTTTCGTCATTATGGACACCATTGCGTATGATTGATATTAATTGTGAGCTAATTTCAGCTTTTTCGCTATAACTTTTGATACAGGCTAAATTAGTTTCACGATAAACTTGAATTTTAAATATGTTTTATAACAAGTATGGACATCACAATGTTTAAAATTAGAAAATATTGTAGTTCTTTTTTTTTTTGAGCAACTGAGTCCTGAACTCATAATAGCTCAGTGTTATTTTAATAAACAGCGGCTTCACTATTAAAATTTTTCGAAAAGACCTAAGTTTTCAATTTGGACGTTAAATACGGTTTCGTCATTATGGACACCGTTGCGTATGATTGATATTAATTCTGAGGTATTTTCAGCTTTTTCGCTATAACTTTTAATACAGTGTGAATATTGGAATATTTTAAATGGTTTTTGAATTTAAACAAACTTAGTTTTATGATAACCACGCATTCTAAATATGTTTTATAGCAAGTTTGGGCATCAAAATTAGAAAATATTCTAGTTCTAGTAGAATTAGTAGATTTGTCATGTCTGCCATCTTGAGAATTTTTGAAGACTAGCATAATGTTGACTGAAGTCATGATTTTCCAACAGGTCCGCGCACAGTGGAATATTTTCATACAAGCTGCGCAAATATAATAAGCAATAGAGCTAGAATCTTTTAGTTTCGCACACATATTTTCAAATTATATATTTTTTTCTTGTAACATAAAATGAACAACTATATAAACTTCTTATTTTAATATACTAGTGATTTTATTTGAGTCCATTAAATGAAAATTACCAGTGTCCACATGATTTTTTTAATTTTTTTGGAGATTAAATTTTCAATGTTTTTTCTGATAAACTTGATGTATGGTAAATTCACATCATAAACAATTGCATTTAAAAACTGATTTAATTAAAAACTATATCGAATCCAAATTATGATAACTGTTTAATGCTTGAGCACACGGACCGCCCACGTTTTTCTTGGGCATCTGAGTCCTAAACCCATAAAAGTACACGCAGATGTCAGTGTAATTTCAATAAACAGCAGCTTCGCTATTAAAATTCCTCGAAAAGGCCCAATATTTCAATCCATTTAGAAGTTAAACACGCCTTTCGTCATTATGGACACTGTTGCGTATGATTGATATTAATTCTGAGGTACTTTCAGTTTTTTCGATATAAGTTTTGATACAGTGTGGATATGCAAATATTTTAAACGCTTTTTGAATCTAAACAAACTTAGTTTTAAGATAAACACGAATTATAAAAATGTTTTATAACAAGTTTAGATATAAATTTCAATTAGAAAACATTCTAGTTAGAATGAGCTAGGTTCTTCGTATAAATTCATATATCGTGATTTCGTTTATGGACACCTTGCGTATGATTGATATTAACTCAGAAGTAATTTCAGCTTTTTCGATATAACTTTTGATACAGTGTCAATAAACAAATATTTTAAACGATTTTTTAATCTAGACAAAATTCGTTTTAAGACAAACACAAATTTTAAACATGTTTTATAGCAAGTTAGGGTATGAAAATGTGTAGAATCAGAAAATCTGCTAATGCTACGAAAACTTAGCGTAGAATTACTTGTCATGTATTTGTATGAATACATATATTTTGATTTCAAGAAAATCCCTCAATTGTTCTGAACGAGTGACACTATTTGAAGCATAACAACTATTGAGGTATGTGCCATTGCAAGTTTAAACGTTGGGCACAGGAACCGACCGCATCTTTCACTGAGCCTCTGAGTCCTGAACCCATAATATCACACTCAGATGTCAGTGTTACTTCAATAAACACCATCTTCGCTATAAAAATTCATCGAGAATGCCTAACTTTTCAATCCATTTGGAATTTCAATAAGATTTTTCGTCATTATGGACACAGTTGCGTATGATTGATATTAATTCTGAGGTAATTCCGGTAAGGTAACAAGTTTGGGCAACAAAATGTTTAAAATTAGTAAATATTCCAGTTCTACGAAAGCTTAGCGTAGAATTAAAGGGTGATTTTTTAAGAGCTTCATAACTTTAAAAAAAAAAAAACGCATAAAATTTGCAAAATCTCATCGGTTCTTTATTTGAAACGTTAGATTGGTCCATGACATTTACTTTTTGAAGATAATTTCATTTAAATGTTGACCGCGGCTGCGTCTTAGGTGGTCCATCCGCTTAGTCCAATTTTGGCATTTCCACGTTTTTGAGTAACAGAGACCCAATTGGTGCGAACGGCGACGAATCGAAAATTGGTGGTCATCATTAACACTGGCCGATACAGCTGCGATATTTTCTTCAGTTCGCACTCTACGTAAGCGTGTTGGTGGTTTAATGTCCAACAATGTAAATTTGGTGCGAAATTTAGTCACAATAGCCCGAATAGCCGCTTCAGTGGGTCGATTAAACTGACCATAAAATGGAAGCGCGCAATGAACTTTCTTAACAGAGCACGCATTTTGATAATAAAATTCAATAATTTGCAAGCGTTGTTCGTTTGTAAGACGATTCATGATGAAATGTCAAAGCATACTGAGCATCTTTCTCTTTGACACCATGTCTGAAATCCCACGTGATCTGTCAAATACTAATGCATGAAAATCCTAACCTCAAAAAAATCACTCTTTAGTAAACTTGTCATGTGTTTGTATGAATTCTTATATTGTGATTTCAAAAAATCCTTCAATGGTTCTGAACGAGTGACAGTATTTGAAACATAACAACTATTGAGGTATATGCAATTTTAATGATTGGGCACCTGAGTCCTGAACCCATAATAGCATGCTCAATGTTATATCAATCAACAGCGGCTTCGCTATAAAAATTCTTCGAAAAGCGCTAATTTTTCAAGCCATTTGGAAGATAAACACGATTTTCGTTATTATGGACAGCGTTGCGTATGATTGATATTAATTCTGAGGTAACTTCAGCTTTTCGTTATAACTTTTGATACAGTATGGGTATTCTAATATTTTAAAAAATTTTTGGTATCTAGACAAACTGAGTTTTAAGACTAAAGCGAATTTTAAATATGTTTTATAACAAGTTTGAACATAGAAATGTTTAAAATTAGAAAATATTATAATTGTAGCTTTTTCGTTATAACTTTTGATACAGTATGGGTATTCTAATATTTTAAAAAATTTTTGGAATCTAGACAAACTGAGTTTTAAGACTAAAGCGAATTTTAAATATGTTTTATAACAAGTTTGAACATAGAAATGTTTAAAATTAGAAAACATTATAATTGTAGGAAAACTTAACGTAGAGTTATTGGGTGTTGTTTGGTTTAATGTTTACAATTATTGTTGTAAACAATATTTTGGGAATTTTTTTTGAAATCTTTGGAATTAAACAGCATATGAGTTTTCATATGCTGTAGATATTTTGTAACGCTATTAATCATTAATGACATAAATTATACCTCATAAATATATATATTTTTCAAATTGAGAGATTAAATTTTCATTGTTTTTTTTTTCAGGTAAATTTCATTGTTTTCTTTTTATTATCATACCACCCTCATCATAGCTATGGCTATATGCCCAACTTTAAATTGAGTTATTTGAGTTTGGCTTCGCATTCATGTGGCTAAAACGGCGTGTATGTGTATGTATACTCGTATATAGTTTGGCATCCTTGCAGCGGTAATGGTGGATGGCTGGCGGCTATGGTCATCTATTTACCCATCGCCGTTACAAAATACTGCCACAAATGCACACGCAGACGAACACACACACCACGTAAACAAACCCACACATTTGGGGTCGGGGGGAAAAAGTGCTGCTACTTACTTTTCAATTGTTGTTAGATCTGCTTTGACCACATATTTCAGGCCATGTATGTAGCTATCCTCGAAATAGGCCGCTATAAAAGTGATAATGGTTTTTGCGGTTTTGCTCGATTTTACGGCCATTGTTGTAGGCGATGTCGTTCTTACTGCTAATGGACGTTGTTGTTGTTGCTGTTTTTGTAGTTTAGAATTTTCACCATTTGTCGTCCAAGAGCGGCTGGATGCAGCCACTTCAGCTGCGTTCGTTCGTTACTATGCGAAAGTTTCGGGACGCATTGATAAATATTCATGTTGATTGTGAGTTGTGATTGTGTTGCGGTCCGCACACACACCCATAAATATTCTTTTTCTATAATTCGTCCGTACGAGATTTGGTGACAAATAACAATTTTGAATTGTGTTTGAAATGATTAATGATCATAAGGCTATAGCGGGGACGTAATAAGCCAAAGATGATGAGGGTGTAAGACAACTGGAAGGGAGAATATTTTTCACACAATCGTAGAATTTTCTGTAACTCCTCTCTCTCTCTTACCCATATAATAATTTTCGCCACTGTCAGCCAACTCCAGAATGCCAACGAGGCCACGGCACTTATGAAACTAATGACCGGGTTGCGATATGTGTCCTTTTTATTGACCATCCGCGATTTGTTGCAATTGCATACGTTTTGCTCTCTAATGGCGTAGTATTTGGCTTTGCTTTTATGTCTACTCTGCCCATTGCCCTCACTGTCCTCCTCACTTTGGGCATTTTGTGTTTGGAGTCCATTAAAATTAACAATCAGACAACATGTTCTGTGGGTGGGTAATTGTTGTCACCATGACATGTGTTTGACATGAAAATGTCATAACATCACGATTATTACTCATATTATTGTTATGATTATTGCCTGTGTGTGTGCGCGGTAGATTCAGTAGTTGTGGCAATTGTTTGGCAATTACAAAATTAACCCCTCACACTGTGGGTGTTGGTCGTTGGCCGTCGGTCATAGCCGTATTAATAAATTTATGAGGGACTAAGATGTGATTCGTGTCAATTCAAAAGTGCAAAAGTGTTTAAATCGTTTAATTCATTTGCATTTTTAATGGTAAGTGGTGTAGTAGGGGGCGTATGATTGATTTTAATTTGGTGATACTGCTGGGAAATCTGATAATTCATAGGGTTCCCATGGACGGATTTGAATGAGACAAAGGGTATTATGTAGAGCACATATTGGGCTATTTGAAAACATAATGGAGTGAATTTTTCAGTTTGGACATTAATTGAATTAACCTTTTTATGTTGCGGTGTTCATTCTAATGGGTGCGTATGATTGATTTTAATTTGGTGATACTGCTGGGAAATCTGATAATTCATAGGGTTCCCACGGACGGATTTTATTGAGACAAAGGGTATTATATAGAGCACATATTGGGCTATTTGAAAACATAATGGAGTGAATTTTTCAGTTTGGACATTAATTGAATTAATGTCATACAACAGACCTTTTTATGTTACGGTGTTCATTGTAATGGGTGCCTTAACTACTTGATGATTTACTTGACCTTTAGATGATGGTAACCTACCAAACGTGAAGTTTTTTTCTGCATTTTATTTGACATTTCTCAATTTCAAACTAAGTCAATTTGAACAATGGAAAGATACACAATCGAGCAACGCATAAAACTTATTCAGGCTTATTATGAAAATGGACATTCAAATCAAAATGTATATGATAAATTTTTGAAAAAAGACATCTTCAGTGATGAGGCACATTTTCACCACACTGGATTCGTCAATAAGCAGAATTGCCGTATTTAGGCGAATGATAATCCAAAAGTGATTGTCGAAAAATCAATGCACCCACAAAGAGTGACTGTTTGGTGCGGTTTATGGGCTGGCGGCATCATCGGGTCGTATTTTTTTCCAAAATGAGGCCGGTCAGGCAGTTACTGTGAATGGTCTTCGCTGTCGTGAGATGATAACGAACTTTTTATGGCCCGAATTGGAAGATATGGATGAGGACGGTTTCAACAGGACGGTGCCACTTGCCACACAGCTAACGAAACAATGGCTCTTTTGCGCGATAAATTCAATGACCGTGTTATCTCACGTGGTGGCGATGTCAATTGGCGCCAAGATCATGTGATTTGACACCGTTTGACTTCTTTCTTTGGGGTTATTTGCAAGAAAAGGTGTATGTCGATAAGCCAGCAACAATTCAAGAGCAAAAGGATGAGATAATTCGGCACATTAACGGCAAAGAACCTCAATTATGCCTCAGCGTCATCGAAAAGTTGGACCATCGGATGGAGGTGTGCCGCCGAGGTCGCGGCGGTCATATGGCCGATATTTTGTTCCATACATAATTGAACCATACCAATATTATCAAAATAAAAAGAAATGACAATAATTTCCTAAATAATTTGTGTTTTATACAAAATCAACATCGGCCCTTAAAATTTAACCACCATTTACTTTAATTTTTTTCGAAAAAATTGGGAAAAAATATTATATAATATTTTTTAATAGCCAACGTCTACTAAGAGTGTCATAACTTCTAAATGTATCCATGGATTTTTTTACATATAATCTTGCTCTAGAATGTTAGCTATTTAAAAATAAAACAAAATACTTTTTTCCGACTTTTTTCTAATTTTTATGATTTTTTTCGTGCCAGCAAAAATAGATTTTTTCGAAAAAATTAATTTTTTCCCAAAATTTTTAGAGGTTGTTCCTAAACTAATATTTCTATGTGAAAGTCTAATTTGCAACATTTGTAGACATCATAATTACTTTCAATAGGATGGGATGAATCCACGTAAATGACCTTTTTTCGACAAAATTTCAAAATCAATTTATGATTTAATGAAAATACCGATAAACATTCGTAAAGTTTATACTTCTCATAACATATATTTTGTATTATACTAGCTGAACCCCGCCCGCTTCGCCAGGCAAAATACAAATGGTAAAATTAAAATCAGGTTTCATATTGATCTTATCATATTGATATTATCGTGGTTTGAAATATATAGGGTCCAATTTTCAGCCTTCTAGTTAAAAAACACTTTTTCCACATTTTTCCCGTGGTCAGTAATATATATTGATCTTATCATATTGATATTATCGTGATTTGTAATACAGTGAAATTCCCCTAACTCGAAGTCCCCTAACTCGAATTTTTCCCTAACTCGAACTGTTATGTACGAATCTTGGATTCTCAATAGCTTTTTCTTATGTGTTTTTCTCCGTATGTCGAATTTCCCCTAACTCGAACTTTTCTGTAAGTCGAATTAAAAACTGATACAATTTGTGACACTTACTATTTGAGTTTATTCCCGTAACTCGAATTTTTTGTTTTGCTAATTTTAATATTGTTTTCTCGTTTTCTCGTTAATAAGTAGTACATACATACATATTTTGGTGGCACTTCTTTGCGAAGCCTTTAATTCAGTGATGGGCACCGCTCTCTTTTCCTATGCACAGTGCATAGGAATGAAAATGCTGCTTCTGTCAAGAAGAGACACATGTACACATCGTGTGGCTTCGTTCGCTGCGTAGTTTTGTGTGTACACTCAAATCAACATGTTTTATGTGTTACTTTCCTTTAATTGCTTGTTATACTTTTGAAACATGGAATATTTTTCGGGCGTAAGCCGCGTTTTGTTCTCTGCTGCTTAAAATATGATAGTATGCGTGTGCCCATCACTGCTTTAATTTCTCAACCGTAGGTGGCGACAATATGACGGCTAAAAATTGAGAATTACAGTTACAAAATTGATATGCGAGTTTTTAGAGCTGTGAATTTTAGTGAATCGGTAGCGCTTCAGTCGACGACATGAGTAAGAGAGTTTTAAAATGTTTGTCAATTGCAGAAAAACTTAAATTGATTAATGAAGTAGCAAAATGTAACCAAAGTAAAAAAGACTTAGCAAAAAATATGGAATACCTTGCAGCACTTTATCAACAATTTTAAAAATACATATAAAAAATGTTTAATTTCCATAACTCGAATTTTCCCTAACTCGAAGTGTTTTGTCGTGCCCTAGGCGATTCGAGTTAGGGGAATTTCACTGTATATACGTTCTAATGTTCATCCTTCTAACTAAAAAACACTTTTTTTCCCGTGGTCAGTAATATATACGTTCCAATTTTCAGCCTTCTAGCTTAAAAATACTTCTAGCCAATTCCAATTTTCAGCCTACTACCTCTCAAAAACACTTTTGTCGCCCACTCCGCCCACAAAGCGAAAATCCAAATTTCGGCATCATATTTATCATTCTCGTGGTCAGTAATATATATGTACCAATTTTCAGCCTTCTAGCTCTAAAAAAACACTTTTGCCACGCCCAAAGTCCACGAAACGTAAATCCAAATTTCGGCATCAAGTTGATCTTTCTCGTGGCCAGTGATATATATATATTCCAATTTTCAGCCTTCTAGCTCAAAGAACACCATTTGCCACGCCCAATCCGCCCACAAAACGAAAATCCAAATTTCAGCATCAAATTGATCTTTCTCGTGGTCAGTAATATATATGTACCAATTTTCAGCCTACTACCTCTCAAAAACACTTTTGCCACGCCCACAAAACGAAAATCCAAATTTCGGCATCAACTTGATCTTTCTCCTGGTCAGTAAAATATACATTCAATTTTTCAGCCTTCTAGCTCAAATAACACTATTGCCACGCCCACTCCGCCCACAAAACGAAAATCCAAATTTCGGTATCATATTTATCATTCTCGTGATCAGTAATATATATGTACCAATTTTCAGCCATCTAGCTCTCAAAAACACTTGCCACGCCCACTCCGCCCACAAAATGAAAATCCAAATTTCTGCATCATATTTATCATTATCGTGGTCAGTAATATATATCTACCAATTTTCAGCCTTCTAGCTGTCAAAAACACTTTTGACACGCCCACTCCGCCCACAAAATGAAAATCCAAATTTCAGTATCATATTTATCATTCTCGTGGTCAGTAATATATACGTTCCAATTTTCAGCCTTCTAGCTCTCAACTATTGCCACGCCCCCTCCGCCCACAGAGCAAATTTTTAAAAATTCTATAGCCTATAGTTCCTATAGTTCTAGACCTACATCTATCTGCACTGAAAATTTCAACAACATCGGAAAAAACCTGTCGTAACACGCTGTGTGGTAAAAATAAGACATTTTGAAATTTTGATTTTTTGACGTTTTTTTTTAAAAATCCGTACTGAGAAAATACCTTTCTAACAAAGTATAAATCATCAAAATCGGTTTGGCCAATCTCGAGTAAATGAAAAAAGAAAATTGAAAAAAATCGAAAATAAACCTGTCGAAACACGCTGGGTGGTAAAAATCAGACATTTTCAAATTTTGATATTTTGAAGTTAATTTTTTATTTTTTTTTAAACCCGTGCTGAGAAAATACCTTTCCAACAAAGTACAAATCATCAAAATCGGTTGGCCAATCTCGAGTTATGGGATTACATCGCTTCGGACACTTTCTTTTATATATATAGATTCAAAAAAGACAATGACAACAATAGTTCTGATCATTTCCTTTTCCAGATATAGACTGATGTTGTAACAGGATTTCCGTCAAAATGTCATATTTTCATTAATATCCACATTAATCTGCCGTTTTCAATAGGCAGTATAGCAAAAATCTCAGTCAATGAAAATGGGAGATATTTAAACATATTTAAGCAAAAGTGTCACACCCGTTCCAATGGTATCACCCACATAAATATAAGTGAGTGCGATCGACAAATATATCCAAAATGAGGGTACAAATATTAAAGGTACCAACGGCGAAAGTTTTTATTTTAGTAAAATTAAAAAAATGTTGATTTTAAAAATATTTTTTTTTCGGCTTGGACACAACATTTTTCTTTTTTGTTTCATAGCGTTATTTGAATATTTTAAAATTAAATTTGTATTATGTATTCATATAATATTGTCGTTTGTTCTGACTATTTTTTTTCTTATTTAAATTTTAGTTGTGTTTTAACAAATAATTAAATAGATTTAATGAATTGTACCAATTATTAAAAAATGTACCATGTGGCGTATGATTGACATTAATTAAGGAATTCTTTAGGAAACTATTAATAACTTAAGTATTAGACAACGTAGCCAACTGGAACAAAAAACATTTTATTAAAAAGACTTTTGCACAGTAGGCTGAATTTGTTTTGAATTTTGCCTTAACTTACATATAAATTATTTCCGAACTTGAAAATTAACTTATTGTTATTAATATATATCTATATATATATATATATATATTATATATATTCGCTTAACAAGCAACTACCTTTTTGTTTAAATAATTTCTTTTTGTTGATTAGATGGTACTTGTGGTAAATGCATTCAAAATCCTCACCGCAAGATGTTTGAGCCTAAAGAAATATTTAATTTATTTTTTGTTTTGTTTTATTTCGGTCTGTAATCAATATTTGATTTAAACTGATATGTTGTCCTGGCTCACGACCATTTTGCAGCCACATTTAATAGAATGCAAATTTATTTATAAATTTTATGACGACATTTATTACTTGGCTGCACACTACCACTATCCACTATCACGGAAATCATAAAAGTGGTAATATACAGCCAAGTAATAAATATCAGGATTTTTTATTTTAATATTCTATGTGAGTTTTACCAAATATTTCATTAAAGTCAATGAGTTTTTTAATTTATAAGAGGCATTTTAAAAATTATAATAGCTTCAATACGGTCAAGGTAAGACTAATAGAACAAAATATATTTGCTTTTAAATTTCACAAATTTAAATTAAATTTAATTTGCATATAAATTGTTTGGGGGACATTAATATTGCATTTTAGTTATGCTTGCCTTTTGTTTCAAGAAATATTTTATTAAAACATTATAGACATAATTTTATATTTATATTCTTAAAAATATGAAGCGTATGTTTGAGATTATTTAAGGAATGGGTTTTCGAAATTTCCAATAATGTTCATTGAACAAAATGTATTGCATAATTATATATATGTATAGAATAAACAGAATTTATTTTGGACTTCAGCTTGATTTGCATATAAATTATGAGGACACATTAACATAGTCATTCCTTAAAATTGTTTCCTTTAAAGAAAACTCAAAATGTAGACATTCTAGATGAGATTGCCATTAGATTTAATGAGTTATTTTAATTTCTTTGAAATATCCCATGTGGCGTATGATTGTTATTAATTAAGGAATTATTTTGAAAAATCCTCTTAACTTCTGTTGTGGACAACGTAGGCAAATCAAACAAAAGCCATTGTGTTAAAAATACTTTGGTACAATAAACTGAATGTGCTTTAGATACCAGTTTAATTTGCATATAAATTATTTAGACACTTTACAATTGACGTTTTGTTTTTGAGCACTATCCCAGCTCTGAAATGGCCAACAACTATCAGTATGTTTAGATTATTTTTATGCTGAATACATTACCGGTTTCTTATCAATAGCTAAGCTCTCGCATAAACAACTAGTTTAGCTTTGTAATTCCCCAGCCAATAAACATAGAAGTGACTGCTTCTGTATTTTTTTTGTATCGAGTAGTTGAAAATATTTGTTTTATTTTTTCAAAATGCATTTCCTGTCCTGCTGCTGGCGAAAAAGTCAACAAACCCATTAAAAAATTTATGGCGCATAAAAATCGACGCTTCCGTTTCATTGCATTTTAAATAAATGACATTTAAATGCCATAAAACTGTGAAACTAAATATAAACGGACATACTCGAACACACACCAGAGTCAGTGAGCATCAGAGAAGCACTTACTCAAATCCATTTGTCCTGGAATTGTGGAATTGTGAAATTGTACAATTGTGTATATTTATGCATTTAAACAATGAGTATTTTAACACATTACTAAAACAATTATCAAAAAGTTGTTAAAAAATCCATTAATAGCACAGACACAGCAACACTACTAGAGCGAGCACATTTTCGCACATTGAACGATGGCAGAACTATAAAAAAAAACATTCGAGATTTATATAAAAAATAACAGTCATAAAACTTTATGAGCTGCTAAATCATAGCAACAATATAAATTTCCAACAAATGTATGCTATAAAATCATAAAAGTGGCGCAAAAAGTTATGCACTTAAAAATGCACGACGACAAAGCATGTGGAAGATGGGCTACCGAGCGAGAGTGTGTGTGTGAGAGAGAGAAAGCAAAGTAATGCAAAAACGATCCCATAAAAAATGTGTAAGAAAACATTTAAACATTCAAAATGAATGCGCCGACTTATTACTGGAAAAACCACCATAACCTTTGGTTATGAGCCATTTATTAAATTGTCCTTTGTGGAAATTTAATAAAATGCATTCGCTGTAATGCAAAAATGTCACAGTTTTTGAAGTCAATGCACCGCATATTGTTGGAGAAGATAGGATTGAAAGAACATGACAATGACTGGCAATTTATTGGGAATGTGTTACTGCAATTGCAATTGAGAAGGCGATTTATATTGAAAATTAACTGGAGATAGAGTCAATCTTTAGATAAAGGTTTAATGTTTCATGAACAGAAATCTAAAGGTGTTGGTCTTATCTAGAGTTAGAGCTAATCTGTAGCCACAAATGTCGAATCTCAGAAGAGCTGACTTATAAAGGCGTTGGTCAGCTCCAACTTTAGTATATCTTGCCCATTGTTAATAGCCCTTAATCATACAAAATTAAAAATATGCTCTGATGGACACCCTGGCGTATGATTGTTATTAATTAAGAGATAGTTTTGGTATTTCCCCATTCTTTCCATACCCTCTTGGGGATACTACTGAAGCAAATAGTTTTTTGATATTCTGGAGTTAATAAAGTATATTTAAAATACTTCCAGTTAAACTTATTTATTATCCTCAGTAAAATCGATGCACAATATCCATTCGAAGGAATGAAGTAGAAAACTCTGGGAAGTGATATAAGTTTCTTTGTAGATATTATTAAAAACTAGAATATGTTACTGAAATTTCCTAGACGTCTCCAAAATCTTGTAAAAATCGGGACTTTGTGAACCTGTATATAGCTAAAATTCATCAAAACAGATAAAAATTATGAACAGTTTTGCAGATTTTGCCAACAAATATCCGAATTCCCAAAGTGTATGTATTCCAAAATTTGGGATTTTTACTAAAATCGTCGCGATGCTTTTATTTACCCTTTTATCTGTTTTGATGAATTTTAGCTATTTTTGTTAGACCTCAAATTCGTAACTTGAATGACCAAAACATCTATTTTTGTAAAACATTTGTTTTTTATTTCACTCACGTGAGCGCTGTCGCGTTGTATGCATTCCAAATGAGGTTCTCCTTAGCTTCCCAGCAAAAAAACTTGGAAGTAGTTCAAAATGAATGACATTATCATTACTCCTAAATTATACATCCAAGCAAATTCATTCTAAATAGTTTCTCAAATCCGAATACATTTGCCATCTAATAAAGTCTTTCAAAAGTACTCCCAGCAATAAAATGGAAGTATTTCCAATTGAATGATACTTTCATTGCTACTCAATCATACATCCAAGATTATTCATTCTAAATAACTTCTCAATGTGAATTAATAAATTATAAATTAAAATTTTCTTTTTCAATAGAATTAAGTTAACTTTTTTATTTCATATCTTCATTATAGAAAATGTAAAATAATCAAATATCGAAAAAAAATAATTCTTTTGCGTTGTATGTTCAATGACTAATTGTGGTTTGTGTAATCGATTTTAATATGAGTCTTAAGGGTAGGATAGAGATATTTATTTGTTCAATTTCGATCTCAAATATCTTCTTTATTGAATAATGTGTCATAAAAATATTGTATTAATGGGATCATTTTTCGAAAATGAAGAAGGAACGATTGTTATGAATTATGACATTTTTATATTTTTAACAAAAAGTTTTAAAATTTTAAATATTGAACTGGGATATTTTCCTGGCTCAAGACCATTTTGCTTCTACAGACCAAAAAATGCTTACAGACCAAAAAATGCAAACGAAAAACTAAAACAAATGAGCGTTGGCACGGCAGAAGTATTGCTGGGTAACTATACCTGCATATACACATACTTACATATGCAACTCAATGAGATGCTTGTAAGATGGCATGTGTGCTTTACTACTTGGTGCGATTTTTTAAACGCAAAATCATCTCCTTATAGAGGCCGGGTTTGATGTTGAAAAGTCGCTGCGAAGAAACTTGAAAAGACTTTTGACATGGTCGAAATCATGATCGTGGTAGTCTGCAGCCAAGTAATAAATGTCACCATGCCATTTGTAAATAAATTTGCATTTTATTATATATAGAAGCAAAATTGTTTTGAGCCAGGACAATATCCCAGTTCAAGTCAAATATTGATTACAGACCAAAAAATGCAAACGAAAAAACTAATATTAATTTTTTTTAAAATGAACTTATGACAAACAAACTGTCTTATATGGACAGGGATCTATATTTTCTATATATTATCTATATTTTCTTATTTTATCTCCCATTAGTTTACACCTCCCTTATGTGGACAAATTTTGGATGATCGTTACTGTCCGCTGTTGAGAGGTTTCGCTTGTTCAATTTCTAATTTTTTGAAATGCTGATGTTGTCTGGTAACGCAGTGCGTATGATTGATTGTAATTTTTGGTTATATTTAGTAAATTGGTAATAACATTGTTATTATAAGTCCCAGAAACTTGAGTTAAATTTATTTGAAAAGTAAACTAAATTTTTTACATTGTTTAGTTTTGGCTATAGAGTAATTCCTATGGAAAAAGCCATAGGTTTGGATTTTAAATAGCCGTAATTTCCTAAACTAGGGAAACCCCACACTAAATTTTTGATATTTTGTAGAGAATAAAATCAGCTAAAATACAAAAGAAATTAAAATTATTTTTGATTGCGTTTTGACTTTTGTTCGGCTTGAGGTCAGTTTTTTCAAATAATAAAACAAAAACTACTGTTTTATTATTTTCTTGTTTTTTATATCCCAATATTTCAACCAAGTCCGTTGGTCATCTTCAGTGGTCTAGTACAAAAACACAAATTATTCAATTACAAGTTACAAGCATTAACAATCAAAAAATATCACAAGATTTGTATTAACATTTAAAAAAAAAGTTTTTCACGATAGAAAATTTTCCTGCCACTCTCTGCAAGCTTTTGTCAACTACTTTTGTCGTCTATGTTTTTGTCGTCTATGTTTTTCCACCGTGTTCCTATATATTTTAGCACAACCGTCTGTGTCTCTCTTATAATTAAGCCTTTTCCAGGGGAGACGTCAGTTTTTTGCTCAATGGGTTTGTCAAGAGATTTGTGTTCGGTTTTATGTGATGAAAGTCTGGTTTTCAATTTATTTTTCGTAGTGCCGACATATACCTTCTGGCATATGTCGGACTTGTCACCATTGCATTTTATCTTGTACACGACGTTTGGTTTCTTCTCTTTCTTGATTTTAGATTTTGTCCTACTAAATAGTTTGTTGATGGTCCTGTGTGTTTTATATGCCAACTCAAATTTTTTCTTGTTAATGCTTGTAACTTGTAATTGAATAATTTGAGTTTTTTGTACTAGACCCCTGTTTTATTATTTTAAAAAACTGACCTCAAGCCGAACAAAAGACAAAACGCAACACATCAAAAGGTCAACTATACATACCACTAACATTATTTTTCAATTTTGTATTCACACACAAAATTCAGAAAGAGGTGGTATAAATCTTTCAGATGATCTCAATGTCGTTAAAATAGGATGACGCTATCCAAAGTTATGTTATAAATAAAGAAGCCATATTTTCAAAAAAAAACTCCGAAATAACCAACTTTGGACCACTGTAAAATTTAAACCACGTACTATTTTGAGCTACGGTAAATTATATATTACCCGCAACCACTAGTAGAATGTATGTGTTAAATTTCATGAAAATCGAAGAGGGTCGAAATACATGTTGGGTCGAAATCTTCTACCCTATAGTTAAAAAGCAAGCCACACAAACATTTCGGTTGGAATAAGGGAGATTTATTTTAATCATAACATAATATAATTTAATATACTCAACGACAGGAAAATTTAGAAATTGTTCATCTTTCCTTCTTTAATGATGAAACAGACACTGAGCAGAATCAAATTAGTTTTTCCCTATTTGAGTCTGTGCATTTCAGCATACTTATCAAACTGCTGTGTCTGCGTTTAATGGCATCTGATTATATTATTGACTTAAATGCTTCATATATATAACTCACTTAGCCTTTTGCTTAGCGCGTCGCTCATAAATGAATTATGTGGTAAAACTTGTTATTACTTTAGCTACTCATCTGTTTTTGTTTCAATAGTTTCACACCCCTTGCCTGCCAGCCTGGCACACTCGCATTGTTCCTATCTCGTGGGCGTTTTTCCATTTAACCTTTTCAATACCTTTCGTTTTTGTAAAATACAAAATAATATCCATATATTATCCTTGAATTCCTGAGCAAGAAGAAGTTTTAAAGATAAAGTTACTGCGCTTGTTCATGCCCAAGCCAACCCATCCCATTGGCTTTATAAAGTGTTGAAAATAATAAAATTATGCTCAAGGCGCTAATATTTATTCAAACACAGGAACACGCACACACGCACACACACACTGATACACTTTTCTACAGCTCTATATATAGACCCTTAAGACACGCAATATTATTATGAAAGTTTTCCGTTTTTTTCCTTGTGCTCTTCAAAATATCAGTAATAACGCTCAGTGCTGGGAAAATAGCGAAACAATGAAGAAATGGCAAACTTTTCAATGTCGGGTTAAAAAGTGTTGCAGAAACAAGAACCTTTAACAAAGCTATTTCCCTGCCAAGGAAACATAGTTTCAGAGCGTAAAAAGGAAATGAAGGCATTTGAAAGGGCCGAAAAAAGCGTAATCCTTTAACAATATCGCAAAGTTTCGCACAAATTATGAACCAAGTTTTACAAATTGTTGCAATTAATATAGAAGGGGGAGAAAGGAAAGAAAGGGGGTTGTTTGTTTTTATAGAACGGCCAGAAACAAATTTAATTTGCAAGCCATCAATCAAACGCCAGGGGAGGAAACGGGGCCACTTGCATTTTAAACTCCACTCGAAGTTATCGCAGTTAAAATGTTACACCTACACCTTCACATCATCATCAATCACTTGGGAGTTTGAGGAAATGAAATTACAAATATTTTATGAGATTGAAGTTTGAATTGCATCTCCGATTGCTACTGATTCGCATTTTCATTGAGCTAATTTGTTGTTGAGTCATGCTTTTATGTTGAACGTAAACTGCGAATGTAATGTAAACTATGTTTGTAAACGTGGAGCGTATGATTAATTACGAAACGAAGAGGGATGGATACTGGGGTGCGTATGATTTATAATGATTCTTTGAATCCTTTAGTTATTCCGTGATAACTTCCAATGTAGCCAAGATAAGAAAATATTTGAAACTGTTATACAACACAAACAGAAGTATTTTTATAATTAAAGATTCATTGTACCAGAAGGATAAGAGTGTAAGTCACCTGATTTATGATTTATACAGGTATATGGCCAAAGGCTTAAACAAAGTTTTCAACTAGACTTAAGACTTCAGAAAACTAATTAGTTATTTTAAAATACTCTTGGAAATTGGTGGAGGCTTTTAAAATATAATTTATATAATTAAACATTAGTCATAAAATCTGTATAATGACCATGAGATTCCAGGTTATTTTAGAGCAATCACTTAATTCGCAGCAAGTTGTGTATGTTTAATAAAGTTTATTTTTAAATCGTACTTATGATTGCTATTAATAGATGATTTAAATTGATATGATCTATTCACCTCACGATTCTTGCACGAAGCATTTGTACTAATGTTCTACGAATACATTTGCCATAAAATGTCTGTGGGCGTCAGCAAAGATACCAAAGTTGTAAATAAAGCTTTTCATGGTTAAATATGAAAATTACAAAAATTTCCTATTTTAGCAATCATATGTCAAAAAATATTTTGTTATTCTCTATTCGATAACAAATTACGTGAGTTTTTTCTAAAGGCACTTTCACAATTTTTGACTTTATATCTTACATTTTTCCTAGCTAAATATGGAATGTTTGAAGTAAGTAAGAAGTTTGGTCGTAAAAGTTTGATTTTTTCAATAGAATTATTTTCAAAGTCAACATTTAAAAAAATCTATGAACAGTTACGCTATTACCGCACTAGAACATACATATAAAATTTGCGGCCATATTGTATTTATCATAGTAATACGTACCGTGAAAGTAAATCAAATATATGACGTGCTCATATAGCCCACCGCTTTATCCTATTATCTTTCTGCAATCTTCATATTACATCAATAAGGCGCATAGGGCGTATGATCAATATTAATTATTAGGGTTTATAGAAAACAGCCGATAACTTTTGATCAACTGAAAATTTTTCAACGGAATAAATTGCCTTGTGCAGATGATATTAAGGACATATATTTATAGTTTAGAATGGTTGAGTACCTCTTAAAGTGTTTTAAAAAGAGGGCTTAATAAAATATATTTACAGGATATAAAATAAATTAATTTGACATCATTAGAAATATATTTTATTCAGGGGAAAGGTCTTAATTTTTTCTTTATACTGTCAGGAATTCAATTCTGGCTACATATTATCGTATCCATAAACTGGGAATTAAGGATGTCTACTTCGGTACTCAATTTAATTTATTAAAGAACGTCACACCTACCATGAAAATTTACCTTTTCTTACTTGTTGTCGGTTAGCCTAGTTAAACTTCTTCAATTCGTCTGTACACGCTGTAACATTCGGTCCAGTACTTTAGAAGATTCTTTAATGTTTATTCGATAATTTTGCTAAAAGATTACTGAATTATAAATGTATTAACCATACTGTAACAAGTAAAAAGTTTAATATGTATTTTTACTTTGAAAAACCATTTAAATTTAAATTTTACCCAACGTTCTTCAAAGTAAAAAGTACATATTAAACTTTTTACTTTACTCCGATAAATAATTCATACAATTGTTCGATTGTGTTAACTCAGTTAAAAATAAATTACCACAAAGTCCCTCCCCCGTTGTCTTTATAAGAATAGAATTCGGGTTTTAAACCGCATTAAAAAATAAGTAAAATATATGTACAAAATTGAAAGCTATACATTAGTATAAGTCAAGGGGAGTATAAATCAGGGCGTAAACTCTAGATAACTTTTGATCCACTGAGAATTTTTCAACGGAATAAAATGCCTTGTGTAGACAGAACAACAGTTTTTTTATTTATTTTTTTTATTTCTGATTTAGTAATCATACATTTTCTAGGACTAGAGATTTTACCTTTTCTTACTTATTGTTAACCATATTGTAACAAGTGAAAAGTTTAATAAGTATTTTTACTTTGAAGAACAATTTAAATTTAAATTCTAACTTTATTATCATACCCAAGCATAATAAAGTTAGAATTTAAATTAAAATTGTTCTTCAAAGTGAAAATACATATTAAACTTTTTACTCTACTCCAATAAATATCTCATACAATTGTTTCTGTGTTAACTCTGTTGAAATTGCCATAAGGGTTCCTCTCTCGTTGTCTTTATAATAAAAGAATTCGGTATTTAAAACGCATGAAAAAAGTAAAATATAGGTACAAAGTTGACAACTGTACTTTATTATAATATACAGTGGCCATTAGGGCGTATGATTGATAATAATTATGAGTGTTTAGAGAAAACTTCCTATGACTTTTGAATCACTGAGAATTTTTCGAGGGAATAAAATGCCTTGTGTAGATGACATTAAGGACAATTTTTTTGTAGTTTTAAATGGTTGAGTGACACTTGTAGTTTTTTCTAAAAATTGGCTTAATAAATGACTTTTATAGAAAAGGAAATTTAAGTCACAGCAAATCGAGTTTTAGAAAAACATTGAAAGAAATGGATTTTATTCAGTGGAGAGGTAGGTGTCAATTTTATATTGCCAGGAATGAATATTATTATACATATTAGTAAAGGGTGATTTTTTTAAAGCTATAGGAAAGTTTAAAAAAAAAACATAAAATTAAAAAAAAATGCATGAAATCTTTATTTGAATCGATAGTACGGTAATTTAATGTTTGAAGATTATTTCATGCAAATGCTAACCTTGACTGCGCCTCAAATGGTCCATCCACTTAGTCCAATTTTGGCATTTCCACGTTTTTGAGTAACAGAGGCCCAATTGCTGCGAACGGCGACGAATCGATAATTGATGGTCATCATTAACACTGGCCGATACAGCTGCGATATTTTCTTCAGTTCGCACTCTACGTAAGCGTGTTGGTGGTTTAATGTCCAACAATGTAAATATGGTGCGAAATTTTGTCACAATAGCCCGAATAGCCGCTTCAGTGGGTCGATTAAACTGACCATAAAATGGAAGCGCGCGATGAACTTTCTTAACAGAGCACGCATTTTCATAATAAAATGCAATAATTTGCAAGCGTTGTTCGTTTGTAAGACGATTCATGGTTAAATTATAGACCAAACTGAAGATGTGTGACAGTGAAACAAAACACGAAACGTGCGTCAGCTGTTTAAAACAGTGTTGCCAAAAAGATAATAGCTAAAAAATCACCCTTTATATCTATAAATGGGGACTTTTGGACTTTTACTTTGGAAAGATACTTTCAGAATGTATAAGAACATAAATGAATGTGTATAGGCAGCTTTTATTTTTATTTCAAATAAAATAATAAATAAAAATAATTTAAGGAAGCAAGCTTAAGAACATTTTAGAATGATTTTGAAAGATGTTTAGGGCCAAGAGAGCCAGATAATTGATGCATACCAGGGAAATGTGAAAATGCCGAGCCTGCTAGATTTGAATGACCTTCAAAGTGCCACCGGAACTTGTTTGCATGACACACTGTTCCAAATCCATTTTTTATGGCATAAAGTCGAAAAATAATGACACAATCTTGTAATTTTGCACATTTGCTAGACATAACATACTTAAAAAATTAAATTGGGCCAGTCGGACCACGGACCACAACATAATTATCACCCTGTATTAGTACAGGGTGACCAAATACAAAATTTTATGAAAGCTTAAAAGAATGACACTTATTTCGCTTTGACGAACAATGTTTTTCTGTTTTACAAAAGCAAAATATAGGATACAAATATTCTACTTGACACTGCAATTTAAATAATTATTTCAGGAAATAATATAAAATGTCTACATGTGTACGGAAAAGTGAATACTTTAAAGGTCCTTGCAATACCTTTAAAATGAGATGTTGATGGGTCTCATACATAAATCTGATTCAGAAATATGATCAAATATGTGTACTATGGCTAATCGAAAATTGTGCTAAAATAAAGTGACAATTGTAGGAGTTTGCCGAAAAATGCTGACGAGATATTTTCCACCATAAACTACACACTAAGATGAACTCTTTCACATTTACACTTTGAGTCAAGTCGAGTCCTACATATATCTTTTGGTTCACGACATTTATAGGTTATGCTCACTACGAATCACAAAATTACAACACCTCAAAAATCTGACAAGACTACAGTAATCACAAAATGTTAAATGAAATTTTTCAACTACTTACGCAGGCCTTCAATTTCAATAATATAGTCACTTCATTATTTTCTTTATACGCCTTAGTTTTAAGTATTTTGTATAACTGCTTTAGACCCGAATTAATCCCACTTGTTTCAACGGCAATCTTTAAATGCATCTCAGGCTTGCGGTGTTGCCACCTAGTTTTCTCCATTACATTTTCTTGATAGCTTGGAGTGTTGCCATTAAGAAAATATATACACATTTAACAATTTCCAATTTGCACTTATTGAATTTCTGCCAAAAAATATAGATTTGGGACCATGGTGCATGGGTACACTGCAGTGCGTATGATTGATATTAATTATAATGTTGAGAAATAATTTATTATTTCGTAATTTTTATACTATGGTTAAATTATATAAAGTATAGATTTAATATAGGTAATATTTAACAATAAGACCAGATTTAATGAAGCAATTTGGATTCTTCATTATTTAATATTCCAATTAAACCTCTATTGAAAATAATTAGTTCGTTTTGATGCTTCAACGAACAAGTTTTTCACAAATTTTTCATTCATAATTTATAATTTACCAAATAAGCCTTTAGTGAAATCATTATCGCGTTAATAATCACCACAAAATCGATACCTTTGTGAAATGAAATTCATTAACCTAAAAGCTGTTGTTTAATTCTACGAATCGATTGACATCATATCCGAATAAAATTTGAAATGCTGATGAATTGGGAATTCAGTGGAAAAAGAAGAGCAGCAACAACGATGTTTTTTATTTGTGATGAAATGGAGCTGAAATCAAAAGCTTTTAATTTATTCTGTCTCTGGTGATTAAACCATATGTGTAGAGATATTTAAGGGATTACAAACGGAAACGGAAGTGCGCAGTTAGTTTTAACATTAGCTAAAATTATTTATTTTTTGCCTTTTGTATATAATATGGATACTCATATAAATATACAACTACTTTTAGTAGTAACTAACTTTGCATTTGAGTTGAAAATTAGTTATAACTTTGTCTGACTAAAGTCAACTCCTTTACGGAAACTTTTAATGCTCGTTTGTGCTATTTGCTTTAAGGTTGTCTATTTGTATCGTGTTCGTGGCATCGAACAAATGCACAATTGCAAATGTAATTAACGCATTTAATGTCCTGAAAGCGTACTAAAGTCAATTGAATATAAACTGTAGAGGATTGAGAGCCACAGGAAGAAATCTCGGAGCATATTCACTTCTTGCAGGCAGTCAGTGACTGCAAAAAAACTAAACTAAAGACTGCCACATTTCTCTCTGAACTACCTGGTGATTATGACGCTGTGAATACACCTGCATTGAAACTCATGTAGGTTCTTTTTTATTACCACAATACCACATATCCTTTTTCGCATTCCGTTTGTGAGCATGTAGACATGTGAGCTTGTTGCGTGCAGCCTTCAGCAATGGTTTGCACTGAAAAATGCTAAGGCATGACATTGCGTGTTTGTGTGTCAGGATATGCATTAAGATTTATACTTTTTCACTTTGCACGTTGGAGTTGGGCGTTTTTCCTGTTTTCATAAAGTGCTCAGATTAAAAAACTTGTTTATGAAATTGAAAATATGTAAAGCAATTAAAAAAAATTCCTCATAAATCCTAGTATGGTTGATTTTTAGAAGAACATTGAAATAAATTAATTTTATAAGTGTAGTTAATTAGTTTATAATAACATCTAAACGATGTGTAGATGGGTTAATATATTAAGATTCCAATAAATAATACAATACAATTGTTTCTCTGTTATCTCAGTGAAAAATAAATTACTATAAGAGTTAGTCTTTGATTACCTTTATAAAAATAGAAACCGGTATTCAATTCGTATTAAAAACAAGTATATATAAAACAAGTATATAGTCTAATTCAAGGGGACCATCAGGGCGTATGATTGATAATAATTATGAGTGTTTAGGAAAAAACACCCAATAACGTTTGTTCCACTGATAAATTTTCATCGCAATAAATTGCCTTTTGTAGATGACATTAAGGACAAATATTTATAGTTTAGAATGTTTGTGTGAATTCTGTAGCAGTTTTAAAAAGAGGGGTTAATAAACAATTTTTTCAGAAAATTAAATTTAAATCACTACTGCCACATATTTAGAATTTCCTTAATATTTGTTCACTCCAAAATAAATTTATTATAATTTAATGGGATCAATAGGGCGTATGATTGATAATAATTATGAGTGTTTAGAGAAAACTCCCCATAACTTTTGATCCAATGGGCAATTTTTAACGGAATAAATTACTTTGTGTAGTTGATATTAAGTACACAAATTTATAGTTTAGAATCCTTGTTTGACTCTTGTAATATTTCCAAAGGAGGTCTTAATAAAATACGTAGATTATGAAATTTAAATATCAGTTGATAGACTTTTAGAAGGACATCTTCAAGGGCCACCGAAACTTGTTTGTATGGATACACTTTTAAATTATATTAAAAACAAGTAAATATTATAAAATGTGTAATTGAAGGGGACCACTAGGACGTATGATTAATAATAGGTGTGAGTGCTTAGAGAAAACTCACGATAACTTTTGATCCACTGGGAAATTTTTAAACGGAATAAATTATTTTATGAATGTGATATTAAGTGTTCATTAGTCAGTGTACATTAGTATAATTCAAGGGGACCACTACGCCCTGCTTTATAATAATTATTATATTATTATGAGTGTTTAGAAAAAACTCTAAAACTAACTTTTGATCCACTGTGAAAATTTTAGCGGACAAATATTTATAGTTTAGATTAGTTATGTTTTTAAAAGAGATCGTAATAAAATATATTTACGGATTATGAATTTTAAACCACAACTGATTTTCTAGCAGAATTATGTTCTTCTAGAAAATCTTTTTTATTCAGTGGAAAGGTCTCACTTTCTACCTTTATACTGTCATACACATGAACCAGAAACTATAGGTGAAATGAAGTTATTTAGGGTTTTTAGATTTTCATTTCCTCGCCCTGTTACCCCATCACAGGACTACAAAAATTCCAAAGGATACAATTTTTCAAAAAATGAAAACATTTACCCACTGTAAAAAAACTCAGACCAGCTGGGCTATAGGTTCATTCTACAAAAATGATCTACTAAACACGCCCTTTCACAATTATAGTTCGATTAAACAATTCTTAATTTGTTGGTTAATTAATGTGTTGATTAAACTAAGAACGATGTTAATATACCCAATAGAGCCAGGGAGGAGGTTGATAATATACAACATCTTAATAATCCTGAGTTTGACTTTCTTTGAAAAATTGAACAACTTGTTCAGTATAGACGTCGCGATGGCTAGGTAAAATATTTCGTGAGTTCGTCCGATATGGGACGTGAAAGTCCCTGGTATCATAAAAAATCTGTTCTGGTCTAAGTGAGTTGGGTGTTTTTTTTTCTTCCTACCACCACATCCATTACAGAGGTTCTAATAAAAATCTTGCAATTGTTTATCTTTTAAGTCATTCAAAAATAAATTATTATTAATTTCTGGATATTTTCATAAATTATTTCAGTATTTAAATCATATTTATATGCAATTCAAAGTGAAAACAGCACATTAGTGCAATCAAAAGCACCATTGTGGCGTATGATTAATATTAATTATAAATTTTTCAGAAAAAACTCACAATAACGGTTAATACACTGGACATTTTTAACGGAATAAATAGCTCTGTGTAGATATTATTTCTCTGATAGTTTTTGTCGAGTCGAACAAGAATCTGTATTTGGAATTTGCCAGACATTCCCAAAACTTAGGTTAGTTGTTAAAAGCAGTTTTTTGTATGATTTCGTAAGCCTGTGACATATTTGTTTATCAACCGATTTTCACTTTCTCATTGGATTTGAAAAGAAGGCTGGATCATTGATCCACTTTAAAGTGCAATTTCAAATTTATTTCGTTAAACGCATGTTTTTGATTGGAGTAAGATATTTATTATTGATTAATATTTAAATATTTTGGTTGTGTCTAGGCTAACTTCTGTTTTTTTAAATACATTCAAAATTTTAGATTTATATTTCTCTTCCGAAACTTATGAATTTAATTTGTTTGCAATAAGACTTAAACTGATAAAATGTTGTTGAATTTTATGAAATGTGGATTATGTTTATGTATGCATTTCCTAACCGTACAAAAGCATTTAAAATAAAAATTATTTCCGGTTTACCAAAATAATTCTCATTTTAAATAATGCCCACTGGAGAATGAAAATGGTATGTTCTTCGTTTATTCTGTGTGTTCGTCCGGTGTGCCGTACAGAAAACCAGATGGGGTGATTGGATTCAAGGGGAGGTTTGTTACTTTGATTTTCTGGGTGAAGAAGAAAACATATTTATGGTTTAGAATTGTTAGCTTTACAATAGGGCTTAAAAAATATGTTTACAGATTATGAAATTTAAACCACAATTGGCAGATATTTAGAAGAATGCCAAAATAAATTAATTTTCTTCAGTGGAACTGGAAATTCGGTATTAAAATCCTATTAAAAAATGAGTAAAATATTAATAGAAGCAAAAAAAAACTGTACATTAGTATAATTTAATGGGGCCATTAGGTCGTATAATTAGTATTAATTATTAGTGCTTATAGAAATTATTAGTGCTATTAGAAAAACCGATAACTTTCGATCCACTAAGAATTTTTTAACGGAATAAATTGCGTTGTGTAGTTTATATTAAGAAGTATTATTTAGTCCTGTAGTGTTGAGGGCTTAATAAAATATATTTACAGATTTTTAACATATTTATATTTATTTTGAACACCAAAATAAATTAATTTTCTTCAGTGGATCAGGGAATTTTGAAATTTTACTTCTGAGAAATACACTAATTGTAATCCAAATAAATGAGAAATAATTGAATAAATTATGGCGATGTCAACACATTATCTTTATAATGTCGAAAGAACTATAAATGATATTTGATTTGATCTTTGCTGTTCAGAGTGGCGTATGATTGATATTAATTATATCATATTGAATGATTGATAACGTAAGTAATGGTCTGTCAATAGACAGCAGATTTTTATGCAATTCCCATTTTGTTTACAAAAAATATGCTATGCAAAATATGCTAACATGAAATTGGATATATCGATTTTTTATTTTTTATTTGTGCTAAGTCGGCATAAAAATTCGATGTCTATTTATCGTCGAAATAAATTAATTTTATTAGTAGAATTAACTGGTTTTGAATAACATTCAAAGGACGAGTAATTGGGTTGATATTCCAATTCCAATAAATAGTTCACAAACTCGTTTCTCTGTTAAGTCAGTCAAAAATAAATTACCATAATAGTTCATCTCCGGTTGTCTATATAAGAACATAAAACCGGTAATTAAATCCTAAGAATCCGCTATTTAAATAAGTAAAATATTAATATAAAGAGAAAACTGTACATTAGTATAATTTAATGGGACCATTAGGTCGTATAATTAATATTAATTATTAGTGCTTATAGAAAACTCCCGATAACTTTCGATCCACTAGGTTTTTTTATCGGAATAAATTGCGTTGTGTAGATGATATTATGAGCTATTATTTATGGTTTTGAATGGTTACGTGGCACTTGTAGTGCTTTTTAAATAAGGGCATAATAAAATATATTTACAGACTTGGAAATTTAAACCACAACTGGCAGATATTTAGAAGAATTTTGGATTTTTACTTCTGAGAAATACAATATTTGTAAAATAAAAAATAATTGAATAATTCATCGCGACGTCTTTATAATGTCGAGAGAAGTACAAAAGATCTATGATTTGGGTATTGTTGTTCAGCGTGGCGTATGATTGATATTAATAATATCATATTTGTATTAAACGAATGATAACGTAAGGTATGGTTCATCATTAGTGCATGTTTATGCAATTCCATTTTTTGTTTGCATAAAATATGCTATCCAAAATATGCTAACATAAAATTGGTTATTTCGATTTTTGTATTTTTTATCATGTGTGTCAATTATAACCATCCGTTCAAAATATTATTTGGCATAAAAGTCCGCTGTCTATTTATAAAAAGACACACATTTAATAGAAACGTCGAAATAAATTAATTTTATTAATAAAATTAATTATTGGGTTAATACATTTAGATTCCAATAAATAACTCGCAAAATTGTTTTTCTGTTAACTCAGTCAAAAATAAATTACCATAATAGTTTTTCTCTGGTTGTCTCTATAAGAACACAATTCGCTATTTAAATCCTATTAAAAAATAAGTAAAATATTAATATAAAGAGAAAACTGTACATTAGTATAATTTAATGGGGCCATTAGGTCGTATAATTAATATTAATTATTTTTGCTTATAGAAAACTCCCGATAACTTTCGATACACTACGAATTTTTTAACGGAGTAAATTGCATTGTGTAGATGATATTAGCAACTAACATTTATATTTTAGAAAATAATAAAATATTTTAATTTGAACAGGGATATTCTCACGGCTCAATACCATTTTGCATCTGTGGCATGGTGACAAATATTATATACTTGGCTGCACACTACCACTATCATGATTTCTGGTCCGTGAAAGCCTCCTTTTTTAATAAAATATATTCAAATGTTATGAAATTTAAACCAAGGATATTTAGAATAATATATTAATATATAAATTATCTTCAGTAGAACAGGTAATTTTGGATTTCTACTTTTGAAAAATATATTATTTGTATTCCAAATAAATAAAAAATAATTGAATAATTTATGAAGACATCAAATTATAAACAAATTATCTTAATAATGTCGAATAAATATAAATGACACAGTGCTACAAAAAAGAATAAAGTAGAAAACTCTGGAAAGTGATAGTATTTTTCTGGTAGGTATTGTCGAGTAGAACAAATCTGTATTTGAAATTTGCCAAACACCACCAAAATCTTAAGTTACGGGTGAAACCCCGGTTTTTCGTATCTTTAAACAATTATACGCCTGTAACTTAGTTGGTTATCAACCGATTTTCATATTAATATTGGATTTGAAAAGAATAAACCTGAAGATATGGAACGATCATTTAAGAAAACTTAAGAAATTTGTGTGCTTTGTCCAGCAAACACAATTTTTTAAACAATTTGTAACCATTTTCAAAGTAGTCAATATTTTTGCACATTATTTTTTGGTAATCGTGCCACATGTAAATTTATCTAAACAACACATTTAGTAGGCAGTTAAACGCCGCTTTGCTTTTAAAAATCTTTCAGTAATTGACTGAATTATTGAAGTTTTCCCTAAATCAAAATTTTTTGCGAAAATAAAAGTTTTTGCAATTCCAGTTCAAATCTCTCATGAAGTCCAATAAAAATACTTTTTTTATTTATTATGAATTACAATACAAAATAAATTTATATCAAAATTTTGGTTCCAGGGATTGAGCCGGGGTAACTAAGACCATTGTAGCTAGAGCCTCTGGTGGGAATCGAACCCACAACCCCCACACTGATAGCCGAGCACACTACCAGCTCAACTACCGGGGCGCTCTAAAAATACTTAAAATCATCAAAACAGATAAAAGTGGTAAAACAGCATTGCGACCATTTTAATAAACAATCCCCACTTTTGGAAAAAATTTTTCCCACTTAGGGAATTCAGGTATTTAAAAAAAATAAATCTGGTAATTTTTCACCGTTTGTCGAATTTTGAGTATTCTTATTGGACTTCAATTCATAAAATTATAAAAAATAATATCACTTCCCAGATTTTTGGACCGTCGCGCAGTGTAATCTTTAATTTGAGAACTGCTGTTCAGAGTGGCGTATGATTGATATTAATAATATCATATCTGTATTTGAAATTTGCTAGTATTTCCCACTTTGGGAATTCAGGTATTTAAAAAATAAATCTGGTAGTTTTTCACTGTTTGTCGAATTTTGTGTATTTTTATTGGACTGCAATTCATAAATTTATAAAAAATAATATCACTTCCCAGAGTTTTTGGACCGTCGCACAGTGTAATCTTTAATTGGGGAACTGCTGTTCAGAGTGGCGTATGATTGATATTAATAATATCATATTTGTATTAAATAATTAATAACATAAGATATGATTTGTGGATTTCGATAAAAATATATACATTTAACAGACAAGAATTCCAAAAAGACGGAACTAGAAGATTAACTGGGAAATATATTTTGTGAGCTATATTAAGTAGCCTAGAAGATCTATTTTTTTTGGAAATATGCCTAAACTATTAATAAAAGTATTAAAAACAAGTATATTATTAATATGAAGTAAAAAATCGTACAATAGTATAATTCAAGGGGACCACCAGGGCGTATGATTGATAATAATTATGAGTGTTTAGAAGGAAAACTCCCAATAACGTTTGATCCACTAAGAAATTTTCAACGGACTAAATTGCCTTTTGTAGATGACATTAAGGACAAATATTTATAGTTTAGAATGTTTGTGTGAATTCTGTAGCAGTTTTAAAAAGAGGGGGGTTAATAAACCATTTTTTCAGAAAATTTAATTTAAATCACAACTACCACATATTTAGAATTTCCATAATTTTTTTTCACTCCAAAATAAATTTATTATAATTTAATGGGATCAATAGGGCGTATGATTGATAATAATTATGAGTGTTTGGAGAAAACTCCCCATAACTTTTGATCCAAGGGGAAATTTTTAACGGAATAAATTACTTTGTGTAGTTGATATTAAGGACACAAATTTATAGTGTAGAATTCTTGTTTGACTCTTGTGATATTTCCAAAAGAGGTCTTTATATAATACGTTTACAGATTATGAAATTTAAATATCAGTTGATAGACTTTTAGAAGGACATCTTCAAGTGCCACCGAAACTTGTTTTCTATGGGTACACTTTTAAATTATATTAAAAACAAGTAAATATTATAAATTGTACATTAGTGTAATTGAAGGGGACCACTAGGATGTATGATTGATAATAAGTATGAGTGCTTAGAGAAAACTCACGATAACTTTTGATCCACTGGGACATTTTTAAACGGAATAAATTATTATCTATGTGATATTAATTGGAAAGGTTTCAATTACTATCATACAATTGTTTCTCTGTTAACTCAGTGAAAAATAAATTACTATTTGATTGGCTTCATAAGAACATAATGCTGTATTTAATTCATACTAAGAACGAGTAAATCGTATACAGTGTACATTAGTATAATTCAAGGGGACCACTACGCCCTGCTTTATAATAATTATTATATTATTATGAGTGTTTAGAAAAAAACTCCCACTAACTTTTGATCCACTGTGAAAATTTTAGCGGACAAATATTTATAGTTTAGATTAGTTATGTTTTTAAAAGAGGTCGTAATAAAATATATTTACAGATTATGAATTTCTAGAAGAATTATGTTCTTCTAGAAAATCTTTTTTATTCAGTGGAAAGGTCTCACTATCTATATTTATACTGTCATACACATGAACCGGAAACTATAGGTGAAATGAAGTTATTTGGGGTTTATACTTTTTCATTTCCTCGTCCTGTTGCCCCATCACAGAACTACAAAAATACCAAATGATACAATTTTTCAAGAAATGAAAACTTTTACCCACTGTAAAAAATCTCAGACCAGCTGGGCTATAGGTTCATTCTACAAAAATGATCTACCAAACATGCCCTTTCATAATTATAGGGTCACTATTCAGTTCCATTCAAAAATACTTAATTTGTTGATTAAATTAAGAACGATGTCAATATGCCCAATAGAGCCAGGGAGGAGGTTGATAATATACAACATCTTAATAATTCTGAGTTTGACTTTCTTTGAAAAATTGAACAACTTGTTCAGTATAGACGTCGCGAGGGCTAGGTAAAATATTTCGTGAGTTCGTCCGATATGGGACGTGTCCCTGGTATCATAAAAAAAACCTGTTCTGGTCTAAGTGAGTTGGGTGTTTTTTTTTTCTTCCTACCACCACATCCATTACAGAGGTTCTAATAAAAATCGTGCAATTGTTTATCTTTTAAGTCATTCAAAAATAAATTATTATTAATTTTTGATTTAAACAGGGATATTCTCTCGAATCAAGACCATTTTGCATATGTGGCATGGTGACAAATATTATATACTTGGCTGCACACTACTACTATCATGATTTCTGGCCGGTGAAAGATTAATTTTTTAATAAAATATATTGAAATATTATGAAATTCAAAACACAACTAGAAGATATTTAGAAGAACGCCAGAATATATTAATTTTCTTTAGCGGAACAGGGAATTTTGGATTTTTACTTTTGAAAAATACATTATTTGTATTACAAATAAATAAAAAATAATTGAATAATTTTTGAAGATATTAAATTACAAACAAAAATATCTTAATAATGTCGAATAAATATAATTAATCTTTAATTTGGTTATTGTTGTACAGAGTGGCATATGATTGATTATAATAATATTATATTTGTATTTAATGCTTGATAACAATATATATGATATAGTTCATGGATTTCAATAAAAATACATACATTTAATAGACAAGATTGCCAACAAATTAATGACAAGTCAAAACTGGCAGATTGAACAGGGAAATATGTATTGCGGAGCTACAAGAAAGATTATAAGAGCTCCATTCGTTTATTAACATGATTTCAAAGTAACCCTAAAATCTTCTCTATCGTAAAGTGTTTCTTTCGCAAAAATCTACGATCTCTAATAAGAGTTATTAAAGCAAATTCTAAATTATTTGATAGTTAATATTAATTATACGCATTAGTGTTCGAAATAAAGAAATACGTCAGTTGTTCTGCCGGTACGCCAGTTGTTCTGTTCGGACGCCTCTCTGATATATGCTAGTCGTTAAAGACGGACACAGAGCTTTATATTTTCCATATATAAACGATTTTTATTTTCGAACGTGGTGACGTATGATTGTTACTAATACCGATGCATTGATGGAAAATCTTTGATATATTCACATGAATGTCTTTGGAGGAGCTATAAAAATGGTTATAACAGCTCCATTTCTTTATTAACATAATTTCAAGGAAAGTCTAAAATATTCTATAGCGTAAAGTGTTTCTTTCGCAAAAATCTACGATCTCTAACAATTATTTGATAATTAATATTAATTATACGCATTAGTGTTCGAAATAAAGAAGTATGTCAGTTGATCTGCCCTTCCGTCCCTTGCTCCGTTTCTCTGTTACATGCTACAATTAATTCGCACAAGATATTCTTTTTCGCTCTTTGAAAAATCAAATCCAAGAACATAAATTTAATTGGACAAATGGAGGTAAAATTGAATTCCAAGTCAAAACTACCAGATTGAACAGGGGAATATATTATGTGAGCTATATTAAGTAGCCTAAAGATAACAGGTCTATTGTACAAGATCTATTTTTTGCATAAATGTTTAATATAATAATTATTAATAAAAGTGTTATCAAATTTCCATAACTTCATAATTTCTAGAAGATCTAAGCAGAAACTTAAATTACAGAGTTGAAATCTTTGGTAAATATCCTAAAGATAAAAATATAACAACTGTAATCGTAAGACCATAGTTCCTCTCATGCCTTAAATGTATTAATAGATAATGTAGCCTATTTTGCAGTTCCCTTTACCTGTATTCCATCCACCTTTTCATTTCACAACAATAGCCATCTTTGTAACAAGTTTCTTGGCATTTAGCTGCATTTAAATAAAGCCCGTATACAAAGCCAGGTGGTTTTCAACCTTGCTATGGTTGTATCCCACCAATATCCTAGCTTGTTGGTATATTCCAGAATGTACGTGTGGTAAAGTGCGCCAACAAAATCCAGAAAGGTGATACACTCACACAAAGCCAGCACAAAAAATAAAAAACAA
This sequence comes from Polietes domitor, assembly GCA_947397865.1. NCBI lineage: Eukaryota > Metazoa > Arthropoda > Insecta > Diptera > Muscidae > Polietes > Polietes domitor. The sequence continues at coordinate 178,935,949 of OX377619.1, forward strand.
AAACAAAACAAAACAGAACACATTCCAGTAATAACCGCAACAATTCCGAAACCTATTTTTGTTTTTATACTCTACACCATGCTATGTTTTATTCTATTCGACAATATGAATTTCATAAAATGTTACTGCTCCTTCGTAGTGTTGTTGAGCCTTTTGCTAGTTTTACTGCTGCATTTAAAAATGTTTTTTAATAAAACAGCTTTTTCGTTCGTTGAGCATACATACACACATACATATACCGTCGACTTTAGTGAAATAAAAACCTCAAACTAAATTCAGGCTGACAGTATCTAAAGCATTTAACATTTTTCAAAAGGCATAGAGTCAAGGTACAGGCAAAACTACAACAACAGAAAGAAATATCACACATGGAACTAGAAAAGCTGTAAGTGAATGTTCCCAAAATATAGCTTTAAATGTTACATCTGTGTATGCGTCTGAATATTAGGCTGGGTCGCCGTCCATACAAATGGAAAAACAAGTCCAGTCACCCCACGAAAATAAAGTTGGGATTGTTTGGATTTCCAAAATATTACGTTCCTAGATCAAGCCATCTGAGAGCTAAACGCTCCTGAAAATAATCCTAAAAAATCATGTTTTTCCGGTGTAATTTTTTGTGTGTTACATTTTTCCCAATTTTTTTTCTGAAATAATAGACCCTTGAAAGCACTTTAAATAAACATTTTGATTCTTGTCTTAGAGTAACTTATTGGTCGTTCATAGTAATTTTTTGTTGATTTTCACAGTGACAACTGAACAAAATTTCGTATTTGGTGTTAGTATTTTATAAAAAATAAATAGCGGCAGTCAATACCTTTCGAATGATGCCTAAATGATGAACATCGGAATTATTGAGGCCGCTGCGCCCATTTTTGTAAAAAGAGAACATTTTTTGTTCTGAAAATCCATCTCCTGCATTAAATTATTTTACAAACAAGGAGCCAGTGATGTCACTTTTCGTCCGATATTCATCATTTAGGTGTCATTCGAAAGGTATTAATTTGTTCTATTTATTTTTCATATCAACTCTTACAAAAAGGTTTCCAAGAAGTATAAGTTTTTAGCTGTCACCTTTAAAACCACAAACAATCAATATAAACGTCCAATAATTCGATCAATAAGTTACTCTAAGACAATAATCGAAATTTTTATTTAAAGTGCTTTCAAGGGTCTATTATTTCAGAAAAAAATTTTGGGAAAAAATGTAACTCAAAACAAGTAATAACGGCGTTAAGTTCGGCTGGGCCGAACTTTATATACCCTCCACCATGGATTGCATTCCACAGAGGTTGTCGGTTTTCGTAGAAGTGCAGTAATATTACAGGAAAATATAATTTTTTTAATATAGCCAAACCAAAACAAATACAAATATTGAAAAAATAATTGTATAAATAAATATGATATTTTAATTATTTCAAACCATTATTTATTTTAAATAAAAAAATAAATATTCTTTTATTTATATTTTCAAAAAGCTTAAATACCATAAATATTGGTAGATAGTGGGTGCTACAGTTGGTTGTATTTTCATTCTATGTTAATTCCAAAAGTACAAATTTTGAAAATCTATTATCAGACGTACATGTGCAAAGTGCAAAATAGCCTAACTTCATGATTCAAACAATTTTTGCCGTAAAAGGAAAAGTACGAATTTGGAAAAAAAACTTTTTATTTTGCGTGTCTATGCAGTCAGAGGAATGTATACACCGAATTCCATGATTCCAGCTGCGCCCATTTGGTAGGTACCATTTTTACCCCCTTGACATTTCTACGTAATTAGAATTTCATCCTTTAGTTGGTACTATTTTTATCCCTCTGTACCATTGTATCCCTTGAAAGTACGAATTTCGAAAAATCCGTTTATTTTCCGTGTCTACGCAGTGAGAGGAATGTATACTCCGAATTGCATGACTCTAGCTGCGGTCATGTGGTTGGTACTATTTTTATCCCCTTTTTCCACTTTAACCCCAAAAAGTACGAATTTCGAAAAAATCGTCTATTTTCCGTGTCTACGCAGTCAGAGGAATGTATACTCCGAATTTCATGACTCTAGCTGCTGTCATTTGATTGGTACTATTTTTATCCCCTTTTTTCTATTTTAACCCCAAAAAGTACGAATTTCGAAAAATCTGTTTATTTTAAGTGTCTACGCAATCAGAGGAATGTATACACCGAATTTCATTATTCCAGGTGTAGCCGTTTTGTTTGTACCATTTTTATCCCTCTATTCCCATTTTACCCCTTAAAAGTACGAATTTGAAAAAGTACTTTTATATTATGTATCTACTCAATAAGAGGAATGTACACACCGAATTTCGTGTTTCTTCGTGTATGTACCATTTTTATCCCTTTTTTGCACCATTTCACCCCCTACAAATAAGAATCACTTTATGGTGCACGTTTTTGCTATAAGGGGAATGCGCATACCAAATATCAAGCAAATATAAACAGACATATTCAAAAAACATGCTTAAATACGCTAAACTATTAGGGATTATTATGGGTATTTTTAGTCCTTGTGAGGGAAAATTTTTTCCCTGTTGGGCCGATTTCGCCCCATTTCAATCCCAACCGATCTACGACTATAAGACGCATTTATGGGAAATTTGAACGTTCTAGCTGCTTTCGTTTAGATGCTAGCGTGCTTTCAACAGACGGACGGACATGGCTAGATCGTCTTAGAATTTTATGACGATCAAGAATATATATACATTATAGGGTCTCAGGTCGATATTTCAAGGTGTTACAAACGGAATGACAAAGTTAGTATATCCCCATCCTGGAGGTGGAGGGCATAAAAAATTATACCGGAAAACATAATTTTTAGGATTATTTTCAGGAGCATTTAGCTCACAGATGGCTTGATCTAGGAACGAAATATTTTGCAAATCATCATTAAACAATCCAAACTTTATATTCGTGGGGTGACTGGAACTTGTTTTCCGATTTGTATGGATGGCGACCCAGCCTAATGTATATGTGCTGGATGTTAAATACAACAATGAAAACGTGCTAAAATATGTGAGTATATGTAGGTCTTTTTTCTAGTTTTCAGCAGTAAATAAATACAGATTTCTAAGTGTGATAATTCTATGGGATAGAAAATTATTACTCTGAAGACCAATGGGGGAGTTTAATGGAAGTACATAAAGTTTTTTACAATCTCCGCCATGCAAGGAATGGCATAATAATATATTAACCATAACGGGAATAACGATTTGGTCTATATTGTCATAAAACTAATGGTCTAACTATTGTCTGTTCTCCATTCTTTTAAATAATCTGTTTGTATGTTCCTCTTTCATAAATTTAATTAAAAATAATTGCTATGTCCGTCTATCCATCAGAATAAACATTTATTCCGTTTGTTCTTCATGATTTGATCAAAAGCCTAAAATCGTCTCCATCGTAAAGTGTTTCTTTCGCAAAAATCCACCATCTCTAACAAGCGTTATTCAAATTCAAAATTATTTGATAATTAACAAAATTTATACGCAAAAATAAAGAAATACGTTCGTTTTTCTATCAGTACCTCAGTTTATTGATCCGTTCGTCCACCTCTAATAGAAAACTGACTTAGAACCTTATTTATAATCATATATATGATATAAATGATTTTTATATATAGATATTTTAGAACATTCATGAAAAATTGTTGATATCTTCGAATATATTTGTATTGTGAAGTATTAAAAATGGTTTATTCATTAACATGATTTCGAAGTAAGTCTAAAATATTCTCTGTGGTAAAGTGTTTGTTTCGCAAAAACATACGATCTCTAATAATATTTATTCAAGCAAATTCTAAATTATTAGATAATTAATATTAATTATACGCATTAGTGATCAAAATAAAGAAATAAGTCCGTTCTACTGTTAGTTTATTCGTCCGTCTCTCTGTTATATGCGATACGTAAAAGACTAACTTATAGCTTTATATTTTCCAGACATAAACGATAAACGTATGAAGGCTATGAATTCGATGTATTTATGAAAAGTCCCTTTATCTTCACATCCATTTGTATTGTGGCTGTTTATTATTGGAATGTTTATTAGACCTCCGGTTTCTTTCTTAATATAACTTCAAAGTAAGCCTAAATCTTCTCTATCGTAAACTGTTTCTTTCGCAAAAATCTGACACTAGTTATTTAAGCAAATTCTATATTATTTGATAATTAATATTAGTTATACGCAGCAGTGTTCAAAATGAAGAACTTATTCTGCCCTTCCGTCCCTTGGTCCGTGCTAAAATATGTGTGGACCTCCGGTTTCTTTCTTAATATAACTTCAAAGTAAGCCTAAATCTTCTCTATCGTAAACTGTTTCTTTCGCAAAAATCTGACACTAGTTATTTAAGCAAATTCTATATTATTTGATAATTAATATTAGTTATACGCAGCAGTGTTCAAAATGAAGAACTTATTCTGCCCTTCCGTCCCTTGGTCCGTTTCTCTGTTATATGCTAGACCAAGGACTGTTAATTTGTACAATATGTTCTTTTTCGCTCTTTGAAAAAATGAGAGCTAAGTCAAACTCAATAACATAACTTTAGTTGGGCAAAAGGAGGGGAAATTTTGTAAAATTACTAGTTTTCTTTGAAATTTCTTGAATCAATAGTAAAGAAAAAGTCACCAAATGAAATGTTCATTCGTCAAAAGCCGATATTCTTGATTCGTTTCCCTCTTATATGCTAGACTAACGACTGTTAATTTGTACAATATATATTTTCGTTCCTTGAAAAAAATGAAGATTAATTGGTCAAATGGAGTGGAAATTTTGAATTGAATTTTGTAATATTACATGTTTTCTTTGCAATTTCTTGACACAATAACAAAGAAAAATCATTATTCGCCAAAACCGATTTAAATCATAAAATTTGAAATTTTATAAATTTTTCTTTTTAACATTGTTTCCGTAATTTCGGTTATTCAATATTCACCATGGCACATCTCCATTTCTTTGTTATGTCTCTGCTAGACGTAGAAAACTAACTGAGGTCTCTATATTTTCCATAAATAAAAGATTTTTTATTTTAGAACATGGTGACGTATGATTGTTATTAATACCGCTATATTCCTGAAAAATCGTTCATATCTTCACAACCACTTGATGGATTTCCATAAAATAACAATAATTTTATTAAAAACATTTCAAAGATTAAAGAAATTCAAATCGCAAATCGTAGACAGGAAAGTTACTGTTCCCAGATGTATTGAAACTTTTTTTTCGAAATATTTGGGATATAAACAATTTATGATTTTCCATTAAAATAAACAAATTGAATTATTTTTATTTCGCAATATAAACCAACAACGAAGTCTTTAAACTTGTCTGTGTGGTTTCTGTTCAATTGTCTGCTGTCAGCCAACGGAATTGTGTGCTCCTATAATTTGGTTCCTTTACATTTCCCTTCAATTTAATAAAAGGATATCCTTTGATGTGCACAGGACGCCCAGACAACAGCGAACAGAAGCGAACAAAACGCATCTTCCTTAATTCAAACAATAGAAAAATAATAACGACAAAAACATAGCGTCGAAAGAGGAGAGGGAAGGATAAAGCGAGCGATAGAGAGAGAAGGATACAAGTCGAAAAGCCACAAACTCGGTGCAGTAAAAAAGTGATTTTCTATTTTATTATTCTTTATTTGCGTACGCTTTAAACCATGGCAAGAACGGCAACTGTCATGGTTTGTGGAAACAACAAATGCGCAGAAAAAACTTGCTCCGTTTTTTATAGCTGGTGCTTTTTTGTCGTTGTTGTTGCTGCCGATGTTGCTTGCAAACTCTTGGGGTTGGGGTACTTTAGTTAGCTTCGCTTCTTTTTTATGAGTTTATTCGCCTTTGGCCGCTAAGTCAACAATAAATATGAAATAATGTTAGAGCCACCCTGGTTACAGAGTGTAGAGGTTGTGGAGAAAACGCATTCGCCGCACAATAATAATAATGGCATGTTGCGACTTTTGTGGTGCGTGCAATGAACAACTTCCGGTTTAAAATGGTAATGTATTAAAATGGAATCACTGCAAAGGCAATCAAATGAAAGAGGGAATTAAATTAAGCAAGAGTTAGTCGGACATAAAAATTAATTGTGGGCTATTATAAAGTTAAAGTTAATTCTCAGGGGTACAGAGATTTAACGAACTATTTGGAGAATTTGTAGGAACTTATTGAAACAGTAACGATTGAGATATTAGAGATATATGGTTTTGTGTATGTATTATAATTGGTTAATTTAATGTAATTTTATATTTATTTTTTCTGATCTAGTCTAAGACTTATATTATTCATACATTTTATAGACTCACTCGTTTTTAGCATCTTTGTAGTAGCAGTTTTAGATATTGTATCAATTGAAACTAAATAATTTTATATTAAATTTTTCTGAATTATATTATTCATATTTTTAGAAACCCATAGAAAAAATGTATTATCAACTGCAAATATGCTCAGAATATTTGCAGTTGATAATACATTTTTTAACTGTGGCAATTTTAACCATTGAATCTTTTATAATATTTGAATCAAGTTTCTTTGAATTCGAAACATTAAAATCATTATTATTGCTGATATTCTGAAGCAATCTCATAATTAATATCAATCATACGCCACTATTTCCGATTATGATGATATTTGTATTTATTTAAGTTATAACGTTAAACCTCCAGATTATTACGGAGAATATTAACTAACTATTTCAAAAAAAATTTAAATTCTTTTGGAGTTGGTAGTGACTTCTTCCGATTTATATGGAGCTTCCTCAGAGCTCACACTATACGAGTTGTTGTAGATGGATTCTAGGAGTACCACAGGGCTCTGTCCTTTCTCCCTCCCTTTATCTTATTTCATTGACGACCTCTTGGATCGGACTTCAAATCCAATCTACTACATTCGCGGATGACATAAACCTTTGTCATTCATACTCATTCGATCATAGACCAAGTCGTCAGGAAATTGAGGACAAAAGGCGATTGATGGATAGTCACTAAGTCAGGATTTACAGGCCATTTCCGAATGGGGTCAAGTGAATAGAGTAGATTTCAATGTATTTTGAGCAATCGGACACTTTTGATGTTCTGAGCATGGAGGTACATTGCGATGTTTGTTGGACAAAACATGTATTTTATGTGTCGAAAGAAGCATTCGAGTATCTTGGCCTTTTAAAGCGGTGTAAGAAATACTTCATTATCTCCGAGCTTATCAATCTAACCTAAGATGGAATACAACTCATATATGGTCAGGTTCCAAGATCTTCCTTGGAACCTGATAAGTGCCTCCCTTGATCATCGTCGTAATGTGGGATGTGTGTAGCTGTTATATCGATACTTTTATGGTGTTTGTTCCTCGGATATTCGTGATCTTATTCCGGACATGAGGACGTTAGGTGGAGATACTCCACTTTCAAGGAACTCTCACCGATTTGTTGTCGATTGGACAGCTGGGCGCCCTACATCGACTTCCGGCAAATATCTTTCCCTCCAATTATGACATCCTAAGATTTAACACATATGTCAACAAATATTTCTCCCTTTTTCCTTCATCCAACCCCTTACATTCCTTTAGCCAACGCAATGCACTGCATTTATAGGGGACATCCCCTGATAGGTCGATAAACAAAGCGAAATAAGACTAAAGCTTTTCTATCGTAAACTGTTTCTTTCGTTCTACGTAGTCTAAAAATAGTTTTAAAAGAATTATAAACAATTCCATAATTAATATTAATTATACGCACCCATGTTCAAAATAAAGAAATCCCCTTCTATTGAATAATTTTCAATTAATGAACTAAAATAAATTCAAAATCAATTTAAAACCAATTTGAAAATGTTCGAAATTAACCCGAAAATTCATTTTAAGTTTTCACCTATTTTTGGCATTTAAGTTGAGTTTTGAGTTTCGGTGTATAATTTTATGACAAATATTTTTGTAGAACATTTGTAGCCGTTAAACCCCTGTTTTAGTGTGGTTTTTGCCCTATTTGCAAAAAGAGACCAAAAAACAACATTATATTGTGGAGCTAGAGGGTTAACATGTTCCACAAAAATGTCCCTCGTAGTGTTTTAAGAAATATTGCGGAATACATTGTATGCTTAAAACGTAAATATCACAAGGTTTCCTCTGCCGATCCATCATAAGAATATGCAAAAGGGGGGAATATTGACCACCTTTTAAAATTACCTTCATACGTAAACTTTCTCATTCTAATGGATAATTTAAATTATTGAACTTAAAAGAAATAATATAATCTATTCAAAAGAGTTTATTTGTTTTCATATACCTACGGGAAATTGGTGCCGATTGTTATAAACGTTTCTACCCTGAGAAAAATCGATAGGGATATGTGGTCCCAAAATGATAAGTGTTGTATATTTTTTACTAAAAGTTGATGTGAATTTGAGAAAATGTCTTCAAATGTTTAACATATTCGATAAAAATATCTGAGAGCTACTTGTCAGAATTATGGCTGCCTTGAAGCAATTACTCACAAATCCCTCGGGTAGTATACTTTTCAAAGATAATTATTTTAGAACTGAGACATATCTTTTGAGTTATGGTCCAAGTCGTGTCCTAGGACTTGTCCTCGAACAGTTAATTTTCCCATATGGATTGTGGTCCATTTAAACATTTTATTCGAGTTGCATTTCTTTATTAATATGACTCCAAAGAAAGACCTTAAATCTGCTCTAACGTAAACTATTTCGTTTAGAAAAATCTATGGTATCTAAATTTTTTTATTAAATATATAAAAAAGCGATTTGAAGTTATTTGCAGCATTTTTGCTTTTAAAACGGTATTCTTCAATAGACTTTATTATTTTGAACTGCAGAGCGTATGATTGATATTAATTTCGTGAGAGTGGTGATATTGCTTCCATAACTTTAGTATTACCTTATAGATTTTAATTGAAATAATCCGTATTTTAGAGGGGAGTTAAGGGTTCTATCCCTTTCGTTGTTCTAGTTGAGAGCACAACACCAAAAAATACTTTCATGAAGTTTAAAACGATGTAAGGCAATAGCCAGTTCAGTGACGCTCACCTATAAATTCAAGCGCCAGAATTCGTTGTGGGTTGGAGTTGATTGATTTGGAGTTATTTACAGAACTTTTGCTTTTAACAGAAAGAAAAGATAACAACAAAACCAACACAATCCAGGTTTTATCATTTTATGGCCTCAAGCTGGACAATATCAAAAACATAATTCAACAACAGGTCAACAATACACACATACATCATGAAAATTACTTTAGCTTTCACATAGCGTTTTAGAAAATGCGAGGGTTAATATTCCTTCCATAACTTTAGTTATACTTTAAATATTTAAATTAAAAAAGTCCATATCTGTTCCGCTAGTGAAAAATTTGCTAGTCTAAGTGTTACTTCGTACAGGCACAACAGCGAAGAGTAATTTTATTAATTCAAAAAATGCGGTAGAACAATTTCAAGTACCGTGAAACTCACCAAGAAAATCCATCTCCAGAATACTTGGCTTTTTTGCTTGATTTGCAATTGTTTACAGAACTTGTTTTGCTTTTAAAAATACATTTTTTAAGAGATTTTTTATTTTGGACAACGGAGCGTATGATTGATATTAATTGTGAGATAATGGTAATTGTGGTCCATTTACAAATTATATTTGAGTTGTATTTATTTATTTATTAATATGATTCCAAAGAAAGGCCTTAAATCTGCTCTACTATATCGTTTACAAAAATCTATGATCTTGAAAAATAGTTATTAACGGAAATTAGAAATTATATGAGAATTAATATTTATTATACGCATCAGTGTTCAAAATAAAAAAATACTTTTTTCCCTTTTGTATAATAAATGAATGAAGTGAAAAGATATAAGCGATATTATAAGTGTATGTAAGATCTAGGACATTCTACTGTCGTGTTAAAAATTAACTAGATTCAGCAAGATATATCTCATGTGGTCTTTTTACTTTTAATTTTTTTGTTATATTTATATTTCTAATGGATATTTTTTATCAAAGAACTAATATAAACAAAAAATCTTGAAAAAAATAAATAAAGCGAAACAATATACATTTTATGGAGCTCCATTTAAAAATACTCCAAAACTCCCAATTAAAGTAATAGTTATAAAATTAAATTATATTTTGTTTTGTAAATAATATTAATTATATATTTCGTAGTCATATATCAATAATATCTTTAATAAATTAATTAAAAGAAATAATAGATTTTTGAGAAACGAGTTTAAACAATATAAATGTTATACCATATTGTGGTCCATTTAAAAATGGTATTCGAGTTGTATTTATTTATTAATATGACTCCAAAGTAAAGCCTTAAATCTGCTCTAACGCAAACTGTTTTGCTTACGAAAGTCTACGATCTGCAACAATTTTTATTAACGGAAATTATAAATTATATGATAATTAATATTAATTATACGCACCAGTGTCCACATTACAGAAATCCCTTCTTAATTTGTAGTTTAAATGAATGAAGAGAAGATTAAGAGATATTAGAAATGTATGTAAGATTTAGGACACTAAACAGTCCTGTTAAAATTTAATTAAATTAATAAATTCTGAAAAATATATCACATGTGATCTTTTTACCTTTATTTTTTTATATTTAAATTTCTACTGGATATTTTTTATTAAAGAACTAAACTAAACAATAAATCTTCAAAAATATAAATAAACCAAAACAATATACATTTTATCGAGATCGATTTAAAAATACTCCAAACTCCCAAATGAAGTAATAGTTATTAAATTAAATTATATTTCGTTTTGTAAATAATATTAATTATGTATCCCGTAGTCATATATCAATAATATCTTTCTAATGGATATTTTAAATTAGTTAAGAGAAATAATAGATTTTTCAGAAAAGAGTTTAAACAATATAAAAGTAATGTCATATTGTGGTGCATTTAAAAATGTCATTCGAGTTGTATTTATTTATTAATATGACTCCAAAGTAAAACCTTAAATCTGCTCTAACGCAAACTGTTTTGTTTACAAAAGTCTGCGATCTGCAACAATTTTTATTAACGGAAATTATAAATTATATGATAATTAATATTAATTATACGCACCAGTGTCCACACTACAGAAATTCCTTCTTAATTTGTAGTTTAAATGAATGAAGTGAGAAGATTAAGGGATATTATAAATGTATATAAGATTCGGGACATTAAACAGCCCTGTTTGAAGTTACCTAAGAATATAGAGTATACAGAACATGACGCAAAACTCTGAAATGACCTTGTTTCCAAGATTTTCATAGTTGCGCAAATATTTTTTTATTATGCTTGCCCAGAATAGAATAAAGTTTACATAACATATCATATCAGGCACACGTTCCAGTTAGAGCTTCAAAAGCATACACTCTTCTCTATCACTCATCTGCCATGCTGTGTCTGAACATTCATTTTTCTTTATATATGTATATATTCTGCTGAGCATAAACATATCTCATGTGGTCTTTTTACTTTGACTTGTTTCGCAGATGCATTTACATTTCAAGGAAACAGGATTTGTTTTGAATTTGTGTTCTTCTCGTGAAAATCTGACATCTAAAACATGTTTGAAATACAAGTACATGTAAAGTATGCTTCTTATACAACAGTTTCCCCAGCATCAAAACAATAAATCAAAAATGTTTTTCTACGCAGCTAAAAAACGTATACTGCTGCTGAATAAGATATCAAATCAAATCAAATAATAGGAATGAAAACTATTCCGTGAAGTTTTAGCAATATTGTAAACTCTTATTAGGTAAATAAAGAACTTTTGTATTTGCAATATTAGCATAGACTCGTTGCGGAAACTCCTTAAGTGGAAAACAACTATTTAATTTCGAAACTCGTAAACGGGAAATTGTGACTTTTGTACAAAACAAGAAAACAAAAAAGACAAACAGCCAATGGGAAAACTCTATGGCTATAAGCCATACAAAAAACTACGTCCTGCATTCAGACTAACTCTTTTGCTCGAGTATGCCGGAGTATGTGCTTGCCTTTCATGCGTTCTAGACTACTTGTAGTTCGAGTATGTTGCGTATTCCGCAAGTGTTTCTTTCTTACCTCATCAACAGCAGTTAGTTGCAGCAAAGTTCTTCTTCTTCGCTCACAAAACCTGTCCAACCACAGCCACAGCAGAAAGGCAGCCAAAAGAAGAACCGGGGGAAAAAAGGACTTAATTCAACCGCACGTGTTGAGCTTACGAATATGAACAACCTGAAAGACGGATACAAAAAGGACAACAAATTGAACTTTTTTCAGTTTCCGGTGAATTATAAAGAGTTGCTGCTGCTGCCCCCCGGTGTTGCTGGACGAAGGGAAGGAATTAAACAGAATGTTAGACCGTTCGTTGCTGTGGTTCGAAATTGAAAAGTGATTATTGATAATCGAATTATAAGGAAAAGAAATAAAGGGAATAAATATGGTAGATAAAGTACATGCGATTATGTCATTATACAAAGTGAAAGACAGCAAGGTTCCGTGACACAGCAAACTTTGTCCGTTCAAACGAATGCCAACTATTGAAATGCTAATAAGTTAAATAGGTAGGTGGGTGGACAGGATAAGGAGAGACAGAGATAAATGTGAGGAAGCATATTTTTTATGGGGACTGAAATGAAATGAAAATTTATAAATGGAAATAGATGGTTTATGGTTTGAATACGGCTAAGAAAGTTACATTAAAGAGATATTTAAAAAGTTTTTTATTAAGTAAAAAATCATTGTAAAACAATCAAAAGTCCAGCAAAGTGGGTCAAGGGTTACAGTTATTTACGACATTGTTTGCCTTACAGACAGGGTTTTTATTATTTTGGTCAATAGAGCGTATGATTGATATTAATTGTTAGATAATAGTAATATTTCTTCCATAACTTTAGTTTTACTTTTAATATTTTAATTGAAAAACGCCCATATTTTAGAGGGTATTTAATGTTTGTTAACGATTCGTTCTTTATAATAAAATTTTCTAGTCAAAGCAATATACATATTAATTGAAAAACGCCCATATTTTAGAGGAGATTCAAGAGCTATTCGTTCTTCCAGTTGAAATTGTCTAGTCAAAGTTTTTTATTGATGCAAAAATGTTGTAAAACAGTGAAACTCACCAAGAAAAATCAATCGCCGGAATAACTGCTACATTTTGCTTGATTTACAATTATTTACATAGTTTTTGGCTTTAACAAAGATCTTCTTCAAAAGATTTTATAATTTTTGGCAAAAGAGCGTATGATTGATATTAATTGTGAGGTAATGAAAATACTTATTCCATAACTTTAGTTTTACTTTATAGATTTCAATTGGAAAAATACCGTATATTTAATAGGAATTTAAGAGTTGTTTTCGGTTCGTTTTACTAGCCCAAATTTGCTAGACAAAGAGTTTTTTATTAATTCAAAACAAGTAAGGAAAGGCTAAAGTCGGGCGGGGCCGACTATATGATATACTCCATTTTCTATCCGAATACAATTGAATTCGGTAAAAAAGTAAAAATGATCTTTGTCAATTCGAGAAAAATATTTGTATCTGATCTATATCCAAACATGGAATAAAGTGCACAATGGGTTCTTCCAGTTCAACTATAACGTGTTATGTTCAATTTGAAGAAATTCTGTGAAAATATGTGGTTTCTGGGGCGGAAAAAGTCAAGCCGGGAGCGCAATTTGTATGAGAGCTATATATAAATCTGAACCGATGTGACATATTTTCACCACAGGTCTTCCTAGTTTAAAGATAAGACGTTTTGCCAAAGTTGACAAGACAATGTGATAAAATATGTGCTTTCTAGAGCGGAAAAAGTGGAATTGGATGCGAAATTTGAATGGGAGCTATATATAAATCTGAATCGATCTAAAACATTTTTACCACAGATGTTTCTAGTTGAAATATAAGACGTTTCACCCAATTTGAAGACAATCTGATAAAATATGTGGTTTATAGAGTGGAAAAAGTCAAATCGGGAGTGAAATTTGTGTGGGAGCTATATATAAATCTGAACCGATCTGGCCCATTTCCGCCATTGGCTTTTCTAGTGAAAATATATGATATTTTGCCAAATTTGAAGACAGTCATACAGACGGACATGGCTAAATCGATTCAAAAACTGATTCTTAGTCGATCGGTATAATTAACAATGGGTCTCTCTCGCTTCCATTTGGATGTTACAAACAAATGCTGTGAATCAATAAAATCAACAAGAAAATCAATCGCCGGAATACTTAACTCAAAGTTATTTATAGCATTTGTGCCTTTAAAAATATTTTATTCGATAGATTTTTATTATTTTGTTCAATAGAGCGTATGATTGATATTAATTGTACGGTAATTGTAATATTTCTTCCATAACTTTAGTTTTACTTTGAATATTTTTATTGAAATATTGCACATTTTAGAGGGGATTTAAGGGTTGTTACCGATTCGTTCTTCATGATAACATTTTCTAATCAAATCAACAGCTAAAAGTAAATTTAGAGTAGAAAGTCAATGGCCGGAATAAGTGTTCCTTTTGCTTGATTTGAAGTTATTTAGAGAATTTTTGCCTATAGAGATCCTTAAAGAGTTTTTTTGGACAACATAGCGTATGATTGATATTAATTGCGAGATAATGGTAATTTGTCTGTCCATAACTAGAGTGATCAAACCCGAGACCGAAAACCGGGTCAACTGGGTTTTTCATCGGAGACCGACCGTCGTTTTTTTTTGGAAAACCGGGAAACCCTGGTTTTTTATGTCGGTCTCAACCGGTTTTTCATAGTGCAAAAAAGTCTTTTTTTCGGTGCTAATTTATTTAAAATTTGTCACTTTTTACATTACGCCGTACGACAATTTTTTAAAAAAAGTCTTTACACTTGAACCAGATGATATACGTAAGAAACTAAAGGCAAAATGGATTTACTTGGCGTTTTTAGTTTTTTCATTTCATCATCCTGTTGCCCCTTCACAGGACCACAAAGTTCCAAAGGATAACATTTTTCATACAATTATGTGATATATTTGTTCGCACCCTATGATAACGGTGTTATTGTTAAATTAAAGAGGAGAATGTCCATTAAAAACGTCAGATATCATACTTCTGTATGCATTAGGTCAGCATTAACATATATTTAAAATTTACCCCTTGGTTTTTTAGTTTATTCATATCTTGTTTTTTTTAAGACACAAAACTTTAAATTGATGTTAATACTAATATAATTCAGATAGAAGCTAGTAAATTTAAAGTATTTTAGGACATATTCTCTTCTTTGATTTGGCATTTACATCGGTGCCATAAGTTTTAAAAATAATTTTTAAAAAATTCTATTCTTTGAATCTTTGTAGTCCTTTTAAGGGGCAAAGGGATGAGAAAATGAAAAATTAAAAAAACCGATTAACTCTATTTCATCTATAGTGTCAGATGTATATCATTTGGTTCAATTTTAATACATTCCAGTGTTATCACAAGCTTCATAGAACTTTTTTTACCAGGGACCGCAAATTAACTAAAAAAAAAATTACGAACGAATCAATGGCGAACGAATCTAAAATGGCGAAGCATTTATTTCTGGGAGTGACCGCAGCAATTTATTTCGCGATCCGACCTCATCGTCCTTGTAGATAATATGAGATTGATGAACTTTGTGAATATAAGAGAAAGGTGAAAGATCCTTGTATTTCAAAGAGTCAAAAAATACGCATAATCCTTGAATTTCATGTCAAACTTATGAATTATTTTTATATATTTTAGCTTATTTTATTGCCTAGAAGATATCAGAATCCCAGAATGGGTCCAGAAATTATAGCTATTTTTCAAAATGATTTTCAATTTCAACAAAATATAATTTATAGTTTTTACGGTGTTCATACCTCTTCTAAACTGAAATTTTGACAGATGGATGTGTGGATTAGTACATGCAATCTGTTAAAGATCTAAAGAAATATGATTGAAGATTGAAATATGAAATTGTATAAATGGAAATAGAGTTATGGTTTGAATATGGTTAGGAAAGATACATTTAAGAAATCATTGAATCTTTCTTATCCTAGATTTAATTTACAAGTTTTCCTATAAGCAAATTTTTTTTATTTTGGATTTTTTATGGATTTAAAAAAAAAAAATTTAAATCTTTAGGCAAAAAATAAGTTTTTTCCTTTATATATTCATTTTTAACTTGGAAACTGTTGCTTGTATAGGAAAACAATATATGAACAGATTAAGGGAATTGTAATTTTAAATTTTTTAAAATTTAATTCAATTAAATCGGGCTAGTGGTTATCGAGTTATGCCGGACGAAACAAATTAACCAAAAAAAATTTTTTTAAATTTTTGAAATTCATACCTTTACTCAATTGCGAATAAAAGCGAAACGCGTGCATCGATTTTCATGATCTTTGTCTCATTTTGCTCATAGGTTATGTGACTTTACGTAAAAGTAATAAGATTTGACATTTTTTTTCATTTTGGATTTTTTATGGATTTAAAAAAAAAAAAAATTAAATCTTTAGGCAAAAAATAAGTTTTTTCCTTTATATATTCATTTTTAACTTGGAAACTGTTGCTTGTATAGGAAAACAATATATGAACAGATTAAGGGAATTGTAATTTTAAATTTTTTAAAATTTAATTCAATTAAATCGGGCTAGTGGTTCCCGAGTTATTGCGGACGAAACAAATTAACAAAAAAAAAATTTTTAAAATTTAAAAAAAAAATAATAAAAAAAAAACTAAACGAAAAAAAAAATTTTATTGCGTTTTTCGAGCTCATGTCAAGGTTATCTACACAGAAAAAATTATCGCATCCCGAGTACATTTTGACTGTTGACTAGTGTAGTTTTTACGGTGTTCATACCTCTTCTAAACTGAAATTTTGGGAATAATAGATGTAGGACGAAAAGTAATGATGGATTGAAATATTATTAAAAATTCGCCAAATGAATTTTTTGCAATGGACCAAATGATCCTAATTCAGACGGGAATGTTTGAAGTTAATTTCGAAAGATTTCAGTGAATCTGATTATGACTTCAGAATTGTCCTATCCCCAAGAACGAGTATGCGCAATGGGTCAACATTTTGTGGTATTACCCTATAAAGAATAATTTTCCCATTTTTTACTGTTTCAAGAAAAACCGGAAAAACCCGAAATCCCGACATTGCTGAAAATCCGGGTTTTTGATCACTCTATCCATAACTTAAGTTATAGATTATGTATTTGCAAGAATTTTACCCGAATGGTGCTAGCGTGACCATATGGTCACACACAAAACACGTTCACCAAAGCTTCTGGTGTGGACCACTGATAACATGAAAGTTTTATCTCAAAATTCGAAAAAATAATTACAGCACTAATCGGGTTAATTTGTAATTAACAAGTAAGGAAGGTTAAAGTCGGGCGTGGCCGACTATATGATACCCTACACCTAGTCAATATACTCTATGGTGTAGGGTATACAAAGTTCGTTACATTTGAACCGGGTATATATATACTACAAATTTCATACTTCTATCTGTATTTGTAAAAAAAATTTAACACTTGAATGAGAGATCTATATATAATGAGATCTATTTATAAATCTGAACCGATCTGACACATTTTTAGCATAGGTTTTCTGAAATATATGACGCTTTCCCAAATTTGATGGAAATCTATTAAATATGTGATTTCTAGAGCGGAACGAATTAGATCGGGGGAGTCATTTATATGGGAGCTATATATAAATGTGAACCGATTTGACCCACTTTCGCCATAGATGTTTGTAGTTGAAATATGAGCTGGTTTGCCAAATTTTAAACAAATCAGTTCAAATATATATCAAATATTTCTAAAGCGGAAATAATCAATTCAGTTGCGAAATTTGTATTGGAGCTATCTGAACCGATCTGGCCCATTTTTACCAGAGTTGTTTCTAGTTAAAATATAACTTGTTTTGCTATATTTGAAGAAAATCTGTAAAAATATGTGGTTTCTAGAGCGGAAAAGTCAAATTGGGAACGAAATTCGTATGGGAGCCATATAAAAATTGAAGAAGATCTGGCATATTTTTACCAGAGCTATTTCTAGTTAAAATATATGACGTTCTGCTAAATTTGAAGAAAATCTGTTGAAATATGTGGTTTCTACAGCGGGAAAAGTAAAATAGGGAGCAAAATTTGTATGGGAGCTATATCTAAATCTGAACCGATTTTCTTCAAATTCAATAGCGTTCGTCCTTATCCCATAAAACTTCGTTGTGCTAAGTTTCATTTAGTTCTAACCTCAATTGCGACCTGGACTTTGATTACGAGAATAGATGGACAGACCACTATTTCTGTATAATTCTCAATATTTGTAGCCATCGTTCAAACCTCCAATGATGCTTCACAACAACGTCAGCCAACATACTTACTAACCAGTACTTATTTATAAATTTTTGTAATCATGTGTGGAAGTACATATTTTTCAACTTTCTGTAAGCGTGCGTGGAAGTACTTATTTCTTTATAATCCCTTTATAAAAATATTTAGAAACCGATGCGAAAAATAAGTAGTGAAGTATATTTTTTTCCAAAAATTGTTATAAATACTTATTTGCACCCTATGATAATGGTATTAGTGCCAAATTAAAGAGGAGAACATCTGTTAAAAATACTTCAAATATCATGCTTCTATCTGTATTAGTTGAGCATTAACGCTCATTTCAAGTTTACCCCTTAGAGTATTTAGTTTATACATATTTTAATTTTTAAGAGGGAAAACTTGAAATGATTGTTAATGCTAAACTAATTCAATTTGAAGTATTTTTAGCACATAATCTCTTATTTAGTTTGACATTTATACCGGTAATATTGGATGCGACTAAGTATTTAAAATAATTTTAATTTTAATAAGAGCCAAGGGAATGAGTAAATGAAAATAACTTTATTTCATCTATAATTTTAGACGTATGTCATCTGGGTTATGTGTAATATGGACTGACGGACATTGTAAGACATCAAAGTAAAAGCGCGATTAATGTTTGTTATAGCGACGAAAAGTAGATTCTTCGTGGAAATTTTATTCACAATATGAATGAATAAGAAAATTAATTCACATATTGACTTCAACTGTCACATCGTAATTTTGTTTTTGTAGACATTCGCCTTACTTTTGTTCCACTTGATGGATTTTTTAATATTTTTATACCCACCACCTCCAGGATGGGGGTATACTAACTTTGTCATTCCGTTTGTAACACATTGAAATATCAACCTGAGACCCTATAAAGTATATATATTCTTGATCGTCATAAAATTCTAAGACGATCTAGTCATGTCCGTCCGTCTGTCCGACTGTTGAAAGCACGCTAGCATCTAAACGAATGGAGCTAGAACGTTCAAATTTTCCATAAATACGTCTTATAGTCGATTGGTTTGGATTGAAACGGGGCGAAATGGGCCCAAAGGGAAAAAAATTTCCCTCACAAGGACTAAAAATACCCATAATAATCCCTAATATTTTAGCGTATTTAAGCATGTTTTTGAATATGTCTGCTTATATTTGCTTGATATTTCGTATGCGCATTCCCCTTATAGCAAAAACGTGCACCATAAAGTGATTCTTATTTGTAGAGGGTGAAATGGGACAAAAAAAGGGATAAAAATGGTACATATTAAACGACAACAGCTAGAAACACGAAATTCGGTGTGTACAGTCCTCTAATTGAGTAGATACATAATATAAAAGTATTTTTTCACAAATTCGTACTTTTAAGGGGTAAAATGGGAATAGAGGGATAAAAATGGTACCAAACAAACGGCTGTACCTAGAAAAAAAATGAAATTCGGAGTATACATTCCTCTGATTGCATAGACAAGTAAAATACATGGATTTTTCAAAATTTGTACTTTTTGGGGTTAAATTGAAAAAAGGGGATACAAATAGTACCAATCAAATGACCGCAGCTAGAGTCATGAAATTCCTCTGACTGTGTAGACACGGAAAATAAACTGATTTTTCGAAATTCGTACTTTTTGGGTCAAAATAGAAAAAGGGGATAAAAATAGTACCATCCAAATGACCGCAGCTAGAGTCATGAAATTCGGAGTATACATTCATTTGACTACGTAGACATGCAAAATAAAAGGTTTTTTCCAAATTCGTACTTTCAAGGGATACAATGGGTACGGAGGGATAAAAATGGTACCAACCAAACGGCTATATCTGGAACAATGAAATTCGGTGTATACATTCCTCTGATTGCGTAGACACTTAAAATAAGCAGATTTTTCGAAATTCGTACTTTTTGGGGTTAAAATGAAAAAAGGGGATAAAAATAGTACCAATAAAATGACTGCAGCTAGAGTCATGAAATTCGGAGTATACATTCCTCTGACTGCGTAGACAAGGAAAATAAACAGATTTTTCGAAATTCGTACTTTCAAGGGATACAATGGTACAGAGAGATAAAAATAGTACCAACTAAACGACTACAGCTAGAATGATAAAATTCTAATTGCGTAGAAACGTCAAGGGGGTAAAAATGGTACCAACCAAATGGGCGCAGCTGAAATCATGGAATTCGGTGTATACATTCCTCTGACTGCATAGACACGCAAAATAAAAAGTTTTTTTTTTCAAATTCGTAATTTTTCTTTTACGGCAAAAATTGGTTGAATCATGAAGTGAGGTTATTTTGCACTATGTACTATGCACTATGCACTATGGATTTTCAAAATTTGTACTTTTGGAATTAAAATAGAATGGAAATACAACCAACTGTAGTACCCACTATCTACCAATATTTATGGTATTCAAGCTTTTTGAAAATATAAATATAAGAATAATTATTTTTTGATTTGAAATAAATAATGGTTTGAAATGATTAAAATATTATATTTATTTATAAAATTATTTTTTCAAAATTTGTATTTGTTTGTATTTGGCTATATTAAAAAAAATTATATTTTCCTGTAATATTACTGCACTTCTACGAAAACCGACAAACTCAGTGGAATGCAATCCATGGTGGAGGGTATATAGAGTTCGGCCTTGCCGAACTTAACGCCGTTTTTACTTGTTTTGTATTTTTTGATATTGACAAACAGATTTAAGATAGTTTTTAACAAATATTTTTGATAAGGTTTGTCTTAATAACCTTTTAAATCAGATTATCGAAATAAATGAGATAGACTCATCGTATCCGCTTATTTTAAAATGTGCGTCTAGCCAAAGTAGACGACAGACAAAGTACGTTTTTAACATACTCAGTATGTTTCATTCTGTCTTAAGACAATAAACAGACATAATCTCTCCTTCCATTTAAAACAAAAGATGACACACCTTGATAAGTTAAGACCGTCTGGCAAAAGATACAATGAAACACTTTTCATCTGCTTAGACAAATTCATATTCTTTGCCTTTCTCATTAAACCAAAGTCAAATAAATTTCCACTTCTTGGCATATTTCACTTTCACATTTCGCTCGACGTCTCTCTTTCCCGTCCCGTCACATATATCATTCCCACACCCAATAAATAATATTTTCTTCTTCGCTTTGAATAGTTTAAATTTTATATTTTTTCAACACTTTTTTTAATTTCTCACGATTAAATTTTAAGCTTCTCTTGCATATGAATTATGTGCATTTTGCCATGTTACAACGCGATTACACATTGTAAAAATGTTCGCGTTTATGCCCGGCAGGATGACATTTTTACATTTCCGTCCATACAAACACACACACAAATACTTGCTACGCCTGATGTTATGCTTTAGTTTTTGCGTCCATTATTTGCGCTCTATTGTAGTCAAGGGTTTTTTCGGACATTTATTTCCCAAAAAATTATAATCACATAACCTTTAGTGTTGCAAAAAAAAAAAGACTGAATAGTAAATGAAAGAGCATTGGGATCTTTTTTCCGCCAAAATGGACTTACCAACAACAACAAAAAAAGAGAGTAAAAGACTTGGACAAAAACTATGTATACGTTCGTTAATTCGCAGCTAATTAAGTTCAGAGCATAGTTTCAGGCTTTTGGTTGAATATTGTCCGGTTTCGGCGGTGTAGCCATTTATGACGGAGGTTCGTGGACGGCCACTTCACTCCATCTCCCTCTCCCACAACTGTTGTCTGTGGTTTTATCAGCCTCAGCTCACCGTCACCGGCCAAAAAGTCTTCCCTTCCTGTTATGGGAACCTAACTAGCACCCTGTAATACAAGGAAGGTGGACTTGCTGCCGCTGTTGTTTTTCTTGTCCTTCTTTATACGAATTATACTTGATAATGAATAAAAGCTACGCCGGAAAAAAACACACAGACACACACAAAAAAGTACACTTCCTTCAGGTTGTCATTTGCATTAGTAGCTGCCTCTGGCTGCTGCCTGCAAATGAGCAAGTGACACAAACACGCACAGCTGTAGTGACGGTCCTAAAGATGCTTGCTCCGAACAGTGGCTATTTGCTGGAGCTGTCTTTTATGTCTGGCCCGCATTTAATAATGAGCTTCGCGTTCGTTTTTCTTTTTTTTTGTATCAACATCGAGGTTTTGTCCAACACTGGGAGAAATACGGAGGAGGTAGGAGACATTATGTTGATGATGTGGGATAAATGGAAGGATATGAATCAAGGATCTATTAATTCAGAAAAAAATGGACAAAAATGCAACATACAAAAAATTACACAGGAAAACATGATTTTTCAGGAGCGTATAGACGGCTTGATCTAGGAACGAAATATTTTGCAAATCATCATTGAACAGTCCAAACTTTTTTTTTTGTGGGGTGACTGGAAATTGTTTTTCCATTTGTATTGACCGCGAGCCAGCCTTATATATACATTTAATTGGAGCAAAATACAATGTAGTCAATTATGTTAAAGTGAAAAGTTTAAAACAAATATTTTTTAAAAGTCAATTTTGCTACATTCGATTCGTAATTCGAGATTTATACCTTTCTTTCGATAATAATATCGTTAAAATACGATGCCGCCCTAAAATGTTATTTGACTTTTAATAACCTTTCCAAACCCATAAATAGACTTAGTTGAATTTTTTGACCTTGATAGCTGCGATTGTTTTGAAAGTTTGTGTATGAATTCTTCTCATAAAAATATTTTATACATATTTCTGGGGACAAAAAATAGATTTTTTCATGAGTTATGACCAAATTAACAATAAAAAATACAATGTTTTCAAAAAGGTGTGTTCATTCAATCAACGGTAACTCCTGAAATACTTGACCGATTTTGATGTACTATACCTTGTTTTCAAGGCATTGGAAAGTGGAATTGTATAGTTACATAATAAATAATAAGTTTTTAAATTTTTTGCTTTCATTTTGATTTTCGAAATGATTACATTGATTAGTTTTTTTGAAACTTTAAAGCAGTGTTCTTAGATGTCTTTTGGGTGTGTGAGTTTGATGGCTTCCATTTTTACGATTTTCTTGCAAAATCAATTACAGTGAAAAGTCTTCAGAATTATAATTTTTCAATAGTTTGTTAACACAAGGATTAAAAACAATGACAAATACTAGTTAAAACACTACGAGTATTTGTTTGTGGAACATTTTTACCCGCTGGCTCCTCAATATTGATCCCATTTGATTAAAAAGGTAAAAAGCAGGGGTTTCACCAGTGAAAATATCCTACAAAAATATTTGCCATAAAGTCTCTGAATACATCCAAAACCAAAAATGTACTTAAATGTCCGGAATTTAGTCAAAATTCATGTTAGGGTTAATTTCGTACTTTTTCCGAATCGTTGCTAAACTGTTCCACTAAACTAAATTTTAAGGGTGGTGTGAGTGGAAAAAATATTCTACGTCCAATTTCGCTGTAAGTCACCGAACAAAATAAAGTATTAGATATAATATATATAAGTAAAATATCACTACCAATTTGGGCATTTAAACTAAAAATTATTTATTAAATTGTCAGCTATAGGATCCGCCAAATTTGAAAATGCTATAAAAAAAACTACTGAATATTTTCTCAAATTTCATTTACAATCCTTCCGGTTAATAATGGTTGATAGTTGAAAAAAAAAAAAACGTTAGATGGCGGACCCTATATATGGGAATGAATTATCTTGTCTTTATAGAGTTCTTCAATAGACACACATGTTTGATGAAATCGTTCACCTTCTTCATCGGACTCTGTTGTTGAGTGACGCTCGAAGTAATCCATATGAGAATTAAAACGTAAGGCTTATAGTAGAATGTTATGGTAATTTTTTGTAGAACAAGTTAAAATGTCCCACAAAAATGTTCCTTGTAGTGTTTAGCATTATTGCTGATAACCAAGCCCGTGCGCAGGATTTTCCCCTGGGGGGGTTTTCATCTACACTCATAAAAAAGTTAACTATAATGAGTTAAAATTAACTAAAATTTAGGAAACCAAGTACATTTTTACTAAATATAAGTAGAAATTTTCCTAAATCTAAGTAAATTTTTCGTAAAACCAAGTAATTTTTTACTAAATTTAAGCAAAATTTTCATAAAATTAAGTAAATTTTTTACTAAATCTTCGTAAAATGTATGAAGAACTCGGCATAAATTTCAGTAAACATTTTAACTTCATTTTAGGAAAAACACATTTTTAAGGTAAAATTTTCTAAATGGAATTTTTCCATACAAAAAATTTCAGATTTTTTTCTCACTTAAAACCTTGAAAATATTCTTCCACATAAGTTTGGATTTACTCAATTGTAAGAATTTTTTATTAGATCCAAAGAAATGTATTTAAGTAAATCTACTACCATTTTTCTAGTAAATGAACTATTTACTATGGCTTTGAAAGAAGGAAACTTTACTCATACTTAGTTAATTTTCCAACTTTTTAGGAAATTTTTACTGCAGCGTGGAAACCACTAATATTTTATTGCCAGGATCTTCGAGAAATATTTTGATACATTCGTCCGACAGTCAGTTCGTCAGTACACTCAAAGGAATATGTCAGTAAAAGAAAGCAGATAGTCTACTGAAAGAGCAGATTGTCTGCCGTTAAAAAATAGACAGCAGATTTGTATCTGCTGAGATGGTAAACAGCTTTTTGATGTTTTTAGCAATATATATGATACGCATATTGTCCCAAGCTAATATAAAAGAAAATTCGATCTAAACTCGCTTATGAACGCTTATCTATTTTTATATTTTAATTAACAACAGCCAATTTTAGCAGACTGCAAACTCTTTAGCAGTGTGAATGATGATGCAAGATTGTAATAGCAGAAAAGTGTCTGCTGATAGGCAATCGCTGCTTTCATTAACAGACTCGTTCTCTAAGTGTAGAACTTTTTTTAAATAGTTGCTTGAAATTACATACATACATATCGAGGGCTTATATTCATAAGTGGCTATGAACAAAAACACAACATTTCAGGAGAGCGAAAAAACTGATTTTCTCTTTAATTTGAAGAGAAATTAATGTTCGTTCTTCTACAGTTTAATCTAAAAAGGATTACTAATTGCTACGATTAAAAAGATTTCGAAATTTCCTATTATTCGCGGTTTCATGGTTCATAGCCACTTTTGTATGTCTAAAATTGAGCACGATGAATGTTGAAATAAGAATAACATTTATTGTAAACACTATAACTTTTTTCATGAAATCTTGGCAATATTGTAAAGAAGACACATTTTCTGTGGTGTACATAGCGAATTTAAAGATTCCTGCTTCATCCGTCAGATTGGTCGCCTGTAACATATATGTAGCCAGTCGCGAAAATCGCTGCAATTGATGAAAAATCCAAAATTCGCCATTGCAATTCCTTATATTTTAACTTTCTTCATTCATAATTCTGAAACTTTTCATACACAAATATTCCCCATGAAGTCAGCAATCACATGTCAAAGAAATATTTTGGTATTCTCAATATAATAAAAAGTTACGCCGGTTTTTCTAAATATACTTTTCATATTTTTTGACTTTACAGCCACCATTTTTCTTATTTTAGCCTGATAACTGGGAAATCAAAATTCTACTAACGCGAAATGATGGAATTTGATAGTACGATATGCCCTAAATCTAGAAAAATGTTTTATACAAAATCGTTGTAGCGAATTACAACCTTCGGATATATGCTGTTCCATTTTTGAACTATATTATTTATATTATTTGTATGTTCATAACCACTTATGCAGTCACAAACTATAGTGTGAGTGGATCAGAAACATTTGGAAAAATTACTTTAGAAATAAATTTATTTTCCAAATTTATATGAGAGATGACATACAAATCTGAGAATAGCTTTGCATCAAAAACTCATTTTCGAGAAAATGGTTCATAGCCTCTTTTGAATATAAGCCCTAGATATATATTTTGAAGAAATATTACACAAAAAACGATTAAATTTCTCGGCGATAAACCCTTCAGTCGCTGCAAGAAGAAACAACTACACCATTTTCAAGTGTATTTCAAAAGACACCATTTGCAATTCAAAAATTCCATTTGAAATTCAAAAAATATCAATTGAAATTCAAAAATTCCATTTGAAATTCAAAAAATATCATTTGAAATTCAAAACTCATCGTTTAAAATTCAAAACTCGCCATTTGTAATTCAAAACTCGCCATTTGAAATTCGTCTTTTGTGGGAAAAAATAGTTTGTTTGCGGTAAACATGTCATCAGTTGTTGTAAATGAACAAAGAGAAATAAGTTTATGTATATCAAACAGTGTTCTTCGTTTGTCGAAATGGATTTGTATTACAATTGCAAACTCCCAAAACATTGGAAGTAACAGAAACCGTTGTTGTTGCATATGTGTTGAAAATAGGACACATCGGTTCATATTTAGATACAGCTCCATAAAAATGTTCAATCGCAAATGTTACATCTTAGCGCTCTACAAGCATCAAGCCAATTATTTGTTTTTATTAAGAATATTTTAGATTTCATTATGATATCATAGTAATTCTTATCTACACTTTTTTAAAATTACTAAACGATTCTGTTATTAAATGTCCAAACTTTTATTGCAGTACACAATTAAAAGTTCATAAGATAAAGCTCTAGTCGAATGACAAGAAGTGGTATCGGTTAATAAAAATGAAATTTTTCCGAACAATTTGATGTCCATTAGCGAAATTAGCTCTACACAATCTTGAAATTGGCGCAATTCGTTTAGTTTGTTTGTATTTTTCATACCCTTTGTCCGAAATTCAAGAAAGTGTCCACGATTTTTTATGTAATTTTCGTGTTTTCATGATTTTACTGCAAAATTACCATTTCAGACGAGTTATTTTAAAAAGACCTTAAAAATTCTATATTTTATTGCTTCAAAAAGTCTAGAAGGTTTTAAAAAGTATATGTTCGAAACCTCTCTGGGGGGGGGTTTGAACCCCCAAACCCCCCCCCCCTGCGCACGGCCCTGCTGATAACATCCTATACCTAAAATGTAAGGATAGGAGATAATATTGATCCCCCTCTAGAATGAAGACCATACATAAACTTTCATAATGCTGATACGCGTATACTTCTTTTATCAGAATCCATCGTCAGAACCTTATTTTTTGTTTCATTTCCTAATCCTTTGAAGACCATGGGCATATAATTTTCCAAAGAAGTGGCAGACTAAATATGACCAGAGGTATTTTATAGAGAAGGCAACAATAATGTAGTGGGGGAGTAATTCCATATTTGACCTCAATTCCCCCCAGGAAGCAACATAATGGGTTAATGCAATGTGTTGCTCGACTTCAATACATACCGTGTCTGCGTCGCAGAGTGGAATATTTTTATACAAAAAATTAGAAGGAATGGAGGTAGGATGTTATATTGTCAAAATAGATCAAAAAGTTTTTGTTTGAAAAAAAAAGAAAACTCGTCCTTTATTTCTCATTTTAATATATATGTTAATACCAATAATTAGCAGTGAATTCATCTGAGTCCAGAATTAAATAGAAATTGTCTGTCCAACATATGTTTTACGATTTCGAAATCTTACATAAATCTCTTTGTATTTTTTAATCAACGGTAATCAGCTCTTATAACTTATTGAATGCCTAATACATCAGCTAGACATTTTCAGGGAATAGTGACTTACAGTTTTTTGTTAATTAATAAATCATTTCAAATATCCAGCCAATTTATTCATATAAAATTACACTGTGCGACAGTCCAAAAACTGTGAGAAGTGCTGTTATTGTCGAATTGCGAATATTGGAATTTGTCGGATTCCCCCCAAAATCTTGAGTTAGGGTAAAAAACCGTTTTTTTCGTACCTTTATGCACTTATAAGCCTGTAAATTAGTTAGTTATGAACCGATTTTTACTTACTCATTGGATTTGAAAAAAAAGAAACCTGGAGATTTCGATTCGATATTACACTGTCCGACAGTCCATATACACTTGAACCAGATGATATACATCTGAAACTGTGGGTGAAATATAGTTAATTGGCGTTTGTAGTTTTTTTTTTCATTTTCTCATCCTGTTGCCCCTTAAAAGGTCTACAAAGTTCCAAAGGATACAATTTTTCAAAAATTATGTTTAAAACTACCCTATGACACCGGTATACATGTCAAAGCAAAGAAGATAATATGTGCTAAAAAATCTTTAAATTTCAAGCTTCTATCTGTATTAGTTTAGTATTGACAAACATAAAGTTTTGTCTCTTGAAAATCAAGATATGAATAAACTAGAAAAACTAAGGGGTGAACTTGAAATGGATATTAATGCTCAACTAATGCAGACAGAAGCATGATATTTGAAGTATTTTTAACAGATATTCTCCTCTTTAATTTGACACTAATAGCGTTATCATAGCGTGCGAACAATTATATAATTTTTTTTTTTTTTTTGAAAAATTGTATACTTTCAAAATTTTTTAGTCCTGTGAAGGGGCAACAGGATAAGGAAATGAAAAACTAAAAATGCCAAGCAAGTCCATTTCGCCTATAGTTTCATACGCTTATCATGAGTTTAAGTGTAACGACTATTTTTTAAATTGTCGTACGGTGTTATTTAAGAAAACTTATTTTTTAAATAATTTTTAGCAATTTTTCAACTTTGGCAATGTTTTTGCATAATATTTTCTTTGGTTACCACACCGCTTGCAAATTTATTTAAATAACATATTTAGTAAGTAGTAAAACACTGCTTTCCCGTATTAATTGACTGCGTTATTGAAGTTTTTTTTAATACTAAAATTTTTGCGAAAATACAAGTTTTGATCATTCCAGTTAACATCTCGCATTATATGACGAATTGAAGCGCAATAAAAATACCTAAAATTCATCAAAACATTTGAAAATGGTAAAAAACCATGACGACTATTTTAATAAAAAAATCCCAATTTTGGATCACATTATACCCACTTTGGGAATGTGGTTATTTTGGAAAACATGGAAAATCGATTATTTTTTTAAACTACGTTTTCCTCTCTATTCATCAAGAATTTTAGGTATTTTTTTTTTTGGATTTCAATTCGTAATATAATAAAAGATGCAAACCTACGAAAAGCCGTAACTCAAGATTATGGGGGTGTCAGGGAAATTTCAAATTCTTCTTGTTCTACTCGACAATACCAACAAGAAAAATAATATCACATTCCAAAATTGTCAACTTCATTCTTTTTTACAGCACAGTGTAAATCGATTGATTGGAAAATGATTATTTTGCAATGCATACTTTTAGGGCTATAATAAATTTACCAATGAATTACTTTGTTGTTGGTCTTACTGGTACAGGGTGCGGCAAAAGTTGCGAAGGGTTTTAAAACAATCATAACTTATTTAATTTTTAATTTAAATTTATTTTAAATTAGAAAAGTTATTAATTTTTCAAATCCCTTCGCTACCTGTACAAATGAATACTAATATATGAATGTCAGAAAAAATATTGCCCCTAAAGGTATGCTTTACAAAAAAATTCAACTGTTAATTTTGCTGTAGTATTTATTAAAAATTTCGGGTTAGCTTTTGCATTTTGTTTTGCCTTTTTAGTAAATGAATCGATGATTGCAACTATAAGAAGATTTTTTTACAATGATAAACTGTCTAAATATTTGTAAATGTCAAGGTTAGTATCGCGATTATAGCTTAATATTGGAGAAAATTGAGCACACTGAGTAAAGACAACCTTCAGGTAATCCACTTTTAAATGGGATGGCAAGGAGTATGTCTAGGGCGCTAAAGTTGGAGGACGTAACTATTATTTTATCACAGATCACGAATACCAAATGTGTGGTTCCGAAATAGTTAAGACAGAAGTCACATACAAATGTTAAATATCCTAAGACAAGAGATAGGATGAAATATATTTTTTTATTATGGAAGATATTTTATAATATCCGGTCATTTGTGTGCAATGAAACAGGAAGCTGACAAAGTCAGTACTTCAGATTATAGCCGTCTTCAGCTATACATGAGCTAGAGAGAAATGCTCATTATGATGTCCCTAATAATTTTAATATTTTCTCAGTGTATGAATCTTTTTTTGCTGTTTGCTTCCACTATGTTGAAAAGTGTTGAAAGTTTTATAAAGGTTTTTACTCAAGTGGAATTAGCAGTTTTCTCCCTTTGTGATACATTATACATTGCTCTCTGGCCGTCTGTCCACCTCTCCGCCTGTATATATGCAAATATGTAGTACTATGTATGTACACAAGTATGTATCCAGAGTCTGTGCTGTGTGAGAATTCTCAGTCTAGTAGCACTACGAGTATGTATAAAACTTGTTACCACGTAATGTTGCTTTAATTGCCCAGATTAGAGGTATTTATGCAACATTTTATTTGTAGCACTTTATTGCTGCATGTTTATTTGTTGTTTTCCGCTTCTTTTTTTTGTTTGCCTCCACAAAATTCCTAAAATTATGCAATGCAATTTTTGCATTTGTGTTTGCATAATTAAAGTTATCATGAATTATGAATGGAATGGGGGAGGAGGAGCAGCAAAACTCTACCCATAATCATGCAAATCGTATTTACCAAATGAGATAATGCGTGTTTAATGTAAAATCAAAGCATACTTTGGGGATTGTTGATGTGCCAACAAAAAAGAGCATAATTTTAGGGCTCATATTCAAAATGTTTAACTAATTTTGTGTGTTGGGAAAGTCAAATATGAAAGAACTTCTTCTGTGGAAAATTGATATAATATTTAGTAAAAATTGAAAAAATATCTTTTTTCATTTTTGTAATAGGAAAGTTATAGAAAATTAAAACACACCATTATATATTTTGTTAAACAAAAACATCGAGTTCGTTTTTAATTTAACAAAAATATATTATTTAAACTATAAAAGTCAAATAAATAAACAAAAAATCTACTGATATATTAAAACACACCTTTAGGCTTTATTTAAGAATATTGTGGGATGACTGTTAGTGGAGGAAATTAAATGGATTAAAACTAATATATTTATATTATTAAGCTATAGTCGGCTTTCCGCTTTCAGTGTATTTTTTGTTGAAATTTTATATTATATTTATTAAAAACAAGTAAAAACGGCGTTAAATTCGACCGGGCCGAACTTTATATTCCCTCCACCATGGATTGCGATTTTCGTGGAAGTGCAGTAATATTACAGGAATATATATTTTTTGAATATAACCAAACCAAAACAAATACAAATTTTGAAAATCTAGTATCTCAAGTGCAAAATAACCTACCTTCATCATTCAACAAATTTTTGCCGTAAAAGTAAATAGTACGATTTTGGAAAAATCTTTTTACTTTGCGTGTCTATGCAGTCAGAGGAATGTATACACCAAATTCCATGATTCTAGCTGCGGTCATTTGGTTGGTTCCATTTTTATCCCCTTTTTCCTATTTTACCCCCTTAAGAGTACGACTTTCTAAAATCTCTTTATTTTACGTGTCCACGCAATTAGATGGATGTACACACCGAATTTCATCATTCTAGCAGTAGTCGTTAAGTTGGTACTATTGTTATCCCTCTGTACATTGTATCCCTTGAGAGTACGAATGTGGAAAAAAACTTTTATTTTTCGTGTCTAGGCAGTCAGAGGAATGTATACTCCGAATTTCATTACTCTAGCTGCGGTCATTTGGCTGGTACTATTTTTATCCCCTTTTCTATTTTAACCCCAAAAAGTACGAATTTCGAAAAATCCGTTTATTTTACGTGTCTACGCAATCAGAGGAATGTATACACCGAATTTCATGACTCTAGCTGCGAACATTTAGTTGGTACTATTTTTATCCCCTTTTCTATTTTAACCCCAAAAAGTACGAATTTCGAAAAATCCTTCTATTTTACTTGTCTACGCAATCAGATGAATGTATACTCCAAATTTCATGACTCTAGCTGCTTTCATTTGATTGGTACTATTTTTATCCCCTTTTTTCATTTTAGCCCAAAAAAAATACGAATTTTGAAAACTCCGTGTATTTTACTTGTCTATGCAATCAGAGGAATGTATACACCGAATTTCATTATTCTAGGTACAGCCGTTTGGTTTGTACCATTTTTATCCCTCTATCCCCATTTACCCCTTAAAAGTACGAATTTGGAAAAAATACTTTTATATTATGTATCTACTCAATTAGAGGAATGTACACACCGAATTTGGTGCTTCTAGCTGTTGTCGTTTAATATGTACCATTTTTATCCCTTTTTGCCTCATTTCACCCCCTACAAATAAGAATGACTTTATGGTGCGCATTTTTGCTATAAGGGGAGTGCGCATACCAAATATCAAGCAAATATAAACAGACATATTCAAAAAACATACTTAAATACGCTAAAATATTAGGGAATATTATGGGTATTTTTAGTCCTTGTGAGGGAAAAAATTTTCCCTTTGGGCCGATTTCGCCCCGTTTCAATCCCAACCGATCTACGAGTTTAAGACGCATTTATGGAAAATTTTAACGTTCTAGCTCCATTCGTTTAGATGCCAGCGTGCTTTCAACATGACGTGGACATGGCAGATCATCGGACATGGCTAGATCATCTTAGAATTTTATGACGATCAAGAATATATATACTTTATAGGGTCTCAGGTCGATATTTCAAGGTGTTACAAACGGAATGACAAAGTTAGCATACCCCCATCCTGGTGTTACAAACGGAATGACAAAGTTAGCATACCCCCATTCTGGTGGTGGAGGATATAAAAATTACTGATATTTAAAAATACATTTTTAGGCTTTATTTAAGCCTGCAATCGGATGATTCTTAGTGGGAAAATTTAATAGATTAAAACGAATGTATTTGCGTTAGTAGGCTATTTATAGTCGATAGCAGATCCTTTTTTAATTTTAGAGTATTTTTTCTGTTCAAAATTCATATTATATTTGGCAAAATTTGAAAAAAGTGCTCTTTAAATAAAAAAGCCTTGTTCATGGAATATGAAGGTGATAGAAAAATTAAAAACACCTCTAGGCTTTATTTCAAAATATTATGTAGCTGACTTTTAGCGGGAAAATTCGAAGGATTTAAATTGATGAATTTATGTCATTTATAATTGACTTTATTTATTTATTGCTGACTTTCTGCTTTACTCATAAATCAGTTTTTTATTTCATGGAATTTTTTTAGCATTTTCTGAATTCCATTATACGATTTCACAAATTTATTTTCACGCTCTCACTCACTTTTCCTTTTTCCCAAGTATTGTCCCACTTGTAAAATAGCTATTTTTAATTAAAAAAACGCATAGCCTTTTTTTGTGCTGCATACTTTAAGGATTACGAGTTTACTACCAACTTTTTTCCGACCTACCTCCGACATTCGACTACATTTACATTTTTTACATAGCCTGCGGGGTCGATATATATGGAGTGAAATATCAGCCTATATGACGGGATTAAATGCTTGTATTTTTGTAATGTAAATCATAGCCTACTTCAGGAGTGTTCATGCAAACAAATAATCTGCATGCATTTGGACACTTGTCCCTGCCAATGGGATGGGGATAAATGTTATTGGACAAAATTTATTATTATTGCAAAAAGTTTTCAAATATTTCATTAAAAATATGGCTAAATAAAAATATTTTATTATGGAAAAATTATTTAAATGGAGGTGGAAAAGGGCGGGCGCACACCTTCATGACAACTTCTAGTAGCGCCTTAAGTCACTGTTTTGAATGAAGACTGGAAACAGGTACAGGAAGTCGAATTTTTGCACGACTAGGGTAGAACATTTCTAAGCTGTACCGAAGGAAATTCTGACACTCCTGACATTGAAAAAATATTTGCTTTGGAAATGTTGGGTTTAATAGTAAATAATAATATGGGAACAATCTTACTAATATCCTTGTGAGAGCAGTTTATGGTTTCCCTTATTCCGATAAATAAGATATGAACTTCTATATACAAGAAGGACCATAAAGTTTACATTTATCCTTTGATGTTCTTTAAATAGACATTGTTTTTCGTTAATATTTAACTAAAAATTAAAAAAATCATGATTTTTATACCCTCCTCCTCCTGGATGGGGGTATACAAACTTTGTCATTCCGTTTGTAACACCTTAGACCCTATAAAGTATATATATTGTTGCACGTCATTAAATTCTAAGACGATCTAGCAATGTCCGTCCGTCTGTTGAAAGCATGCTAGCATCTAAACGAAAGGAGCTAAGAGGTCCAAATTTTGCATAAACACGTCTTATAGTCGTAGATCGGTTGGGATTGAAACTGGACGAAATCGCCCCAAAGGGAAAACATTTTCCCTCACAAGGACTGAAAAACCCCATAATAACCCCTAATATTTTAGAGTATTTAAGAATATTTTTTTAATATGTACTTACTTTATATTGGGTATGCGCATTGCGCATTCCCTCGATTTTTATTCGTAGTGGGTGAAATGGGTCAAAAAAGGGATAAAAATGGTACATATCAAACGACAACAGCTAGAAACACGAAATTCGCTGTGATGAAATTATTTTTTCCAAATTCGTACTTTTAAGGGATAAAATGGGTCAAAAAAGGGATAAAAATGGTACCTATCAAACACCAACAGCTAGAAACACGAAATTCGGTGCATACATTCCTCTAATAGGAGTAATAAAAGTATTTTTTACAAATTCGTACTTTTAAGGGATAAAGGGAATAGAGTTATTCTAACAAATAAGGAATAGAGTTATTCTAACTGTATTATCTAGAGGATTAGTCTTGCATCTTATGTTATTACACTTCTTCTATAAAATCTATGTAAATTAAAAAGGTCTGAACAGACCCATGCGTCTTAGGGCTAGAGGTAATCTCACTCTATTTTCTAATGCTATTTTAGAATATTAGTCTGGCATCTTATGTTATTAAGGGTGTGAAGATAAATTCGTCCCACACCCAAGACACAAACCAATTTAGCTTGTGGAACGTATTTAAAAATATTTTTTTTAAAACCGTTAAAAACAATGAAAATAAAAGGAATTGTGCAATATTTCTTTAACAATATTTTAGATCCAATAATTTGAATGCGTCGAGTCGGTCAGTAGTCCAAAAACTATATAAATTTGGACCAACACATTTTAGAAAAATATTCTACTTCCCAAGGACTAAATAATTGCCTTTCGAATACTCGATTCATGTATTCTAGTTTTCGAGATATCGGACAATCAATATTCTATATATATATATACCCGATATCTGAAAAGTCATATATCTCCGATCTCAAACGGAATTTGGAGAAACTCTTTTTTAAAAACTATTCTACTTACCAAGGCCTAACAAATTTCCTTTGGAATACCCGATTGATGTATTCTAGTTTTCGAGATATCGGACAATCAATATTCTATATATATATACCCGATATCTGAAAAACCTATATATCTCCGATCTCAAACGGATTTTGGACCAACACTTTTTTGGAAAATAATTGCCTTTGGAATACCCGATTCATGTATTCTAGTTTTCGAGATATCGGCTCTTCAATGTCAGATCAATACATGGGCTAAAATGGTCTATTTTGTATAGTTTTTGTACTTTTGACTGTTTCGATGCATTCAAATAATTGGAACGGAAAATATTGTTAAAAAATAATTACATAATTCCTTTTATTTTTATTATTTTAAGTGTTTTTATGAAAAAAAATATTTTTTTTAAATACGTTCCACAAGCTAAATTGGTTTGTGTCTTGGGTGTGGGACGAATTTATTTTACGAATTTATCGTCACACCCTTTATGTTATTAGTGTTCGCAAAGATCGATAGTTAACCAAATTCTAGTAAATATAAAAATCTATTTCAATTTCATGGGTATGACCAGACCCAAGCATCCGAAGAAGGGTTTGCATGTGAATCCACTCATCACAACATCTCATCATATATATGTCGTATATCGATAATTAGTAAAATTTTATGAAGGTTTAACATATATTATTGCATCTATTGGAAATCTATTTATTAGGTCTGATCAGACCCATGGACAGTTATACTACTCTACTGTATATTATTATTCTAGAGAATTAGTTTTTCTTGTCATCAAGATGCGAAATCAGTTTCCATTTTAAAGGTCTGGCCAGACCCATGAAACTAAAGAAAGATTTTAAGGAAAAACCTTTATATTTTCTAATACTAGTCTTGTGTCTTTTTGTTTTTAAATTCCTCCTCCATTTGTTTACAGCTTCTCAATAATCCTTTTGCACTATAATAATTAACTTCATGTCGAGTTTATTTAAGTTTTGGGAAATTGTGGAGATTTTTGATAAATCACCACTAATTGCATTTTCATTAGCTCTTTTGTTTATACCACTGCGATCATAAATAAAATCAATTAAAGACGACTTACAAACAGCAAAGCCACACAAACAGACAGCTGGCCAGAGCAGAGTAAACATATCGGAGAGCACAAAAGCCAAGGATAATAATATTTACTGATTTCGTACAAAAAAAGGCACAACAAAAGACGGAGGATTTTATTTGCAGCCACTAACAAATGCACTATTTGGTCGGGCTTCCATCAGTAGCTTTTTCGAAGAACTTTACCAAAGAAAAGCCAACAAGATGGCCACAATTCTTAGCCACAAACGGAACAGAATGTGTTGCATATCTTGAAGGCGTGCAACCACCTCGAACCACAAACAGCACAGAATGTGTTGCATATCTTGAAGGCGTGCAACCACCACCCCCAACCAACAAAGTAGGACTGGTGCAAGTTTTCGCCAAGGAACGAGAAGGAAGTGCGAAAATTTAATTTTAAAATCAGCTTGAGCTGAATTTTGGGGGAAAACAGCAAAAAATGTTGACGAGACTGAGAAGAAGATGCAGTGCGATGGGTTTGGGACACTGGCTGATGTTCCTAAATACTGGGTATACATCCATTGTTAAGTGTCGTGGACCACAATGGGCAACTATTTACCATAAAACACTGTCCCAACAAACCGACAATGACAATGGCAACGTCAACAGGGTATTTACAGCTCAACGATTTGGCCTAACGATGAGTGTTGGGTCAAAGATTTACAGAACAACTCCGGCTCCCCTTGGTGGTGACCACCGTCAACCCAATTACAGCAACAACAACAACAACACCAGCAATGACAACATGGGCTCGGCAACTTTGCCAACTGTCGTCAGACGACGGAATTGTTTAGAAAACTCGAAACACCAGCGTTGGGAGCTTTTGTATTTAAGATAAAAGCAAATATTTAACAAAGTTTTGCACAACAAACACAGGCACAGACGTCGATGCAGATGCAAAAATGTTGCTCTGCTAAGCACACGCACACACACACACACACAGACATCGTTGTAAGTTTATGCACACAGTCTCACAAAGTGAGTGATGCTTGCACCCCAGTTGAGAATTTTGTGGTAAAGTATTGTTGAAGTTGCTGTTGCCGTTGCCAATGCCGTTCCCTATCCCTATTCCGATGCCGTTGACGATACTGAGGCTGATGCCGCTGTTGATGTTACCGGCCTTTGTTGCTGTTGTCAGTACTCGAGCTGGTGTTGTTATTGTAGTTCAGAAAAGTTAAAATTTCATAGAGAAGGTTCATTGGAAATCTCTAAGCAAAAGGCGAGTTTCTTAAATGCAAAAGCTCTGAAAGATAGCGGGTAAAGTTGGAAGGCTTTCCCCTTAGAAGGCCTTCTAAAATGCCTTCTCTTCGGATCGCAAACACATTCCTGAATGCCTTCTGTAAATAGGCATTCCAGAAGGCCTTCTTCGTGTATGAAAAAAGATTCGGCGCACATTCACACCTCGCTTCTGTAAGAAGGCCTACCAGAAGGCCTAATCATCAGCATTTAGAAATTCTATACTCATTCTTGACAGCATTCCAGAGATACAAGCCGACCATTTTGCATCTATATTTAATAGAATGCAAATTTATTTACTTTATTACTTGGTGCGATTTTTTAAACGCAAATTCGGCAAGTGAGTTGTGCTTCTCGTTCGTTTGTGAGAATCATCTCCTTATAGAGGCCGGGTTTGATGTTGAAAAGTTGCTGCGAAGCCACTTGAAAAGACTTTTGACATGGTCGAAATCATGATCGTGGTAGTCTGCAGCCAAGTAATAAATGTCACCATGTCATTTGTAAATAAATTTGCATAAATTTGCAAATCAAATAATGATTACACATCAAAAAATAAAAACGAAAAAACTAAATATAATATTTTTATTATTTCAAACCACGCTTATAAGACAACGCTATCAATACGTTCACATATCGAAAAAAAATCGAGTCAATTAGAAAAAATAAATATTCTTCTATTTATACTTTCAAAAAGCTTAAATACCATAAATATTGGTAGATAGTGGGTGCTACAGTTAGTTGTATTTCCATTCTATTTTACTTCCAAAAGTACAAACTTTGAAAATCAATTATCTCACGTACATAGGCAAAATAACCTAACTTCATGATTCAACCAATTTTTTTGTCGTACAAGTACGAATTTGGAAAAATCTTTTTATTTTGCGTGTCTATGCAGTCAGAGGAATGTATACACCGGCTAGCCGCAGCTAGCCATTTGGTTGGTACCATTTTATCCCCCTTTCCTATTTTACCCCTTTAAGGGTACGACTTTCTAAAATCTCTTTATTTTACGTCTCTCCGAAATTAGAGGGATGTACGTACCGAATTTCATCATTCTAGCTGTAATCGTTTAATTGGTACTATTTTTATCCCCCTGTACCCATTGTATCCCTTGAAAGTACAAATTTGGAAAAATTGGACTGCCTACGCAGTTAGAAGAATGTATACTCCGAATTTCATTATTCTAGGTGCAGCCGGTTGATTTCTACTATTTTTATCCCTTTATTCCCATTTTAGCCCTTAAAAGTGCGAATTTGGGAAAAAAAATTATATTATGTATCTAGTCAATTAGAGGAATGTACACACCGAATTTCATTTCCCATTTTTATCCCTTTTTGTCCCATTTCACCCCCTTCGAATAAAAATCACTTTATGGTGCACGTTTTTGTCATGGGTGAATGAGCATACCCCCCAATATCAAGAAGTACAGGCAGACATATTGAAAAAATACGCATAAATACTCTAAAATATTAGGGGTTATTATGGGTATTTTTAGTCCTTGTGAGGGAAATTTACCCTTTGGGCCGATTTCGCCAAGTTTATTCAAGATGTCTGGTTAAATATGCCTCACATGAAAATTTCTATTTGCAAAAAAATTATTAAATTCATACATATCCTTCAAGAGAAGTATAAATTATAGGAACATTAGCTAATATCGGCTAATATTAATGAATATTAAACTACTTGCCAACAAATAAAAGCAAAAGTATTCAAAACCAATACAAATTGTTCCTTCCCTTTTCCAAAAATTGGCAAATAAATTTTGAATGACATAACGAGCCGATAAATCAGCCGAAAGCCGACGTCGACCCATTTTGTGTAGCGCTGCCGCCGATAATTATGGGTCGGCTTGTAACTCTGCAGCATTCTTTGAGAAGGCATTTATAAAGGCCTTCTCATTTCCCATTAGATAGATCCAATGGACATTTTTCATTGCCTTCCTTTAGAAGGCCTGCTAGAATGCTGGGAGAATGAAGGCAGTACGTACGTATGGTGCCGATTTTATTATTTTTACGAGTTCTATGACAAGTCGATTAAAACAAGTTTATAATTTTTATTATTGGAAATTATTTGAAATAACTTTAAAATTATTTTTGAAATGCTTTGTTTATTTAATGTTAAAAATATTTTTTGTTGTTGCAATATAATACAGATCGGCACTTTCTGAGTCGATTTAGAAATGTCTGCCTGTGTATCTATTCTTGTATTCAAACAATAGGCCGCAATTCCTCGTCGATTAAAATGTAGATATAGCGTTTATACAAATGTCACTTCCGGTGAGTCTTCATATTTTAGCCGACTGGGTTCCAATTTGGCATTACATTTCAGCCGTCCATGTTTTCATATAGACCCCAATATGATTTATTTACGCTCTAGAATGTGATAATTTCCCGGAGTTACAAAGTGTAGAATTAATTATAAACAGTGGAAGTAGGGAACATCTTTAATATTTAGACGTTTACGCCCACTAACATCCACGACCCTATAGTTATCGGATACTCCTATTTTTGTACTGTGTACAAATCAAAAAACTATTTATCTTGTTTTACGTTTTCCCAAAATATTTATCATATCCTTCATAATTACTACAGAAATTTATAATCTTACACGTCCGACACCCATTCCTGAAGGCCTACCCATTAGGTGTTCGATTTATCGATGGGTATTTTCTACACACCTGTTTTGTAAACGCATAACTAAATTCTTTAGTTCATTCCTACTTCCCTTCTTTCGGGAGACATGCTAGAAGGCCTGGCAAATGAAGGCAACGGCGAAGGTGTTCGCTTAATCGAAGGGTCGTGTGTTTCCATAAGCTTTTTGACGAAAACAGACTATAAAGTTCTATGGCTTAGAAGGTAGCACGTCCGATTAGCAATGCGAAGATCGTGGTTTCAAATTCCAACCGAGGCAAATACAAATGTTGAAAATTTTAAATTAAAAAAAATATACTGCCAATAACAATATTGAAAAAAAAAAATGCTGGTCCATTGGTTCGCCGTATTTTTTTATTTTGCGCCTTATTTTTAGACCTTCTGGAAGGGCTTTGGTTGCAGGCCCTCCAGAAGGTCTTTGGTAGTAGGCCTTCTAGATGGCCTTTTGTCAGAGCCCTTCTAGAAGGCCTGCGAATAGAAACGAGAGGGAAGGCCTTGCTCTCCAATCTTACCCTGTGTTAATTTTAAACGAGTATAGAATGCAGCAAGCATGCCTTGCGCCCCCCTGAGAAGGCCTTGTCTTCTTTTTCCCGCTGGGTTTAGACGAATGAATTGTCTAAATTAAATAAGTCGTAGAATGTGGGTTCCAAGTCTCATGAGTGTCAAAAAATTGTCGCTATGACTTAAATGTCCAATATTGGGAGTAGAATATATTTATCAGTCACACCCCCCCCCCCCCCCCTAAAACTCAGTTTTGTGGGACAGTCTGATATCATTTCGAAAAAAGTACGTAATTAATCCTAAAATTAAATTTAAGTTTTGAATTATTTCTGTCATTTAAGTCGAGTTTTTGGTATATTTAGAAAGTTTTAGTATAACTTTATGGCAAATATTTTTGTAGAACACTTTGATTCGTTAAACCCCTATTTTAGGTGTGTTTTTTTACTCTTTTGCCCTAAGGGGACCAAGTCGACCCCTATATTGAGTAGGTAGAGGGTTAAAATGTTCCACAACAATTTTACTCGTAGTGTTTTAAGTAATATTGCTGAACATATACTATACTTAAAATGTAAGAATCTCAATGTTTCCTATACCGATTCATCATATGAATGTGCGAAAGGTGGGAACTATTGACCCTCTATAAAATGCCATCCAGACAATTTGGCTGGATCCATTTTATGAATCTTATCTCTATAATTTAACTTGCCTGTCATTGAACAGTGATTCCAATCATACAGAAATTTCTTTTGCGTGCTAGTTGCGTGACTGACTGACTCATTGGCTGAACATAGGGTCATTAAACTTGGAGCATAGGTTCCAGAAATGAAATAGATGTGTATTTTTTTAAAATCGCACTTTTATGCGGTGGAAAAAGGGGACAAATTAAACTACCGACAAGACCAATCGGGTGTATCTAGAAACGTAAAATTCGAAGTTAACTTCACTCTAATCGCATAGACGACCAATACAAT
This sequence comes from Polietes domitor, assembly GCA_947397865.1. Taxonomy (NCBI): domain Eukaryota; kingdom Metazoa; phylum Arthropoda; class Insecta; order Diptera; family Muscidae; genus Polietes; species Polietes domitor. The sequence continues at coordinate 178,977,952 of OX377619.1, forward strand.
TTTTTTTCAAAAAGTTTCGCAAGAAGGGATACAAATGAAAGTGTTGGAGCTCGAATCTTGAAATTAGAATTATTTTTTCCGGGGCATATTTGTATTAGGTTTGGTCGCGATCCTTACAAATCGAAAAACAATTTTCAGTCACACCACGTGAATAAATTTTGGATTGTTTAATGATGATTTGAAAAATATTTCGTTCCTAGATCATGTTGTTTGTGAGCTAAACGTTGCTGAAATCAAAAAAATCTCAAACCCTTGAAAACCTTTTAAATATAAATTTTAATACTTATCTTAGAGTAACTTATTGGTCGAATTTAGTAGTATTAGGAATAGGGTTCGCACATTTTTCATTTCCCGTATCCCGGGAAATTCGTACGGGAGTCCCGCGGGAATTCAGTAGAACATTTTACATATTTTTTCCATCATTTCCACAATAAAATTAAAAATGTTGTATAAAAATTTAGATCACGTCGTATGTCAAATATTGCAGTTGGATGACAAAATATGTTTAAGCTGCGTTCGGACATAGACTCAAAATTTACTTCTTCTTCGGACATAGACTCAAAACTCACTTCTTTTCCTGTCAAGCTCCATATGGGCATCTCCCAAAAAAGGTCTACCAACAAAATGAAATCAGACCACACTAATAGCTTTTAATTTTATTTTTTCCTTATTTCGACCACATTTTATTATGAAACTTGAAGCTAACTTGTTCTCTTTTATTTTTATTAAAAGTTGAAGTGTTATAACGAAAATTACTAAATTTTTAATACGAGTGGAAATTTTAGTACCGTCCGTATTTCTACTGTACCTAATTAAAAAATTTAAGAGATTCTCTGTCCTTCATTTACATGTATATTAGACCGGTCCTTATTTATATGGACAAATTTATACTCGAATATATGTTACGGCAAGCGCTAAAAATATTCGTTTTAGTCCCAAAAAATATCCATAAAAAAATTTGACAACGATTGGATAATTTTTAGCCGTGCCCCAAGCACCTTTTTGTTTTTATTATGAGAAATAAGGCAAAAATATATATATTTTTTATTTTATTTACATTTATTTGAAAATTAAGAATAAACTTAAATATTTTTATTAATTACATACTCATAGTAACATTAATATTATTTTAATTTAATAGTGAAGTCTTTTTAAAAGTGGGATGATTCATGTTATATTCTTTAACCACCTGAAAAAGGAATTGTTTCTCCTCTTCGTTGTGGGTTAATTTATTATTATAATCTGTAATGAATTTGGCGCCTCTTTCAGCTGCATCATTCACTACAGATAGGTTTTTACAAATTTGTGATCCGTGAGCGTAGTCAAATCTTTCATTCCAATCCGATGGATCGACTTGCAAAAATTCTTTTGAAATTTCTAAACGATCAAAGAATGCGTGTGTATTGGAATTTATAAAATCGCTTAAATCTTTTTGCGCAAATGTGCCGATATTTGTTGGATTAGTTATTATTCGCTTGCATTTTTCTGTATTTGCTTCAACATTAATTGCCTGAACCATTTTTTTTAATTGCAACACTTACATTAGGATCGAAGAATGAATGACCGACTGCTTCTTCCGACAAATACCACAAATGATTGCTGATTTTTTGTAGCAAAGCAAGAGCTATATCCCTTTCAGGATAAGCCATAATATTTTTAATTAAATTTAAGTCTTGATTTGGTGCTTCAATTGCTTTAGTGCATCCAAACCAGGCTTTTACATAAATACGAACTACGAACAGACAGACACTACGTATACCGTTTAACTCTTGGCTGGTCATATTGAATTCATTACGAAACAAATACATTTTAAGTGCATAAATACATTTTGACATCCATCGAGCATGAGAAGTTGCACCAGGTATACGAAAGGTGTTAAAATTCGGCACCGTACCACCAAGAAAAGTGACAACTAATTGCAATAATTCTTTGTAGTCGCGTCTGCTATGAGCTTGTTTTAAGTTATCTAGACAGTAATTTAAAATTGTTCCACGTTCTTCAGCAGTCAATACTGTAATAATGTGTTCATCTTCTAAACAACTCTTGTAATTTAATTTGTCAATATTAATCCAGTATTTGCTAAAGCGATTAAAAATTAGCACTTCTGGACCGGCTGTAGTAGCCACTCTAATTTCAAACACTTTGCGGATCAACAACTCGTAAATATGGTGTCTGCAGGGAAAATATAATAAATCGCGACCTAGTTTTCCTTCAAGCAGAGCAGCAGCACCGCTTTGAACTCCTGTATTATGAGCAGTTGTGTCGAAGCAGATTATTTGAACTAGATCAAGCATTTCATATTCATTTATTGAATTAAACGCGGCATCTGATATTTCTTTTCCACTCGAAGATTTTAACTTTGGAATGCCAAGTAGTTTATCGATACCTTGAGATGATACTATGATTGGCAAGCGGTCAACTTTTTCCCTGCCACTAATTTCTGGTAACATTGTACCATCCCAGTGCAAAACAAAACTACGTGGAATCTGGAAATAAAAACTCAAGTTTCTTAATTTATACTCAAAACATAAAAAAAGAAGCATAGGGAAAACCCACATTACAGTACTTACATCAAAGTTTGCTGCAATGTTTTGTGCTGTTGTTGCACGATGCTTCTGACGCATTCGACGAATTGATGATCTATTTAGTATAAGATCTTCGATATCATAGCCCAACGCGTCAGCAGTTGCGCTTAGAATATGAACTGCAGCACCATCGCTGATTTTCCACTTATCCAAAGTTGAAAGCAGTCTTGGTGTAAAAAAAATTGTTTTACCTCTGGAGGTACCTGATATACCTGGATTTGGATTTGATACAGATGTTGATGTTGATGTTGTAGCATCAACATCAACATCTGTATCGTATTCAATATCGTTTTCGTCGTCAATGTCAATAATTCTGATTTGCTTAAAAGATAGAATATTTAATTGTATACCTCTTTGAATCTGTTGTTCATATAACACTTTTCGTTCATCTTCTTTTATTCGACGCTGGTTTTCTTGTTCTTTCTGGACTGCCTTTCGCTTTTCTTTCTGCATTACAATTTTATCCGTTCCTAGCATACAACCTGGTCTTCCTTTTTCTCCTTGCTTTTTTAAGAACTCTTTGTCTTCTTGTATTTTAATTAATTCAAACGCGTTTGCATGTGCGATATCGAATAAATCATCTAATTTATCTTGAAATTCAGTTTCTTTCCTGTTTTGACATTCTGTTTTTCGACCATGATGCTTTGTAATATCTCTCCACTTGTTGTATAATTTTTCCAGCTTCTCAATGCAGTGTTTTTCATGGTGTGTTGGAAATCGTGCTTTTTGCCAAAACGTGCTGACCTCAGCAACAACTAATCTAGAACTTTCTCTTAAATTTAAGCCAACTATTCTTAAATTATAAAATAAAACTTGTAGCACTTGTTTTCTTCCTGGTAATTTAGCTCCAGTAATTTGGTGGTCCATTACGCCAATTAACATAATGTCATCATCCGATCGAAGTCTTTTGGTTGTCATCGCTTTAGATTTTTAATTTTAAAATGTATTTGTTCGTTTTGGATTTTCTATGAATTTAAAAAATAAAAAATATTAATATTTTAGGCAAAAAATATTTATTTTCTTCATACATTTATTTTTACCGGCTAAACTGTTGATTATATAGAAAAACGCTATATATACACATTTTAAAGGAATTCTAAATTATTTTTCAATTTATTTAAACAAAATCGGACTAGTGGGTCTCGAGTTATGTCAAAAAAAGAGCACCAAAGGTGATAATTTCCCCTATATGATAGTAACTAACTTTAATGACAAACAATTGTTGGCGGGGGCACGCCTAAAAATTGTCCAATCAAGCTCAAATTTTTTTGTGTAAGAAATAAGGACCGGACATTGTATATATGGCAAAACAAAGTTCTCAAAAATCGCTGAACTTTGTATATTTATATAAGACCTTGAAAAGTACTTCTGTTTTTTTTTGTCGCGTCCGTTTCGATGTAAATTTGTTTATAATTTTATACTAACTTGTACTAAATCCTGACGATATATTTTTAAAACGTAATACTCTTTAAGCGCTTTAGAACACTGAAAAGGCTGATCGACTTTTTCAGTTTCTTCGTCTGGGGCACTGGGAGATGTGATTGTTTCATTGCAAAAAATAAGCTTAACTCATGGTAAACAGTATGTTAACGATTTCCCGTGCTGTCCCGGGATCCCGGGAAATTGAAAAAATAATTCTCGTTTCCCGGGAAATAAAAAGTACGGGAAAATGCAAACCCTAATTAGGAGTAAAAAATAAATAGCTACAGTCAATAGCTTTCGAAAGATTTCCATATGATGAACACCGCCGCAGCACTCATTTTTGTAAAATGAGTTTGAAAAGGTTGGTTCTGAACGCATCTTCTGTATTAAATTATTTCACAAAAATGTTTTTAAAAAAATTTAGAGCTGTTTTCAGGAGCGTTTAGATCACATACGTATTATCAGCGGCAATAACTCCAAAATTTCATGCACCCAAAATCTCTACTTTACTGATTGAATTTTGCAAAGAACATTCTTATTAAGCATATTCTGAAGGATGTTGTCAATATCAACGCTAACATAAGTTGTGGGTGCATTTAAAGTACATAAATGCTATCATCATAATAAAGGTTATTATGTATCCCGGAAATCATGTATCGTATTGAATTTTTGTTAAGTTTGTTGAAAATAGGAACTCTTGAGGAGTTCTTTTGCGTTTAAAAAGTGTAATTACGTTTTGGCCTTCCTTTTCAGAAAGTGGTTTACCTGAAGGTTGTCTTTATTTAGCATTGTTAATTTTCTACAGTATAAAATTAAATTCGCGAGGCCAACCGATGCCTCGGCATTTAGAAATATTGTTAAACTATTGTCTTATTTATTCATTTTAAAAACAATATTCTGCTTATAGCTGCAAACATCACTTTAATTACTGAAATGGTAAAACCTTCTAAGGCAAAAATGACGCAATACTTTCTTCGTTGTTCTCTGTTAATCTATTTTGGAAAATTTATTTAAAGCATACTTTATGGTTGTAGGGTTTTATGACATGCAAGCGCATGTAAATAGTGGGTCGATATTAATCTTAAGTTATTTAAAAAGTTATAATAGCCGTTTGTCATCGATTAAAATATAAAATAATTGATTTGAACTGGGATATTGTCCTGGCTCAAGACCATAGATGCAAATCTATATTTAATAGAAACAAATAAAATAACTTTCATCAAAAATTTCAAAAATGGTGAAAAACTAAAATTTTTATTTGCGCGTTGGGCGTGTGCACTGACAATTTTCATTTAATTGTGGACTCAAATGAAATCACTGGTAATGATTTTTATTAAAATATATATTAAAATAAGAAATCTATGACGTTTTTTCATTTTAACTTACATGGGAGGTAGGCGTGGTTGTGGGCGGTTTAAAAAAATGTTTTTGATCTAATTTGACTATATAGGTGATGAGTGCGAAATTGCAATATGTATGAAAATATTCCACTGTGCGGCTTTTACCAGCGACGAAATATTTTGCAGATCATCATTAAACAACATTTCTGGGGGTTACCCCAGCAATTTATTTTCTTGACCCATCCTAATGTGTATACTCACTGTAAATTTTGGAGTCGGATCGTATGTAGTTTCTGTCCTACATCATGGAATCTGAACCGATTTGAACCATTTTAACCAGAGATTTTTGTAGTTGAAATATAAAGTATTTTGCCAAGTTTGAAGAAAATCTGTCAAAATATGTGGTTTCTAGAGCGGGAAACGTCACATCGGGAGCGAAATTGGTATGGTGGCCATATGTAAATCTGAACCGGTTTACTTCAAATTAAATAGTGCCCGCCCTTGGCCCACAAAAATTATTTGTGCACATTTTTGTAACGATTGGACAATAATTGCGACTTGTACTTTGATTACAAGAATATATGGACAGGCAGGCGGACGGACGGACATGGCTAAATCGATTCAGAATGTGATTCTATGTCGATCCGTATATTTAACAATGGGCCTCGCTTCCCTTTGGGTGTTACAAACAAATGCACAATGACATAATACCGTAGTGAAGGGTATAAAAACGAGAAGGTCTTTCGATTTCGATGAATTTAGATATTACAACATTGTTTATTTTGTTCTAAAAGTTAAATGTCCATCTATCATTGTTTTCTTGTTCGTTTTTGTGCTTTGGAATTAATAAACACTTTTTGTCACTGAACTCATTTTTATAAGACTACTAGCTGAACCCCGCCCGCTTCGTCAGGCCCACTTTTCCAATACCGCCCATTTTTGGCAAACTACGCACATTGATGCTGGATGCACTCAGACAAAATTTCAGTGTTGTATCTGTCATAGAACGGAATATATTCGAAAATGGGTTTTAACTTCGTGTGGGAGGTGCCACGCCCACTTTTCCAATACCGCCCATTTTTGGCACAACTACGCACATTGGTGCTGGATGCACTTACACAAAATTTCAGCACTCTAGCTGTCGTAGAACTGACAATATTCAATAACAGGTTTTAACATCGTATGGGAGGTACCACGCCCATTCTTCCAATTCCGCCCATTTTTGGCACAACTACGCACATTGATGCTGGATGCACTCAGACAAAATTTCAGTATTGTATCTGTCATAGAACTGAATATATTCGAAAATGGGTTTTAACTTCGTATGGGAGGTGGCACGCCCACTTTTCCAATACCGCCCATTTTTGGCAAACTACGCACATTGATGCTGGATGCACTAAGACAAAATTTCAGTGTTGTATCTGTCATAGAACGGAATATATTCGAAAATGGGTTTTAACTTCGTGTGGGAGGTGCCACGCCCACTTTTCCAATACCGCCCATTTTTGGCACAACTACGCACATTGATGCTGGTTGCACTAGAACAAAACTTCAGTGTTGTATCTGTCATAGAACTGAATATATTCGATAATAGGTTTTAACATCGTATGGGAGGTGCCACGCCCACTTTTCCAATACCGCCCCTTTTTGGCACAACTGTGCAGACTAATAATTAGTGAACTTTCACAAAATATCAAGACTCTAGCTGCAGCAGTATTCAAAATATACTAATTTATATAAAACGAATAAATCTCCAGTTTGTGTGGGAGGTGCCACGCCCACTCCAAATATAAAATCTAATAAAAAATATACTATGAAAATAACTATCGGCTTTTATTTTTCTTTCTTAGGAAAATGAAGGTGTTTTTAATTTTAGCTACAAATGACTACATGTTTCACAAAATTTCAAAGTGTAAAAATAATATAAAAAAGGAAAGTGTGTTAAGATCGGTTGGGGCGAATCTTTATTTTTTATTTATTTGCGCCTACGCAGTATTCTCTGAATTTCAGCTGCTTGGTTTGTGCCATTTTAATCCCCTTTTGGTCCGTCCCCCCTATAAGTACTAATATCTGAAAATAATATTATTTCACGAATTTATAGTGTCAGAGGAATGTACACATCGAATTTCACAATTGTAACTTAAGGTCGTACCATTTTTATCCCCATACAAGTACGAATTTCGAAATATCCACTAATTTTACAAGTCTATGCAAGGAGGACATGGCTAGATCATCTTATAATTTTACCACGACCTAGTATATATAGATTTCTTTGTGGGGTCTCCGATGAAGATGATTCAAATTACAAAATGAATATACACTACATCCTAACGTGGAGGGAATAAAAGCTAAAACACATTACTTACTTCTACATTTTTGCTGATATCTCGGAAACTACTGAAAAGCCCACTCTGCATTTTGCAAAGTATTTAGAACACAAAAGTAGCTATTTGCGGTTAAAAACCTACAAAAAAATAAAAAAAATGAGATTTTTCTTAAAAAAATAATTTTCAATATTTTTTTTGTGTTCGCAACCACTGTACATTGTTTAGTTGCGTTGTTGCTGCACAACTCTACCCGTTTATTGGAATTTTCATTTACATTTAACGTTGAATGAAAATGGGAAAATGCGTACATATTGTGTTAAGCCACAAAACTACTGGCGTTCATTCACATGCACACACACCCATATACAGACTTCCAACAACACACAGACATACTCACTCACACAGTCGCATATTTTCATGCACAACAACGCACATACACTGAATGTTTATTATTGCATAGTTTTAGGCTGTTGTCGTTGGGCTATAAACAATTACGAAGTAAAACTACAATTTTTTGCGAAACGAAGAACAGTTACTACTTTAGTGAAAATAAAAAAGAAACATTTAAATGGAAATTAGACAATTTCGAAAAAAAAAACAATTACAAAAGTACCAAGAAATTCGACAACATTTCTACTCGGGCAGATAGAGAAGTGCAATGCGCGAGAACGACGAGATGAATTAAAACTTACCAAATTGCAATAGTTTTCTATTTATTTAAAGGAGTAAGTCTAGGAAGACTATGGAAAACTATAAAAACACTAAAATACTATAAACGAAAACCAATTTGAACAGAAAGTTACTCTAAGACAAGAGTCAAAATTTATATATTGGAAAGTGCTTTCAAGGAACTGTTAATTCAGAAAAAAATGAATAAAAATGATCTACAAAAAAATTTGAAGAGTAAATAAGTAAGGAAAGGCTAAATTCGGGCGGGGCCGATCATATGATAACCTCCACTTACTCCCATTATAATTGAATTCGGGGAAAAGTGATATCGGGTACGATTTTTGTATCGGTACTATATATATCGTCAAAAGATAGGAAAAAGTGAAATTGAGAGCGAAATTTGCACTGGGGATATGTATAAATATATAAATCTGAACCGATTTGACTCACTTTCACCATAGATGCTTCTAATTAAATTATACTGTACTGCGCCAAATTTGAAGGAGAAAATATGTGGTCTATAGAGCGGAAAAAGTCAATTCGGGAGCGACATTTGTATGGGGACTATATTTAAATCTGAACCGATTTGACTCACTTTCAATATAGATGCTTCTAGTTGAAATAAATCGAGTATAACATGTGTTTCCGAGGGAGGAAAAGGCCAAATCCGGAACGAAATTTGTACCTGAGCTATATTTAAAATTTGAACAGATTTGACTCACTTTCAGCATAGATGTTTCCAGTTAAAATAAAGGGCGATTTTTTAGCTATTATCTTTTTGGCAACACTGGTTTAAACAGCTGACGCACGTTTCGTGTTTTGTTTCACTGTCAAACATCTTCAGTTTGGTCTATAATTTAACCATGAATTGTCTTACAAACGAACAACGCTTGCAAATTATTGAATTTTATTATCAAAATGCGTGCTCTGTTTAGAAAGTTCATAGCGCGCTTCCATTTTATTGTCAGTTTAATCGACCCACTGAAGCGGCTATTTCGCACCAAATTTACATTGTTGGACATTAAGCCACCAACACGCTTACGTAGAGTGCCAACTGAAGAAAATGTCGCAGCTGTATCGGCCAGTGTTAATGATGACCATCAATTATCGATTCGTCGCCGTTCGCAGCAATTGGGCCTCTGTTACTCAAAAACGTGGAAATGCCAAAATTGTACTAAGCGGATGGACCATTTGAGGCGCAGTCAAGGTCAACATTTGCATGAAATAATCTTCAAACATTAAATTATATGGACCGTACTATCGATTCAAATAAAGATTTCATGCATTTTTCTGAATTTTATGAGTTTTTTTTGAAAAACTTTCCTATAGCTTTTAAAAAATCACCCTTTATAAGGTACTAAGCCAAATTTTACGAAAATCGGTTACAAATTGTGATCTCTAGAGCAGAAAAAGCCAAATCGATAGCGACATTTGTATTTATTTTTTAAATTTTGAGGCTTGGTTGAAAGTGGGCCTATAAAAATTACTATGTTTTTCAATTTTTCGAAAATTTGGAAATACGCAAAAAAAAATAAAGTTTTAATTTAAAAAATCAAAATTTGTATACAAAAAGATTGTGAATATTTCTGAAAAGTACGTCAAAAAATAAATAAAAACAAAAAAAAATTAAAAAATAATATCAAATTTGGAGCATTATTGACGAAGTTATGAGCAAAAGACTGAAAAAGAACTACTATTTAACGATTTTAAAACAGCTATATCTTTTTAACGACTAATCAGAAAAATCTCAAAGTATACCAGGGGGTGTTTTTTAGAGGGTAGTAAAAAATGTAAAAAATGGAGGAAATCAAAAATATTTTTTTGAACTGTCCGTTTTGTCGTGGAATGCCCAAAAAGTAAATACACAATCAATCTAGAAAAAGCTTGAACACCATAAATATTGGGAGATAGTGGAAGCATTTTCAGCTACAACCATTTGGTTGATTGTATTTCCATCCTATTTTAATTCCAAAAGTAAAAAATTTTTGCCTTAAAAGTAAAAAGCTACGAATTTAGAAAAATCTTTTTATTTTGCGAGTTTATGCAGTCAGATGAATGTATACACCGAATTCCATGACTCTAGCTGCGTCCATTTGGTTGGTACAATTTTTGTCCCGTTTTTTCATTTTAACCCCAAAAAGCACGAATTTCGAAACCTCCTTTATTTTACGTGTCAACGCAATCAGAGGAATGTAGACACTGAATTTCATTATTCTATGTGCAGCCGTTTGGTTGGTACCATTTTTATCCCTCTGTTCCCATTGTATCCCTTGAAAGTACGAATTTAGAAAAAAACTTTTATTTTCCATGTCTACGTAGTCAAAGGAATGTACACTCCGAATTTCATGACTCTAGCTGCGGTCATTCACTTGGTACTATTTTTATCCCCTTTTTCCATTTTGACCCCAAAAAGAGCGAACTTCGAAAAATCCGTTTATTTTACGTGTCTACGCAATCAGAGGAATGTATACTCCAAATTTCATGACTCTAGCTGCGGTCATTATATTGGTACTATTTTTATCCCATTTTTTCATTTTTACCCCTAAAAGTACGAATTTTGAAAAATCCGTGTATTTTACGTGTCTATGTAGTCAGAGGAGTGTATACACCGAATTTGAGTATTCTAGGGACAGCTGTTTGGTTGGTACCATTTTTATCCCTCTATTCCCATTTTACCCCTTAAAAGTACGAATTTGTAAAAAATACTTTTATATTAGGTATCCACTCAATTAGAGGAATATACAAACCGAATTTCGTCATATCAAGCAAATATTAGCAGACATACTCAATAAACATGATTAAATACTCTAAAATATTAAGGGTGATTATGGGTATTTTCAGTTCTTGTGAGGGGAAAAATTTTCCCTTTAGACCAATTTCGCCCACCTGCAATACCAACCGATCTACGACTGTAAGGCGCATTTATGGAAATTTTGGACGTCCTGGCTCCTTTCGTTTAGATGCCAGCGTGTTTTCAATAGAATGACGGACGTACATGGCTAGATCGTATTAGAATTGTATGACAATCAAGAATATATATACTTTATAGGGTCTCAGGTCAATATTAGTATACCCCCATACTGGAGGTGGAGGGTATACAAATAATGTCTCCTATAAGTATCTTCATAAGGAATTGACGCACTCTAATCTACTGGTAATTCTGTTGAGAGAACTTGAATTTGAATCCCCTTTTGTACCATCACTTTGTCATTCCATGTGTAACACCTTAAAATATTCATCGGAGACTCCATAAAGTATATATATTCAGGGTCGTGGTCAAATTCTAAGACGATCTAGCCATGTCCGGCTGTCTGTTGAAAACACGCTAACCGCCAAACGAAATGAGCTAGGAGGTTCAAATTTTCTCTCGGTCGGTTGGAATTGAAAGTGGGCGAAATCGGCCCAGAGGTAAATTTTTTTTTCCTAACAAGGACTGAAGTTACCCTTAATATGTAGACTATTTAAGCATTTTTTGTATTTGTTGCGTACATTCCTCTTGTAGCGTGAAAGCACCAAAAAGTAAATAAAAGTTTTAGCGGGCGAAATGGGACAAAAAGGGATAAAAATGGTACCAATAATACGACAACAGCTAGAATCATGAAATTTGGTATGTACATCCCCCTAATTGCGGGCGAAATGGGACAAAAAGGGATAAAAATGGTACCAATAATACGACAACAGCTAGAATCATGAAATTTGGTATGTACATCCCCCTAATTGCGTAGACACATAAAATAGAGAGATATTTCGAAAATTGTACTTTTAAGGGATACAATTGGAAAAGAGGGATAAAAGTGGTACCAACCAAACCGCTGAAGTTAAAATCTTGAAATTTGGTGTATGCTTTTATCTGACTGTGTAGACCCGAAACATACAGGATTTTTTCGAAATTTGTACTTTTAGGCGGAAAATGGGGCAAAAGGGATAAAAATGGTACCAACCAAACGGTTGCAGTTAGAATAGTGAAATTCGGTGTCTACATTGATGTGAATGTGTAGACACGAAAAATAAAGATATCTTTCGTTATTCGTAGCTTTAGGATCAAAATGTGATCAAATTGGTACCACGCAAACGGCTATAGTTAGAATCATGAAATTCAGTGGTTACACTCGTCACGCACAGCATGAGTACTTCTCCAAAATCGTAGGGTCATCTTAGGATCAAAATTTAAAAATAATAATAAATGTGGTACCAAGCAAACGGAGTCATGAAATTAAATGCGTTCATTCCAATATGGATGCGAAACATAACTGATCTCTGAAATTTGTACTTTTCTTATCGAAAAGATACAGTCGCTCTATAGCTGTCTACAGCCTCTAATCTACCGGTAATACTGTGGAATGCACTCCATGGTGGAGGGTATATAAGATTCGGCCCGGCCGAACTTAAAGCCTTTTTAATTGTTTACTTTTGGAATTAAAATAGGATAGAAATACAACCAACCAAACGACTACAGCTGAAAATGCACCTATATCCACCACTATTTTTTGAAGATTGCTGCCTTATAATTACTTTTTGAATTGACTTGAAATATTATTTCGATATATATAGTAAAGGGTGTCCCAAGAAGAGCGCAATTTTTTAATTTTAAATAAAACACAGATATTTAAGAAAAAATCGTGAAACTTTATTATATCGTAAAGTAGACAGAATGAGGTTATGTATGGAACAATATATCGTGCAGATGGCCGCCGGGGCTTTGCTGGCATGCACGCGATCTTTTAATGAAATTTTCAATGACCGTTTTGCATGAATGCTGCGGTATTTCATTAATGCAGCGTCCAATTTCGTCTTTTAAGGCTTGAGTCGTCGTCGGCTTATTCGCGTAAACCATCGACTTCAAAAAACCCCAAAGAAAAAAATCTAATGGTGTTAAATCGCACGATCTAGGCGGCCAATTCTGATCTCCAAAACGCGAAATAACACGACCGGGAAATGACTGATGCAGCAATTGAATTGTTTCTCTGGCTGTATGACATGTGGCGCCGTCTTGTTGGAACCACATGCCCTCCACATTCATTTCTTCAATTCTAGGCAAGAAAAAACTGGTTATCATTTCACGATACCGAACACCATTGACTGTTTGCGCTTGACCTGCCTTATTTTCATAAAAAAAGGTCCAATGATTCCTCCAGCCCAAAAACCACACCACAAAGTGACACGTTGAGGATGCATTTGCTTCTCGTGAATCACTCGAGGATTTTCCGCACCCCAAATGCGACAATTCTGCCTATTGACGAAGCCATCAAGATGAAAATGGGCCTCGTCACTGAAGATGATTTTATCGGCAAAATCAGCATTTTCATGTTGTCTCTCCAATACCCAATTAACGAACTCCCTTCGCTGTCCATGGTCAGTTGGCTTCAGTTCCTGAGTCAATTGAACTTTGTATGCATGAAGATGCAAATCTTTCGTCAAAATTCGCTGCAAAGTGGATTTGGAGACACCAATTTGCTGAGCTCGGTGTCGAATTGAGGTGGATGGAGTTTGAGCGACATCAGCACGTACAGCTGCGGCATTTTCGGTCGATCGACCTGGTCGATGGCGCGTTGTTGTCTTTACATCACTAACAGACCCAGTTTCGGCAAATTTATCCATTAATCTCTTTACAGTTGACTCTTTTGGAGCATAATTGTGACCCCAAATTGATCGCAATTTGCGAACTGTAGCCGCAAAACTTTCACCATTTTGGTAAAACAATTTCACAATGAGAATGCGTTGTTCATTCGTGTAGCGCTCCATTTTTACTAACCTCGTACCTTCTACTAACAAACAATAACAATTGTTCAAATGTCAAACAATGACACTTCGAATGTTGCCAGATTTAAAAATTGCGTTCTTCTTGGGACACCCTTTATAAACATATTGGTATCCTTGTCTTATAGGCGTAATTAAAATTTTACATTAATTTATATTTTTTTCAGTATTTTTATTTGGTTTGGCTATATTTAAAAAATGTAACATTTTCGTGTAATGTTACTGAACTTCTGTAAAATCCATGGTGGAGGGTATATAAGGTTCGTCTCGCCGAACTTAACATTATTAAATTTTTACTTATTAAATATCTTTAAAATATTTCACTACGTGGCACACATTTTAAGTCAATCACTGCAAAATTTGTCAAACAAAATCCATTGCCTACTACAGGGGTTGATTAGAGACACACATTCATAGCCTACTTTTAGGCGGCGAAGTGATTTTCTTTGCATAAGTCGTCTGATTTGTATATTCTAACAGAAACCTGAAGCTCTGCACTCCTTCCAATTTCCTGGCATTACATTTAACCACGAAGGAGCACTGCGGAGGAGCAGTCTCCTCCATTTTTAATATTCGCACTTCACTCTTTCTTTTTTTGCGCTCCATGATAATCCTTGGATAAACAAGATAAACTATGTTTTTTTTTGTCGGTCGGCACTCTGATGGAAATTGGTGACGACGGTGACGATGGGTGACTAAAAAAGAAGCTGAAAAAGAAAAGCTGTTTCATGCTCATTTGAACACATTTACTTAAAAATTTAGCTGAACTTCGTAGTCAGCCATTCGCCGTTCTTCTTCTGCATTCTGGGATATAGTTGGGGGGATGTGGTGAATTTATACACGTTTCTAGTTTTTCAAGTATCCATAAATTTTGCACATCCTCAAACATTTGCTTTCCTTGGCGGCGCTCTCGCAGACACACCGCTTCGCATACACCTTTTGGCTGTCACCGAAAAGCAAAGTCATTTTTGTGTTGTTGGTTGGTTGGCTGTTTTCCTTTTGAGCTGGGACCTGGTTAGTGCTGGCAGCTGATTCACATGATTCGCGTACGGGGGAGAGGATGCGTGGCACGGCATGCACATAGAGTTGAGTTGTTTGCTCAAAGTGAAGAACTTCGTTAAAATTTTGTTTTCCAATGTGGTTTGGATGTGTGACCTGGAGCAGCATCAGCAGCCGAGAATGGGTAACAAACATCAAAATACTGCGACACATCATTTGTCAAAAGGGATGTAGCTAGCACTCGTGTATATTCACGTATACACGAGAGTGATAATAAAATGCGACCCTCGAACAGCGCAAAATATGCTTGTTAAGTCGCAATATAGATACATACATAGATACATACAGACATATGTATGAACATAAATACGTTTGTTTGGATGTAACCCATTTGCTCAGAGAAAGGTTAAAAGGAAAACTGGAGGTGCAAATAGAAGTGCGGGCGATGAAATGAATTTAAATTGAAATGAAACTGTCAAAGCAAAAACGAAACTTCGCCTAAAAGTATGTTGAAGAAATTCGTTGGGATTCGTTTGGCCCTTTTAAAGGATTGTTTTGCCGGGGTCTTGGATTTTGAGGTCTCTTGTAGACTTTTCAGATAAGATTAAAGCAATTCAATATGTATGAAATATGCTATAGTTCAAATGTCCGCATTGACTTCGCATGAGTTTGAAAAAAAAACAGAAGAAAATATCAATGATCGTCGATTTTGCCACTGGATATCGCTTCCGCTGGAGATAATCCTACTTTTAAATCGTCCATGCAGAATGACCTTTAAGACATTCAGTGGTACTACGCCTGAAAGCAGGGTATGCATAATGAACCCTGATAGCCGGCACTGAATTTTTTATCACCAATGTTGTAATGATTAGTCGTACAGAATTTTTGTGAAGATAAAAAGTAAAATTTAACAAAAAACGTCAACGTTAAATTTCAATCTTTTATAACGACTTAAATAAAGCTCCCAAGCAAAAAGGGCAATAATCCTTTATCATTTTTTTCGTCAAAAATATCGTTCCTAAGCGAAAAAGAGCAATAACCTAACCTAATTTATGTTCAAACATCGCTCCTAAAGCAAAAGGGTAATAATCTGTGATCACTTTTTTCGGGTCAAAAATTCATTTAAACCTTCATAACACCTTAAATATTGCTCCTAAGCGAAAAAGGGCAACAATCTGTTATGACGTTTTTTGGGCCAAAAACTTTAGATTTTATTCAAAAAATTTAAAATTTTGATATTTATTTTCAAAACTTTAAACCTTCATAATTCCTTAAATAATCTGTGATCACTTCTTTCGGCTTAAATTTATTTTCAAAAATTTGAAATTTATTTTAAAAAATTTGTTATTTATTTTCAAATCTTTAAACCCTCATAACTGCTTAAATATCTCTCCTAATCAAAAAATGCCAATAATCTGTGATCACGTTTTTTTGGGTCAAAAACTTGAAATTATATTTAAAATATTTGAAATTTTATTTAAAAAATGGAAATTTTATTTCAAAAATTTGATATTTATTATCAAAACCTTTAAACTTCATAATTCCTTAAATTTCGCTATTAAGCGAATAAGATCAATAATCTGTGATCACTTTTTTCGGCTTATATTTATTTCAAAAAATTTGAAATTTATTTTCAAAACTTTAAACCTTTAGAACTCCTTAAATATCGCTCCTATGCGAAAAAAGATGATAACGTTTTTTGTGCCAAAATTTTTATTTATATTTTTTAATTTTAAATTTTATTTCAAAAACATGAAATTTTATTTTAAAAACATGAAATTTTATTTCAAAATTTAAATTTAAATTTATTTTTAAAACTTTAAACCTTCTTAAGTCCTTAAATATCGCTCCGAAGCGAATAAAAATAATAAATAATAAATAATCTGTGATTACTTTTTTCCGGGCAAAAATTTGAAATTTATTTGCAAAAATTTGAAATTTATTTTCAAAATTTGGAATTTATGTTCAAAAATTTTAAATTTATTTTCAGACTTTTAAACCTCATATTTTTTGGAATATGTAACGATCCCTTATCAAAAAAAAAAAAGAAATAGGGTTTGTCATCCACCAGATTTGGAGATTAGTCAAAGACCGCTCTTTTAGTTTTATAATTTAGAGGTTAATTTATTTGCGTATATCTTGAAAACCATGTTACATATTATAACTTGTATTTCTTCCTCCTTAAGTGTTCAAAAAGGTTTTTGTTTAAATCCTCCCACAACCACGCCTACATTTCATGTAAAATAAAATTTAAAATTAGCTGTTTGCCGGGCATTGCACGGGTTAATTCTTCCCTATTCCCTACTTCGTATGCTTTTGAAGATAAAATAAGTACTAATTGATAATTTCAAAGTATCGTATGTGTGGGCAGGAAACATTATCCGTCCATTAGTTAGCTACATTAAAATTTTCCGGCGAATCGGTTCACCGATTTGGTGTCCTAAACGGAACATACAGACACACATTGATTTTTATATACATATATAGTGTCACATTTGATTGCACATCATGGTATAATAAATTAACTATTGAAATATGTTCTTGCATGTCTTAACCCTCTAACCCGCAATTTTTTACAAATTTAAAATATATCTTTAGATATTCTTTTCTGGGATAATTGTGCTAAAATAAATTCTGAAAAAGAATCAGAAAGTCATTTGCTAATTTCACTCCAAAAGTACATATGTTGGAACTAGATAGTAGCACCTTATCAACAAAATTTAACACAATTAGATCCGTCCCAGAACCTATTTGAATGAAAAAAGTTTGTCCCTAAAGGTATGCTGTACAAAAGTTGTTCAACTATTTTTGATGCTGTAGCAAATATGAATAATTTCAGGTTGGCTTTTGCATTTTTTTGAGACCCAGGGTATCAACAATGGCAAGGCAACGGTCGGCCTCGCGTTTATATTTAGTTTTATGCTTAAGAAAATAAACACTTGTAGTAAGGACAACCTTCAGGTGAAGAACCAATTATTTTAAAGCAAAAATATACTTCCACAGCTTTTGTATTCCATGAGCTAAACGAAATTCCAATACGATACATGACTTCCGAGGTACTGGCCAATAAAGTAACCTCTAATTTTGTAATATGTAAGTGGCAAATTCAAATCCTGTATAAATTTTTATACACTCCACGAAAGTATTATGCCTTTGTGCATTTGTTTGTAACACCCAAAAGGAAGCGAGATAGACCCATTGTTAATTATACCGATCGGCACTTTTTGAATCGATTTAGCAATGTCCGTCTGTCTGTCTGTCCATCTATTGTTGTAATCAAATTACAGTTCGAAATTATAGTCCGATCTTAACAAAAATTGGCACAAGCAAGTTTTGTGGATCAAGGACGAATGCTATTTAATTTGAAGCATATCGGTTCAGATATGCTTCAAATTAATAGCCCCCATACAAAAGTCGCTCCCGATTTGACATTTTCCGCTCTAGAAACCACATATTGAATCCGATATTCTTTAAATTTAGCAAAACATCTTATAATCCAAATATAAACCGTCTAGAAACACCTGTGGCCAAAGCGAGTTAGATCGGTTCAGATTTAGATATAGCCCCCATACAAATGTCGCTCCCGATATGACTTTTTCCGCTCTATATAGCACATACAGCGCCCGATTTGCTTCAAATTTGGTTTAACACCTCATAATCTGACTAGAAACACCTGTTGCGGGTTAGATAGGTTAAGATTTAGATATAGCGCCCATACAAATGTCGCTCCCGATTTGACTTTTTCCGCTTTAGAAACCGCATATTGTACCCGAATTTCCTTAAATTTAGTACAACATCTTATAATCCATCTATGCTGAAAGTGGGAGAGATCGGTTCAGATTTATATATAGCCCCCATACAAATTTCGCTCCTAATCTTTTTCCGCTCTAGAAACCACATATTTCAACAGATCTTCTTCAGAATTGGTAAGATATCTTATATTTCCACTAGAAATACTCACGGTGAATATGGGTCAGTTCGGTTCAGATTTATATATAGCTTCCACACAAATTTCAATCCCGATTTGACCTTTTTCGCTCTAGAAACCACATTTTTAACAGATCTTCTTCAAATATTCCAAAATATCTTATATTTCAACCAGAAACACCCATGGTGAAAATGGGCCAGATCGGTTCGGATTTATATATAGCCAAATACAAATTTCGCTCCCGGCTTGACTTTTTCCGCACCAGAAACCACGGATTTTCACCGAATTTCTTCAAGTAAGTGGGTCACTTCATTCCGTGTTGGGATATAGCCCAGATACAAATATACTTCTCGATTTAAGAAATTGGTTCAGGTCATATAAGCCTATGATTAGGAAACATACAAAAATCCTTCCAGTTTTCACTTTTTTACCGAATTGAATTGTATTCGGATAGAAAGTGGAGTGTATCATATAGTCGGCCCCGCCCGACTTTAGCTTTTCCTTACTTGTTTTTATTTTGGCATTTTGTTCATATGAAATTTTGAGGGGATTTTATGTATCCCAACCGTATATGTAATGATCCCGTATTCGGCTACTTATTGCAACTCCAAAGGAAAGTATGAAAAGATAAATCCAACAACCGTCTATCGACATCATTATGCTATGCCGTACTATAGCTCCCTCCTTTAAATTTCCCTTTACAAGCTAAAAGCCAACCAAGTGGATAATGGAAATAACCGAAAATCCAACAAAAACTGCTTAAACTGCAATGAACGCGAATGAAATTAAAAAAGAACGCTAATCATAAGTATTCTTACTTGCTTCGTTTATGCCTTTGCCTGTGGCATAATGTTTCAATGGTCCTTATTAGCTTAAGGACATTCGTTACTAACACAGTAACCCATTCAAAGAAGAGAGTACTCTTGCTATGGACTCTATTATACTTAGACGTACGTACCCTTTCTTGATGGACCGCTTGGATGGATACTCTTAAGCAAATAGCCAGTAAGATGGGCCGGCCCAGTGAAAATGTGTTTACTATCCACCATCATTATCAAGAAGCATGCTGGTCATCGCAATCGCCATCAGGCATCATCCTCCTTCTCCTCATAGAGTTCTTTCTTGTTCATAGAGTTGGCCGTCATTGTAGTAATCATCATTTTTCGCATTGTCAGCCATATTTGCTGTTGCATCATGGCTTAATGCCCCCTAAAGTATGTAATGCGCTCTACACAGTTGAATCTATAGCGGCAACATCCGCATCAGCAACAGCATTGGCATCACTTACCATCAAGGCAATCATTGTAATTGAATTTAATGCCAAAAGTAACCACACAACGCAGCAGTAGTTGCGCTTAGTGTCCCCCTTAGCTGGGGCATCAATGGATCCGGGAGATAAAGACCGAATAAAGATGGCTTTGTGATAGTCAATTGACAATGGAAACTATTGGCTTGGCTGTTGCACGCGTGACGTGTGTGTGTGTGGAACAGCACGTCAAGGACTTGTTGTGTGGGGTCCTTCGTAATCTTATGTTAATGATGATAATCGTTGCGGCGGTATCAATTGTGTGTTTTGTTAGCTTAACTCGCTCATAATTTGGGGGTTTAGCTATGATTACAAGTTAAAAGTAAAGGATTATGCGTATGAATATTTCTTGTTTTTTTTTTCTTTCTTTTTTTTGGGGTGGATGCAATTTTAGGAAATGGAATCGTTTTATGTATTAATAAATTGTGCAGTGAATGCTGAAGCTTAGCCGCTGCCTAAAAGTATGTCATAATTTGTGAGGTTTGGCAAAAGCCTGAAAGTATGCAGTGCTATTTCGGAGACGATTGTACAAAGGCATGGATTAAGGGGATGTAAATAATCAAAATAGTAGAGTTATTCGATTCCATACAGTATGGGACTTCAGCGATTAGCGAGGAGTACTAACATATATATTTTTTGCATATTGAAAAATTAGAAAAAAACTATAGTCAGTCAACAAAAAGTCCTTAATTGTATGATTTAACGTCACTAGATTATTTTTTCTGGGCTCACTTGAAATCATTGGTTCAAGCGACCAAACAGTGCAAACTTTTGACCCCTTGGAAGACCACATTGTACGTACGTTTGTCGAGATACGACCTCATTGCGTCATATATGAGACAGTCGCGGCGGCTCCACCCCTTATTGAGTCTAAACTGAAACAACTGTCCTTTGATCAACATTTTCCAACTCTTTTTACAAAAATGAGCACTGTGGCGTCAACTTCCTTCCGATAATCATAATTTAGGCATCATTCGAGAGGTATTGACGGCAGCTATTTATATAAAATGTAAATATGAAAAAAAAATCACAGAGAAATTACTGTAAACGTCCAATAATTCGAGCAATAAGTTACTCTAAGACAAAATCAAAATTTCTATTTAAAGTGCTTCCAAGGGTCTATTAATTTAGAAAGAATGACCAAAAATGCAACGTAAAAAACTACACGGGAAAAACGTAATTTTTAGGGGTGTTTTCAGGAGCGTTTAGCTCACAGACGGCTTGAACGAAATATTGGAATATTTGAAGTCATGTAGAAAATTATTTTATTTTTTCTAATTAAATTTTCAAAGTTTTTATGAAGGTGACAAAAGACACCAAAGACCACCAAATATCTTATTGGACATGTATTCTGATCACACAGAACTCTTTGGAGAGTACTTCTCGATTGATCATATTTTCAAAAGCTTACAAATACAACAAAATATGTAAAAAATATAAATTTTACTTTTCTTTTAAATCGAAGATAAGAAAAAAATGACCAACTTTGGGCTAATATCTAAAATATACCCTATTGGCCGATTTTCAATCTAAATATCTCAATATAATCATTGGATCCTTGCCTAATTTTAGTTTTTTACCAAACTTAAAAATGTTTACTAAATCAAGAGTTATTGAATTTTGGTCATTATATGACGACATAGTATTCCTGTAGTTTTGATATAGTTGATATGATTAAAGTGATATAGTTGCAATTTGGCCTCAAAGGGATCAGGGTGAACTAGTTGTCATATATTGGGCTCAGCAGCTGTTGGAAAAAAGACAGTCAAATTTCAACCTTTTTTTGGGGGGAAAGCCATCCCCAGCACTCGACGTGGTCACTTGTAAAATGTCTGACATTTCTAGGTTAAGTTCCGATTTGAATGAACTTTCACATAGATTTAGCTAAAGTATTTTCTATCCTAAATCTGGAAGATGGATTCAATGACTTTGAGAGGAGTTGAGAGTCTGCATTTGGAAACAGCCTCCAAATTTATATTAATAACCCACACAGGTTTTAGCCGCATTTAGTTGGAAAACAGTTCAGTGAAGTCTATGTTAAATTTCAATCAAACCGAACCAAAAATGTTCCGAAATCATCACTGCGCGACTGAATGAAGTGATTCCAGCATCCAGAGAAACTTACTCTTTGGTGTGTGAAGTGACTCCAGTATCCAGAGAAACTTACTCTTTGATGTGAATTTTAGACAGATGTCTCCCAATCTCTACTCTTTTGAATTGAATTCTGCAAAGAACATTCCAATCATGCTTATTCTAAAAGATTTTGGCGATATTGTGTAAAAATATTGCTATGGATTCATTTAAAGTTCATAGATGTGAAAATAGTTGAAGTTGAGTTCATTATTTTAGAGGTTATTTCATTGGCCTATATCTTGGAAGCCATATATCGTATTGAAATTTAGCTTAGGTCATGTTTAGCTCATGTGTTCTTTTGCATTAAAAAATTTAATTATTTTCTCGTTTTTCCTTTCAAACAGAGGTTTACCCAAAGGTTGTGTTTCATTTTCTCCAGTATAAAACTATAATAGCGGGACATACCGATGCCTAATATTGATACACTGTGGCCTCAGTTAATAATCGCAAAAATTAAATGCTGCTTAACATCTGCAAACATCTATATAATTATAAACAAATAAAAACGGCGTTAAGTTCGGCCGGGCCGAACTTTATATACCCTCCACCATGGATTGCATTCCTCAGAGGTTGTCGGTTTTCGTAGAAGTGCAGTAATATTACAGGAAAATATAATTTTTTTAATATAGCCAAACCAAAACAAATACAAATATTGAAAAATTAATTTTATAAATAAATATAATATTTTAATTATTTCAAACTACGCTTATAAGGCAATGCTACCAATACGTCAATTCAAAAAATAAATATTCTTATACCTATATTTTCAAAGCCATAAATATTGGTAGATAGTGGGTGCTACAGTTGGTTGTATTTCCATTCTATTTTAATTCCAAAAGTACACATTTTGAAAATCCATTATCAGACGTACATAGTGCAAAATAACCTAACTTCATGATTCAACCAATTTTTGCCGTAAAAGAAAAAGTACGAATTTGGAAAAAAAACTTTTTATTTTGCGTGTCTATGCAGTCAGTGGAATGTATACACCGAATTCCATGATTCCAGCTGCGCCCATTTGGTTGGTACCATTTTTACCCCCTTGACCTTTCTTTAGAATTTTCATTCTTCATTTTCAAATTTCATCATTCTAGCTGTAGTCGTTTAGTTGGTACTATTTTTATCCCTCTGTACCATTGTATCCATTGAAAGTACTAATTTCAAAAAATTCGTCTATTTTCCGTGTCTACGTAGTCAGAGGAATGTATACTCCGAATTTCATGACTCTAGCTGCGGTCATTTGATTGGTACTATTTTTATCCCCTTTTTCATTTTAACCCCAAAAAGTACGAATTTCGAAAAATCTGTTTATTTTCCGTGTCTACACACTCACAGGAATGTATACTCCAAATTTCATGACTCTAGCTGCGGTCATTAGATTGGTACTATTTTTATCCCATTTTTTCATTTTAACCCCAAAAAGTACGAATTTTGAAAAATCCGTGTATTTTACTTATCTATGCAATCAGAGGAATCTATACACCGAATTTCATTATTCTAGGTACAGCCGTTTGGTTGGAACCATTTTTATCCCTCTATTCCCATTTCACCACTTAAAAGTACGAATTTGAAAAAATACTTTTATATTATGTATCTACTCTATTAGAGGAATGTACACACCGAATTTCGTATTTCTAGCTGTTGTCGTTTAATATGTACCGTTTTTATCCCTTTTTTGCCCCATATCACCCCCTACAAATAAGAATCATTTTATGGTGCACGTTTTTTCTATAAGGGGAATGCGCATACCAAATATCAAGCAAATATAAAAAGACATATTCAAAAAACATGCTTAAATACGCTAAACAATTATGGATTATTATGGGTATTTTTATTCCTTGTGAGGGAAAAATTTTTCCCTTTGGGTCGATTTCGCCCCATTTCAATCCCAACCGATCTACGACTATAAGACGCATTTATGGAAAGTTTGAACGTTCTAGCTCCTTTCGTTTAGATGCTAGCGTGCTTTCAACAGACGGACGGACATGGCTAGATCGTCTTAGATTTTTGTGACGATCAAGAATATATGTGACCCGGTCTATGAAAAGGGACCTTCGGTGTGAAAATATCATTTTTCACTTTTTTGGCGATTCGGATAGACTAATGTGTGCTCTTTCTAATGGCGCAAAGCAGAAGTTTCCAACTCGTAAAGAAGTTTGTCAGGAATTTTACAAAAAAAAGAAAAAGCGAAACTGATCACATGACTTGTTTATCTTTAACAGCTGTTTTCTCGAAAACTTGTTTTTACACCGAAGGTCCCTTTTCGTAGACCGGGTCACATATATACTTTATAGGGTCTCATGTCGATATTTCAAGGTGTTACAATAGGAATGACAAAGTTATACCCCCATCCTGTAGGTGGAGGGTATAAAAAGCCAAACCGAAATTATTCATTTTTGTTGCAGCAACTTTAAAAGTTGAACAATTTTTTGTACAGCATACCTTTAGGGGCAATATATTTCGCACATTCACATATGGAAATTCATTTGTACTTTAATTCCACCAGATTTAATAATTGTATACCAATCATAAGGAAGCCTCGGGAACACTAGTATTTAATATTACTTACTCTGATAATGATTATTTTACTTTGATAATGATGAAGCATGATGATGCTGTTTTTCTAAATTATTAAGACATGTACGATATGGTCTTAATTTTTCTTTTGCTAAGTTTTCATGCATCTATTTAATTTTTTGTTACTAAAGCCTCAATAAAAATTAAAATTTAAAATTTGTACACATAACAAAATAATTCATTAGAAAATTTATAAAAACCCTAAAATATACATGTTCTAATCACTTGATAAAATTATAGCAATGATTTGGCTGAATATTTGTAATGTTTTATTAATTAACAAAAAAAAAACGATAAGCCATTAGCCCCGAAACACTGATAATTTTCATTCAATTGTTGGCTCAACTGAAATCACTGCTAATGATTTATATTAACATATATATTTTAAAATTAGAAATATACGTTGATTTTTATCAGAAATTTCAAAAATCGAAAATAAAAATTTCCATATGGACATTGGATAAACACTTTAAATTTTCATTTAATTGTGGGCTCAAATGAAATCACTGGCAATGATTTGTATTAATTTGAACTATTGATTACTTTGGCTTTGAAAGGTAGAATAACATTCATTTTTATTTTTATACCCTCCACCTCAAGGATGGGGGTATATTCACTTTGTCATTCCGTTTGTAACACCTTGAAATATCGACGTGAGACCCTATAAAGTATATATATTCTTGATCGTCATAAATTCTAAGACGATCTAGCCACGTCCGTCCGTCCGTCTGTTGAAAGCACGCTAGCATCTAAGCGAAAGAAGCTAGAACGTTCAAATTTCCCATAAATGCGTCTTATAGTTGTAGATCGGTTGGGATTGAAACGGGGCGAAATCGGCCCAAAGGGAAAAATGTTTCCCTCACAAGGACTAAAAATGCCCATAATAATATTTTAGCGTATTTAAGCATGTTTTTTGAATATGTCTGTTTATATTTGCTTGATATTTGGTATGCGCATTCTCCTTACATCAAAAACGTGCACCATAAAGTGATTCTTATTTGTAGGGGGAGAAATGGGGCAAAAAAGGATAAAAATGGTACATATTAAACGACAACAGCTGGAAACACGAAATTCGGTGTGTACATTCCTCCAATTGAGTAGATACATATTATAGTATTTTTTCCAAATTCGTACTTTTAAGGGGTAAAATGGGAATAGAGGGATAAAAATGGTACCAATCAAACGGCTACACCTGGAATAATGAAATTCGGTGTATATATTCCTCTGATTGCGTAGACACTTGAAATAAACAGATTTTTCGAAATTCGTTTTTTTTGGGGTTAAAATGAACTAGTAAATCAAAAAAAAATTTTTTTTTTCAAATCCATGCTTTATGCAAGCAGAATTCTATTGGGCCTAGAAATTCTTTTTTAGTTATCTTTTGTCGAAGGAAAAATTACTGCGTTATCAGGAGCAGAAATAATAGATTTTTAATTTGTGGTTTGTATGGGAGGTACCACGCCCCTTTGTCCATTCCCGCTCATATTTGCAGCAGCACTTAAAAAATGCACACCAAACCGACGTACCAAATTTTGTTCAAATACCGTTATCAGGAGCAGAAATAATAGATTTTTAATTTGTTGTTTGTATGGGAGGTACCACGCCCCTTTGTACAATCCCGCCCATATTTGCAGCAGCACTTACAACATGCACACCAAACCGACGTACCAAATTTTGTTTAAATACCGTTATCAGGAGCAGAAATAATAGATTTTTAATTTGTGGTTTGTATGGGAGGTACCACGCCCCTTTGTCCAATTGGTCAAATTTTTCCATTTCCTTGTATTGTCATCGAAAAAAAAATTTGAGCAAAATTGGTTGAGAAAAAAGCTTTCAAAAATTGATTTCAAATTTTGTGGCACACAAACATATATAGAAAGTAACCTTATATAAGCATGGAAAAAAGGGGATAAAAATAGTACCAATCAAATGACCGCAGCTAGAGTCATGAAATTCGGAGTATACATTCCTCTGACTACGTAGACACGGAAAATAAACGGATTTTTCGAAATTCGTACTTTCAAGGGATACAATGGTACAGAGGGATAAAAATAGTACTAACTAAACGACTACAGCTATAATGATGAAATTCTAATTGCGTAGAAACGTCAAGGGGGTAAAAAAATGGTACCAACCAAATGGGCGCAGCTGGAATCATAGAATTCGGTGTATACATTCCTCTGACTGTATAGACACGCAAAATAAAAAGTTTTTTTTTCCAAATTCGTAATTTTTCTTTTACGGCTAAAATTGGTTGAATCTTGAAGTTAGGTTATTTTGCACTATGTACGTCTGATAATGGATTTTCAAAATTTTTACTTTTGGAATTAAAATAGAATGGAAATACAACCAACTGTATCAACCTCTGTCTACCTATATTTATGGCATTTAAGCTTTTTGAAAATATAAATATAAGAATATTTATTTTTTGATTTGAAATAAATAATGGTTCGAAATAATTAAAATATTATACTTATTTATAAAATTATTTTTTCAATATTTGTATTTGTTTTGGATTGGCTATATTAAAAAAAATTATATTTTCCTGTAATATTACATTTATTGTAAATTCACATTTACAAACGCTCAAACAAAATTGGGAAATATTAAAAACTTACTTCCAAAGTAGTGAGTCTTTAACACAAACTGTAAGAAATTTACGTCAACAATTTTTGAGTTTTCAGATGGGGTTCCGAGAACCCACATATGACTATTGAGAAGCCAATGCATCCACAACGAGTCACTGTTTGGTGTGGATTTTGGGCTGTACTGAAAAATTTGGTTGATCGGATGAGGTACAGCCGAGCCAGTCATATGAATTATATTGTGTTAAATGACAAAGTTCAACCTTTCCCATAAAATCAGAAATTTGAAAAAAATCAGTGCTTTTTTATAGCCGATTCTAATTTTAAATTTTCTATCTTTCAATTTATTTTCATGGTCCAGTTTAACCTATTCCGGACAGCACGGGCTATACGACTTTTATTTCTACTGGCTCTTTCAAACCAGAGAATATAATACACACTCTCTCGCTCTAGGAACGATTTCTCAACATATATGTATGTACTATGTGTATGTGCCTATGTATATGTGTTAATATTTAAGTTTCGTGGGATCGGACGTGGGTGGCATAGTCAATGGTAGCTAGCTGCATAAACCGGCTCCCATCAAATCAAAAATTTGGTAACACTTACAATGTTATGCGCATGCGCGCTCTCTCTTTCTCTAGTTCTTCTCTGGCTCTCCGCAACGCTTTGACGAAAGACAGAAACGAAAACCAGTTATTGGCTGTTTTGTTTATGAACAGCAGCGGCTAACGCTTGCTGGGACTTGCGATTGCCATTCCCCTGCCAAGCCGCCATACCGCCACCACTCAACCTTAGCTTTGGAGTAGTGCCGGTGAGTGGCGGAGGTGTGGAGGTAGTTTGTTGAGTGTTTTACATAAAACCGCAACAGCGCAACCAGTGTTGCCATTTTTTAGCGAGCATAAATGGCTAGATTGATGAAATAAAAAGGCTAAAAATGGCTAAACTAGTCAAGAAAAAGGCCAAAAAAAGGCTGAATGTTTATTACATATTTAGTTCATGAGACAAAAGATAGAATGTTGTCAACTTCTATAAAATCATTTTCGTTAGCCCATATCTGTTACATAACAAAATATGAAGCTTTTCATTGTTTAGAACGATTGTTTTTACGAATTACCTTATGTATAATATGGAACTTAATGTATCAGTATTCATTCTATTTCTTAATTTTGATTTAACAATGTTTACTTGACTAAAAACTCGCTCTACTTCAGCATTTGACCAAGGCAAAGACAAAATCCTTATTGCAAATTTCGCAAGTAACTTAAATGGATTATTTCCGCCAGCGTCTTGATATTTTAAAACTTCTGCCCGAAATTTGACATTATCGTTGTCATGTTCCCATTTCACTAAATGGATAATATCATATTGATGCCTCAGTTCGCCAATATTACTTATTTTAAAGTGTTCCAGAATTTCAACAATACTATCCTTTCTAGCACGCAAAACTTTAGTCGACAGAGGATAATTCTACTTTTTCCAATATTTGGAAATTATGTGGAAGCCTGAAACGCCAATGCAGAGCCAAATATAATAAAAAATATATGTATGTACATATTTTTATATTTTTGTCTCCTTTTCAAACTCGTAGCCCAAATCGAAATCATCTTGCAGAATGTCAACTTATAATTTTTGTTTGTAGAGAGGTAATGGCCAACACCAAGTCTTGTAGTAATTTGGTAGAGTTTGCATCTTTACTTTGATATATATATATACATATATATATATATATATAAAGAGTGTTTTTTTTTTGAGGTTAGGATTTTCATGCATTAGTATTTCACAGATCACGTGGGATTTCAGACATGGTGTCAAAGAGAAAGATGCTCAGTATGCTTTGACATTTCATCATGAATAGACTTACTAACGAGCAACGCTTGCAAATCATTGAATTTTATTACCAAAATCAGTGTTCGGTTCGAAATTTTTTATCGACAAATTTTGTTCAGCGATGAGGCTCATTTCTGGTTGAATGGCTACGTAAATAAACAAAATTGCCGCATTTGGAGTGAAGAGCAACCAGAAGCCGTTCAAGAACTGCCCATGCATCCCGAAAAATGCACTGTTTGGTGTGGTTTGTACGCTGGTGGAATCATTGGATCGTATTTTTTCAAAGATGCTGTTGGACGCAACGTTACGGTGAATGGCGATCGCTATCGTTCGATGCTAACAAAGGATTTGAGATTTTGCAAATTTTATGCGTTTTTTTTAAAAAAAAAGTTATCAAGCTCTTAAAAAATCACCCTTTATATATATATATATATATATATATATATATATATATATATAAATTTGTATTCTGTCACAAAAATATTTTGTGGATTTACTCCAACAATTATACTTACCAAGTAGTTTTGTAATGCTAATATCTGTTGATTCGTCCAGCAACAGACTGAATTGTTCATCACCAATAACGTTTCTCAAATCTTCCTTGAAATCTTCATTCTTTCGGCTTGCACGAGTAAAGTCGAAAGAATGAAAACTATGATCTTTTAACTTTGGCGATGACAATAAAATAGAGATCACAAATCGGATGCTAATCGATTTGAATCGATTCTTATTCGATTTTGGTCGTAATGTTATCAAAACAATGCTGCAAACTCTCAAAGGAAAAACCAGCAAAAATAAAACAAAAAAGGCTAGAAAACCCGCTAATAGAAATTTTCGAACTTTTCTGGCAAAACGAAATTAAAAAAGGCCAGATCTAGCCGGAAAATGGCTAAATTGGCAACACTGAGCGCAACATTGCGCAGTCGCACAGCGCTACCTCTTGGCGCTGTTACGAATATAACAAAGAGAAGAGACCGACGACCGACCGACCGCTAAACACAAGACTAACACCGCCGCCAGCAACAACCAACAACAACAGCAGCACTACGAACTACGAATATCACACACTCTCACACCTTCGATAATGTTATTGGTGTTGCTGTTGTTGTTGTCACCGTCGTCGTCGTCGTTTTGAGACAATAACAATGCATTTCGCATAGGTTTACCACAGCAGCAACAACAACAAAAAGAAGTGAATAAAAAAGCATTCAAAGAAATCAAAAAACGAGAAAAAAGACAACAACAGATATAAATATTTATGATTAAAAAACGTGATTTAAAAACGGGTAACACTACTACCACAACTACTACTCCGATGACTACTAATATTTACCCACCAGTGTGTTTGGTTTGGGTTTGGTAGTACCACGAGGGGTGGTGTAATAATTACGGGGTGAGATTCTGTGATCAGTAATAGCAACTGAGCTCAGAAAATGAACAGACATCTTACGGGTAATGACAACTTTACACAGAAATTTGTAATAGATGTGGGTTCCCTCATTAATATCCTGTAGGGAAGCCCATAAGCCAACGAAGCATACTGTTTGCTCACAGTGTATGTATGCCATAATCAATGGGCACTTTCATCATATTAGATGAGACTCCGAAATTAATAAACATTTCATCTCAGAATCTATTCGGTTTTTGTAGGAATGAAATCTTTTGAGCTTCATATTGTCGCTCCGAAGATATATTTACAATCGTTATAGTTATATTTCACAAAAAATTACATAAGATCATATCTGTTTTAGATCTATCGATCTTTTTAATCCCCATGTCCCTATCTCTTATGGTTTCTGAGATTTTATGGAGCCATTTTTTGTACGGGGTGAGTCATTTAAAATTTGAACTACCGATTACTTTGAAAGGTAGAACAACATTCATTATACCCTCCACCGCCAGGATGGGGTTATACTAACTTTGTCATTCCGTTTGTAACACCTTGAAATATCGACCTGAGACCCTACAAATTATATATATTCTTGATCGTCATAAAATTCTAAGACGATCTAGCCAAGTCGGTCCGTCCGTCCGTCTGTTGAAAGCACGCTAGAATCTAAACGAAAGGAGCTAGAACGTTCAAATTTTCCATAAATGCCTCTTATAGTCGTAGATCGGTTGGGATTGAAACGGGGCGAAATCGAAAATTTTCCGTCACAAGGACAAAAAATACCAATAATAATCCCTAATATTTTAGCGTATTTAAGCAGGTTTTTTTTTTCAATATTTCTGTTTATATTGGCTTGATATTTGGTATGCGCATTCCCCTTATAGCAAAAACGTGCACCATTAAGTGATTCTTATTTGTAGGGGAAAATGGGGCAAAAAAGGGATAAATGTACATATTAAACGGCAACAGCTAGAAACACGAAATTCGGGGTGTAGATTCCTCTGATTGAGTAGATACATAATATAAAGGGTGATTTTTTAAAAGCTATAGGAAAGTTTTTCAAAAAAAAAAAAACATAAAATTCACAAAAATTCATGAAATCTTTATTTGAATCGATAGAATCCATATAATTTAGAGTTTGAAGATTATTTCATGGAAATATTGACCTTGACTGCGGTCCATCCGCTTAGTCCAATTTTGGCATACTCTTTCCATCCGGTATCTCACGAATAAATGCTTCAATGTTGCCTTTCAATGCGTCAATTGTCTGTATAGACATGGGATTTAACATAGCCCCACAAAAAATAGTCTAAAGGCGTTAAATCGCACGATCTAGGCGGCCAATTGACCGGTCCCGAACGTGAAATAAAATGTTCACCGAACTCGCCACTCAATAAGTCCATTGTTGCGCGTGCTGTGTGGCACGTGGCACCGTTTTGTTGAAACCACATGTCATGCAAGTCAAGCTCTTGCATTTTGGGCAAAAAAAGTTGGATATCATCTCACGGTAGCGCTCACCATTCACAGTTACGTTACGATTCGCATCATCTTTGAAGAAGTACGGCCCACTGATGCCACCAGCCCATAAACCGCACCAAACTGTGACTTTTTCTCGATGCATCGGTACCTCTTGCAATGCTTCTGGCTGATATTCACTCCAAAATCGACAATTCTGCCTATTTACGTACCCATTGAGCCAAAAATGAGCTTCGTCGCTGAACACATTTTAAATGGAAGAAGCGCGCTATGAACTTTCTTAACAGATCACGCATTTTGATAATAAAATTCAATAATTTGGAAACGTTGTTCGTTTGTAAGACTTTCTTCATGGTTAAATTATAGACCAAACTGAAGATGTTTGACAGTGAAACAAAACACGAAACGTGCGTCAGCTGTTTAAACCAGTGTTGCCAAAAAGATAATAGCTAAAAAATAATCCTTTAGAAGTATTTTTTCCAAATTCGTACTTTTAAGGGGTAAAATGGGAATAGAGGGATAAAAATGGTACCAACCATACGGCTGTACCTAGAATAATGAAATTAGGTGTATGATTGCATAGGCAAGTAAAATACACGAATTTTTCAAAATTCGTACTTTTTGGGGTAAAAATGAAAAAAGGGGATAAAAATAGTACCAATCAAATGACCGCAGCTAGAATCATGAAATTCCGTGTATACATTCCTCTGATTGCGTAGACACTTAAAATAAACAGATTTTTCGAAATTCGTACTTTTTGGGGTTAAGATGAAAAAAGGGGATAAAAATAGTGCCAATCAAATGACCGCAGCTAGAGTCATGCAATTCGGAGTATACATTCCTCTGACTGCATAGACACGCAAAATAAAAAGTTTTTTCCAAATTCGTACTTTTTCTTTTACGGCAAAAATTGGTTGAATCATAAAGTTAGGTTATATTGCACTATGTAGGTCTGGTGATGGATTTTCAAAATTTGTACTTGTGGAATAAAATAGAATGGAAATACAACCAACTGTAGCACCCACTATCTACCAATATTTAAGCTTTTTGAAAATATAAATATAAGAATATTTATTTTTTGAATTAACGTATTGGTAGCCTTGCCTTATAAGCGTGGTTTGAAATAATTAAAATATTTTATTTATTTATAAAATAATTTTTTCAATATTTGTATTTGTTTTGGTTTGGCTATATTAAAAAAAATATATTTTCCTGTAATATTACTGCACTTCTACGAAAACCGACAACCTCTGTGGAATGCAATCCATGGTGGAGGGTATATAAAGTTCGGCCCGGCCGAACTTAACGTCGTTTTTACTTTAAGGTTTGTGTTTGACATTTGCAAAATGGGACGCTACACGCTCGAACAAAATTGGGATCTATTAAAAACTTACTTTCAAAGTAGCAAAACCAATAATCAACCTCTCCAATAAAACCAGAAATTTTGAAAAATAATCAGTCCTTTTTTATAGCCGATGGCCCACCATATATATTCGTTTTTAATTAACGCGTTATATTACTATATAAACCGTTGTTGTGAATATACGATAAAAAATATATTAAATTTTTTAATTAAAACATAATTTGACTCAGATTAAAAATTTATCATACTACAAAATTTTTGGATATAGTATATAACATTTATTTGTTATTTATATAGATGGAGGGAAAACTATAAAAAAATTTAAATTGGTTTGTTTTCTCCGGCTTCATGATTGAAATTCTTTTTCAGATGTTCATATAGTAAAGCAAATTGAATTTATAATATTTTACTAAAGGGTGATTTTTTAAGAGCTTGATAACTTTTTTTTTAAAAAAACGCATAAAATTTGCAAAATCTCATCGGTTCTTTATTTGAAACGTTAGATTGGTCCATGACATTTACTTTTTGAAGATAATTTCATTTAAATGTTGACCGCGGCTGCGTCTTAGGTGGTCCATCCGCTTAGTCCAATTTTGGCATTTCCACGTTTTTGAGTAACAGAGACCCAATTGGTGCGAACGGCGACGAATCGAAAATTGGTGGTCATCATTAACACTGGCCGATACAGCTGCGATATTTTCTTCAGTTCGCACTCTACGTAAGCGTGTTGGTGGTTTAATGTCCAACAATGTAAATTTGGTGCGAAATTTAGTCACAATAGCCCGAATAACCGCTTCAGTGGGTCGATTAAACTGACCATAAAATGGAAGCGCGCAATGAACTTTCTTAACAGAGCACGCATTTTGATAATAAAATTCAATAATTTGCAAGCGTTGTTCGTTTGTAAGACGATTCATGATGAAATGTCAAAGCATACTGAGCATCTTTCTCTTTGACACCATGTCTGAAATCCCACGTGATCTGTCAAATACTAATGCATGAAAATCCTAACCTCAAAAAAATCACTCTTTACCTTAGTTTTACCGAATTGAATATTTTGAAATCAGTCTGAAACCAAGCAACTTACCCTAATATATAAAATACTAATAAAATACCAATTTAAAGCAGTAAGTTGAGCAACCTTGGAGCCATATTTATCCGTTTTTCCTCATTTTGATCATAAAAGTAAACATTTCGAAACAAATCCCTTTCTTTTAAGTTTTTTCGCAATTAGAAAGATGTAATTTCCAAAGTTCATGTTTCCAGCTGTCCTATTGAGGGAAATCTTTTTCGAATACTAGATATTTCCCAAAATGTGGCGTATATAATAAAGTTTGAAAATTTGTTTGGCGATAAAAATGGCTATATCTCTGAAAATTTCATTGGATATTTTATTACCTTGGATATTTTTACACTAATCGATGTAACATACATATGACTAAAATATTGGACCATTTTTTCACGCCACTGTTTTACAGCACAAATTTGCCAGGTTTATGAACTAGACTAACTATTCTCTTGTAAATCACCAGTTCTTTTGATAAAATTAATCTCTCGTTATTAAGTTTTTAGATCCACAAAGGACGACTTTCGTACAAATTCTTTTTATAAATAGCGTCCGAGCAGTGATTCCGTTTAAATATATGTGGCGATACATGATAATAGCTTGTATCGAATACATGTCGTATACATAATATCAACTTTTGAAGGAGACAGATCTTTTAAAGTACAGAACATTGCTGAAAGTACTCTCAGTTGAACTTCAAAAAATATATCTTTTTTAAAGAATAAAAACGACAGATATTATGATGTCAATTTATTAAACAAATGATAAACAAATCATTTGTTTAATAAAAATATAAACATTTTCTTCACTTAAAATCAAGTAAGGGAGTGGGTTTTTATTACGATGTTTTTATTGATGGACTATTAGACTGTCACCATACATAAATAAAGTTTTAAAGGTCGAAATCGGTGCAGAGGGAAAACAATTTTCCCTCGCAAGGACTGAAACTATCCCTAATATTTCGAGTATTTAAGCATGTTTTTGAATATGTCTACATATATTTGCTCGGTGTGGAACATGGGATACAAATGGTACCTTTCAAACGACAACAGCTAGAAATACAAAAATCGGTGTGTACATTCATCTAATTGAGTAGATACATAATATATATTTTTTTCCAAATTCGTACTTTTAAAGGGTAAAATGGGAATGGATAAAAATCGTACCAACCAAACGACTGTACCTAGAATAATGAAATTCGGTGTATACATTCCTTGCGATTGCGTATAAAATAAAGAGAATTTTCGAAATTCGTACTTTTTGGGGTTAACATGGAAAAAGGGGATAAAAATAGTACCAACCAAATGGCTGCAGTTAGAGTCATGAAATTCGGTGTGTACATTCCTCTGACTTCGTAGACACCAAAAATAAAAAGCTTTATCCAAATTCGCACTTTCAAGGGATGCAATGGGAACAGAGGAATAAAAATGGTACCAACTAAACGGCTACAGCTGCAATGATGAAATTCGGTGTGTACAGTCCTCTCATTGCGTAGACACGTAAAATAAAGACATTTTTGAAAGTCGTACTTTTAAGGGGGTAAAATGGGAAAAAGGTATACAAATGGTTCCAACCAAATGGCCGCAGCTACAATCATGGAATTCGGTGTATACATACATCTGACTGCATAAACTCACTAATTTAAAAATATGTTTCCAATTCGGAATCATGAAGTGAGGTTATCTTGCACTGTGTACGTGAGATATAAGGGATTTTCAAAATTTGTACTTTTGGAATTAAAAAATATATGGAAATATAAGCAACCAAACGGTTGTAAATGAAAATTCACCCACTATCCCTCAACATTTAGAGTATTAAAGGTTTTTTTGAAAATTGCTTCCTTATATTTACTTGAAGTATTATTTCGTTATATGTAGTACTAGCAGTACCCGCTGCTTCGCCCGCGAAAGAGCCAGGTATTTGTTATTAGTTTTATCCGTCTCTGTTTTAGGATAGTATTTATTTGATTTTCTTTTCTAAAATAGTAAATTGGAAACATAACACTTATATACAGTCAAAGGAATTTGCTTGTCGATGTGCACTGTTTTATCTGAGCTCCCTTCGTTTCTATATTTTTTGTCATTTTCTACCCTGTTTAAAAAAAAATATAACCTTTTATTTAAAAAAAAATCCATTTTGATGGCACTTCTACATGGTCAGAGGAATTTACATACTAAATTTCATGATTCTAGCTGTAATTCTAAAGTTGGTACCCTTTTTGTCCCGCTCTCCCCATAAAAGTAAAAATTTCGAAAAATCCATTTATGTTGCAAGTCTACGTTGTCAGAGGAATTTACGCACCAAATTTCACGACTATTGTAGCAATATTTTATTTGGTACTATTTTTATCCCTTTTTGTCCCGCTCACACCTCGAAAAAATTCATTTGGATTTGCGCTTCTCAGAGGAATTGACACACCAAATTTCACGACTGCTGCAATACTTAAATTAGTACCATTATTATTCCTTTTTGTCCCTCGTTACCATTAAAAGTACAATTTTTACAAATGGTCAGAGGAATTTACATAGCAAATTTCACGATTCTTGATATAATAATTTAGTTGGTACTATTTTTATCCCATTTATCCTGCTCACCTCTTATAAGTACAAATTTCGAAAAATCCAATTTTACTCCGCTTCTACATAGTCAGAAGAACTTACATATCAAATATCAAGATTCTAACTGCAATACTTTAGTTGGTACCATTTTGATCCCTTTTTGTCCCTCGCAACCCTTAAGAGTACAAAATGCATTTATATTCCGCTTCTATGTGGTGAGAGGAATTTACACACCAAATTTCAGATTGTAGCTGCAATACTTTAGTTAGTTCCATTTTCATCCCTTTTTGTCCCGCTCACCTCTTATAAGTACAAATTTCGAAAAATTCCATTTTACTCCGCTTCTACATGGTCAGAAGAACTTACATATCAAATTTCAAGATTGTAGCTGCAATACTTTAGTTGGTACCATTTTTATCCCTTTTTGTCCCGCGCAACCCTTAAAAGTGCAAAATTCATTTATATTGCGCTTCTATGTGGTGGTGAGAGGAATTTACATATCAAATTTCACGATTCTAGCTACAATACTTTAGTTGTTACCATGTTTATCCCTTTTTGTCCCGTTCACCCCTTATAAGTACAAATTTCGAAAAATCAATTTATATTGCAAGTCTACGTTGTCAGTGGAATGTAAATACCGATTTTCACGATTTTAGCTGCAATTCTTAAATTGGTACCATTTTTATCCCTTTTTGTCTCTTTCCTCCCTTAAAAGTAAAAATTTCGAAAAAATCCCTATTTGTAGTTCGTCTGCATGGTCATTGCAAGGAACTCACCGAATTTCATGTTTATAGCTACTGCCGTTTAGTCAGGACGAAGATTTTTGGGCCATTTTACCCCCTAAAAGTACGAATTTCGTAAAATCCTTTCTTAGTCGACGTCTACGTCATGACCCTGGCTTCAGCCGTTTGGTCTGGGGGCTGGTCAATGATAAGTCAGTCAGTCAGTAACGCAACTCTTTTATATATATAGATAAACATGTTGGTATCGTTGCCTTACGTGGTTTAAAATAAATAAAATTTAAAATTTATTAAAAAATGTATTTTTTTTTTGGCTATATTAAAAAATTTACATTTTCCTGTAATGTTACTGCACTTCTACGAATACGCTCTGTTGAATGCAATCCGTGGTGAAGGGTATATAAAATTCGGCCCGGTAGAACTTAACGCCGTTTTTACTTGTTCAACCTCAGATGGCATTTTCTACGACTAATCGACTAACTTTTTGAAATTTCCCAGACAAGTCGAGACATATAATGGAAAAATCTGACT
Organism: Polietes domitor; assembly: GCA_947397865.1. Classification (NCBI taxonomy): domain Eukaryota; kingdom Metazoa; phylum Arthropoda; class Insecta; order Diptera; family Muscidae; genus Polietes; species Polietes domitor. The sequence continues at coordinate 179,016,534 of OX377619.1, forward strand.
AACAAATTTGATGATGACCACATTGAGAATTGGCAACATTTTCCTTCCATCTGTCTGATATATTTCCGAATATTTATCCATCCACAATACCTGCATGATTGAAAATGGATACCTTGAATATTATATTTTAATTTAAGCAATACTCGTAACGATTGAGTTACCACACTTATCATACCACCACCTCGCCACTCTTTGCCGTTTTGTCATTAAAAAAACAACAAGAGAAAAAAGTTTTAAAGCTGAGGTTGGTTTTTTCGTATTGTGTTGTGTCTTTAACATTTCGTTTTTATTAAAAAAAATAACATATTTTTTATTTTCCATTATTTAACATGGAAACAACCTTCAATGACTTCTAGTCTTTTAACTGAACGCAAAGAGAGCAAAACGCTTACGGATTATTGGTGTTGAAGTGTTCGAGAAAGAAAAAAGCGAAAAGGAAAATATTAAATTTTCTTCAAAAAAGGTGTGCAGGCAGAGAGATTTGTTTGTTAAACAAAATTAAACAAAAAATAAAAAAATTTTCCAAATAATCAAGAAATTAGCAAAGTGTTTACAAATTTTAAAATAATTATAAAAAAATCATTAAATTCATTCATTTGTTGTAGAAAAGCATCGACGGAATAAAATGGCGTTTATGAAAGTGTGCATTTTTGCCATGGTCATAGGTAAGTGCTGCCTACTTATTTTTAATTATTATTTTTCTCCAAGTAAACGAGTTGAATTCCAAGAATTGTGCATTATGCAATAATTTAATTACCGGGAACCGTGTACAACCTTGTGCTGGTGTGATCCATATTGTATACGATTTATCAATATCACAAACCCGTTTTTCAAATGTTAATATCTCAATAAAAAATCGAAATCAAAAACGATATAAAAAACTTGCATTAAAACTTGTATTGCGGGTTGTGTTAGCAGAGATTTTGATATTTAACGAAATTGATCGAAAAACAAAAAAAAAAACTATTTATTCCCAGAATATTAAGTAGCTGCTCATCAAAAGTCAGGTGTTGTGTTGGTGTGCGCAACCTTGTACTTATTGGGGCGATCACTCAAGAGATTACGAAGGGGTCCTTGAAGTTGAAAAATATATATTTGAAATTTTGCCGAGGGAGACTAAAGACTAAATGGAAACCGATGATTTAAAATGATGATAAAAAGTGACTTTCGTTTAATTATTATTCCGAAGTTGTTGATGGCCTATAAGCCATTCATTTTTGTTTTTTTGCAAATTGAATGTTTGGCCACTCTTATTATGATGAAGAGTGAACAAATGAAAATGTATTCCAATCGAATTTTAATTTGGTTTGGCTGCAAGTACAAAAATAATAACAATGATTGAATTTAGCTTTGGTGAGTGTACGATGTGCTTAATTTTCGAAATTAATTAATTTGATGCAACAGATTTAAGTTTTTAGAATTTCCAATATATACGGTACCAACATTTTCCGAATGAATTCACAAATATTGGTTGGCTCCCAATTAATTTCTCCATTTTTTTGTGAATTTTTAAACGAAAGTTAAAGCAAATACTCTGATCATTCTCCAAGGGGATTTTCTTTTGCGACATTTGTGCGATAATGTCGGTACATTCTCGGACGTGAGTGATTGTTTATCAATTATTTAGTGATCTCTCTTTAACTAGAGGTGATTGAGACAAAGAAACAGCATTTCTGGGTGAACTTCTTACCTTCATTGAGTTGTACGCGATACAATTTTTGTATTCCCTGTGACAGTGACCTACTGCTTAGAGCCGGTTCCAAACGACCAACGAAGTTTTGGCACAATTTGAAAGACTTACATGCGCGGATCCCGAAATACACAAACATTTTTTGAAAAAAGTTCCATACACTTTTCCAGCAATATTCCATAATTTGAATACATTAAGAAACATAAAGCCATCAACCATCCATATTTTGAAAAATAGAAAAAAATGGAGCCACCTATATGTCAGATGAGGTAGTTCTGCCATATTGTAGAAGAACAGCTGATAACACTATGTAACAACAATTTTGTTGAATGTGCATGTATAATATTTTCTGATTCGAAAACGATATATACAAATTGTATGGTATTTTTTACTAAAATTCCAATTTTGTGCGAAGGTACCTTAAATATTTCTTTATTATTAAGGTATTTTATTTAAATTAAAGGTAATCATGATTTGTAAAAATATTGCGAATTATACATTCACATAATGATTTAGGGACAGTCTTTAAAAATTTGGAACTAACATCCTAATGCAGAACATTGTTTATGTATAAAAAATCTGCGGATAAATGTAGACGTTATAATACTCTTTGTAGACGCAAACGATTTTTTTAAATCTTAATTTTTACTTTTTTTAAATAGTGCGGATATTCGTTTCCATATAAATGTTGTTAGAATGTCAGCTATTAAAAAAATAAAACAAAATATTTTTTATGATTATTTCGTGTCAGCAAAAATATTTTTTTTTTTGAAAAAACCCTAATTTTTGGAGTATGTTCCTAAACCACTGTGTCGATGTGAAAGTGTAATTCGCAATAAATTTTTTTGTTTTAAGTGCTTTTAAGGTCTTTTAATTCAGAAAAAAATTGGCAACAATGCAACATGGATTGCATTCCACAGAGGTTGTCGGTAATATTACAGGAAAATATAATTTTTTTAATATAGCCAAACCAAAACAAATACAAATACTGAAAAAATAATTTTATAAATAAATATAATATTTTAATTATTTGACACCATTATTTATTTCAAATCAAAAAATAAATATTCTTATATTCATATTTTCAAAAAGCTTAAATACCATAAATATTGGTAGATAGTGGGTGCTACAGTTGGTTGTATTTCCATTCTATTTTAATTCCAAAAGTACAAATTTTGAAAATCCATTATCAGACGTACATAGTGCAAAATAACCTAACTTCATGATTCAACCAATTTTTGCCGTAAAAGAAATAGGTACGAATTTGGAAAAAACTTTTTATTTTTCGTGTCTATGCAGTCAGAGGAATGTATACACCGAATTCTATGATTCCAGGTGTTGCCGTTTGGTTGGTACCATTTTTATCTCTCCGTACCCATTGTAGCCATTGAAAGTACGAATTTGGAAAAAACCTTTTATTTTGCATGTCTACGTAGTCAAAGGAATTTCCGAATTGCATGTCTCTACTATTTTTACTATGGTACTATTTTTATCCCCTTTTTCTATTTTGACATAAAAAGTACGAATTTCGAAAAATCAGTTTATTTTCCGTGTCTACACAGTCAGAGGAATGTATACTCCGAATTTCATGACTCTAGCTGCTGTCATTTGATTGGTACTATTTTTATCCCCTTTTTTCATTTTAACCCCAAAAAGTACGAACTTTGTATGAAAAATCTGTGTCTATGCAATCAGAGGAATGTATACACCGAATTTCATTATTCTAGGTACAGTCGTTTGTTTGGTACCATTTTTATCCCTCTATTCCCATTTTACCCCTTAAAAGTACGAATTTCGAAAAATTTCGTGTTTCTAGCTGTTGTCGCGCCTGTTTAATATGTACCATTTTTACTTTATGGTGCACGTTTTTGCTATAAGGGGAATGCGCATACCTAATATTAACAGACATATTCAAAAAACATGCTTAAATACGCTAACATATTAGAGATTATTATGGGCACTTTAGTCCTTGTGAGGGAAATTTTTTCCCTTTGGGCCGATTTCGCCCCGTTTCAATCCCAACCGATCTACAACTATAAGACGTATTTATGGAAAATTTGAACGTTCTAGCTCCTTTCGTTTAGATGCTAGCGTGCTTTCAACAGACGGACAGACGGACGGAGGACGGTCTTAGAATTTTATGACGATCAAGAATATATATACTTTATAGGGTCTCAGGTCGATATTTCTAGGTATTACAAACTGAATGACAAAGTTAGTATACCCCCATCCTGGAGGTGGAGGGTATAAAAATCTGCGGATAAATGTAGACGTTTAATACTCTTTGTAGACGCAAACGATTTTTTTAAATCTTAACTTTTTATTTTTTTAAATAGTGCGGATATTCCTTTCCATATAAATGTTGTTAGAATGTCAGCTTTTAAAAAATAAAACAAAATTTTTTTATGATTTTTTCGTGTCAGCAAAAATATTTTTTTTTGAAAAAATCCCAAATTTTTGAGGCTGTTCCTAAACCACTGTGTCTATGTGAAAGTGTAATTCGCAATAAAATTTTTTATTTAAAGTGCTTCCAAGGGTCTTTTAATTTAGAAAAAAAATTGGTCAAAAATGCAACATAAAAAACAAGTAAGGAAAAGCTAAAGTCGGGCAGTGCCGACTATATGATACACTCCACTTTCTATCGGAATATAATTCAATTCAGTAAAAAGTGAAAACGTGAAAAATTTTTGTATGTTTCCTAATCAGAGGCTAATAAGACCTTGTACAATTTGTCAAATCGAGAATAATATTTGTTTCTGGACTATATCCAAACATGGAATGAAGTGACTAACTTTCACAATAAGTTCTTCCAGTTGAAATATAACGTGTTATGCTCAATTTTAAGAAATTCTATGAAAATACGCGGTTTCTGGGGGAACGAAATTTGTATGAGAGTTATATGTAAATCTGAACCGATGTGACCCATTTTCACCGTGGGTGTTTCTAGATGAAATATAAGATATTTTGCAAGACTTGAAGAAGATCTGTGAAAATGTGTGGTTTCTAGAGCAGAAAAAGTCAAATCGGTAGCGAAATTTGAATGGGAGCTATATATAAATCTGAACCGATCTGACTTATTTTCACCATAGGTGTTCCTAGTTTAAATATAAGATGTTTAGCCAATTTTGAAGAAAATCTGTAAAAATATGTGGATTTTAGAGCGGAAAAATTCAAATTGTGAGCGAAATTTGTATGGGAGCTATATATAAATCTGAACCGATCTAATACATTCTTACCACAGCTGTTTCTAGTTCAAATATAACACGATCCCGAAAATGTGGTCATGATCCCATCTAAAATTTGTATTCTAGAACAGTAATAGTGTAAATTATAGGGACATTTGTATGAAGGCTATATCTAAATCTGAACCGATTTCCACCAAATTCAAAACCAAAAACAGTAACTTCTGCCAAATTTCACCACAATGGCGACCTGTAGAGTGCGAACAAGCTTATATGGACAGCAGACGGACGGACGGACAGGCAGACATCGATTAAGGTGGGTCTAGCTCAATTATATCTTGGTGTTACAAATATTTGGAAAACTAACTAAATTGTAAAAAATATATATAAATATTTACAGGTTGTTCGACTAAAAACTTTATATTGAAATTATTTTTTACTTTTCAAATAATTTCATTTTATATGTTATTCAAATTATCTAAATCACCTAAACTGGACATCCCTATTTCCCTATTAATATTATAAAACCTTAGTGTAAGTCTGTATGTTTGTTTGTTACGCAATCACGTGTAAACGGCTGAACCGATGTTGTTGAAATTTTCCGTACAGATAGATGCAGGTCTGGAAGGAACTATAGAATTTTTAAAAATTTGCTCTGTGGGCGGAGGGGTCGTGGCAATAGTGTTTTTGAGAGCTAGAAGGCTGAAAATTGGAACGTATATATTACTGACCACGAGAATGATAAATATAATGCCGGATTTTGAATTTTCGATTCGTGGGTGGTGGGGGCGTGGCAAAAGTGTTGTTTAGCTAGAAGACTGAAAATTGGAACGTATATATTACTGACCATGATAATATCAACGTGATAAGATCAATATGAAACCTGATTTTAATTTTACCATTTGTTTTTTGCCTGGCGAAGCGGGCGGGGTTCAGCTAGTTATAAATAAAAAAATGTTTTTTGACATCGCCACACATCAATATTTGTTGATATAGTGTGACTTAGACCACTTTCAAACTAACACTAAAGTATATTTTTGAGAAATGTCATTATCATTGTCAATGTACCCTTACATTTTTTATAAAAGTTCTTAATTAGAGATCTGATCAAAGTAAAGAGAAAAATTGGCATATCTCTTTTTTTTGATTTTTGACTTCGACCACTAGCTGGCACATATGTTAACCGATTTTGTTCAAATTTGACACACTACCCTCTATTTCAACTAGAAACATCAGATCGCTTCAGATTTATATATAGCTCTCATACAAATGTTTGACTTTTTCTGTTCTAGAAACGTAAAACACAATTAAACGATTTAGAGGTTTCTAGGATATCAGGACAAATAAGGAATCCCACATCCCATGTTAAATAAAACAAATCAAAACAAATTTTGGAAAACATATTTTGTGTTGCCTTTTTGAGCTTACGGGGGTTTCCGGAAGACTATTGAAGTTGTACACGAACTAATGATACGTTCATTTGTCAGTCAACAATATTGCCATCAAGATTTTTTTGTCATATTTTGATCATTTTATTCATAGAAAAACATAATGCTATGTGTAAAAGAAGGCAACCCTAATAACTGGAAGATAACAATTTGAGTACTATGGCAACCTTATCACTTTGAAATTATACACATTTTGGAGAACTTTTAATGTTTGACAGAGATTCAGAGTTACAAGCCGAACCATAATTATCGGCGGCGGCGGCGCTGTTTAAAATGGGTCGGCGGCGGCGGCTTTCGGCTGATTTGCCGGCTCGTTCTGTCATTCGATTACCCCTATATATTTGCAAATTTTGGAAACCGGAAGGAACAATTTCCTTTTATTTTTTGCAAATAATTTAATATTCGTTAATATTACCCAATGTTCCAATAATTTAATATTGTTATTAGAGTATCCTATTATTCGGACTTTTATGTTATTCGATTTATCGTTTATTTGAAAACAAAAAATTTCCAATTAGTCGAATAATGAAGTCGAGAGTTATTCGATTAACCGAACAAATGTCCACTTAAATAAAATATAATTAATAAGAGTTATATAGACAAGACACGGGTAGTTCAACTATATATTGAACGTTTATTACGTATCTGATTTTATTTAAAATTTGTAATAACAAATTCGAAATTCATTAGAAGTTGACAAAAATCTTAATATCTTATCAAAATAAAGAACCTTCCCTTAAATGAACATAATATCAGAAGTTATCCATTGAATTTTTCGAATATGGATCATGTGATTTATAACAAAACTAACATTATTATCGCGGTGTTAATTTCAATTTTTCTATGAATTTACTATTCTATGAAATTACTATTCTTTAAATTTTAAATAATTCCGAAGCTATTGGCCAGTTTTTGCTATTTTTAAATGAAGTCGGATAAATCGTTATTTATCTGTGGAGCATACAAATCAAAAATCGAAAAAATTGTTGTTTTATATTTGGTGTTTCATAGTTTTTTACCCAAATGGAGCAAACTGGTTATTCAAAATCAATTTATCATACAAAGCATACGACGATTTAATTAATTTTTAAGGCAAAACTTATAATATCGATTAATCGATTATTTGGAACAATTTACTCGAATTATTCGTTATTCGAAAATCATGATTTTTTTTATTATTCGAATAAATATTTGACAAAAAGTATTCGATTAATCGCGGTTGAACACCCTAATTTTTATCCCATACAATAATTTTTTGGGAGTGGGTATCCATTCCCAAAATTTATAATATGGATGAATTTAATAAATATTTTTGAATTACAGCTTTTCATGTGAGGCTTGAATATCATAATCCTTCCAAAGAATAATAATATTCTACCTACTTTGACACACTAAAGAAGCACAATAGAGGAGCTGTTGTTCATTGTTATTTATAGGAACACATGGCCACACGTAGTGGAATTTACTTACATAAATGTAACTTTGAAATCAAAATACAATCATTCAATTTTCTATAGCCGTCATCATATAGTGGGATACCAAATTAAAAGAAAGACCAATATATTTCACAGCAGTAGGTTGTCTAAGTCGACATTTATATTTTCTTTTGTAATTTTAAGTGGGTTGTATATTTTGCTAGTAAGATTTGACTGAGTTAAAACTCCGTCAAATCTCGGCGGCGTGGTTGAAGTCGATATGAGTCGATGAAAACGGCGGCGTGTTTGAAGTCGATTTGAGCCGATGAAATCGGCGGCGGCGCTGCTCGTGCAGAAACATGCGGCGGCGGCGGCTTGTCGGCTTAAAATCGGTCGGCTTGTATCTCTGCAGAGATTGAGAAAAACTTTGTTTGAGAAGAATTGTTGGTTTTTACCGAATAAATAAAAATTAAATGAAAATTAAATAATAATAATAATGGAATGGACCTTAATTGTATTGAGGGATGGATGCGTTTTTCGGAGCCTAAAATTGTGGTACCAGAAAGATTGAATTTCCATGTCTATAAAACAAATAAAGGGTGATTTTTTAGCTATTATCTTTTTGGCAATACTGTTTCAAACAGCTGATGCACGTTTCGTGTTGTTGTTTCACTGTCAAACATCTTCAGTTTGGTCTATAATTCAACCACGAATCGGCTTAAAAACGAACAGTGCTTGATCTGTTAAGAAAGTTCATCGCGCGCTTCCATTTTATGGTCAGTTTAATCGACCCGCTCTTCCATTTTATGGTCAGTTTAATCGACCCACTGAAGCGGCTATTCGGGCTATTGTGACTAAATTTCGCACCAAATTTACATTGTTGGACATTAAACCACCAACACGCTTACGTAGAGTGCGAACTGAAGAAAATACCGCAGCTGTATCGGCCAGTGTTAATGATGACCATCGATTCGTCGCCGTTCGCAGCAATTGAGCCTCTGTTACTCAAAAACGTGGAAATGCCAAAATTGGACTAAGCGGATGGACCATTTGAGGCGCAGTCAAGGTCAACATTTGCATGAAATAATCTTCAAACATTAAATTATATGGACCGTACTATCGATTCAAATAAAGATTTCATGCATTTTTCTGAATTTTATGTGTGTTTTTTTTTTGAAAAACTTTTCTATAGCTTTTAAAAAATCACCCTTTAAAACCATATCCATATATTTGAATTTTAAAATTTAAGACACTTTAGCTCTGACATATTTTAACCGATTTTAATTGGACATTTTTCTATAGTGGCTTATTTTATACAACAAATATTATATTTTATTTTATTCGATTACCTAGAAAGTAGATCTAATATGGCAATCCAATGCAGACTTTCGGTTTTTATAAACTTTTTGGTATTTCGAATTAAAATGCATTCTGACATTTCAAAAATATTTTTGTATTTCATTTTTGTACATTTTAATTTCTCTTTTGTCTCTATGATTCAATTAAACATTTCATTATGTTAATTATTATTTGCCATTATATGGCTTTCTGTCTAAATTGAGAAAACAACAAAAAACGAAAACAGTAAATGTTATTTAATACAATATTCAAATGCAATTAACCTTTTTCAAGTGAAAGTGATTTGCATATCGCATTTGTCTGTCTGTCTGTCTGACTAACTGCACGTTCGTCCGTCCGTCCATTTGTGCTTGGGTTTAGAGTCATAACAGCAGCCAATTATATCATAATTAAATTAAATTAGCATAATTAAATAAAGCCAAACAACAACAGAGCACAACACAGCACAGCACAAAAAAGCTTAAAACAAATCAAAAATTGATTAATTAAGATGACTGACAAAGGGGCCGGCGATATGACCGGGGAGAAGAAATTTGGGAAATTTTGGCGAGGAAAACAAAAAATATAAATTAAAAAAATAAAAAAGTCATGTGAATTGTTAGCAATGGACCCAAATATTCCACAGGTCCAGACAATTAATAGACAGTGAAGTTTGGAGTCAATTTCATCCAAACCGAACAAGGTCAAACTCCATACTGGGTCAAAATCTTGTAAAATTACCTTTAAAAGACAAAATTGTTTTATTCTGTGTCCGGTTCCTGTCCTGCAACAAATATTGATTAATTAAAGTGACTGAGAGACTTCACAGCGACATGAGAAGTCATCATGATCTAATGGTCCAGGTGGAACAATTAAAACTAAGATTTGTGTTAAATTTCAACTTAATTGTGGTATCCGCTTCCGGTTCTGGAACTGCTGGCAAACATTTAAATTCCATTATGTTCTTGATATCGTTTTTGTTAATCCGACAAACACATTGCCTTTGTTGGCAACATTGGGCTTAAACGTGTTGACAAAAGTTCACACCCTGTAAAACAATAAAAAGCACAAACAAAATGTTGCTACAGACAACAGCAGCAACAACAGCACTAGCACCAGTGTACCAGTCAATTGTTGTTATCACACCATAATCATCAGCCAAACAACACCATCACCAGCTACAACAATGACAGCTTTGTCACACAGTACTTGGAGGAGAGTCTGTCTATACAGGAGAGATGTTGGCCGTAAAGCTTTTTTTGTTGTTTTGTCTGTTCGACCGTCTGTCTGGCTGGCTTGGCTGCTCCCTGTTTGGCTTTTGTGTCTTAACTTAACGTAACGTAACGAGAAGTGAAGTGAAGTAACGTAAGTTGTTTTCAATGTTAACTCAAGTCGAGTTGTTGCCACCACTTTGTTGGCCCATGTTGTTGGTATTGTCTACCTCTACCTGTACCACTCTCTGTTGTGTTGTGTACAAGACGACCAGTGGCAAAAAAGCAAGTTCTGCACTAATTGTTTGACAGTTGAAAGTCAAACACATCTGGTTGGGAAGTTTTTTCGCAGCTGCTGTTGTTTGGTTTTGCCTTTTGTTTGCCTAGCTACCTATCCCCTTGATCTTCTCCGTCCTGGAGTCTTTGGGCATATCGAGTGTGACCATCATTGTCACTGTTGTTGTTGTCGTCGTCGTTGCTGGTTTTAGCCAATTCATTTATAGCTTTTAACAACCTGTTGACCATGAATGCCGAGGAGAGCAGAAAAAAAGAAACGCCTGGCTAAACAATTAACCACACATGCAAGTGGAAGATTTTGCTGTTGTTGTTTAGGAATGACGGAAGAAATACCGAAAGAGACACCGGGGTGATCAAGTGGAATCATTGAGGAAGTTTCCTGTCCCATGGATTTGTATGATAAGTAATGATGTCAAGGGCATAGAGTAAAAAAAGGGAAACTTGGAAAATTTTGACTGGATAGGACGGACAAGAGGGGTTTTCCAACAAGAGGTGTTTTTTTTTGATATTGAAAGACAAATTTCATTTTTGAGATAAATGATCGGATCTTTATTTCACAATAAAGAGGAAGGTGTGCCGTTAATAATGAAAAACAGCTTCAGCCAAATGGCCACCACGACCACGCTTACAGGACCATATCCTTTTCATGAAATTTTCGTCTTGAATCGACGCTGTTGGCGTGGCCCTCAAGGGAAGAAGTCGCAAGGTGTTAAATCACAAGATCTCGGTGGCCAATTGTGATCACCTCTTCGAGAGATAACACGGTCCGGGAACTTTTCCCGTAAAAGAGCTATGGTTTCGTTGCTTGTGTGGCACGTAGCGCCGTCTTGTTGAAGGTAAACGTTGTCCAGATCAATACCATCCAACTCCGACCATCAAAAATCATTAATCATCTCTCGATAGCGCAATCCATTCACCGTAACTGTTGATCCAACCTTATTTTCGAAAAAGTAAGGCCCAATGACCCAGCCGCACCAAACAGTTACACGATGAGGATGGAGAGGCTTCTCAACAATAACTCTTGGGTTTTCCGAGCCCCGGATGCGACAATTTAGCTTGTTGTAGCCACCGAGCTGGAAATGGGCCTCATCAGTGAAGATGATTTTTCAATGGAATTCCGGGTCATTTTCATTCATGAATTTTAATAATTTCAATGCGTTGTTGAAGCGTGCATCGTTCCATTTTTAGTAATGTAGTGTAGCGTTGTTTCTACTTGTCAAATGTCAAAGAATAAAAGTTTCAAAAGTGACAGCTACCGAAATACCGGGTGATTCAAAATAACACCTCTTGTTGGAAACCCCTGTACTATGTAAACTTAAATACTTCTATATTTCTGGCATAAATAGTTCGGCTCTAAATAATATAAAAGTTTTCAAAAATCTCAGACAAATGCTTGAAATTTTGATTCTGAGTGTGAGGGTATATATATAAGTCGGTTTCATCTGAAATTTCGAAATGGAAAATTAAAAAAAAAAATTGATGGTAATGATTTTTATTAATGTAAAGAGTGATTTTTTTGAGGTTAGGATTTTCATGCATTAGTATTTGACAGATCACGTGGGATTTCAGACATGGTGTCAAAGAGAAAGATGCTCAGTATGCTTTGACATTTCATCATGAATCGTCTTACAAACGAACAACGCTTGCAAATTATTGAATTTTATTATCAAAATGCGTGCTCTGTTAAGAAAGTTCATTGCGCGCTTCCATTTTATGGTCAGTTTAATCGACCCACTGAAGCGGCTATTCGGGCTATTGTGACTAAATTTCGCACCAAATTTACATTGTTGGACATTAAACCACCAACACGCTTACGTAGAGTGCGAACTGAAGAAAATATCGCAGCTGTATCGGCCAGTGTTAATGATGACCACCAATTTTCGATTCGTCGCCGTTCGCACCAATTGGGTCTCTGTTACTCAAAAACGTGGAAATGCCAAAATTGGACTAAGCGGATGGACCACCTAAGACGCAGCCGCGGTCAACATTTAAATGAAATTATCTTCAAAAAGTAAATGTCATGGACCAATCTAACGTTTCAAATAAAGAACCGATGAGATTTTGCAAATTTTATGCGTTTTTTTTTTTAAAAAAGTTATCAAGCTCTTAAAAAATCACCCTTTATATATTGAAATAAAAATTATACGACAATATTTCATTTTATGTTATGTTACATATTTTAACAAAAACTCTTTTTGATCTAATTTGACAGTTTAAGGAATCTAACCTTTTAAATTTTGTCGCGGCTTTCCAAACTCGAAATCGATATAGAAAATGTTTTTTTTTACTAAAATTTTAATTTTCGCCGAAAGTTATCTTTAGTATTTATACCCTCCACTAGGGTATTATGTTTTTGTGCATTTGTTTGCAACACCCAAAAGAAACCAGTAAAAACCAGTAAAATACACGGATTTTTCAAAATTCGTACTTTTTGGGGTTAAAATGAAAAATGGGATAAAAATAGTACCAATCAAATGACCGCAGCTAGAGTCATGAAATTCGGAGTATACATTCCTCTGACTGTGTAGACACGGAAAATAAACTGATTTTTCGAAATTCATACTTTTTCAGGTTAAAATGAAAAAGGGGATAAAAATAGTACCAACCAAATGACCGCAGCTAGAGTCATGAAATTCGGTGTATTCATTCTTTTGACTACGTAGACATGAACAATAAAAGTTTTTTTTTCCAAATTCGTACTTTCAAGGGATACAATGGGTACGGAGGGATAAAAATGGTACCAACCAAACGGCTACACCTGGAATAATGAAATTCGGTGTATACATTCCTCTGACTGTGTAGGCACGGAAAATAAACGGATTTTTCGAAATTCGTATTTTTTTGGGGTTAAAATGAAAAAGGGGGATAAAAATAGTAACAATCAAATGACCGCAGCTAGAGTCATGGAATTCAGAGTATACATTCCTCTGACTGTGTAGACACTTAAAATAAACAGATTTTTCGAAATTCGTATTTTTGGGGGTTAAAATGAAAAAAGGAGATAAAAATAGTACCAATCAAATGACCGCAGCTAGAGTCATGAAATTCAGAGTATACATTTCTCTGACTGAGTAGACGCGGAAAAGAGACGAATTTTTCGAAATTCGTACTTTTTGGGGTTAAAATGGAAAAAGGGGATATAAATAGTACCAACCAAATGACCGCAGCTAGAGTCATGCAATTCGGAGTATACATTCATCTGACAATATGAATTCATCTGACAATATAAGAACATTTATTTTTTGAATTAACGTATTGGTAGCATTGCCATATAATCGTGGTTTGAAATAATTAAAATATTATATTTATTATAAAATTATTTTTTCACTATTTGTATTTGTTTTGGTTTGTCTATATTAAAAAAATATATTTTCCTGTAATATTACTGCACTTCTACTAAAATTGACATCCTCTGTGGAATGCAATCCATGGTGGAGGGTATATAAAGTTTGGCCCGGCCGAACTTAACGCCATTTATACTTGTTTCACTCTAGATATCACATTTTTGAAAGATTTTCTTCAAAATTGGCAAAACATCTTATATTTCAACGAGAAACACCTGTGGTTAAAATGTGTTAGATTGGTTCATTATTCTAGGTTCAGCCGCTTGATTGGTACCATTTTTATCCCTTAAAAGTACGAATTTGGAAAAAATACTTTTATATTGTGTATCTACTCAATTAGAGGAATATATACACCGAATTTCGTGTTTCTAGCTGTTGTCATTTAATATGTACCATTTTTATCCCTTTTTTGCCCCATTTCACCCTCTACAAATAAGAATCACAGCATACCAAATATCAAGCAAATATAAGCGCTAAAATATTAGGGATTATTATGGGCATTTTTAGTGCTTGTGAGGGAAAATTTTTTCCCTTTAGGCCGATTTCGCCCCATTTCAATCCCAACCGATTTACGACTATAAGACGCATTTATGGAAAATTTGAACGTTCTAGCTCTTTTCGTTTAGATGCTAGCGTGCTTTCAACAGACGGACGGACATGGCTAGATCGTCTTAGAATTTTATGACGATGAAGAATATATATACTTTATAAGGTCTCAGGTCGATATTTCAAGATGTTAGAAACGGAATGACAAAGTTAGTATACCCCCATCATGGAGGTGGAGGGTATAAAAAGTGTCTAATAAAAAAATTCAAAGCTACTATATAGATTTTTGTATTAAAACAAATTTGCAAAAAATTAATTGTTTATTTATAGCTATAAATTCCAGTTTTACTGGATTCATTTTTAATTTTTCCATTGAGAGAAAAATAAAATTTTTCATTTCTTAGTTTTCCAAGAAAAATAGCCCATCACATCCATAATGTATGCCCTCAAAATTATTCTATAAATTGAAAAATTGTAGGTATTTTTTCCATTTCTGTAATTAAAACGATGTAATAATATCGTTTCGACGATTAACTAATTTGACGTTATCGAAAAATGGAACTCCAAAAAAACACCGTTTAATGGACCATATTTGCCATAATATTCAATGGATTTTTTTCAGACATGATTTGTTTTTTTTTTCTTTTGAATACAAGGTATGCGAAAAAAATGACTAAAACAAAAACAACTGATTTTTCTATGTTTTCAAAGTTTTTGGAAAAGGGCCGATTTTCTTAAAGACTGGATAACTAAGCAGTGATAACGAAAACCTGAATTAAAATTTCACTCAAACTATTTTTTTAAATTGTCGCCAAAAGCAATAACAATGTGTGTATGAAAACAAATTTAGAAAACATATTTTATGTTAAAAATATAGGACTTAGCCTGGATAATTATCCATTGCAGTCCAACAAAGTCAAAAACAAATATATTTTGAAAAATTGTTTTGATACAAATATTTATATTGTAGTTGCCGACAATGTGAAAACAAATTTTTTTATTTGAAGTAAAAAATTAACTTTTTAATAACGTTTCGCAGCTTGTTATCCCGGCTTAAAGAAAAACAGCCCTATTGTTAAAGTCCTGTGTCGATTTTAAATTATATATTTTTAACATATAACATAGCACCAAATGTCTGTAAGACAATTGTTTCTTTCCATCGCTTTTTACGTGATCCGATAAATATATCACAAATTGTGAATTGTTCCTATTGCAATATTTAAAAAAATATATATGTATTATATTAAATTATTGAATGGAAATAAAATCATTATTTAAATAATTTTTACATTAATAGTTCTATTTCCAAGCACTTTGTGTTATAGTTATACACAAACCATAGCCTACATTCAGGCTCTTTTGATTTGGCTGCATTATGGCATATTTTAATGAGTTGCCTTTCAATGCATATTCCAATTACAGAGATTTTCAAATAAATCCCCTAACAAAACCCAATGTTTTTTTCTCTGCAACTCTTTTAAATCCCCTTATAACAATTTGTAATTACATGCAACGAATGTAACAACATTTTCAAAATGTATTTTAATAATAATTTCTGAGCGTAAATACCCATTGTTTTGGTTAAATGGCAACTAATCCAGGGGTCGAGGGGATGGTTGGACTCTAAATTTATGACAATTTTAATTGATTATAGCGCGAGGGCGGGGGTGGTCTCTCGAATCGAATTGAATTGAAATGAAATGCCATGGGTATAGTTTTTCGGGGAAAACTAAACGTGATTTTTTCCTAATTATTTTAAAATTATGTAAATACTACAACGAAAATCATGTCAAATTTGTTTAAACAACATGATTGAACATGTGGTGTTTATTTAACTGAAATCTAACCTCCCCCTAACAATAACAACAACTACATTTGTATGTACTGTGTGTTGTTATCCGGGCATTGGGTTAAATATATCGCCGATTTTATTTGGTTTGTTTTGTAATGGCGATAAAATCAAAACGAAAACATCACAAATGCGATATGATGGCGAAGGGACGGAGAGGAGCGGATATTTTTGATTGGGAAATATATTCAGTTCAGTTGGAATCAATTCAATTCGGGTTTTTGGTTGGCGGTCGTTTTATTTTGGGTTTTGGCTGAAGCTGAACTCTTTTTTTGTTTTGCTTTCGCTGAGGCATTTGTGAGGCCCTGTTTACATGTAGCGTGTGTAGTTTGTAGTTGGCAGTGTCGCCGGGAAGCTGATTATGCATTCACATGTTCCGATAGTTGAACACTATAACATCATGTTGTGAAAACGTTGTGCGTTGCTGGTGTTGTTGTTGTTTTTGGCTGTATTGCGGTCATTGGCTGTATTGCGGTCATTGTAAATATTCAAAAAAAAAACAAAATGCAAAACATTTTTATCTGAAGAGTTATGCTAGCTGCTGTTTTTGGTGTTTTTTTGTTGTTTGTCTTTCGCCCAAAAAGATAATTTTATTTTTCGGTTTTTCATTGAGGGCTGTAATGGTTATTGAATATTGAAATAAACTCTCCAATAACACAAACAAACAATCGAACGATATGTTTATTTGGAACTTGAAAAAATCCACTCCCGAATGTGATAAATTTCCGTTGAAACAAAATCTGCATAAATTTGATATGATATGAAATTGTGTTAAGTTCGCTTTTGTATACTGATGAGAGGTTATCATTTATCGTGAGAAACCATATGCGGGTTAAATGTCCACAATGTCCGCACAGTGGGGCACATTTTGAGAAGGCTGAGAAATAGTTGTTTATTTAAAACTTTAAATTAGAATCGGCTATAAATTTCTGGTTTTATTGCAATGGTTGAACTTTGTCATTTAATAATGGAACTCAATGACAGTATCTCATCCGATCAAAGCAATTTATCAGTACAGCCCAAAATCCATACCAAACAGTGACTCATTGTGAATACATTGACTTCTCAATAGTCACGTGTGTGTTCTCTGAACCCCATATGCGACAATTTTGCTTATTGACGTAGCCAGCGAGATGAAAATGAGCTTCATGAAGGCCGTTCTCTTCTTGAAAATTTTCCACTTAAATTTCTTACAGTTTTCGTTGAAGACTCACTACTTGGGAAGTTCCAATTTTGTTCGAGCGTACAGCGTCCCATTTTGCAAATGTCAAACATAAAACTGAAAATAAAAATAAAAATAAAAATAAAAATAAAAATAAAAATAAAAATAAAAATAAAAATAAAAATTAAAATAAAAATAAAAATAAAAATAAAAATAAAAATAAAAATAAAAATAAAAATAAAAATAAAAATAAAAATAAAAATAAAAATAAAAATAAAAATAAAAATAAAAATAAAAATAAAAATAAAAATAAAAATAAAAATAAAAATAAAAATAAAAATAAAAATAAAAATAAAAATAAAAATAAAAATAAAAATAAAAATAAAAATAAAAATAAAAATAAAAATAAAAATAAAAATAAAAATAAAAATAAAAATAAAAATAAAAATAAAAATAAAAATAAAAATAAAAATAAAAATAAAAATAAAAATAAAAATAAAAATAAAAATAAAAATAAAAATAAAAATAAAAATAAAAATAAAAATAAAAATAAAAATAAAAATAAAAATAAAAATAAAAATAAAAATAAAAATAAAAATAAAAATAAAAATAAAAATAAAAATAAAAATAAAAATAAAAATAAAAATAAAAATAAAAATAAAAATAAAAATAAAAATAAAAATAAAAATAAAAATAAAAATAAAAATAAAAATAAAAATAAAAATAAAAATAAAAATAAAAATAAAAATAAAAATAAAAATAAAAATAAAAATAAAAATAAAAATAAAAATAAAAATAAAAATAAAAATAAAAATAAAAATAAAAATAAAAATAAAAATAAAAATAAAAATAAAAATAAAAATAAAAATAAAAATAAAAATAAAAATAAAAATAAAAATAAAAATAAAAATAAAAATAAAAATAAAAATAAAAATAAAAATAAAAATAAAAATAAAAATAAAAATAAAAATAAAAATAAAAATAAAAATAAAAATAAAAATAAAAATAAAAATAAAAATAAAAATAAAAATAAAAATAAAAATAAAAATAAAAATAAAAATAAAAATAAAAATAAAAATAAAAATAAAAATAAAAATAAAAATAAAAATAAAAATAAAAATAAAAATAAAAATAAAAATAAAAATAAAAATAAAAATAAAAATAAAAATAAAAATAAAAATAAAAATAAAAATAAAAATAAAAATAAAAATAAAAATAAAAATAAAAATAAAAATAAAAATAAAAATAAAAATAAAAATAAAAATAAAAATAAAAATAAAAATAAAAATAAAAATAAAAATAAAAATAAAAATAAAAATAAAAATAAAAATAAAAATAAAAATAAAAATAAAAATAAAAATAAAAATAAAAATAAAAATAAAAATAAAAATAAAAATAAAAATAAAAATAAAAATAAAAATAAAAATAAAAATAAAAATAAAAATAAAAATAAAAATAAAAATAAAAATAAAAATAAAAATAAAAATAAAAATAAAAATAAAAATAAAAATAAAAATAAAAATAAAAATAAAAATAAAAATAAAAATAAAAATAAAAATAAAAATAAAAATAAAAATAAAAATAAAAATAAAAATAAAAATAAAAATAAAAATAAAAATAAAAATAAAAATAAAAATAAAAATAAAAATAAAAATAAAAATAAAAATAAAAATAAAAATAAAAATAAAAATAAAAATAAAAATAAAAATAAAAATAAAAATAAAAATAAAAATAAAAATAAAAATAAAAATAAAAATAAAAATAAAAATAAAAATAAAAATAAAAATAAAAATAAAAATAAAAATAAAAATAAAAATAAAAATAAAAATAAAAATAAAAATAAAAATAAAAATAAAAATAAAAATAAAAATAAAAATAAAAATAAAAATAAAAATAAAAATAAAAATAAAAATAAAAATAAAAATAAAAATAAAAATAAAAATAAAAATAAAAATAAAAATAAAAATAAAAATAAAAATAAAAATAAAAATAAAAATAAAAATAAAAATAAAAATAAAAATAAAAATAAAAATAAAAATAAAAATAAAAATAAAAATAAAAATAAAAATAAAAATAAAAATAAAAATAAAAATAAAAATAAAAATAAAAATAAAAATAAAAATAAAAATAAAAATAAAAATAAAAATAAAAATAAAAATAAAAATAAAAATAAAAATAAAAATAAAAATAAAAATAAAAATAAAAATAAAAATAAAAATAAAAATAAAAATAAAAATAAAAATAAAAATAAAAATAAAAATAAAAATAAAAATAAAAATAAAAATAAAAATAAAAATAAAAATAAAAATAAAAATAAAAATAAAAATAAAAATAAAAATAAAAATAAAAATAAAAATAAAAATAAAAATAAAAATAAAAATAAAAATAAAAATAAAAATAAAAATAAAAATAAAAATAAAAATAAAAATAAAAATAAAAATAAAAATAAAAATAAAAATAAAAATAAAAATAAAAATAAAAATAAAAATAAAAATAAAAATAAAAATAAAAATAAAAATAAAAATAAAAATGAAATGTTAACTTCAATTTTGTTGTTGTACGGGCTAATTTGATCAAATTTTTTATTGAAATGAAACTAATTTATTTAATTTTTTACCCTAATGTTATTCTACCTTTCAAAGTCAAAGTAATCGGATTTTCAAATTTGAAATTTATATGGCCCAGCCTATAGCAATGTATGCCTCAACTTTTTCCGTTCTGATTGAAATTTTTAAATAATTAGATTGAATTAGATTGTTCCGAAGGTTTGTGTATGTATTCTTCTCATGAAATATTTTTTACATTTTTCAAAACAAAAAAAAATAAAATGTTCACTAGTTATGGCCAATTTAACAGTGGTGAAATTATGAGTTTTCATAATTCCACTCTGCAACACAAATTTTGTCGACGTGTTATTTATAACATTTTCTGATATATTTTGGCTTTCTAAACTCGAGAACGATATTAAAAAATTGTTTATGGTAACTTTTTTAATTTTTTACTAAAATTATAATTTTCGGCGAAGGTACCTTAAATATATGTACTCTAATTTTGGAAATATAAGTCCGATATCACCCTGTTATCTGTTTAGTTGAAGGTACGCATGATGGGTATGAATATTGTGAATTATACATTCACATGAAAATAGTTCCTAAAGAAGCATCTTTAAAAATTTGGGTACATTTTTATTTTTTTTTTTCAAAAAAAAATATTTTTGTTGGCACGAAAAAATCATAAAAAATAGATTTGTTTACAAATGGCATGGTGACATTTATTACATGGCTGCAGACTACCACGATCATGATTTCGATCATGTCAAAAGTCTTTTCAAGTGGCTACGCAACGACTTTTCAACAACATAGCCGACCTCTTTAAGTTAATGATTCTCACAAACAAACGAGAAGCACAACTCACTTGGCGAATTTGCGTTTAAAAAAAATCGCACCAAGTAATAAAGTACACATGCCATCTTACAAGCATCTCATTGAGTTGCATATGTAAGTATGAGTATATGCAGGTACAGTTAGTAACCCAGCAATACTTGTGCCGTGTCAACGCTCATTTGTTTTAGTTTTTTTGTTTTGTATTTGTATTTTTTGGTCTGTAATCAATATTTGATTCGAACTGGGATATTGTCCAGCCTCAAGACCATTTTGAATCTATATTTAATAGAATACAAATTTGTTTACAAATGGCGTGGTGACATTTATTACTTGGCTACAGACTACCACTATCATGATTTCCACCCTGTCAAAGGTTTTCTCAGGTGTCTTCGCAGTGACTTTTCAACAACATACCCGGCCTCATTTTGGAAATATAGGTCTGATCACCGAATTTCACTTTCACATAGTAACAGTGGTTTAGGAACAGTCTCCAAAGAATTGAGAAATAAATTGACATTTAAATAAATATTTTCTGTCGCGAAAAATCATAATAAATAGGAACAAAATATTTGGTTTTATTATTTAATAGCTAACATTCTAGCGAAGAAAACAATGTCTATATTTAAAGGACCTATGGATAAATATAAAAGTTATGACTCTCTTTGGAGACGCAAATGAATTAAAAAAATCATGATTTTTTTATTTTGTTCAAATAGCCCTAAAAGACCTTTTACAAATTAGATAACAAAATATTTTGTTTTATTTTGCAATATCTGACATCTTAGCGAAGAAAAAATGCCACATTTGAAGGAAATTTATGAAAAAATTTAGAAGTTATGGCCTTTATTGTACAAGTTCATTACGTCGCTCAGTGGAATATTTTCATACAAGTTGCGACAAAAATTAGAAGGAATAGAGCTGGGACCTTTAAATTTCGCTCACATCCCTTATATCGTCAAATTAGATGAAAACCTATTTTTGCCTACCTCCCATGTGAGTTAACCACGCCTACCTCCCATGTGAGTTAAAATGAAAAACGTCATAAATTTCTTATTTTAATACATATGTTAATACAAATCATTACTTGTGATTTCATTTGAGCCCACAATTAAATAAAAAATTGTCTGTTGCACACCCAAAGCCCAAATAAAAATTTTATTTTTTTACGATTTTCGAAATTTTTGATAAAAATTATTATATTTTTTAATCAATGGCAAACGGCTACTGTACCTTAATAAATAACTTAAAACAAATATATCGGCTCGATATTTACATGCTCTCGCATGTCGTAATACTTTACATCCCTAAGGTATGCTTTAAATAAATTTTCCAAAATACATTAAAAGAGAACAACGAAGGAAGTATTGCTGCATTTTAGCTTAGAAGGTTTTACCATTTCAGTAATTAAATCGATGTTTGCAGCTATAAGCAGAATATTCTTTTTAAAATGGATAAATAAGACAATAGTTTAATAATATTTGTAAATGCCAAGGCATCGGTCGGCCTCGCGAATATAGTTTTATGCTGTAGAAAATTAACAGTGCTAAATAAATACAACTTTCAGGTAAACCACTGTATGAAAAGGAAAGCAAAAACGTTATTACATTTTTTTAAATGCAAAGGAACACCTAAAAGCTCATTTTTTCTACGAACTAAAGGAAATTTCAATATGATACATGGTTTCCGAGATACATCCTAATAAAGTTACAATTATTATCATGAAATTTGCAACTATTTTAGCATTTATGAACTTTAAGTGCATCCACAGCTAAATTTAGCCGCGATATTGACAAAATCTTTTAGAATATGCTTAATAGGAATTTTCTTTGCAAAATACAATCAATAAAGTCAAGATTTGAACACATGCATTTTCGGAGTTTTTGCCGCTGATAATACACTGTGCGTTGTTTAGCAAAAACTCAGTTTAAGCAAAAACTTCGTAAAATGAGAAACGAGCTTTTGAAACATTTATTCATAGATATTTTTCATATAGAGATCTTCTTCTTAAGATCACAGCTATTATAATAAAACCAAATATGGTACTAACTAAAGCTGTTTTTCTCACTATTTGACCAAAAATTAAAAAAAATCATGATTTTGTAAATTCATTTGGTTTCTTTTCTTTTTTGATATATGGTTTCCGGAATATAGACCTATAAAATAACCTTTAAAGTAATGACAATTTGATCATTTATAAAATTTAAATATAGCCGCAGCAATATTTTTTCACGATAACGCCAAAATCTTTTAGAAACACTGTGCGGCTATGTATAAGGACTATAAATGAACAGCTCCTGTTATTTTTTATTTATTATATGTTTATCAACAATTTTCGCTATTTTGATATATCTATATATTTTTAAAAAATGGCGCCCCAGTAAGGTAAATAAAGGGTGATTTTTTAAAAGCTATAGGAAAGTTTTTCAAAAAAAAACAGAAAATTCAGAAAAATTCATGAAATCTTTATTTGAATCGATAGTACGGTCCATATAATTTAATGTTTGAAGATTATTTCATGCAAATGTTGACCTGGACTGCGCCTCAAATGGTCCATCCGCTTAGTCCAATTTTGGCATTTCCACGTTTTTGAGTAACAGAGGCCCAATTGCTGCGAACGGCGACGAATCGATAATTGATGGTCATCATTAACACTGGCCGACACAGCTGCGATATTTTCTTCAGTTCACACTCTAAGTAAGCGTGTTGGTGGTTTAATGTCCAACAATGTAAATTTGGAGCGAAATTTAGTCACAATAGCCCGAATAGCCGCTTCAGTGGGTCGATTAAACTGACCATAAAATGGAAGCGCGCGATGAACTTTCTTAACAATAATTTGCATGCGTGCATCAGCTGTTTAAACCAGTGTTGCCAAAAAGATAATAGCTAAAAAATCACCCTTTAGTAGACATTTTTTCGAAAATTGTTTATAACAGACAAAATAAAATATTTCTGAATATTGAGATAAACGTGTTGAAAGTTTTGAAAAAAAAAAACCAAAGGACGACTAAATACCGGAAATGGAACACTTAGAAAATTTCCCTCTCCATAATCTTTTGGGATATAATTTTTGAGATCCTAATTTCCACGAAAAAAAACGAATTTTCGAAATTCCTAAATAAATCTAAAGTTCGCAAAAAGAAAAGAAAATACATCAAAATGGGATTTCTTAAAAATAGTGGAGTATTTTTTGGCGTAATCAATGTACTACTTCAATTTCTGCAGCACTTTAGCCCCCACTGTGCACCTTCAACTCCTTATTCCACCTATAAGACGTGTTGCAGAACATAGGCTCGTCCTCACTTCAACTGTGTTTGTTTGAAATGTCGTCAAAATCGATAAAGCCGTTTGGGAGGGTCATACTTATTTTCCGTTTTTATACACTCCACGAGAGTATTATGTCTTTGTGCATTTGTTTGTAACACCCAAAAGGAAAAGAGATAGACCCATTGTTAAGTATACCGATCGATTTAGAATCACATTCTGAGTCGATTTAGCAATGCCCGTCTGTCTGTCCGTCGATCTATTCACGATACAAGTCGCAATTGTGCACAGAAATTAATTTAAATTAAGAAATTAAATTAATTTGAAGAAAATCGGTTCAGATTTAGATATAGCCTCCATACAAATTTCGCTCCCGATTTGACTTTTTCCGCTCTAGAAACCACAAATTGTATCAGATTGTCTTCAGATTTGGCAAAACATCTTATATTTAAACTAAGAATACCTATGGTGAAAATAGGTCAGATCGGTTCAGATTTATATATAGCTCCCATTAAAATTTCCTTTTTCCGCCCCAGAAACCACGATTTTTCACCGAATTTCTTCAAAGTGAGCATAACACGTTATGTTTGAATTGGAAGAACTTATTGTGAAAGCTAGTCACTTTATTCCATGTTTGGATATAGTCCCGATACAAATATTCTTATCGATTTGACAAATCGGACCAGGTCATATTAGCCTATGATTAGGAAACATACACAAATTTTTACCGTTTTCACTTTTTTACCGAGTTGGATTGTATTCGGATAGAAAATGGAGTGTATCATATAGTCGGCCCGTCCGACTTTAGCCTTTGAGAGATTGAGACATGTTGTATTTTCAGTGATGCATATTATTTTCAGTTTTTATTAATGTCCATCTGGAACGTTCATTCATTTGAATTTGAATTGAAGGCGCAATAATCTAATAACGATTATTTGCATATATTTTGTTGATTCTTGATTTTTTTCAAAATTTTGCTATAAATTATAAAAAAATCCCAACTCCAATGATGGCATGATTTCAATTGTTAAGTAAACCATTAATCTTATACGAGCAGTGGTGGTACATTTTAAGCAAATGTGACATAAATAATGAAGTGTTTGAAGTGTCTCCTAACCACACAGACGCACTCACACTTACATACACTTATACACACCAGCACACACTTCAAAGATGATTAAACACTGAAAGTTTTCTCCCCACTGACTAGACGGCAAATTGCTAACAACGTGTAAATATCTGTTAACTACATTATGAACAATTAATTTCCCAAAAGCCACTCACTTCCCCAGACCCCAGTCAACCAACACCCCCCCCCCCCACTCATGTCACACAGAGCTACATTTAAAATGCATGTAAACCATGAAAAATTAAATTGAACGAAATTGAAAATGTTTAAGGGGATGGCAGCAATCAGCCAGGATACCTGTAAAACGTTTTTGACACAATGTAAATGAATCAGCCAAAATTTGCTGTGAACCGCCGAACAGCTGAGTAAGCAAAATTTATGCCATTAGCAGTGGGACATTTCCACGGGAAACTGAAACCTGAAATTGAATAAAGTTTGAACAATATTTTAAAAGTCAAGAAAAGGCCTCACTCTCTTCGTAGGGAGATGAATTTACTATGGAAAGTAGTGAAATGTCAGTATTTTGACTTGATGTCTGATGTCTGATACTGACTTGATGTAATAGGAAATATGGACTTATTATACGATGTATGGCTTCCGAGCTATAGATCAATGAAATATCCTCTAAATGCTCAACTATTTGAACATTTATGAGCTTTAAATGCATCCACTGCCATATCATTCCACGACATCCCTGAATGTGTGAAAATGGAATGACTCATATTCACATATACATATGTATGTCTATGTACATCTAAGAGTACCTTTGACAAGGGAATGTAGGAATTTCTGAATATATATTTATATATATATGAATAAGCGTGTGAAGTGGTATGTAGTTATGGCGGGAAACAATTTAACAATTTTAAATTTAGCCTACACAAACGTGCATACCTACATATGTACATTGATGCAGATATGACAAGCTCTGTGAATGTAAGGTATGTTAGGGTTGATCTGTAAAGAAATTTTTTTAAGAAATTCGATTTTCAATTTAATTTTCTCCCGTTACAGCGCAGTGTGGCAAAAATTAGAAGGAATAGAGCTAGGGCCTTGAATTTCCACACACATCCCTTAAATCGTCAAGTTAGATCAAAAACAAGTAAAAACGGGGTTAAGTTCGGCCGGACCGAACTTTATATACCCTCCCCCATGGATTGCATTCCACAGATGTTGTCGGTCGGTTGTAGAAGTGCAGTAGTATTACGGGAAAATATAAATTTTTTAATATAGCCAAACCAAAACAAATACAAATATAGAAAAAATGTTTTTATAAATAAATATAATATTTTAATTATTTCAAACCATTATTTAAAAACATTTATTTATTTCAAATCAAAAAATAAATATTCTTATATTTATATTTTCAGAAAGCTTAAATACCATAAATATTGGTAGATAGTTGGTTGTATTTCCATTCTATTTTAGTTCCAAAAGTACAAATTTTGAAAATCCATTATCAGTGCAAAATAACCTAACTTTATGATTCAAACAATTTTTGTCGTAAAAGAAAAATTACGAATTTGCAAAAAATCAGTTTACTTTCCGTGTCTACATGGTCAGAGGAATGTATACTCCGAATTTCATGACTCTAGCTGCGGTCATTTGATTGGTACTATTTTTATCCCCTTTTTTCATTTTAACCCCAAAAAGTACGAATTTCGAAAAATCAGTTTATTTTGCGTGTCTATGCATTCAGAGGAATGTATACACCGAATTCCATAATTCCAGCTGCGCTCATTTGGTTGGTACCATTTTTACCCCCTTGACATTTCTACGCAATTAGAATTTTATCATTCTAGCTGTAGTCGTTTAGTTGGTACTATTTTTATCCCTCTGTACCATTGTATCCCTTGAAAAATCCGTTTATTTTCCGTGTCTACGCAGTCAAGGGAATGTATACTCCGAATTGCATGACTCTAGCTGCGGTCATTTGGTTGGTAATATTTTTATCCCCTTTTTCTATTTTGACCCCAAAAAGTACGAATTTCGAAAAATCAGTTTATTTTCCGTGTCTACATAGTCAGAGGAATGTATTCTCCGAATTTCATGTCTCTAGCTGCGGTCATTTGATTGGTACTATTTTTATCCCCTTTTTTCATTTTAACCCCAAAAAGTACGAATTTCGAAAAATCAGTTTATTTTCCGTGTCTATGCAGTCAGAGGAATGTATACACCGAATTTCATTATTCTAAGTACAGCCGTTTGGTTGGTACCATTTTTATCCCTTTTTACCCCTTAAAAGTACGAATTTGGAAAAAATACTTTTATATTATGTATCTACTCAACTAGAGGAATGTACATACCGAATTTCGTGTTTCTAGCTGTTATCGTTTAATATGTACCATTTTTATCCCTTTTTGCCCCATTTCACCCCCTAAAAATAAGAATCACTTTTTTGCTATAAGGGGAATGCGCATACCAAATATCAAACAAATATAAACAGACATATTCAACAAAACTGCTAAAATACGCTAAAATATTAGAGATTATTATGGGTATTTTTAGTCCTTGTGAGGGAAAAATGTTTCCCTTTGGGCCGATTTCGCATCCGTTTCTATCCCAACCGTTCTACGACTATAAGACGCATTTATGGAAAATTTTAACGTTCTAGCTCCTTTCGTTTAGATGCTAGCGTGCTTTCAACAGACGGACAGACGGTCGGACGGACATGGCTAGATCGTCTTAGATTTTTGTGACGATCAAGAATATATATACTTTATAGGGTCTCATGTCGATATTTCAAGGTGTTACAAATGGAATGACAAAGTTAGTATACCCCCATCCTGGAGGTGGAGGGTATAACAAGTTTTTGTTTAGATCCGCCCACAACCATGCCTAACTCTCATGTAACATAAAATAAAAAACGTCATAAATTTCTTATTTTAATATATATGTTAATACAAATCATTACCAGTGATTTCATTTGAGTCTACAATTAAATGAAATTTGTCAGTGGCACGCCCAACGCTCACATACAAATTTAAGTTTTTTAAGATGTTCGAAATTTTTTTATAAAAATTATTTTATTTTTAATTGATGACAAACGGCTATTATAACTTAATAATTAATTAATATATAATATCGGCCTAATATTTACATGCGCACACATGCCATAAAACCCTAAATCCCTAAAGTATAAATTGTTCAAAATAATTTTTTTTAAACAGAAATGGAAACTAGTGAAAAAGTGGTTCCTTTGCAACACCTTAAAATAACTTTTAAGTCTTTCAAAACTAAGAACATTCCTTCTATGACAACTCCATGTTAAATTCATTGATGAAGATCCCGATTTTCACTACTTCCGAATCACAAGATGAACATCTTTTTCACTTCTTTTGGTGCTCTCTTTTTGCTGGGATTTCATAGATTTTTATTGCGATCCATCCTAATGTCCCTGCAACTCATTTTCACTTTTACATACATACGCTCTTATTGAGAGCATGTCTTGGAGGCATCTTTAAATTGATGTCACACACACACACACACATACAGAGATAGAGCGACACTGCCACAAGCCTTAGAAAAGGAAGCCGTTCCTCAACCGGATGTTGTGGCAGCAGCCACAATGGGTAAGTCAACACAGAACAAATTTGCTGTCAATGTATAAACACACATGTATGCGTGTATATGTGTGCAATGCAACTAAACATATCGGCACACACAGCACACATGCATGGACCGACCGTATGTGATTGGGAGTGTGTGAGTGTGCTTGTGTGTGTGTGTTTCGGCACCATGTTATATCAAACCTCAAAATTTACTATGAAAATTTGTGAATAATGATGGCTGATGAAGTCAGCAGGAGGACGACCCTAACAAAACCTCTATAAAATGAAACAAACTACATACACACATACATACATATGTATTTGTGGATGTATGCTGAAATGGTGGTAACCATGGAAGAATAGTGTGTGTGTGAGTGCTTGTGTTAGTTAGTTACGACAGACTCATTCTTTGGCAAGTCTCGTTGATTTTTGCCGTCAACTCATATTTTATGGGACAAATTAAGAGCTTAGAAAATTAGCGTTGAGGGATTAATTAGTTGACACTTGAAAATGTCAAAAACTTTGCACAAAAGCAGCCCTACTACAACGACAACTACAAACAAACAAAAAAGCTGTAGACACCAGTTTAAAGGTTACAGGGTTAGCACACGTTGGGCTCCATTTTGGATACATGTTTAGTTGGTTCGATGGTGTATGTGATCGCTCTAAAATTTTTGAGATCTGGCCTCAAATGACCTCGAAATTTCAACAGAAAATTGAGATTCAGGGGAAATTTCTACAGAAATTCAAGGGAAATATCTACAGAAAATCAATATCAATATAATCAATTCTGGTGATCATGAGAAATTTCTACCAAAATCAAAGGAAATTTATCTAAAATATCATAAGGAATTTCTATACAAAATCAGAAGGAAAAGAACGAGATGTTTCTTTGGAATCAATAAGGGATATCTATACAAAGATGATGTAAAATTTCTATCCAAAGTATTTAAGATTTTTATAGAATAACATGAAGAAATTCAACTCATGAGGAACTTCTATAGGAAATACTGAGATAGTTCTATAGAGGATCAAAAGAAGTTCCTATACAAAGTGTCATGAAGAATTTCTAGAAATTCGAACAGAAATTAAAGATAATTTTATATATATACAATTATGATGATTTTCTTCTGAAAGTCATAAGAAAATTATGCAGGACTGAGTTATTTCTTTGGAGAATATTGAGTAATTTCTGTAGAAAATCATAAGGATTTTTTATTAGAAAATCAAGAGTATTTTCTATAGAAATTCAATGACGATTTTCTGTTGAATGGGGAATTTCTGTAAAAGAACAAAATCGTCAAATAAAATTTTCTTTTTAAAATAATGAGAAATTTCGATAGGAAATCATTATGAATTTCCATTGAAGATCTAGAGGAATTTCTATATAAAATCATGAGGAGTTTCTGTAGGAAATTTTGAGGGCTTTATATAGAAAACAAGTAAAAAAGGCCGGGCCGGACTTTATATGCCCTCCACCATGGATTGCATTCCACAGAGGTTGGCGATTTTCGTAGAAGCGCAGTGACATCGCAGGAAAATGTTGCATTTTTTAAATATATCTAAACCCAAACAAACAAAAATTGCAATATTTTATATTCATAAAAAAATATACAATTTTAATTATTTGAAACCACGCTTATAAGGCAAGGCTACCAACATGTTTATACTATATATATCGAAATAATACTATATGTCAATTCAAAAAGTGTATATAAGGCAGCAATCTTCAAAAAAGCTTAAATACCCCAAATATTGGGGGAGGGTGTGCGAATTTTCAGCTACAGCCGTTTGGTTTTTCCATCATTTTTTTATTCCAAAAGTAACAATTTTGAAAATCCATTATCTCAAGTACAGAATGTAAGATAACCTAACTTCACGATTACAATCATTTCTGTCGTAAAAGTAAAAAAGTACGAATTTGAAAAAATCTTTTTATTTTTCGTGTCTAGGAATGTATATTCCGAATTCCATGATTCTAGCTGCGGTCTTTTGGTTGGTACCATTTGTATCGCCCTTTTCCCATTTTACCCCTCTATATTTTACGTGTCTACGCAATTCGAGGGATGTACACACCAAATTACATCATTCTAGCTGGAGCAGTTTAGTTGGTACCATTTTTATCCCTCTGTAGCCATTATATCTCTTGAAATTATGAATTTAAAAAAACCTTTTATTTTTCGTGTCTACGCAGTCAGGGGTATATATACTCGGAATTTCTTGACTCTAGCTGCTGTCATTTGGTTGGTACTATTTTTATCCCCTTTTTTCATTTAACCCCAAAAAGTACGAATTTCCAAAAATCCGTTTATTTTACGTGTCTACGCAATCAGACGAATGTATACACCGAATTTCATTATTCTAGATGCAGCCGTTTGGTTGGTACCATTTTTATCCCTCTATTCCCATTTTACCCCTTAAAAGTACGAATTTGGAAAATGTACTTTTATATTATATCTCTACACAATTAGAGGAATGCACATACCAAATTTCGTGTTTCTAACTGTTATCGTTTAATATGTACCATTTTTATCCCTTTTTGCCCCATTTCGTCCCCTACGAATAAGAATCACTTTATGGTGCGCTTTTATGCTATAAGGGGAATGTAAATATCAAGTAAATACAAGCAGACATATACAAAAAGCAGACTGAAATACTCTAAATATTAGGGGTATTTTCCGTCATTGTGAGGGAAAATTTTTTTCTTTTTTACGATTTTCGAAATTTTTGATAAAAAATATTTTTATAATTTTTTAATCGATGACAAACGGCTATTATAACTTTACAAATAACTTAAGATTAATATATCGGCTAAATATTTACATGCGCTCGAATACCATTAAACCTTACATCCCTAAGGTATGCTTTAAATAAATTGTCCAAAATACATTAACAGAGAACAATAAAGAAAGTATTGCTAAGAAGGTTTTACCATTTCAGTAATTAAATCGATGTTGGCAGCTATAAGCAGAATATTCTTTTTAAAGTGAATAAATAAGACAATAATTTAACATTATTTGAAAATTCCGAGGCGTCGCACGGTGGAATATTTTCATACAAGCTGCGGCAAAAATTAGAAGGAATAGAGCTAGGATCTTGAAATTTCGCACACACTCCTTATATCGTTAAATTAGATAAAAAATCAATTTTTTGTTTAAATCAGCCCACAACCACGCCCACCTCCCATGTAAGTTGAAATAAAAAAACGTCATAAATTTCTTATTTTAATATATATGTTAATACGAATCATTACCAATGATTTCAATTGAGTCCATAAATAAATAAAAATTGTCAGTGCCACGCTCAACGATCAAAATTGTAGTTTTTTACGGCTTTCGAAATTTTTAATGAAATTTATTTTATTTTCTAATCGATGACAAGCGGCTATTATAACTTTATAAATAACTTAAGGTTAATATCGGCCTAATATTTACATGCACTCGCATGTCATAAAACCTTACATCCTTAAAGTATGTTTTTTTTCAAAATACATAAACATAGAACAGCGAAGAAAATATTGCTTAGAAGGTTTTACCATTTCAGTAATTAAATCGATTATTGCAGCTATAAACAGAATATTCTTTTTAAAATGAATAAATAAGACAATATTTTAACAATATTTGTAAATGCCGAGGCATCGGTTGGCCTTGCGAATATAGTTTTATACTGTAGAAAACTAACAATGCTAAATAAAGACAACCTTCATGTAAACCACTGTCAGAAAAGGAAAGTAAAAACGTAATTACAATTTTTTAAATGCAAAATAACACCTCAAGAGCTCCTGTTTTCTACGAACTAAACGCAATTTCAATGCGATACATGGTTTCCGAGATACTTCCCAATAAAATAACCTCTATTAAGATGCAATTTTCAACTATTTTAGCATTTATGAATTTTAATGCATCCACAGCTAAATTTGGCCGCGATATTGGCAACATCTTTTAAAATATGCTTAATAGGAATGTTCTGTATAAAATTCAATAAAGTCGAGATTTGGGCGCATGAAATTTAAGAGTTTTTGCCGCTGATAATACACTGTGCGGCGTCGTAGAGCCCGACGACTCCGCCTTTCTCCTGTGAAGGCTATGCGAAGAGTTCAAGGACTTCCCTGTGTCCCTCTGGATAGTGAGCGAAAAAGTCAGGCGACTTCTCCGCCTCTCTGTGGCCGATTCTCCGTCTGCGAGCAGGCTCGTATCCGAAACTATGTCTGTCATAGGTTGTCTTCTGATCTCTCTATCTCTCTTTCTCTCTCGATCGTTAAAGTGTACTGTGTGGTTTGTGTCTTCGCTATTTATTTTCTCATATTTCAAGTTTGCCCAAGATGGTTCTGAAAAAGCTTTTTTCCCTTTGTTATTCGTACCGGCGGTTGGTTAACCCCTTTCACACACAGTGGTCTGGAAATGGGTATAAGTAAGTTGTAAAAAAAAATAGCTCATAACTAACTTATTTTTACTGTATTAAGTACTGGCTGGATGTTAGGTTTTCCTTTTCTTTATTTGCCACATTTTCCTTCTCATACACACTCAGACATACATACATGTATACATACATGTGTAAGAACCTTTTAGAATGGTGTGGCAACGGAACGAACCGATAGACGGAAGGAAATGCTGTTGATGCGGTTTGGTTTTGTTTTTCTTTATTTCGTTCCTTCTTTTTTTTAACTTTTTAACCTTTCATGCAGTTAAGAGGTTAGTTAATGAGTAACTAAAGTATGAGTACAGACACAAACACATACATACATACATACACACACACACACGCACGCTAAGAAGGCAAGGACATACAAACGTATGTGAAGACAAATGCACATACACATGCACACACTTGTACTCATAAATTCATTACATCCCCCCGTCCCCCCTCTGTATGCACGGTCTGATAATGAATGTGTAAAGATGTTTGTGTCCCATATATATACTGAGAAGTAAATACATGTGTGTAAGTGTACACATACATTTCATTTTAGCAAGTGTAAAAAATTAAATGCAATTCCTTTGAAAGTAATTAAAAATACATACAGCACACACATACAAATCCTTAGAGAGCGAAAGAGAGAGAGAGAGATCCTTGCCCATACACACATACATGCATTTGTGTGTGCATAAAAGAAAATTATAAATCAAGGATTATGTTACGCGTGAAAGCAAAAAAAAAAATTGAAATAAATTGGTAATGGCTGAAAGCATAATTAAATATGTTAACATTATGCATAGTTTATGAAAATAAACTTTTTAATTTGAATGGCAGTTTGGGGAGCCACTCACTAGTTTATGGGCAGCGTGTTGATGAGTAGCGCATTGTAGTAAGCGAATTGTGAGTAATGTCGAGGTTAGATTTTCTAGAGAGAAAATGGAACATCTCAGGATTTAGTACAAAGGAAACTAATCATGACAACGAAAATCAAAATTTCTCAAAGAAAGCACTATGCCCTAGACCTAAAAATTTATTTTTTGTATGCTTTGAGGCAACACAAAAAATATGATTCCAATAAATGCTGTTCTATAGTAACAATATATTAGGAACAGTATCCTAACAATTGAGAAAAAATTATAATTTTTGAAGGCAAGAAAAATCCCATAAAAACAGAAAAAAATATTTTATTTTATTTTAGCCAAGATTTTAACGAAGAAGCCAATATCAATATAAACTATCTACGAAAACATGTAGAGGTTATCATGATTTTTTTTTGGATAAATAGCGCGAAAATCCGCTTTCAAATTAGATAAAAATTATTTAGTTTTATTTTATAATAGCTGGGATCCTACACTCAAAGGAATTTATCAGTAAAAGAAAGCAAAAAGACGGCTGAAAGAGCAGATTTTCTGCTGAAAGAGCAGATTTTCTGCTGAAAGAGCAGATTTTCCGCTGAAAAAGAGACAGCAGATTTTCTTTAGAAAATTTAAAAAGAAAAATACACTCAAAGGAAATTATCAGTAAAAGAAAGCAAAAAGACTGCTGAAAGAGCAGATTTTCTGCTGAAAAAGAGACAGCAGATTTTCTTTAGAAAATTTAAAAAGAAAAATACACTCAAAGGAATTTATCAGTAAAAGAAAGCAAAAAGACTGCTGAAAGAGCAGATTTTCTGCTGAAATTTTTTTTATTTAGAAAATTTAAAAGAAAATCATGATGAATTTCTTTGGAAATGATATGAAATGATACAAAATCATGAAGAATTTCTTTACAAAGTCATGAAGGATTTTTATGCAAAATTATGAAGAAATTTTATAAAAAATAACGAGAAATTTTTATGGAAAATTATGAGGAATTTGTATAGCAAATACAGAGAAATTTTTACTGAGAATCAAGAGGAATTTCTATAAAAAATAATGAAGAATTTCACAGAAATTCCTAAAGAAATTCAAGTGAAATTTTACATAAAGTATATTCGTCTGAAAATTTGGCAGGAATTTCGATAGAAAATGAAGAAGGAATTAGGAATTTTTTTTGGAAAATAATGAAGTAGAATTAGAAAATCAAGAGAAATTGAATGAGGAATTTCTGCGGAATGGGAATTTTTATAGAAGACATGAGGTACATCTAAAAAATCATGATGAATTTCTTTGCTAAATAATGAAAAATTTCGATAGAAAATCTTTATGAATTTCTATTGAGAATCAATGGGAATTTCTATACAAACCATGAGGTATTGCTATAGAAAATGCTGAGGAACTTCTGTAGAAAATCATATGAATCATTCATATCATGAATCATTACATATGGGCGGGCATCTCCCAAAAGAGGTCTACCAAAAAAAAACAACTTTTTTATAATGAAACTTGAAGTTAACTTGTTCTCTTTTATTTTTATTTAAAGTTGAAGTGTATTAATGTAGTAGAACACTGAAAAGGCGACTTTTTCAGTTTCATTCTGGTTTCTTGCGTAGTTTAAGGCGTGCGAATGTCGCGTCCGGACCACTGTGAGTTGCCCATAAGTAGAAATTCCAACAGAAATTCTGTAAAAAAGGAATTTGTGTTAGGCAATCAAGAATAATTCCTATAGAAATTCAAGACAAATTTAATGATTAATTTCTGCGGAATGGGGAATTTATGTAGAAGACATGAAATACTTTTTTAGAAAACCAAGAGGAATTTCTATTAAAATCTTGAGAAATTGCTTTGAAAAATAATGAGAAATGTCTACAGAAAATCATTATAATTTCTATTGAGAGTCAAGAGGAATTTTTATACAAAATCATGGGGAACTTAAATAGAATATCATGAAGAAATTCTAGCAAACAACTCGAGAAACCTATTTGGAAAATCATGAGAAATTTTCGTCGGAATTATGGAGGAGTTTCTGTAGAAAATCATGAGACATTTATATACGAAATATGGAGGAGTTTCTGTAGAAAATCATGAGGGATTTGTATAGTGAAGTCTACGATTTTCTGGAAATTGCCAAAACAGCATCCAAATGAAAGAGCTCTAAATATGAAGGATTTCGTTTGAATAGTTTTTATAATGCTGTCGTTCAATGAGCATCCAAACACTGAAAATGTCGAGAATATGCCCCAGAAAATTGAACTTAGTTTTTAAAAAGGTCCTTAAGGGGTTCCCTATCTTCGAACGGGTTCACAAATATTCTCATCTGACCGAGTTCTCCCCCTCTCTCTCTGAGTTATATAGATACTGTCATCGTAGTGTAAATATTTATGGAATTGAGGCATTATGCAAAAGGAATAACATGCCATGAAGTATTGTGGCCAAGTTTCGGAGATTCGAGTTTCCTTGCATGGATCCTTCATCAATCGAATAGATAGATATAAAATCATAGGGGATTTCTACAGAAAATCTTAGAGGGGAACCTAAAGACTGCCATTAAATGCAAAAGAAATAAACTCAAGATGTCCTGTGATCGTCAAAAGTAAACATGAAGATAATCCCCAAGTGTGGTATTCAGAATTGAAACAGTCGATGGTTCTTTCATTATGATTTTATTAGTAGAAGAGTGTTGCTTTTTAGTTTGGGCTAATTTTGAGACATTTCAGCAATAAATTCTCTAAGACAATTGTTGGAGTACTTTTATGACTTCACCCCAGGAAACCTCTTTGTGTTGTTCAAGATAAATTTCTTGGGGACACTTCACACTCACCGACAAATACAAAATACATATTTCACATCCCATTTCTTTGTTTTTGTTAAAAAAAGTTATAATTGAAAAATGGCCAATTCGTATAAAAACCACATAAATGCGTTTGGGAAAATTAACAATCTTTAAATGTCATTTCCAATAAATTGACTTTACAACTGAAATGTCCTTGAGTCTTGGTCAAAGAAATGGCAAGATTTTAAGTGTGAACTGTTATCGACCCTATGGAGAAATGTATTAACTAGCAAATGTAATGACAAACTTCCTTTTTTGGGGAAATGTGAATTCGTGATGAATTTCTATAGAAAATCTTGAGAAATTTCTATAGAAAATCTTGAGGAATTTCTATAGAAAATCTTGAGGAATTTCTATAGAAAATCTTGAGGAATTTCTATAGAAAATCTTGAGGAATTTCTATAGAAAATCTTGAGGAATTTCTATAGAAAATCTTGAGGAATTTCTATAGAAAATCTTGAGGAATTTCTATTGAATATCATGATGAATTTCTATAGAAAATCTTGAGGAATTTCTATAGAAAATCTTGAGGAATTTCTATAGAAAATCATGAGGAATTTCTATAGAAAATCATGAGGAATTTCTATAGAAAATCATGAGGAATTTCTATAGAAAATCATGAGGAATTTCTATAGAAAATCATGAGGAATTTCTATAGAAAATCATGAGGAATTTCTATAGAAAATCATGAGGAACTTCTATAGAAAATCTTGAGGAATTTCTATAGAAAATCTTGAGGAATTTCTATAGAAAATCTTGAGGAATTTCTATAGAAAATCTTGAGGAATTTCTATAGAAAATCTTGAGGAATTTCTATAGAAAATCTTGAGGAATTTCTATAGAAAATCTTGAGGAATTTCTATAGAAAATCTTGAGGAATTTCTATAGAAAATCTTGAGGAATTTCTATAGAAAATCTTGAGGAATTTCTATAGAAAATCTTGAGGAATTTCTATAGAAAATCTTGAGGAATTTCTATAGAAAATCTTGAGGAATTTCTATAGAAAATCTTGAGGAATTTCTATAGAAAATCTTGAGGAATTTCTATAGAAAATCTTGAGGAATTTCTATAGAAAATCTTGAGGAATTTCTATAGAAAATCTTGAGGAATTTCTATAGAAAATCTTGAGGAATTTCTATAGAAAATCTTGAGGAATTTCTATAGAAAATCTTGAGGAATTTCTATAGAAAATCATGAGGAATTTCTATAGAAAATCATGAGGAATTTCTATAGAAAATGTTGAGGAATTTCTATAGAAAATGTTGAGGAATTTCTATAGAAAATCTTGAGGAATTTCTATAGAAAATCATGAGGAATTTCTATAGAAATTCATGAGGAATTTCTATAGAAATTCCTCAACATTTTCTATAGAAATTCCTCAACATTTTCTATAGAAATTCCTCATGATTTTCTATAGAAATTCCTCATGATTTTCTATAGAAATTCCTCAAGATTTTCTATAGAAATTCCTCAAGATTTTCTATAGAAATTCCTCAAGATTTTCTATAGAAATTCCTCAAGATTTTCTATAGAAATTCCTCAAGATTTTCTATAGAAATTCCTCAAGATTTTCTATAGAAATTCCTCAAGATTTTCTATAGAAATTCCTCAAGATTTTCTATAGAAATTCCTCAAGATTTTCTATAGAAATTCCTCAAGATTTTCTATAGAAATTCCTCAAGATTTTCTATAGAAATTCCTCAAGATTTTCTATAGAAATTCCTCAAGATTTTCTATAGAAATTCCTCAAGATTTTCTATAGAAATTCCTCAAGATTTTCTATAGAAATTCCTCAAGATTTTCTATAGAAATTCCTCAAGATTTTCTATAGAAATTCCTCAAGATTTTCTATAGAAATTCCTCAAGATTTTCTATAGAAATTCCTCAAGATTTTCTATAGAAATTCCTCAAGATTTTCTATAGAAGTTCCTCATGATTTTCTATAGAAATTCCTCATGATTTTCTATAGAAATTCCTCATGATTTTCTATAGAAATTCCTCATGATTTTCTATAGAAATTCCTCATGATTTTCTATAGAAATTCCTCATGATTTTCTATAGAAATTCCTCAAGATTTTCTATAGAAATTCCTCAAGATTTTCTATAGAAATTCATCATGATATTCAATAGAAATTCCTCAAGATTTTCTATAGAAATTCCTCAAGATTTTCTATAGAAATTCCTCAAGATTTTCTATAGAAATTCCTCAAGATTTTCTATAGAAATTCCTCAAGATTTTCTATAGAAATTCCTCAAGATTTTCTATAGAAATTCCTCAAGATTTTCTATAGAAATTTCTCAAGATTTTCTATAGAAATTCATCACGAATTCACATTTCCCCAAAAAAGGAAGTTTGTCATTACATTTGCTAGTTAATACATTTCTCCATAGGGTCGATGAGGAATTTCTATAGAAAATCATGAGGAACTTCTATAGAAAATCTTGAGGAATTTCTATAGAAAATCTTGAGGAATTTCTATAGAAAATCTTGAGGAATTTCTATAGAAAATCTTGAGGAATTTCTATAGAAAATCTTGAGGAATTTCTATAGAAAATTTTGAGGAATTTCTATAGAAAATCTTGAGGAATTTCTATAGAAAATCTTGAGGAATTTCTATAGAAAATCTTGAGGAATTTCTATAGAAAATCTTGAGGAATTTCTATAGAAAATCTTGAGGAATTTCTATAGAAAATCTTGAGGAATTTCTATAGAAAATCTTGAGGAATTTCTATAGAAAATCTTGAGGAATTTCTATAGAAAATCTTGAGGAATTTCTATAGAAAATCTTGAGGAATTTCTATAGAAAATCTTGAGGAATTTCTATAGAAAATCTTGAGGAATTTCTATAGAAAATCTTGAGGAATTTCTATAGAAAATCTTGAGGAATTTCTATAGAAAATCTTGAGGAATTTCTATAGAAAATCTTGAGGAATTTCTATAGAAAATCTTGAGGAATTTCTATAGAAAATCATGAGGAATTTCTATAGAAAATCATGAGGAATTTCTATAGAAAATGTTGAGGAATTTCTATAGAAAATGTTGAGGAATTTCTATAGAAAATCTTGAGGAATTTCTATAGAAAATCATGAGGAATTTCTATAGAAATTCATGAGGAATTTCTATAGAAATTCATGAGGAATTTCTATAGAAAATCATGAGGAATTTCTATAGAAAATCATGAGGAATTTCTATAGAAAATCATGAGGAATTTCTATAGAAAATCATGAGGAATTTCTATAGAAAATCATGAGGAGTTTCTATAGAAAATCATGAGGAGTTTCTATAGAAAATCATGAGGAGTTTCTATAAAAAAACTCATGAGGAGTTCCTATAAAAAAACTCATGAGGAGTTTCTATAAAAACACTCATGAGGAGTTTCTATAAAAAACTCATGACGAATTTCTATAGAAAATCATGAGGAATTTCTATAGAAAATCATGAGGAATTTCTATAGAAAATCATGAGGAATTTCTATAGAAAATCATGAGGAATTTCTATAGAAAATCATGAGGAATTTCTATAGAAAATCATGAGGAATTTCTATAGAAAATCATTATGACAAGTTAAAATTTGGAAAACTCGAAAAAAATATTTTTTGTGTAAAATGAAAAAAAAAAAATAAATAAAAAATTCGATAACTAGTTAAAATTTCGATTACTTAGTTATCGAAATTGTAAATTAATAAAATAGCTATTTATTATTTTCAGCTCATATTAAAAACTGTGAAAAAGTTAAGTAAAAATTCTCGATAACTTTAGTTATCGATACCAAAAATAATATAAAAATAACTCGAAAATATTAAAGTAACATTTTTCAAAATAAATGAAATTTATTTCTTTGATAACTGTTGTTATCGAGATATTTTTGTGTAAAATGTTGTAAAAATGAAAAAAACCTTCGATAACTATCTTAGCTATTGAAATTGAGAATTAAAAAATGTAGAAAACTCAAAAATATAGTATAGTACTTTTGAAATGGGAGAAATAAATTGAAAATTTTCGATAACTGGCATAGTTATCGACATATTTTACAATGTTCCGAAAAAAAAAATTACTAGCCTTATTACAAATAGGATTTAGCTGCATTTTGCATAGTCGGCGACATTTTTCCACTATCGATAACTATGAAAATTACCGATTACTAAGTCAGTTATCGATAACTAAAAGAGTTATCGATTTTCTCTTCTAATTTTCAATCCATATAATTGGATTAACATCGATATTGTTGCATTTTATAGTGTCGACGGCATTTTCCACAATCGATAACTATGAAAATTATCGATTACTAAGTCAGTTATCGATAACTAAAAGAGTTATCGATTTTTTCTTCTAATTTTCAATCCATATAATTGGATTAACATCGACATTGTTGCATTTTATAGTGTCGACGGCATTTTCCACAATCGATAACTATGAACATTATCGATTACTAAGTCAGTTATCGATAACAAAAATAGTTATCGATTTTTTCTTCTCATTTTCAATACATATAATTGGATTAACATCGATTTAGCTGCATTTTGTATTGTTGGCGACATTTTTCCACTATCAATAACTATGACAATTATCGATAGCTAAAAAGTTATCGATATTTTCTTCTAATTTTCAATTATACCAAACTGCCATCGATTTCAAAAAATATTTTCATTCATGAGAATTCATGAATCTGACATTATTTGCGTCTTATTGTGTATTCAAATCATGGCCATCTTCAGAGAAGTTCCTCAAAATTTAGCGACTATTTGTTGTTGATAACATCAACATTTCCAATTTATCAATACTTTCCCTTCACTTCCCTTTCAAAAAACAAAAAAAAAACAAATTCAATATGTCATTTAGTCAATTTCTCCTTTGCAGCGACAGAGAGCATAGAAAAAAGAAATCCTCTAACAAAGCAATTGCTCCTGCTGCGCTGTTGCTGTTGCAACAAAATTGCTAACAACAATTCATACTTCCATACATAATAACAAAATACTACTTTTACACTGACACACTGACATTTGGACGTTCGCTTTTTTCTCGCTGTGTTCCTTTATTTTTTGCTTCATCATTTTTATTGTATTTTATTTTGTTTATAGTAAATAATAAATGACGTGACAGTAGGTTACCGCTCGAAGAAAAGTCTTAGTTAAAACAAATGCAAATAAATTTTTGATGATGATAAATTTTAATTGCGGACGAAGGTCGTCTCGTAAGAAGTTTATCGGATATATTATAAATAGGGATTTCAGGGTTTACAAATATATATTTGTCCAGCTTTAGTTTTCTGCAGGTCGCATATCATAGTCTATCTTGATCAGCAATTTAAACCCATCTATCACTCCTTTATCTGACCCCCCTATCAACCCTTTTTTCCTGACTTTGTCACCTAGACCTTTCAACTAGCTACGTTTTTCGAGTGTACGTCCCACTGCAGTTTTTGTTTGTCCGAGCACAACGTGAGTGAAAGCAGTATAATAAAGGGTGATTTTTTAAGAGCTTGATAACTTTTTTTTAAAAAAAAACGCATAAAATTTGCAAAATCTCATCGGTTCTTTATTTTAAACGTTAGATTGGTCCATGACATTTACTTTTTGAAGATAATTTCATTTAAATGTTGACCGCGGCTGCGTCTTAGGTGGTCCATCCGCTTAGTCCAATTTTGGCATTTCCACGTTTTTGAGTAACAGAGACCCAATTGGTGCGAACGGCGACGAATCGAAAATTGGTGGTCATCATTAACACTGGCCGATACAGCTGCGATATTTTCTTCAGTTCGCACTCTACGTAAGCGTGTTGGTGGTTTAATGTCCAACAATGTAAATTTGGTGCGAAATTTAGTCACAATAGCCCGAATAGCCGCTTCAGTGGGTCGATTAAACTGACCATAAAATGGAAGCGCGCAATGAACTTTCTTAACAGAGCACGCATTTTGATAATAAAATTCAATAATTTGCAAGCGTTGTTCGTTTGTAAGACGATTCATGATGAAATGTCAAAGCATACTGAGCATCTTTCTCTTTGACACCATGTCTGAAATCCCACGTGATCTGTCAAATACTAATGCATGAAAATCCTAGCCTCAAAAAAATCACTCTTTACAAACAACATGAAATGTTCATAACTATAATAAACAGAAAAATAAATGCAACTCCGAAAAGATCATATTGCAACACTCTTGACATATGTTTGTTTTTCTATTTTCCCAAAGTACGAATATTGTGAAAACAAGTCAAAAAAGACGGAGGGAAATTATAACATTGTGTTTATTTTATTTTTTCCATACTTTTTTCATTTCCTCTGGGTTACGGCGTTTGTTTGCCAAAACAAGGATTTTTTCCATTTTTTACATACGACCTCATATTGTCGTATTCACATATCCTGACATCTTTTTTATTTTGTAATTTTACACTTGTTTCACATGCTAATATTTGTTTTACTTTCCCTTTATTTGCAGGTTGTACTTTGGCCCAACGTCCTGGATTTAGAGTGGGTACCGGCCACCCAAAATCGCAACGTCATTTGCCCAAGCGGACCACTGACGCTCCAGCAACCAAAGAAGATTATGTGCCAACCGAACAATGCCCGGAAGAAAATGGCTTCTTCCCCGATGGAGAGCAATGTGATAAATACTATGCCTGTGTGTAAGTATAAAGGCAATTAAAAAAACTGTACAAGAAAGGCAGAAAGAGGAGAGACAGAAAACAGACCGAAGACAGATTGAACATATTTAGGAGATAGACAGAAGATAGGTAGAAAATAGATAGAAGACAGAAGGAAGATATATAGAAGACACACATAATATAGACCGAAGACAGATTGAAGATATTTAGGAGATCGACAGAAGATAGGTAGGATATATATATAGAAAATAGATATAACATATAGAAAATGTAGCTGGGGAACATTTTCCCTTAGAATATGTTGCTGGGAACATTTTCATCCAGAAAGTGTTGCTGGGGAACATTTTCATCCAGAAAATGTTGCTGGGGAACATTTTCATCCAGAAAATGTTGCTGGGGAACATTTTCTTGTAGAAACTGTTGAATGTTGCTGTGGAACATTTTCTTATAAAAAATGTTGCTGTGGGACATTTTCTTATAGAAGATGTTGCTGTGGAACATTTTCTTATAGAAGATGTTGCTGTGGAACATTTTCTTGTAGAAGATGTTGCTGTGGAACATTTTTTATAGAAGATGTTGCTGTGGAACATTTTTTATAGAAGATGTTACTGTGGAACATTTTCTTATGGAAGATGTTGCTGAGGAACATTTTGTTATAGAAGATGTTGCTGAGGAACATTTTCCTCTAGAAAATGTTGCTGGGGAACATTTTCCTCTAGAAACTGTTGCTGAGGAATATTTTCCTCTAGAAAATGTAGCTTGGAAACATTTTCCTCTAGAAAATGTAGCTTGGAAACATTTTCCTCTAGAACATGTTGCTGGGAAACATTTTCCTCTAGAACATGTAGCTGGGGAACATTTTCTGTTTGAGAATGTTGCAGGGAACATTTTCTGTTTGAAAATGTTGCTGGGTAAATTTGCTGTCTGAAATGTGCTGGGGACATTCTCGGTTGCTGCTGGGGGACATTTTCTGTTTAAAATATTGCTGGGGAACATTTTCTGTTTTAAAATGTTGCTGGGGAACATTTTCTGTTTGAAAATATTGCTGGGGAACATTTTCTGTTTTAAAATGTTGCTGGGGAACATTTTCTGTTTGAAGATAGAAAGAAGATAGGTAGGATATATATAGAAGATAGATATAACATATAGAAGATAGAAAGAAACAGACAAAAGATAGATAGAAGACAGACAGAGTACAGAAAGAAGTGAGGCAAATGACAGATAAAAGACAGACAGAAGACAGACAAAATATAGATAGAAGACAGACAGAAGAGATGCAAAAGACAGACAGAAAGAAGTGAGGCAAAATACAGACAGAAGAGAGGCCGAATACAGACAGAAGAGATGCAAAAGACAGACAAAAAGAAGTGGGTCAAAATACAGATAGAAGACAGACAGAAGAGAGGCCGAATACAGACAGAAGAGAGGCAAAAGACAGATAGAAGGCAACTTGAAGATAGACAGAAGACAGA
Organism: Polietes domitor; assembly: GCA_947397865.1. Taxonomy (NCBI): domain Eukaryota; kingdom Metazoa; phylum Arthropoda; class Insecta; order Diptera; family Muscidae; genus Polietes; species Polietes domitor. The sequence continues at coordinate 179,061,520 of OX377619.1, forward strand.
CACATGACAGACAGAAGACACGTAGAAAAAAAGACATAAAACAGACATAAGACAGACATAAGACAGACATAAGACAGACATAAGACAGACATAAGACAGACATAAGACAGACATAAGACAGACATAAGACAGACATAAGACAGACATAAGACAGACATAAGACAGACATAAGACAGACATAAGACAGACATAAGACAGACATAAGACAGACATAAGACAGACATAAGACAGACATAAGACAGACATAAGACAGACATAAGACAGACATAAGACAGACATAAGACAGACATAAGACAGACATAAGACAGACATAAGACAGACATAAGACAGACATAAGACAGACATAATACAGACATAAGACAGACATAAGACAGACATAAGACAGACATAAGCCAGACAAAAGACAGATATAAGACAGACATAAGACAGACATAAGATAGACATAAGATAGACATAAGATAGACATAAGGCAGGCATAAGACAGACATAAGACAGATATAAGACAGACATAAGACAGACATAAGACGGACATGAGACAGACATAAGACAGACATAAGACAGACATAAGACAGACATAAAACAGACATAAGACAGACATAAGACAGACATAAGACAGACATAAGACAGACATAAGACAGACATAAGACAGACATAAGACAGACATAAGACAGACATAAAACAGACATAAGACAGACATAAGACAGACATAAGACAGACATAAGACAGACATAAGACAGACATAAGACAGACATAATACAGACATAAGACAGACATAAGACAGACATAAGACAGACATAAGCCAGACAAAAGACAGATATAAGACAGACATAAGACAGACATAAGATAGACATAAGATAGACATAAGGCAGGCATAAGACAGACATAAGACAGATATAAGACAGACATAAGACAGACCTAAGACGGACATAAGACAGACCTAAGATAGATCTAAGACAGATCTAAGACGGACATAAGACAGACCTAAGATAGATCTAAGACATACATAAGACATACTTAAGAAAGATATAATATAGACAGAAGACAGACCTTAGATAGGTCTAAGACAGACATAAGTCAGACATAAGACAGACATAAGAGAGACATAAGACAGACATAAGGCAGGCATAAGGCAGACATAAGACAGACATAAGACAGACATAAGACAGACATAAGACAGACATAAGACAGACATAAGACAGACATAAGACAGACATAAGACAGATATAAGACAGACATAAGACATAAGACAGACATAAGACAGACATAAGACAGACATAAGACAGACATAAGACAGACATAAGACAGACATAAGACAGACATAAGACAGACATAAGACAGACATAAGACAGACATAAGACAGACATAAGCCAGACAAAGGACAGATATAAGACAGACATAAGACAGACATAAGACAGACATAAGATAGACATAAGGCAGACATAAGGCAGGCATAAGACAGACATAAGACAGATATAAGACAGACATAAGACAGACATAAGACGGACATGAGACAGACATAAGACAGACATAAGACAGACCTAAGACGGACATAAGACAGACCTAAGATAGATCTAAGACAGATCTAAGACGGACATAAGACAGACCTAAGATAGATCTAAGATATACATAAGACATACTTAAGAAAGATATAATATAGACAGAAGACAGACCTTAGATAGGTCTAAGACAGACATAAGTCAGACATAAGACAAACATAAGAGAGACATAAGACAGACATAAGGCAGGCATAAGACAGACATAAGACAGACATAAGACGGACCTAAGACAGACATAATCAGACAGAATACCGACGTAAGACAGACAGAAGACAGGGAGATGAGTGCTTGGAATGAAACTATGAACAATTGTAGATAACGTATTTCCTTTTTGACATCAATTTTCGATCCTTCCAACCATGTTCTCTCTTATTCTCTCAACCAGTTTGCATGACCGCCCACAATTTTGCGAACATGTGCTTCAGATTTTGTTGTGTTTTATCTTTCTTTCCTGTCTTTTTTCGGCCTTTTATTTTCTCCACTTTTTTTCCTTATTATATTCATAACATAGTTTCCAAGTCTGTAATATTTCTGAAAAAAATTTTGATTTTATTATTTAGATGAATATAAGACCTAAATATAGAAAAGCGACAGTAAAAATTACAAAACAGACATCAAATATTTCAATTGATTTTGTATTTTCAAAACATTCCAAAACTATTTGTAACTAAAGTTTTTTATTCTCTAATTTTATTTATTTTCTAATTCTAATTTTTGAAGCAAATCGTTGCACAGGTATTGACACAGTTTGCTTCTAGACTTCTTCTTTGTGGGTCTGGCATCGTTTATATGTTTATCTCTTCATCAGCCTTTGTTTACATGTCTATGTCTCTGCGTCCTGCTGGTTAGTTCGATTAATCGCTTTTCAAATCCTTTTCTTTCCTCTGTCCTCGGTTTGTGTGTGCTTGTCTGCCACTTCTATGCTTTCTGGTAATCAATCTCTTGCCACCGCCCCTTCTGTTCGGCCCTAAAAGTTCGTCTCACTTTCAAATCTCCGCCCCCACAGTTGACACTCGTATAATTTAATATCAATTATATGTGACACTTAATACAAGTAATTACTTTAACACTTTCCTCTCACCTGAACCCGGCTGCTGTAAATTAAGGTTATTACTGCCACAAACAAACCCACTCGGCTGAGGTGGCGAATGGAGGCGGGAGTCGGGTGGCTCGGTGGGCCAGTGTTGACATTCCCAAAGCGAGACCATTATTGTGGAAGTAGAAAATACTGCAAGTCCCCAAACACTCCTTAATGTCCTCGGAATGCTGCGTGTGCCAACGCACGAGTGTGTGACTATGTGTGTACATAGCAATTCCAATACAAACACAAATCAACCTCGAAAGTGTCAGGGTGTAGTGGTGCGAGGAGAATGTGTGTGTGTTGGAGTATTATGAAGGAATCTGTGTGGCAAAAAACACATTAAGGATATTCCCCCTGCGGCCAATGTTAAATAAGAGAAACACTCAATTAAATGTTGTATTACCTTTTGAATCTTCATTCATCTCGATGTCCTTAGGGCCACATCGTCAATGGATACGTCGTTGTGACTGCTGTGCGGCATGGCGGCGGGGGGAATGGAATGGGATGTTTGTGGCTAAGTACCTTGGGGTTGGTGGGCGGAGTATGTTCACACAGGTTAGCCAAGTAATTTATTATAGTGGGATATAGGGAGAGAGAATGAGTGTGAGGGAGAATGCATATGTTGCAATCCCCTTACATAGATATGTAATTTTATAATGATTTGTTTTGTTTTCCTTTGCTTCCGTTTCCGCTTAAATCCGGCCAATTTTACAGTGATGGCGTGGCTACAGAGAAGCTGTGCGGCGATGGCATGGTTTTCAACGACTACAGCCCCAATGATGAGAAGTGCGATTTGCCCTACAACATTGACTGCTCCAAACGTCCCAAATTGCGTAAGTATACATAGAACTTATCTTGAATTGTAAAATATAAAACCATTTCTAATCGAAAGCCAACTTTCTCCCTCCCTTTTTGGTTGAGTGGGCGGAGGGGGGGGGGGAGGAAGTCATTCCGTTTAACTCCTTAGATTATTGTCTTACCATTATAGGCTGTAATAACATTAAACTTCACTCTCGAATTCCTTTTTGTCCCCTCATCAGATCTGTATCGACCTTCCGCACTTGACCACCGCCATTCCACAAACTATTTCAAGAGTCCATTTTAATTTCGGTTTTGGTTTTGCTTTTATATCCTGATAAAAAGGGACATTAAGTTATTAATGAAGTTTATTTTCCTTGACGACACACGAGGGGAAGACGGGAGTTTTTGTCTTAAAGCAGACATTCAAGAGGGTGCGGAGGGCAGGGTTATCGACCTAGTGTAGCTAATTAAGAATTTAATCGTAAAGGTTGACAGCATGAAAAGTTACGAAATTAATTGAAACTTAAATAAGGCAATTACTTTTTATTAAATGGGACACACGACAGACACGGGAAAGGGATTCCAAGGAAGCAAAAGGTGCCGCAGAGCATGTGAATATTTTAAGGAATAAGGATGAGGAAGGGAAATAGTAGGATAAGATGGGATGAAAAATATATAAATATTGCAGACAGAAAACAGACAGGCAGGCATAAGACAGACAGAAGATAGACACAAGACAGACAGAAGACAGACAGAAGACAGACAGAAGACAGACAGAAGACAGACAGAAGACAGACAGAAGACAGACAGAAGACAGACAGAAGACAGACAGAAGACAGACAGAAGACAGACAGAAGACAGACAGAAGACAGACAGAAGACAGACAGAAGACAGACAGAAGACAGACAGAAGACAGACAGAAGACAGACAGAAGACAGACAGAAGACAGACAGAAGACAGACAGAAGACAGACAGAAGACAGACAGAAGACAGACAGAAGACAGACAGAAGACAGGCAGACATAAAACTGACAGAAGATAGGAAGAAAAGAAGAAGAAAGTAAGACCTAATTGAAGAAAATCTATGGATAAATGTAGAAGTTATGGAGTACATATCGTTTTCATGTATGACTAAATTAATTTAAACAAAAACTTTGCACTCGGTTTTTTGACTTACTTCATATCTAAAGGGTGTTTTTTATTGAGGTATAGAACTTCGAATTGAAATAAAACACAAGAAAATCGTTTTAATGTCCATCAATTTGGCTTTATTGGAAGGATAATTTTATGCCATTAATGTTTAAATATGATTTCGGGCATGTGGCCGCCGCGGCTGGCTCGAATATAGCCAATTCTACAGGTCCAATTTTCAACCACTTTTTCGAGCATATGGGGCCGTATGTTGGCAATAACGCCACGAATGTTGGCTTCCAAGTCCCCTAACGTTTCTGGTTTGTTGGCGTAGACGAGCGACTTCACATATGCCCAAAGAAAATAATCCAATGGTGTCAAATCACACGATCTTGGTGGCCAATTGACAGGTCCATTCCGCGAAATTATGCGCTCATCGAATGTTTCCTTCAATAATTCGATTGTGACGTGCGCTGTGTGGCATGTAGCGCCGTCTTGTTGGAACCACAACTTATCCACATTCATGCCATCCAATTCGGGAACAAAATAGTCGGTTATCATGGCTCTTTACCGGTCTCCATTACCGGTAACTGACTCTCCAGCATTATTTCGGAAGAAGTATGGCCCAATGACTCCACCAGCCCATAGAGCACACCAAACAGTCAGTTTTTGTGGATGTAATGGCGTCTCAAGGGTCTCATGTGGATTCTCTTCACTCCAAATGCGGCAATTTTGCTTGTTGACGTAGCCATTCAACCAAAAATGAGCCTCATCACTGAACAAAATGAAAAAAATGAACTGAACCATTACTTTCGAAATAAATTTGCACGATTTGCAAGCGTTGTTCTTTTGTCAACCTGTTCATGATGAAATGGCAAACCAAACTAAATATTAATCACTTGACAGCTGACAAAATGGCCGCCAGTTAAAAAAGTGATGCCAACTTAAAGTTCTATACCCCAATAAAAAACACCCTGTATATATATAAAAATGAATCTGTGTTTGTATGTTTGTTTGTTTGTTTGTTTGTTATTTATAGCAGCCTAAACTACAAAACCGATCTTCTTGAAATTTTCACAGTTCACTATGAACAAACCGGTGGTGAAAATAGGCTATATATTTTTTGGATATTTTCAGTGGGCGTGGCACCTCCCACACAAATTACGGGTTTATTCGTTTTTTATAAATTAGCATATTCGGAATACTATTGCAGCTAGAGTCTTGCATTTTTGTAAAAGTTCACTAATTATTAGTCTGCACAGTTGTGCCAAAAATGGGCGGTATTGGAAAAGTGGGCGTGGCACCTCCCATACGATGTTAAAACCTATTATTGAATATTGGCAGTTCTATGACATATACAATACTGAAATTTTGTGTAAGTGCATCTAGCATCAATGTGCATAGTTGTGCCAAAAATGGGAGGTATTGGAAAAGTGGGCGTGGCACCTCCCACACGAAGTTAAAATCCATTTTCGAATATATTGCGTTCTATGACAGTTACAATACTGAAATTTTGTCTGAGTGCATCCAGCATCAATGTGCGTAGTTGTGCCAAAAATGGGCGGTATTGTAAAAGTGGGCGTGGCACCTCCCATACGATGTTAAAACCTATTATCGAATATATTCAGTTCTATGACACATAGAGTGCTGAAATTTTGTGTAAGTGCATCTAGCATCAATGTACATAGTTGTGCCAAAAATGGGCCGTATTGGAAAAGTGGGCGTGGCAACTCCCACACGAAGTTAAAATCCATTTTCGAATATATTCCGTTCTATGACAGTTACAATACTGAAATTTTTTCTGAGTGCATCCAGCATCAATGTGCGTAGTTGTGCCAAAAATGGGCGGTATTGGAAAGGTGGGCGTGGCACATCCCACACGAAGTTAAAACCCATTTTAGAATATATTCCGTTCTATGACAGATACTATACTGAAATTTTGTCTGAGTGCATTCAGCATCAATGTGCGTAGTTGTGCCAAAAATGGGCGGTATTGGAAAAGTGGGCGTGGCACCTCCCATACGATGTTAAAACCTATTAATGAATATTGTCAGTTCTATGACACCTAGAGTGCTGAAACTTTGTTTAAGTGCATCCAGCATCAATGTGCGTAGTTGTGCCAAAAATGGGCGGTATTGGAAAAGTGGGCGTGGCACCTCCCACACGAAGTTAAAACCCATTTTCGAATATATTCCGTTCTATGACAGATACTATACTGAAATTTTGGTATTGGAAAAGTGGGCGTGGCATCTCCCATACGATGTTAAAACCTATTATTTAATATTGTCAGTTCTATGACACCTAGAGTGCTGAAATATTGTGTAAGTGCATCTAGCGTCAATGTGCATAGTTGTGCCAAAAATGGGCGGTATTGGAAAAGTGGGTGTGGTATCTCACATACAAAGTTAGAACCTATTATCGAATATTGTCATTTCTATAACACCTAGAGTGCTGAAAATTTGTGTTAGTAGATCCAGTGTAAATAGTTGTGCAAAGATGGGCGGAAATGGCCATGTCCTTTCCCATTCGAACCTATTATCGAATATTGTCATTTCTATAACACCCAGAGTGCTGAAAATTTGTGTTAGTAGATCCAGTGTAAATAGTTGTGCAAAGATGGGCGGAAAATGGCCATGTCCTTTCCCATTCGAAATTAAAACCTGTTTTAGAGTATATTCCACACCGAGATTCCTATATTGTTGTGTGAGTTAATTTATTTGCAACCTTTTTAAACAATATACAAATGGGCGGGATTTGAAAGATGAGGAATATTTTATTTGAATTTTGCAAAATTACACGTTTTCTTTGGATTTATAGCACAATAGTAAAGAAAGGTTACAAAAAAATAAATATTCATTCGTCAAAAGCCGACTTAAGTCAAGATAATGAAATTATATTAATTTTTTAGTTTGTGTGATGTCTGATTAGTGAACAATTTGATTGACTTTCTATATGTTTTGAATTTTGCACACTTTTTTTTTTTTTTTTTTATTATTATTATTATTTAATTTCATAAATTACAATTGATAAAAAGTGCCTCAGCGCCTCTAGGGCATTATTGAGGCTATCTGGCAACACAAATTCAAGAATAATATTTACAAAATATAATATAATACATTCAAATTAAAAAAAGAAACTCATATCATATAAGAAGCATTTCAATGTTCTGATAAAGATAATCCTTTAAATGGTTTTTAAAAACAGAAACAGTTTGAGAATCTTTCAATATTTGCGGCAAGTTATTGTATTCAACGATACCCATGTGTTCAATTCTTTGCTTAGTGACTTCTAATCTACACCTTGCAATATATAAGTTTGAGTTGTTCCTTGTGTTGAAGTTGTGTTGAATTCTGCGGAAATTAATACTATGGTATCCAATGTTGTTTATTACTTTGAACACATACATTAGCAATTGCATTTTGTGAACTCCATACACGGGTAAAATTTTTTGTGCTATATCTCGGTATAGCGATAAAGTTGGATGCAATCTCGGGAGATTAAAAACTATTTTTAAAGATTTGTTTTGCAATATTTGTAATGTTTTTAGATCTAGGTTCTTTTTATATCCATATATGAGTGCCAAATAATTAACGTGGCTTTGAACAATCGTTTGAAAAATAATATATTTGGATTCTAGGTTTAGCTTATATAAAATACCAACAACTGGTGCAATTTTTAATCTAAGTTCAATATGTACTTTCCAGCTTAGATTTTTCTGTAAATGAATCCCCAGGTATTTTATACTAGATACTTCAGAGACCTCTCTACCATCCACAAAAATCGGGCATGGAGTTTCGCCTCGATTTGATTGTGGTCTAAACCTTATAAATTTAGTTTTCGTTGCATTTAATATCAATTGATTTAATCTGGCATATTCTGAAATTAAAGCTGCGTCCCGTTCAACAAAAGTTTTAAGAACTAAATTCTGTTTGTATGGATAAAATATGCATAAATCGTCGGCATACATAAACAATTTTCCGGTCAGTTCAAAGTTATTGATATCATTTATATATATTTTAAATAACAGAGGTCCCAAGACACTACCTTGTGGAACACCGCATATCAGATCTCCCATTGAGCTTTTACTTGAATTTATTTGGACGTACTGTTTTCGGTTCTTTAGATAATTTTCCAGCAACAATAGTTCAGTGTTTTTAACACCATAACAAGACAGTTTTTTACACAAAATGGAATGATCAACGAGATCAAATGCCTTCGAAAAATCATAAAAAACCCCTCCAACTCCGGAAAAACCGCGGTCTTTGGGAATCGGAATGACTTTATGTATCTTCAAGATATCCGGGAATATAGAAGTATTTATTATGCTATTGAAGATTTTTGTCAAGTAAGGACTAAGTTCATCTAAACATTCAATAATTGTTAACGGCATAATTCCGTCAAAACCTGTACTACTTGACATTTCCATACTTGTTATTATATCACAGACTTCGATATTAGTGACATTGCCCATGTGAAATGAGTTGTGGTGATCGCGCAAGGTTCTAAATAAATTAAAATTGTCAGTAGGATAAATAACAATTTGTTGTTTCAGATTAAACACAGATTTTAAAAAATATTGATTGAACTTTTCAGCCTTCAAGCAATCGTGAACTATATGTTCACCTTCATCATCCACTAGATCAATTTCTGGCTTATTTTTCCTACCAAGTGTTTCATTCAAAAATTTCCAACATTTTCTGGGTTGATGCTGAAATCTGGACACATTTACCAAATAATGCTTACGCATTGCATCTTTGGAATTACACTTGAATTCCAGCTATTCGATTAAGTAAGTTCTTCTTACGTAGGAAGTTTATAAAGGGTGATTTTTAAAAAGCTATAGGAAAGTTTTTCAAAAAAAAAAAAAACATAAAATTCAGAAAAATGCATGAAATCTTTATTTGAATCGATAGTACGGTCCATATAATTTAATGTTTGAAGATTATTTCATGCAAATGTTGACCTTGACTGCGCCTCAAATGGTCCATCCGCTTAGTCCAATTTTGGCACGTTGGCAATTTTCCACGTTGTTGAGTAACAGAGGCCCAATTGCTGCGATCGGCGACGAATCGATAATTGATGTTCATCATTAACACTGGCCTATACAGCTGCGATATTTTCTTCAGTTCGCTCTCTACGTAAGCGTGTTGGTGGATTAATGTCCAACAATGTAAATTTGGTGCGAAATTTAGTCACAATAGCCCGAATAGCCGCTTCAGTGGGTCGGTTAAACTGACCATAAAATAGAAGCGCGCGATGAACTTTCTTAACAGAGCACGCATTTTGAAAATAAAATTCAATAATTTGCAAGCGTTGTTCGTTTGTAAGACGATTCATGGTTAAATTATAGACCAAACAGAAGATGTTTGACTGTGAAACAAAACACGAAACGTGCGTTAGCTGTTTAAACCAGTGTTGCCAAAAAGCTAATAGCTAAAAAATCACCCTTTAGTTTTGGTTATGGAAAGGAGGAGAATCACACCCAACCTAAAATAAATTTGATTTTAGACAATTCTTCCTTTTTTCGCCGTAAACTAAAGTTCTGTTCTTCAATATTCTCCATGGAACATATCCATTGATTATAAGTGGTACATATATTACCGATCACAAGAAAAACACTATGAACCCTGATTTAAATTTCCGTCTGTTTTTCTGCCTGGCGAAGCGGGCGGGGGTTCAGCTAGTGAGGCTATAAATATTAAAGTTGCCTTCGGTGAAGATTGCAATTTTAATAAAAAAATTGAAAAAAAAAATACCCATAAACAATTTTGCGGTTGATTTTATGAATTAATATGCCTCAACGTACACAAAAAAAAATTTGAAAAATAAAAAAAATTAATTTTAGTACAAATTTTGAAAAAAATATCCATAAAAAATTTGTGGTGTTGATTTCACAAACAAAATAAATTTTTGAAAAAAAAAAATAGTAATCTTAGTAAAAAATTAAAAAAAAAAAATAACCATAAAAAATTTGGTGGAGTTGATTTTATGAAACAGTATGCCTGAAGGTACAGCAAATAAATTCTTAGGTCTTGGACACCAAGTTTCTATTTTTTGTGGCAGAGTGTTTGAGATTCCAATTTGAACAATTCATTTTCCTAACATTGTAAATGGCTTAAAAAGACTATAATTCCCTCCCTTCGCTTTCTACTTAATTTTTTCTGACATAGTGTTACTTATAAGATTCCTAATTTAACAGTTCATTGTTCTATAATTGTTGTTTCATATTAAACTTTCAACAATTACACTAGTGTGTGTCTTAATATAAAAAATCTCTCTCTACTTAAACATCCTTCCTCCTTGTCCTTGCCATATTCAATGGCTTTATTTTATTTGTCACATTCAATTTTCAACATTAAGAGCTCACAACTTGCCACAAATTCTTCGATATCTCCTTGAGGCGGCAACATCAGATTCACTTGTCGCTGGAATGCCTGCATGTCCTTACAAGCGACTCCCAGACTCTAACATTCTTTTTTTTTTTTCGGAAGAATGAAATTGCGTACAAACACTGTCTGCCAATCACTGTTGATCACATAATAGAGACGACAGCGGCAGCGACACGACACAACACGACACTATGGGTGCAACAAAATATGAGTCTACCAGCGAGTAGCAGCCAAACATGGGCAATGGATACACTTGTAACCACATTTTCAGAAGAAAAAAAGAAGAAGACACTTACGCACAATCCTGTGCCATAGGCAGACGATGATGATGATGATGTGTGCTCCTCACAGTTCATACAAGAGTTACAATTCCATTATGATGGGGGAGACGTTGGACGATGGACTTGTTTGGTTGCTAGTGTATCCTAGCCACTGCAAAAATGTTACAACACTTGTGGCAAAATGTGCTGCGTTGGACATGTTTCACAGGCAATATGCTTTGACATAACACTAATGCAAATAAAGCAAACAGGACACACACACACATACGCACATAAACTCTAACGCACTCACACATGCATGCCATGTTAGTTGCTGGCTCGATTAGGTCCCTGCAAGGGTCTCCGTAGAGGGCCGGTGTAATAAGTCAGGTGAAGTTTTGATCAGGAGGATGATATTGTTGACGGATTTCAGGGTGGCGTGAATGGCCTATTACCACCCAGCAACCCAGGATTTAAAGACGAGTGAAAAGCCGTGTAAGACTTCTCTACAAAATGTTTTCGTCTTTGGGAGCTGGCTCTTAGCACTAGGCCCCTTTCAATGAGTACAAAATTGTGAAAAAATTCCAGGCAATAAAGTGCAATTTTTTCCAGTCCATGTCCTTTCGATTTGTGGGAGAAGACCTATAATGATTAACCTATTATTAGTTAGTTGCTGGCTTAAAAGAGTCTCCACAAAATACTTTAGTCTTTGGAAGTCGGCTCTTAACACTGCTCCCTTTCAATGAGAACAAAATTATGAAAAAAATTCCATATCCCTTTGGTTTGTGGGAGAAGACCTATAATGAGGACCTTTTAATGACTCACCCAACTTATCACACCGCCCACCTTGTGATACCTTTCGATGCGTCGTTCCATGTCCATAGTTGCATAGTTGACTTATGCGCTACAAAGCAATCATAGACTTTAGTTTTGAACCAAAACCGAGCAAGTCGCAGTGGCAGTGGCAGTGCGGTGGTCGTCAGTAGCCCCCGAAAGTGTGTACGTTCGTTCGATAACAAAATTTTGAAATTTTGTTTTTAGACCTGAACACACACACACCTACACACCTGGCCAACTCGTCATACAGAAGACCCTCTAGACAAAAACATAGACAGACTTATACACTCGATGGGTGAACTCGGAGAGCTGAGCAAGCTGTGGCTAGCGGAAGGAAGAGGAAACCAGCCATAGACCGGTTTGTTTGCCGGCATGTTTGTATTGATCACATGATAGGTAGTTATGTACGTACGTACGTATGTATGAGTAAGAATAGCAACTACAATGTCAGGGATTCAAAGGAATTCCTTTTTGGTGTGTGCGAGTGTGTTTTTGTGAAGCAAACCCTTTTTCGAAAATGTGTTGTTGTTACTGCTGCTATAGTTTGTTAATGTCATCCACTCGAAAAGTGAACGAGACTCTTGCTAAAAACAACCACTCACAGGACACTACAGACTAACACCAATACATTCTTTCACACATATGTCTGTATGTCTACTATATATACATATAGGGACATAGAAAAGGTATGGTTTTTGGTTACCAGCACAGTGGTCCATATTACACTTGAACCGCATGATATACGACTGAAACTATGGGCGAAATGGAGTTAATTTTTGTGTTTAGTTTTCTCATTCTTCAAAGTTCCAAAGGATAAATTTTTCAAAAATTATTTTTAATAATTATTCCTACCCTACGATGCCGATTTAAAAGTCAAATTAAGGACCAGAATATCAGCCAAAAATACTTCAAATTTTATGCTTCTATCTATATTAGTTTAGCAGTGACAACTATTTCAAGTTTTCCCTCTTAAAAAAAATTAAAAAATGAATAAACTAAGGAGGGAGTTTGAAATGGCTGTTAATGCCAAACTAATACAGATAGAAGCATAAAATTTGAAGTATTTTTAGCTGATATTCTGCTCTTTAATTTGACTTTTATATCGGCATCCTAGGGTACCAATAAATATTTAAAATAATTTTTGAAAAAATGTATTCTTTGGAACTTTGAGGAATGAAAAAAACTAAACATACAATTTAACTCCATTTCGCCTGATATTCTGCTCTATAATTGCACTCTTAAGCCAGTATCATAGAATACAAATAAGTATTTTGAAAAATAATATCATTTGGTCTCTATAGTTCTGTGCAGAGGAGTAACAGGATGAGGAAGTGAAAAAACTAAAAACGCCTATTAACTCCATTTTGCCTATAGTTTCATACGTAACACCTCATATTTAAAAATTGTTGAACGGTGTAATTATTCCAATCACCCCAAATCCCAACAATAAAGAGGCCTTTTGCTCAATTTACAATTTAAATAGAGCAAGTTTCATTTGAAATAGAACCTTTTTCTTTGGAGTTGACAAGATTCCAATTTCATATTTAGAGAATTTCTATTGAAATTGAGAATTTCCATTTAATATTCACCAAAATTTCAATTGAAATTGCCTACTTCCATTTTAATTTGAGAATTTTTCCATTGATATTGAGAATTTCCATTCCAATTTGAGAAAATTTCAATTTAAATTTCCATTTGAAATTTAGAATTTCCATTTCATCTTGACAAAATTCCAATTAAAATTAAGATCTTTCATTTCATAGTGAGAAAATTCCAATTCACATTGAGAAAATTTCATTGAAAAAATAAGAAAATTTAGAAAATTCCAATTGAAATTGAGAAAATTTAAATTTCCATTTGAATTTGAGGAAATTCTAATTGAAATTGAGAAAATTTCAATATTAATTTTCCAGTTCATATTGAGAAAATTTCAATTTAAATTTCCATCAGAAACTGAGAAATTCCATTTTATATTGACAGAATTCCCATTAAAATTTTTCACTTCATAGTGAGAAATCCAATTTTCATTTAAAATTGAGAAAATTCCATTCGAATTTGAAAAAATTAAAATTTCCATTTTAATTTGTGAAAATTTCACTTTTAATTTCCACTTTTCAGTTCATATTGAGAAAATTTCTCTTAATGTTGAAAATATTCTTTTTGAAATTGAGAAATTTTAGAAAATTCCATTTGAATTTGAGAAAATTTCATTTGAATTTGAGAAAATTTCAATTAAAATTGAGACAATTTCATATGAAGTGAGAAAATTGCATTTAAAATTTAAAAACATTAATTTCTAAAAATTGAGAAAATTTAGAAAATTCCATTTAAAATTGAGAAAATTTTAATTTAAATTTCCATTTCATATTGAGAAAATTCAAATTGATATTGAGAATATTCTATTTGAAATTGAAATAAAAAATAGAAAATTCCTTTTGAAAATTAGATAATTCCACTTGAAATTGAGAAAATTTCAATTTAATTTTTATTTCATATTGAGAAAATTGCATTTGATATCGATATTTTTCTATATACATTTCTCTCTGAAATTGAGAATTTCATTTTCATATAGAGAAAATTTAATTTGAATTTGAGAAAATTCGAATTATAATTGTGATTTTCCACATCATATCAAATTCCATTTGATATTGAGAAATATCCAATTGAAATTAACTTGAGATAATTTTAATTCAAAATATGTTACGTTTTGAAATTGAGAAAATAGCAATTTCATATTAAGAAAATTCCAACTGAAATTGATAATTTCCACTCCGAATTGAGCAAATTTCAATTGAAATTGAGAATTTCGATTCCAAATTGAACAAATTTCAATTGAAATTGATAATTTCCACTCCGAATTGAGCAAATGAAAAAAATCCAATTCCAATGAAAGTCAAGATAAGATAATTCTAACTTCAGAATTTTCACTTGAAATTGCAAAAATAAAAATCAATTGAAATTGCGAAATTTAAATTTAGATATTCATATTAATAAGATTCCAATTGGAATTGAGAATTTATATTTCATATTGTGAATATTCTAATTGAAATTTAGAATTTCCATTCCGAATTGACAAAATTTCGTATTGAGAAAACTCCAATTGAAATGGATAATTTCAAATTGAGAATTAATTTTAGAATTTCCATTTGAAACTAAAAAAAATTTCAATTGAAATTGAAAATTTCAAATTGAGTTAATTATAATTTCAGAATTTCAATTTAAAATTGAGAATTTCCAGTTCGCTTTACAAAATTTCAAATTCCAATTGAAATTGAGAATTTCCTTTCCGAATTGATAAAATTTCAATTTCATATTGAGAATATTCCAATTAAAATGAGAATTTACATATAAAATTCAGATATTACAGTTAAACAATTTGAATTAACATTTTAAATTGATAAAAATTTAATTGAAATTGAGAATTAGTATTTCAAATTGAAAAAGTTCTAAGAATTTCCATTTCTTATTGAGGAAATTTTAATTGGAATTGAGAATTTCCTTATAAAATGGAGGAAATTGAAATTGAGAATTTCCATTCCAAGTTGACAAAATTCCAATTTCATATTGACAATATTCAAAGTAAGAATTATAAATTATATACATAACAAATTAAAAAATTCTAGTTAAAATGTTGAACTAATATAAATGTAGATAATCCCAATTGAAATTAAGAATTTTTATTTCTAGTTGATAAAATTCCGATTAAAATTGAGAATTTTCATTCGATATTGAAGAAAGTTAAACATCCCAGCAAAAACTTGGTAATGATACCTCATTATTTTTAGCATTACCTAGTAATGACTGCTCGTTACGCAATGCATTATTTTGAAGTATAAAATAATTACTTCCTTATAATGGTTCAAATAAGTAGTTATTGGTAAGTTAAATTTCATAGAACTTCAGATTTTAAAACTTAATTTTCTACATTTTTGTGTGAGTCAGATAATAGCAGTGCTGTTGTTATCGCAGCTTAGCTATCCATGCTTTAAGAATAATAGTCCTAAATTCTATATTCAGATTGTTAACAAGTCGATACAAAATATATAATTTAATAAAAATGCTGTTTTCATCACTTATTAAGCCCATTATTTGGCTAATTATCAATAATGACTTCTTTTGCACCTTCCTGAGGCCACTTATTTTACAACCCCTTTAGAACTACCTATTTATTAACTTCTCGTAAGCGTGCGAGGAAGTACTTATTTTTCAACTTTTTGTAAACGTGAGTGGAAGTACTTATTTTTTACCATCCCTTTATAAAAATAATTAGAAACGGATCCGAAAAATAAGTAGTGAAGGTTTTTGGTTTTGCCTTATCCCCACATTACTTGGTAATGAGAGTTTTTGCTGGGATGTGATTGACAATCTCCATTTGATATTCAGGAAATTCAATTTGAAATTTTGGTTTTCCATTTGGATTTAAATTTAAATTGAAACATTCCATTTGAATTTGAAAAAAATGTCCATTTGAATTGAGAATAGCCATTTCAAATTGAGAAATTAAAGGAGAAAAATTAACATTTTAAATTTTCCATTTTATTTCAATGTTTTATTTCAATATGAGAAATACCCTGTGTATCCGACATTTCTCAACGAATATGTAAGGATTTATTTCCTCTTCTTTCCACTGCTGGTCTTCTTAGTTGCAGATCTGTGTTAATGCGTTTTAAATATTTTCCATTTGATATACACTTTCTCAAGTCTCAGGCTTCTTGTGTGGCGTTCCTAGACAAATTGGAATCTTTTCTATCAACCTCAACTTATGGATTTGACTATTCATTCATTAGAGAACATTTCTTTAAAAAATATTCACCAAAATCAATGTAATATACATTAGGTTTGGTCTATTTTTTTTCGTAAAAAGCGCCAAGCAAAAACGTAATCTACGGACAATTTTAAGAACATTTCTCAAAGAAACAATGGGTCTCATAGGAATTCCATTTGAGACAGACAAACGAACATGGATACATGGCATACGAATTTGGAGTGGATTTCCGCGTGCTATGAATTCACGATAGACCCATGGTTCTTGGAGAAATATTCTTAGAATTTTCCGTAGACTTCGTTTTTGCCTGACACTTTGATCACTTTTTTTCCTCCCATATAAATTGGGTCGTCCTAATATACAAAGAAAAACAATATAATTTTTGGAGTATCTCAATACACAAAAAGAAAAGAAAGCTGGCTTTGAGTCACTGTGCATCACACACACTCGCTTATGAGCAGCTCAAAAAAAAACACGTACGTAAATGTCCTTAAAATGGGCACAAGAGCTTTTCGGTGAGATCCAGTGTTTCGCACATGTGCGACAGTGTATTGATGTTGTGCATGTCATACATGTATGAGTGTGTTGTGCTGTGCTGTGCTCATGTATGTCTACATTTAAGCATGAGTTTTGTATAGTTTGGCTGCCTGTTAAACGACATTTTAAGTGGTCTTTAGTTCGAGTTAAGCTTACAGACGTTGTCCATGGACCCATCGTCGTCCGTGGCCAAGAACAACAACAGCAACAGCTACAACACCACTTTGTGTTTAGAATTTTCTCATTTTGAAATTTCTTCAAACACACACATACCTACATAGATGTACATATGTATGTGTGTGACTGAGTGTTATGAACGTGCGGTTGTAGTTGAATCTTGAAATTGCTTAAAAAAGTGGAAAATCTTTTCAGCATCTTTGTTGTTTAAAGTGTTTTGTTTTTTTTTTTCGTTTCAACTGAATGTTAATTGAACGTAAAGTGTCGTGGGATTGTTGAGACTATGAAATGCTGGTCACGGGTTAAAAAAATAATAACTTCTTTCAGTGGTTAAGGACTTCTTCGGATTCTTTGTGTCTTAATAAGAGTGTTAGAGCCAAATGTCACAATTGAATAATTTTAGGTGAAGCTATCACAGACACACATATTGGGTCTTTTCTCCGTTTTTAATGAAAATTTCCAAAAGTATTTAGTTTTCTATAAGGCGAATTAAACTGTATTTCCCGATCTTCAAAAATCAAGAAATTGTAGAAACTAGTGTTGATGGGAATTAAGTATTTTTGACATAAGCCAATTTTAAAAAATTGTAATTTTTTGTGGTTTGAGATATATTTTTTCTAATTTCAATTGAATTTCTTCTAGTTTTACAGAAAATTGTCAAACATTGTTTTCCTATTTATTTTATAAACAAAAATTATGCATTCGAATTTTGTAAAATATTTTTTATTAATAGTTGTTAGTGTCAGAAAGACGTTCTTTAAGTAGCATAATGATGTATCTGATACTTACTCCAAAACAATTACAAACTATCGAATTTATAAAAATATTTAATGTAGGGTGGGCCATTTGAAATATTAAATTCGAATCGGCTACAAAAAAGTACTGATATTAATCAAATTCTGGTTTTATTGGTAAGGTTGAACTTTGTCATTTAATAATGGAACACAATATCATTCATATGACTACCACGACTGGCTCGGCATTACCTCATCCGATCAACCCAATTTTTCAGTATAGGTTAAAATCCACACCAAACAGTGATTCGTTGTTCTCTGAACCCCATATGCGACAATTTTTCTTATATGAAAATGAGCTTCGTGAAGGCATCTCTTCTCAAAAATTTTCCACGTAAATTTTTTACAGTTTTCGTTAAAGACTCACTACTGTAGAAGTAAGCTTTAATAAAAATAAAAATAAAAATAAAAATAAAAATAAAAATAAAAATAAAAATAAAAATAAAAATAAAAATAAAAATAAAAATAAAAATAAAAATAAAAATAAAAATAAAAATAAAAATAAAAATAAAAATAAAAATAAAAATAAAAATAAAAATAAAAATAAAAATAAAAATAAAAATAAAAATAAAAATAAAAATAAAAATAAAAATAAAAATAAAAATAAAAATAAAAATAAAAATAAAAATAAAAATAAAAATAAAAATAAAAATAAAAATAAAAATAAAAATAAAAATAAAAATAAAAATAAAAATAAAAATAAAAATAAAAATAAAAATAAAAATAAAAATAAAAATAAAAATAAAAATAAAAATAAAAATAAAAATAAAAATAAAAATAAAAATAAAAATAAAAATAAAAATAAAAATAAAAATAAAAATAAAAATAAAAATAAAAATAAAAATAAAAATAAAAATAAAAATAAAAATAAAAATAAAAATAAAAATAAAAATAAAAATAAAAATAAAAATAAAAATAAAAATAAAAATAAAAATAAAAATAAAAATAAAAATAAAAATAAAAATAAAAATAAAAATAAAAATAAAAATAAAAATAAAAATAAAAATAAAAATAAAAATAAAAATAAAAATAAAAATAAAAATAAAAATAAAAATAAAAATAAAAATAAAAATAAAAATAAAAATAAAAATAAAAATAAAAATAAAAATAAAAATAAAAATAAAAATAAAAATAAAAATAAAAATAAAAATAAAAATAAAAATAAAAATAAAAATAAAAATAAAAATAAAAATAAAAATAAAAATAAAAATAAAAATAAAAATAAAAATAAAAATAAAAATAAAAATAAAAATAAAAATAAAAATAAAAATAAAAATAAAAATAAAAATAAAAATAAAAATAAAAATAAAAATAAAAATAAAAATAAAAATAAAAATAAAAATAAAAATAAAAATAAAAATAAAAATAAAAATAAAAATAAAAATAAAAATAAAAATAAAAATAAAAATAAAAATAAAAATAAAAATAAAAATAAAAATAAAAATAAAAATAAAAATAAAAATAAAAATAAAAATAAAAATAAAAATAAAAATAAAAATAAAAATAAAAATAAAAATAAAAATAAAAATAAAAATAAAAATAAAAATAAAAATAAAAATAAAAATAAAAATAAAAATAAAAATAAAAATAAAAATAAAAATAAAAATAAAAATAAAAATAAAAATAAAAATAAAAATAAAAATAAAAATAAAAATAAAAATAAAAATAAAAATAAAAATAAAAATAAAAATAAAAATAAAAATAAAAATAAAAATAAAGATAAAAATAAAAATAAAAATAAAAATAAAAATAAAAATAAAAATAAAAATAAAAATAAAAATAAAAATAAAAATAAAAATAAAAATAAAAATAAAAATAAAAATAAAAATAAAAATAAAAATAAAAATAAAAATAAAAATAAAAATAAAAATAAAAATAAAAATAAAAATAAAAATAAAAATAAAAATAAAAATAAAAATAAAAATAAAAATAAAAATAAAAATAAAAATAAAAATAAAAATAAAAATAAAAATAAAAATAAAAATAAAAATAAAAATAAAAATAAAAATAAAAATAAAAATAAAAATAAAAATAAAAATAAAAATAAAAATAAAAATAAAAATAAAAATAAAAATAAAAATAAAAATAAAAATAAAAATAAAAATAAAAATAAAAATAAAAATAAAAATAAAAATAAAAATAAAAATAAAAATAAAAATAAAAATAAAAATAAAAATAAAAATAAAAATAAAAATAAAAATAAAAATAAAAATAAAAATAAAAATAAAAATAAAAATAAAAATAAAAATAAAAATAAAAATAAAAATAAAAATAAAAATAAAAATAAAAATAAAAATAAAAATAAAAATAAAAATAAAAATAAAAATAAAAATAAAAATAAAAATTACTGTTATGTTCTACCTTTTAAAGTCAAAGTAATCAGTAGTTCAAATTTAAAATTTAATTTCTCAGATTCTCTCTCCCACTCTCTTTGGAATCTTTAAAATCTCCAACATTAAATGGATGTTTTTATATCCTCCTCCCGAAAAGATTTCCAAGAGTTTTCATTGCTCTTTAGCGTTTAGTGGTCATTTATTAATGTTCACTCATTGTCGTGTGTGTCCGTGGGTGGGTGGTTGTACGTGACATTGATAGAATGTCATGAAAAATCAACTTTGGCAAACATTGCAGGACGAGGACGAGAAAAAACGAGATGACAGTAAAAAATCATACTTAAATTGACAAATTTACAAGACCGAAAGACCAAACAAGAACAACAACAACGACATAGAACAAAACACTGCAGCCTTTTTACAAACGATGTGATGCATAATACAAAAGAGAAAAACAGCAGGAAAGATACCAACACATATACAAGTGTCACTACACCGATAACTAACCCCGACTGGTTGTAAGTCATGCAAACAGTATTCTAGTTGCAGCCATACAGGCATTGACAGCAACTACTGTGGCAGCAGCAGCAAAAACAGCAACAAATCTTTTGTTAACATGATGATGTTTAAACATTCATCGAAGAAATGATCAAAAAACAATATTTACACTCCCCCTCCTTACACACATACATATGTTTGATATTCAATGAAGGGGAAAAGGGTTGCCCGTAGGGGCCCATGGAGTGGACAAAAGAGTCACATGGCTTTGTATGGATGTGTGTTATTCATTTACTGGACTTACTGCTCTGGTAGACTGCTGATGTAGCTGTTGTCGCTGCTGTTGTCAGCAACATGGCTTTTTTGTAGTTGTCAATAATGAACGTACACATGTTGGCTGCATGTGTACAGCTGTGTTTTTCTTGTATTGAGTGACTGTGCGTGTGTGTGAGAGTGTGGTTTTTTGTTATTTCTGTATTGAATACTAATTGAGTTGTATGTGGTCAGAATGCTCTGTCTCTCTCTCCCTCCTTCTCTCACCCACACCCACACCAAATAAAACATGATCGACTACACCAGTTATTAGTTGTACAGTTCACTGTTGTCTGTCGTTGTTGTTTGTGTTTGGGCTCGCTCCTTTTTCTGCTATGCAGGGAGAGAGAGAGTGGGGGAGTGAGTGTGTCAATGTTTTTGTTGACGTTGCCGTTGTGTATGCTCCTGGTTGGGTGTGTTGTGTTTGAAGGCACAAAATAAGAACTATCCCCCCACCCCCGTACACATGTAGAACAAACTCCCAAACACCACAGACAAACAACAAATGTTCATCGCTTTGTTGTTGCGTTGTGTCTATTACTGCTACATGTTCTGCATACTCAGATGTTGTATAATATGGTCGGTATTAACAAGTCGGTTGGTGTGTGTGTGGACATGGATGCGTATGATTTTCTTTGCATGCCAGTGTGTGTGTATCATTGTATGCATGTACATACATAGTAGGTAGTATGTGTTATGCATATTAATATTCAATATACACATGTGTATTTTTAGTAGTTTTACTTCTTGTTCTTGCTCTTGTTCTTTTTGTTTGGTTTAGTTTTCATTCTCACCCTTTAAATACATCGAACACCAACTATCGAACATACAGTGACACACATCGAACATACGAAGAAGAGTGACACATATTCACGTTACATGTGAGTATGTGAGATACATATGAGAAATTGCATGCCAAAAGACATCATCCAAAGGAACGTAGAAGATATTGAGAAAAAAGCAATCTTCACCAATGATTTTAACATTGAAAACTAAAAATTTTATTTTCAGTAGTGCGAAGGATAAACCAAAATCACAAAAAATAAAAAAAACATTTCTTAAATAGAAGAATATTGCAAAAACATTTTATTTTATTTGTTATGGCTAAGTAATTTCAGGTGAAATTATAAAATTTTGTATTTTCAATGAGTTTAGAAAGCCGAAATACATTAGAATATTATGCGGTTTTTGGTGCATAGGGTAATGGACACAGTTATTACAAAAAAATGAATTCTTTCGCTGCAGTAGTAGCTTTTGAGTCCTGCTTTGCTATATAAACTGACAAAATTGTTTTTAATTAATCCATACCATTTAAATAATAAAAATTTGTAATTTTTTGATTTTATAGTTCGCTCTGAATCAAAGCTTCTAAATTTCTAACTTTTTTGCGTTAGGTTATTTTAAAGAAACTATTTTTGTCGCAAAATTTCTTCCAGTATTACAGAAAATTGTGAAGCCTACAAAAATAGTTTTTTTGTTATCGTCAGAACTTTCGCAACGATTGTATGTCTTTGACTTAAATCAGGGTTCATATTAGTACCAGCGGTCACATATGACAAATGAGAAGCGCTGATAAACAAAATATTCCACCGAACTAAGTCGACACACTAAAAATCTCACTTTGCCAATTCAATGTTATGCATGTGCACGCATCGCTCGCAACAATGCAACGGTTGTTGTTGTACGGTATGTCCCGTCTTCACTGTACCTCGTGTGTATTGTTGTTGTTTGTATGTATTGTTGGTCTGTTATGTTGTATGTGTTGTCATTTATTTTGGTTCAAGGCCATTTTTAACTTTTTTGTGCTATGAGATACTAAAATATTTTTTCTAATTTCAAACAAAAATATTTTTTTCTTATTTATTTTATAAACAAAAAAGAGTATACTTTCGATTTTTGTAAAATAAATAAAAATTATTATACTTAATAGTGTCTCTTGCTCCATAAGTTTCATGATGGATTGCTGTCGAAATTAAAATATTTATTATAAATACAGTACGAGCTCCATGATCGCAACTAATTACTGCCCAAGCCTTTTGCAATAACCGAATAGTTGCGATAACCAAACCCCAAATAGACCTTTGAATAATTGTCTCAGACTAAACTCAATAGATTTATTGAACTGTTTACAGCCTTTCGATTGGCTTTTTTCTGATTTGTTAACACCATATTGCAAAGGTATGAAAGATTTGGCAGTCGGCGACTTGTTCCTGAATAATTGGGGTTTGAATGAGCTCTCAGAAATTCTAAAAATATTTTTTCAACATTTCTTTCGGTATTTCGTGAAATAGAGGCGATTGGTTATAGTTGCCTACGTCGATATCAACTCTGGAAAATATAAGCTATCGAAAAGGCCGGTGACTTCAACTTTTGGAAAAAAAACTTTGACTATCCAAGGATACTGTAACGAGATTTGTAATCTGCGGACCACAATTTTCCATATAAGTTATTTAACAAATCTCCGACAGCAAAATTAGTATGTGTATTATTATGTATACTCAACACAAAACAATCCACAATAATGAAGCAGGAAATAAACAAAGCAAAAATCTGTAAGGAAGTTTAAACCCTGCGCTAATCTCTACTGAAAATACATGATTTTAAGTTCCATATCTCGATGATTTCTATTTTATTGATATTCATTTCGACGGCATCAATTCTATTAAATATCGCTGTAAATTTCCACACATCCGAGTCTAATGCGACGATTATATAAGTTCTTACTAATGCGCGGTCCTTCTAATTCAGCTTCGTCCTTGGTTAAATTCAAAGTAGCTTCATCTATCCAGAAAATAGAAAATAATATTTCTAATATTTCGTTGGTTGCAAACAGCGAGCAGTTGCGATAATAGGTGCTTGCGATCATCGAGCTCGCGCTGTATTAATAAAAACTAATGGACACAAATTACGATTTTTTTAGATTACCTTATGAAAAAATCTTGATTTTCGCACATCCTAGTGTCTACATATATTTTTTTAAAATCGTAAATAAAACATTATTTTAAAATACAGAAGAGTTGCTTTTTTGATTATTAAAAATCGCTGGGAAATAAGAAAAAAATATTTAAAAAAATAATTTTTAAAGATTTGATAATTTTATATTAAATTGAAAGTAATTTGATTGAAATTTACCAAAAACTTTATATTCCTATCTATTGCCAGCAAGAAGTTGCGATTTTTTTAAATTAACTTGTGAAAAACTCCTGATTTTTCCCTACGTAGTGTCTACAAATATTTTTCGTATATTTTTTAATCGTTAATAAAAATTATTTAAAAAATTGCTGGGAAATAAAAAAAAAATCATTACAAAAAATATTTTTTAAGATTTGATAAATTTATATTAAACTAGACTATTTGCCTGAAATTCGCCGAAAACATAATATTTCTGTGTCCTACCAAAAAATTACCTAATTTTTAAAATCACATTTTTCCTAATTTTCGACCCTCTTAATGTTTACATATATTTTTTCATATTTTTTTAAATTGTTAATAAAACATTATTATCATTAAAAATTACTGAAAAAAAAATAAAAAATGTATTATTTTAAGATTTGATAATTTTATATTAAACTATAAGTTATTGGCTTGACATTCGAATAAAGTTAAAATTTTTTTAAATTATCTTATGACAAATTCCTGATTTTCGACCCACCCTAGTGTTTACATATATTTTTAAATTCGTTAATAAAAGATGATTTAAAAAGAGGTTCTTCCTCGATTATTAAAAAATTGCTGGGAAATATGAAAAAAAAGACAGTAAAAAAATATTTTTTTATGATTTGATAATTTTATATTAAACTAGAAGTAATTTGCTTGAAATTCAACGAAAACATTATATGTTTATCTTTTATCAGAAAGAAGTTACGATTTTTTTTTTAAATTTTCCTATGAAAATTTTTCTAATTTTCGACCCAACCTAATGTCAACAATTTCCTATTTTTGAAAATCGGGAAAATGCAGTTCTATTTACTTTATTCAGAAGTACAAAATTGAAACTTTCATTAAAAGCAGAAAACCTAATATTTTTTAATATTATATTATTTTTCAATATTTTTTAATCTAATACTCTTGGAACAGTAGTAATTGTGGCTATTTAAGAAATAGTTAGTTTTTATTTCTAAATTTAGAAAATTGTTTAAATACAAAGGGATTGTGTATTCCCTTTTGTAAGGTTGTCGGTGTATAGTTTACCCATGACTGGTCACTTCTCCGTGAAGTTACTCATATAACTCTGGCATACACACATACATCATATGTTTGTAAGTAGTACGTATGTCCATAGATATCTAGGCAGGTAGGCAGGCATGTTGTCATTTATTGGTTTATGTTACTTTGGGGAATGCAATTTATTGATGTTTGTTTGTATTCTTGTCGTGTGGGAACGGGGGCCTATACACGCCAAGTGTTCTCCGGAGACAATTTATCAATTCATTAACTAATGACGCATTGGAGGGTGGTGGTGACGGTGGTGGTGTTTGTGGAGGTGGCGAGATGCCTCACATGTGGCCTGAATATTAATAAAATCGCCACTTGAATGTAATTGTTCAGATTTCGAGCCACATCTCTATGTGCAAAACATTGCTGAGATCTTGTAAAAGTTAAGCCGTCAAATAACACCTGTCCATGTCATGGACAGATAGTAAGGCAAAGCTCCACTCCAGGAGCATGGTTGGTTGGTTTCATTGTGGATTAATTGTGGCAAAAATTGCTGAGATCTTGTAAAAGTTAAGCCGCCAAATAACACCTGTTCATGGACAGATAGTAAAGAAAAGCTCCACTCAAGGAGCATGGTTGCTTGGTTTCATTGTGGATTAATTGCGAACTGACTTGGGGTGTAATAAAGCTTCCTCGTTTTCTTTGGAATAATGTTGGACATTTTTAATTAATTTTGTTTTGTTTTTTTTTGTTCTTCGTTTAAATATTCCAAATATTTGTAATATTTTTTGAACAAAATCAAAAAGAACATCATTTTGGCCACAAGACAGACAGACAGACTAGCAGAAAACCACAATTTGATGTTTGTTTGTGCTCTGTCGAGGTTTTTAACTGATTTCAGTAAACAACAACAGCAGCCAGGCATCCCATCCGGACGTACAAAATGCCAAAAACCAATTTCATTTTAAATATCTGATATCTGGTCTTGGAGGTTTAGATATAAAATAAACTTCAATTAAATGAGAAACAGAAGAACGGAAAAAACACAAAAAAAAAAAACAAAAAATGTGCAAAGATTGAAAACTTCTGGTAGAGAATACGTTCATACACGTACATATGTTTACACATAGTAGATGGTGAAGAATATATATTTTTTCACAAAAAAAAAAACAAAAACGAAGAAAACATAACAATAAAGTTGTGAGAAATACCAAAAACATAACAGTGGGTCATTTCATTCAAATTGCACTCGAAGAAAAAATGAAAAAAAAATATTTTTTAAGATTTGATAATATTATATTAAACTAGAAGTTATTGGCTTAAAATTCGCCTAAAAGATTACATTTCTATGTCCTACCAGAAAAAAGTTGTGATTTTTTTTAATTACCCTATGAAAAAGATCCTGATTTTCGACCCACCCTAGTGTATACATATATTTTCCATATTTTTTTAATCGTTAAAAAATTATTTTAAAAAATCGAAAATGTGTTTATTGATTTTTAAACAATTGCTGGGAAATAAAAAAACATTACAAAATATTTTTAAGATTTGATAATTTTATATTAAACTAGAAGTTCTTGGCTTGCAAGTCGCCAAAAACATTACATTTTTTTCTTTTATCAGAAAGAATTTACGATTTTTTTAAATTACCATATGTAAAATTCCTGATTTTAGACCCACCCTAGTGTATAAATATATTTTTCAAATTTTTTTTAAAATCGTCAATAAAAAATTATTTAAAAAATTGAAGAGATGCTTTTTTGATTATTAAAAAATTGCTGGGAAATAAGAAAAAAACAGTAAAGAAATATTTTTTTAAGATTAAATAATTTTATATTAAACTAGAAGTTATTGGTTTGCAATTCGCTAAAACATTATATTTTTATCTTTTATCATAAAGAATTCACGTTTTTTTAAATTACCCTATGAAAAATTCCTGATTTTCGACCCACCCTATATTTTTCACATTTTTTAAAATCATTTTAAATAATCAATAAGAAAAAAATATTAAAAAAATAATTTTTAATATTTAATAATTTTATATTAAACTAGAAGTTATTGGCTAAAAATTCGCTAAAAACATTATTTCTTTATCTTTTATCAGAAAGAATTTACGAATTTTTTAAAATTACCCCATGAAAAAATCCTGTCAACATATATTTTTCATATTTTTTAAAAACGTTAATAAGAAAATTATTTAAAAAAATCGAAGAGATGTTTTTTTGATTTTTAAACAATTGCTGCGAAATAAGAAAAACAAACAAATATTTTTTTAATATTTAATAATTTTATATTAAACTAAAATTTATTGGTTTGAAATTTGCCAAAACGTTATATTTTCATCTTTTATCAGAAAGAATTTACGAATTTTTTAAAATTGCCCCATGAAAAATCCTGATTTTCGACCCACCCTAGTGTCTACATATATTTTTCATATTTTTTGAAAAACGTTAATAAGAAAATTATTTAAAAAAATCGAAGAGGTGTTTTTTGATTTTTAAAACAATTGCTGGGAAATAAGAAAAAGATATTAAACAAATATTTTTTTAATATTTTATAATTTTATATTAAACTAAAAGTTATTGGCTAGAAATTTGCCAAAAACATTATTTCTTTATCTTTTATCAGAAAGTACTTACGAATTTCTTAAAATTACCCTATGAAAAATTCCTGATTTTCGACCCACCCTAGTGTCTACATATATTTTTCACATTTTTAAAATCATTAATAAAAAAATTATTTTAAAAAATCATTAAGAAAAAATATTAAAACAAATATTTTTTAATATTTAATAATTTTATATTAAACTAGAAGATATTGGTTTGAAATTTGTCAAAACATTATATTTTTATCATTTATCAGAAAGAATTTACGAATTTTTTAAAATTACCCCATGAAAAAATCTTGATTTTCGACCCACCCTAGTGTCATATATTTTTTATTTTTTTTAAAAACATTAACAAGAAAATTATTTAAAAAAATCGAAGAGGAGTTTTTTTGATTTTTAAACAATTGCTGGGAAATAAGAAAAAAAATATTAAACAAATATTTTTTTAATATTTAATAATGTTATATTAAACTAGAAGTTATTGGCTAGCAATTCGCCAAAAACATTATTTCTTTATCTTTTAGCAGAAAGAATTTACGAATTTCTTAAAATTACCCTAAGAAAAATTTTCTGATTTTCGACCCACCCTAGTGTCCACATATATTTTTCATGTTTTTTAAACATATTTTAATAATATATTTCTATGACCTACCAGGAAAAAGTTGCGATTTTTTTTAAATTACCCTAAGAAAAATTTTCTGATTTTCGATCCACCCTAGTGTCTACATATATTTTTCATATTTTTTAAAATCGTTAATAAAAAAATTATTTTAAAAAATCGAAGAGGTGCTTTTTTGATTAGAAAGAAAAATGCTGGGAAATAAGAAAAACCGTTAAAAAATATTTTTTACAATTTGATAATTTTATATTAAACTGGCTTGCATGTCTCCAAAAGCATTATATTTTTATCTTTTATTAGAAAGAATTTTCGAATTTTTTAAAATTACCCTAACAAAAAATTCCTGATTTTCGACCCAACCTAGTGTCTACATATATTTTTTAAAAATATATTTTAATAATAAGCTTAAAATTCTTTAAGCTTCCTCTTTAAAAGAGAAGCTTGTGATTTTTTAAAATTACCTTATAAAAACTTCCTGCTGTTCGACCCATCCTAGTGACTACATACATTTTTCATATTTTTTTAAATACATTTTAATAATAAGCTTAATATCTCTAAGCTTCCTCCTTAATAGAGAAGCTTGTGATGACAATTACGAATTGTTCTATCTTGGTATTGGGGTCGTTCGTCCCCAAGACCATCGTTTTCATCTAATATTTGATTGGATTTATCGCATAGATTTTGAATATTTAGTCAATTTGAATAATTTTATTAATTTAAATAATGTCTCTTTTTTCTGAGTGTATAAAACGTAAAGTACTTCCATAAGTAGCGAACGAGTGTGTGTGTGTGTTGGACTACTTGGACTTGAGCAATTTCGAAGTTTTACTTTATCTTTACAATAAAAATAAACAGATTCTCTCCGAAAAACATTGAAGTTAATAACATAAATACTGGTACTTCTTGCACGCACACACACACATACAACATTTCCATTCAATCTTATGTTTTCGTTGTCTTGTCTTGGCCAAAAAGTATAGTTGTCTGCCAAAAAATCAAACCAAGACCAAAAGTAGAAAGTTAAACTTTATTTTTGCCGAATGAATACAATTTCGGTCTGGAGCTGAGTAAATGGAAAGAAGAAGGAAAAAAAGAGTTTAATTTGATGATAACATTAAATTAACGTGCTCTATGTGTGCATACATCTCGAGCATACGGAATTGTGTTGAATACATGAATATTGGCAAGACAAGTAGCCCGGCTTGGTCATACATACAAATGACTGTGAAAGGAGGGTGGAGGTACAATGCACAGTGGAAACTTACGGCCAAAACCCTGTAACTTTTTATTTATCATCATAAGTAGTTCTGAAATTTGGCATTTTGAGAATTTTTATTTTTTTCTTGCTTCAAACTGACGCTTATTTTGAACTTTTTTCATAAAAATTGTTCAATGAATGCTAAACAATTTTATTAAAAATTTAATAATTTTTTCCTTCTCTTCCTCACCATTCAATTTCTATCGATCCCTATATACTTCCTGCCCAGAGTCATACAATACAATTGATTTTATTAAGAAAAATTGCTGTCTAAGAGCATCAAATTCAGCATCCCAGGCAATAAGACTAGACCGGAAGTCGTCAATTCTCTTGCCCGGCAACCTTTTTCTTTGAAATTAAATCTTCATTCAGGCACTTAATCGCATCTAGTTTCTGGATGTCTACTACTCCAATTTTCTCACTATTAAAAAAATCTCTTTATTTGAAGATATTTGTTCTGTGAATAATTGACACTGGTGATTTTTCTTGGGGAGGGAAATGTCTCCATTTCACCACCACACTATTATATTAATAGTGTCTCTAGCCACAAAAAGATAGTTTGTATTTGTCCAATGGTCTACCACATTGGCAAACTACTAAAGTGATTGATACCTTTAAGGAGTTGGAGAATTGACTAATTCCATATGTAACTGAACAGAAAGTTTTCTTAAGTTTTTCGATTTCTATGAAAGTTTGCAAATAAGAGAAATAAAATTCCATTTCCCAAAATTTTCAAAACTAAGATATTATGGACACTAGGGAGGATCAAATAACAAGAATTTTGTCATAAGGTCATTTTAAAAAAATCGTAACTTTTTTGTTAAAGGTGATAGAGATATATTTTTTTGCTGAATTTCAAGCAAATTGCCTCTTAATAATAAAAATAAACAGATTCTCTCCGAAAAATATTGAAGTTAACAACATAAATACTGGTACTTCTTGCACGCACACACAACATTTCCAATTTTATTTTTCGTTTTTTTTTTTGTTGCTGCTGTTATTCTTGTCTTGGCCAAAAAGTATAGTTGTCTACCAAAAAATCAAACCAAGACCAAATGTAGAAAGTTAAACTTTATTTTTGCCGAATGAATACAATTTCGGTCTGGAGCTGAGTAATATAAAATTATTAAAAATATATTTTTTAATGCATTTTCTTATTTTCAAAAAACCATCTATTCGATTATTTTAAATATTTGTTATTAAAGATTTTGAAAAAAATATGAAAAATAAAGAGTGATTTTTTTGAGGTTAGGATTTTCATGCATTAGTATTTGACAGATCACGTGGGATTTCAGACATGGTGTCAAAGAGAAAGATGCTTAGTATGCTTTGACATTTCATCATGAATCGTCTTACAAACGAACAACGCTTGCAAATTATTGAATTTTATTATCAAAATGCGTGTTCTGTTAAGAAAGTTCATTGCGCGCTTCCATTTTATGGTCAGTTTAATCGACCCACTGAAGCGGCTATTCGGGCTATTGTGACTAAATTTCGCACCAAATTTACATTGTTGGACATTAAACCACCAACACGCTTACGTAGAGTGCGAACTGAAGAAAATATCGCAGCTGTATCGGCCAGTGTTAATGATGACCACCAATTTTCGATTCGTCGCCGTTCGCACCAATTGGGTCTCTGTTACTCAAAAACGTGGAAATGCCAAAATTGGACTAAGCGGATGGACCACCTAAGACGCAGCCGCGGTCAACATTTAAATGAAATTATTTTCAAAAAGTTAATGTCATGGACCAATCTAACGTTTCAAATAAAGAACCGATGAGATTTTGCAAATTTTATGCGTTTTTTTTAAAAAAAAAGTTATCAAGCTCTTAAAAAATCACCCTTTATATGTAGACACTCCGCTGGGTCGAAAATAAAGAATGTAGTCATTGAAAATCAAAAAATACCTCTTCGTTCATTTTTAAATATTTTTTATTAACGATTTAAAAAAATATGAAAAATATATTTTTTAAAATCGTCAATGATAAAATTATTAAAAAATGGAGAGATTTTTTTTATTATTATAAAATTGCTGGAAAAAAAATAAAATATTTCTTAAATTTTGTATTAAACTAGAAGCTTGAAGCTAGAGGCATGAAGTTGGCCAAAAATATTATATTTGTATCTTTTATCAGAAGGAATTTACGAATTTTTTTAAAATTACCTTATATAAAAATTCCTGATTTTAGACCCACCCTAGTGTCTACATATATTTTTCATATTTTTCTAAATCTTTAATAAAAAATATTTTAAAAGGTGCTTTTTGAGGTACTTTTTTGATTATTAAAAAATTGCAGGGAAAAAAGAAAAAAAAAACACATTAAAATATTTTTTAAGATCTGATAATTTTATATTAAACTAGAAGTTATTTGCATGAAATTCGCCAAGAAAGTAATATTTCTATGTCGTACCAGAAAAAAGTTGAAATTTTTTAAAAATTACTCTACCAAAAAATTCCTGATTTTCGACCCACCCTAGTGTCCACACATATTTTTTTAAAATCGTTAATAAAAAAATTATTTTAAAATAAAAAAACGTAACTTTTTCTGATAGGTGATAGAAATATAATTTTTGCCTCTAGTTTCATATAAAACTATTAAATATTAAAAATATATTTTTTAATGTTTTTTCTTATTTTGAAAAAAAAAACACCTCTTTGATTATGTTAAATATTTTTTATTAAAGATTTTGAAAAAAATATGAAAAATATATGTAGACACTAGGGTGGGTCTAAAATCAAGAATTTAGTCATTGAAAATCAAAAAATACCTCTTCGTTCATTGTTAAATATTTTTTATTAACGATTTAAAAAATATGAAAAATATATGTATACACTAGGGTGGATCGAAAATCGGGAATTTTTCGTAAGGTCATTTTAAAAACTTATTTGTGGTAAGAGATAGAAATATAATGCTATTGGTGAATTTCAAGCAAATTACCTCTGGTTTAATATAAAATTATCAAATCTTAATTTTTTTTCAATAACAATCATTAATAAATTTTAAAAATCGAAATTGATTAATTATATATTTTTATTCTCAGATTATAATCACCATAAGTTTCATGATAGAGTTCCTGCTACTTAATCTACAATAATTATAAATGTTCAGTCGAAATTAAAAAGATTTAGTAGTCTCCCGAAAAAGGTCTATCAAAAAAAAAATGAAATCAGACCACACTAATAGCTTTTAACTTTATTTTTTCCTTATTTCGACAATTTTTTTATTATGAAACTTGAAATTAAATTGTTCTCTTTTATTTTTATTAAAAGTAGCAGTGTTTTAACGAAAATTACTAAATTTTTTTACTACGAGTGGAAATTTTTGTCCCGTCTGTTTTGTCGCGTCCGTATTTCTGCTGTACTTAATTAAAAAAATTTAAGAGATAATTCTCATATTTCATAAATCTACGAACAAAATATATCCTCTGACCTTCATTTGCATGTATATAAGGAAAAACAAAGTTCTCAAAAAATCGCTGAACTTTGTATATTTCTGTGAGACCTTCAAAAGTACTTCTGTTTTTTCGCCGCGTCCGTTTCGATGTAAAATTGTTTATAATTTTGTACTAATTTGGACTAAATCCTGACGATATATTTTTAAAATGTAGTACTCATTAAGCGCTTTAGAACACAAAAAAGGCTCATCGACTTTTTAAGTTTCTTTCTTGTCTTTGGCGTAGCCTAAGGCGTGCGAGCCACTGGGAGATGTCTATATATAATATAATTACTTTAAGCTGGCTTCAAAAAAATGTGGATATTCCCGACTAAAATTAACATTTCCCGATTTTCCAAAAATATGAAATTGTAGACACTAGGAACGTCGAAAATCAAGATTTTTTCTCATAATGTAATTTAAAGAAATAGTAGCTTTTTTTGGTAGAACGTAGAAATATAACATTTTCGCCAATTTCAAGCAAATTACTTCTAGTTTAATATAAAATTGCAAAAATCTTTAAAATATATACTTTAATTTGTTTAGTTCCCGGTAATAATTTTAATAATCAAAAAAGTACTTTTTGATTTTTTAAATATTTTTTATTACCAGATAATAGCGTCAATAAGATACTCCATAAGTTTCATGATGGAGTTCTTGATACCTATCCCATAACAATTGTAATCGCGATTGCAGTTGAAATTAAAAATATTCAATCGGAATAATTGAAACATTTATTTTAGACTGGTTACAGAACAATTTTGTATATTCCCGACTAAAATTAATCTTCGGTTTGTTTAATCCTGCTTGCACAACCAAATTTTATGTATTATGGTAGTCGAAATGACTAACAAGGTTAATGCATTGCCCCAAAAGATTTCGGCTTTATCACTGATCATTCGTGAGCTAGCCAATTTTTTACGATTTTAAAATGTTTTTTAGAAAATCCTTTATAACATCCACATTTTTGGTTCGATTTGAGTTTTTGTGTGCTCGCTGAAAAGCCATTGATACACAAAATTTGTTTAAATAGTTAAACAGGGAATTTTGTTTAAATTTTATGAGATTGCAGAATTTTCTGGAAAAAATATGACCAACTTTCATAATCGATATAATTGTTGTGTGACTGACTAACTTACAGGCTCATTGATAAGTGGCCTGACCAACTGACGACGACTGAAATTTGGAGAATGATTTAAGAGTTAAACGAAAATGAAGCCGACGCGACGCGGTTTTATTTTTATCAATTTTAATATAGTTTTAAATATTTTATTTTTAATAAAATTTTTCATAATTTCCCCATCGAACTGACTGTACTTACTTGGTGCTATTTTTTAGACAGATATTCGGAAAGTCTCATTAGTTTGTGAGAATCAGAAATCATGATAGTGCAATAAATATCACCATGTCATTTGTAAATAAATTTACATTCTTAAATCAAGGACTTTCTCGAGTTTTAAACAATGTTAATAATGTTTCTTATGTTTATTTAGATACATCTAGGAAAATGTTCGATATATGGTCTAAATATTCAATTTCCCTATGACGAAAGGAAAAAATACATACAATATTTAAATTGTAAATGCATTAACAGTCACAGTTTTAATCAAAGGCTTTTGAAGTAATTACAATTAATTCGTTTCCTTTTTTATTTCAACAATTGAATTTTACATTACAAAAATCAAATCAGTTAATATGTAATTTGACTCAGATGATAGCAGATTGGCAAATAAAACATGGTTAATGTGATTCCCTTTAACTGTCTTAAAATTAAAACACACATTCTAACTGCCTGCACACTACAGAGTTGCAACTGACTGACAGTGGTAGAGCAAATATTGTGTGATTCGTTTTTGTTGTTCTTGTTAACTCATAAAATATTTTTATGTGTACGAGAGTGTACACATACATATATATTGAATATTTGCCGAGAGGAGACATAAAGGAAGAGAGAGAGAGAGCGCGCGATAATGTGTGAATGCGGCACAATATTTTCTATTAGCTGTTGTTTTTGTTTTTCACCATTTGCCTTTTGTTATTGTTTTTGTTGTTTATGCAAATTTCTATGTCGCTGCTGCTGCTGCTACTGCAGTTATTGTTTGTATGTGCACATGCACACGAGTATGTAATAATACGTGTTGGATGCTTTCAAAACAAAACAGCACAACATCACACAGCAGAGCGAGCAAACAACATCAAAAAACTATTTGTGCAGTGCAGTTAACAGTTAACAGTTTATTTATTGCCGCTGTCGATGTTGTTATGGAATCGGTCATTCGCTCGTTCGTTGGCGTCTGATATCGTGTCGTCGTCGCCCATATAAAACAATGTCGGCTATTGACCAACGGAACTTTTGTTGTGGTCAACGAGTACATGTGCATACGAGCAGTTGTGTGGATGTTTGAAGGCACATTTTGTGGCGCATACATATGAATTTATGTATTTGTGTATGTTTTGTATTGATAACGTTTTGTGGAGTCAATCAAAAAGCTTCGAATTATTGAAAGAAAATAGTAAGAAGAGCACATAAAAGTTGATGACCTGTAAAGAATAGAAAACTTACAGTTATTGTTTTACAATAGACATTGTTCTGTTAAGAACACTAACATGGGTAGTATGATTTTTAGGGCGATGTAATCTAGTGATTTTGCAGATACATTTTGACGAAGTAAATCTAATAAATCATAAATTGTGGGGCAGACTATATGATAGTCGAGGTATTAAATAAAAATGTTGGATGTTTTAAAATGTCAAGAGTTAAATAAATCTCAACTGCTTCAGAATTATACCAAAAGTACGAAAAACGATTCTTTCCTTCCCCAATGGAATGGAATGACATCTTCAAATATATATTTTAACATATTTTTTAATGCGAAAAAATAAATATTTATAAGTAAGTTTCACGTCAAATATTTGTAACACCGATCGCATTCGATTCGTCAGCAGACTCGATTTAGCGCTATTTGTGATGAAAGTACAGGCCGCAATCGTTGTCGGATTGCCGTGAAATTTTGCAGAAGTAATTCTTTTGGATTAGAAGGTCGCTATTGAATATTGTGAAAATCGATTCGATGTGTGCGATTTGGATGTGTTAGTATGATAGTG
Organism: Polietes domitor; assembly: GCA_947397865.1. NCBI lineage: Eukaryota > Metazoa > Arthropoda > Insecta > Diptera > Muscidae > Polietes > Polietes domitor. The sequence goes on from OX377619.1 coordinate 179,098,172, forward strand.
GTATAAGTAAAAAATCGCAAAAAAATGAGATATGCCAATTTTTCTCTTTAGTTTGATCAGATCTGTAATTTAAGAACTTTTATTTTTAACATTTATAAAAAATGTACCCTACAATGACATTTCTCTTTTATGCACACCAAAATTATCTTTAGTGTTAGTTTGAAGCATTTTGAAAGTTTGCGAATCGTGGTCGTATTGGAGGCGGGCCAGTATTCCCTCCTTTTGCACATTCTTATGACGATTCAACCTAGGAAACCTTGTAGTCCTTACATTTTACGTGTAGGATGTGTCCAGCAATATTTCTTAAAACGATACGAGGAAAAATTTTGTGGATCATTTTAACCTTCTAGCTCCTCAATGTAGGGGTATTTTTGGTCCATTTTGTACAAAAGGAAAAAAAAACAATATTTCCCCATTTTGTACATTCTTAAGATGAATCGGCATAGGAAACCTTGTGATTCTTATTTTTTAGGTATATGATGTGTTCACCAATATTACTTAAAACACTACGAGAAAGATTTTGGTGGACCATTATAACCCTCTAGCTACTCAATATAAAGGTCTTTTTGATCCCTTTTGTATAAATGGTAAAAACACCTTAAAACAGGGATTTAACTGGTCAAAATGTTCTACAAAAATATTTGCCATAAGTTTCTGAATACAGCAAAACTCATTTTATTTTATATATTTTAACTAGGGTATTTAATATGAAATTGCCTGGACGTGCTATTAAATCGCTCATGGTACCTGGTGGTGTATAAGTAATATTAATTAATAATACAAATTGGATTTTTTGAGTTTTTTCAACCAAACTAGTGTTCTAAGTTCGATTCTAGGGCCACAATTGATACGCCGTACAAAACAGTTGTGTTCCATAATGAAAGGACATTTCTAAATGACCAAGGGCATAAAGTGGTAAGGTGATGAAAAAATACCTTTTTCAGTTTTTCCTGGAGGAATAGTATTCCATGTCCGATTTTTAGTAGTACAGCTAAGATAGGATAATCTTGTATTGGCACACTAATAGAAATTTGCTATAAACTTTGAAAATTATAAAAAAAACTATTATTTATAAACACATTTTTAACAAAATTAAAATTGTACTAAAGATTGTAATTGTATGTAAGGATTGTATAATAAGGCAGAGTCTGAGGTCCTGCATATGATAAGACCTTTTCGAAATCGGACCTATCATGTGGAACTGTGACTACTTGTCACTACTGATGCCAATCAACTGATGTACATGTTTCTTTGGTACATATTTTGATTACAATTCATAATTAATTTTATTTGTGAATTGAATAAATCTAACTTGGGTACCACACCACACATAGAAGAACTGACAGTCGCCTTGACTGTCTAAATTTATAGAAAACACCTCTAAGGCAGGGATTAAAGCGGTCAAAATATTCTACAAAAATATTTGCCATAGAATTCTGCTAGAAGTCACTGAATACACCAAAACTCAAGTAGAATGCAGGAAATGGGCGAACGCTTAAAATTCATTTTTGGATTAATTTAGAATTTTTTCCAAATTAATGATAAACTGTCCCACAAAACTGAATTTTAGTGGAGTGGTATGAATGAAAAAAATATCCTACGTCAAATTTCACTATATATCACCGAATAAAAGAAAGCTGTAGCTATGATATATATAAATAAAATATCTGTAGCAATTAGGGTATTTTCAACAAGAAATTATTTATAATTTTTTCGTTTAGCTCTTGGTATTTCCATACCATTATCAAACATGACAAAAAATATTCTGCATCAAAATTCACTATAAGTCACCGAACGAAAGAAAGCTGTAGCTATGATATGTATAAATAAAATATCAGTAGCAATTTGGATATTTTGAACAAAAAATATTTTTTTAGATCTTTGTATTTCTATACCATTATCCAGCATATGGCTAATATAAGAGAATGAATACATGCATATTCATGTATATCCATTTGTCTGAATACGCTATTATTATCTTCTAAAAAGTTTCAATTTTGTTCAAGTTCAGTTCCAATTTTGTTCAGTCATATGTTTTTCCTTTAATCCTACAACTGAGCGTATGAGTAATATTATCCTCGATAACTATAACTCATACGCCGTCTGTATTGTTATTGAAGAACTAAACAAATTTTTAGATTGCGATTTAAAACTGAGCGTATGAATAATATTATACTCGATAACTATAACTCATACGCCATCCACTTAGTGATTGAAGAATTCATTTTATTCTTGATTTAATCTGTAATCCCTCTAGCCGAATCCATTATTATTCTCGAAATAGCTTCATTTTGTTCCACAGCTTTATCTTCCCCGGTCAGTCCGATTTAAAACTGAGCGTATGAGTAATATTATTCTCGATAACTATAACTCATACGCCATCCACTTAGTGATTGAAGAATTTATTTTATTCTTGATTTAATTTGAAATCTAACCGAATCCGTTATTATTCTCGAAATAATTTCATTTTGTTCCACAGCTTTATCTTCCCCGGTCAGTCCTAAAATCGAGTGTATGAGTAATATTATCCTCAATATATATAACTCATACGCCATCCTTTAGGAGAATTAAACAATTCCCTTTAAATTTTTGTAATTTTATTTAAATATTAATTTTATTTTTGTATTTCTTTCATTTTAGAAACTCCCCAACCCTCTCAGCATTGTCCCCGTAAGAATGGCTACTTCGGTCATGAAAAGCCCGGCACTTGTGACAAATTCTACTACTGCGTTGATGGACAATTCAACATGATCACCTGTCCCGGTGGCTTGGTGTTCAATCCCAAGACCGGCATCTGCACCTGGCCCGATGAGGTTGGCGTCAGCGGCTGCAAATCCGAAGATATTTTCGAATTCGAATGCCCTGCCGTCAATGAAACTGTGGCTGTGTCACATCCCCGTTATGCCGATCCCGACGACTGTCAGTTCTTCTATGTGTGCGTGAATGGTGATACACCACGTCGCAATGGCTGCAAGCTGGGTCAAGTGTTCGATGATAGCAACAAACATTGTGAATGGTCCAGAAAAGTGCCAGAATGGTGAGAGAGGATTTCTATTTTCAAAATAAGATTTTTTTGTTTAACTTGTATTTATTTTGTGTTTGTAGCGCCGATTGGTACAAGGACCGTTTGACCGATGCCGAATTGGAGGAATTGGAAAACCCCAAACCCAAGGAGAAGAAAACCCAACGCACCCGTGGCCAATCGAGACGTAAGCCCGCCCGCGAGGAATTGGACGACGATGAGTAGATGTGAAGGAGGAAAGGCGTTTTTTAGAGCAAAGACTGCAGCTTTAAAAGAAACGTTTAGCTTTAAGTTTTGATAGCAACAACAAGAACTTGCAAGTTTTATTAAAGATGTGAACAGGAAGAAGAAGCAGAAGAATAAAAGTGAAAATTTTCAAAATTTAAAAATAACTCAAATAAAAAAGAAAATAAATATGAAAGAAAAGCAAGAACATGGACATCCTATCAACCAACCATCCCTCCATTCACTCTTTGACTATCGTAAATTGCATATCATCTCACACTCAATGTCATTACTGTCATTATTATAATCGCTGTGAAACATCTTTTTAAATGTTTCTCGTCATCCATCCATCCAATCGTCCATCTATCTCCAGCATCCTTTGCTGGACGTTTATGGAGAACGAGCGAGAAAAAATGCTAAAAATGCATAAATCTTACAACTCAGCATCTTCCGAAGGGGGGAAGGGGAGCACCTCCACAGAGAGTTGGTGGGGTGAAATGATGCTGTAAAGTTTAAATAGTTGCATATTTTAAGACATTATTAGACCATCAAGAACCACAAAAGAAAAGCACAAACAAAACACATAATAACTTTAAGTAAAATCAGAAGAAGAAAAAAAAAACATAGAAATTGAAAAACCTTAACCACAAGAATTGTTGCCACATCACCAACGACGCATGAACATGCCAACGGTACGGCAGCATTCATATGCTGCTGCTGCTACTCCAGCATTTGTTGCTTGCAACTGCAACTTGAATGCATTCATAAAATCGCTTAAACATTTCCAACCAGATAAGCTGAGTGGCGTCCTGGTAAGTACATGTTTTTCTCCCATTTTCTTTTGGCCATTCACTACTCTTTCTCTCCCTCCGCCACACAAAATTTCACTAAAGCAATTGTTATCGTTTCGTTTCGTTATTTTTCTTTACATTTTTTTTCTACGTCTTCTTTGTGTTTTGGCTATACATCTTTGTGAAAGGATATTTCGTTTTATTTTGCGGGCTAGTGGGGGAGGATTTATCCTTTATTTGGCTAGTTGAATTTTTATGTCAAGATTTTGTTATGGTTGTTGGTTGCTTGATTTCTAAAGTCAGGGTTAGAGTAATGTTCTCACGTTAAAACAAAATTAAATTGGCATGAAAAGTAAATACTTGACATTTTTATTATGCCGTCTGGCAGCTACAACATTATAATGGACAAGGATTTTTATGACACACTTTATTCTCACACTCTTGTAGTGGCCTAATACTCACATTGTTTCTCTCATGGGTCTCTCTGTTGGGGTATTTAATATGAAATTGCCTGACAGTGCCATTAATTCTTTGGTGGTGCCTGGTGGTGTATAAGTAATATTAATTCAAAATACAAATTGGATTTTTTTAGTTTTTTCAACTGAAATAGTATTCTAAGTTCGATTCTAACACCACAATTGATGTCAAACGGTGCGTATGACATAAAGCTATGCATAAAACATTACTGTTCCATAATGAAAGGACATTTCAAAATGTCCAAGGACATAAAGCGGTACATTATTTTAAAAAAATACCTTTTTTCAGTTTTTCCCGGAGGAATAGTATTCAAAGTTCGATTTTTAGTAGTTCAAGTAAGATAAGATAATACATTGTGTTGTCAAACTAATGAAAATGTAATAATTTTAGTGGAAATTAAAAGAAAAACAATTGTTAATAAACCCATTTATAAAAAAAATCAAATTGTATTATAACACCGTGCGACAATTTTACATTTATTTTATTGGACCTGAAACAAAACAAGATATATGTGAAACTATAGATCGTATGTTGAAAAGACTTTGTACTCACATTTTCATTGGGCGATCCTCTCTTCTTTTTGCAGGACTTTTAATTTTCAAAGGATATATTTGTCTTAATAATTTATTTTCATACTTTCGAGAACCATACCCACATGGATATGGGTATCAAATGAAAGCGAAGAATATCAGTTAAAAATACTTTAGATATAATGATTCTATCTGTATTAGTTTAGTATTAACAACAATTTCGAGTTTTCTCCCTTATTCATTTAGTTTATTCATCTATTTAAGGGAGAAAGCATGGAATGGTTGTTAATACGAAACTAATACAGATGGAGCCATGACCTTTTAAGTATTTTTAATAGATATTCTTCTCTTTTATTGGATACCCACATCGCCTATGTATGACTCTTGAATGTATTAAAATAAATTATTAAGACAAATATATCTGTTGGAAATTAAAAGTTCTGTAAAAAGGAGGAAAGATCACCAAATGAAAAACTGAGTACAGTACTGTCGCATGGTGTAATTATATATAAAGATTGTATAATAAAACAGAGTCTGAGGCCCTGTATGTGATTAGATCTTTTCGGAACAGGTGATCATGATGAATTGTCCTTCAACGCAGTAGTAGAATTTGTCGCAAGCGCCGGGCCGAAGTAGCCATTTTTTTGCGGGGACAATGCTCAGAGGGTCGGGGAGTTTCTAAAATAAAGAAATAAGAATAAAACAAATAAAAAAAGCGTTAAGTTCGGCCGGGCCGAACTTTATATACCCTCCACCATTGATTGCATTCCACAGAGGATGCCGATTTTCGTAGAAGTGCAGTAATATTACAGGAAAATATACATTTTTATATAGCCAAATCAAAACAAATACAAATATTAAAAAAAATAATTTTATAAATAATTATAATATTTCAATTATTTCAAACCACGCTTATAAGGCAAGGCTACCAATACGTCAATTCAAAAAAAAAATATTCTTCTATTTATATTTTCAAAAAGCTTAAATACCATAATTATTGGTAGATAGTGGGTGCTACAGTTGTTTGTATTTCCACTCTATAAAGTACAAATTTTGAAAATCCATTATCAGACGTACATAGTGCAAAATAACCTAACTTCATGATTCAACCAATTTTTGCCGTAAAAGAAAAAATACGAATTTGGAAAAAAACTTTTTATTTTGCGTGTCTATGCAGTCAGAGGAATGTAAACAATGAATTCCATGATTCCAGCTGCGGCCATTTGGTTGGTACCATTTTTACCCCCTTAAGAGTAAGACTATCTAAAATCTCTTTATTTGACGTTTCTACCCAATTATAATTTCATCATTCTAGCTGTAGTCGTGTAGTTAGTACTATTTTTATCCCTCTGTACCATTGTATCCCTTGAAAGTACGAATTTTCCGTGTCTACGCAGTCAGAGGAATGTATACTCAGAATTTCACGACTCTAGCTGCGGTCATTTGGTTGGTTCTAAAGAGTGATTTTTTTGAGGTTAGGATTTTCATGCATTAGTATTTGACAGATCACGTGGGATTTCAGACATGGTGTCAAAGAGAAAGATGCTCAGTATGCTTTGACATTTCATCATGAATCGTCTTACAAACGAACAACGCTTGCAAATTATTGAATTTTATTATCAAAATGCGTGCTCTGTTAAGAAAGTTCATTGCGCGCTTCCATTTTATGGTCAGTTTAATCGACCCACTGAAGCGGCTATTCGGGCTATTGTGACTAAATTTCGCACCAAATTTACATTGTTGGACATTAAACCACCAACACGCTTACGTAGAGTGCGAACTGAAGAAAATATCGCAGCTGTATCGGCCAGTGTTAATGATGACCACCTATTTTCGATTCGTCGCCGTTCGCACCAATTGGGTCTCTGTTACTCAAAAACGTGGAAATGCCAAAATTGGACTAAGAGGATGGACCACCTAAGACGCAGCCGCGGTCAACATTTAAATGAAATTATCTTCAAAAAGTAAATGTCATGGACCAATCTAACGTTTCAAATAAAAAACCGATGAGATTTTGCAAATTTTATGCGTTTTTTTAAAAAAAAAAAGTTATCAAGCTCTTAAAAAATCACCCTTTATTTTTATCCCCTTTTTCCATTTTGACCCCAAAAAGTACGAATTTCGAAAAATCAGTTTATTTTGCGTGTCTATGCAGTCAGAGGAATTTAAACAACGAATTCCATGATTCCAGCTGCGACCATTTGGTTGGTACCATTTTTACCCCCTTAAGAGTACGACTATCTAAAATCTCTTTATTTGACGTTTCTACCCAATTATAATTTCATCATTCTAGCTGTAATCGTTTAGTTAGTACTATTTTTATCCCTCTGTACCATTGTATCCCTTGAAAGTACGAATTTTCCGTGTCTACGCAGTCAGATGAATGTATACTCAGAATTTCATGACTCTAGCTGCTGTCTTTTGGTTGGTACTATTTTTATCCCCTTTTTCCATTTTGACCCCAAAAAGTACGAATTTCAAAAAATACGTTTATTTTCCGTGTCTACAGAGTCAGAGGAATGTATACTCCAAATTTTATGACTCTAGCTGTGGTCATTTGATTGGTACTATTTTTATCCCCTTCTTTCATTTTAACCCAAAAAGTACGAATTTCGAAAAATCTGTTTATTTTAAGTGTCTATGCAATCAGAGGAATGTATACATCGAATTTGATTATTCTAGGGGCAGCCGTTAGGTTGGTACCATTTTTATCCCTCTGTACCCATTGTATCCCTTGAAAGAACAAATTTGAAAAAAAAAACATTTATTTTCCATGTCTACGTAGTCAAAGGAATATATACTCCGAATTTCATCACTCTAGCTGCGGTCGTTTGGTTGGTACTATTTTTATCCCCTTTTTCCATTTTGACACCAAAAAGTACGAATTTGGAAAAATCCGCTTATTTTCCGTGCCTACACAGCCAGAGGCATGTATATTCCAAATTTCATGACTCTAGCTGCGTTCATTTGATTGGTATTATTTTTATCCCTTTTTTATTTTAACCCTAAAAAGTACGAATTTCGAAAAATCCGTTTACTGTACGTGTCTATGCAATCAGAGGAATGTATACACCGAATTTGATTATTCTAGGGGCAGCCGTTAGGTTGGTACCATTTTTATCCCTCTGTACCCATTGAATCCATTGAAAGAACAAATTTGAAAAAAAAACATTTATTTTCCATGTCTACGTAATCAAAGGAATGTGTACTCCGAATTTCATCACTCTAGCTGCGGTCATTTGGTTGGTACTATTTTTATCCCCTTTTTCCATTTTGACCCCAAAAAGTACGAATTTCGAAAAATCCGTTTATTTTCCGTGCCTACACAGTCAGAGGCATGTATATTCCAAATTTCATGACTCTAGCTGCGGTCATTTGATTGGTACTATTTTTATTTCCTTTTTTATTTTAACCCCAAAAAGTACGAATTTTGAAAATTCCGCGTATTTTACTTGTCTTTGCAATCAGAGGAATGTATACACCGAATTTGATTATTCTAGGGACAGCCGTTTGGTTGGTACCATTTTTATCACTCTATTCCCATTTTACCCCTTAAAAGTACGAATTTGGAAAAAATACTTTTATATTATGTATCAACTCAATTAGAGGAATGTACACACCGAATTTGGCGTTTCTAGCTATTGTCGTTTAATATGTACCATTTTTATCCCTTTTTTGCCCCATTTCACCCCCTACAAATAAGAATCACTTCATGGTGCACGTTTTTGTTATAGGAAGAATGTGCATACCCAATATCAAGAAAATACAAGACATATTGAAAAAATATGCTTAACTACTCTAAAATATTAGGGATTATAATGGGTATTTTTAGTCCTTGTGAGGGAAAAAAAATTCCCTTTGGGCCGATTTCGCCCCGTTTCAATCCCAACCGATCTACGACTATAAGACGCATTTATGGAAAATTTGAACGTTCTAGCTCCTTTCGTTTAGATGCTAGCGTGCTTTAAACAGACGAACTGACGGACGGACATTAGAGCGTACCAGGTTACAAGTAAAAAAAAAAAAAGTTCGCCGTACACCTTCGAATATGAAGTATTATTGAAAGGTAGTTTCAAAAAAATTTTTTTTATTTTTTTATGCCGAACGTAGGGGTCGCGCTTTTACATTTTTCTATATAACTTCTGCATTTATAAACGGATTTTAAAGTGTGATACATCGATGTTTTTGTCCGATTTTTTTGTCTTTGAAGTCATTGAGCTCAAACATGATTCATGATTTTATGCGAGCTTTAATTTTCGATTATTAGAGTGGTACATTAGGGTAGTAGCAACTGAGAAATGATGGGTAAGTACCAGAAGGGGGTGCTTGAGCTCAATGAATGAACTCAATGACAAAAACATCGATGTATCACACTTTAAAATCCGTTTATAAATACAAGTTATATAGAAAAATGTAAAAGCGCGACCCCTACGTTCGGCATAAAAAAATAAAATTTTTTTTTTTGAAACTACCTTTCAATAATACTTCATATTCGAAGGTGTACGGCGAACTTTTTTTTTGAGGTACGCCCTAACGGACATGGCTAGATCGTCTTAGAATTTTATGACAATCAAGAATATATATACTTTATAGGGTCTCAGGTCGATATTTCAAGGTGTTACAAACGGAATGACAAAGTTAGTATACCCCCATCCTAGAGGTGGAGTGTATAATGAATATTGAAATGACGTTCCAAAAATGTAGAAGAAATTGTGTAATTCTCCAATCACTAAATTGATGGCGTATGAGTTATATTTAATGAGAATAATAGTACTCATACGCTTAATTTTAAGACTGATACAAAATCACCCTTAAACCAACGCAGTCATTGTAATTTAATTTCAAATAATTTCTATTTGAGGTGTATTTTTAAAAAATATGTTTATTTAAAAAATATTAATGTACTATGCAACAATAAAAAATTGTGCCTGATACCTAAACATTTATTTTTTGCGTGCATTGAGGCTTACTGGTTCATAAGATCAACACCAAAATATTTTCATGGATACATTATTTTAACTTTTTACTAAAATCCAATTTCGTGGAAGTATATTTATTATTTGTACTCTTATTTTGGAAATAAAAGTCCTATAATAACCGCTTATATCTTCAATTAAACGAACTTGTTGCGAAATTGACTTTCACATTGGAAACACTCTCCAAATATACAAATAGAAAAAGATTAAAAAAAATATTTTTTAATAGCTAAAATTATATTGAAGAAAAATATTTTTTTCTTTAACACTCTATAGTTAAATGTAGAAATTATTTTTCTAAAAAATCTCGAAAAATCTTTATTGTAGAAGTAAAAGAATTTTAAAAAGTCGTGTATAATTTTTTACGAAAAATTCGATTAAACGAACTTGTTACGAAATTGTCTTTCACATAGAATCACTCTCCAAATATATAAATAGAAAAAAAATATTTTTTAATAGCTAAAATTATATCGAAGAAAAATATTTGTGTATGTTAAAGATCTATAGTTAAATGTAGAAATTATTTTTCTACAAAATCTTGAAAAATTTTGATTGTAGAAGAATCGTGTATAATTTTTTACGAAAAATTCGCTTCGACATATACATACATCTGCAACAAGGGCCATATATTCTAGATTTATTCATAGATTTTCTTCAAATAGGCTTTGGTTTCTTCCTTAGAATTCAAGCTGTTGCGAAAAAAGTATTCTCTTATTTAAATTGTATAAGGTTTTTAGAGCTATTTAAACAAAAATCAAAATCATATTTTAAAAAAATCTTTTTTCAAAATTGTCACAACTTCTACATTTTTAGAATCTTTACTTATAGACATTAGGCTGGTCGCGGTGCATACAAATGGAAAAAAATTTCCAGTTACCCCACAAAAAAGTTTGGATTGTTTAATGTTGATTTGCAAAATATGCATTTTGTTCCCCTCTAAAAAATCATGCTTTTACCGTGTATTTTGATGTTGCATTTTTGTCCAATTTTTTCTGACACTTGAAATCACTTTAAATATAAATTTTTATTCTTGTCTTAGAGTCTTAGAGTAACTTATTATTCTCACAGTGAAAACTGAAAACTTTCTTGTATTTGGTGGTAGTATTTTATAAAAAATAAATAGCTGCAGTCAATACATTTCGAACATCGCTCATTTGAGCGATGTTCGAAATTGAATTTTGAATTTTTTGAAGTTTGAATTTTTTTTCTGAAAACCATCGCCTGCATTATATTATTTCACAAAAGTGAAGTCAGTGACGTCATTTTTCGTTCGATATTTATCATTTGGGCATCATTCGAAAGGTCTATAGTCTTCGAAAACCTATTAATCATCAAATCAACATAATTTGCAACAAATAGTTTCCGTTTGATGTATGATCACAATTTGAGCAGATCCTGGGAACATCTATTATCGGTTGTGCTATGTTTTGTTTGCCATTTCAGCATGAATAATAGAGCAAATGGTCAGCATTTGCACAATGGGAACAAAATCGACTGGAAGTTAACCAACTGAAATTGAAAGTTTTATACCATTTATATACGCCGAATATATTCGATCGATATTCAACCCATTTAGATACTATAAAATAATTGTCGCCCTAGTTGCGGTCTATCTGCTTATATATATCGATAGTCATAAGGGCGGACATAATTTTTAGCAGTTGTCATTCTCGCTGCAACCCTTTCCTTTTCACTGGTTCCAAGTAGCATGTCTTCTCCTTGGCTAATCACTACACAAATATGCCACTACAGATTGCATCCACGATCAGATCCTCCCGATAGATATTCTATAGGTGTAACATTTCCACACGCTTCATTATATTTAATTTAGTGCAACTTCCCAGCCTGGATGTTACCCTTACCCTGCATTGGCTGCCACATTCCAATATTGAATGTGTTTTAAATATACTGAACGTTTATCGTATGTGATTTGCCGCAAAAAAAAGAAAAAAATCCCAATCGCACTATTTTCCCCATAATGTGATGCACAGAATTTTAAAGTTGAATAAAAACAACATAATTTCGTATGTATTTCCTTGAAAAAGAAAAAAAAAAAACAATTTATTTTCAAGGTAATGCAGTCGATGCAATCACACACAGTATGGCCAAATGTTAGTGGGAAATTGATATCGCTACGCTTGGTTTGAGCTGCAATAACCTTAAAAGTTGTTATGGTCATCGGTATGATATTGTTTTGGTTAACGCAAATATCGGCAACAACTGCATAAACACTTTTAATTATATGGCTAGGATTTCGGGAAATGGAGAGTATTCAAAATAGGATTCTTATATACAAAAAAGTGGACATTTTACTTGAATATTTAGAGTCAATAACAAGAAAATTGGATATAAATAAGTTGAAAGAGTCTTTTTGAGTCTTTTATAGACTGTACCATGGAGCGAATTCCATAGTTGAGAACTGAACATAAAATGTTTCATAGTTAAAATACTGATTTTATAATTGATTTTTATCAATATGTGCCAATTCCGTTTCAATTTGGCTGGTAATAACAGTAATGTAACGATTACATCCTATTATAGTTGATTTAATTATTGAATTTCTGTAATAATATTTAGTTTTACTTGTACTGCAATATTAAATAAGGAGCTTGTTCACGACATAGTATACTCAACATATTCCCTCATTGTTGACAAATGAACAAATCATTCATAATTTGTTTTTATTTTGGTCGAATTCTTTGAAATAAAAAGCTTTTTCTGTATTTGGAGGTCATTGGCGATTTTTCATGATTACTTTGGGGGGAAATTCATCTGGCAAGCCTGATCATGAAAATCATCCTCTGACGTTGTGGATGGCTAGGATTATTTATATCCCCTTGAAACGTAGCTTCTCCCCACTACTGATCTGTGCGCGATATAATAGGGCTGTTTTTCTTAAAGACTGGATAACTTTTTTTTAAATTGTCGCCAACTGCAATATCAATGTGGGTATGAGAACAAATTTTGAAAAAATAATTTTGTGCTAAAAATTTTGGACAATTTTTGACAGCCATGTAATAAATGTCACCATGCCATTGTAAATAAATTTGTATTCTATTAAATATAGAAGCAAAATGTTCTTGAACCAGGACAATATCCCAATTCAAATCGAATATTGATTACAGACCAAAAAATACAAACGAAAAATCTAAAACAAATGAGCGTTGGCACGGCAGAAGTATTGCTGGGTAACTTATACCTGCATATACACATACTTACATATGCAACTCAATGAGATGCTTGTAAGATGGCATGTGTACTGTATTACTTGGTGCGATTTTTTAAACGCAAATTCGGCAAGTGAGTTGTGCTTCTCGTTCGTTTGTGTGAATTATCTCCTTATAGAGGCCGGGTTTGATGTTGAAAAGTCGCTGCGAAGCCACTTGAAAATACTTTTGACATGGTCGAAATCATGATCGTGGTAGTCTGCAGCCAAGTAATAAATGTCGCCATGCCATTTGTAAATAAATTTGCATTCTATTAAATATAGAAGCAAAATGGTCTTGAGCCAGGACAATATCCCAGTTCAAGTAATTCATTTATTTAGGATATTATATATACAACAATATAAAATTTGCCTCAGCGTCACTTGGACATTATAGAGACGAGCTGGCAAAATAGTATCATATACATTTCACTTTAATTCAATGAAGTGAGAAAGAGAGAATAAAGTTAAAAACTAAAATTATGTGTATGTACTTTGCATTGTATCTTATAAAGAGTGATTTTTTTGAGGTTAGGATTTTCATGCATTAGTATTTGACAGATCACGTGGGATTTCAGACATGGTGTCAAAGAGAAAGATGCTCAGTATGCTTTGACATTTCATCATGAATCGTCTTACAAACGAACAACGCTTGCAAATTATTGAATTTTATTATCAAAATGCGTGCTCTGTTAAGAAAGTTCATTGCGCGCTTCCATTTTATGGTCAGTTTAATCGACCCACTGAAGCGGCTATTCGGGCTATTGTGACTAAATTTCGCACCAAATTTACATTGTTGGACATTAAACCACCAACACGCTTACGTAGAGTGCGAACTGAAGAAAATATCGCAGCTGTATCGGCCAGTGTTAATGATGACCACCAATTTTCGATTCGTCGCCGTTCGCACCAATTGGGTCTCTGTTACTCAAAAACGTGGAAATGCCAAAATTGGACTAAGCGGATGGACCACCTAAGACGCAGCCGTGGTCAACATTTAAATGAAATTATCTTCAAAAAGTAAATGTCATGGACCAATCTAACGTTTCAAATAAAGAACCGATGAGATTTTGCAAATTTTATGCGTTTTTTTTAAAAAAAAAGTTATCAAGCTCTTAAAAAATCACCCTTTATTACGTGTTGAACCGTGTTCAACAACCATAGTATTTTAAGCAATATAATTACCAAATTTAACCTCATTACATATGTATGAAGTAAATTGAATTTGAATTAATTAAACTCACAATGAAATCCAGTCTAATCCCGCACTTTGCGATTATTTTTTGTTAATGGAAACTCTTTATCCATCTCCTATTTAATAGAAAAGAGCTTTCACTCGAACTGGATAAAGAGTTTCCATCTTGAATACAATTCCAGTTTGTATCTTTGAAATTACGATTTTTCTTCGTTCGTTGCTTCTACACCCGCAACAAAACGGCCACTTTTGCAGCAACGGTTGAAGCGGTAAGAAGCAACGAAAATAAAACCCAACTCTGAAATCTCTCTTAACAACTGACTTTTTCTTTTTATTGCATTTGGGAAAACTGAATCTTACAATTTCGGAGTCTTGAAAATACCACTTCCAGAAGCACCTACGAAATTGTACAGAAGTACTTCTAAGTCATGAATCAAATACTCTTTTATTTTCCTCTTAAAAGCTGAAATTATGTTTGTATTTTTAATATCTTGAGGGAGACTATCCATATGTTCAACTCGTTGTTTTGTTACTTCTAATCAACATCTGATCTGGTTCTACGGTTCATATAGTTCTTAGTGTTAAAACTAGTTTGATTCCTTACAAAATTAACGGTATGGTGGCCCATATTATTTACAACCTGGATTATTTAACCTGGATAATTATCCGGTGTATGTCAAATTTATGGTTATCGAGGCTAAGTCCACAAAATATTTTTTTGTAAATTTTTTATATTGTTTTTGGCGACAACGTGAAACATATTTTTTTATTTTGAGAACAAAAATAATTTTAATTAACGTTTTTAATATCGCAGCTTGTTATTTCGGCTTAGAGAAAAACAGCCCTAATTTTGTACTAATTGAATGGGTCTTACTGTTTTGGGCTAATATTTAGTTTTAGTTCCATAAACACCTCAGAGTCTCTCTCCATCAATATAATTTTGTATTCGCTGAGAGGGCCTAACTGTTTAGAATTGTCTACGAAAGGCTATTATGTTTTACAGAAGCTTTACATGAGTTTTTTACTCATACATTACGGCGCAATAATAAGGGCATAGCATCGCTGAATAACGTCAGATGATCTTACCCGAAATTGAAACTGAGTACACCACTACGTATCCAATTATTCAGACTCTAAAACAAAGAATTTCCATTTTATCGAATAATGACATTAAGAATTATTATATTAACCAATTAATCGAATAATTGTCCACCACCAATTTGTATAATAGGCTGGGTCGCGGTCCACACAAATGGAAAAACAATTTCCAGTCATTTATTTACGTTGCATTTTGTCCAATTTTTTTCTGAATTAAAAGACCCTTGGAAGCACTTTAAATATAAATTTTTATTCTTGTCATAGAGTAACTTTTTGGTCGAATTATTGGACGTGTCAACTGAAAACTTTTCAATTTTTTTATAAAAAATAAATAGCAACAGTCAACACATTTCGAAGTATGCCTAAATGATGAACATCGAAAGAAAACTGACGCCACAGCGCTCATTTTTGTAAAAGGAGTTTGGCTCAGAAAATGCATCTCCTGTATTAAATTATTAAAATTTTCGTCCGATATTCATCATTTAAGCATCATTCGAAAGGTATTGATTCCTTCTATTTATTTTTTAACATCTTTTACAAAATGTTTCCATGAAATATTAGTTTTTAGCTGCCACTTTGAAAAACCTAAAAAAATCTAAACGTCTATTTATTGTCGTGACCCATTATAATTTATAGTAGGGTGTCCCAAAAAATGTTTTTTGATTGCTGTCAAAACAATTGCATATAAAGTTTGGTGAGAAATTTTCAGACGTCTTCCAATTTTGATGGAATTTGGTGAACACGTTTGTTATTGCGATATATATGTTAGGCGATTTTTAAATTTGAAAACTATGGCAACTCTGTAACATCGAAGTTTGGCATATTTGGGGAGTCTTAACTTCAATTCTATGAAAGATATTGAGACAATTTTTTTACAAGAGAATTGCTGGTTTTTAGTGCAAAAAATTAAAATTAAAAATAGTTTTTGATCTTTTTTTCAAATTTAAAAAATTGGAAAAAAATTTCGATAATATGTCAGAAACTTTTGAAAAACATACTCTGAAATGTACAGAAAAAAATCAAAAAATAAAATAAAAATATAATAATCCAATATTTATAAATTTTTATTCTTGTCTTAGAGTAACTTATTATTGAACATGTCAACTGAAAACTTTTTCGAAATTTGTGGTAATATTTTATAAAAAATAAATATCTGCAGTCAACACCTTCCGGTGCCAAAATGATCGAAAGAAAATTGACGCCGCAGCGCTATTTTTTTGGAAAAGAAGTTTGAAAATGTTGGCTCCAAAAATGCATCTCTTGTTTTAAATTATTTCATTTTATTTAATTTTTTGTGCGATATTCATCATTTAAGCATCATTTGACAGGTATTGATTCCTTCTATTTATTTTTTTAACATCTTTTACAAGGGCCTATTAATTCAGAAAAAATATTGGACAAAAAACATAATTTTTAGGTGTGTTTTCAAAAGCGTTTTGCTCACAGACGGCTTGACCCAGCGACGAAATATTTTGCAGATCCTCATTAAACAATCCAATCTTAATTTTTGGGGGTTGACGGGGTCTATTTATTTTCGAGACCATCCTAATGTATAGTAGGGTTCCCAAAAAATCATTTTTGGGAATTATTTTTATAAAGTTTGGTGAGAAATTTTCAGACGTCTTCCAATTTTGATGAAATTTGGTGAACGCGTTTGCTATTGCGACGATTAGACGATTTTTAAATTTGAAAACTATGGCAACTCTGTAACATCGAAGTTTGGCATATTTGGGGAGTCTTAACTTCAATTCTATGAAAGATATTGAGACAATTCTTTTACAAGAGAATTGCTGGTTTTTAGTGCAAAAAATTAAAATTAAAAAAATAGTTTTTGATCTTTTTTTTTTTCAAAAAATAATTTTTCAAATTATAAAAATTGAAAAAAAAAAATTTGGATAAAATATCAGAAACTTTTGAAAAACATACTCTGAAATTTACATAGTATTTGAACACAGATGTAGCCATTTGCTGAGAAAAAAAATCAAAAAATAAAATATAGGGTAGGTCATGTAACATTTTAAATTAGAATCGGCTATAAAAAAGTATTGATTACTTTTTCAATTTTATTGGAATGATTGAACTTTGTCATATAATAATGGAACACAATATCATTCATATGACTACCACGACTGGCTCGGTAGTACCTCATCGGATCCACCCAAGTTTTCAGTGCATTTTTGATTCTTCCGGCTCGAATCTCTTCGATGACAATCATTTATTCTGTCGATATTCATCCATTTAGTTTCTATAAATGGCTGGAGAAAATAAAATGCGTATATATTTCTACCATGAACCCTCACATATCCATGTGAGATGTCTATGCTGTAGTACTTATCGGAGAGAACTAACGGCATATCCTAGTCTAGTTTTACGTCCTCATATGGCGGCAAGAACTATACCATAGACATCACACATGGATATGTGGACATTGTGGTAGAAATCTATAAGAATTTTTTTCTAAATATATGAATGTCAACCGAATAAATTCGTCGAATATACATATATATCTGTTGAATATATTTATTTGTTGTTCCAAAGTAAATTAAGTGTAATCGCCACTATAGCTGCGGTCTGTTTGTAACATTTTTGGGGCATGAAATACGAATATAGTTTTTTTTTAATTTAATTTCCAGAAAATTGCTTCTGATTTTATAGAAAATTGTCAAATCTTAAAAATATATATTTGTTTTCTTATTTATTTTATTTTACTTTTTGAAAAAAAAAAGAATTTTCAAAAATATCGAATAGGTATTTTTTGTAAAATAATTTTTTAATAACAGATAATGGTGTTAGTAAGACATACATATGCTTTATGATACTAGTAGCCCTTATTACTGTTGCCCTTCCCTTTCAGGGGATCCAAGTAGCATGTCTTCTCCACGGTTAATCGCTGTACAAAGATACCCCTGTAAAGTCGATGGTAACATTTTTTCACCCACTCCATTATATTGAATGTAAGTGCAACTTCCCAGCCTGGATATTACCCTTACCCTGCATTGGCTGCTACATTCCAATATTGAATGAGTTTTAAATATACTGGACGCTTATCGTATGTGATTTGCCGCAAAAAGGAAAAATTCCCAAATGGCCCAATGATGCCGCCAGCCCAACATCCACACCAAACAGTGACTCGTTGTGGATGTATTGGCTTCTCAATAGTCACCTGTGGGTTCTCAGAACCCCATAAGCGGCAATTTGGCTTATTGACATAGCCGCCGAGATGAAAATGGTCCTTATCTGAAAACACGATTTTTCGATAAAATTCTTCATCTCCTGCCAAACAATCATCAGTCCATTGGGCGAAGAGAAAACGCATGGGATGGTCATGAAGCTTCAGTTGTTGGACTAATTGAACTTCGTAGGCCTTCATACCGAGGTGATGTTGATGAATGTTCTTGGACATTCTCAGCCACGGCAGCAATGTACACGGTTTGGTTTGACGCACAAACTGTCCTGAAGGCCGATCTCTTCTCGAAAATTGTCCACGTAAATTTCTTACAGTTCGTGTTAAAGATGAGGTTTTATATTTCCCAATTTTATTCGAGCGTTAAGCGTCCCATTTTGCAAATGTTAAACATAAATCTGAAAATAAAAATGAATGTTATTCCACCTTTCAAAGTCAAAGTAATCGGTAGTTCAAATTTAAAATTTTAAATGGCCCACCCCATAGCTTCCATAGTAATTTTAATATTAATCAAGTCGGCAACGATTATCATTATCCAATAATTTTTGGTATTTCAGCGATTAAAATAAATAGATTAAAAACAAGTAAAAATGACGTTAAGTTCGGCCGGGCCGAACTTTATATACCCTCCACCATGGATTGCATTCCACAGAGGTTGTCGGTTTTCGTAGAAGTGCAGTAATATTACAGGAAAATATATTTGTTTAATATAGCCATACCAAAACAAATACAAATATTGAAAAGCTAATTTTATAAATAAATATAATATTTCAAACCACGCTTATAAGGTAATGCTACCAATACGTCAATTCAAAAAATAAATATTCTTATATTTATATTTTCAAAAATATTTTCAAAGCCATAAATATTGGTAGATAGTGGGTGCTACAGTTGGTTGTATTTCCATTCTATTTTAATTCCAAAAGTACAATTTTTTGAAAATCCATTATCAGACGTACATAGTGCAAAATAACCTAACTTCATGATTCAACCAATTTTTGCCGTAAAAGAAAAAGTACGAATTTGGAAAAAAAAACTTTTTATTTTGCGTGTCTATGCAGTCAGAGGAATGTATACACCGAATTCCATAATTCCAGCTGCGCCCATTTGGTTGGTACCATTTATACCCCCTTGACGTTTCTACGCAATTAGAATTTTATCATTCTAGCTGTGGTCGTTTAGTTGGTACTATTTTTATCCCTCTGTACCATTGTATCCCTTGAAAGTACTAATTTCGAAAAATTCGTCTATTTTCCGTGTGTACGCAGTCAGAGGAATTTCATAACTCTAGCTGCGGTCATTTGATTGGTACTAGTTTTATCCCCTTTTTCATTTTAACCCCAAAAAGTACGAATTTCGAAAAATCTGTTTATTTTCCGTGTCTACACACTCACAGGAATGTATACTCCAAATTTCATGACTCTAGCTGCGGTCATTAGATTGGTACTATTTTTATCCCCTTTTTTAATTTTAACCCCAAAAAGTACGAATTTCGAAAAATCGGTGTATTTTACTTATCTATGCAATCAGAGGAATGTATACACCGAATTTCATTATTCTAGGTACAGCCGTTTGGTTGGTACCATTTTTATCCCTCTATTCCTATTTTACCCCTTAAAAGTACGAATTTGGAAAAAATACTTTTATATTATGTATCTACTCAATTAGAGGAATGTACACACCGAATTTCGGGTTTCTAGTTGTTGTCGTTTAATATGTACCATTTTTATCCCTTTTTTGCCCCATTTCACCCCCAACAAATAAGAATCACTTTATGGTGCACGTTTTTGCTATAAGAGGAATGCGCATACCAAATATGAAGCAAATATAAACAGACATATTCAAAAAACATGCTTAAATACGCTAAAAAATTAGGGATTATTACGGGTATTTTTAGTCCACGTGAGGGAAAAAATTTTCCCTTTGGCCGATTTCGCCCCATTTCAATCCCAAACGATCTACGACTATAAGACGCATTTATGGAAAATTTGAACGTTCTAGCTTCTTTCGTTTAGATGCTAGCGTGCTTTCAACAGACGGACAGACGGACGGACGGACATTGCTAGATCTTAGAATTTTATGACGATCAAGAATATATATACGTTATAGGGTCTCAGGTCGATATTTCAAGGTGTTACAAACGGAATGACAAAGTTAGTATACCCCCATCCTGGAGGTGGAGGGTATAATAAAGGTTTTGCGTTTCTCAATTCGAAAAAAATTTGTCTCCCTGACACCCTAATGTATAGACATGAAGAATGTTATTCAATGAGTGTCACAGTAGTTTTCAATATTTATGTGAAAATGCAATAAACATTATATTCGAATTATTCGTTATTCGAAATTCATGATTTTTTGTTATTATTCGAACAAATGTTTGAATATAATTATTGAATACAATTTTATCGGTTGACCCATTTTCTTACAATAACCAAATTCCCCAAAGATCACTTGATTGGGTGATTTTTTAAGAGCTTGATAACTTTTTTTTAAAAAAAAACGCATAAAATTTGCAAAATCTCATCGGTTCTTTATTTGAAACGTTAGATTGGTCCATGACATTTACTTTTTGAAGATAATTTCATTTAAATGTTGACCGCGGCTGCGTCTTAGGTGGTCCATCCGCTTAGTCCAATTTTGGCATTTCCACGTTTTTGAGTAACAGAGACCCAATTGGTGCGAACGGCGACGAATCGAAAATTGGTGGTCATCATTAACACTGGCCGATACAGCTGCGATATTTTCTTCAGTTCGCACTCTACGTAAGCGTGTTGGTGGTTTAATGTCCAACAATGTAAATTTGGTGCGAAATTTAGTCACAATAGCCCGAATAGCCGCTTCAGTGGGTCGATTAAACTGACCATAAAATGGAAGCGCGCAATGAACTTTCTTAACAGAGCACGCATTTTGATAATAAAATTCAATAATTTGCAAGCGTTGTTCGTTTGTAAGACGATTCATGATGAAATGTCAAAGCATACTGAGCATCTTTCTCTTTGACACCATGTCTGAAATCCCACGTGATCTGTCAAATACTAATGCATGAAAATCCTAACCTCAAAAAAATCACTCTTTAATATCTAACTTAACCTAACTTTGCTTGGTTAACTCCGTTTAAACATCATCGTCAGATTTTGTACTGATTTTTCGCTGCCTTAACTGTCAAGCTCCAGTGTTCGTTCCCGTGGTTCACTGAACCATAAATTTCCATTAGATGTTAATTAATTATATACAAAGCCTGAATTTCTTTCTTTACTGTGTGGCGTTCCAAAACGTTTTTTATGGCATTCCTTTGGTATGGTTGGTATGCCGTGTATTGACTTTTGCATTTTTGCGCCGGCAGAGTAGCCAAAAGTATTCCGGTTTTTGCTGCTGTCGTTGGCTGGCGAATTTTATGCAAAACTTCGTTCAGAGATTAAAGTGATTTGTTCGCCGAACATAGAACATTTTGCCATGTCTCGAAAGTTGCTGAACATTTTGCGACGGTTCGTTCGTTCGTCTTTTTTTTTTTGGCAAATTAATTTATGGCCAATTTAGAGAGTGGCCTGTTTATTCGTATTCAGATTCGCATTCGTCTTTGGTTTTTTTCATCCTCTGCTCTGGGCGATAAATTGTTCTTGGTCGAATGATGACCTTCGTCATAATGTTTTCTTTCTTTATTTCCAGTTTTGATTTTCTTTTTGGGGAGTGAAAATGCAATTAATTTCCCTGCGCCATTATAAGGTGATTATCGTAGATCTTTTTGTTCAAAGGCCACATAAAAAAGGGTTCTCTCTCTTATTCAAAAACTATAATTTAATATTTCTTTTTTCCATGTGGAACAGGAAGTTCGTGGGGAAATTTATCGTTGAAATTTGTTTGCAAAAATATGCATTTACCATAAAAATTGGGTTATGTTTTGTATGAAATTGATATTTTATATGATTTTAATATTTATAGTTCCGTTTTAGTTTGACTGCCATTGTCCTCTCATTCCCTGCCATTTCTATGTAAATATATTTGTTTGTGTGTTGACTCCGAGTGAGTGTGTGTGTGTGTTGGTGTTTGTGTCTAAATTTCCAAAATCCATTAAATGCTTTTAAAACCACAATTAAATGCCTTTTCGGTCATGTCATCGACATGCTAAAATGCTGATAATGTTTACTTTTGTGATATGGTTTTAGTTTTGGTTTTAGTTGATTTGTTTGCAACGTAATTTTTGTTGTTGTCGTTGTTGTTGGAGAAAACAGGACGAGGACACCCTATTGTCGCCAACAAGGACTTAGACATAGATACAAGTATACTCTATGGAATTTACAGAATTCTTAGAGAATACAAGCAGAAGTCATCTACTTTGGACATGCGTAATCTTCACATTTTCAGCTCTTTTTGGTACCATTTTTATCCCTTTTCTTCCTTCCCCAAATTAAAAGTACAAATATCGCAAAAAAATCAACGGCAAAAACAAATTTCAACGAATCTAGCTGCATAACTTAAGTTGGTACCATTTTTATCCCTTTTTTGCCCCATAAGAAGTCATCTACTTTGGACATGCGAAATCTTCACATTTTCAGCCCTTTTTGGTACCATTATTATCCCTTTTCTTCCTTCCCCAAATTAAAAGTACAAATATCGCAAAAAAATCAACGACAAAAACAAACTTCAACGAATCTAGCTGCTTTACTTAAGTTGGTACCATTTTTATCCCTTTTTGCCCAATAAGAAAAATAAGAATCGCTTTATGATGCATGCTAGAAACGCGAAATTCTCTGTG
The DNA here is from genome assembly GCA_947397865.1 of Polietes domitor. Classification (NCBI taxonomy): domain Eukaryota; kingdom Metazoa; phylum Arthropoda; class Insecta; order Diptera; family Muscidae; genus Polietes; species Polietes domitor. The sequence goes on from OX377619.1 coordinate 179,121,628, forward strand.
TACATTCCTCGAATAGAGTAGACACATAAAATAAAGTTTGTTTTTCAAATTTGTACTTTTAAGGGGGTAAAATGGTAATAGAGGGATAAAAATGGTACCAACAAACGGCAGCAGCTAGAATAATTAAATTCAGTGTGTGTATCGCTCTGATAGCATGTACACGTAAAATAAAGTGATTTTTAAAATTAATACTTTTGAGGGGGCGTTATGTGCAAAAAGGGATAAAATTGGTACCAACCAAATGGTCGCAGCCTGAATCAAGAAATTCGGTGTATACATTCCTCCGACTGTGTAGACACGTAAAATAAAGTGTTTTTTAATTTGTACTTTTAAGGGGGTACAATGATAATAGAGGGATAAAAATGGTACCAACAAAACGATTGCAGCTAGAATAATGAAATTCGGTGTGGACATCCATCCCTCTAATAGCATGTACACGTAAAATAATGTGATTTTTAAAATTAGTACTTTTAAGGAGGCGTTATGTGCAAAAAGGGATAAAATTTGTACTAAACAAATGGCTGCAGCTAGAATCACGTACCTCGGTATGTACTTTCCTATAACTGTATAGATGTGCAAAATCAATGAAAATTTCAAAATATTTTCCTTTATGGGGAAACGGTGAGGAAAGGGATAAAATTGGTACCAATTGAATAGCTGCAGCTAGAATAGGATAATAGGCCAAAAACGGACAAAGGGATAAAATTGGTACCGACCAAATGGCTGCAGCTAGAATAACGAAATTCGGTATGTACATTCCTATGACTGTATAGATGTGCAACATCAAGGAAATTTTCAAAATATTTACTTTTATGGGGAAACAGTGAGAAAAGGGATAAAATTGGTACCAATTAAACAGCTGCAACTAGAATAGTAAAAAATCGTTGTATATTTCGCGCAGGTTGCGTGGACTCGGAATATAATGTGATCTTTCGGTACTCGTACTTTTTTGGGCCGAAAAGGGACAAAGGGATACAATTGGTACCGGCTGCAGCTAGAATAACGAAATTCGGTATGTACATTCCTATGACTGTATGGATGTGCAAAATCAAGGAAAATTTCAAAATATTTACTTTTATAGGGAAACGGTGAGAAAAGGGATAAAATTGGTACCAATTAAACAGCTGCAACTAGAATAGTAAAAAATCGTTGTATATTTCGCGCAGGTTGGGTAGATTCGAAATGTAATGTGATTTTCCGATACTCGTACTTTTTTGGACCAAAACGGGATAAAGGGATAAAATTGGTACCGACAAAATGGCTGCAGCTAGAATGACGAAATTCGGTATGTACATTCCCATGACTGTACTGATGACTGATGTGTAAAATCAAGGAAAATTTCAAAATATTTACTTTTATGGGGAAACGGTAAGAAAAGGGATAAAATTGGTACCAATTAAAAACAGCAGCTAGAATAGTTAAAATCGTTGTATATTTCGTTGCGGTTGCGTAGATTCGAAATATAATGCGATCTTTCGATACTAGTACTTTTTAGGTCAAAAAGGGACATAGGCAAAAAGGGATAGAATAACGACTGTATGAATGCAAAATCAAGGAAAATTTCAAAATATTTACTTTTATGGGGCAACGGTGAAAAAAGGGATAAAATTGGTACCAATTAAAAAACGGCAGCTAGAATAGTAAAAAATCGTTGTACATTTCGCGCAGGTTGCGTAGATTCGAAATATAATGCAATCTTTCCATACTCGTACTTTTTTGGACCGAAAAGGGACAATGGGATAAATTTGGTACCGACAAAATGGCTGCAGCTAGAATGACGAAATTCGGTATGTACATTCCCATGACTGTACTGATGACTGATGTGCAAAATCAAGGAAAATTTCAAAATATTTACTTTTATGGGGAAACGGTGAGAAAAGGGATAAAATTGGTACCAATTAAAAACAGCAGCTAGAATAGTTAAAATCGTTGTATATTTCGCGCAGGTTGCGTAGATTCGAAATATAATGCAATCTTCCGATACTCGTACTGTTTTGGGCCGAAAAGGGACAAAGGGGATAAAATTGGTACCAATTAAATAGCTACAGCAAGAATAGTGAAAATCTGTGAATATTACGCGCAGGTTGCGCAGATGCGATCTTTCGATGCTCGTACTTTTTCTTTGGGCCGTAAAGGGACAAAATTGGTGCCGAGCAAAGGACTGAAGATAGATAATCGTAAAGTTTGGAGTGATTGTTTAGACGCTCTTCATTTTTTGGAAATTTGTAATTTTAAGGAAAATGGGGCCAAAGGAGATAAAAATGGTACCAAACAAACGGCTGCAGCTAGAATCATGAAATTCTCTTTATAAATTTCTCAGACTTCGTAAGTATTTCTCCAAATTCGTCGTTTTGGGAAGAAAATGTGTTAAATGAGATGAAACGGGTAGCAACGCTTCACAGTGGTTCAAAATCAAAATCCTAGTAGACATTTTTGTGTTCTGTAATTTGACAAGGACCCAAGGATTTTTTGAAACATTAACATTAAAAATCGTGCAATCGGATATATTTCAGAAATCGACCGAACTACTACTAATTTTAGTATTTTTCGATTTTAAAGAAAATTAAAATTTTTATTTTTTTGTTTTTATGTTTTTTTAACATATGTTTACGCATTCGTTCATAATGTGAAGAAAACATTTTATTTTTTTTTGTATTTCAGATTTTGAAAATTGAAAAAAACGTAATTTCTTTTTCTGATTTTGTCCAACTGTTTCTCACACATTTTAAGAGATTTTGCACTCAATTTTTTTATTAGAAATTGTGGTTTCGTGACTGTATTATTAAGTCAAAACTATGTTTGTGCCAAATATACTTTGTGTGTAATAAATATTTTAAAAATTTTCCATTTTCAACGAATGTGTGATGTTGAACCAACACAACTTTTTTCCTTCAAAATCCTTTAACAAAACATTTAATAAAGCTAAGAAACCAAAATTTCTAATAAAAAATGAGTGCAAAATCTCTTAAAATGTGTGAGAAACAGTTCCACAAAATCAAAAAATGAAATTACGTTTTTTCAATTTTCAAAATCTGAAAAACGTGAAAATCTGAAGTGCAAAAAAAAATTAAAATTTTTTTCGCATTATGAACATAAATACGTAAAAATATGTTAAAAAAAACATAAAAAATAAAATTTTTAATTTTCTTTAAAATCGAAAAATAATAAAAGTAGTCAACTTTGGGTCGATTTCTGAAAAATAGCCGAATGCTCGAATGTTGATATCTCAAAATAATCCTTGGGTCCTTGCCTAATTTGTTTTTTTTACAGAACTCAAAAATGTCTACTAGAACAACAGTTATTGAATTTTGCCCGATGGATTTTGATTCTGAACCAGATTTTGAAAATTGAAAAAATGTAATTTCTTTTTTTGATTTTGTCGAACTGTTTCTCACACATTTTAAGAGATTTTGTACTCCATTTTTTATTAGTAATCGTGGTTTCTTAACTTTATTATGACGTCAAAACTATGTTTGTGTCAAATATAGTTTGTTTGTAACAAATATATTTCGACAAAATCAAAAAATGAAATTACGTTTTTTCAATTTTCAAAATCTGAAAAACGTGAAAATCTGAAGTGCAAAAAAAATTACAATTTTTTATGAACGTAAATACGTCAAAATATGTTAAAAAACATAAAAAATAAAAATTTTAATTTTCTTTAAAATCGAAAAATACTAAGTCGATTTCTGAAATATATCCGAATGTTCGATTTTTGATATCTCAAAATAATCCTTGGGTCCTTGCCTAATTTTGGTTTTTTGTAGAACCCAAAAGTGTCTACTAGAACAAAAGTTATTGAATTTTGGCCGATGAATTTCGATTCTGAACCAGCTGTAGCTAGAATTGTAAAATTAGGTGTATAAATTCCATCGCGAACATGAAAGATAACAGAATTTCGAATTTTGCCTTTCTTTGATATTTAGTCAACGGCTATCAAGCATTAAAAACATATTTGTAGGCACGCCCTAAGTGGTCATGGTCAATATATTAATTAATTAATTTTATTTCAAAATTTTAATAAGGAAAAATAACAATTGAACACATTAACTAAAATCGCTATTGCAGAAAATCATATTTTTTAATAATTTTTATTTCACTTATACCTTAGTGTAGTAGTGCAATAGTCTGCGGGTAATACTGAGGAATGCAATCCTTGGTGGAGGGTGTATAAGATTTTTACTTGTTATGTCCTATTCAAATTTCGTTTGATTGTAGCCCTATTTATGGTAATAAAGGGTGATTTTTTAAGAGCTTGATAACTTTTTTTTAAAAAAAAACGCATAAAATTTGCAAAATCTCATCGGTTCTTTATTTGAAACGTTAGATTGGTCCATGACATTTACTTTTTGAAGATAATTTCATTTAAATGTTGACCGCGGCTGCGTCTTAGGTGGTCCATCCGCTTAGTCCAATTTTGGCATTTCCACGTTTTTGAGTAACAGAGACCCAATTGGTGCGAACGGCGACGAATCGAAAATTGGTGGTCATCATTAACACTGGCCGATACAGCTGCGATATTTTCTTCAGTTCGCACTCTACGTAAGCGTGTTGGTGGTTTAATGTCCAACAATGTAAATTTGGTGCGAAATTTAGTCACAATAGTCCGAATAGCCGCTTCAGTGGGTCGATTAAACTGACCATAAAATGGAAGCGCGCAATGAACTTTCTTAACAGAGCACGCATTTTGATAATAAAATTCAATAATTTGCAAGCGTTGTTCGTTTGTAAGACGATTCATGATGAAATGTCAAAGCATACTGAGCATCTTTCTCTTTGACACCATGTCTGAAATCCCACGTGATCTGTCAAATACTAATGCATGAAAATCCTAACCTCAAAAAAATCACTCTGTATAAGTTTTTATTTTATCTACCTTCTTTGATTCTGAAAAGGATTGGCCAAAATAAAGATGGAACTGTACTGGATCCTTAAGTCGACCACCAACTCATGACCACGAGCAATCCCCTTTTAATGGCGCAATTTTGACAATTTTTCATTTATTAAATAAAAATGAAAAAACAAATAAATTTTCAAAAATTATTTTGAATTGTTATGGCTTTTAAATAATTTCGAGGGCTCTTAAAATATGCCTGGCAACACACACAAGTATAACGAAAACATATTTGACTGCCCACAAAACATATTTCATTGGAAGTGGAAAAAATGCTTTTACTGCCAATATTCAAATACAAACAATAAAACAGTTAATATAGTTTTAAGCATCGCTTGACCTAATGAATATTTGAAATGAAACTGAAAATAAACCAAAATACTAGAAACTAAATAAATTATCTTGTTTTATTATTTTATTTACTTAAGCCTTGAGTTCAGAGTGCTAGCGGAGTTTATATCAATTGATATTAACTTGTGTTCAAATATGATTATTATCATATTTTCATAGTAGTATAATTTTCTTTGCCTTCAATTGCAATAATGTTTCTTTACATTTGCATTTGCTTGCAAATTTAACTAATTGAATTGTATGAATCTGTTCAACGGGGTTCTTTCATCGAAGAAGCATGTACCCTCAAGGGAAAATCTCAATTAATTGTCTAAGCCAAATACATATATGAAATTGTTCTAATGGGAAAAGGTCATACGGTAGAATATCTTAAGATATAAACATTATGATTTACACTATGCAACAAAATTTATTAAAATTCCGATTTTTCTATTTGTACTCTCATTTTGGAAATATTAATCAATAATACCCTCTTATATGTTCAATTAAAGATAGTTATGGTAGCTATAAATGTTGCTAATATAACTTTCACAGGGAGAAAGTCGTTTAGGAACAGTCTCCAAAAATTTGATTTTTTGCTAGCACGAAAAAAGTATAAAAAATCGGAAGGAGAATCATAAATTGATAATTAATTAATATAATATTAATTTATTAATATAACGAATTAATTTAATTAAAGTTAAAATAGTAAACGGAAAATAAAGATGTTAATAATGCCGTTTGTGCCCGAGACCTAAGAATATATTTTGTTTGTATTGTGGCATCCTGAGCAGAAATAATAATTTTTAATTTTTTAAAGGGTGATTTTTTAAGAGCTTGATAACTTTTTTTTTAAAAAAAACGCATAAAATTTGCAAAATCTCATCGGTTCTTTATTTGAAACGTTAGATTGGTCCATGACATTTACTTTTTGAAGATAATTTCATTTAAATGTTGACCGCGGCTGCGTCTTAGGTGGTCCATTCGGAAAGTCCAATTTTGGGCAACTTTTTCGAGCATTTCGGCCGGAATAGCCCGAATTTCTTCGGAAATGTTGTCTTCCAAAGCTGGAATAGATGCTGGCTTATTTCTGTAGACTTTAGACTTGACGTAGCCCCACAAAAAATAGTCTAAAGGCGTCAAATCGCATGATCTTGGTGGCCAACTTACCGGTCCATTTCTTGAGATGAATTGTTCTCCGAAGTTTTCCCTCAAAATGGCCATAGAATCGCGAGCTGTGTGGCATGTAGCGCCATCTTGTTGAAACCACATGTCAACCAAGTTCAGTTCTTCCATTTTGGGCAAAAAAAAGTTGGATATCATCTCACGGTAGCGCTCACCATTCACAGTTACGTTACGATTCGCATCATCTTTGAAGAAGTACGGTCCAATGATGCCACCAGCCCATAAACCGCACCAAACTGTGACTTTTTCTGGATGCATTGGTAGCTCTTGCAATGCTTCTGGCTGATATTCACTCCAAAATCGACAATTCTGCCTATTTACGTACCCATTGAGCCAAAAATGAGCTTCGTCGCTGAACACAATTTCTTTCTTTCTGAACTTTCTTAACAGAGCACGCATTTTGATAATAAAATTCAATGATTTGCAAGCGTTGCTCGTTAGTAAGTCTATTCATGATGAAATGTCAAAGCATACTGAGCATCTTTCTCTTTGACACCATGTCTGAAATCCCACGTGATCTGTCAAATACTAATGCATGAAAATCCTAACCTCAAAAAAATCACTCTTTACTAAAATTCCGATTTTTGTCGAATGTACCTTTAATATTTGTACTCCAATTTTGGAAATATATATAGGGTAATTCGTCATGAGGTTTTATTTATAAAGTAAAATAAAAGACTGTAATTTAAAAGTGAACTTAAAATTTTTATTATCGGTTAAAAGAATATTTCCAAAATTAGAGTACAAGTATTAAAGGTACCTTCAACGCAAATTAGAATATTAATAAACTAATTAAAAAATAATTCGCTATAAAATTAGTATAGTTTTCGAGTTTGGAAAGCTGCCCGTCACTATTTTAAATTTTTTGTTGCAGTGTTATTATTATCGATATAATTAAGAACAAGTAAAAACGACGTTAAATTCGGCCGGGCCGAACTTTATATACCCTTCACCATGGATTGCATTCCACAGAGGTTGTCGGTTTTCGTAGAAGTGCAGTAATATTACAGGAAAATATAATTTTTTTAATATAGCCAAACCAAAACAAATACAAATATTGAAAAAAATAATTTTATATATAAATGTAATATTTTAAGTAATATTTTCAAAAAGCTTAAATTATCCCTTGAAAGTACGAATTTCGAAAAATCAGTTTATTGTCAGTGTCTACACAGTCAGAGGAATGTATACTCCGAATTTCATGACTCTAGCTGCGGTCATTTAATTGGTACTATTTTTATCCCCTTTTTTCATTTCAACCCCAAAAAGTACGAATTTTGAAAAATCCGTATATTTTACTAGTCTATGCAATCAGAGGAAGGTATACACCGAATTTCATTATTCTAGGTACAGCCGTTTGGTTGGTACCATTTTTATCCCTCCGTACCCATTGTATCCCTTGAAAGTACGAATTTGGAAATAATTCTTTTATATTATGTATCTACTCAATTAGAGGAATGTACACACCGAATTTCGTGTTTCTAGCTGTTGTCGTTTAATATGTACCATTGTTATCCCTTTTTGGCCCCTTTTCACCCCCTACAAATAATAATCACTTTATGGTGCACGTTTTTGCTGTAGGGGGAATGCGCATACCAAATATCAAGCAAATATAAACAGACATATTCAAAAAACATGCTTAAATATGCTAAAATATTAGGAATTATTATGGGTATTTTTAGTCCTTGTGAGGGAAAATTTTTTCCCTTTGGGCCGATTTCGATCTACGACTATAAGACACATTTGTGGAAAATTTGAACATTCTAGCTCCTTTCACTCTAATAATAATTTTAGGTATATATTATAGGTATTTATTTAATTCTTTTTTAAATTTCTTCATTTTCCAAAAAATCATACTTTTTCCTATATGTAAGTATTTTTTGAACAATGTTTCCAAAAAAGTTTTTGTCATCTTTGATTCAATTCTTTTCTTTTCAAAAAAGATACAAGAGCAACAAATTTAAACAAAATTGTTCTGAAATATGTCAGTTAATTTATGTACAGAGAGCAAAACGTTTTAATTTAATTTCAAAAAAGTTTTTTAAAGATAACCATGTGGGCTGTAAATGTTTTGAACACAAATTTTCTGGAATATGTCATTTGTATAAGTACAGTTGGCAAGAAGTTTGAAAATGTCACATTACAAATATTTTATTCAAAACCTTGCCTCCTAATATATCTTTTAATCTATTTGGCATTCTAAATTAAAAAAATAGAAAGGATAATTTGACTTTTCGTCGGGTTTGAGTCTTAATATATTTTCGTTAGTTTGATTCGAGCGATCAAAAATCATTCAATTATTATACGAATTCTATAAAAGTAGATAAGAAATATTTTAGCTACGATCTCTTTGTGTGTTTTAGTCCTAAAATTCAGCTTTTTAAACTCAAAAAATATAAAAAATTAGAATAAAACAAACCTTATCCTAACGCATGGAAGGAGTAACTTAAAACCTTTAAAAAAATTTGGACCAAAGGCTTTTTCTTTGAGGCTAAGCAATCAGCTTTGCCCCACTTTTCCTTGAAGAACAAAAATGAGCGTTAATAAATATGCATCGAAAGTCCTTAAAGTTATTATGTGACATATCTCAGCGCACACACACACATGTGTGTTTGTGTGTCAGCCAATGTGTGCGTATGTGTAACATAACCACACACATCCGCAAGCTCATTCATTCATTTCGTTCCGTTCTCCCAAGAACTTTGTACCAATTTCTCCCATTTTGTTTGTTATCCTTCTTGTCATAGTTGTCGTTGTTGTTGTTGCTGCTGCTGTTGTTTGTTTGTTGGTGATATCGTTCGAGGTTAACTTTTCAGCTGGCGTTGCATAATTTAACGTATGAATCACATTCATTACGCTAAACAGTTTTTAGTCAAACTGGGAATTGCTATTTCCCGTTACAGCGCACAGTGTTGTCGAGCCAAACAAAAAATCGTCAATCGAGTCTTGGGAATATTTCCGAGAAACAAAAAACAAAGGACATACTTCTGAAACCTGTGAATTTCTCCATTTTGAGTTCAATTATGCACATATCGTTCCGAGATTCATATAAATATCCACATAGATTATCGAAATAAATCATCGCTTGAAAATTTCCACGAGCTAATTCCATTATATTGCTGACATACAACTTTAAATTAACGGCAAACAATACAAAGCGCACTCAGATGACAATACGTTCTAAAGAAAGTTATAGTCAAAAATGTCCAACGTTTTCATGGGAAAGATCAGCTATAACCTAACTACACTTACGATTGCCAAGACTCGTAATATAAATAAAGAGTGATTTTTTTGAGGTTAGGATTTTCATGCATTAGTATTTGACAGATCACGTGGGATTTCAGACATGGTGTCAAAGAGAAAGATGCTCAGTATGCTTTGACATTTCATCATGAATCGTCTTACAAACGAACAACGCTTGCAAATTATTGAATTTTATTATCAAAATGCGTGCTCTGTTAAGAAAGTTCATTGCGCGCTTCCATTTTATGGTCAGTTTAATCGACCCACTGAAGCGGCTATTCGGGCTATTGTGACTAAATTTCGCACCAAATTTACATTGTTGGACATTAAACCACCAACACGCTTACGTAGAGTGCGAACTGAAGAAAATATCGCAGCTGTATCGGCCAGTGTTAATGATGACCACCAATTTTCGATTCGTCGCCGTTCGCACCAATTGGGTCTCTGTTACTCAAAAACGTGGAAATGCCAAAATTGGACTAAGCGGATGGACCACCTAAGACGCAGCCGCGGTCAACATTTAAATGAAATTATCTTCAAAAAGTAAATGTCATGGACCAATCTAACGTTTCAAATAAAGAACCGATGAGATTTTGCAAATTGTATGCGTTTTTTTAAAAAAAAAGTTATCAAGCTCTTAAAAAATCACCCTGTATTTAGTTACATTCGTATTAGGAAAATCATCTCATCATCTTTAAGATTGCATGCATTTTGGCGATATTATTATGTTATGTGACTTTAATTAAAAATAACTAAAGTAAAATTTATTCTATTTTGAAATAAACTAAAAAGGATTTTTAAATATATATTTATAAGGTATTTATTTCGGATCTATAAAACTTAAACATCTCTCGTGAGTGAAAACTACTGCTGAAAGTTAAAAGGATCTGTCCCATCCGAAAATGTTGTATATAGCATAGGATTCTGATTTTTAGTCGATGGAACATACCAATTGAAATTGGCATTAAATATCCAATAATCTACATATACAGGGTGATTTTTTAAGAGCTTGATAACTTTTTTTTTTTTAAAAACGCATAAAATTTGCAAAATCTCATCGGTTCTTTATTTGAAACGTTAGATTGGTCCATGACATTTACTTTTTGAAGATAATTTCATTTAAATGTTGACCGCGGCTGCGTCTTAGGTGGTCCATCCGCTTAGTCCAATTTTGGCATTTCCACGTTTTTGAGTAACAGAGACCCAATTGGTGCGAACGGCGACGAATCGAAAATTGGTGGTCATCATTAACACTGGCCGATACAGCTGCGATATTTTCTTCAGTTCGCACTCTACGCAAGCGTGTTGGTGGTTTAATGTCCAACAATGTAAATTTGGTGCGAAATTTAGTCACAATAGCCCGAATAGCCGCTTCAGTGGGTCGATTAAACTGACCATAAAATGGAAGCGCGCAATGAACTTTCTTAACAGAGCACGCATTTTGATAATAAAATTCAATAATTTGCAAGCGTTGTTCGTTTGTAAGACGATTCATGATGAAATGTCAAAGCATACTGAGCATCTTTCTCTTTGACACCATGTCTGAAATCCCACGTGATCTGTCAAATACTAATGCATGAAAATCCTAACCTCAAAAAAATCACTCTTTATAAAAGAGTGGCGTTACTGACTGACTGATCATTGACCAGCCCACAGACCAAACGGCTGAAGCCAGGCTCATGAAATTTTCAGGGTAGTTCTCAAATATGACGTAGACATCGACTAAGAAAGGGTTTTACGAAATTCGTACTTTTAGGGGGTAAAATGGGACAAAAAGGGATAAACATCGAACCTTCGTCCTGACTAAATGGCAGTTGCTAGAAACATGAAATTCGGTGTGTACCTTGCACTGACCATGCAGAAGAGCTACAAATAGGGATTTTTCGAAATTTGTACTTTTAAGGGAGGAAAGAGAGGAAAAGATAGAATTGCAGCTAGAATCTTGAAATTGTATATGTAAGTTGTTCTGACCATGTAGAAGCGCAGTAAAATTGGATTTTTCGAAATTTGTACATATAAGAAGTGAGCGGGACAAAAAGGGATAAAAATGGTACCAACTAAAGCATTGCAGCTGGAATCTAGAAATTTGATATGTAAGTTTTTCTGCCCATGTAGAAGCGCTGTAAAATTGGATCTTTCGAAATTTATACTTATAAGAGGTGAGCGGGACAAAAAGTGATAACAATGGTACCAACTAAAGTATTGCAGCTAGAATCTTGAAATTTGATGTGTAAGTTCTTCTGGCCATGTACAAGCGCAGTAAAATTGAACTTTTCGAAATTTATACTTATAAGAGGTGAGCGGGACAAAAAGTGATAACAATGGTACCAACTAAAGTATTGCTGCTAGAATCTTGAAATTTGATATGTGTTCTTCTGAGCGCAGAAAAATTGGATCTTTGTACTTACAAGAGGTGAGCGATACAAAAAGGGATGAAAATAGTACCAACTAAATTATTATAGCAAGAATCGTGAAATTTGGTATGTTAATCCCTCTGACCATGTTTATGCGCATTAAAATTGGATTTTTAAAAATTTTTACTTTCAAGGGTTACGAGGGACAAAAAGGAATAATAATGGTACTAATTTAAGTACTGCAGCTATAGTCGTGAAATTTGGTGTGTCAATTCCTCTGACAACGAAGAAGAACAAATCCAAATTGATTTTTCGAAATTTGTACTTTTAAGGGGAGAGCGGGACAAAAAGGGATAAAAATGGTACCAACTTTAGGATTACAGCTAGAATCTTGAAATTTAGTATGTAAATTCCTCTGACCATGTAGAAGCGCAATCAAAATGGATTTTTTGAGTAAAAGGCTCTGCGGTTGTAATTTTTTGTTAAAAAATGGGTAGAAAATGATAAAAAATATATATACGAAGGGAGTTCAGCTAAAACAGTGCACATCGACAAGCGCATTCCTTTGACTGTATATGAGTGCTATGTTTACAATTTACTATTTTAGAAAAGAAAAGAAAATCAAATAAATATTATCCTAAAACAGAGACGGATAAAACTAATAACAAATACCTGGCTTTTTCGCGAGCGAAGCAGCGGATACTGATAGTACTTTTATATATGTATGGTGAATATCGTAAAAAAATATGAGTGTTCTCAGTGAAAATCTATGAAAAAAAATAGAAGCTATAACCCTTCATATAATATGGGAATTACAACAAATTATTTTTTAAGAAGTTTTTGCTGAAATTGATTTAGTCATGCAAGAAGTCGACATGTACTTATACAATAAGGGCCATAACTTCAACATTCATCCATACACATATTGACCTTGTTTTCTTCCTTAAGTAATTATTATTTAAAAACAAACCCATATATATGGGTTTATTCGTGTCAGCAAACAAACTAAACTTTTGCTCAATTTTTAGAAGACTGTTCCTAAAACACAGTTTCTATGTGTGAAAGTGAACATTTGCAGCATTCATAATTAAATTTCATTGAACATACTGATCGGATCTATATTTCCAAAATTGGAATTTTAGTATTTTGTTTACAAAAATCATCCATAAACATATTTTTGGTCTTGGTTTTATTTATATATATATATACGCCTCAATACAATTTTTATTTATTTTTTTGTTGCATATTGTTATTTGAAAATAATTTTGAAGCCTATATGTATGGGCATGCAATTATAAAAAGAATACAAATAACTGTAAAATTTCTTAAAAAAGTATAAAATAATCGAAATATAAAAAATCAAAAGTCGATTCCATTTGTAGAAGCTCCCGTGATGATCTAAATTGACAACTTAGAAGTTCGTAAATATTTTCAGTTTCTCTTACATCACTGTGCATTATAATGCATTCGTTGAGTTTATATGTATGTATATTAAGGTGGAGCAAAAATAAATTTGTAAGATTACAGCATACAAAATTCTTATTTTAGAATTCCATAATTGTTTTCGCTGCGTGATGAAATTGTTGTTGTGGTCTGTTCCTTATTTATCATAGCAATTTCTATAAAAATTCTGTTCGATTATTCGAACAGCAAATTTGTCTATTTGCAACGCGAAGAATTTTCCCTGAAGATGTAAATATTCTATCCCAGCAAAAAATAACATGATGGAGAAGTGGTTAAGCATGGGTTCAACTGGAGATAGTAATTCTTTTTTCATAGGGTTGTCATCGGGATATAAAATAGCGGCCGAAATGGAACAAACAGGGATACAAATTGTACCTTTGATACGACAACAGCTAGAAACATGAAATTCGGTGAGTACATCCCTGTAATTGCGTTGACTCGTGAAATAGAGCGATTTTGTAAAAATTTTACTTTTTAGGGATACAATCGGAAAACAAGTTGAAATCATGAAACTCGGTGTAGGCATTCATCTGAATGTGTAGACGCGAAACATAAAGGAAATTTTGGAAGTTTGTCCTTTTAGGCGGGAAATAAGGGCAAAGGGGATAAAAATGGTACCAAGATGAAACCATGTAATTTGGACTATGCATTCATCTGACTGTGTAGTCGCGAAACATAAACGAATTCTTCAAAATGTATACTTTTAGGCAGAAAATGGTGCGAAATGGAATGACGGCTGCAGTTAGAATAGTGAAATTCAATATGTACATTGACTGACTGCGTAGACACACAAAATAAAGGTATCTTTCGACATTCATACCTTTAGGATCAATATTGGAAAAAGTCGGTACCAACCAAGCTATTGTAGCTAGAATCATGAAATTCCGTCCAACATAACAATGGTATGTACTCAATTTTTAATTTCCTGACCAAAATGAGTTGAAAACCTTTAAGGATACAATTTGGCCAATTTAGATGCAATTTGTCAAAAAATGTTAGTGTTGATACTTAAAACATGAAGTCGATTTGAATGAAAACAAGACCAGCAAAACTATGTAAACAGCATTATTATGTTGGATATGTTGGTGATCAAAAATTAATTTTATGACTTGCAAATTTAAGAATATTAAAAATCACCATATGGGCATCTCCCAATAAAGGTCCAAAAAAATTAAAATAGACCATAATTTTTTCCCTTATTTCCATTACTATTATGAAACTTCAAGTTAATTTATTCTCTTTTACTTTCATTAAAAGTTGAAGTGTTATAACGAAAATTTATATTTATTTATTTATTTATTATGAATTACAATACAAAGTAAATTTATATTCTAATTTTGGGTCCAGGGATTGAGCCAAGGTGACGAAGACCATTGTAGCTAGTTATTGTAGCGACAGATCAGAGCCTCTGGTGCGAATCGAACCCACAACCCCCACGCTGATAGCCGAGCACACTACCATCTCGACTACCGGGGCGCTCAATTTCTATTTTATTTTACAATACTTGCAATTTTTCTCGTGTCCGTATTCGTGCTGTAACTTATTGAAAACAATCTAAGAGATAATTCTCATATTTCGCGAATTTCGCGCCCGGGCCAGTGGAAGATGTAGAAATATAAATATGATATTAATATATATATAACTAGCTAAACCCTGCCCGCTTCGCCAGGCAAAAAAGAAACAAATGGTAAAATTAAGTGAGGTTTCATATTGATCTTATCATATAGATATTATCGTGGTCAGTAATATTATATACGTTCCAATTTTCATCCTTCTAGCTAAAAAACACTTTTGCCACACCCCCACCACCTACGAAACGAAAATTCAAAATCCAGCATCATATTTATCTTTCTCGTGGTCAGTAATATATATGTACCAATTTTCAGCCCTCTAGCTCTCAAAAATTCTTTTGCCAGGCCCCACATCCCACGAAACGAAAATCCAAATTTCGGCATCAAATTGATCTTTATCGTGGTCAGTAATATATATGTTCCATTTTTCAGCCCACTACCTCTCAAAAACACCTTTGCCACGCCCACTCCGCCCACAAAACGAAAATGCAAATTTCGGCATCAAATTGATCTTTCTCGTATATATGCATTCCATTTGTCAGCCTTCTAGCTCAAAGAACACTATTATTCCACTCCGCCCACAAAACGGAGTATGGTTATTTTCAGGACTCCGAAAGTGTAAAATTATCAGTTATCCCAAATGCAATATAAGAAAAGAAAAAGGCAGTTGTTAGGGAGAATTTAAATGTGAGTTTTATTTATGTTTATTCTTACCGCTTCACCGTTGTTGCAAAGGTGACCGTTTTGAACAAAGCACATGCAATTCGAAAGATACAAACTGGAATTGTATTCAAGATAGAAACTCTTTATCCATGTACTAAAGTATTTTCAAAGTGCGGGATGTGAGTATATTTCTTAATTCATCATCAAGTTGAACACAATTCAATTGAATATGTATTGCGGGACGATAGCCATAGTTGCTAGTGCCCTTATTGTATAAGTTTATTATAATTGTAATTGTAATAAATAAATAAATAAATAAAATGTACAATATTTACGGTTCTATAATATTTATATATTTTTTCGAAAAATGTTATGAATGATTTAAAGGAGAATGAAGTATTAAAATTTGTAAGGACCCTTATTTAGATTGCCCAAAGAGTTGACTTTCATTTGGTATCAATGTTACTTTCACAATTTTTTAGATATTTTTATGACCAAAAATTAGTGTGGCACTGTGTCATCAATAATTATTGCAGAGATGAATTAAAAATAATTGGTACAAGTGGAAGGATCTGGTTATCATCATCTGAAACATTTCTAAAGCTTGAAATTTCATTAAGAACATTTTAGTGTGTACAGTTAACACGAACAATCTCAGAAAGCTCGTCTTCAAATTAGTCGAATCATTTCGCTGTCCTATCTACGTGTTCTTGTTTGCTCCTCTCTAATATATTTGTATACTATGTATGTATAGAAAACGTGCTCCGTAGACAGCAAATTTTCAAAATTAGTAATGCAATGGCGAAACAATCTTCGAAACGAATGTAATCGGTATTGACTATTTTTTCGGGACACCCTGATATATTTGTATAATTTTAAATTCGTATATTATACACATATACATGTGTATGCATTTGCTCATATCCTTCGTTTTTAGTCTTTATGATTGACTGACTAGCTGGATGGCTGGCTGGCAGATTGACTGACTGAATGTTGCCATTCGCTGACATATGTCCGTAAACAAAGTTAAATTTATTGAAATTGGTCAAATTGTATTACCGAGTGAATGAATCAATGGATGCATTGAAATCCAATGTAGATGATTTATTTGTTATCCTTTTTGTTGGTGTGATGGTGATGGTGTGGTGCTGGTATTATTGCTGTTGTTGTTGTCGTTGTCATTTTGTCAACAAATCAATGATCAATTTACAAATGAATGCAAGTTTTTGGCCAAATGAAATGAAACGAAATGAAATGTATGCAAATAATGTCAAGCGAATGATTTGATTTAATAATTAGTTTGAGAAGGACCAACAAACAATACGATTTGTCAACAACAATTTCAACATCAACATCTAAAGTTGCAACACCCGATTTTATTTGCATCCTTGTAAGCAGATGGAATGCATTGAATAAACAATGTAAAGGATACGAGTATTTTGAATAATTTGTCAATTCAATTCAATTCAATTCAATTCAATTCCATGCAAGTAATTTGTACAAATCCTGACACACAGTTTAACGTAATTTTGTGGAGATGAGAAATGAGAATAAAGGGGGGGAAATTAAATAACTCTGAATATTGAAATGAGAATTGAACAATAGGTTTATTAAATTAAATACAAAGTTTAAGTTTAAACTGCTGCCGGAATCTACACATGGCAAATGAGTGGATATTATTTGGCAAATAAATTAAATTACATGGAAACGAATATTTTCAAAATTTTGTCAAATGTCAAGTCCTGAATGGATATTGAAAATGCATTTGACCTTTGGAATTCTTGGTGTCTACTCATTATACCCTCACTCTACAGGGTAGCAGGGTTTTAAGACCCCAAACATGTTTGGACCAAATCCGTTGCACGACTTTTTATATTGTTTGAGCCATGTCTAGAGCGCTCAAAAACACGGTTTTTCTGCAATGTCGGGTTTTCGGTTTTGTCGAAACCCGTGATTTAAAAAAACGGGCAACCCGCCCGGTTTTCTTTTTATAAAATCCGGTCGGACTGGGTTTTTGTCGGGTTTCCGGTTGAGACCGACATAAAAAACCCGGGTTTTCCGATTTTCAAAAAACCGCAATTTTAAAAAAGCCGACGGTCGGTCTCAGATGAAAAACCCGGTTGACCCGGTTTTCGGTCTCGGGTCTGATCACTCTAGACATGTCTATCTGGCTGGCTGGCCCCCAGAGAGGTTTCGAACATATACTTTTTAAAGCCTTCTAGACTTTCTGAAGCAATAAAATATAGAATTTTTAAGTTCTTTTTTAAATAACTCGTCTGAAATGGTAAGTTTGCAGTAAAAACACGAAATTTACATAAAAAATCGTGGGCACTTTCTTGAATTTCGGACAAAGGTTATGAAAAATGCAAAAAAAAACTAAACGAAGATTGTGTAATGCTAATTTCGCCACTTCTTGACATTTGACTAGAGCAATCTTATGAACTTTTAATTGTGTACTACAATAAATGTTTGGAGATTTAATAAAAAAATTTTAGTAATTTTAAAAAAGTGTAGATAAGAATCACTATGATATCATAATGAAATCTAAAAACATTCTTAATTAAAGCAAATAATTTGATTGATGCTAACCCGTAGCTTAACTGAAATGAGTGCCAAACTTTGGACAAATTTGTAGTAAAGGGTGATTTTTTAAGAGCTTGATAACTTTTTTTTAAAAAAAAACGCATAAAATTTGCAAAATCTCATCGGTTCTTTATTTGAAACGTTAGATTGGTCCATGACATTTACTTTTTGAAGATAATTTCATTTAAATGTTGACCGCGGCTGCGTCTTAGGTGGTCCATTCGGAAAGTCCAATTTTGGGCAACTTTTTCGAGCATTTCGGCCGGAATAGCCCGAATTTCTTCGGAAATGTTGTCTTCCAAAGCTGGAATAGTTGCTGGCTTATTTCTGTAGACTTTAGACTTGACGTAGCCCCACAAAAAATAGTCTAAAGGCGTCAAATCGCATGATCTTGGTGGCCAACTTACCGGTCCATTTCTTGAGATGAATTGTTCTCCGAAGTTTTCCCTCAAAATGGCCATAGAATCGCGAGCTGTGTGGCATGTAGCGCCATCTTGTTGAAACCACATGTCAACCAAGTTCAGTTCTTCCATTTTTGCCAACAAAAAGTTTGTTAGCATCGAACGATAGCGATCGCCATTCACCGTAACGTTGCGTCCAACAGCATCTTTGAAAAAATACGGTCCAATGATTCCACCAGCGTACAAACCACACCAAACAGTGCATTTTTCGGGATGCATGGGCAGTTCTTGAACGGCTTCTGGTTGCTCTTCACTCCAAATGCGGCAATTTTGTTTATTTACGTAGCCATTCAACCAGAAATGAGCCTCATCGCTGAACAAAATTTGTCGATAAAAAAAAAAAAACCGAACACTGATTTTGGTAATAAAATTCAATGATTTGCAAGCGTTGCTCGTTAGTAAGTCTATTTATGATGAAATGTCAAAGCATACTGAGCATCTTTCTCTTTGACACCATGTCTGAAATCCCACGTGATCTGTCAAATACTAATGCATGAAAATCCTAACCTCAAAAAAATCACTCTTTATATCTAATTGGAATGAAATCATTGAAAAACAATTTACCTCTAAATTAATAATTATGTAAAAATCTATTGGCAAGATGAAATTTTTCGTTTCTGCGAAAAAGTATTGGAGTAACCTAAGAATTTTTTATGTAGACATTTTTAACTTATACAAAAGAAAGTACAGTACTTTAATTTTTAAATAAAGTACAATTTTCATTTTTAAATTTCTTTCAATTCAAAAGAATGATATACCCCTCTCTAATTATAGAAATCGGATGGGACATTTGTATAAGGGCTATATCAAAACATTAACCCACATATTCCACTTCCGCAACAGATGTTCACAAGTCAAATATAATATGGTGTGGTCATTCGTATATTCCGTTTGCAATGCGTGGTTTGCCACATTTGCCATGCGACATTTTTATGGAGCTGTATATTAACCTAAACCGATGTGACCTATTTTCCAAAGGTTTCTGTTACTTCTAAATGTTTTGGGAGATTGTAATGATAACACAAATCCATTTCGACAAACGAAGAAAACTGTTTGATAAATCGAGGGCTTATATTCACAAGTTCGAGGGCTTATATTCACACAACTTTTCAGGAGAGCGAAAAAACTGATTTTCTCCTTAATTTTAAAAGTAATTATGAATCATTCTTCTACAGTTTAATCTAAAGAGGATTACTAATTGCAACGGTTTTATGATTCATAGCCACTTTTGCATGTTTACAATCGAGCACTATGAATGTTGAAAATAGCCATTAATTCTCGAAATTATAAATAAAACTTATTGTAAAATCGATAACATTTACATTACAAAAAGTGGATATTGCGGTAGGACATGGTAAACAAATAAAACAAATTGGATATTTTTGGAAAATTTTCATTTTCGCGGCAAATATGGCTAAAATAATTTTCACATATGATATTTTTGATTTATGATTTTCTCGCGATCTAGCCAACGGATCCGACTGAATTTTTGTTAGTGTATTAAGAACCAATGTCGCTTGCAACATTTAAGAAGTCAGTCGCGAAAATCTCTGCAATTGTTGAAGAATCCAAAATTCGCGGTTGCAATTGCTTATATTTAAACTTTCTCTGCTCAGGATTCTGAAACAAAGCAATCATATGTCATAAAAATATTTTTGTATTCTCAATATGATAAACAATTACGAGTGTTTTTCTAAAGATACATTTCATAATTTTTGAGTTTACAGCGTGATATTTTAGCGTTATAACTTGAGAACCAAAATGCTATTAATCGCGTAATGATGGAATTTGATAATGCGATTTGCCATAAATGTAGAAAAATGATTTAAACAAAATCGTTGTGGCGAATTACAACTATCGGTTATATGCTGCTCCATTTTTGAACTATATTTTTTATATTATTTTTATGTTCATAGCCACTTTTGCAATCACAAACTAATGTGTGAGTTGATAGCCAAATCAGAAAAATTTGAAAAAATGGCTTTAGAACAAAATTTCTTCTCCAAATTTATATGATAGACGACATCCAAATCTTAGAATAGTTTGGCATCAAAAACTCATTTTCGAGAAAATGGTTCATAGGCACTTATGAATATAAGCCCTCGATATGTAAACATATTTCTCTTTGTTCATTTACAACAACTGATGACATGTTTACCGCAAACAAACTAATTTTTTCCACAAAAGAAACTCAAAAACGATGTTCGCGTGTCTAAAATTTCGTTTCTACGTAATGCATTTGTTTCTCTGCGTGTAGGTCTCTATTTTAAAATCTACTTTAAAGTTGGGAAACAATAAGAAATGAGTTTTAATTTACTGAATTTGTTTGTCATGTTTTTCGTCTTGCATTTCATCGAGTACAAAAAAAACAGTATTTGTTATTCGAATTTATACATATTAAAGATTATAAAAAAGTTAAGAAACATTTCCAAATATTTTTATTTAATCGGAATATGCGTATAAAGATTTTGAGTAAAGATTCTGTTACTCATGTAACTTCTGTATAAATTAAAAAACCCAAAACTCATTAGACATCATATTTAGGCCCATACTTTGTCAACAACCATATCCAATTTTCTGCATTTATCATAGAAAAAATGCGGGTCTGAAGATCGGTCAAGTGCCGAAGAATTCGAATGTTTTTTGTTTAAAATATATATGTATGTATGTAATTTCAAGCAACTATTTGAAAAAAAAAAAAGAATTTCTACACTTAGAAAACAAGTCGGTTAATAAAAAACAGCGAAAATCTGCTGCCTATCGCAGACACTTTTCTGATATTGCAGCAGTTTTATGGCATAACATCACCATTCACACTAATAAAGAGTTTGCAGTTTGCTAAAATTGACTGCTGGTAATTAAAATATAAAAATAGATAAGCGCTCATTTTATATTAGCTTGGGACAATATGCGTATCATTAAAGAGACAATCGCAATATCTTTCCGTGGTAATAAATTGCTTTATAATAACTTCTATTCCAAAAAGTTTCGTTAACATGTTAATTTAAGTGGTTCCATACACATACTTAAAGTTTTTTCTATAGTGCTAAAAACAGCAAACAACTGTTTACCATCTCAGCAGATCAGTAAATCTTCATTATTTTTTGTAAAACTAGATGAACCCCCCCCCCCCAGGGGAAAATCCCGCACGGCCCTGTAGTCGCCAATAATGATTAGATATGCGACAATAGAAAAAAGTCCATACAAAAATATAGTAAAATAATAATAAAAAACACTATATACAGTATGTTTAAGAAAAGCTCGTTTAGTTGTTGTGAGTGATAAAATACTTCCACAATTAGTATTTAATTAAACAAATTTCGAATGTTTTCCTAGTTCAGTTTTGTTGAGCTATCTCTCATGACAATCCCACCATATACACATCGTTTATTTATAATGTCCTATATATGTATTCCCTACAACAATAAGTATTTATCATGATTGCTGTGGCGAAACAAATTCGATAAAATCGACCACCTAGGCTCATTTGCTGATGTCTGCAATAAATTTGAACAAATCGATTTTGAGGTGATTTAAGATTTTTTCCTGCCACACAAATTGTCTTGGTCTGGGCTCTTATTATTTAAATGAATGTTCATTCATTCATTCGTTCCTTTTGGTTAACAAATATATCGATATTTTATGCGGAGATTTATGTCTCATTTATAAGCATTACGGATGCGCGCTCCTGTGTGTGTGTGTATGTGAGAGTAATCAATGAAATTTATAGACAAAATATGCTGTTGACTAGACAGCAATTTACTTAAAAACTCAACAACACGTGAGCACAGGCAGACAGACAGCGACACAAACTCACAGCAACGTGTCTGTAAACTAGTTGTATTTACAAACACAATCCTTGATATCCTTATATGCGCACACTCACACACACACATCTGCAGATATATACGCACAATGAATGCCAATAAACATGGAATAAAAATCATGACAAACTCATTCATTCCATACGATAGCATACAATACGATATCAGAATATGCATACAATCTTCCATGGCATCCATACATCCCTCTGCTCAGCATTATGCTCATCATGGGAGACGACGACAAGTGGATGAATGCTACCTCTCTGCTCTCTCCACCATCCAACTGCCACCAATGCTAGCGAGTGTGTCAAAGCAACAAATCACCATCCAAACAAATCCGTATTCCAACCAACAACCAGCAAAAGAGTGGTACTCCGTCTGCTGCTGCTCCTTTTTGCCTATGTCCTGGTGATTTTTGATAGAAAATGTATTTCTTTTTGTGAGGATGGTGTGTGTGGGGGGATACGAGGGTTGAGTTAGCCTTGAATGGATGGCTACAGTGTGGACTTTTTGGATGCAATCATTGAATGACGGCGGCATGAATGTATTGCAATTCAATAATACAAGTATTGGGTGATTCTAGTTTCATTTTTTGTACATTTTCTTCGTCGTCTTCTTCTTTAGTTTCGTCTACTGTACTTAAGTTTTTGCTTACAGCGCATAAATTCAATTTATGGAGTATAGCTAAGGATGCTCCCTCCCTAAAATATGCAACATTGTTGTACACGATTGTATAGTTTTTGTAGCCCATGATCATCGTTTACACTCAAGGAAAAATGTCAAATAATGTCGCAGAGTATCAACATTGGTGATGTATTCCATGGGATAGAGCAATATGGAATAATGAACTACGAAGTGTCAAAAATTGATTTTGATAACATTTTCCAAAATACAAAATGGTCTTGAGCCAGGACAATATCCCAGTTCAAATCAAATATTGATTACACTAGTCAACAGTCAAAATGTACTCGGGATGCGATAATTTTTTCTGTGTAGATAACCTTGACATGAGCTCGAAAAACACAATAAAATTTTTTTTTTTCGTTTGGTTTTTTTTTATTATTTTTTTTTTAATTTAAATTTTTTTTTTTTGGTTAATTTGTTTCGTCCGGCATAACTCGGGAACCACTAGCCCGATTTAATTGAATTAAATTTTAAAAAATTTAAAATTACAATTCCCTTAATCTGTTCATATATTGTTTTCCTATACAAGCAACAGTTTCCAAGTTAAAAATGAATATATAAAGGAAAAAACTTATTTTTTGCCTAAAGATTTAAATTTTTTTTTTTAAAAATCCATAAAAAATCCAAAATGAAAAAAAATGTCAAATCTTATTACTTTTACGTAAAGTCACATAACCTATGAGCAAAATGAGACAAAGATCATGAAAATCGATGCACGCGTTTCGCTTTTATTCGCAATTGAGTAAAGGTATGAATTTCAAAAATTTAAAAAATTTTTTTTTGGTTAATTTGTTTCGTCCGGCATAACTCGGGAACCACTAGCCCGATTTAATTGAATTAAATTTTAAAAAATTTAAAATTACAATTCCCTTAATCTGTTCATATATTGTTTTCCTATACAAGCAACAGTTTCCAAGTTAAAAATAAATATATAAAGGAAAAAACTTATTTTTTGCCTAAAGATTTAAATTTTTTTTTTTTAAATCCATAAAAAATCCAAAATGAAAAAAATGTCAAATCTTATTACTTTTACGTAAAGTCACATAACCTATGAGCAAAATGAGACAAAGATCATGAAAATCGATGCACGCGTTTCGCTTTTATTCGCAATTGAGTAAAGGTATGAATTTCAAAAATTTGCTCGACATATGCACAACTTTGTCTATGGTAAGGTTTTTTCTTTTTTTTTTTGATTCTCAGAATTAACAAAACGGAATAAACAAAGGGTTATTTAATTTTTATGATTGCGTAAGCAAAGTAATAAACGCTAATAAATGTGCGTGAACAATTAAAAGGAAAAAAGGAAAGGGGACTTTTTTAATTATTTGGGTTTTCCGTTGGCTACCTGTATGATTTTTTTACAGAAATGCAACCCACATTTAAGGGTGGTCATTATTCGGAAAATTTAAGACTCACACATGGTGAAACAGGTATGTAGCCACCGTAAAAAATATACACCCATTTATAAGTACCTGTCAGTAAAATACTAAACAATACACAGTATAAATAGGACTTCATTGATCGATTTTACTCATTCAACAAGTGTCGACGAACGCGATAGTTAAAATGAGCAAACGTTCGCGAGGATTTGAATGCAATACCAATCCAAGTAATTTTTGTTACATGTGCGCCATGCTCGTCACTCACATCGCCCAGGTTGTCCGGAAAGAAGTCCAAGTGCGAGTGTAGAAAATGTATCTTAAGCGACATATTTGCTCTAATTTTTTTATAATTTTGGAGTAGTTGTTCGACGATCTCTCTGTAATTTGAGCTTTTGTTGTTTCCAAGAAATCCGGAAACAATTTGCCGAAATGAGTTCCAAGCTGCAGCTTCATTTGGTGATAAAATGTGCTCAAACTGTTGGTCTTGCAACAACTTTTTAATTTGCGGACCGTCGAAAACGCCTTCCTTAATCTTTGCCGATGAAAGGTGAGGAAAAATGGTTTTTAAATAGGCGAACGCTTCGCCATCTTTTTTGATAGCTTTCACGAAGTTTTTTAAGAGTACCCGAGTTCACCAAATAATCCGGGAATGTCCTTACAAAAACAGATGTTGTCTTTTTTGGTGTAGTACCTTGCGTATGGTTCATGACGCTTCCTGTAGATTGTTGTCACCACACCAGGAGCCAAGAAATCGAACTGTTGCATGCGCGATGCATGCAACTCTGCATCTTCCTTGGAGAGTTTCAATTCTCTAACCCAATCGTTCAGTTCTGCTTGGGAACATAAGCGTTGACCTCCATGCAATGTATATGTTGACTCGCATTCTGATGTGGTTTCTACTGTCTCCGGATCTGATGTTGGATGTATCGCCTCATTATTATATGCCCATCTTGAAACGGACGGTTGCGGGTCCACAGGTTCTTCGGAAAATGGCACTGGAAAATTCACTGTTGAAACAGCAGCGTAAGTCCATCGTATATTTTTTCCCACGCCTGTTTTTTTGCTAAGACAGAAGTAGCAATCTGTTACATGGCAAAGCGGAGCTCTCCAAAGCATTGGCATGACGATTCTCGTCTGTCGTCTGAAAGAATTTCAATAATAAGTTATATATGTTCTTGAATTTCGTAATCTACACTTACCTTGAGTCAGCTAGCTGTACGTAGCACCTTGGACATAGAGCACTTGGTGTCCACCGCTCATCTATGTTTGAGACCTTTAAATTGAAGCTCTCTTCAAATGAATCTCTCAATTTAGGTGAAAAACAACGCTTGTTTTTTTCAGAAACGTATTTTCCGCACATGTAACAAAAATTACTTGGATTGGTATTGCATTCAAATCCTCGAGAACGTTTGCTCATTTTAACTATCGCGTTCGTCGACACTTGTTGAATGAGTAAAATCGATCAATGAAGACCTATTTATACTGTGTATTGTTTAGTATTTTACTGACAGGTACTTATAAATGGGTGTATATTTTTTTACGGTGGCTACATACCTGTTTCACCATGTGTGAGTCTTAAATTTTCCGAATAATGACCACCCTTAAATGTGGGTTGCATTTCTGTAAAAAAATCATACAGGTAGCCAACGGAAAACCCAAATAATTAAAAAAGTCCCCTTTCCTTTTTTCCTTTTAATTGTTCACGCACATTTATTAGCGTTTATTACTTTGCTTACGCAATCATAAAAATTAAATAACCCTTTGTTTATTCCGTTTTGTTAATTCTGAGAATAAAAAAAAAAGAAAAAACCTTACCATAGACAAAGTTGTGCATATGTCGAGCAAATTTTTGAAATTCATACCTTTACTCAATTGCGAATAAAAGCGAAACGCGTGCATCGATTTTCATGATCTTTGTCTCATTTTGCTCATAGGTTATGTGACTTTACGTAAAAGTAATAAGATTTGACATTTTTTTTTCATTTTGGATTTTTTATGGATTTAAAAAAAAAATTTAAATCTTTAGGCAAAAAATAAGTTTTTTCCTTTATATATTCATTTTTAACTTGGAAACTGTTGCTTGTATAGGAAAACAATATATGAACAGATTAAGGGAATTGTAATTTTAAATTTTTTAAAATTTAATTCAATTAAATCGGGCTAGTGGTTCCCGAGTTATGCCGGACGAAACAAATTAACCAAAAAAAATTTAAATTTAAAAAAAAATAATAAAAAAAAAACCAAACGAAAAAAAAATTTTTTATTGCGTTTTTCGAGCTCATGTCAAGGTTATCTACACAGAAAAAATTATCGCATCCGGAGTACATGAAATTTTTTTCAATTTGTTGACTAGTGTTACAGACCAAAAAATACAAACGAAAAAACTAAAACAAATGAGCGTTGGCACGGCACAAGTATTGCTGGGTAACTATACCTGCATATACACATACTTACATATGTAACTCAATGAGATGCTTGTAAGATGGCATGTGTACTTTATTACTTGGTGCGATTTTTTTAAACGCAAATTCGGCAAGTGAGTTGTGCTTCTCGTTCGTTTGTGAGAATCATCTCCTTATAGAGGCCGGGTTCGAGGTTGAAAAGTCGCTGCGAAGCCACTTGAAAAGACTTTTGACATGGTCGAAATCATGATCGTGGTAGTCTGCAGCCAAGTAATAAATGTCACCATGCCATTTGTAAATAAATTTGCATTCTATTGAATATAGATGCAAAATGGTCTTGAGCCATCAAATATTGATTACAGACCAAAAAAAATACAAACGAAAAAAACTAAAACATTTTCCAATTAGACTATGCAAAAAAAAGAAAATTGGGTCTACAAGCCGAAAAAAAATATTTTTTGTGTGCATTGAGGCATGCAGATTCATGAAATTAACACGAAATTGTCTATGGATAATTTACTAAAACGAAAATTTTCGTCCTGGATATTTAGGTTCGATCGTACCCGCTATGTTAATGATAAATTAAAGGTAATTAATGTGTCTACAAATATTGCAAATTACACTTTCATCTAGAAACTGCGGCTAAGGAACTATCTCCAAAAATTTGGGAATTTTTTTTTTCAAAAAAAAAATTTTAATGGCACGAAAATAATCACAAAAACTAGTAAAAAAGTCCAAAAAAATAGTTTATTTTGCCTCTCACGCAAAAAAAATTTTTATATGTAAACAAGTAGGTTAGGTTAGGTTGAAAGGGTTGCCCGCTGGTAGTATATACAACATCATGTGTATACGCAACCAAGCGAGTTCACTCGGAGACTATTTGTCCATTGTGCAACCCTTGATAGATGATTATAGAAGAAATATATTAATGAATAGAGGAGGAGGATTATAGTGGGAGAAGAGAAGTTGATAGCAAGGAAAGTCCCGAGGGTTCATTATAGTGTCAGTCGTTATTAGATTGCCTGCTGTTTCTTCTGGAGAACCAGTTGGCCTTGTCTATGAATTTATATAGGGGTTTTAGAGGAACGCTTGCTACTTCTGCCAGACTGCTAAAGAACCTGCTTCCAAGATAATAGCAGCCTGAGCTCCTGCAGTCTATGGCATGAGCATAGCAGATGTTCCACCGACTCCTCTTCTTCTTCGTCGAGGCAGCTTCTGCAGTAGTCCATATCACTATGGTCCCAAATCCATTTTTTGTGCAGAAATTCAAAAAAATTAAAATTGGAAAGTGGTAAATGTGTATATATTTTCTTTATGGCAACACTCGAAGCAATCAAGAAAATATACTAGAGAAAATTAGGTGGCAACACCACAAGCCTGAATGGTACTTAAACATTGCGGTTCGAAAAAAAGTGGGATTAATTTTGATATAAAGCAGTTTTACAAATTAATTAGAATCAAGACTTAAAAAGAAAATAATAAAGCGACTATATTATGAAAATTGACGGCAAGAGTTAGTAGTTGAAAAATTGAAAATGATTATTGTGGTCTTGTAAGTATTCATATGTATTGTAATTTTGTGATTTACAGAGAACATAATTTATAAATGTCGTGGACCAAAAGTTATATGTATGACCCAACTTGACTCAAAGTGTAAATGTGAAAGTGTTCGTCTGAGGTTGTAGTTTATGGTGGAATTAATATCTCGTCAGCATTTTTCGGCAAACTCCAAAAATTGTCATTTTATTTTAGCATAGTTTTTGACTAGCCATAGACATATATATAATTATATTTCTGAATTAGTTTTGCGTACGAGACCCATTAATATTTTATTTAAAAGGTATTGAAAGTACCTTTAATATGGTATACAACATCATTCACCTTTTTGTACATATGTATACATTTTACTTTATTTCTTGAAATAATTATTTACATTGAAGTTTAAAGTATACTATTTGTATGCTATATTTTGCTTTTGTAATAATGTTTAGAAAAACACATTTCGTCAAAATAAACAACTCTTCATTCTTTTAAGCTTTCATAAAATTTTGTTTTTGGTCACCCAGTACCAATTCAGGGTGATAATTATGTTGGTTATATATTGAGTTTATATGGGAGGTGGTAGAGGGCGTGGTCCGATCGGCCCAATTTTATTTTTATTTTTTGCGTATGATATGTCTAGCAAATGTGCAAAATTAAAAAATTGATTTGGGACCAGTGTGCATATGAGGGATTCCCATAAGCTCTGCCATACGGCCTATTGCGCAGTGCCCTGTAAGGACTCCCATGAGGATGCTTGTGTTTCTTTTGCCGAGTGCCAGTAGTTCCTTTGTTCTACTAGGGTTGATTTTCGGCCATAAGTTACGTGATATTTTGCAGTTATGAACGGAGTCCCATTGCAACTTTGTTTCTCGGTCTGCTATTTCGTCTATTTGATTGAGTATTTCGATGATAGGCGTGCGTATGTTCGTATTACATGGAATGTCCGTCTTCCGTGCACATTCGTCTGCCATTTCGTTTCCAGGTACATGCGTGTGACCCGGTACCCATACAAGTGTGACGTCATGCATTTGGAGTCTGTCGAGAGACTCTAAGCAGTCATGTACGCATCTTGATCTGATAGTCTTGGAGTTTAAGGCTTTAAGGGTTGCCATACTGTCCACATAAATTCTGAATTTTGATGGATCGATGTCCCGTTCCAGAATATTTCTCGCGGCTATGTTGATGGCATATACTTCTGCCTGAAAGACTGTGCAAGTGGTTGGCAGTCGGATGGATATTTTAAGGTTTAAAGGTTCAGAAAAGACTCCCGATCCCGTACCTGTCTCCATTTTTGAGCCATCAGTGAAGATTGAGTTTTCCTCGTCGGTCATGACCATGTTGGATGCCCATTCTTCTCTGGTGGGTATTACCAATTTGAAGTTCTTATGTAAGTGCATGTAAACAAGTAAAAACGGCGTTAAGTTCGACCGGGCCGAACTTTATATACCCTCCACCATGGATTGCATTCCACAGAGGCTTTCGATTTTTCAAAAAGTATATAAAGGGTGATTTTTTTTAAAAGCTATAGGAAAGTTTTTCAAAAAAAACACATAAAGTTCAGAAAAATGCATGAAATCTTTATTTGAATCGATAGTATGGTCCATATAATTTAATGTTTGAAGATTATTTCATGCACCTTGACTGCGCCTCAAATGGTCCATCCGCTTAGTCCAATTTTGGCATACTCTTTCCAACATTTCGGCCGGTATCTCACGAATAAATGCTTCAATGTTGTCTTCCAATGCGTCAATTGAAGCGGGCTTGTGTGTATAGACATGAGCTTTAACATAGCCCCGCAAAAAACAAACAAAAAGAGGCGTTAAATCGCACGGCCAATTGACCGGTCCCGAACGTGAAATAAAATGTTCACCGAACTCGCCTCTCAATAAGTCCATTGTTGCGCGTGCTGTGTGGCATGTGGCATCGTCTTGTTGAAACCACATGTCATGCAAGTCAAGCTCTTGCATTTTGGGCAAAAAAAAAGTTGGATATCATCTCACGGTAGCGCTCACCATTCACAGTTACGTTACGATTCGCAACATCTTTGAAGAAGTACGGTCCAATGATGCCACCAGCCCATAAACCGCACCAAACTGTGTCTTTTTCTGGATGCATTGGTAGCTCTTGCAATGCTTCTGGCTGATATTCACTCCAAAATCGACAAGTCTGCCTATTTACGTACCCATTGAGCCAAAAATGAGCTTCGTTGCTGAACACAATTTTTCGGTAAAAAAGTGGATCTTCGGCCAACTTTCCAAGAGTCCATTCACCAAAAATTTTACGTTGCGGTAGGTCGTTCGGCTTCAATTCTTGCGTCAGCTGTATTTTGAAAGGCATCACACCTAAATCCTTCTGCAAAATTTTCCACGTTGTTGAGTAACAGAGGCCCAATTGCTGCGAACGGCGACCAATCGATAATTGATGGTCATCATTAACACTGGTCGATACAGCTGCGATATTTTCTTCAATTGCGAAAGTGCGAAATTTAGTCACAATAGCCCGAATAGCCGCTTCAGTGGGCCGATTAAAGTGACCATAAAATGGAAGCGCGCGATGAACTTTCTTAACAGAGCACGCATTTTGATAATAAAATTCAATAATTTGCAAGCGTTGTTCGTTTGTAAGACGATTCATGGTTAAATTATAGACCAAACTGAAGATGTTCGACAGTGAAAAAAAAACACGAAACGTGCGTCAGCTGTTTAAACCAGTGTTGCCAAAAAGACAATAGCTAAAAAATCACTCTTTATAACCTTTAGACATTTTTCCCATTACCTTAGATTTTCCTCGAGTGTACACCGGTGCATCAAAATCGTTTCATCGAGTGTACCTCAGTGTATCCCACATTCAGTATCTTCTTCTTCTTTCCATCCATTTTTCTGAGTTTTTTTCCGTCTCGGCCAACATGAGCAGGATCCTAGGTTTTCCACGGAGTATTTTTTCCCCCATTTGCTACAAATCAAAGATACAGTGAGTGTGTAGCTACTTTTGGCATTAGGTTTGTTGGTAATAGTTGAAAGACATGTTAACATTTCGTTGCACAATTTTTCACCAGCGAAAAGAATAAAAAACATTTCGCTTTTTTGTTTTCCTCAAAAGATTTTCATATTTATCGATAGCATGGAGAGTCGAGAGAATGAGAAGAAAAGCGAACTAATAAAATGTATTGAAAGACTTAAACTAAAACTTAAAAAACGACATCAACAACAACAACAATGACTTTAACAAATATCAAAAGAAGAAGAAGAAGAAAAAGTTCAGAAGATGTACAACATTTTATTACCGTTTCAACGAAAATCGTTTACGGTGAAAAGAGCGAGCAGAGCAGTCAGAGGAGGGGGTAACAGACAAGTTATGTACTTTCTGTCTTCCAACTTCAACGACTCCTCTCCATCTTTCATCGTTTAATGCGGTGTCTGTGAAGTTGAAGAAATGAAGAAGTCATTGCCGTTGCCGAGGATGTGATGTTTTAATGCCTTTAAGGACATTAGAGATCATTGCATTTTGTTGCAACAATAAAAAGAAGCTAATTTTATTCGTAATCACGGAAAAAGTTGGCTTTGAGTATTCGGATGTTTGGACCGGTCGTTTCTTTCTCAAATACTTACATATTGATTGGACTGGAATTAAATGGGAAACTTTTGTGTGGAGTCGCAGAGTTTCTCTTTTGAGTCAACGGTTTCTCTGAAGTAATCATTTGATTAACAAATTTATATTTTTTTACATAAAAAAGCAGATCTTTGCTGTACACAGAAAAAAATAAAAATTATTTTAATTAAAAAATCAACATATCTTTCAGTTTTGGTGCTTTTAAAAAATTGTATATTCAAAATATTTGATTAAATAATTTTTGAATTCATCAAAATGGATTGTTGAATCAAAAATTTATTGAAATGACTCTAAAATATTTGATTAATGTAGATGTTGGCTCGATTTTTCTTTCAAACATGATCGAAAAAATAAAGGTTCCTTCTGAAATAAATTCAAGGTTCAACAAAAATACCTAAAATTCATCAAAATAATTAAAAATGTCAAATAAAGGAATGGCGACCATTTTAGTAAAAAAACAAATTTGGAACACCTTTTCCCATTGGGAATTCGGCTATTTTTTGCAAGAATTCAAAAATCTGCAAATCTAATAAATAATTTTGATCTGAATGGAAAATGTTATTTTTTGTAATATAGCCAAAACAAATAAAAATAATGAAAAAACAATTTTAAAAATAAATATAAAATTTTAGTTAATTTAAACCACGCTTGTAAGGCAAGGCTACCAATATGTTTATAATATTTATATCGATATAATACTTCAAGCCAATTCAAAATGAAAAATAAAGGCAGCATTGTTCCAAAAAGCTTAAGTATCCTAAATATTGGGGGATAGTGGGTGCATTTTTAGCTTCAACCGTTTGGCTGGTTCTATTTCCATCCTACTTTAATTCCAAAAGTAAATCTACCCATTTTTGCTGTAAAAGTAAAAATCTTTTTATTTTGCTGGACCATTCCATGATTCTAGCTGAGGCCATATGGTTGGTACCATGTTTAGCATATTATTATTGCACCCCCTTAAAAGTACGACTATCGAAAATCTTTCTATTTAACGTGTCTACGCAATTAGAGGGATGTACACACCGAATTTCATAATTCTAGCTGTGGCCGTTTAGTTGGTACCATTTTTATCCCTATGTTCCCATTGTATCCGTTAAAAGTACGAATTTGGAAAACCATTTTGTTTTTCGTGGTTACGTAGTGAGAGGAATGTATACTCTGAATTTCATGACTCTAGCTGTGGCCATTTGGTTGGTACAATTTTTATCCCCTTTTTCCATTTAACACTCTAAAAGTACGAATTTCGAAAAAATCCTTTATATTACGTGTCTACACAGTCAGAATTTATATACTGAATTTCATTATTCTAGGTCTAGGCGCAGCCGTTTGGTTGGTACCATTTTTATCCCTCTGTTCCCATGTTACCCCTTAAAAGTACGAATTTGGAAAAACTTATAAAATAATATATTCATTCAATTAAAAATCCGTGTATTTTACTTATCTGTATACACCGAATTTCATTATTCTATGTACAGCCGTTTGGTTGGTACCATTTTTATCCCTCTATTCCCATTTACCCCTTAAAAGTACGAATTTGGAAAAACTACTTTTATATTATATATTCACTCAATTAGAGGAATGTACACACCGAGTTTCGTGTTCCTAGCTGCTGTCGTTTGATAGGTACCATTTTTATCCCTTTTTGCCCCATTTCACCCCCTACAAATAAGAATCACTTTATTGTGCACGTTTTTGCTATAAGCGCTATAGGCGCATTCAAAAAAAAAAATGCTTAAATACTCGAAATATTAGGGGTATTTTCAGTCCTTGTGTGGGAAAATTTTTTCCCTGTGGACCGATTTTGCCCACTTTCAATCTCAATCGATGTACAACTATTAGACGTATTTTGCGAAAATCTGGACGTCCTAGCTCTTTTCGTTTAGATGCTAGCGTGCTTTCAACAAACGGGCGGGCATGGACGTCTTAGAATTTTATGACGATCAAGAATATATATACTTTATAGGGTCTCAGGTCAATATTTCAAGGTGTTAGAAACGGAATGACAAAGTTAGTATACCCCCATCCTGGAGGTGGAGGGTATAAAAAGAAGGTTAGTTTTGGTAGGGGACATTCAACTCGAAAACTACTACATCGAATATCAGAGGGCGATCAAAAAATTTATTTGAATTTAATCCACCATCGGTTCAGTTACTAAATTTTATGATTCTAAGCGCATTGACACAGTCTATGAGTGCGTGAGAAAAGCACACGAAAATATGAGAAACGAAGCAATGCGTTTGCATGCATGGTGTGCGTTTAGTTGGATACACATTAGGGATGGGATAGTGTTGTATGGAAATTTTAAGAGTTCGATTTGGATACGCTAGAATGCTCTATTTTGTGAAGTTCGAAAAAAAAATCATGAGCCAAAATTGAGGGTGGTGGGGTGAGTGTAAATACATCGGGGTCAAAGGTAAAGGAAAAGGGATAAAAATACACAGAAAGCCACAAAACAGCCTCGGAATCGACCCCAGAGGGGTTAAATGTAAGACAGATCCCCATTAATTTTCCCTCGTCAACATTTTTTTCGAACACACGTAGGGGGGGTCTCCCATACAAAAATGAATTTTTTAGAAAATTTGTTCCCACCGCTCTTACTTGCCCTCGGAGGCCTCGGAGTCAAATGTATGACCGATTACAATATTTTTTCACCCCCCCCCGTATTTTCTCAATATGTTCTCAGAACACACCTACCTTCCAACTGAAGCCCTTTATGGGGCCCCCATACATTTGCATATTTTTCTATGAAAGGGAAAAGTTGATAGACTTCCCAAACAAAAGCAAAATTTGTACACAAATTACTCCCACCGCTCTATCAGAGTCAAATGTACCAAATGTTACGACACAGCTTCGGACATCGAACTTTGACCTATGACATCTGACTTTTAATTCCTTTGACCTTTGCTCCCTTTGACCTTCAATCCCATTAATCCCTTTGACATTTGACCTTTGATCACTTTAAAATTTGATCCCTTTGACCTTTCATACTCTTGATCCCCTTAATACACATGTTAGGGAACAATGACAACATAAGACATCGAACTTTAACCTCTGACCTTTAATCCCTTTGACCTTTGATCCATTTGGCGTTTGATCCTTTTGATAGCCTTTAACACCTTAATCCACTTATTCCTGTTGATCCCCTTGATCTCCTTCATCCATTTCAACATCGAACAATGAACTCTGACCGTTAATCCCGTTGACCTTTGACCTCTGGCTTTTGACCTTTAATACCATTAATCCCTTTGACATTTGACATTTTATGTCTTTGACCTCCCCTTAATCCATTTAATCCTTTGACCGCTTGATCCACTTGAACATGGATCTTCGAATATCGAACTTTGGGCATCGAACTTTGACATTTGATCCCTTTGACTACTGACCTTTAATCCCTTCGATCTTTGACCGTTTATCCCCTTGATCCAGCCCTTCCACATTTGACCTTTGGCCTCTGACCTTAATCCATTTAATCCTTTGACCGCTTGATCCACTTGAACATGGATCTTCGAATATCGAACTTTGGGCATCGAACTTTGACATTTGATCCCTTTGACTACTGACCTTTAATCCCATCGACCTTTGACCTTTTATCCCCTTGATCCAGACCTTCCACATTTGACATTTGGCCTCTTACCTTTTATCCCCTTGATCCAGACCTTTGGCCTCTGAGCTCTGTCCTTTTATCCCCTTAATCCAGACCTTCGACCATTGGCCTCTGACCTTTGATCCCCTTCATCCAT
This sequence comes from Polietes domitor, assembly GCA_947397865.1. Taxonomy (NCBI): domain Eukaryota; kingdom Metazoa; phylum Arthropoda; class Insecta; order Diptera; family Muscidae; genus Polietes; species Polietes domitor. The sequence continues at coordinate 179,157,559 of OX377619.1, forward strand.
TCTTGTTTTTCAGCTCTTCGGTTTTAAACTTTGGATAACAATGCAGTATTTAATTTTAAATTTTGTTCCACTTTGATAATTTCCTTTTCTTACATTTAGTATTCAAATGACAGAGAATATCTACATTTATTTTTGAAACACTTCACCTGGAATTGATTTGTAGATTTATGACAAATTGTTACAAACACACAGACATGCATGCACCGACAATCTAGACACTTATGACTTTTATTGGCCTCATGACATATTTTTTTGCTCCAAAGTAACAGCATTCATAGTCTGTCCGACAAAAGAAATTGCTTACTTTTCCAAATATGACATCGTTCGTATTGGTCGTACGCCAGGAAGTACAAAAATAAATTTTGACAAGTTACTTGCACACAAAATAAGCATATTCTACATAAACTGTTCTATGGTTCTGCTGCTCTAAATACATACATGGACGAGTGACTTTTGCAATTCTAAAGAACAAAAATAAAACTCGTAAAAAGAGATTTTCATAAGAAGAAGACCACCACAGCCACCAAACAACCAACCAGCCAACCTCATAAGATGTGGAGTGGATAAGTAGACTTAACGTCATTTTATTCCGTTCATGCGATTTCATAAACTATAAAAAGCAACTAAATGCATTTAAGCCACTAAAAACTTGCGGAAAAACAGGACATGCCGGAGGTTGTGGCCAAAAACGGAAAATAATACAACGTCCATGAAATGCATGTGAAATGTGAGTGACACTTGTCGCTTTTTTCCCCCGGCCAACATGGCGTATGATTGACATTAATTCATTTAAATGTCGCACAGTGGCGTCAATCGGAAATAAGACAAAGAAAAGCTAAAGTCGGACGGGCCGACTATATAATACACTCCTCTTCCTAACCCAATACAATTCAATTTGACGAAAATGTGAAATCGGGAAAGATTTTTGTATTTTTACTTTAAATTTTTATTTAAAATTTGAATTTTTTTCTTAAAATTCCAATTTTTGGTACCTTTAATTATTGTGCTTTCATTTTGGAAATATAGCTCCGATCACACCCACTTATATTTTAAATTAAAGGAAATTATGATGGCTACAAATGGTGCGAACAATGGTTTGCGAACAATATCAAAAAAATGAGAAAAAATTTGTTCATCAAATTTGTTCAAAATCATAAAAAATTGAAAAAATATTTGTTTTTAAGGTGTCCGATTGATTTTAAGGATCTGATTGAATGAAATTATACTGAGTTATTCCTTTCTCTAGTGCAGGGTACGAAAAGTACATGAGAAAAAAATTGTTTTAAAAAATCATTTTTGTTGGAACAAAAAAAAAGTCATAAAAAATAGAAAAAATATTTGTTTTTAAAGTCTCAGTTCGATATTTCAAACTTAGTATACCCCTTTCTCTAGTATGAAGAGAGGGTATGAAAAGTGCATGGTAATATTTTTCAGATCCTTATGTAGAATAAATAATTCCAAAAATGGACCTTCCTTCTTATATCTCACCCTGTATTGAATGTGAACTGCGAAAGTCTATTTTCTTCTCGGCAATGACATTATTTAAATTATTGCAGCAGTCCTCTAAGGACACACAATTATTATAACTTTCCGTCTTCGGAAATACTGTCTGTCACAGCAACACAACCAACAACAAAAAAGTAAACAAATTTGGAAAACTGACCAAAAAAACCGCAGCATAAAAGAAACGTCTGGAAGTCTGCATCAAGCTGTTTTATGATTTCCATATTGACTATTACCAAGAAGGACTTTATTATTAAAAACAACATAAAAACAAATATGAAAACAAAAAACAATATTTGTTTTATGTCGGAATAAAAATGAAATGTGCATTTATTATTGTGCGTTGTCGTCGTTGTTGTTGTTGTCCTCGGGGGAGATGTGAATTTGTGAAAGTGTCAGGTTTGTGGTAATATCATGAAATAATAACATTAACATTGACACCATTGCAAAGTGCACATGCCCACAGAAATTCCTCATATTTACGCCTAGTAAATATGTAAGTACATATGTGCGTACGCACATCCATCGCTGTACTCATATATCCGGTTATATCCGGAATACACACACACACGCACACATAAGTTTATTTATGTTAGTCGTGTATGTTTAAAAATAACTTGTGTTTAATTTCATTTGTCTAAGGACTAACCCAAAAAGAGGGGAGGAATCCTTTCGTTTTAAAAACATGGCAATGTTGTCTTATAATTGTTATGGATTGTCATTAAAAATTACCTAAAATCCAAGAGCAACCCATGGAACATCTCAAACAAGTATGTGCTCTATATAAATACCTAAATCCTTTAATTTTTAGATTTGATATGACTTTTCCAAACATGGGCCTTGTAAGCACACACAGATAATAATAAGTGAAATTCATGAATAATTTAATTTTTCAACAGTAACGCAGAGAAAATCTCAAATCCAAATATATAAATCCTTTGATTTGTAGTTTTATGTATTTTCCAAACTTAGTCATAGATTATAATAATCAAGTAAAATTCAAAAGCTCTTAAAATGTGTGAGAAACAGTTTGATGAATTCAAAGAAAGAGGCCTGTGTGCATTTTTCATGCAGTAATTCGATTTGTCTGCTAATTTTGTTTTTTTTTAGGCATATTTCCCGCAAATTAACTTCGATTGTTATAAAATTTAGCATGAGGATAAAGGAAATTTACTCACCTTTTTTATCTGCGCACCTACTTTTCAGAATTTAATGAGACGAAAAGGACTAAGTTGCGTTTTGGAACTAAAAAATCCAAGGGTGCAATTTCGTGCAGGCAAAAGTTACCCTACAAAAGTGGGGAACCCTTCAGACTTTCAAAATATGTATATAAAGAGTGATTTTTTTGAGGTTAGGATTTTCATGCATTAGTATTTGACAGATCACGTGGGATTTCAGACATGGTGTCAAAGAGAAAGATGCTCAGTATGCTTTGACATTTCATCATGAATCGTCTTACAAACGAACAACGCTTGCAAATTATTGAATTTTATTATCAAAATGCGTGCTCTGTTAAGAAAGTTCATTGCGCGCTTCCATTTTATGGTCAGTTTAATCGACCCACTGAAGCGGCTATTCGGGCTATTGTGACTAAATTTCGCACCAAATTTACATTGTTGGACATTAAACCACCAACACGCTTACGTAGAGTGCGAACTGAAGAAAATATCGCAGCTGTATCGGCCAGTGTTAATGATGACCACCAATTTTCGATTCGTCGCCGTTCGCACCAATTGGGTCTCTGTTACTCAAAAACGTGGAAATGCCAAAATTGGACTAAGCGGATGGACCACCTAAGACGCAGCCGCGGTCAACATTTAAATGAAATTATCTTCAAAAAGTAAATGTCATGGACCAATCTAACGTTTCAAATAAAGAACCGATGAGATTTTGCAAATTTTATGCGTTTTTTTTTAAAAAAAAAGTTATCAAGCTCTTAAAAAATCACCCTTTATTTCTTTAAACGCTTTTGAAGGAAAAAAGTTGTATTGGTCCAAATTCAAACATTTATTCAAAAATGATATTTTTAAAATATTTGTTACAAACGAACTATATTGGGCACAAACATAGTTTTGACGTCATAATAAAGCTAAGAAACCAAGAAAAAAGATCTGAGTGCAAAATTTCCTAAAATGTGTGAGAAACATTTCGACAAAGTCAAAAAAATAAATTCCGTTTTTTCAATTTTCAAAATCTGAAAAACGTGAAAATCTGTAATACAAAAAAACTGAAATTTTTTCTTCGCATTATGAACAAATACGTAAAAATATGTTAAAAAACATAAACACAAAAAAATAAAAATTTTAATTTTCTTTAAAATCGAAAAATACGAAAAGTAGTCAACTTTGGGCCGATTTCTAAAATATATTCGATTTCCAGATTTCTAATGTTAATATCTCATTGGATCCTTGTCTAATTTTGATTTTTTACTGAACTCAAAAATGTCTACTAGGACAAAAGTTATTGAATTTTGGTCGATGGATTTTGATTCTGAACCACTGTGCGGTGTAGCATGGACGAACACATTCAGTCTAACAGTTTACGAGCCAATGTCAACTCGTTTTCAGTCCGGAGAATCTATTATTCATCTTGCCCACATCCAATTGCTTTCTCCAATGCGTCAATATCTTTGTCTTCTGCGATCTTGGATCGCTGTTGAAAGAACAAATTGTATATCTACAGCTTCTTGTGGCATTTTAAAAACTGCTCACAAAATTTTACCATACAACGCTCCCAAAGTGTGGCTTTTAATATTTTCGACATGACCAAGTAGGATTTTTCACAAATTTGTTCAACAAAAAAGAGAAATAATCCAAAAATAGCAGCTATTCCCAATTGACTGAAAGAAGAACGAAGAGCTGAGGAAAAATTACATGAAGGTCTGAGAAAAATGGCGTACGAACGAAATTGAACTAGTGAACTGTAAGAATGAACTAGTTTATTCAATTGGTTTGAACGAAAAAGAGCGATCACCTCAGTGAACGAAAATTCTCAACTCTAATTTTTCTGAACCAACCTAACAATTAATATAAATCATACGCACCGTGGTCCGAATTTGAAATATATATTTTTTTGTTGATCATAAAGCTGTATACTGTGTTGAAGGGCTGCTCTGACGTTTCCGCGTAGAACGGGGGAAGTCTGAGGTGAACGATAGAGGCAACTGCTTTCTACATTCCATAACTTTTGACATAGTTAGGATATTTTGAGGCGCGAATATGAAAGTAATTTTCTTAAAGATTTATGATTTTTTTTTCTTGGCTGAAAAACGTTTTTATGATGATTAAATATACATATTCCGAATATATACATTAGGATGGGTCACGAAAATAAATAAATTAAATAAATTGCAACGGTAACCCCCAGAAATGAAGATTGGATTGTTTAATGATGATCCACAAAATATTTCGTCACTGGGACAAGCCGTCTGTGAGTTAAATGCTCCTGAAAACACCTCTAAAAATCATGTTTTCCCGTGTAATTTTTTTATGTCGAATTTTTGCCCACAATTTTTCTCTGAATTTATAGACCCCTTTAGCACTTTAAATACATTTTTTTATTCTTGTCTTAGAATTACTCATTGACAGATTTATTGGGCGTTTATATTGATTTTTTGTGGGTTTTCAAAGTGACAGCTGTTATGAAAAATAAATAGAGGGAATCAATACCTATCGAATGATGCCCAAATGATGAATATCGGACGATAAATGACTGACTCCATATTTGTGAAATAATTTAATACAGGAGATGGCTTTTCACGGCCAAAATTTTCAAACGCTTTTTACAAAAATGGGAATATCAATTTCATTCCGATATTCATCATTTAGGCATCATTCGAAAGGTATTGACAGCAGCTATTTATTTTTTATAAAATATTACCACCATATACGAAAATGTTGTCAGTAGTCTCAGTGAAAATCCACAAAAAATTAATATAAACCAATAAGTCCAATAAGTTTCTCTAGGACAAGAATCAAAATTTTTATTTATAGTGCTTTCAAGGGCCTTTATTTCAGAAAAAAAAATTGGGAAAAAATCTAACACAAAAAAATTACACTGGAAACACAGGATTTTTAGGATTATTTTCAGGAGCGTTTAGCTCACAGATGGCTTGATCTAGGAACGAAATATTTTGCAAATCATCTTTAAACAATTCAAACTTAATTTTCGTGGGGTGACTGGAACTTGGTTTTCCATTTGCATGGACGGCGACCCAGCCTAATATACATATTCCGAAATAATACTTCAAGTCAATTTATAAAGTAAGTATAAATACCCAAGATTTAAGGGCCAGTGGGTACATTTTCAGCTACACCCATTTTATTGTTAGAATTTCCTATTTTAATCCCAAAAGTACGATGAGTCCACAGTGCAAGATAACCTAATTCCATGATTGTTGCCATTTACTCGGCATCAGTTTTATCACTTTTCCCCTCGTAAAAAAATAAAGTACGTATTTCGAGAAATATTTTTATTTTGCACGTCTATGCAGTAAGAAGAATGTATACACCGATTTTCAGGATTGCGGCCATTTGGTACCATTGGTACCATGATGCGGCCATTTGGTACCATTTTATCATCTTTTTCCCTTTTTACCCTCTTAGAAGTACGACTTTCGAAAATCTCTTCATTTTACATGTCTACGGGATATGCCGACCACAGGATCGGAAGGAGTCTATATATATTGGTGGTTATAAAAATAATATATTTATTTTTTTTATTAAAAATCGGGAACAAATTTTAATCCGTTTTGCAGAGAACCCCACATATATTATAACATAATTTTGTTGTGGCCGTTTTGGATTACAAACTGACGACGCTGACAATCACCACCATCATGAATAAAATTTCCCTGGGAATGAATTATTGCCTTTAAATTATAATCATGCTTTTAGTAGTGTTTTCAAGCTTTTTTCTGTTTTTAATTCGAATTGGTCACCTTATTTCTGTTCCAATGCAAATAAAAGCTAAATAAAATATAGAAATATCCGGGTTATATTCATAGTACCAATTTATGTCTCTATGGGAAAAACAAATTCCACGTGCCTAAATGACCCTCATATTCACTATAGGAGGTGAATATGTCAACCTGAATATGAGATAAGGCCTTGAAAAGCCTCCCTGAAAATATCTCACGTTGTTTCCGTTCTGTATTAAGACCATTTATATCAGATTTCCTATGACCATATTTTGCTTGGGAAACTTTTTTTTCAAAATACATACACGTGCATTTCAAAAAGAACCAATATATATCGGTGGTCTTTCCAAAATCTTTCAAAAGCATGAAGTGACCAACCAAATTGCTCAACAAAGTTGCTCAATGAATTATTTCGTTTCAAAATTTAGATTCTATTGCCATCTCTGCGTCATCTCTGAGATGTATGGTTCAGAAGTTATATCATATTTTCTGTAGTTGCTGCATAATTATTATTAATTATACGCACCCATGGAAAATATTTAATATTCTTTAGAATACTTTAATGCTCAGTTCATGAGTGGCTATTTACCTTTAATTTGGATTGAAATGACTGACAACATATGTAAAATCTATGAAAAACCTATGTTGTCAGTCATTTATCTAAATGAGCTATTTAAATAGCCACTCAAAAACTAGGCATAAGAATACCAATTTTTCGATACGAATGTTACACCTTTATTCCACCACTAACGAAAAGTGTTACAGTGACCTCATTGCTGCTAAATTTCAAGGCCTTTTCCCCAAAACGCTGACAGTCCTTACAACGAACGTGTGAACGTTTTCGCCTGTTTATTTGTTAATTAAATAAATGTCATGTTAACAATTTGTTTCGTTTTAATTATATTTAAATTATTAATAACTCGGATTTTTTGCTCGCGATTTGATTACTCATCAGATGTATGTTTGTTGTACGCTTCGCCATTTCAATGGCAGCAGCCCACTAATTGAATATTTACTTAATTTAATCAGTTTCATATGCATTTGATGTGAATTGTTGCAAGAAGAAATTATGGTAAATTTTCATAAACAACCGCCGCTGTATGTTTTAAAATGAAATGAAATGAAAGTTGTCATAATAAATATTATTATTGTTGTTATTTGCATATATTTTTGTCGAGTATTTTGTTCATTTTTAATTAACATACTAATGATGAATAAATATTTATGGTATAAATAGAGTAGAGAGTCAATTCTTGGACTATTGCCATGACACCATTGACACATATGAATAGCCTTGACATCTCGATGCAGCCTCTCTCCCGCTGCCTTCAGTATGTTATGAGATGGTATCCTCTGCAAAAATGCAGCGCTAAAATATATAATAGATTTTAAAGATTATAAAATTTTGGCCGCCTTCTTAGAAAATTAGATTTGGGATTTCTTTATTTTTTAAGAATAAAATCGTATAAATAGTTCTCGAGTTATAACCATTTTTTCACTTTATTTAATAGTGTTATCACTCAGGCATTTCACTGGGATCAACAATCATGGATCTTCATATTCCCAATTTCCGTTTTTATTTCTCTTCAAATTACCCCCATACTTTTAAGATTTCGCCCACATTTAAGATCAAATCATGAAGTCAATCTCTCCGGCTTTCTTCGCAGGAGTCACTAATTACCCGCACTCATACAAATTTAACCCTCAGCGTGATGTCCTAGACCAAATTGAATAATAAATTACTCGGCATTACTTCCTCATTGACGAAGCATTCATTCATATTCATTCCATTCCTTGGCTGACCACCTCCGTCAACATAATCTAATCAGAATAAGTTGCCAAGACTTTGTCATTCTGCGCTGTGTCGCCTGCCACACACAACTCGTGCGATAGGTATTCCAGGCTCATGTGTCCGGTTTTCGGAATAGATTCGCTTACACTCCAACTCTCTTAATGAGCCTAATGAATTTGTTTGTTATCGCAGCGATGCCTTAACGCCTTTGGACATTATTAAACATTCACTCGGTCCACACCTTCTCCTCCCCTCTCCTCTTCTCTGCTTCTTCCCCAAAATGAGCTCGTGCTTCATCTCCTGTGCCCGGGCTGATTTCAGTTCTATGTTAATTAGTCACTATCAATGGCCATTTTGTTGGCCACAAACACAAACAAGAATCGCAACAACGACCATAAACGAGTCAGCGAAGGGGGGAGGGGTGGGCACACAAAGTAAACTTTGTTTTTGTTCTTTTTAGCCAGAGTCAGTGTCAAGGAAATCGTGCGTAAATGACAGTTAAATTCATTTAAGAGATGCTCAAATTTTCGTAGGCTATTGGGGGGTGGCCTAAAGGCAGTAGGGAGATGAATGACCGACTAACTTGTCAAGAAGCAAGACAATAAGAAGTTGTTTGCGACCTGGTCGATTGTTAAATACCCTCCAACATGGATGGAAGCCGTAGTGAGCAAAAAGCACAAAATTTTCATTATTTATTTTTACTTTAGGGAGTAAAATGGTACAAAAAGGGATAAAGGATTGAACCATTCTACTGACAAAATTTGGCTAGACAAATTAAACTGAGAGTGTGCCTCCCCTTACCATGCAGAAACGCGACGTTAAAGAGTTTTTAGAAATTTGTACCTTTAAGGAAAAACAGAACAAAAAGGGATAAAAATGGTACCATGGTATTACAGCTCATGAAATTCAGATTTCTTCAAACCACATAGATGTTCAAAATAAGTATATTTTCAAAATATGCACTTTTAAGGGGGCGGGACCAAAAGGGATAAAAATAGTTCCAATCAAAGTATTACAGCTAGAGTCATTAACTTTGGTTTATCGATTCTTCAAACCACATAGGCCCGAAAAATAAACCGATTTTTCGACATTTGTACTTTTTAGTGACAAAACGAGCCAAAAAGGGATAAAAATGGTGCCAATCAAAGTATTGCAGCTAGAATTATTAAATGTGGTCTATACATTCCACTAACCACATAGACCCGCAAAATAAATTGATTTTTCGCAATTTGTACTTTTAAGGAAAAATCGGGACAAAAAGGGATAAAAACGGTACTAACTAAGGTATTGCAGCTAGAGTCATGAAAGTCTGTTTGTACATTCTATGAAAACTATGAAAAAGTTTTGAAAATAAATCTATAATTTCCATCACAAATAGTCCATATCACTCAAAATGATTTTTTCTTACAATATTGTTAGTTTTAGCCCGAATGTATTGAAGAGAGTTTGTTCAGAGATTGGTGAAAGTTGACGGCTTCTTTTAGTTGCGGTGAGAAGACAAATGTAGACGGAGTTAACTTCTTTAAAAAACTGCTATTATTGAATTTTATGAATCCATTTTAATTCGGCCATATTTACTAAACTACATATGAACTCAAATTATTTTTTTTTTTTGATTATATAGAAGGTGCTGTTTTCCAATAAAATCGATGGAATCAATGTTATCAGTGAAAATATATAACACGTATAAACTGATGAGTTGATTGCAAATTTTCATCAGTTTTCGTGCTACAATATTTTTCACTATTCACTACATTTTTTTTCTAAGATTAATCTAATATTATATTTTTATTCTATGGATTATTCTCAGTGAAAAAAATCTATATCATTAGATTTTTGGAAAGCAATTGCTATCAGCGGCTAAAACTCGCAAATTTGATGCGCCTCAGTGTCCAATTTTTATTTGAATTCTGCGAAGAAAATTCCAATCAAAAGTATTATAAAAGCTTTTGACGATATCAACGCTATCAAGGATGCATTTGAAGTTCATAAATTTCAAATAGTTGAAAAAAATTCATTATTTTAGATGCCATTTTATTGTAAAAACAATGAAAAATCAAAAAAAAAGGTTATGGAAAAACAAAATTGTTTTCAATTTTTTTTCTGATAGTGCATTCACTACAAAACAAAAATGTTAAAAATTAAATTTTTATATAACCTACTTTTTCTTGGATTTTTCATTGTTTTTATACCTTGTGTTTCTAAAAAAATTATAATTTTAATGATGTTTCACATTCTGGTTGATTTTGTAAAAAAAATCGTACTAAATAGAAGCCATCATTTCAACACTTTCAAACTCACACAGTCGCTTAAAAATAGGCCTAAGCGCAGTACTTTAAATTCGAAAATCAAAGTAAAACGATTTAAATTGCAAAAACTTTAAAAAATATAACACTGCTATAACACAACACATCAATATTTTAAAACACAATGCATAACACATTAAAATCTAGGAGTTTAAATTCTAGGAGTTACAGGCGATTGAATGAACACACCTTTTGAAAAAAGTTAAATAACTCGTAAAAAAAAATATTTTTTTTCCAAAAATACGTAAACAATATTTTTATGAAAATAATACATACACATACTTTCAAAACAATCGCAGCTATCGAGATCAAAACCCGTAACTCTTGGCATGGAATGACTCATATATTGTATAAGTATAATTTCGTTTTCCTTTTCAACCATTGCAGGTGGGACAGATGACCAGAGGCAAAAAAGAATTGGAGGCAGCTACACCTTTGAAATTTCGCACATGTAGTTATGGTGCTTACCAAAGTTGTTGCCACGCCCACATACAGGGGGACGGTAGTAGATTTTTTGATGCAAAATACCTTAGGAAACAGGAAGACCTTTTAAATTTCGTACATATACTTATGCTGCTTACAAAATTTAGTTTCCCAACCTACTGCCACGCCCACTTACGGTGGGATCGTTGTTGTTTTTTTAGAAGGAAAATACATTTGGAAACAGATAGGCCTTTAAATTCCGTACATGTACTTAAGGTTAAGCACCGAAGTTGTCTAGCAAAATTTTAAGATGCCACACCCACTTACAGATAGACATTTGAAGTGAATTGCAATTATCTTTGTGGTTGTTAATCTTTTCAAAAAACAATTTTCAATATTCCATTTTTGGTAATTTTGGCAACGCGCTGCCATTATTACTTTCTGAAAATGCGTTAGTTCAAAATTTTACTGTTTGGCTGAAAAATTGGTATTTGGCCCCATCGTGGCACATGTGGTTAAATATGAATTTATAGTACACCGGATATTTTATATGGACTGTATAAACTATACACACTGATATTAAAAAACGCGTGTTTATTATAAACCTGGTATAGGCGCAAGGAGTTGTAGAGTACCACATAGTCGGCCATGACCAACTTTAGACTTTTCTACTTGTTAGTTAATGCTATACATTAATTACAAACACTTCTGTGAAATTTCGCGAAGATCAATTTCATTTCGAACATTTACCAACCGAAATTTTACAATATCTGCATTTTAAACTTTTATACATTTTTAAATTAGACATTTTACTAATGACAGTTTTGCAATAACGTTTTTATTTTTTTTTTTAATTTTTGATTAATTTACATATCTGTGTTAATATTTTCTAATTTTCAAAAAAAAGGTAATAAGCTTGTGCCTTTTCGTTTTACAACAGATGTGTTTTCACATTATTTTTGGTTGAAATATCAAAAATGAAACAAATTTGGCAGTATGGTTTGAAAAAACGAGTTGCCACCTGGTTCCAAATTTTTATAGTTTGCCATTTTAAAGTGTTGGCAATAATCTGTCGTTATAACTCTTTGAAAATATGTTATTTCAAAATTGACCTTTGCCTCTCAAATTGGTGTTTGGCCCCGTCGTGCATAGGAGTTATTTTAAAGTAATTATTAGGAGCCGCATTATAACTATGCCAAGGACGGAAAGGTTTGAAAAAACGGCAGGATGGTTTGAAAAAACGGGTTGCCACCTGGTTCCAAATTTTTATATTTTACCATTTTAAAATGTTGGGAATAATCTGTCGTTATAACTCTCTGAAAATATGTTATTTCAAAATGGACCTTTGTCTCTCACATTGGTGTTTGGCCCCATCGAGCATAGGAGTTATTTTAAAGTAATTATTAGGAGCCGCATTATAACTATGTCAAGGACGGAAAATAATTATATTATGGCTGTTTTTCTTTAAGACTGGATAACTAAGCTGCGATAACAAAAATCTAAATAAAATGTTAAAATTTCATTCAAAAAAAAAAATTCTTTTTTAAAATTGTCGCCAAAGGCAATATCAATGTGTGTGTGAAAACTAATTTTGAAAAAATAATTTTGTGTTAAAAATTTTTGACTTAGCCTGGATAATTATCCAGTGTAAGTCAAAATTATGGTTATCGAGGCTAAGTCCAATAAAGTCGACACAAAATATTTTTTTTGAAAATTTCTTTTGATACAAATATTTATATTGTTGTTGGCGACAATGTGAAAAAATATTTTTTAATTCTGAGCAAAAAATTAAATTTTTATTAACGTTTTTGTTATCGCAGCATGTTATCCCGGCTTAAAGAAAAACAGCTGACAAAATAAATTCTTTGAAAGGGAAAATTCGAAAAATTTTAAATTTTAATATCATTTGTGGAAGTTTATTAAAACAACTTTCTGAGAAGCGGAAAATATGTTCATTCTGCATCTTACGATGTGATTTAAAAGCATTTCAATTGGAAGTACTTTTCAGTTTTTTGCTGGGATATAATACAAATTGTTATGAACACTCTTATTTTGGAGACTATTTGCAACCTAATTGTGTTAGATGACTATGCAAACTCAAAAAGTCTTGTCTCTGCCTTAGTGAAATTTCATGGTCGTAGGCCAAATGAAACAGAAGTTATAGAATTATTTCTAAAATAGATAAATTTCCAAATACTGTGTGACGATCAAGGTTGGTCAGATTTAAACGGAAATGAGGCCAGGGTGAGATCGGGGGAACACGATTTCGCTAGGTCACGATTTCAACTTATAAACGACAAACGGACAAGGCAAGATTTCAATGGACAACCTGTGTCGTTATTTCAACTGACAGACGGATAAGACTATATAGAGATTTCAATGGACAAGGTTAGATCGTGAGTTTCAATGAACAGATTGGCAATGACAACCTATGTCGTTATTTTAACTGACAGACGGATAAGTCTAGATCGAGGTTTCAATGGAAAGATGGACCATTTTCAATTGTAATTCAAAAGACATCACTTGAAATTCAAAAATTACCATTTGAAATTCAAAACTCTTCAATTGAAATTCAAAAATTATTCCATTTGAATTTCAAAAATATTCCATTTGAAATTAAAAATTTTAAACAAAGCAAAATATATATTATTATAACTGACAGCTATAACTTTAATAGGATATTTATGCTTTTGCCATTCCATTCTTCCTACACAATTGTCCCTATCCTATGTAAAATTAAGTCTTGAATAACTTCAACCGTTATATTGATTGACTAAGTTATTGTACTGAGTGATAAAGTATTTTCTGAGCTGATAAAAATTATAAACTATATATGAAATTACAGAAAGTTTACATCTTTATAATTATTATCTGTTTCAAATTTTCAGAAATAAATAAATGGTACCCCACCTAATGTATATTCTGCTTAAAAAGTTACATTTTTCAAATGGAAATTTTTGAATTTCAAATGACGAGTTTTGAATTACAATTGACGAGTTTTGAATATCAAATGATGTCTTTTGAATTTCAAATGGAATTTTTGAATTTCAACTGATATTTTTTGAACGTACAGATGAAAAAGGCTAGATCGTGATTTCAACAAATTACGACGATAAAACCTGAAGGTCAGAGAGTAATTTAAATTACAAGACGACCTTGTAACGTTACATTTTCTGGGGTCAGAAAAGGTTTTTAATACATCGTGCTGATAACCAAAACTAAATCGTTATTTCACCGAATAGACGTACAAGTCTTGATCGTGGTCTTCGATTTTATGTATAGATCATGAACTCACCTCTTTGAATATTTCGCAAGTGTTACCAACGAATTGAGAAATTGACCACACTTACGCTCCCTCTTGTAGGGTATTAAAAAAGCTAGAATTTTGCAATAAAAACAAAACACACACTTTCACGCACTGCGTGCAGTGAATTGGCCCTCCTTCAGCGCAAATTAAGATGGAATGATGGGCCAGTTATTGCTGATAGAAACAAGTGGCTGAGTGTTGATCTTAATTAAACAGTCCAGGATGCTGGCGACAGACAATTACACCGACATCTCTGTTTAATTGTGACCTTCGATATGAAATGAAACATGGCTTAGCTGAACAGAGTACACATAATATGGGGAAATGTATCTGGAATAAAAAACACATCAACTATTGTGTTGCGAGTTTGACATGCATGGGGAATTCAAAATTGTAAGTCTGACAGTGTGAAGGAAAATGAAAATAAGAATTGAAACAAAATATATATAGGAAATGCTTCCTTTTGAAAGTTCGCCGGGTGACCCTTACTTACTTGACAACTTTGGGAAAGTTTGGCTGCGAAATTTCACTTATTTTAAAGGCCAGCCTATTTATTATAAGGTGTTCTAAAATAGTTCGTGATTTCTCCGCCTTGAGCAAGGGGTAACTCTGCAACTTGACATCTGCCATGTTCAATTGTTTCGATTAAAATACAAAAACATGTGAGCACTCAGCCAATATAACAGGTCAAATTCCCAAATCAAATCCTTCACTGTTATTGGAAACCCCTTTATAAACATACCTATATTATTATGCCTGTCCCCCCATATTTCCATCCCTGCTCATAGTTTTTATGTGTAAGTGAAAAGTTTTGATTAAAAAGTATGAAAGTGGTGAGTTCCTTAAAAAAAGGATTCAACAGCATAAGATACGACTACCATTCCTTGGGGATTTAACAATATTTTAACAAAATACTCCATAACTCTCGAAAATCCAATACTCTCTCAATATGCAGTTCGTAACAATTCCAAGATTTGATGCGAAGAAATATGTTCACAAATGACACGTTCTCATTAAATCAAATGGTGACACAAAAAAGGGTCGTCCCTTCCTTGCCAGGACAAGGACATATCAAACAATTTGCTGGGAATGGTGCACACAGCGTACGGCGTCTTTCAATTTGCCAACGAAAGTAATAAAATATTTCCTCTCCCCCACCCCGGGGAACATGGAGAAGTGGAACACCATTTCGTGATCACTCATAATTTGCTCTGCCTGCTCTAATCCAAATATAAGTCAGTTTTTTTTCTTCGTTTTCGTTTTGTGTGCGTTTATGACGCATTCTCGTTCGTACAAGACATCTTTGTTTGGCGTTATCTTAACCCAATTTGGGTTTGTTTGCTACAAACACACACACACGCAGACAGACACACATACTTAAACTACACACAAAATTGGCCAACATTTTCGGTGTGCGCTTTTTGACTTTATGACATTTTCGCTCGAGTAGAGTAAACAAACAATCTATGGAAGCGTTCGCACAGTAGTCGCAAACAAGTAAAAACGGCGTTAAGTTCGGCCGGGCCGAACTTTTTGTACCATCCACCTCCATTGCATTCCACAGAGGATGTCGATTTTCGTAGAAGTGCAGTAATATTACAGGAAAATATAAATTTTTTAAAACAAATACAAAAACTGAAAAAATAATTTTATAAATAAATATAATATTTTAATTATTTCAAATCAAAAAATAAATATTCTTATATTTATATTTTAAAAAAGCTTAAATGCCATAAATATTGGTAGATAGTGGGTTGGTTGTATTTACATTCAATTTTAATTGCAAAAGTACAAATTTTGAAAATCCATTATCAGACGTACATAGTGCAAAATAATCTAACTTCATGATTCAACCAATTTTTGCCCTAAAAGAAAAATTACGAATTTGGAAAAAACTTTTTATTTTGCGTGTGTATGCACTCAGAGGAATGTATACACCGAATTCCATTACTCCAGCTGCGCCCATTTGGTTGGTACCATTTTTACCCCCTTGACGTTTCTACGCAATTAGAATTTCATCATTCTAGCTGTAATCGTTTAGTTGGTACTATTTTTATCCCTCAGTACCATTGTCTCCCTTGAAAGTAAGAATTTCGAAAAATCAGTTTATTTTCCGTGTCTACGCAGTCAGAGGAATGTATACACCGAATTTCATGACTCTAGCTGCGGTCATTTGGTTGGTACTATTTTTATCCCCTTTTTCTATTTTGACCACAAAAAGTACGAATTTCGAAAAATCCGTGTATTTTACTTGTCTATGCAATCAGAGGAATGTATACTCCGAATTTCATGACTCTAGCTGCGGTCTTTTGGTTGGTACCATTTTTACCCCCTTGACGTTTCTACGCAATTAGAATTTCATCATTCAGCTGTAGTCGTTTAGTTGGTACTATTTTTATCCCTCTGTACTATTGTATCCCTTGAAAGTACGAATTTCGAAAAAATCGTCTCCTTTCCGTGTCTACGCAGTCAGAAGAATGTATACTCCGAATTTCATGACTCTAGCTGCGGTCATTTGGTTGGTACTATTTTTATCCCCTTTTTCTATTTTGACCACAAAAAGTACGAATTTCGAGAAATCCGTGTATTTTACTTGTCTATGCAATCATAGGAATGTATACACCGAATTTCATTATTCTAGGTACAGCCGTTTGGTTGGTACCATTTTTATCCCTCTATTCCCATTTTACCCCTTAATACTTTATGGTGCACGTTTTTGCTATAAGGGGAATACGCATACCCAATATCAAGCAAATATAAACAGACATATTCAAAAACATGCTTAAATACGCTAAAATATTAGGGATTATTATGGGTATTTTTAGTCCTTGTGAGGGAAAAATTTTTCCCTTTGGGCCGATTTCGCCCCGTTTCAATCCCAACCGATCTACGACTATACGACGCATTTATGGACAATTTGAACGTTCTAGTTCCTTTCGTTTAGATGCTAGCGTGGTTTCAACAGGCGGACAGACGGACGGACGGCTAGATCGTCTTAGAATTTTATGACGATCAAGAATATATATACTTTATAGGGTCTCAGGTCGATATTTCAAGGTGTTACAAACGGAATGACAAAGTTAGTATACCCCCATCCTGGAGGTGGAGGGTATAAAAAGAAAGATTTGGTATATATTACACCAGGCAAATGCGTGGCCTTAAGTACACTAGTTTACAGCCATTTTATCGACGAATTGATTACGGTGATAGTGCTCGTGAATGCCTACAAACAATGTGCTTACATGTCCGTGTAACTCAATCAGTTTAAGAGCTATTTGAGTTTGAGAAGAAAAAATCATATTTTTTTATTCAATGTGAAACCAACATTTTCAAAAATCACGAATTTTCGAAAATATTTTCCCCAATTTGGAAATTTGGATGATTCCACTTGTTTTTCATTAGCAGCCACTGTGCAACGGCCGTTTTTACGCATACAAAGCACAAATCATACAACAAAATTCCGAAATATATTAGATTTATTTACATACCCGTTCGCAGTGTATATATAAAATTCACGTTTTTTTTGGACAAATTGGTTTGACGTTTTCCCCGTTGTACTCCCCTTTGCTGGTTATGGTTATTGGCCTTTTTACCACCCCATTGGCCCGTCGAGGAAAAGGGTTGATTGTAGTTGCAACTATTTTTTTAGGATTTTCTAGGTTGACACATCATTCTATCACGGAAATGCAAAAATAAAAACAACATTGGCATGTGGAGTCAAATCACCTTTGGTATGAACGGTGCTGTGCTCGTTTAGCGAAGGGGAAGGAAAGATGGATATTGTTTTGTGCCGCGCGGTCCTTGGTGTAAATCACATGAATTTATTGTGACTATGCGTTACCTAGTACAATGGAGTGCTAGATAATAGTAGGTTATTCATTAATACAAAAAAAGGTTTTACACATTTTGCTTTTATTTTATATGGAAAAATAGGAAAGTAGTCAATTTTTTGGCAAATTTCTAAAATATACCTGATTAAATGATTTTCAATTTTATTATCTCAAAATAATAGTTCGGTCCTAGCCTAAGTTCATTTTTATGCTGAACTCAAAAATGTTTATTAGATCAAAAGTTATTAAATTATTGCCGATGGAATTTCATTCCGAGCAATTGAGCTACGAGCTATGTATTAACAGAATACTGAACAGTGCATTGCATACTTTTTGGCATGGAAATAATTTCATTAAATAATTTTTAATTATGCCCTCCACCAAAGGATGGGGGTATACTAAGTTTGTCATTCCGTTTGTTTGAAATATAAACCTGAGACCCTATAAAGTATATATTTTCTAAGACGATCTAGCCATGCTCGTCTGTCTGTTGAAAGCACGCTAGCATCTAAACGAAAGGAGCTAGGAGGTCGAAATTTTCCATAAATGTGTCTTATAGTCGTACATCGGTTGGGATTGCAATGTGGCGAAATCGGTCTAAAGGAAAAACTTTTAACCTTACAAAGACTGAAAATACCCCTAATATTTAGAGTATTAGAGTAGAGAGTATTAGTAGAGCAAAAACATGCGCCATAAAGTGATTCTTATTCGTAGGGGGTAAAATGGAGAAAAAAGGATAAAAATGATTCCTAACACATTACAACAGCTAAAAACACGAAATTCGGTGTGTACGTTCCTCTAATTGAGTAAATAAATAATTTAAAAGTATTTTACCAAATTCGTACTTTTAAGTGGTTAAATTTGAATGGAGGGATAAAAATTGTACCAAATAAACGGCTACAGCTAGAATGATGAAATTTGGTGTGTACATCCCTATAATTGTGTAGACACGTAAAATAAAGTGAGCTTTGTAAGTTGCACTTTTAAGGGAGTAAAATGGAAAAAGGGGATAAAGTTGTACCAACCAAAAGACGGCAGCTAGAGTTATGAAATTCGGAGTGTACATTCCTCTGACTACGTAGACACGAAAAATAAAAAGGTTTTTCCAAATTCGTACTTTCAAGGGATACAATAGGCACAGAGGGATAAAAATGGTACCAACTAAACGGCTGCAGCTAGAATGGTGAAATTTGGTGTGGACATTCCTCTAATTGCGCAGATACGAATAATAAAGAGATTTCTGGATGGAAAAAAGGGATAAAAATGGTACCAAACCAAATGGCCGCAGCTAGAGTCATGAAATCCGGAGTACATATTCTTCTGATTGCGATAACTCGTAAAATAAAAGGATTTTTAGAAATGACTAGTTTTGGGTGGGTAAAATGGAAAATGGGGATACAAATTGTACCAAACAAATAGCCGCAGCTAGAGTCATGGAATTCGGTGAATGTATCCCTATCCCTATTATCCCATTAATATTATAAAACCTTAGTGTAAGTCTGTCTGTCTGTTTGTTTGTTCCGCAATCACGTGTAAACGGCTGAACCGATGTTGTTGAAATTTTCAGTACAGATAGATAGATCTATAGACTATAGAATTTTTAAAAATTTGCTCTGTGGGCGGAGGGGGCGTGGCAATAGTGTTTTTGAGAGCTAGAAGGCTGAAAATTGGTACATATATATTACTGACCACGAGAATGATAAATATGATGCCGAAATTTGGATTTTCATTTTGTGGGCGGAGTGGGCGTGGCAAAAGTGTTTTTAAGAGCTAGAAGGCTGAAAATTTGTACATATATATCACTGACCACTAGAATGATGTGCCAATATGATGCCGAAATTTGGATTTTCATTTTGTGGGCGGAGTGGGCGTGGCAAAAGTGTCTTTGAGAGCTAGATGGCTGAAAATTGGTACATATATATTACTGACCACGAAAATGATAAATATGATGCAGAAATTTGGATTTTCATTTTGTGGGCGGAGTGGGCGTGGCAAAAGTGTCTTTGAGAGCTAGATGGCTAAAAATTGGTACATATATATTACTGACCAGGAGAAAGATCAAGTTGATGCGGAAATTTGGATTTTCGTTTTGTGGGCGGAGTGGGCGTGGCAAAAGTGTTTTTGAGAGGTAGTAGGCTGAAAATTGGTGCATATATATTACTGACCACAATAAATATCAATTTGAAGCCGAAATTTGGATTTTCGTTTCGTGGTCGGTGGGAGCATGGCAAAAGTGTTTTTGAGAGGTAGTAGGCTGAAAATTGGTACATATATATTACTGACTACGAGAAAGATCAATTTGATGCCGAAATTTGGATTTTCGTTTAGTGGGCGTGGCTATAGTGTTTTTTAAGCTAGAAGGCTGAAAATTGTAACGTATATATTACTGACCACGGGAAAAAAGTGTTTTTTAGCTAGAAGGCTGAAAATTGGAACGTATATATCACAAACCACGATAATATATATATGATAAGATCAATATGAAACCTGATTTTAATTTTCCATTTTTTTTGCCTGGCGAGATTGTAGAAAGTCGTACTCTTAAGGGATAAAATGGGATAAAAATGGTACCAACCAAATAACCGCAGCTAGAATAATGGAATTCAGTGTATACATTCCTCTGACTGCAAAGACACGCAAAATAAACAGATTTTTCCAAATTCGTACTTTTTACTTTTACAGCAAAAAATTGATTGAATCATGATAATGGATTTTCCAAATTTTTACTTTTGGAATTAAAATAGGATAGAAATACAACCAACTGTAGCACTATCTACCATTGTTTATGGTATTTAAGCCTTTTTAAAGATATCTGTCGTATATTTACTTTTTGAATTTAGGATTATTTCGTTATATAAGGTAAGGTTACCAATACGATTATACTATGTATTGGTAGCCTTGCCTTATAAGCGTGGTTTGAAATAATAAAAATATCATATTTATTTATAAAATTATTTTTTCAATACTTTTATTTGTTTTTGTTTAAAAAATGACATTTTCACGCACTTCTACGAAAACCGACAGCCTCTGTGGAATGCAATCCATGGTTGAGGGTATATAAAGTTCGGCCCGGCCGAACTTACTTTTACTTTGTGTTGTGTTTTTACAAAAAAATATTTTTGTGCTGATTTTATGGATCAGGTCTCAGGCACAAAAATTGTTTTTTATTAGTATTAGTTACACTATATTGAATGTAGTCTTTAAGATTATGTATTTTATCAAAATTATAATAATAAAACATAATTCGCAGAGTTATAGGTAATAGAGAATTTCCACAAAAAAAAATATTAAATTTTTTCTTCATTTTCTAAAGAAGAATGTTTCATGAGACTTTCAGAAAAATTGTAGTCATGTGAAAATTTCTTTGTCAAGTTTGTATGTGATTGCACCAAATATAATGCTGGGTGATTATTTATTTTCGGGGTATATAATACATCGGATATATTATAATTTAATTTTTAGACGTTTTGCATATGTAACCTCTTCCAGATAAGGGCCTTATAAATCATGTCTAAAATGTGCCTTGCATGCCCCTTTCAGTGAATATAAAATCATTTCAGACATACAACTCGTTGATTCGTTGCTCTCATGGATATTCAATTATTTTCCATGTAAATCCCTTTACCAAGCAATTCTCTGTGCCTAGACACTTCAAGTGGCTGTTCTGGCCTTGCTTCAACAGACAGTTACTCACTGTTTAGTCCAACAAGACATTACATACTTTTAGATGTAAGCTAGCTATTGTAATAAATATCGGGTGGAAAGATACAGGCAACGTATTAGTATGATAATAATTTATAGTTTGCCATACCTGTAACATATTGTTGCACTTTTCTACACCCCTCCACTCCCCGCTGGAGTCCACCCAGCTGCCTTTGATACAGCAGAGTACACTTTGTAAATATTATGCGTCCTTTTGTTGCACAAAGATTGTTAAGTTATCCCCGGGAATACCTTAAGAAATTCCCTGTTGCATTGCGAGACAGCACCTAAACACCCACTGTCATATTCATGGTGTGTATTACACACATACATTCATATATTCGTTTACAAACCATCGCAATGTTATGACAACAATATTTCCTTGAGCATATTAAATCATGCGTTTATGCTGCTCAGCTCACTTTGCTCCTTGACTGCTTCCATGTACATACATACATACATAATATGTCTCGAGGTATTTAGTGAGTTTTCTGTGTCGGCACCCGTGTCTGCCTCGCCCGCGTGCCCCAGCAATTCCAATTAAGTTCTTAAGCTGTTGCTGCAGATGTTGTTGTTCCTGCTGTAGTTGCCGTCGCCGCTATTGTTGCTGCAAGTTGCAATGTTATATTACATCGTGCCTTGCTACCTTTAGTGTCATTATTATGACACACACACAAAGCTCTTAGTCAGTGTTAGTGCCTCCTCTACGACGACGCTCCAGAGGACTTTGTTCTTCTCCATTAACAATGAGGTCATGCTGATCCGAAAAGAATCTTAGTGGAATCATTATAACATCATCATGACACGACCAAGAGGCAGACATGAACACATGAACTGCTAAAGAGTTCAAAGCAGATTGAGGAGATAAACTTCTGAGAAAAGAATTTTAAAAGCAAAAGAAAGAAAATTGCAATTTAAAACAAAATACTTACTAATAGCCACAAAAGAAGAATTATTTTAGAATATAGATATTAGACATCGGAGATATTAGGATGATGATTTTTCGGCCTTTGTCCTATGCTCTTTGATGAGTAACATATTCAGTAACCCTTTCTAACCTTACAAAACGAGTACGGGGTCTTCCTTTGATCAGCCAGTCCTTAAGAAGATTGAGACGATGATAACACTATGCAACAAATATTTTGTTGAAGAGTCATGTTTAACAATTTCTGATGTATTTGGCTTTCTACACTCGAAAACGATATTAAAAAAACCAGTAAGGAAAGGCTAAAGTCGGGCGGGCCGACTATCACACTCCACTTTCTATCAGAATACAATTCAATTCGGAAAAAATGAAAATGGGAAGAATTTTTGTATGTTTCCTAATCATAGGATAATATGTCCTGGTTCAATTTGTCAAATCGAGAAGAATATTTGTATCAGGGCTATATCCAAACATGGAATGAAGTGACCCATTTCACAATAGGTTCTTCCAGTTCTCAATTTGAAGTAATTCGATGAAAATACGTGGTTTCTGGGGCGGAAAAATCAAGCCGGGAGCGAAATTTGTATAGGAGATATATATAAATCTGAACCGATCTGACTCATTTTCATCCTGGGTGTTTCTCATGCAAATATAAGATATTTTGCCAAATTTGAAGAAAATCTGTTAAAATATGTGGTTTCTGGAGCGGCATAACTCAAATCGGGAATGACATTCGTATGTGGGCTATATCTAAATCTGAACCTATCTGGCTCATTTGGTGTGTTTCATGTTTGGTGTTTCTAGTTTAAATAGAAGATGTTTTCAAATATGTGGTTTCTACAGCAGAAAGAGTCAAATCGGAGTGAAATTCGTATGGGGGATATATCTAAATCTGAACCGATCTGACCAATTTTCACCATAGGTGTTTCTAGTTGAAATGTAAGATGTTTTGCCAAGCGTGAAAGAGCGTGAAAAGAGTCAAATCGGGAGTAGGGTTTGCATCCCGGGATTTCCCGTATCCCGGGAAATTCGTACGGGAATCCCGCGGGAATTCAGTAGAAAATTTTACATATTTCTTCGCATATTTTTTTCATCATTGTGGAAATAAAATTAAAAAATCTTGTATAAAAATTTAGATCACATAGCTTTTAATCAGGTATGTCAAATATTGCAGTTGGATGACAAAATATTTTTAAGCTGCGTTCGGATTTAGACTCAAAATCCACTTTTTCGGATTATTCCTGTCAAGCTCCACATGAAAAAAATAAAATCCGGGAAAATCATGTCTTGGGCGTGTATCCGAACGACAAAAATAAAGAATTTAAAGTTTTCGAAGCGACAGGACAAAGAACAAACATTTCATTTAATGCTCTACTCACTATTAATGTGAACGATCTTTCTCCGTCGCGTCCACATTTTCCAATAAAATAGGAAATATCTGAGATCTTTAATTAATTTTGAAACTTGAAAAGATGTTTGAATTTGTCTCACATTGCGCTTTATTATATGAATTCTGTAACAGGTTCGTTGTGAAATATATATTTATTTTACTTTAATAAAATGTGAATGTTTGATTAGAAAAAATAAGCTTAACTCATGGTGCTGTCCCGGGATCCCGGGAAATTGAAAAAATAATTCCCGTTTCCCGGGAAATAAAAAGTACGGGAAAATGCAAACCCTAATCGGGAGTGAAATTCGTATGGGGGCTATATCTAAATCTGAACCGATTTTCTTCAAATTAAATAGCGTTCGTCCTTATCCCGAAAAACTTTGTTGTGCAAAGTTTCATTTGGTTCTGGCTACAATTGCGACCTGTACTTTGATTACAAGAATAGATGGACAAACGGACGGACGGACAATGTTAAATCGATTCAAAAAGTGATTCTAAGTCGATCGGTATAATTAACAATGGGTCTATCTCGCTTCCTTTTGGGTGTTACAAACAAATGCACAAAGACATAATACTCTCGTGGAGTGTATAAATATTAAAATAAAATATATTTACTAAAATAATATATAAACTATTTTAAATTTTCGGCGAAGGTACCTTAAATATTTGTACTCTCATTTTGGATAACACCCGGTTATATGTGAAATTAAAGGTAGTCATGATAGCTACAAATATTCCGAATTACACTTTCACATAGAAACAGTGGTTTATGAACAGTTTTGAAAATTTTTGAAACATAAATTTTTTTTAAGAAAAAATCTATTTTTTCTGG
The DNA here is from genome assembly GCA_947397865.1 of Polietes domitor. NCBI lineage: Eukaryota > Metazoa > Arthropoda > Insecta > Diptera > Muscidae > Polietes > Polietes domitor. Next base: position 179,182,487 of record OX377619.1, read on the forward strand.
CACGAAAATAATCGTAAAAAAGGAAAAAAGTCGGAAAAATATTTTGTTTTATTTTTTAACAGCTAACATTCCATCGCAAAAAAATGTTTATATGTAACAAGTAAGAAAACGTCAGTCTGCTAAACCAACTTATATATACCCTCACTCTCAGGGCTGGATAATTTGAATGGAAGGTACTAGAAGGTTCCTGGCATATGATCCTAGCTACCACATTTATAAAACAATTGTAAAAATATGGTCAAATATCAAGTTATAGTGTTCCATGGCGTTAAGTTCGTCCGGGCCGAACTTTATATACCCTCCACCTTGCATTCCACAGAGGCTGTCGATGTTCGTAAAAGTGCAGTAATATTACAGCAAAATATATTTTTTTTAATATAGCCAAACCAAAACAAATACAAATATCGAAAAAATAATTTTATTAATAAATATATTATATATATATATATTATTTCAAACCACGCTTACAAGGCCAAGGCCTACCAATACGTTCACATATAGAAATAATACTTAAAGTCATTAAAATAATATTCTTATTTATATTTACAATAAGCTTAAATACCATAAATATTGGTAGATAGTGGGTGCTACAGTTGGTTGCATTTCCATTCTATTTTAAATCCAAAAGTACAAATATTGAAAATTCATTATCTCACGTACATAGTGCAAAATAACATAACTTCATGATTCAACCAATTTTTGCCGTAAAAGTAAAAAGTACGAGTTTGGAAAAATCTTTTTTATTTTGCGAATTCCATGATTCTAGCTGTTGCCATTTGGTTGGTACAATATTTATCCCCTTTTACCATTTTACCCCCTTAAAAGTACGACTTTCAAAAATCTCTTCATTGCACGTGTCTATGCAATTAGGGGGGGATGTGCACAACGAAGTTCATCATTCTAGCTGTAGTCGTTTAGTTGGTACTATTTTTATCCCTCTGTAGCCATTGTATCCCTTGAAAGTACGAAGTTGGAAAAATCCTTTTATTTTTTGTGTCTACGCAGTCAGTCAGTATACTCCGAATTTAATGACTCTAGCTGCGGTCATTTGGTTGGTACTATTTTTATGCCCTTTTTCCATTTGAACCCCAAAGAGTGCGAATTTCAAAAAATTCGTTCATTTTACGAGTCTATACAATCAGAGGGACTCCGAATTTCATTATTCTAAGTGCAGCCGTTTGGTTGGTTCCATTTTTATCCCTCTATTCCCATTTTAGCCCTTAAAAGTACGAATTTGGAAAACATACTTTTATATTAGGGCTGTTTTTCTTTAAGACTGGATAACAAAAATCTAAATAAAATGTTAAAATTTCATTTAATTTTTTTATTTTGAGTGAAATTTTAACATTTTATTTAGATTTTTGTTATCCAGTTTTAAAGAAAAACAGCCATATTATGTCTCTACCCAGTTCCTCTGAATGTACACACCGAATTTCGTGTTTCTAGCTGTTGTCGTTTAATAGTTAACAATTTGTATCCCCTTTTTGCCCCATTTCACCCCATACAAATAAAAATTACTTTATGGTGCACGTTTTTGTTATAGGGGGAATGCGCATACCCGATATCAAGTAAGTACAAGCAGACATATTGAAAAAACATGCTTAAAGAAAACCCATAAAATATTATGGTTTATTATGCGTATTTTCAGTCCTCGAGAGGGAAATATTTTTCCCTTTGGGGCGATTTTGAACGGTTTCAATACCAACTGATCTACGATTATAAGATGCATTTATGGAAATTTTGGACATAAAATATATATTTTTTCGAAATATAATCTATCTTTGCTGGCACGAAAAAGGTAAATATTTAGTTTTTAATAGCTACTATTCTTACGCACGAAACAATGTTTATATGTAAAAAAATTTTTGGATAAATGTAGTAAATCATATTTAATTTTAGTTTAAATAGAGCGAAAAATCCCTTTTCAGCATATAACGGTTTTTTTTTATTTGAGTTTGTAATAGCTGTCATCTCAACGAAGTGGTTTAGGAACAGTCTTCAAAAATTTGGGAAAAAATATTTTTTTTCAAAAAAATCCAAAAAATATTTTGTTTTATTTTTAATAGCTAATATTCTATCGTAAAAGATAATGTTTATATGTAAAACAAGTAAGGAAAGGCTAAAGTCGGGTGGGGCCGACTATATAATACCCTACACCACTCCCATCTTTAGTCATATTTAACAAATATGGTAAATAATTGATCAAATTTTCCGGCAGACAAATACAAATTATACAGTAGTAATAGGATGAATCGGGCCGACATTTGAAAGGAGACCTATAGCAACACATGGGCCTATATATTTCTCATTTACGGTAGGTATTCATAGTTGAAATATATCATGATCCGAGAGCGCCCCGGTAGTCGAGTTAGTAGCGTGCCCGGCTATCAGCGTGGGGTTGTGGGTTTCGATTCCCACCAGAGACTCTGGTCTGTCGCTGCAATAACTAGCTACAATGGTCTTAGTCACACCGGCTCAATCCCTGGACCCAAAATTAGAATATAAATTTACTTTGTATTGTAATTCATAATAAATAAAAAAATAAAAAATATCATGATCCGATGTAAGACGTGGTTTCTAGAGCTGTATTAGAGTAGAATGAGGGCCCCGTTTGGGTTATTCCAAAGTGTGGACACATACATTTGACTTTGTATTCTTAGTTGAAATATAATATAATCTGCAAAATTTGAAAAAAAAAAATCCGATATAAAATTTGCGTTCTTGAGGGTTAAAAAGTAAAATGGGGCCATTTGTAAGGGCTCTACATTAAAAAGTGGTTCCATATAGATAACTTTCAAAGTAGGTATTCTTAGTTGAAATATGACATGATATACAAAATTATATCGAGATCTAATGCATGATGTGGGTTCTAGAGATGTAATAGAGTAGAATGGGGACCCAATTTGTATGGGGGTTATACCAAAATAAGGACCCATATAGTTGGCTTTCAAAATACGTGTTTCTAGTGTAAATGTAACATTGTGTGGAAAATTTGATCAAAATTCAATTTTAAATGTGTATTTTAGAGCAGTAATATTGTAAATCGGAGGTACATTTGTATGTGGGCTATATCAAAACATAGACCCATGTGGTCCACCTTCCCGTGAGTATTTTCAAGTTCAAATATAACACGATCCTGAAAATTTGGTCATGATCCCATGTAAAATGTGTATTCTAGAGCAGTAATAGTGTAAATTATAGGGATATTTGTATGGAGGCTATATCTAAATCTGAACCGATCTAAATTTCCGCCATAGGTGTATTTCGTTGGATTATAAGATGTTCTGCAAAATTAAAAGAAAATCGGGTACAATATGTGGTGTCTAGAGCGGAAAAAGTCAAATCGGGAGCGACATTTGTATGGGGGCTAAATCTAAATCTGAACAGATTTTCTCCAAATTCAATACCAATTGTCCTTGGCCAAAAAAAGTAACTCCTGCCAAATTTCATGGCAATCGGACCACAATTGCGATCTGTAGAGTGCGAACAAGCTTAGATGGACAGCAGACGAACGGACAGACAGACATCGTTAAATCGATTCAGCTGGCGATTCTAAGCCGATCCGTATACTTAAAGGTGGGTCTAGCTCGATTATTTCTTGGTGTTACAAACATTTGGCGCGAAACTAACTTATAATACCCTAGTCCACGAAGTGGTGTAGGGTATAAAAATCACAAAAAAGACACAAAAGTGTTTTGAATCATATCAAATCAAAATCAATTTAAGCAAAAATATGGCAAAAATGTCAGATCATTTTTTTGTAATTCCCTTACTTCTACATAAGGGTTATTTCTTCTACATTTATTCATAGGTTTTCTTCAAAAACGTCTTTTTCTTTGTTATGCCAGCTATTACAAACTTAAACAATATATTCTTTTATTTAATTCGAAAAGGGATTTTTTACGCTATTAAAAAAAAAAAAACAAAAAAAGTTTCTTTAAAAAATTCTAGTCTGCAAAGAGAATCATTACTTCGACACTTATTCATAAATTTCTATTCTATTTTTAAATTTCTTTTCTAAATTTAGATTTCATTTCTAGTTTTTATGGTTTTTTTCGTGGACTTCACGATTCTAGATGCTATTCTTTAGCTGGTACCATTATTATCCCTTTTTCTCCCGCTCGCCCTTAAAAGTGCTAATTCCAAAAAATCAATTTATGTTACCCGTCACGTACGTGGTCGGAGGAATGTACACGCCGAATTTCATGACTATAGCAGCAATACTTGTGTGGGTACTATTTTTATCTCGCTCACCCTTTATAAGTACAAATTTCGAAAAATTCATTTATATTTGCGCTTCTACGTTGTCAGAGGAATTTACAAACCAAATTCCACGACTATAGCTGCAATACTTTAGTTGGTACCATTTTCATCCCTTTTTGTGTCGCTCAAAAGTACAAAAATGTATTTATATTGCGCTTCTATGTGATGAGAGGAATTTACATACCAAATTCCACGATGATAACATGTGTTCTCGCTTCTCCTCTAAAAGCATGTACTTTATTTGGTACCACGTTTATCACTTTTCGTCCCACATTCTCCTTATAAGTATAAATTTTGAAATATTCATTTATGTTCAGTGTTTACGTATTTTTCGATATTAGTAATTTTAAGGGCTGTATACCATTTGCACCCCTTAAAATTACAAACATCGAAAAACCCAATTTCATTGCACTTCTACTTGGTCAGATGAATTTACATACCAAATTTCACGATTCTATCTTTAATACTTTAGTTGGTACCATTTTTATCCCTTTTTGTTCCGCTCGCCCCTTAAATGTTCAAATTTCGTAAAGTGCATTTATCTACGTTGTTAGAGAAATGTAAATGCCGATTTTCACGAATATAACTACAAAACTTAATTGGTACCATTTTTATCCCTTTTTTGTCTCTTTCTTCCCTTAAAAGAACAAATTTCGAAAAACCCTTTTTGTAAGTGCAAGGAACACCGAATTTCATTTGCCGTTTAGTAATGATGTTTATCCATTTTTGTCCCATTTCATAACCCCCCCCCCCTAAATTACAAAATTCGTAGTCCGCGTATCTGTCATATTTGTGAACTGCCTTGAAAATTTCATAACTCTGCCTTCAGCCGTTTGGTCTGGGCGCTTATCAATTATAAGTCAGTTAGTTAGTAACGCAACTATTTTATATATCGTTACCTAAATATAAAAAAGACTCAATTAACATTTTTTGCAAATCGAAATTTTTGGTTATTTTAATAAAACACAACAACAACTTCGGTCATAATAAACAAAAATATCGATTTGCAAAAAAATGTAGTTGAGTCTTTTTTATATTTGGGTAGACTAGTGATAGATTAGAGTACAAAATATTAAAGTTAGTTACTACAAAATTTAACTTTAATATAAAAAATTAAAAATATATATATTTTCGGCTTGGACTTGGGATTAGCTCTGCGGTTTTCACCATATTATGAGGTATCTGACAACCATTGAACTTCTTAATTATCGACCGTATGGCATGGGACCTGATGGCGTTTCTGTTAAAGTGTCGCTCAGTGCAATATTTTCACATTTTACAAGCTGCGGCAAAAATTAGAAGGAATAAAGCTAGGACCTTGACCATTCGCACACAACCCTTATATTGTCCAATTAGATAAACCATACCATGCAACATAAAATGAAAAATCGTCATATATATCTTATTTTAATATATACATTAATACAATTCATTAACAGTAGTGATTTCCTTTGAGTCCACCAGTGCCACACCCAACGTCCATATGCAAGTTTTAATTTTTACGATTCCGAAATCTCAGATAAAGTTCCTCGTAATTTTTAATCGATGGTAAGCAGCTCTTATAACTACATATATAACTAAGCCTTAATATATCAGCAAAACATCAGAAAAAAGTTGTTAATTAACAAAAAACCGTTTTTTGTTAATTAATAAATCATTACAAATATCCTGCCAATTCATTCCTATAAAATTTGTCGATCGGTTGGAAAATGTGTATTTTGCAATGCATACTTTTAGGGTTATAAAAATTTAGGCATTTTAGCAGACAATTGTAGCCATTTGCTACCAAATAATAGGAAAACAGCAAACAATTTGCAGATTTAACAACGTGATTGCTGAAAATGGTAATCGAACATATTGTCTGCTATTTCAGCAGACACTTGAAGCGATTTCAGCAACATATTTGCTATCCATCTAAAAACCCACAAAAAAAAACCTATTTTTTAACAAATTAATTCTTCGAAAAAAAAACTCCAGTACATCCATGGCATCGAACTAGTGCAATTCTGACTTGGAACAGTGATTAAATATTTGCATTTATAAATTGCTGCTTCAGCAGTATGCAAATAAATCTGAGCTTAAATAATAACAGGAGATTTCATATTCCCGTTAAAAAGATTTATTTTATTTTACGATTTTTCCACATTTCCACTACAGCAAAGACGTCCTTTAGACCAACCCCCTCCCTCCCAAAAAATATGGTTGTTGCTCGTATGAGCACTAGTACTAGCCCAACAACGACAACGAGCAGCCAAAGCAACTAAACTTGGCTAAACCCAGCCAGCCAGCGGAGCGGAGTACAAAACGAGAACACACAGTACCAATGCCTGTTTATTTTCAGCTGATATTTTATGAAAGGTACTTTGTCAAAATGCTAACAAGCTTAGGCTTTTGTTGTTTTATACCCGGAACAAAATTTCAGCAGTATTTTTTTCGGTTTCTGTGGGGTAGCAAAACCATTTGTCCCGACTAGATTTATGAATATTTGTAGATGAGAGCGAGAGCACTGGCTTTGGAACTGTTCCGAGTTCTGTACTGTGATGAAGAGGAGCTGAATACAAATAGCCCCAGTGTTGGTTGCGGATACCATGAATAAATCATAAAATCATTTAACGAAAATTACTTGAAGAGAGCTAGGCGGGTGAGAGAGACAGAGAGAGCGAAAGAGTGCGGTAGTGACAGAGGAAGCAAAAGCTAATATTTTTGCCCGAATATCATTTGGTGTGTGCTGGAGGAGCAGGTTTTGTTCTATGCTCAAGGATGAAGGAGGCTAAATTCATTGCTAAATAACCATAGAAATTAATAAGGCGTAGAGAAGACTCAAGAAAAAAACTAAAGTATAGTTTTAGCGGTACTGCTAACTGCAGACATTAAGTGTGGAATAATTTTGGGGGACCTAATAATAAGCAAGTGGTTTTCATAAGGAAAATGAAAAGCACATTTTGCCACAAAAGGTAATATTTCATTATAATTTGTATACCGTCTGCTGGATGTTTTTATATTATACAAGGAAAAACAAAAGGTTGCAAAAATGAAATCAGTATAGAATTGTTCTTTAGGAAGACAAAAATGTTCTGACACTGTTTCATAAAAATCATTTAAATGATTGTCATATTCTGCAACTTTAAAAAAAATCGATTTTTAACCCTTCTCCCGCTATTCAGGTCCATAGGTAGCAAACCGTTCAAAATTCAAGAAAACAATACGCTACAAAAATGTACCTAAGATCTCAATAAACAACTTTCTAGAATATATTAACTTCCTAGGAATGATTCTTAATACCGTTTAGGTAGAAAAAAATATATCTTGCAGGGATGTTTCTGTTAATGGTCAGTCCGACTACAGTGCGTATGATCGATATTATCCTTAATCCACAGCACGTATACGCTACCTACACACATTACAGCCACACGGATTTGTTCGACGACATTTGCATTTTAACCCTGAATATGAAGTTTTATACCCTCCACCTCCGGGATGGGGGTATACTAACTTTGTCATTCCGTTTGTAACACCTTGTAACTCGATAAAGTATATATATTTTTAATCGTCATAAAATTCTAAGACGATCTAGCCATGTCCGTCAGTCCGTCTGTTGAAAGCACGCTAGAATCTAAACGAAAGGAGCTATAACGTTCAAATCTTCCATAAATGCGTCTTATAGTCGTAGATCGGTTGGGATTGAAATGGGGCGAAATCGGCCCAAAGGGAAAAAAATTTTCCTCATAAGGACTAAAATAGAGTAGAGGGATAAAAATGGTACCAACCAAACGGCTGTACCTAGAATAATGAAATTCGGTGTATACATTCCTCTGATTGCATAGATAAGTAAAATACACAGATTTTTGAAAATTCGTACTTTTTGGGGTTAAAATGAAAAAGGGGATAAAAATAGTACCAATCTAATGACCGCAGCTAGAGTCATGAAATTCGGAGTATACATTCCTCTGACTGCGTAGACACGGAAAATGGACGAATTTTTCGAAATTAGTACTTTCAAGGGATACAATGGAACAGAGGGATAAAAATAGTACCGACTAAACGACTACAGCAAGAATGATGAAATTCTAATTGTGTAGAAAAATGGTAAAAATGGTACCAAACAAATGGGCGCAGCTGACTGCATAGACACGCAAAATAAAAAGTTTTTTTTTCCAAATTCGTACTTTTTTTTACGGCAAAAATTGGTTGAATCATGAAGTGAGGTTATTTTGCAATCTATATATATATATATATATATATATATATATATATATATATATATGATAATGGATTTTCAAAATTTGTACTTTTGGAATTAAAATAGAATGGAAATACAACCAACTGTAGCACCCACTATCAATATTTATACCATATTTATCAATATTTATACCATTTATTTATATATTTATGGCTTTGAAAATATAAATATAAGAATATTTATTTTTTGAATTGACGTGTTGGTACCATTACCTTATAAGCGTGGTTTGAAATAATTAAAATATTATATTAATTTATAAAATTAATTTTTCAATATTTGTATTTGTTTTGGTTTGGCTATATTAAAAAAATTATATTTTCCTGTAATATTACTACACTTCTACTTAAACCGACAACCTCTGTGGAATGCAATCCACGGTGGAGGGTATATAAAGTTCGGGCCGGCCGAACTTAACACCTTTTTTACTTGTTATATTTCAAATAACTTCTAAATCTAAAATAAACATATATGTATTCATAATACATTTATATGTTTTGATAATTGGAAACAAATTTTGAAATTGTATTGATCTCATATTTCACTATTTATAATTTCTTCGATTTCAATTTGTTTGTTATGCGAAATAAAATAATTTATATAGTATGTTTTTATATAGCAAACAGAATGTTTCCGATTTCCCGTCCAATCCTGGGAAATGGAAAAAATAATTCCCGCTTCCCAGGAATTAAAAAGTACGGGAAATACAAGCACTAGTTCCATTATTACATGACAAAGTTCAACCTTTCCAATAAAACTAGAAAATTTGAAAAAATAATCAGCACTTTTTTAGAGCCGATTATAATTTGAAATTTTAAATGGCCCACCCTATACTTGGGCCACTCTACTGGACCCTTTAAGTCTTTCAAAATAAAGGACATCCCTCCTATGACAACTCCATGTTAAATTCATTGGTGAAGATCCCAATTTGCATACTTCCGACTCGCAAGATGAACATATTTTTCACTTCTTTGGGTGCTCTCTTTTTGCTGAGTAGTTCAAATTTTAAATGGCCCACCCTATAGCAAGGAAATTACCTGCAGATAGGCATCAAACGATGTAAGCTTTTTATAACTGACTTCTTTCTAAAATTTGTATTGCGTACTTTTTTTGCTTTATTATTATTAATTTTTATGATTTATTTTCAGCCGAGTTTGGTGAGAATGGGCATATGAGCTCCCTTCTAACAACGCCACATTTTCTTCATGTGTATTTCAATGTGCAATAGATGAGGTAAGTTCTGCACTGTGTTTTACTTATTTCCATATTGTAACCTTCAACATTGTCTTTATGCAAATTATGCAAACTATTTTGAAATACATGCAAATTCAAACCTCCAAAAATCAAAGTACACACAGAGTGCCGAGCACTTTGAATTGAACATTAAACAAGTGAAAACGAAATCATCGAAGCAAGATGAAAAACGACAAAAATATTGAATAAAACATTTTCAATACAAACAAACGGCTTTGAAGGGGAAAAAATGGAAGTGCTGAAAATCGCGTAAAAAATCCGGTTGAGTGCATATTTGATCAAACACACGAACACACTCACACACATGTCAACTTTATCCAAGCATTCTTCATTTTTCCGAAATCGTTGGAACTCATGCCTACTCATGTCAGAGTTTGAGATTTTCATAAGCAGCAGGCAGGAATGCCAACAACAACAAAGACGAAGCTTTGTGTGATGCGATGGAAATACTTACGCTCATAACACCCAGTCCCAGGCATAAACCTGCCGTTTCTGCACGTGCTTATTACGTCTACATATCACTCAGTCATTCCTGCCACCGAGGACGAGGATGCGGATGAGGATGAGTTACGCCAATGATCATGATGAGGCTGACAGCGATGATTTGTATTCGGTTGATGTCAACACAATGTTAATGCTGCAGACAGACAGACAGACAAAAAAGTAAATCATATGATTGCTTCTGTTGTTGACTTCAAACAACATCCAGGTATTGACGTGGCACTGTGGGGCTAAGCAAACAAAACACTCTCCAACAAATTAAGACTTTTGAATGGAACAGAATAGCAACCCTATAATTCTGAAAAGTGCATGTTGAGTAGACCATTTTTGTTGAATATATTTATAGTCCAGCTGGTCTGGTTTCGTTTTACAGTCGGTCAAAGTTTTCATTTTCTGGTCGAAGGGAGCTTTATACTAAGTGAGAAAAGTGTTGTAAGTTAATGTCTGAGAGAATTCTTATTGTCAGAACTATATTGTGGAATTTTATGAGGATCATTTTTGTGGAAGCTCTTAACCCTTTAGCTCCTCTATTTATGGGTCAATTTGACCCTTTTTCACGAAAATCAAAAAAGTCCTTTCAAAAAGGACATTTAAAGATTAAAATTGGTCCATGTTTTTTGAAAAATCGATATTTTTCGACAAAAAATGTGGGTATTTCGGTAGAGCACGAGAAACAAATATACAAATAGGATATTTTTGTAAAATTTTCTTTTTCGCGGGATATATGACTAAAATGATTTGAAAATGAAATCTTTGACCCACTGTATAAAGAAACTTAGACCAGCTGGGCTATAGTTTATTATACAAAAATTATCTACTCAACATGCTCTTTCAGAATTATAGGCGCGCTACTCTGTTCCAAAAATGCTGTTGGGAAGTGTAATTTATTAATTTAACAGGGTGTGCATTTATTTGAATTAAAATTTGTTTTTTTTTTTTTTTTTGAGGCTTTAATTTGAATGTGTATGGGATGATATTGAAATATTGAAGTCTCTATATTTTTCGAGTCTAATCGATCTAATGATGTATCCCCACACAGGGATACGTGTGGTTCTTTTCATTACCAAAAAGCTAAATTTCCCGATTTTTTTCGCTTGCAGCCACTGTATGATTGTGTGCGCTGGCGGGTTTTCATCCCCAAAGCCCCACTCTAAGCCTCATTGTATAACCTTCCCTGCCACACATACATTCATACATATGTACATGCATAATTTATTTCAACTCGTTCTTTTCCTTTTCCAAGAGTCCTTGTGTTTATTCCTTCCTCCATTCCAGTCGAATGCATCAAGTACAAGTTACAGGCTCTATAACTGTGACGGTGTAAGCCTAACGGTGAGAACTGAAGACACTTATGGCATGTAAAGGGTTACTTCATCCCCCTTTATCTTTAAATCCCCCTTGTTTCAAGCTGATATTATTCCTGGTATTTGGTATTTTATTGTGTGTGAGTGAATTCAGATTTTGCTTTCGATTGTTGTCGTTGTTTTTCGAAAGTAAAGTAAGTGAACGAGTGAGTGGGTGGTGAATGACGTCTACCAGGACACAATAGACGAATCGTTTGTCTCCGGGCCTTACTCAACGTACATAATTGATTTTTTGTATTGTTTTCAATAACAACAATAGGTGACACTAGTGACATTGTAAGAGGAGGTGGTATGGAAATGTGTGTGAATCTAATGGTTTTAATTTCAAAAAATATAATTATATAAAATTTATATAATTATGTATAGCTAGCACTAAAAAATATGTCTGACGTTCAACTGATGTTCTCATATGTGGACAAATGAAATTACTGGTAATGGTTTGGATTTAATTTTGATTTTATTTGGATTTTATGTGTATTTTTTTATTTTATTTGGATGTTACTTGAATTTTATTTGGAATTTATTTGGATGTTATTATGTTATTAAGCTTTTTTGAAGAATGCTGCCTTACATATACTTTTTGAATTGACTTGAAGTATTATTTCGATATAAATATTATAAACAAATTGGTAGACTTGCCTTATAAGCGTGGTTTAAAATAATTGAAATTTTATATTTATTTATAAAATTATTTTTTCATTATTTTGTTTGGCTATATTACAAAAAATAACATTTTCCTGTAATGTTACTGCACTTTTATTTTATTTTATTTTATTTTATTTTATTTTATTTTATTTTATTTTATTTTATTTTATTTTATTTTATTTTATTTTATTTTATTTTATTTTATTTTATTTTATTTTATTTTATTTTATTTTATTTTATTTTATTTTATTTTATTTTATTTTATTTTATTTTATTTTATTTTATTTTATTTTATTTTATTTTATTTTATTTTATTTTATTTTATTTTATTTTATTTTATTTTATTTTATTTTATTTTATTTTATTTTATTTTATTTTATTTTATTTTATTTTATTTTATTTTATTTTATTTTATTTTATTTTATTTTATTTTATTTTATTTTATTTTATTTTATTTTATTTTATTTTATTTTATTTTATTTTATTTTATTTTATTTTATTTTATTTTATTTTATTTTATTTTATTTTATTTTATTTTATTTTATTTTATTTTATTTTATTTTATTTTATTTTATTTTATTTTATTTTATTTTATTTTATTTTATTTTATTTTATTTTATTTTATTTTATTTTATTTTATTTTATTTTATTTTATTTTATTTTATTTTATTTTATTTTATTTTATTTTATTTTATTTTATTTTATTTTATTTTATTTTATTTTATTTTATTTTATTTTATTTTATTTTATTTTATTTTATTTTATTTTATTTTATTTTATTTTATTTTATTTTATTTTATTTTATTTTATTTTATGACGAGATGATTGGAGACAAAGATTTACAGTGCGGGAGTCGAACCCATAACCTCCATATTGAAACACGAGCACGCTACCAACTCGACTATATCTCAATAGTTTTCCTGAAAGGCAAAATTGTAGCATTTCATCGTTTTATCGATTTTTGTTTCGACTTTTTAATCTTAAAAAAATCAGAAAACATCGTTTTTTGTTTAGAAGCCGCACAGTGGCTCAGAATCAAATTCATCGGCCAAAATAGCAATAACTTTTGTTCTAGTAGACATTTTTGAATTCTGCAAAAAACCAAAATTAGACAAGGACCCAAAGACTATTTTGAGATATTACAATTAAAATTCGGGCAGTCGGATATATTTTAGAAATCGGACTTTGAAATCGGGAATTTGAGATCAACCCTGAAGGAAGTTCAATATTTTTTCTCTGTTCACATGTCCTTCCTTTGCTTGTCATACCGCCCTTACCTTACAAGTGATGACACAAGTGATGTTTTATTCGAACCTGTTGTTGTTATCTAAGGTGTTTACATTTAGAACCTTAATGTTATGTCTTATAAGGATTGTCGTCCTATTGTTCTCTCGCATCAGCCTGTCTGTCTTTGCACAATGTGTACTCGTATGTATGTTGTATGCCTCTTTGACTTTTTGTCTTTTATCCTTCTACTCTACTACATACACACATACATACATAATGAAGAATATGTTTACAATATGTTATCCTTATTGCTGTTGTATGGTGTTGCATGTCAATACCTCTTGTACGAGGATGAGGACTGAAAACAAAACAACAACAAAATCATTGGATGTTATTGGAATCTGTGTAATTCGTCTGTCTGTCTGTCATGACTTTGTGATACTTGTAAATATTTAAGATGTTTTTGATGTTCACATGAATGGTTCGTTATAGAAAAATATGATCTTTCTTTTTTATAGGATTTTACTTATAATACTTCCACTTGCACTTGCACTTTTTCCATTTCTTTTTCCCTTCTTCGGATGTTGATTGATGCATTTATGTTGGAATTGAATTGGATTGTGCTGTGCAGCAAGAGAAAACAATCAGCTGTAATTAAACGCAGACTTTAACTGATTGTCTACATTTTATTTTCAATCAGAGAAAGTCTGTCATCAGCCGGATTGTTTTATTTTGAAATGATAAACAAACAATCAATACGCGTTGGAGGAAATTCTAGGACAAAAAACTTAAAAATATAAATTTGAGAAATTTATTATGAAACAAGTAAAAAGGCGTTAATGGCTGCACCATGGATTGCATTTCACAGATGCTGCCGATTTTCGTAGACGTGTAGTAACATTACAGGAAAATGTTATATCTTTTTCATATATAGCCAAATCAAAACAAATAAAAATATTGAAAAAATAATTTTATAAAAAATATAAAATTGTTATCATAAGACAAGGCTACCAATATGTTTATGCTATATTTATCGAAATAATACTTCAAGTCAATTTAAAAAGTATATATAAGGCAAATTCGTTTTTGAGAATCATTTACTTAAAGAGGCCGGGTATGGTGTTGAAAAGTCGCTGCGAAGCCACCTGCGGAAACCTCTGCCAGGGTGGAAATCATGATAGTGGTAGTCTGCAGCCAAGTAATAAATGTCACCATGCCATTTGTAAATAAATTTGCATTCTATTAAATATAGATGCAAAATGGTCTTGAGCCAGGATAATATCCCAGTTCAAATCAAATATTATGGCTGTTTTTCTTTAAGACTGGATAACTAAGCTGCGATAACAAAAATCTAAATAAAATGTTAAAATTTCACTCAAAATAAAAAATTATTTTTTAAAATTGTCTCCAAAAGCAATGTCAATGTGTGTGTGAAAACAAATTTTGGAACAAATAATTTTGTGTTAAAAATGTTTGACTTAGCCTGGATAATTATCCAGTGTAAGGCAAAATGATGGATATCGAGGCTAAGTCCAATAAAGTCGACACAAAATATTTTTTTGAAAATTTCTTTTGATACATTTATTTATTTACGACAATGTGAATAAATATTTTTTTATTTTGAACGAAAAATTAAATTTCTATTAAAGTTTTTGTTATCGCAGCTTGTTATACCGGCTTAAAGAAAAATAGCCATATTGATTACACACCAAAAAATACAAGCGAAAAAGACTAAAAGCTTAAATTCTTTTAAATAGTGGGTGCATTTTCAGCTACAGCCGTTTGATGGTTGTATTTCCATTATATTTTTATTCTAAAAGTAAAAATTTTGAAAATCCATTCATGATTCTACACATTTTTGCCGTAAAAAAGTACGAATTTGAAAAAAGTAATCTATTTATTTTGCTTGTCTATGCAGTCATTGGTCATTGTCATTACAGCCATTTCGTTGGTTCCATATTTATCCCCCTTTTTCCTATTTTACCCCCTTAAAAGTACGCTATTAGAGGGATGTACACACCGAATTTTATCATTCCAGCTGTAGTCGTGTAGTTGGTACTATTTGTATCCCTCTGTACCAATTGTATCCTTTCAACGTATGAATTTGGAAAAAAACCTTTTATTTTTCGTGTCTACGCAATCAGAGGAATGTATACTCCGAATTTCATGACTCTAGCTGCGGTCGATTGGTTGGTACTATTTTTAACCCCAAAAAGTACTAATTTCGAAAAATCCGTTAATGTTACGTGTCTACGCAATTAGAGGGATGTACGACCGAATTTCATCATTCTAGCTGTAGTCGTTTAGTTGGTACTATTTTTATCCCTCTATTCCCATTTTACCCCTTAAAAGTACGAATTCTAGCTGCAGTCGTTTAGTTGGTACTATTTGTATCCCTCTGTACCAGTTGTATCCCTTGAAAGTACGAATTTGGAAAAAACCTTTTATTTTTCGTGTCTACGCAGTCAGAAGAATGTATACTCCGAATTTCATGACTCTAACTGCGGTCGCCATTTTAACCCCAAAAATCCGTTAATGTTACGTGTCTACGCAATTAGAGCGATGTACGAACGAATTTCATCATTCTAACTGTAGTCGTTTAGTTGGTACTATTTTCATCCCTCTATTCCCTTTTTGCCCTATTTCATCCCCTACGAATAAAAATCACTTTATGGCGCACGTTTTTGCTATAAAGGGAATACATACAAAATATCAAATAAATATTCAAAAATCATGCTTATTGGGGTATTTTCAGTCCTTGTGAGGGAGAAATTTTTCCTGTGGACCGATTTTGCCCACTTTCCATCCCAACCGACACATAAGACACATTTATGTCAATTACGGACGAAAGGGCGGATCAAGAATATATATACTTTATAGGCTCCCCCTCAATCAATTCTTCGATCAACTTTAATCGATAAATTTTAAAATTTACATCTCATCAAAGCTCAAGTATTATTAAATTCTCTTTTGTCATAATTTGAAGGAGTTCCATCTATGGTATTACACTGTCCGACAGTCCAAATTACACTTGAACCAGATGATATATACCTGAAAGTGTAGGTGAAATAGAGTTAGTTGGTATTTTTAGTTTTTCATCCCACTTAAAAGGACTACAAAGTTCCAAAGGATACAATTTTTTTTAAGTCAAAGAGGAGAAATGTGCTAAAAATACTTTAAATGTCAAGCTTCTATCTGTATTAATTTAGTATTAAGAACCATTTAAAGTTGTGTCTCTTAAAAATCAATATATGAATAAATGAACTTGAACTTGAAATGGATATTAATGCTGAAGTAATACATATAGAAGCATGCTATTTGACGTATTTTAATAGTAGTAGCTCCAATTTGCCTATAGTTTCATACGTATATCATCCGGTTCAATCTGATTATTTCCCCACCCTCTACTTTAACTTCTTTCATCCAATTAAATTGCATTTGAATTTAATTTTCAATTTCAACTCCACAATAGACTTGTTAATGTGGAATATGTTCGTTCATCTACTTGTTGTTGGTTTAACCTTTCAACGATTGACATAAAGATAAATTTGTCTAATGCTGTACGTTCGCACGAAATGATGAAAAAAAATATTCTTTCAATAAATCACCAACATTTGTTCACAATGATTGATTACATATTAAGAAGGGAAATAACATACATACATACATATACTTAAACACACACACACATATTCGCATAGAAGGATAACATTTGCCACTCACTTACTTACCTCATCTACAACTTCGCAAAGAAATGCATTTCGTTAGTATGTGTATGTTACTTCCCTACTATTTTCAAGGATAAAACACACACCCAGAGAAACTGCACCCAGCGAACAATTTCTTTCGAATTCCATTAGAAAGCGGACAGAAAGTCGGAAGTGACAAAGTTGATTTTTATCGCCCCACAGTGTTTCAGAATCAAAATCCATCGTCCAAAATGCAATAACTTTTGTTCTAGTAGACATTTTTGAGTTCTGTAAAAAAATAGAATTGGATCTAAGGTCTTTTAAAATGCGCGAAAAAAAGTTCGACAAAGTCAAAATAAGAAATTAGTTTTTTCCAACTTTCAAAATTTGAAAATCTGTAATACAAAAACTATTTTTTTTTCTTCACATTATGAACAAATACGTAAAAATAATAAAAAAAAAATAATTTTCTTTAAAATCGAAAAATACGAAAAGTCGTAAACTTTTGGCAGATTTCTAAAATATATCCAATTGCCCGATTCTTAATGCTAATATCTCAAAATAACCCTTGGGTCCTTGTCTAATTTTGTTTTTGTACAATTTGAATTACTGAATTTTGGCCAGAATCAAAATCTGAACCAATGTGAACCGCACAGTGAATATTTTAATGCGCCAAAAATATAAGGAATTTTGCTAGGTTATTGAAATTGTGCACACATATCTTACATTGTCAAATTAGATCAAAAAGGATTTTTTGAAACCGCCCCTGGGTAACATAAAAAGAAAAATCTTGATATATTTCTGATTTTAATATATACGTTAATTCAAATCATTACCAGTGATTTTATTTGAGACCACAATTAAATGAAAATTAAATTTCGAAATCTCACATAAACCTCCTTGAATATATTAATCGATGGTAACCAGCACTTATAACTTAATAACTAACTAAGGCTTAATATATCAGCTCAACATTTGCAAAATAAACAGGGGTTAATGGCGTGCCGTTTTCTGTTAATTAATAAATCCAGCAAAATAGTCTGCACCTACATTATCGACTGATTCTCAAACATGTATATTTTGCAGTGCATACTTTTAGAGTTATAATAAATTTATTATTCAAAAAATTTTTGTTGTTGGTCCTAAGGTACAAATTAATTTTTTTTAATTAATTAATTTTAATTTTATTGAGGCTTTTCGAAACAAACAATTAAATAGATATATCGGAGTATAGATGGAGATCTGTAGTCCCGGACAAAATTGGCTATCTTATCCTCAAGTGTAATAACTTCAGGTTGACATATCATCTTCGCTATCTTCAGAAACTGCTCTATCTATCCTTTCCCTATCAGGGAGTTTCCTAAAATTCGACTTTTCTGCCTCTTGTTGTTAATATCTCCCAAAAGGGAGAACCTATTGTGGTTATCTACAGCTGGCTCGGAGCCAGTCGACCCATTATAATTACAATTAAAATTAGTTAAATCTACCTTAGCCTTTTTGTTCCCGTTCGGTTGTTTGCGTTTGCGTTGCACTAGTTGGAAATCTTCATCCGATCTTCATCAAAGTCCATACAATTTTCTAAATTTGCTGATTCCAAGCCTTTTCCTTGATTCAATGACATTCTTGGACTATTCTCTTGATGTACATTTTGATGTGGAATATCCATATCATTGCTGATGTGAACTTTTTGCTTAGTTCCAGCTGAATTGATTTTCCCCGTAGTAGAAGCAGACATCGAACATTTTCCTGGATTCGGTCTCGTAACAGGAGCAGCAATTGAAGATTTTCCTGGATTCGGAGGAAGTCTTGTAGTATCTTCCTGACAGATAGTCCGCTGAGGAGTCTTCGTTTCGTTCAAAATGTGAACTTTCGGCATAGTTCCAGTTGCAAAGCAAGTTTCTCGTAACAGGCTCCCAATGGCAGATTTTGAATTTTGTTTATGACCCATTTTGTCCAGAGGTAAATTCTCAGAAGGATCGGCACCTTCCATAATCGATGGAGGTTCATCCATCCCAATCCTCAAATCTTCAAAAGAATTTGGTGAAAAAGTTCACAAATGAAATGTTGAAAGAAAAAAATCTTGAAATTTAATTTCCAAATATTTTCTGACAGCAAAAAAACACGTCTGCTCTGTTCGAAATTTTGAAACGAACTCCCCTAAGGTACAAATGAAAGCACATATATGAATGTCAGAAAAAAATAGTGCCCCTAAAGGTATGCTGTACAAAAAATCGTTCAATTGTATTGGTTGCTGTAGCAGTTTGGTTTGGTTTTGCAAAGTAAAAATCTTTCAATGGGCGGAAAATGTCGCAATTTACCTGGACAAATGGGAAACTGGATTAGTGGGAAACCTCTGTAACTGGAAAAAACGTCCAGTCCCTTGAGCTCCCACTTATCCAGGTTCGACTGTAGATGTTTACAACATAAAGCAAAATTAACTGAGACCCTCCAGTGTAGCGATGTCTGGCCTAACTGGGACACAAAAATGAAAACAATACGCTGACCTTTCTCAAAATAATCGAACCTAATCCAGCGATTTCTTACTCAACTCTAAAAGTATAGAATAAATATGCTCATGTTTGCCTGAAAATAATGTAATATACTTACCCCCCATCCCTCCGTTGATTTCTGACCCAAATCTAATAGAAAACAAATATTCTCGGACTCAGATTTTTCTTAAAATAATCGAACCTAGACTTAAACTACGCAGCAATTTAAGTCTAGAAATATAACAAATGCTCAGACTTTTCTGAAAATAATCTGATATACTTGCCGCCTGAGGAATTATTTTTTAAAACAATTTTAATATTTAGCAGAATATGCTCAGACTTTTTTGAAAACAAACTGATATACATATTTGCCGCTCGCGGAATTTCACATCAGGAAACATGTAATAAATAAAAGAAAAATATTTTAATACTTTTTAACAATTTGAAGGCATCTAACTTCAGTTCAAAACTTCCGAGAATGTGCAAATATTGTCGGACAGTTCTCGTATGAAAAGACTATTTTTTAACCAATATTTTTTAAAACAATTTTAATATTTTAGATGCCTTCAGTTCGATGGCTAAATCAAAACTAATTATGGATTGAAGCTAAAACATATGGTTGTATAAAAAACACACTATAAAAAATACATTATTGATACATTGCGAGGCAGATATACAGACCAATAATAACCGGAGTAGTTGTTGCATTGCACTGGGCATTGATAAGGGGAAGTAGCGTTCCTTGAAACGATCGTCCGCCCTGCTAGCAACCAAACCAAATAAACATTTTTGCTTAAAAAATACAAATTTATTGCTTTATTAATTTACTTCAAATATTTACTTATTTATTAATTATTAATACTACATAATATCAGTAAAATTAAGTAGTATTAATTTAGTTAACGCTAATTTAATTTAATTTCTTTGCGTTATATATTAATTCATACAAAAAAATATATTGTTAAGTTTCCCAAACAAAAAATTGTGCGAAAAGAGGAAAAATGGCCATAAGCGGAAAATGAAATTGGCCAAAAATAAATGAAAATCCCCAAATAAAAAAATAGTTTCCATATAAAAAATCTTCCAAAAAATTAAGTAAATTTTAATATAAAAAATAGTGAAAAAATATATCATATAGGCTTGTGTGATCTCTGAGCCCCATGTGTGGCAATTTTGTTTATCCACATAGCCACCGAGATGAAAATGAGATTCATGAAGGCTGAACTAAAGGCCGACCTCTTCTCGAAAGTTTTCCATGTAAATTTCTTGTAGCGTTAAAGACTCACTACTTTCGAAGTATGTTTTTAATTTTTTCCAAATTTTCCTCGATCATATAGCATCCAATTTTGCAAATGTCAAACATAAACCTTTTTAAACCTATTTTACCTTTCAAAGTCAAAGTAATCGGTAGTTGAATTTTAAATGAATGGCCCACCCTATATGAAATGTTCCCCAAAAAAAATAAATAAAGACCCAAATTTCTGTATGTGGTTTATTTTGGGTAATCTTTCGTATTTTTGGGGCGTTTTCATTGGACTTTACCACTGATTGTCTGATGAAAATGTACAAGAAAAATTAAAGATGTACGACCTTCCCGAACAACTTGTTCACTGGGTACTTTCAGCACTCACACATACAAACCATTACATTTACAATTTTCCCAGCTGAGATACTTAAGGATTAGAGATCCGCATCATTTGAGAAACGACTCAAAAGTTACACAAACAAAAACAATGGCAAAATAATCATTAGATTCTCCAAAAACACACATACATACGGACATCAATCCATGCATTCATTGATGCCATCGATTTAGTTCTACTTTGTATGAGGACATTTTGGACGTGCTTCTGCAACAAGGATATCGCTAAAAAAAAACTATTTAATATTCCTAACATAAATTCCAATTAATTTGTTGTAGCAAAAAAAGAACAATGAAAGAACTTTTACAGAAAATGACTACTTTTTTAAATAGTTTTTTTGGTTTTGTGGCCACAAACGAAAAAGAGTTTTTGAGAGCCCTACATGAATGTAAAGTGTAAAGATGACCGAATAATTGAAATGTTTCAGTGAGGAAGATAAGTTTATAGTGGGAATGAAGCATGGGCTTCATAGAAAATGGCTACTTTTTAAATAGTATTTTTTTAGTGGGGGTTTAGTGGCCACAAACGAAAATAGAGATCCTGAGAGCACTACATGAATGTAAAGTGTAAAAATGACAGAATCAGTGAAATGTTGCAGGGAGCTAAATAAGTTTATAGTGGGAATGAATCATGCATTTTGCCGAAAATGACTACTTTTTAAATAGTTTTTTTTGGTTTAGTTGCCACAAACGAAAAAAGAATTCTTGATAGCCATACATGAATGTAAAGTGTAAGGATGACCGAATCATTGAAATGTAGTTAAGTTTATAGTGGGAATGAACCATGGGATTTAGAGAAAATTACTATTTTTTAAATAGTTTTTTAGTTGGGGTTTAGTTACCACAAACGAAAAAAGAGTTCATGAGAGCCCTACATGAATGCGAAGTGTAAAGATGCCGAATCATTGAAATGTATCAGTGAGATAGATAAGTTTATAGTGGGAATGAACTAGACTTTACAGAAAATTACTACTTTGTTAAATATTTTTTTGTGGGGGTTTAGTTACCACAAACGAAAAAAGAGTTCATGAGAGCACTACATGAATGCGAAGTGTAAAGATGACCGAATCATTGAAATGTATCAGTGAGATAGATAAGTTTATAGTGGGAATGAACCATGGGATTTACAGAAAATGACTACTTCTTTAAATAGTTTTTTATAGTGGGGGTTTAGTTACTACAAACGAAAAAAGAGTTTCTGAGAACCCTACATGAATGTAAAGTGTAAGGATGAACGAATCATTGAAATGTAGTTAAGTTTATAGTGGGAATGAACCATGTGATTTAGAGAAAATGACTATTTTTTTAAACAGTTTTTTAGTGGGGGTTTAGTTACCACAAACGAAAAAAGAGTTCCTGTGAACCCCACATGAATGTAAAGTGTAAAGATGACCGAATCATTGGAATGTATCAGTGAGATAGATAAGTTTATAGCGTGAATGGGTTTTACAGAAAATTACTACTTTTTTAAATATTTTTGTGGGGGTTTAGTTACCACAAACGAAAAAAGAGTTCATGAGAACCCTACATGAATGCGAAGTGTAAAGATGACCGAATCATTGAAATGTATCAGTGAGATAGATAAGTTTATAGTGGGAATGAACCACGGGCTTTACAGAAAATGACTACTTCTTTAAATAATTATTTTTTATTGGGGGGTTTAGTTACTACAAACGAAAAAAGAGTTTCTGAGAACCCTACATGAATGTAAAGTGTAAAGATGATCGATTCATAGAAATGTTTCCGTAACATAGATGAGTTTATTGTGGGAATGAACCATGGGATTTAGAGAAAATGACCACCATATTAAATAGTTTTTTCTTTAGTGGGGAGTTCAGTTGCCACAAACGAGAAAAGAGTTCCCGAGTGCCCTACATGAATGTAAAGTGTAAAGATGACCGAATCATAGAAATGTTACTGAGAGGTAGATAAGTTTATAGTGGGAATGAACCATGGACTATATGCCGATGATATTGATATAAATACTTACCGATCTGATACGAATACTTTAGGGAAGTTCCCCTCGGGGAACTACTACTTCCTGAATTCTCTTCTCTTATTCGTTTTAATTTTTTTGGTAATTTTCTACTTACATTTCTTGTTTAGAAAATGAATTAGAACTTCACACGTTTTTAAGCTTCTTCTTGCTTTCATTTTTTTGGACGGAATAGGGCAATGCTCTTCCGTTGAAGATCAACTGTTCGCCATTTCGATTTGGAAAGCTTCCTTTGCAATACGAATACAGAATTTGAATTAAATTTCAAATTATTTTCAATTTCATTTGAGGCTTCACCATGGCCTTCGCTGTTCCCGCTGCTGACAAACTAAAGTAACAAAGTTTTTCCATCGCCATTTCTCGTCGTCTTTTGAGCCAAAAGGGGGAGCCGCAAAACGAATCGTCGTGGTGCAGCAGCGGAAAGTGCAAAGAAAAATATACAAATAGAAAAGAAATTTACGAACTTATTCACGCCAACAAAAGCTGAGTACTTGAGACTAAACCAAATTAAAAAGTTGTCAAATGCATGGCGCACACACACGCACATACACACAAAAGGGTACACAAATGTCCCAACAGGATGAGGCAGGAGAGAGCGAGCTAGGGACGAAAGGACGAACTTACGAATAGACAGACACAAAGTTGTGGGGGAGCGCTTAAAATGGAGTGAATGCCGAATGCTTTGGTTTAGTTGCAACCGCCTCACATCAATTTAAACTGCGTTGTGCAGTCGAAGTGGGGGAGGGGACGGTAGATAACTGCTAAAGACTTTTGGGGCTAAACACTGTTTACAACAACAACAACAACGAGATCTGCACCACAGCATCCAACAGTCATCGCATGGCAAGCGAACATTCAAAGTAAAAAATTGACATTTATCAGACACAACGTTTTTACTTTTTCTCATTCTTCCCAGTTACTAGTTGGTCTCCCCTACTCTGCCTGACCTGCCCTTCCTTAAAAATGTTGAAAAGTTGTTGGTTCTTAGACCGACCATATAGCCTGTCAGAGGAAAACTATTTAGCATCATTTTCTGGGGTATAAATTATTTTTAAACAGACCAAATTAGTTTAAACTTCTCAAAGAATGCTAATTATAGAGAAATAATGAATACGCTGTGAATACGTCCGTCAGTGCAAAGGATGAAAGGATGCACAAAGCAACAACAACTGACTGAGCAACTTAATGGGAAAATGGTCAACAAATTTTGGGCAAGTTTATCTTTGTTTAGTTTGCAAAACAGAAAACAGATTAAGCCTGTGTTCAGTTGATAGAAGATTTTTGTATTTAAATAGATTGTTTGCATGCAACCAGAGATTTAGATTATCCGTTGAAGTAACGAATCCAACAATAAAGCACTATGGGGTAATATATCCTTCTACACTTGTTTCTAATACATAAAAGGAAGAGAGACCGCTCTGATTAAATGGAAATATTCATGATTATGAGTTACATTTTACAAGAAATACATGGAAAATGAAAGGATTTTCGAATTTTGTCCTTCCTGGGATTTTTTTTAAAGGAGGGGGAATGTTTGGGACAGAAAGTAAAAAGATTATCAAATAACCAATAATTGAAAGTACTTGAGATGTTTAAAAGATGACAAACGGACTCATGAGTTCAGAGAATAAACCAGCCCAGCAATTGGATTAATATACTCAAAGGGGTGAACATTTGGAATAATATACAAAAACGGCCAAGAGATATTCAAAAAGTGTAATAACATACAAAAATGGAAAAAATTAAATAATTAAGGACACAATTCAATTACACTGTCCAACAAATTTAGACTTTTTGATTGGAACAGAATAGAGACCCTATAATTCTGAAAGGACATGTTGAGTAGATCATTTTTGTAGAATAAACTTATAGTCCAATTTTTTTATTTTTTTGGTCGAAGAGAACGTTACTACTAAGTGAGAAAAGTGTTCTAAGTTAATGTCTGAGAGAATTGTTATTGTCAGAACTATATTGTGGAATTTTATGAGGATCATTTTTGTGGACGATCTTAATCCTCTAGCTCCTTCCTTTATGGGTCAATTTCACTCTTTTTTTAAAATGACATTTAAAGATTAAAATGTTCTACAAAAAATGCCGGAAAATTTCCGTGGGGGTATAATAACCAAAAATGCTGTTGGTTATTATACATAAAAATTATTATTAACGAAAAAAGAAGCTCAAGGGACTAGGGAACTACTAGTGACGAAAATGAGATAAATACGTCCGAAAATGGGAAACATGCTAGAAAGAGGCCAAGAGTTACAAGCCGAACCATAATTATCGGCGGCGGACCAGAGGGAAAATTTTTCCCCTAACATGGACTGAAAATACCCCTAATATTTAGATTATTTAAGCAATTTTTTGAAAATTTCTGATTTTTATCACATCACATTAAAAATATTACAATTTTCAAAATATGTTACTTCACATCTTTGTAAAGTCGAAAGCCTGTAATTTACCTGTAATACTGAGGAATGCACTCCGTGGTGCAGGTTATATAAGATTCGGCCCGGCCGAACTTAACGCCATTTTATTTGTTTTATTTACTTTATAAACAAAAAAGATACCTTCGTTTTTTAATATTTTTTTGTGGTTAATAGTGTCAGAAGGACTTACTTTAAAACAATTATAAAGATTGCTGTCGAAATTTAAAATATTTAAATAGAGTCGGAAAATTTATATTTTTGACGGAATTCTAAATAAAGAGAGTTATCTGTGTATATAAGGAACAACATTTAAGTCAAGCGCAGGTGTTCAGGACAACTTCAAAATTTATCAGGGCAAAATTTATCGAAACACAAAACACACGTTTAATCAAGGAGTGGCTTCTTTATAACTGTCCAAAAGTGCTTCATCCTCCTCCCTATTCCCCAGACATGAACTCCACCGAAAATTTGTGGGATGAATCCACATGCGAACGATTACACGAAGAATGCAGAGTTACAAGCCGACCCATAATTATCGGCGGCGGCGGCGCTACTCAAAATGGGTCAGCAGTGGAAGTGAAGTATTTCTTACACCGGTTTAAGAAGCCTAGACACTTGAATGCTTCTTTCGGCACTTCAAATACATGTTTTGTCCAACGAACATCGCATTGTATTTTCATGCCTAGAACATCAATAGTATCTGATTGCTCAATATCTACACCGTTCATTAAAATCCCAAGTATGTTTGGACCAAATCCCTTTTAGAACTTGTTGTTTGAGTCATGTCCGTCCGTCTGGCTGGCTGGTGTACACGATAACTCTCGAAAGGAGTTACAGTAATTTTTCCCAAACATAGTTTAAGTTCGCCCCTTCTGGTACCTCCCACACAAATGACCCATATTTCTATGTTAAATTAAAATCACTGTAACATCCACACGGATATTCGGAATCAGCTATATTTTGGTATTTGATAATATTTTTATTGTCGCTTTAAGTGTAATAAATATGGCGGGTTTTGCCACGCCCCATTCAGTACCTCCCACACAAATCACCCTAAACTACGTATAATTAAAGCTGTTGTAATTTCTATAAAGATGATCGGAATAATGTGAAATTTGATATTTGGCAATGCTTTTATAAAGATTACATTGGCGTGGAATGTGGGCGATATTACCACACCCCTTCTGGTACCTCCCACACAAAGAGACATACTTTGGTTATATTTGAAAATGTTTTTCTAATCACTTTAAAGATAAAAAATATTTACGCTTTAGCCACGCCCCTTCTTGTACCTCCCACACAATTGACTCTATCCTAGGTACAATTGGAAGCTGGGTCCAGTTGACGCAAACTCATATAAAATGTAAGTCCATACACATGTTCTCTGAGAGTCAGGGTATATGTAAGTCGGATTAACCGACTAACGCTTTCTTACTTGTTCTAATGGTGTAATCGAACACTACAAAGAAGATGGAAACAATTAACTGTCCGTAATTTTCTATTTTTATGCCCTGTGTGTGTAATAAACTAAAGAAAAATTCACCATTCTGATGATTTTCCCAGAAATTTCAGTTGATTTTGCTCAAAAAATATTTTGAAAAAAAAATCGTAATAGAAATCTCCACTACAAAACTCACACAGTCGCTAAAATTAAAAAAAAAAATAATGTAATCAATTCGTAAATCAAAATAAAAGAAATAAAAGTGTAAAATCTCTAAGAATTATTGGGCGTTACATACACATCACATCAATATCTTAAAACAAGTAAAAACGGCGATAAGTTCGTCCGGGCCGAGTGAAAAAATAATTGTATATATAAATATAATATATTAATTATTTCAAACCACGCTTATAAGGCAAGGCTACCAATACATCAATTCAAAAAATAAATGTTCTTGTATTTGTATTTTCAAAAAGCTTAAATACCATAAATATTGGTGAATAGTGGGTGCTATAGTTGGTTGTATTTCAATTCTATTTTAATTCCAAAAGTACAAATTTTGAAAATCCATTATCAGACGTACATAGTGCAAAATAACCTAACTTCATGATTCAACCAATTCTTGCCGTAAAAGAAAAATTACGAATTTGGAAAAAAACTTTTTATTTTGCGTGTCTATGCAGTCAGAGGAATGTATACACCGGATTCCATGATTCCAGATGCGCCCATTTGGTTGGTACCATTTTTACCCCCTTGACGTTTCTACGAAATTAGAATTTCATCATTCTAGCTGTAGTTGTTTAGTTGGTACTATTTTTATCCCTCTGTACCATTGTATCCCTTGAAAGTACGAATTTCGAAAAATCCGTTTATTTTCCATGTCTACGCAGTCAAAGGAATGTATACTCCGAATTGCATGGCACTAGGTGCGGTCATTTGGTTGGTACTATTTGTATCCCCTTTTTCCATTTTAACCCCAAAAAGTACGAATTTCGAAAAAACTTTTTATTTTAAATGTCTACGCAATCAGAGGAATGTATACACCGAATTTCATTATTCTAGGTGTAGCCGTTTGGTTGGTACCATTTTTATCCCTCCGTTCCCATTGCATCCCTTGAAAGTATGAATATGGAAAAAACCTTTTATTTTTCATGTCTACGTAGTCAGAGGAATGTATACTCCGAATTTCATGAATCTAGCCGCGGTCATTTGGTTGGTACTATTTTTATCCCCTTTTTCTATTTTGAACCCAAAAAGTACGAATTTCGAAAAATCAGTTTATTTTCCGTGTCTACACAGTCAAAGGAATGTATACTCCGAATTTCATGACTCTAGCCGCGATCATTTGATTGGTACTATTTTTATCCCCTTTTTTTCATTTTAACCGCAAAAAGTACGAATTTTGAAAAATCCGTATATTTTACTTGGGCCGATTTCGCCCCGTTTCAATCCCAACCGATCTACGACTATAAGACGCATTTATGGAAAATTTTAACGTTCTAGCTCCTTTCGTTTAGATGCTAGCGTGCTTTCAACAGACGGACGGACATTGCTAGGTCGTCTTAGAATTTTATGACGTTCAAGTATATATATACGTTATAGGGTCTCAGGTCGATATTTCAAGGTGTTACAAACGGAATGACAAAGTTAGTATACCCCCATCCTGGAGGTGGAGGGTATAAAAAGTAATTTAAATTACCCTCCAAACATGGTATAGTGCATTAAATTCGGTAAAGTATTTCAGAAGATACGGGCGATAGAATGAACTCAAACAAGTAAGAAGGCGTTAATTTTCTTTGTGGTGCTTCGAAGCTACAGGAGGAATGCCCGCCACAAATTTTAACTGTATGAAAATAAGAAATTTAATTAATAAGCTAAGCTACCAATATTTGTATTCTTATATATAATGGATGTAATACTTCAATTCATAAAGTAAATATAAGGGAGCAATCATAAATACCCTAAATATTGGGGGATAGAGAGTGTATTTTCAGCTACAGTCGTTTGGTTGGTTGTATTTCCATCCTATTTTAATTTCAAAAGTATAAATTTTAAAAATACCTTATCTCTCACGTACGCAGTATAAGACAACTTCGTGATTCTATCATTTTTTGTCGTAAAAGCAACAAACTAATTTGGGAAAAAATATTTTACGTGGCTATGCAGTCAGAGGAATGTACACACCGAATTCCATGATTCTATCAGCGGTCATTTTGTTGGTACCATTTTTATCCCCTTTTTCCGTTATGTTGGTACTATTTTTATCCCTTTTGCCCCATTTAACCCCTTTAAAGTACGAATTTAGACGAAATACTTTTATATTATTTATCTACTCTATTAGAGGAATGTACACGCCAAATTTCGTGTTTCTATCTGTTGTCGTTTGATAGGTACCATTTTTATCCCTTTTTGTCCCATTTCGCCCCCTACAAATAAAAATCACTCTATGGTGGCCTTTTATGCTATAAAGGGAATGCGCATTGCGAATATCAAGTAAATACAAGCTAATATGTTCAAAAAACATGCTGAAATACACAAAATATTAGGGGTATTTTCAGTCCTTGTGAGGGAAAAAATGTTCCCTCTGGGCCGATTTCGTCCACTTTCAATACCAACCGATCTACAACCATAAGACACATTTAGGAAAAATTTGAACCTCCTAGCTCATTTCGTTCGGCCGCTATCGTGCTTTCAACAGACAGACAGACGGACATGGCTATATCGTCTTAGAATTTTACCACGACCCAGAATATATATACTTTATGGGGTCTCCGATGAATATTTCAAGGTGTTACAAACGGAATGACAAAGTGAATATACCCCCATCCTCGAGGTGGAGGGTATAAAAATTGTAATTGGTCATAACTCGTAATTGGTCATGTGTATAAAATTATTTTATGAGATGTTTTATGGACAGAATGCCACCAAAATGATTTATATTACATTTTATTGGAACGTCCTTTCAATATATGGGCATGATATAACATACAATTGATTTTAAAGTATGTTGTAAATGATATTTTGACCAAAATAAACTTTCCCTGTTCACATATTATTGAAGGCCACGCCACCATCACTATATCAATCAACTCACATCCAATTTATCAATTATTTTGATATTTTTGTTTTCAGACTGCCTTAGGCTTTAAATTGTAATGAATATTTAATTGTAGCCGACTTAAATTAAAGTGGATGGAAATGTCTTGTCTTAATCGGCCTAAGCGGAAATTGTCACACGAATCAATTTGATTGTGAGAGTACGTACCAAACACCTCCAGTATGAACGATATCAATTCCGCACACGAAGGTCACATGATCTGTAATGAGATTTGAAACTCAAATCGATACATTTGGCCAGCAAGAAATTCTAGAAGTTTTGTAATAACCCGAAAAATATGATTTATCATCATTGTCATGGATGATGATGATGATGATGGTGGCAAAAAAAAAAACCCAGGCCCTTAGCAACCAACGACAACGACAAGTCAACTCAGGTGTGTCACCTTCGAAACCAATCAAATCCCTATTGAAAAAAGCCAGCTTGGCTTGACTTGACTTGGTTAAGAATAATACAGCGGGCCAGAAGACCGGCGGCCATGATTTGTGCTGGTAACACTCACCATTAAGCCTATTAAGTATGCGACAATTGTATCAGAAAACAAAAAAAAACAAGTGCGTCATTATCACATACTCCGATACTCCAGTATTCGTACGCAGGCGCAGACGCACTTTTTCATTTCAGTTCAGTTCAACGTTGTTTGTTGTTGTTTTTGCTGTTTCTTTTTTTTCTTGTATCGTGGTTTGTGGTTTTGGATTATGTGCGATCATGAAAACTGAAAGTGCGTAAGTTTGTTGCTCTAAAGCTTAAATGTTCAAATTTTGTTTCTTGCCCACATTTTCTTCTTCTTCGTTAAATGAAACATTCAAAAGTCAGTTGGCTTGAATTAATTTTTGTTCAAAATCATGGGCTCGTGTCTTCGCCATTCCATGGGACATTTTAAAATCCAATCACGATTTGTACAGATATGATCAGATATGAATGCAAAATAATGCGTTCACATACCGATTAATGCCAATACGCATCACAGGATGGTGAGTATATTAGGTCAGTCAGACCGTTTGGAACTCTATGAAATATTCAACGGAGGAGCCTCATAAAATCGTAATCGGATTTTGTCATGTCCTTCTGTTCCTCTATGGATTGAGATCACAGATGATTGAAATTAATCATATTAAAGTTATTTGTCACGTGTTGTTCTACCTTAGAAACAGTCTAAAATCTCTTCACAGGGACAACAGTTTCCCAACTCGGATAATACGCTAGTTATAAAAGGATTTCTGCTTAAGTTGTTATTAAATCATGATAGTTAAAGCTGATATATTGAAATATGTAATCCTAGTCGGATTTTGACAGGCCTATGAATGATTGAAATTATACAGATGCGGGTTACATACATAGCTTCGAGTGGCTTAGGCCTTTGCATAGATTAAAATCTCTTCAGAGCGAAACAATTTCCACATTTCCCCAACCTAAGAAAATGGGATAACGAAGAAAATAAATTAAAGTAAATATATTTGCATTCTATAAAATATAGATGCAAAATAGTCTTGAGCCAGGATAATACTCCAGTTTAAATCAAATATTGATTACAGACTGAAATAAAATTAAAACAAGTGATCGTTGGCACGGCAGAAGTATTGCTGGGCAACTATACCTACATATACACATACTTGCATAAGAGTCATTCCACGTCAAGCGGTACGATTTTTGACCTCGATAGATGCGATTGTTTTTATACCCTCCACCTCCAGGATGTCCGTCTGTCTGTTGAAAGCACGAATGAAATGAGCTAGGAGGTTCAAATTTTCCCTAAATGTGTGGTCGTGTTGTAGCAGGGTTGGGATTGAAAGTGCGAAATCGGCCCTAACAAGGACTGAAAATACCCCTAATATTTAGACTATTTAGCAATTTTTTTTGAAATTTCCGATTTGAAATCTGTTACGTACCTTCTTCTAGTAACGTGTAATCATCAAAAAGTACAAAAAATATTTAGCGGGTGAAATGGGACAAAAGGGATAAAAATGGTACCAACGATACGACAACAGCTAGAAACATGAAATTCGGTGTGTACGTCCCTATAATTACGTAGATACGTAAAATAGAGAGATTTTTCGAAATTTGTACTTTTAAGGGATATAAATGAAAAAGAGGGATAAAAATGGTACCAATCAAACCGCTGTAGATAAAATCTAAAAAGTCGGTGTATGCTTCTATCTGACTGTGTAGACCCGAAACATAAAGGATTTTTTTTTCGAAATTTGTACTTTTAGGTGGACAATGGGGCGAAAGGGATAAAAATGGTACCAATCAAACGGTTGCAGTTAGAATCGTGAAAATCGGTGCATACATTGCTGTGACTGCGTAGATACGAAAAATATATGATATCTTTCGATATTCGTACCTTTAGGATCCAAATGGGATGAAATTGGTACCATGCAAACGCCTGCAGCTAGAATCATGAAATTCAGTGTTTTGTTAGACACGTACAATATGGGTATTTCTCCAAAATCGTACCTAGAATCAGGAAATTAAATGCGTTCATTTCATTATGGACGCGAATCATAACAGATCTTTCAACTCTGTTTGTAGCTGAATCAATAATTTGCAAATGGGCGAAATCGACCCTGAGGAAAATTTTTGTCTCTAATGACGACTGACAGTACACCTAATATTTAGAGTACATTTTAGTATACAAATATAGTAATCTGCATATCAATTTGTTACTTCACTTCTTTATAAAGTCGACAGCCTCTAATCTATCGGTAATGCTATGGAATGCACTCCGTGGTGGAGGGTTTATAAGATTCGGTCCGGCCGAACTTAACGCCTTTTTCCTTGTTAAAGTTTGTGTATGTATTCTTCTCATAAAAAAAATTTCACGAATTATGACCAATTTAACAGTTCAAAAATACTACTTTTTCAAAAACAGTGTGTTCATCCAATCGCCCGTAACTCCTGAAATACTTGACAGATTTTAATGTTTTCAAGGTAATTTCAATTACTTTTAATAAATTGAATTGGTATGTAAATACCCCGTTAGATTTTTTACAGTTTTTACAAATTTATTTCCTTTATTTTGAATTTAGAAATGATTACATTAATCGATTTTTTGAAATTTTAATGTAGTGTTCTTAGATGAACTTTTCAGCGACTGTGTGAGTTTGGAAGTTCTTGCATTTTGGGCAAAAAAAAAAGTTGGATATCATCTCACGGTAGCGCTCACCATTCACAGTTACGTTACGATTCGCATCATCTTTGAAGAAGTACGGTCCAATGATGCCACCAGCCCATAACTTTTTCTGGATGTATTGGTAGCTCTTGCAATGCTTCTGGCTGATATTCACTCCAAAATCGACAATTCTGCCTATTTACGTACCCATTGAGCCAAAAATGAGCTTCGTCGCTGAGTACAATTTTTCACTAAAAAAGTGGATCTTCGGCTTTCTTGAACTTTCTTAACAAATCACGCATTTTGATAATAAAATTCAATAATTTGCAAGCGTTGTTCGTTTGTAAGACCATTCATGGTTAAATTATAGACCATACTGAAGATGTTTGACAGTGAAACAAAACACGAAACGTGCGTCAGCTGTTTAAACCAGTGTTGCCAAAATGATAATAGCTAAAAAATCACCCTTTAGAAACATCTATTGCGAAAGTACATTAAATCGGTTCTGAGTTAGAAATAGTTCCCATATAAATTTCGTTCCCGTTTTGACTCTTTCCGCCCGATATAATTTTTCCCCGAATTCAATTCGACCAATAAGTTACTCTAAGACAAGAATCAAAATTTATAATTAAGTGATTCATGGGTCTATTAATTCAGAAAAAAATTGTACAAAAGTGTAACATAAAAATATTACAAGGGAAAAACATGATTTTATGGAGTGTTTTTAGGAGCGTTTATCTCACAGACGAGTTGATCTAGGAACGAAATAGTTTGCAAATCATCATTAAGCAATCCAAACTTTATTTTCGTTGGGTGACTGAAAATTGTTTTTCCATTTGTATGGACCGCGACCAGCCCAATATACACGTTAAAGTAGCAGATTTTTTTATTCTTACGTTTTTTGTCAGAGTTTCAAGATTCCGCATTATTCCTACAAAGTCCCGATTTTTGCTCAAATTGTGATGGTCACGGTAGGAATGACTCATGTGCAACTCAATGAGATGCTTGTGAGGTGTAATGTGTTCTTTATTACTTGGGGTGATTTTTTTACTGATATTCGGAAAGTGAGTTGTGCTTCTCATTTGTTTGAGAGAGTCATTTGCTTAAAGAGTCCGAGCATTCTATCATTTTTCAAATTGATTAATAATCACTTCCATTTCTCTGATATTCAAAATATCACCGCCGTTTTTTTGTTTTACCCTAAAGGGTACTTCAAATTCGATTCGAACCCACTCAAAATCGCCCCGACTAATTATTATTTGTCGTGACTGTTCGTACGGTTTTTGTTTTTTCTTTTGGTGTGAATGTCATGTAAATGATTGAACTTGAAAAAAGTATTTTTTGGTTATATGCAAATTGGAACCACAACAGAATGGGGGTGGCACCATCGTGTATACATACATATTTTGAATGAAAGGTTTTCAACCCACTCAGTCACTGTGGTGTGTAAATGAAACATGTGAGTTCCTGAGATAATTACCATAGTAGGAAATGTCATCACACTGAAATGGATTGCATTCCAATACATAATAAATCCGGCATGTCTGTTGACCACGTTTTTCGTTTCGTTTTTTTTTCTTTGGAAAAGGAGAATGTTAAAGGTGGGTGGAAGGGGGTAGGAACTCTGGCGGTAGTAGGAAATTGCAACAGGAAATGTCCACTCTAAGATAGGATTTTAAAACGAAGGCTCCAGCTTTAATTTAAATAAATATATATAAAAGAGTTGCGTTACTGACTGATTGGCTTGCCATCGACCAGCGCCCAGACCAAACGGCTAAAGCCAGGGTCATGTAATTTCCAGGGTAGTTTACGAAATTTGTATTTTGATGGGGTAAAATGGGACATCGTGCCTTCGCCCTGGATAACAGCAATAGCTAGAAACATGAAATTCGGCGTGTGGATTGTACTTACATACAGACGGATTGTACTTACCATACAGACAAGCTACAAAAACGGTTTTTCGAAATTTGTACTTTTAATGGAGGAAAGAGACAAAAAGGGATAAAAATGGTACCAATTTATGTAATGCAGCTATATCCGTGAAAATCGGTATTTACTTTTCTCCGACCACGTAGACGGGCAACATAAATGAATTTTCGAAGTTTGTACTTTTAAGGGGTGAGCGAGATAAAAATGGAAAAAATGGTACCAACTAAAGTATTACAGCTACAATAATGAAATTCGGTGCGTAAATTCCTCTCATCGCATAGAAGCGCATTTTTTGCACTTCTGGTCGAGCTGGACAAAAAGGGATAAAAATGGTACCAACTAAAGTATTTCAACTAGAATCCTGAAATTTGATATGTAAATTCCTCTGACCATACAGAAGCGCTGTAAAATTGGAATTTTTGAAATTTGTACTTTTAAGGGTTGCACAGGACAAAAAGGGATAAAAATGGTACCAACTAAAGTATTGTAGCTAGAATCGTGAAATTCGGCGTGTACATTCCTCCGCTCAGGTACACGAGCAACATATATTGATTTTTCGGAATTTTTACTTTTAAGGAGTGAGCCGGACAAAAAGGGATAAAAAATGTACCAACTAAAGTATTGCAGCTAAATTTGATTTTTCGAAATTTGTACTTTAAGGAGTGAGCGGCAGAAAAAGGGATAAAAATGGTGCCAACTAAAGTATTGCAGATATAGTCGTGAAATTTGATGTGTAAATTTCTCTGACAACGTAGAAGCGCAATATAAATTGATTTTTAAAAATTTGTACTTTTAAGGGCTGAGCGGCACAAAAAGGGAACTAAAAGTACCAACAAAAGTATTGTTGCTAGAATCGTGAAATTTGTTATGTAAATTCTTCAGACCATGTAGAAGGGCAATAATTTTTCGGGCAATTTTTTTCGATTTTTCGAAAGTGGTACTTTTAAGGGGTGCGTGGACAAAAAGGGATAAAAATGGTACCAACTAAAGTATTGTAGTTAGAATCGTGAAATTCGGCGCGTACAATCCTCCGACATAGACGAGCAGCATATATTGATTTTTTGGAATTTGTACTTTTAAGAAGTGAGCGCTACAAAAATGGATAAAAATAGTACCAACTAAAGTAATACAACTAGAACCATGAAATTTGGTATGTAAATTTCTCTGACAAGTAGAAGTACAGTAAAATTTGATTTTTCGAAATTTGTACTTTTAAGGAGTGAGCGGAACAAAAAGGGATAAAAATGGTACAAACTAAAGTATTGTAGCTAGGAACGTGAAATTCGGCGAGTACATTCTTCCGACCATGTAGACGGGCAACATATATTGCTTTTTTGGAATTTGTACTTTTAAGGAGTGAGCGGCACAAAAAGGGATAAAAATAGTACCAACTAAAGTATTACAGCTAGAATCGTGAAATTCGGCGCGTACATACTTCCGACTACGTAGACGGGCAAGTAGAAGTGCAGTAAAATTGGATTTTTCGAAATTTGTACTTATAAGGGGTGAACGGCAAATTTGTTTTCTTATAAGGAGGATGTAGGACGAAAAGGGATAAACGTGGTACAAAATAAAGTACATGCTTTTAGTGGAGAAGCGAGAACACATGTTACCTAAAGTGATTTTTAAATGTTTACTTTTTGGTAAAAAGGTGCAAAAAGTTATAAAATGGCCGGCTGAATCTATAAACATGAGATTGGGGATATAAAAGACTCTGCGGTTGTAATTTTTTGTTCGAAACCGATGGAAGTTCAGCTAAAATAATGCACATCGACAAGCACATTCCTTTGACTGTGTATGAGTGCTATATAATAGGAGGTTTTGAAATTACTATTTTCGATTTATCAATAGAAAGAAAATTCAATAAATATTATCAAAAACAGAGATGGATAAAATTGATAACAACTGTATCAATGTAACTGTATTTTCCGTGTGTGAAGTAGTGGTCACTGCTTCATGTTTCATACACACAAATGACCTTAACTGGTGTTTTCCAAGAAAATTGTGCATATCTTTAATTTTGAAATACTCTTCTATCTAAAATATTAATGTAATTGTTAATAACACCTTTCTGTATTCAATATCAATTTGCCCACTCATAAATACAAGTATCTTTAACAAAAATATGTATATATATAAATATACATATTTCAATATCTGTATCACGATTTTCCTATTGCGGCATAATACGTTTGATGGATTAATATCAGGCGCCGTTGTGACAGATATGACATTTTCGGTTCAGTCAATTGTATTGACACACAAGTCAATGGCTTGGCCTGGAGTGGCTCTCGACTGCTCTCAGGCAGTCTGACAGCTACACATTATTCGGCCAAACCACCACCGTAAAGAACCTCACGTATTCCCCACACTCTTCAGCTATAAATTATAATAAGATATTAATGTGTCTTATCATGATCAATGAGTTTTTTACAGTAATTTCGATACGCCTAGTATTTCATATGGTTCGTTAGAATAAAACGGCAAAATCGCAACAATACTCTTTGGATATTTGTGTATTCGATCTATGTACAAGTTCAAATTTAAATACCCAGATCCTGTTAAAGAGCTTAGACGTGTTTCAACTTGGAAACTTCCACAAAATTATAATTATTTTTTTATGCTTAGAGTTTGACCTTTTTGCTTGGTTATTGTTAACAAGAAATCAGAGGACTTATTTTGTTTAACAGCCGAAGCGAAAAATCATTCATATTAGACCAAAACTAAATAAACTCAAAGAAAAAAGTTCGTTGAATATGGAGCCTTCAAAATAAAGCAAATAAATACCGTTTTAAGTTCAAACGGATGGAATATATAATGATCAAATGATCCCATGAAATGATCAAAAGATCAAAAGATCAAAAGATCAAAAGATCAAAAGATCAAAAGATCAAAAGATCAAAAGATCAAAAGATCAAAAGATCAAAAGATCAAAAGATCAAAAGATCAAAAGATCAAAAGATCAAAAGATCAAAAGATCAAAAGATCAAAAGATCAAAAGATCAAAAGATCAAAAGATCAAAAGATCAAAAGATCAAAAGATCAAAAGATCAAAAGATCAAAAGATCAAAAGATCAAAAGATCAAAAGATCAAAAGATCAAAAGATCAAAAGATCAAAAGATCAAAAGATCAAAAGATCAAAAGATCAAAAGATCAAAAGATCAAAAGATCAAAAGATCAAAAGATCAAAAGATCAAAAGATCAAAAGATCAAAAGATCAAAAGATCAAAAGATCAAAAGATCAAAAGATCAAAAGATCAAAAGATCAAAAGATCAAAAGATCAAAAGATCAAAAGATCAAAAGATCAAAAGATCAAAAGATCAAAAGATCAAAAGATCAAAAGATCAAAAGATCAAAAGATCAAAACATCAAAAGATCAAAAGATCAAAAGATCAAAAGATCAAAAGATCAAAAGATCAAAAGATCAAAAGATCAAAAGATCAAAAGATCAAAAGATCAAAAGATCAAAAGATCAAAAGATCAAAAGATCAAAAGATCAAAAGATCAAAAGATCAAAAGATCAAAAGATCAAAAGATCAAAAGATCAAAAGATCAAAAGATCAAAAGATCAAAAGATCAAAAGATCAAAAGATCAAAAGATCAAAAGATCAAAAGATCAAAAGATCAAAAGATCAAAAGATCAAAAGATCAAAAGATCAAAAGATCAAAAGATCAAAAGATCAAAAGATCAAAAGATCAAAAGATCAAAAGATCAAAAGATCAAAAGATCAAAAGATCAAAAGATCAAAAGATCAAAAGATCAAAAGATCAAAAGATCAAAAGATCAAAAGATCAAAAGATCAAAAGATCAAAAGATCAAAAGATCAAAAGATCAAAAGATCAAAAGATCAAAAGATCAAAAGATCAAAAGATCAAAAGATCAAAAGATCAAAAGATCAAAAGATCAAAAGATCAAAAGATCAAAAGATCAAAAGATCAAAAGATCAAAAGATCAAAAGATCAAAAGATCAAAAGATCAAAAGATCAAAAGATCAAAAGATCAAAAGATCAAAAGATCAAAAGATCAAAAGATCAAAAGATCAAAAGATCAAAAGATCAAAAGATCAAAAGATCAAAAGATCAAAAGATCAAAAGATCAAAAGATCAAAAGATCAAAAGATCAAAAGATCAAAAGATCAAAAGATCAAAAGATCAAAAGATCAAAAGATCAAAAGATCAAAAGATCAAAAGATCAAAAGATCAAAAGATCAAAAGATCAAAAGATCAAAAGATCAAAAGATCAAAAGATCAAAAGATCAAAAGATCAAAAGATCAAAAGATCAAAAGATCAAAAGATCAAAAGATCAAAAGATCAAAAGATCAAAAGATCAAAAGATCAAAAGATCAAAAGATCAAAAGATCAAAAGATCAAAAGATCAAAAGATCAAAAGATCAAAAGATCAAAAGATCAAAAGATCAAAAGATCAAAAGATCAAAAGATCAAAAGATCAAAAGATCAAAAGATCAAAAGATCAGAAGATCAAGTCATCAAACGAAAAAATGTTCAAATGACCAAATAATCAATAAGTGAATTGACAATGATTTTTATTTCGAGTGTATTACGATTTCTATGAATGCACTTCTACGCCGTTTTACGATTATGCTGTCTGTGACACTGTGGTTAATATTCTGCTGGAGTGCTATTTTAGCCTTTTTGGAATTCCAGACATGATTTTTAATAAAAACGTCTCATAAACAGTTACTGTGATTTCGTTTACACCAATTTGCCCGATTATGTGTTTCTTGTTGTTGTTTCTGTTGCTGACAATGATGATGATGGCGATGTATGACAACGTATCACTTGAGACGACGACGACGGCGTCGGCGGACAAGTTGAGCGTTCCAATTAACTATCACCACTCAACCACAACAACATGAGAAGCCAGCACATTGTGATTCGTATTCAGAAATCGATTGTAAAGGTCAGTGTTATTTTGGGCATGGATTTCTGGGGCATTGGAGGAACAATCAATTGAGTTATTATGGCATTATTTAAATTCCAGGAACAACATTGTATTTAAACAAACAATTAATTTGTAGAATTCGTTTTTTTTTCATTTTCAAAATTACACTATCGCACAGTCCAAAAACTCCGGGAAATCATATTACTTTTATGGTAGGTATTGTCGAGTAGAACATGAATCTGTATTTGAAATTTGCCGGACACCCCAAAATCTTGATTTAAGGGTAAAAATCGGTTTATCGTAATTGGTTACCAACCGATTTTCACTCTCTCATCATATTTAAAAAGTACTCATTATTTTACGAATTGAAGTCCAATAAACCTGCATATATTCATCAAAACAGATATAAATGGTAAAAAGGCAATAATAAAAAATCCCCAATTTTGGAACACGTTTTCCCACTTTGAGAATTCGGGTATTTTTGGAAATAAATGAAAAACTATTTTTTTCATCGTTTTGATCAATTTTTATTGCACCTCAATTCCTAGAATTATAAGAGATGTGAACTGGAATAATAAAAACTTATATTTTTGCAAAAATTTAATAGTAATAAAATCGTTTATAACTCTGGAACGGAATGCTGCGTTTTATTCCTTACCTTATGGTTATTTAAATAAATTTACAAATGGTACGGTTACCAAACAAAATATTATGCAAAAACATTGCCAAAGTTTAAATATGACTAAAGATTGTTTAAAAATGATTTCTTCAGCTATATATCTGTCGAAAGTTCCAGGTTTATTCTTTTTAAATCCGATGAGATCTGTTGATAACCAACTAAGTTACAAGCTTATAAGCGTGCTAAGGTACGAAAAACCGGATTTTTACCCGTAACTCAAGATCTTGGGGGTGTCTGGCAAATTTCAAATACAGATTCTTCTTTTACTCGATAATACTTACCGAAAAATAATATCACTTCCCAGAGTTTTCTTTTATTTCATTATTTTTTGTATCACAGTGTTATTTATGTTGTAATAGTATGACCGCCAATGGTTTGACTTTATATTTGCATTCTATGTTGCTTCTAAAAATGTCTCAAAATTCATCCAAGAATTATATTCCATAGCAAACAACGGTTTTTTTATAAAATTTCACATTTTTAATCGTTTCATAAAGCACACATTCTGGGGAAAAAACTCAATTAGATTGGCCTTACTAGCTTCAAATTAGTAGTCTTGAAAATATGGCATTCGCTTTTCTTAATCGAGTAACATGCTACTTTCTTGTTAAGCGAGTAATCATCATGAATGA
Source organism: Polietes domitor (assembly GCA_947397865.1). Classification (NCBI taxonomy): domain Eukaryota; kingdom Metazoa; phylum Arthropoda; class Insecta; order Diptera; family Muscidae; genus Polietes; species Polietes domitor. The sequence goes on from OX377619.1 coordinate 179,224,037, forward strand.
ATTTGACATGTAGTTTTTTCACAGGACGGATTTTGTTTCATTTAAAAGTCAAAAGTAGCATTACATTGCAAAGAAGACACGTTATGTCAATTATTATATAAGAAAATTTCGCTCATATTCATCTGGTATTCATATTTACGGGATATTAAATTGTGTATGTTATTCTAAAGAATTTCCCCAAAAGCGAGAACTCACCTACGACGTAATATCCACAGAAAAAAGTTCTTCCTTAATAATAATAATTTTTCATTTAATGTATCGTCCCCAATATAATAATAGCTTACATATTTTTTGGTGTTATGAGATAATCATCGCATCTACGCATCCTTTAAGGATGAGCATATTTGAATCTGAAATTATACGTTATTTTTTCCAATGACCTTTTGACTCACTTTGTGGAACTAGTTTTTTGCCAGGCATAGAATCAATGATGGAGATTATAAATATGCAATAAAAAACATTATTGTAAACTTAAAGAATTATATTCATAAAATTTATGATATTTTCATAACCTCGGTGAATAATTTCATTAAATTATGAAATACAGTTCTTCATACAATGAACTTTTGTCATACAAGTTCTTTATTTATCATAATATAATTTATGAAAAGTTTCATAGATTTTATAATGAAGCTTCATTATTTTTATGAAAATAGTTTTATAAATATTAATAATTTATACTTCAGTAGTTTCCTATATAAAAAAGCAAAATGATCTGTCTGACTTGTTGATTAATCAGTCGATACACACCACCATTGCGAGAATATTTGCAATGAATATGTCTTTGAACTAAATCAGGGAACATAATGACAATGGTGGTCAAAACATATGCAACTAAGGGTGACTTACATTAATAGGCTCTGTAAATTTGAATCACAAAGAAAACAATGCTGTTTAAATAAGTATTAATACAGCATTAATCTTTGTTATCGGCAGTGTGGACAAAAAATATGCAAATATACAATTTTGTTTTAAATAACGGCATTTTTGAAATTTCTTTTGATCTGTTGTTGTTCCTATTAGTAGTTAATAAGCCTGTGTAATGAAATTTTTGGGATATTCAATTTTATTTTGTTATTTATCCTATCGAAGTTAAAAGAGAACTTGTATTGACAGTCAGTTCTAAACTATCAGTTTAAAACCGGTCTCATAGGACATGACTTGGACCATACCTCAACAGACATGCCCTAGGATTGGTCTCAAAGGACATGACCTGGAATCGGTTTCAAAGGACATGACTTGGACCGCACCTCATGAGACAAGTTCGATGGTTTTTGTCTTAGAATCATAAAACCGTTCTCAAAGAACATGAATTGAACCTCACTCGGTTTGAAAATGAAATAGTATAATATTATCTAAATTGTTGTAATAGTTGGCTAGAGGGTTTAACTGCGTCGAGGTAGCAATAATGATGACACGGAGATCTCTCAGACATAATTTTTAACGAATATGTTTATTATCACAGGAATTCTCTATTTTTATTAATATGCGACAATATTTATTATTTTGTATTTACTACTACTACACCGTGCGACAGAACTTTTTGAACCTTTTCTCCTTTTTACAGAGCTTTTAATTTCCATGCAGTTTTAACTATATTTTACAGATATTCTTATTTTTCATTATGTCTCGTAAAAGTACGAAAATAAATTATGAAAACATCTAAATCCTTTTCTCATATCTCGTATATATGAGAAAAGTCTAGTTTTCTTGTTCAGTTACAATGAAAAAGATGTAAAATTATCGCACGGCGCACAGTGGACAGTTTTCATACAAGCTTCGGCAAAAATTAGAAATAATAGGATTTTGAATTTTCGCACACATCCGTTATATCGTCAAATTAGATCAAAAACAAATCTGCCCACAAGCACGCCTACCTCCAATTCAAGTTAAAATGAAAAACGTCATAAATTTCTTATTTTAATATATATGTTAACATAAATCATTACCAGTGATTTCATTTGAGTCCATAATTAAATGAAAATTGACAGTGCCACGCCCAACGCTCAAATAAAAATTGTAGTTTTTTTACGATTTCTATTTTATTTTTTAATCGACGCTCGAATGCCATAAAACATACATCCCTAAAGTATGCTTTAAATAAATTTTCGAAAATACATTAACAGAGAACAAGGAAGAAAGTATTGCTTAATTTTTGGCTTAGAAGGTTTTACCATTTCGGCAATTAAATCGATGTCTGCAGCGATAAGCAGAATATTCTTTATAAAATGAATAAATAAGATAACAGTTTAAAAATATGTGTAATGCCGAGGCATCGGTCGGCCTCTCGAATATAGTTTTACACTGTAGAAAATTAACAATAATAAATAAATACAACCTTCAGGTAAACCACTATCTGAAAAGGAAAGCAAAAACGTAATTACACTTTTTTAAATACAAAAGAACACAAAAAGAGCTCCTATTTTCCATGAACTATACGAAATTTCAATGCGATACATGGTTTGTGCGATACATCCGAATAAAATAACCTCTATTATGATGAAATTTCCAACTATTTTAGCATTTATGAATTTTAAATGAATGCACAGATACATTTAACAGCTATATTGGCCAAATCTTTTAGAATATACTTAACAGGAATGTTTTTTGCAAAATCAGTAAAGTCGAGATTTGGGCGCATGAAATTTGGTAGTTTTTGCCACTGATAATACACAGTGCAACACGAAAAAAAATAACCATATACGGACACCGCTACATGATAAAAGACCAAAAAAAAAAGACCCGTGTTTTTTTGTTTCCCCCAAAGTCATGCACTTTTTTTTTTATGGGCCCCCAGAGATTTGAGGCCTCGGTGTAATTTTTGGAAAAAAGTGATCATATTCTCAGGCTCATATCTTGCAAACCGTTCGGAATTTTGATTTACTCTCTGAGGCAAAGTTCTAGCTCTTGTCATAAAGAACAAAAATTGTGAACATATAAAATCAAAAAAACTTCATCTTCAAGGTCAAAATCGCAAAAAACTTAAAAAAATTCGATTTTTTTTAACCTTTTTTCCCCTGTTCAGGTCCATAGGTAGCAAACCGCTGAAAATTCAGGGAAACAATCAACTACAAAAATGTACCTAAGATCTCAATAAACAACTTTCTAGAACATATGAACTTCCTAGGAATTATTCTTAACACCGTTTAGGTAGCGCTTAGGTAGCCGCAAAATTGAAAAATTTCCCAAAAATTTCACTGTGCAACATTTTTGAAGTCATTTCAAAATAACCATATACGGACACCGCTACATGATAAAAGACCAAAAAAAAAAAAAGACCCGTGTTTTTTTTTCCCCAAAGTCATGCACTTTTTTTTTTATGGGCCCCCAGAGATTTGAGGCCTCGGTGTAATTTTTTGAAAAAAGTGATCATATTCTCAGGCTCATATCTTGCAAACCGTTCGGAATTTTGATTTACTCTCTGAGGCAAAGTTTTAGCTCTTGTCACAAAGAACAAAAATTGTAGTTGATTGTTTCCCTGAATTTTCAGCGGTTTGCTACCTATGGACCTGAACAGGGGAAAAAAGGTTAAAAAAAATCGAATTTTTTTAAGTTGCGATTTTGACCTTGAAGATGAAGTTTTTTTGATTTTATATGTTCACAATTTTTGTTCTTTATAACAAGAGCTAGAACTTTGCCTCAGAGAGTAAATCAAAATTCCGAACGGTTTGCAAGATATGAGCCTGAGAATATGATCACTTTTTTCCAAAAATTACACCGAGGCCTCAAATCTCTGGGGGCCCATAAAAAAAAAAGTGCATGACTTTGGGGGAAACAAAAAAACACGGGTCTTTTTTTTTTTGGTCTTTTATCATGTAGCGGTGTCCGTATATGGTTATTTTGAAATGACTTCAAAAATGTTGCACAGTGATACACTATGCACCGTACGACAATTTTTCAAAAACTATTTTAAATACTTATTATTAGTGCCAAATTAAAGAGGTGAATATCTGTTGAAAATACTTCAAATTTCATGATTCTATCTGCATTTGTTCAGCAATAACAACCATTTCAAGTTTTCCCTCTTAAAAAGTAAAATATCTGTACTTTGATTACAATAATAAATGGACATGTCTAAATCGATTCAAAAACTGATTCTAAGTCGATCGGTATAATATACAATGAGTCTATGTCGCTTCCTTCTGTGTATAATTAGTACCACCTCCCAGACTGCCACACAGTGTAATTGGTGGGAACATATCAATGGTACGCTATATGCCCGAACAAAATTGGGAAGTATTAAAAACTTACTACCAAAGTAGTGAGTCTTAACGCAAAATGTGCGAAACTTACGTGGAAAATTTTCAAAAAAGATCGGCCTTCAGTTCAGCCTCCCTGAAGCAAATTTTCATCTCGGTGGCTATGTCAATAAGCAAAATTTCTGCATATGGGGTTCAAATAACCCACACGTGACTATTGAGAAGCCAATGCATTTACAACGAGACACTGTTTGGTGTGGATTTTGGGCTGTAAAAAATTCGGTTGGTCGGTTGAGGTACTGCCGAGCCAGTCGTGGTTGTCATTCGAATGATATTGTGTTCCATTATTAAAGGACAAAGTTCAACATTTTCAATACAACCAGAAATTTTAAAAAATAATCAGTACTTTTTTATAGACGATTCTAATTTTAAATTTTAAATGGCCCACCCTATATTAGAATCTGGTAACATAGTAGTGCTACATCGAGCAAATAAACACCTTTGGCCCAACTTACTCAGGCTAAGACTTGGAATTTTAAATCTAGCAAATCGAAAAAACAGACCTATTGTGATCAATTGCAAACAATAATATTTTTAAAAATCGTTTTTTGTTGATTTTACCAATCAGAATATCAGGATGTGGCTAAATGATTGCAATGTGGAATAACAACGATATTAAAATATTGAAACAAAGAATTAAAACATCCAAGTGTGACAATCAAATCGATGTATTTTTCTCACTTGCTGATCGTAAATGTATTTAATGATAAATTTTACCAATAATGTTTTCCATTTTATACAGCATTTCTTTGATTTTTCTATCAATTTGTTTCGTCTTATTAGGGTTATTCACTCATTTTGTCTGTCTGTCTATTTCAAACTTCGAATTCAACTTTTTGGACCAAAACCTGAATGGTAACTGAATGATTTTTGGCACTTTTGCAATGGACGTCTCGACGTCAGGTTTTTTTTCAAAGATATTCATTCACATTTAATGCTATTTTACGGCTTCTTCGGTATGTGCAGTGTCACAAAAATATTAAATATTATGAAAGTAAATGTGATGATAATGCAAAACATCAATAAACACCCCCTCTTTGACAAACTACATACATATGGCAAAAGCCATCACTATGCTGGTGGTTGGTGACAGTTGATGAAGTTAACGCCAACAAAAAATAAATAGTTGCCTCAAGTTGAATAAAAATATTAGTTCAACTATTGTTGGGCCCATTTCAAGTGCAATGCATTGACAATTTTTTCGAAATTTCATTTAGACAAATTTCAAAATTTTCGTTTTTGGCGAAATAACGGTTTATGATGTAAGACCCCGCTTGTTTTGCTACGTTCATATCGCGACCCAAAGAGTCAATGAATTTTAAATGGACTGATATACAATTTCATTATAAATTGTAAAAATGTTTTATTTTTTTTCTGCCATTTGCTCTCCTATTTATGTATTGATCAATAAATAATTGTTTGGGGGGTGGGGGCATGGTGTACTGGTAACAATTAATAAATGTCAACAGATTTATTATGTTCGCTCGCATTTAAATTGATAATTATTGTGGGGAATTCGATACAACGTTTTTTAGGCCTACCCAACGTAATAAAGACCCCGGCCATAATTACGGATAAAGTGGTGTTTGGTGTTTTATTTATTTTATTTTATTTTTTTCTTGAGCTGGTGAATGGCTCGGCTCGTCTCGTCTGTGCGATGTTTGCTGTTGGGGTGGTATTGTCGCATTAAAGAGGTTTAATTGTCAATTACCATTGACCACAAGAAAAGGTATAAACAAAACGGGTTTTTCGTTTTCAAGAGCTTATTGTTAGCCAAAAACATCAACAAAATGGAACAATTGTCGCACGGGAACAACAACAAAAACACCAGCGACAGGTATCGAACAGACATCCGTCAGTTTGTTGAAGAAACGCCCGTGCTTGCTATACCCATATGACTAAGTGAGGCGGTATGAGAGGTGTGGAAAAATTCTAGCTGCGAGTGTAGAGACCAAAATCAGCTGTTTGTCGTGTAACAAGCAAACGAAAGTAATCGTTCGACATCGTGAAACAGGGCATAACATGATGTAGCTTTGAAACCATGCGGAACGAATGAAGCTACAATTCAACAATGACTGCCGATGCTGCAACAACGAAGAGGAATGAGAACAATCGCACAGTCTTATAAAACAACACTATCCTTAGAGATATAACACCATTCGACAATTAAACAAGTAAAAACGGCGTTAAGTTCAGCCGGGCCGAAGTTTATATACCCTCCACCATGGATTGCATTCCACAGAGGTTGTCGGTTTTCGTAGAAGTGCAGTAATATTACAGGAAAATATAATTTTTGTAATATAGCCAAACCAAAACAAATACAAATATTGAAAAATCAATTTTGTAAATAAATATAATATTTTAATTATTTCAAATCACGCTTATAAGGTAATGCTACCAATACGTCAATTAAAAAATAAATATTCTTATATTTATATTTTCAAAAATATTTTCACAGCCATAAATATTGGTAGATAGTGGGTGCTACAGTTGGTTGTATTTCCATTCTATTTGAATTCCAAAAGTACAAATTTTGAAAATCCATTATCAGACGTATATAGTGCAAAATAACCTAACTTCATGATTCAACCAATTTTTGCCGTAAAAGCAAAAGTACGAATTTGGAAAAAAACTTTTTATTTTGCGTGTCTATGCAGTCAGAGGAATGTACATATACACCGAAATCGGTGGATATGCGGCCATTTGGTTGGTACCATTTTTACCCCCTTAAGAGTACGACTATCTAAAATCTCTATATTTGACGTTTCTACCCAATTAGAATTTCACCATTGTATCCCTCGAAAGTACGAATTTCGAAAAATTCGTTTATTTTACGTGTCTACGCTATCAGAGGAATGTATACACCGAATTTCATTATTCTAGGTGTAGCCGTTTGGTTGGTACCATTTGTATCCCTCTGTATCCATTGTATCCCTTGAAAGTACGAATTTGGAAAAAACCTTTTATTTTCCATATCTACGTAGTCAAAGGAATGTATACTCCGAATTTCATGGCTCTAGCTGCGGTCATTTGGTTGGTACTATTTTTATACTTTTTTTCATTTTGACCCCAAAAAGTACGAATTTCGAAAAATCTGTTTATTTTAAGTGTCTACGCAATCAGAGGAATGTATACACCGAATTTCATTATTCCAGGTGTAGCCGTTTGGTTGGTACCATTTTTATCCATCCGTACCCATTGTATCCCTTGAAGGTACGAATTTGGAAAAAACCTTTAATTTTCCATCAAAGGAATGTGTACTCCGAATTTCATGACTCTAGCTGCGGTCATTTGGTTGGTACTATTTTTATCACCTTTTTGTCCATTTTGACCCCAAAAAGTACGAATTTCGAAAAATCCGTTTATCTTCCCTGTCTACACAGTCAGAGAAATGTACACTCCGAATTTCATGACTCTAGCTGTGGTCATTTGATTGGTACTATTTTTATCCCCTTTTTTTCATTTTAACCCCAAAAGTACCAATTTTGAAAAATCTATGTATTTTACATGTCTATGCAATCAGAGGAATGTATACACCGAATTTCATTATTCTAGGTACAGCCGTTTGGTTGGTACCATTTTTATCCCTCTATTCCTATTTTACCCCTTAAAAGTACGAATTTGGAAAAAATACTTTTTATATTACGTATCTACTCAATTAGAGGAATATACCCGACGAATTTCGTGTTTCTACCTGTTGTCGTTTAACATGTACCATTTTTATCCCTTTTTTGCCCCATTTCACCCCCTACAAATAAGAATCACTTTATGGTGCACGTGTTTGCTATAAGAGGAATGCGCATACCAAATATCAAGCAAATATAAACACACATATTCAAAAAACATGCTTAAATACATTAAAATATTAGGGATTATTATGGGTATTTTTAGTCCTTGTGAGGGAAAAATTTTTCCCTTTGGGCCGATAAGACGTATTTATGGAAAATTTGAACGTTCTAGCTCCTTTCGCTTAGATGCTAGCGTGCTTTCAACAGACGGACGGTCGGAATTTTATGACGATCAAGAATATACTTTATAGGGTCTCAGGTCGATATTTCAAGGTGTTACAAACGGAATGACAAAGTTAGTTTACCCCCATCCTGGAGGTGGAGGGTATAAAAAAAGTCGTTGCTGGATGATATTCGTATGAAACTATACGCAAATTGGATTTAATTGGCGTTTTTAGATTTTTATTTTACCATGCTGTTGCCCCTTCCAAAGGATACAATTTTTCAAAAATTATTTAAAAAAACTGAGAAAACGGCATTAGTGCCAAATTAAAGGGGAAAATATCTGTTAAAAATACTTTAAATATCATACATATAATACATACATACTAATACAGGTTAGTTCAGCATTAACAACCATTTCAAATTAACCTCTTAGTTTATTCATATTTTACGGAAATTTTGAAATGGCTGTTAATGTTAAACTGATGCACTTAGAATCATGCATTTTGGGTTATTTTTAGCAAATATTCTCTTCTCTAAATTGGTGCATTTATACCGGTATCATTGGGTGCGAAAAAGTATTTAAAATAATTTTAAAAAATTTTAACCTTTATAAATTTGTAGTCCTTTTAAGGGGCAACAGCATGAGGAAATGAAAAACTATTTACGCCAATTAACTCCATTTCACCTATAGTTTCAGAGGACATTGTAATCAAATCCGTCTTTCATGCTGCCTTAGGACAATATTTGACGCTCTGTGGAATCGAGCTATCACGTAATCCAACCAACCATATCTAAAATAAATGTGATTGAAGCAAATATAATGCATTTTATCATTTATAAAGGGTGGTTAAATTTTAAGGACCGATATTGATTTTGAATAAAACACAAATTATTTAGAAAATTATTGTCATTTCTTTTTATTATGATAATATTGGTGTGGTTCAATTATGTATGGAACAAAATATCGGCCAAATGGCCGCCGCGACCTCGGCACACCACCATCCAATGGTGCAAAGTTTCGATGATGCTGAGGCATAATTGAAGTTCTATGCCGTAAATGTGCCGAGTTATCTCTCTTGAATTGTTGCTGGCTTATCGACGTACACATTTTCTTTCAAATAACCCCAAAGAAAGGAGGTGTCAAATCACATGATCTTGGCGGCCAATGGACATTGCCACCACGTGTGATAACACGGCCATTGAATTTGTCGCGCAAAAGAGCCATTGTTTCGTTAGCTGTGTGGCAAGACGATGCCCGTCCAGTTGAATCCACATATCGTCCACATCCATATCTTCCAATTCGGGCCATAAAAATTTCATTATCATCTCACGATAACGAAGACCGTTCACAGTAACTGCCTGACCGGCTTCATTTTGGAAAAAATACGGCCCGATGATGCCGCCAGCCCATAAACCGCACTACTCTTTGTGGGTGCATTGGTTTTTCGACAATCAGTCTTGGATTCGCCCAAATGCGGCAATTCTGCTTATTGACGAATCCAATAAGGTGAAAATGTGCCTCATCACTGAAGATGATTTTCTTCGAAATGCATTTTTATTTGAACGCCCATTTTCATAACAAGCCTGAATAGCTTTACGCGTTGCTCGATTGTGTATCTTTCCATGGTTCAAATTGAGTTAGTCTGAAAATGAGAAATGTCAAATGAAATGCAGAAAAAACTTGCTGGTTTAGGTGTGGTTCGGCCCTTACAATTTAAACACCCTTTATAAGCTTAGTCAATTCTACTCACGAACAAAACCATACAATCAATTTATTTTACATACAAATCGCCCACAATGATGTGCTCTGGAGTCCAAAAAAAATCTTTACAATTTGTATACCCTCCACCTATTCACTTTGTCATTTCGTTTGTAACACCTTGAAATATTCATCCGAGACTCCATAAAGTATATATATTCTCGGTCGTGGTAAAATTCTAAGACGGTTTAGTCATGTCCGTCCGTCCGTCTGTTGAAAGCACGCTAGCTTCCGAATGAAATGAGCTAGGAGGTTCAAATTTTCCATAAATGTGTCTTATGGTTGCAGATTGGTTGGGACTGAAAGTGGGCGAAATCGGCCCAAAGGGAAAAAAATTTCCCTCACAAGGACTAAAAATACCCACCATAACCCTAATATTTTAGAGTATTTAAGCATATTTTTTTAATATGTCTGCTTCCCCCTATAACAAAAAAGTAATTTTTATTCGTAGGGGGTAAAATGGGCAAAAAGGGATAAAAATAGTACGTATTAAACGACAACAGCTAGAAACACGAAATTCGGTGTGCACATTCCTCTAATTGAGTAGATACAAAATATAAAAATATTTTTTCCAAATTCGAACTTTTAAGGGGTAAATGGGAATAGAGGGATAAAAATGGTACCAACAAAACGGCTGCACCTAGAATAATGAAATTCGGTGTATACATTCCTCTAATTGCGTGGGCATGTAATATAAACGGAATTTTCGAAATTCGTATTTTTTGGGATTAAAATGGAAAAAGGTATAAATGTAGTATCAACCAAATGACCGCAGCTAGGGTCATGAAATTCGGAGTATACATTCCTCTAACTGCGTAGACACAAAAACTAAATGTTTTTTTTTTAAATTCGTACTTTCAAGGGATACAATTAGTACAGAGGGATAAAAATGGTACCAACTAAACGACTGCAGCTAGAATGATGAAATTCGGTGTGTACATATATATTCCTTTGACTACATTCTTTTACGTCAAAAATTTGTTGAATCATGAAGTTAATTTATTTTGCATTGTGTTCGATATGTAAATTTATTGGTAGCCTTGCCTTATAAGCGTAGTGTGAAATAATAAAAATATTACATTTATTTATAAAATTATTATATTTTGTTTGCTGCACTTCTACGAAAATCGACAGCCTCTGTGTAAAGCAATCCATGGTGGAGGCTATAAAAAGTTCGGCCCGGCCCGGAACTTAACGTCTCCCTTATACATATTTCATATCCTGTGTGGGGATAAGTAATCAGTGGAACTTCTGTAGCAGCATTCATCAGCCACCCTGTGTAATTCTAATCTGAAGTATACATTTAGAACATAGAAAGGTTAGTTCTGTAATTCAGCTCTGAGATTTACTATTCAGCTAAGCAATTTAGTACTATGAACTTTAAAGAATCCCAATTGAATTACCGACTCAATGGACTGGCCTCGTCCACGACACACGCCGCCACATGTTTTCTCGCACATAATTTCGAGCGTAATTATGCGACGGGTACTGACGCTAACGTGTGGGTGTAGCGACGTACATTGAGCCAGTACTCTCGTACCTACAATTAATTCGCTAATTCTTTCACGCTCAACACATAATATAGAGCCGAGTACAACGCGTGTAGACTTCTTCTTCGTTCTTTATCATCGATTCGTATGGATGGATTTTTGTCGACTTCTTTAACATTTTGTGAAAGACAACCCGACACGCTCTTACAGAGTAGTTGGACTTGGAGTTGTTGTTTTATTCCCCCCCCTCCTGCTCTAGCTTTGACAGGCAGCCCCAACGAACTACGAAAAGCGTACAATCATAGTCGGCACGCGGTGACATTGTAAACTCAACTCGGCAGCTCAACGTTTTTTTTTTTTTTTGAGAGAGTCTATGAAAGAAATTTTGTGTATAAAACTGTTGAGCGGTCATGTTGACAGCATCACAACACAATTGTCAGTTGTCTTCGTCACAATATCACCAAAATTCCTAATAAACAAACCCAGCAGTTAGCTGTCAGCAGCGCCTAAATCGGGATACAACGTACAGTGCAAAACTCCATAGTTTTCGAACGAAAATATCGTGAAGCGTCCTAGTATTTGATTTAATTAAAATAAAGTGAATCCTAAAAAACAAAAGAACGCAATGGCAAGCAAAGTAAGTGACAAGGCAAATATCTAATAAAACATGGGGGACACCCAGAAGGACTACAAAACAAGGAAGAGCCTAAAATCGAAAAAAATTGTTGCGATAATACATATAAGAGTTATTTTTTCAACAATTCAGCTAAAGATTTACATAAGTGACACAAAAAATTGGAAGAATAAAACAAGAATTTTGAATAAAATCGAGGAAGTGTTAACATATTATGGTTTACTAGTGAAAAATAGGAAAATAAGGAAAATTAAATGTAATTTGTATAATATATTCAAAGGCATTCTTAATTCAGCTAAGAATTTTTAAATTCAGCTAACTAATAAGTAACAATAAATCGTAAATTAAAGAATTTATAGGAGATTTTCAACAATTCAGCTATAAGTTTTGAAAAAATGTTAAACATTCTATAATATTATAGTAATTCAACTAGATTTTTTAATTCAATATCAAATTTTTTCAAGTAATTCAACTAATTTTTTTTTATTTCATTATCAATTTGTTAATTTTGCATCAAAATTTAGTGATTTTAAAAAAGTTATAGAACTTTTTAAACAATTCAGCTAAAAAATTCGATATTCAGCTGCAGAATTCCTATAGAAAATAAGACTTTTTGCTGTTTTTGAGTAATTCCACTAAACATTTGTGTGAATTCTAAAAATTTAGTTAGCTGTTTTCATTAATTCAGCTACAAATTTTCGAAATTCAGCTGTACATATTATTATTAAAAAACTATTTTTTGTTCGTATTTTTAAATTCAGAAAAAGAAAATCATTCCAAAAAGAAGAAAATTTACAATTAAACTCATATTCTACACTTTTTCTCTTAATTCAGCTGTATGGTTTATATTCAGCCAAAGGATTTCTTTCAAAAAATGAACCAAAATTACATACTCTACATTGTTTTTCTTAATTCACCTTGTCTATTATATTCAGCCAAAGAATTTTCTTTAGAAATAGTAACATTTACAAACAAAACAAATTTAGAAAATTTTCTCTGCAGTGATATTTATATTCAGCCAAAGAATTTCTTTCGAAAACAATGAAAATAATTTTTCAAATTAGTTTATCCTTATTTCTTTCTAAATCTAAAAGAAAATTATTCTAAAAATCTGATTCAAAACTATTTTCCATAATTCAGCAGTGATTTTTTTATTCAGCTAAAGAATTTATGTCAGAAAAAGCACTAACCACTATTGCTTTTGTCTATATCGTTGGAATTCATCAATTAAGCTAGCTGAATACAGCTGAAAACGACCGTAAATGTTCTTTTTCACAAATTCAGCCCAAACTATTATTAAAACTAGCCTTACTTATATGAATTATCCATATTCATTATATATTCAGCCAAAGAATTAGAGTCGAAAACAAAGAATTTTTACCAAAAATATTTTTTCATAATCGTTTCTCTTTATTCTCTATATTCAGCCTATGAATTTCTTTCAAATCAAAACGAAAATTGTTCAAAAAATCTGATTTAAATCATTTCCCCACAATTCAGCGGGGATTTTTTCTATTCAGCTAAAGAATTTATTTCGGAGATATCACCCACCAGTAACGCCTTTATCCATAGCATTGAATTTGTGAATAGAGCTGGAAGCCACATTAAATGTTATTTTTCAAGTATTCAGCCCCATATATTCAGCTGAATACAGCTGAAAACCACCGTAAATGTTATTTTTCACGAATTCAGCCCCAACTATTATTAAAACTAGCCTTACTTACTTAATCAGCTAAAGATTTTATTTTGGAAGAGTCGCGAGCCCGCATTTCCTTTATCCAGAGCATTGAAATTCATCAATTCAGCTAGCTGAATACAGCCGAAAACCAATAATATTTTACATTTTGCAAAAACTAATCTCAATACCGAGTCCATTCAGCAACCCAGCCCATTATTAGAACTAGCCTTGCTTATATCCCAATTTCCACGTCTCTCTCTTTTAGTTTGTTACCTTCGTCGGCTTGTTGGCCTTAACTGGCTCCTGCATGGCTGGTGTTTCCACTTACGCCTATAATCCTTTCCTGAAAACCTATGCTGCCCCTGGTGCAGTCGTTAACACCTATGCTGCCGCTCCCATTGTGGCCGCTAAGACCGTTGTAGCCCCCGCTGCTGTTGTCAAAGCCGAAGAAGTCGATCCTCATCCACAATACGATTTCTCTTATGGCGTCCATGATTCCATCAGTGGCGATATCAAGTCTCAAGTGGAAACCCGTGATGGTGGCAATGTTGCCGGCTCTTACAGCGTGGTCGATGCTGATGGTTTCAAACGTACCGTCACCTATACCGCCGATGATGTCAATGGTTTCAATGCTGTCGTTCACCGTGAACCTATTGTACAAGCTGTTGCTCCTGTGGTCCATGCTGCCCCAGTTGTGAAGACTTATGCCGCCCCTGCTCCTTTGGTTCATGCTGCCCCAGTTGTTAAGACTTATGACGCCCCTGCTCCTTTGGTTCATGCTGCCCCAGTTGTGAAGACCTACGCCGCCCCTGCTCCTTTGGTCCATGCTGCCCCAGTTGTTAAGACTTATGCCGCCCCTGCTGCTTTGGTCCATGCTGCCCCAGTTGTTAAGACTTATGCCGCCCCTGCTGCTTTGGTCCATGCTGCCCCCGTTGTCAAGACCTATGCCGCCGCCCCTGTAGTCCATGCTGCCCCTGTCTTCAAAACCTACGCTGCCGCTCCCGTTGTCCATGCTACTCCCGTCGTTAAGGCCTACTCTGCCGCCCCTGTTGCCTACTCCACCCCATTCTTCCGCTCTGCTCCCGTCTTCCAACAATACCACCAAGTGCCCTTGCACCAACAACAATACTCTTACCTCAGCTCACCCGTAAATGTACAGGAACAACAACAAACCGTTGAAGTTGAAGCTCAAGAAGAACATCAACAACCCCAACAAGAAGTCGCCGCCGAACAATCCGAAAACGAGCCCACCCCCGTTGAATACCCCGAACAGCAACAACAACAAGAGCAAGAACAACACGAACAAAGCCAACAAGAACAGCAACAACAACACGAACAACAACAGTTCGAGCAACAACAACAACTCGAACAGCAACAATTCGCCCAGCAACAACAACAGGAACAAGAGCAATTCGCCCAACAACAGCAATTCGCCCAGCAACAACACCAATTCGCCCAACAACAGCAATACGCTCCCTATCCCCAATACGAAATCCCCCAGCAACAATTCCCCATTGGCCAACAAGAACAACAACAGCAACAACAACCCCAAGAAAACAGCGAAGATTCCGATGTCGTTGAAGTCCGCTCTGCAGCTGGCGCCGAACAGGAACAAGAATCTACCGCCTCCCCACAAGAGAGTGAAATGAAAGGTGAGTCCGCCAGCACCACCACCACCACCACTGCTGCCCCAGCTCCCGTCACCGAGGATCAAAAAGAATCCGAAGAGAACATGAAGAAATCTGCTTAAGTTCCCCGACTTCCTGCCATTACATACTGACCGCCAGGAGCAGTATGAGGTCGTCGTAGCTGATGCCTGATAATGATTGCCGTTTTTGTTTAGTTATTTTAGGTATTTAAAATTCTTATTTTTTGGAATTAGTTGTTAAAACGAATAAAAACGAAATATTATTGAATAAAATTCAAATGTGTAGTCATTCAGAGGGAAGTTTCTAGAGTTTCTAGATCCAATGAAATTACATTAAATACACATTTCTTTGAGTGAATTCACTTGCTGGACATTTTTGCAAACCGATGACAGCAGTCCTTCATTTCAAGGATTTTCTCCACCATTCTTAACATCTCATTTCTCTATCAAATGTTCTTTGCTGTTGATTGATTGTTCAATCAATACCTCTTTTGTATATTAATTGATAATGTTCTTTGCAACCTTTTTTAAACATTTCAAGGTTAATGTATGTGTTATCTCGTACACAAAGAATCACTCGCACAGACACATACAAACAATACATTCTTTGGGGAATCGGTAAATACTCGCTCAACTTGCAATGTAATTTAAAATTGCCGAGATGCATATCCTTAGGCCATAATATAAAAAATGATAATGGAAAACATTATTTGACCTTCAGGAAAAAAACATTTAAGAATTACTCTTTAAAAAAGAAAACAATTAAAATCCCACAAAACATAAAAAAGGACGTTCTCGTCTCTTTGGGGGGAAACATGTATTTAAAGAATATTTAAAGACATTGGAAAGGAGAAAATGAATAATACCTTAAAAGTGACACACCATATTACTGAGCAGTTGTGTAAACCACTCTGTGGAATAGGAATAGCTAGCTTAGGAAACGTGAAGCAGGTGAAAGTTCCTTGTAGGTCTATAAGGATTTTTATTTATTTATTAAATATTTAACAAAAATAAAAATAAATATAAAAACATAAAAATATATAAAAATATAAAAATATAAAAATATAAAAATATAAAAATATAAAAATATAAAAATATAAAAATATAAAAATATAAAAATATAAAAATATAAAAATATAAAAATATAAAAATATAAAAATATAAAAATATAAAAATATAAAAATATAAAAATATAAAAATATAAAAATATAAAAATATAAAAATATAAAAATATAAAAATATAAAAATATAAAAATATAAAAATATAAAAATATAAAAATATAAAAATATAAAAATATAAAAATATAAAAATATAAAAATATAAAAATATAAAAATATAAAAATATAAAAATATAAAAATATAAAAATATAAAAATATAAAAATATAAAAATATAAAAATATAAAAATATAAAAATATAAAAATATAAAAATATAAAAATATAAAAATATAAAAATATAAAAATATAAAAATATAAAAATATAAAAATATAAAAATATAAAAATATAAAAATATAAAAATATAAAAATATAAAAATATAAAAATATAAAAATATAAAAATATAAAAATATAAAAATATAAAAATATAAAAATATAAAAATATAAAAATATAAAAATATAAAAATATAAAAATATAAAAATATAAAAATATAAAAATATAAAAATATAAAAATATAAAAATATAAAAATATAAAAATATAAAAATATAAAAATATAAAAATATAAAAATATAAAAATATAAAAATATAAAAATATAAAAATATAAAAATATAAAAATATAAAAATATAAAAATATAAAAATATAAAAATATAAAAATATAAAAATATAAAAATATAAAAATATAAAAATATAAAAATATAAAAATATAAAAATATAAAAATATAAAAATATAAAAATATAATAATATAAAAATATAAAAATATAAAAATATAAAAATATAAAAATATAAAAATATAAAAATATAAAAATATAAAAATATAAAAATATAAAAATATAAAAATATAAAAATATAAAAATATAAAAATATAAAAATATAAAAATATAAAAATATAAAAATATAAAAATATAAAAATATAAAAATATAAAAATATAAAAATATAAAAATATAAAAATATAAAAATATAAAAATATAAAAATATAAAAATATAAAAATATAAAAATATAAAAATATAAAAATATAAAAATATAAAAATATAAAAATATAAAAATATAAAAATATAAAAATATAAAAATATAAAAATATAAAAATATAAAAATATAAAAATATAAAAATGTAAAAATGTAAAAATATATAAATATATAAATGAAAATAAGTAAAAAGACGTTAAGTACAACAACGCTGAATCTCATATACCCTCCACCATCCCTACTTTTTTCTTTTTAATAGTTTGAATTTTGTAAAAAAAATGTTTGCTTCAATTTATTTTACAATTTGTTTTATAAGTCTACGCAATTAAACGTATGTTTCTAGCTACTGTGGTTGTATTGGTACCATTTTTATCACTTTCCCTCAAAAAGTAAGATTTTTTTACGCCTATGTAATTAGGGGACAGATTACCGAATTTGTTGATTCTAGCTTCCGCTGTTTGGTTGGTACCATTTTTATCCCTCCTATATTTCAGCCCCCACCCTAAATTTACAAATTTCGAAAAATAAATTTATGTTGCGCGTCTCCACAGTCAGATGGAAAAACAAGTTCCAGGCCACCCCACGAAAATAAAGTTTGGATTGTTTATGATGATTTGCAAAATATTTCGTTCCTTGATAAAGCCATCTGTGAGCTAAAAGCCCCTGAAATATCCCTAAGAATCACGTTTTTCTGGTGTAATTTTTTTGTGTTAAATTTTTTCCCAATTTTTCTGATATAATAGACCCTTGATAGCACTTTAAATAAAAATGTTGATTCTTGTCTTGGAGTAAGTCATTGGTCTAATTTTTGGACGTTTATAGTATTTTTTTGAGGATTTTCAAAGTGACACCTGAAAACGCTTTCGTATTTGGAGGTAGTATTTTATAAAAAAATAAATAGCTGCAGTCAATACCTTTCGAATGATGCCTAAATAATGAACATCGGAATGAAATTGACGCCGCAGCGCTCATTTTTGTTAAAAGCGTTTGAACATTTTGGCTCTGGAAATCCATCTCCTATATTAATTTTTTAGAAACATTGAGTCAGTCAGTTTTTCGTCCTATATTCATCATTTAGGAATCATTCGAAAGGTATTGATCCTTTTTTTTATTTTTCATAACACTACAAAAAATCAATATAAATATATTATTTAAAGTGATTCCAAGGGTCTATTAATTCAGAAAAAAATGCAACCAAAAAAATACACGGAAAAAACTTGATTTTCAGAGGTGTTTACAGGAGCGTTTAGCTCACAGATGGCTTGACCCAGCGACGAAATATTTACAGATCATCATTAAAGAACCCTATCTCCATTTTTGGGGGGTGACCGCTGCAATTTATTTTCGTGACCCACACTAATATACATATGGAAAATTTTAACCGCCTAGCTCGTTTCGTTCGCAAACTTGCGAGCTTTCACCAGACAGACATACGGACATAGCTAAATCTTCTTAGAGTATTACAAGGATACAGAGTATATACATATATGTATATACTTTATGGTGACTCCGTTGAATATTTCCAGGTGTTACAAACGGAATGACAAAATGAATATACCCCCATCCTAATACAATAAGTAAAATCTCCGCCTAAAGATATAAAGAGACCGATATACCAATTAATAATTTATATTTTTAACTCTCGAAGCCCTTTGATACACTTTCCCAGACCCTTTCTTTAACATATGCTTTATGGACGCCCTTTAAAAATCACAAAATGTACTCAACTTTATACATTACCTGAAGAAGAAAAAACCATAAGATATGCTTTACATAATTTGATTTCGTTTTGAATTGCCCCAACGCGTTCGGTTTTTTGTATTTTATTAAATATTTTCATGAGATTTTCCTTACCCTCCGATCAGATATGCCCAAAATCCGATTAAGGGCTCTTTTGCGTTAGTACTCAACTTCTCTGTTAAAGGCATTTATTATCCCAACACAATTCTGGTGGTCCATTATGGGAAATTCAAAAGAACTTTCAACCATTTCCTCCAATACTTACATACTCGTATATGGCCACTACAGCACCTTAAAGTATACTTTACTTTATAGATTCCCTGAAACAACTTAAAGTATGCTTCACATAATTTGAGTTGGTTTCTGTGTGAGAATGGCCAGTGAGGGTGGGTGGGTTGGTCGGTCGGTCGTCGCTCGTTCACTCGCATGTTCTGTTTTTTTGCGTTATTAAATCTGTGAAATATTTTTATAGCATTTTCCCCAGAATACAAAGAAGAAAAACAAAAATACAAAAAAAGAAAAAAAGTGAAGAAAACAAGGACGACGACGACAGCTAAAGGACTCAAGGAATTTCCCTATTACCATTTGGTGAAACTAAGTACATACAACTAAAGAATGTCTGGTTTAATTTTATTGATTACTTATTAGAAATTTGTATGGAGTCCATGCGAGCGAGTACGTTGAATGGCGATAAAAATTCCAGTCTTGTCCTTCAAGGACCAAGCACCGCTCTCTCTCTCTCTGAGAACAAACAACAAGTAGACTACATTTTCACATTTTCCTAAATACTATTAACATTTATGGCCAAAAGCTTAAACTGATACTAAAATAATATTATTAATGACAATGTTTAGATTCCAAGATGAGGAAACCACACAATACTCGAACATCGGGTCTCTCTGTTCAATTGTGTGTGGCTGCCTAAAAATAGGCTTTAGCTTTAAAGCCTCAGACGTTAGACATACAACTACATCGTCCGATGTTTTTGCTCCAGAGGCTACTTTAATAAGATGTAATGTTGTGCAAAATTATTTTATTCGTTTATTTATTCGTTTCTAATGTGAAACCAAATGGAAAGCCTGAACAAAAGCGCAAAGAGAACAACCAACAGTTCGGAGAAAACAACTAAAAAATATGATATAACAAGTGATTTATTAATGCCCCAAAGGTATGCCATAAGTATGTTGTATTTAAAGCGTACAGCAGGGCGGTGTCATCAGTCTGGTAAATCTGCAATAGGGAATAAAAATACTGAAGGTTGAAAAAAGTTTATATTGGAAAATTAATGAATTGCTAATATCGTCTTGAAGGACTTTCGATCCAGTCGTAGACTAGTCGCGTTCACTCGGGGTCCATTGAGCTAACACCCCTAAAAATTATGTTTTTCCCGTATAATTTTTGTACCTTGCGTTTTTGTCTAAATTTTTCTGAATTTATAGACCCTCGGAAGCACTTGAAATATAAATTTTGATTCCTGTATTAGAATAACTTATTGGTCGGATTATTGGACGATTATAACTGAAAACTTTTTCATATATGGTGGGAGTTTTTTATAAAAAATAAATAACTGCAGTCAATAACATCGGAAGGAAATTGATGTCACAGCGCTCATTTTTGTAAAAAGAGTCTGAACATTTTGGCTCTGAAAACCCATCTCCTGTATTAAACTATTTCACAAAAATGAAGTCAATGACGTCATTTTCCGTCAGATATTCATCACTTAAGCATTATTATATGTACTCTTACACAATTTTTCAAAAAAATCAATATAAACATCCAATAAATATTTATATTTAAAGTGCTCCCAAGGGTCTATTAATTCAGGAAAAGATTTTGACAAAATGCAACATAAAAAAATACGCGGGAAAAACATGATTTTTAGAGATGTTTTCAAGAGCTCATAGACGGCTTGACGCGGCGACGAAATATTTTGCAGATCATCATGAAACAATCCTATCTTCATTTTTGAGGGGTGACCGCAGCAATTTATTTTCGTGACCCATCCTAATGTACATAGGGCTGGCTACATATATTGTTCTATATCGTACTCAGTGGTATATCAAATGATCTGATTGCCTTAAGAGCCTCCTCAGAACCTGCGCTCCATATCGTACATTTAAGTCCAGGATTTTCCTAGCAGCCCACTTGTCGTTAAAATCTCAGCCTAATAAATTTCGAGTTGACTATATTTGACCTAATTTCTTTAAGAGCCTCCTAGTAACCTGTAGTAGGTCTGCTATCTGTCGCTATAATCTCAGCCTAAAACACACTACAACCACCCTTATTAACGTATTGACCGACCAGTCTCTAGATCAGCGTCAGACGTGCACTTGGCGTGCGCCACGAACTATTTTGTCACCTTTGCTGCGAACCCTTGAACATATCTGTACAGGATGTGAGATCCAGCAGGGTCTCCAGAGAGGCTTGTTGCATTCTCCCGCTTCTTGCATTCCCCTCTTCAGTAATGTAAAGCCATGACCATATCTGCACCGTGCTAATTTCAATTTCAAATACCTGCCATGACTAAATACCTATATGCCAGATTAGTTCTGACTTATGTCCAGTTTAAGACCCCAAGTCTTAAACGCTTTAATCCCATAGAGTTCATAAAGGGAAAAGGAACATTTAATAGTCTTTTCAGACTGCATGCGAAATCAAACGATTTCAGCTTAAAATGACATAAGGTAAAATTTTTATGGAATCTGGCATATGTAAATCGAACTTATGCTATTTCGAATTCAGAATGCAAAAAAAGACTGTAAGTCTTTTTCCTCATTATTCCTGTTCCATGAAAATTCATTATAAATATAAAACAAGTAAGGAAAGTTAAAGTAAAGACTATATGATACCCTACACTTAGTCTTTTTACCCTATGGTGTAGGATATAAAAAGGTCATTACATTTGAAGCGGGTGATATACGATGCAGCTATAAGAGCTACAAATTCCATACTTCTATCTGTATTTGTATGAAAATTTGAACACAAACTTTGAATGGGAGCTATATAGAAATATGAACCGATCTGACCCATGTTTAGCAAAGGTTTTCTAGTTGAAATATTAGACGCTTTCCCAAATTTTATGGAGTGTTAAATATGTGGTTTCTAGAGCGGATAGAATCAAATCGGGAGCTATATATAATCTGAACCGATGTGACCCACTTTCGCTATAGTAATTTCAATTTGAAACATTAGCCGATGTGCCGAATAAGAAATTCTGTTCAAAAATTCTATTTCTAGAGCGGAAATAATCAATTCAGTAGCGAAATTTGTAATGGAGATATATATATATATATATATCTTAGTTGAAATAAAATATAAGAGCTGTCAAAGTTTGTGGCTTCTAGAGCGGAAATAGTCAAATCGGAGGAGACATTTGTATGGGAGCTATATATAAATCTGAACCGATATATCCTTTTTTACCAGAGCTGTTTTTAGTTGAAATATAAGCTGTTTTGCCAAATTTGAAGAAAATATGTCAAAGTTTGTAGTTTCTAGAGCGGAAAGAGTCAAATCGGAGGAGACATTTGTATGGGAGCTATATATAAATCTGAACCGATCTATCCTATTTTTACCAGAGCTGTTTCTAGTTGAAATATACGGCGTCTTGCCAAGTTGGAGGAAAATCTGTTGAAATATGTGGTTTCTAGAGCGGAAAAAGTAAAATCGGAAGCAAAATGTGTATGGGAGCTATATATAAATCTGAACCGATCTATCCTATTTTTACCAGAACTGTTTTTAGTTGAAATATAAGCTGTTTTGACAAATTTTAAGAAAACCTGTCAAAGTTTGTGGTTTCTAGAGCGGAAAGAGTCAAATCGGAAGAGACATTTGTATGGGAGCTATATATAAATCTGAACCGATCTATCCTATTTTTACCAGAGCTGTTTTTAGTTGAAATATACGGCGTCTTGCCAAATTGGAGGAAAATCTGTTAAAATATGTGGTTTCTAGAGCGGTAAAAGTAAAATCGGAAGCAAAATTTTTATGGGAGCTATATCTAAATCTGAACCTATTTGCTTCAAATTAAATAGCGTTCGTCCTTATCCCATAAAACTTCGTTGTGCAAAGTTTCATTTAGTTCTAACAACAAGTATAGTATTTTGCCTCTGAAGAGAGATTTGCATGATAGATGGTATCAGATGGTATGTGGATGAGACCACACTCAGGAAATCGCCAGACATCTCCTGAATGGCCATTGGTTGGAACAGCCTGGGCCAGAAACGCTTTGGAAGACCAGCCCATACAACTCGAACTTGAAATAAGAAGCACAGGACACAGTTGGAGAGAAATCAAGCGAGTGACAAATGTAAGAGACATCTCTTACATCTTTTGTTGCGGCCGTATGCACCTTATAGGAATTGCTGGAAATAATATAATTTATTTTATATTTACGTGAGAAGCGAACTAACTCAGACTTTGCAGGAAAGACTCCGATCCCGCAACTCTTCGTCCGTAGTGACTCGGACGTAAGGTCAAATGGTCGGCAGAAATTTTCCCAAATAAAATGATTACTACATCATCTGAATGAATGATATTGTGTTCCACTGTCAGTAGTTTTTTATAGCCGATTCTAATTTTAAATGACCCACCCTATATAGCTATAAAAGAATATCAGCATCTCAGCACTCCTCCTTATGTGTTGCCTCTGTTGTACCATTCATAATTTGATCAAATCCTAAGCATGAGTTGACTATCCTACTCTCGAGTAGTGACTGGTAAATCGATTCCGATTCTAATCGAGAATCGATTTTATGGGCCCAAAACCGATTCTTTTGGAATCGATTATACGCGACAAACTTTATACTGGAATCGATTATTGATGCTTCGGAATCGAAATTTATTTTAATAGAAAATACCGGGAAGTATGTACAATTGTCGCTAACAATTTGTGAAATTTAAAAGTTGGGAAAATGTTAACATGTGAAATCTATTATTAAAAACAAAAGAAAATGTGGAATTATTAAAAAACAAACAGGCAGTGTGGAATTATTTTAAAGAAATTGAAAAGGGTACAAAATATAGGAACTCAATATGTCCCAAACAGTGTTTTTTTTTTTGTGGTAGCACCTCCTTGCATTCCAAGCATTTGGAAAAGTTCACAAAATGTGGCATAGATATTCCAACATATACTCAAAATTTCAATGCAATATTTCGCGAATGTTTGAAAATCATTTATATTTTAATATGAAGATCTTCTAGTAAATTTTTAATACTTTCGTCCAATATTCGTCGTCGCCAGACAGACTACTTTCAAACTATATGCTTTTGTTAAATAAAAATATAATTATTTGTGATTGAAAAGCGGACCTCGAAAAATCCAAACACGGTCAGTAAGCCTGTAAGAAGACAGGCTACTTTCAAACTATATGTCTTTGTTAAATAAAAATATAATTATTTGTGATTTAAAATAATTATTTTTTAACAATATTAAAGACATTGAGCTACTTCTAGATAAGAAAATAATCGAAGGGGAATCGAGTTCGTAAAAAAATAAATTATTTTTTAATTTTATTGTTGTCAATATAAAATATTTTATTGTATTTTTATAAATTCACAGGTAATTACTTTTCAAACGTATCTTCAAAATAAAATATTTCTTACCAACATAAACTTCTACATTCTGCGAAAAATCGGAAGACAAATTTTAATTTTTGATCCAATATATAGATTGTATGGTTCAACATTTCAACCGATTCCGATTAAAAATCGATTATCAGGTCCGATTCTTCGATTCTAGAAATCGGATTGAAAAATAGTTGATCGGGAATCGAGAATCGATTCTCGCCCTTGATTGCCATTCACTACTGTAGAGCATGTTCGGTCAATCCATTATAATCCGATCTTCCCTAAGGTTAAGCAGAGAATCCTTGATTGGGTCAACTTCCACCTATTCATGTTACGACCTGCCCAAAGGTTCAACAGAGAACCTTTGATTGCGTCTGCTTTCACGTTCTTAAATGACCCTTTTTTAAATCGAATATAAGGAATTGAAGGGCGCAAAGGTTCAACAGAGAAGATTTGATTGAGTCTGCTTTCACGTTCTTAAATGACCCTTTTTTTAAATCGAATATAAGGAATTAAAGGGAGGAAAGAGGGACATCTACTTTGAATCTCTGAATGTCGTAAATGGTGGAAGAAATATAAGCCGAAAGTCAATTCCACATTCGAATTGCGCGGGTTAAGAATGAATGCATTCGGTAATGTGCTGGGCGGCCGGCTGTCGAATCGACAACAAATGGTTGCATCCAGAACTCATAGAACATAAAGTTTCTAATAATTCGACTATGGTTCTGTGAATTACACTGTCCAATAGCTTTTTTGGAACTGAGTAGCGGCCAAAATATTTTTTTTGGCTTATGATTGCTGACTAAATAGGGAATATTTCTGGCAGAATGGTTTCCGAAACCCACATAGATAAAGTTGAAAAAGATTGAAATTGCAGTTTTTTTGCGACTGAGTACATATATTTTTCAAGCGACATTGGTTCTTAATACACATGTAAAAAATCCGCCGGATCCGTTGAAAATTACCAAATCATTTTAGTCATATTTCCCCGCGAAAATGAAAATTTTGCAAAAATATTCAATTTGTATTTTTTGTTTATCGTGCTCTACCGAAAATTCAAAATTTTTTTTCGAAAATGACCGATTTTCCAAAAAGACATGGACGGATTTTAACCCTAGCAATTTTGTTGTATAAGATGGCGTTTTAGTTTTGTGGTTTATTTATTTACAACTTTGGCGTCTTCTTTTCGTAGAACACTTTAATCCTTAAATGTCCTTTTTGAAAGGACTTTTTCTGATTTTCTCGAAAAAGGGTCTAATTGACACGTAGAGTGAGGAGCTAGAGGGTTAAGGTCTTCCACAAAAATAATCCTCAAAAAATTTCACAATATAGTTCTGACAATAAGAATTCTCTCAGACATTAACTCCCTTCGACTAAAAAATTAAAACTTTGATTTGACAATTTTGTTGTATAAGATGGCGTTTTAGTTTTGTTGTTTATTTATTTACAACTTTGGCGTCTTTGGTGACCCTTACTGAAATTTTCTGGCAATTTTTTTCGTAGAACACTTTAATCCTTAAATTTCCTTTTTGAAAGGACTTTTTCTGATTTTCTCGAAAAAGGCTCTAATTGACACATACAGTGAGGAGCTAGAGGATTAAGATCTTCCACAAAAATAATCCTCATAAAATTTCACAATATAGTTCTGACAATAAGAATTCTCTCAGACATTAACTACCTTCGACTAAAAAATTAAAACCTTCATTCGCTGTAAAAAGAAAC
Organism: Polietes domitor; assembly: GCA_947397865.1. Taxonomy (NCBI): domain Eukaryota; kingdom Metazoa; phylum Arthropoda; class Insecta; order Diptera; family Muscidae; genus Polietes; species Polietes domitor. The sequence goes on from OX377619.1 coordinate 179,250,612, forward strand.
TCAGACCAGCTGGACTATATGTTTATTCTACAAAAATGATCTACTCAATATGTCCTTTCAGAATTATTCGGAATCTATTCTCTATTCCAATCAAAAAGTCTTAATTTGTTGGACAGTGTTATTACCCTGGTAAAGGGAGATTGATTTATAATTTCCCAACACAATCCAGGTTCTGACTTCATTTCGCGGTTTATGGTATCGCCTCATCAATGCTGACGACAATAAGGAATACAAAGACTTATCTAACCAATAGCATTAGCCCATTGAAGCCGGCCCAGATCAGTTAGATCACCTCATTGATTGAGAGAGTGTTCCTGTCCTGTCCTTTCGGGAAACTTTTTGTTCCGGAACTGATTGAGAGAGACTGAATCCTGTCCATTCGGCTTAATTTTTGTTTCAGAACTGAAGTTTTAAAAATTGACTAGATACAGTATCGGAGCCCGCTCTAAAAATAGGTTACTTTCAATGAGTAGAAAATTAGACCACATAGTCCTCATTGATTGAGAGAGACTTTTGTTCTTTTCTGTTTTTGTTCCGGACCTAAAATTGCTAAAAAATGACTTGAAGATCTTTGGATGGATTTGTCTGTCAAAAATTATTCCCAATATCCTCATATGACACGTATGTAGTGTACATGCAATTAGAAAAAGCTTCCTTGAGACTAGACTGGAGACAGTACCTGGGGTTTGGATGGAGTTGTTGTTTGTCTAAAATTATTATTCCAACATCCTCATACGGCCAACATGTAGTGCACATGATTCCATACAATTAGCATAAGCTTCCTTGAATCCAACCAGAATTATGCCACAAACCTCGTAACTCTGGCAAAAAATACATGGGTGTTGATGCAAATACACAAGGCGTCCTTCATGCTATTTTAAATACACAAAAAACGCATACCTATATAATTTCAAAGGGGCCTGGCATGTGTAGAATTCTGTTTTTCAAACAAAAACACAGACGAAAAACCCAAAACATCGTCACGTTGGTCATTACTTGGGGCGGGGTGCTAAAATGTAAAATGAAACCACCATTGTTACTCCCCGAGGTGGCAAAATGTTATTGACCGGCCGGCCAGGCCAACCCAGATAGGTAGTCCCACAAAAGTACATTCTATAAAAAGATATCGACGGCTTATTTTCATCGCCTCCATAACTATGGAACGATGAAAAAATTACGCCTTTCACTTTTGTTTTTTTTTTATTTCGAACATGATTTATCTGTGTTTCGGCCGCTACTAAGCAACAATTTCGCCATAAACGACATCAGAAAATTTAAAGTATACCCATAAAGGGTTACTTTATGTTCTCCGCGGCATTGCCTAACTTTAGGCTTTAAGTTGTGCCAAAATAAACCAATAAAAAAAGTCAACATAAAAAACGAATTACTTTGGCGAAAATAATAATAACAACAACATCAACTACCCACCCCCCGCCATACAGCATAAAACTTAACTCTTCTGCTGCAATTACTTGTCTTAAGGATGATTTTGGGTACATGTTGCTCCTGGCCTGGCTACAGTTTATTTGTTATGAAACACCCTGTGAATTGTTTACTCGTTGCTTTTACTCTCCTCATTAAAGGCTCAGCATCCTTCCCGCTCTCTCTCTCTCTCTCGCAGCACAGTTTAGCATCCACAATTCATTTATGTTTGACTCTCTCACTTTATGCTTTCACTCTCTAAATGAGAGCGTGAGAACTCTCGTTTCACCCCAAATGGGGGGAGGGCGGTTAGTGGAATTCGTTCATATTGTCTGCTGATTTCAGTAGGTTAGGTTTGGTTGGTTTTACTTGACTCTGTTGTTACTCTCGTTTTGTCCCTGTTGTTTTGTTCATTCTCATTGTTCTCGTGTGTTTTATGGTTTATAAAACTGATAACATTTTTCCGAAATTGGTACATTTGCACAGCTCTGACAAGGTCATTGCAAATCAGTAGCAGTGTTGCCAGCTTGTGGGATTTACTCTATATAGATTTAGGGTATTTTGAATGGTTAAATACTTTATTGGAGAGCAAAATGATTTTGGGAGCTGTTGTCCACTTATGGCACATTTTTATTTTTAAATCGAGATAAACTCGATTACGCCAGAAGTCTGAAAATACGTAATACTTTTTTGTATATATTTGTATCCCTTCTAAAGTAATCTGCTTTTTAATAGCCGCTTATTTTGCCAGATTAATTTTGAAAATTTATTAATTTGCTGGAAATCTTAGAAATCTACAAATCATACAAAATGAAAGAAGAAGCTCTTTAGCAAAAAACAATTGTAAGATTGAATTTCCCATAATTTCTTTAATCAATAATAGGACTGTTTTTCTTTTAGACTAGATAACAAAGCTGCAATAACAAAACCTAAATAAAAAGCTAAAATTCCACTAAAAATAAAAAATTCTTTTTACAATTGTCGCCAACAACAATTTGATGTAAGTAAACAAGTTTTGAAAAAATATTTTAAAAATGTTGGACTTTGCCAGGATAACACTGTGTGACAGTCCAGAAACTCTGGGAAGTGATATTATTTTTCTTGTAGGGGTTTCCTACCATTGAACACTTATAAGCCTGTAACTTAGTGGTTTACCAGCCAATTCTTATCGGTTTTAAAAAGAAGATGCCTAGAACTATAGATTAGATACATAGCTCATTTAAGAAAACTTAAGAAATATGTGTGCTTTTGTCTAGCAAATATATTTTTATACCCTCACTCTACAGAGTAGGAGGGTATATATCAATTGGGACAGAAAAAAGTGTAACGCATTGAAGGAGTGACTTAAGGCCCTAATAATGTTTAGACCAAATCCGTTTAACGACTTTTTAAGGTGTTTCAGCCATGTCCGTCTGTCTGTACACGATAACTCTCGAAAGGAGTTATCGTGTACTTAATTAAGAAGATGGGTGAAATTGCCACGCCCACTCTGGTACCTCCCACACAAATAGTCTATATAACAAGGTTAACTTAAAACCCATATAACTTCCACACGGATAATCGGAATCAGCTATAATTTGGTATTTGATAATTTTTTTATAATCACTTTTAGTGTGCTAAATATGACAGGTTTTGCCACGCCCTTTCCAGTACCTCCCACACAAATCACGCAAAACTACGTCAAATTAAAGATGTTATAACTTCTGTACTGATGATCGGAATAATGTGAAATTTGACATTTAGCAATGCTATTTTAGTGGTTACATTCGCATGGAATATGGGCGATATTGCCACACCCCTTCTGGTACCTCCCACACAAAGCGGCATAATCTTTGGTTACAATAAAACCGACATAACATCCATACGGGTAGTCAAAATCATTTGAAACTTGATATTTAAAAATGTTTTTAAAATCACTTTAACCCTAAAAAATATTTACGCTTTAGACACGCCCCTTCTTGTACCTCCCACACAATTGTCTCTCTCCTAGGTATTATTAAATCCGTCGTAACTTCTATTCTGGTGCTTGGAATCAACTATGACTTGATATATGATCATGTTTATATAATTTTTTAATAAATATTGAAGCTGGGACCATGGGACATAAAAGTGTATTCCTTATAACTTCCGTATATATGTTCCATGAGATTGAGGGTATATATATATATATGTGTCGGTTTAGCCGACTGAAGCAATGTTTGTGCACATTATTTTATTTGGTAACCTTACAACTTGTAAATTTATTTAAATTACACATTTAGTAAGGAGTAAAACGAAGCTTTGTTTTTAAAAATCCGTTGATAATTGACTGAGTTATTGAATTTTTATTAATACTATTTTTTTTTTTTCAAAAATGCAACTTTTGGTCATTTCAATTCACATTTCTCTCTATTTTACGTATTAACGTAATTAACGATTTTATCACAGCGGGATAACAATCATGTCTTAAAGAAAAACAGCCGTAATGAAAAAAAATGATCAATAGGACTGTTTTTCTTTAAGTCGGAATAACAAGCTGCAAAACCAAAAAATTTTTAACATAAATTATTTTTTCAAAATTCGTTTTGATACACACATTGTTATTGCTGTTGGCGGATATTAAAAAAAAGTATTTTGAGTGAAATTTAAACTTTTTATTTAGGGCCTGTTTTTTGAAATTATTTTCGTTCGTCTGATCCAAAATTACTCAATGAATACGAGAAATCTTTGAGGCACAGGAGTCTATAATTTGTTGTGTCAATTGAAAAGCACGCAAGGAGCTTTTTTTGCCAATGACCTAGCGAAAATGCTAGTTTGTCAAATAAAACACACCAATTATTAACTTTGTGCTAGGGTTGTATAAGTCGTATAATCGACTTTAGGGCGTACCTCAAAAAAAAAAGTTCGCCGTACACCTTCGAATATGAAGTATTATTGAAAGGTAGCTTCAAAATTTTTTTTTTATTTTTTATGCCGAACGTAGGGGTCGCGCTTTTACATTTTTCTATATAACTTCTGCATTTATAAAAGGATTTTAAAGTGTGATACATCGATGTTTTTGTCTCGACGAGGCCGATTTTTTTGTCTTTGAAGTCATTGAGCTCAAGCACCCCCTTCTAGTACTTACCCATCATATCTCAGTTGCTACTACCCTAATGTACCACTCTAATATCAGAAAATTAAAGCTCGCATAAAATCATGAATCATGCTTGAGCTCAATGACTTCAAAGACAAAAAAATCGGCCTCGTCGAGACAAAAACATCGATGTATCACACTTTAAAATCCGTTTATAAATGCAGAAGTTATATAGAAAAATGTAAAAGCGCGACCCCTACGTTCGGCATAATAAAATAAAAAAAAAAATTTTTTGAAACTACCTTTCAATAATACTTCATATTCGAAGGTGTACGGCGAACTTTTTTTTTTTTTACTTGTAACCTGGTACGCTCTAATCGACTTATGTTGCCGATTTTTTTTATTTATATAAATTAAATATATTATTATTTTAAATCCCATTTGCCAATACCAATGGGAAAAATCATAATAAATTTACCCCTTTGACTGTCCCAAGCATCACATATGATGCACAGACGTTATGATTGATACGCTTGTGCATCATATGTGATACAGAATTGGTCTTATTTCTTTTAACAAAATTTTGTATGAAAAATGAAGTGATTCAATGCCATGAGCGTGTAGAGAATGCTTTTTTTTACATGAATTACATGAATCATATGTGATGCACAGAACGTTTGAAAAAAAAGTATAAATATTGCTCCGTGTATCACATGTGATGCACATCATTATTACCAAATTATTACTGTGGACGTATGGTATAAAAAAAATTTTAGTATGGGGACAGTCAAAGGGTTAAATTGTGAGTTTGGAAGATGCAGTGATAGTATTTCGAAATGGTCATATATTGGCCTACTGTACAAAAATGGAAAAAACATTGGACCCTGCATTACCTGTTATCATTTACTGCATTACCATCACTTTTGCCCACTAAGAAATATTCACGAGTACCATAGCATACTTTGGGGAAGGACAACAAAATTTAATCTAAATCCGAGAGTTGCCAATATTTAACATATAACTCGCTTCGAATTTGAGATTCGTAAGTATGCCCTCAGAATAGGTTAGCTGCAAATAGAGAATTTTCATATAACTTTTACTCAAAATCTACAAAATCATTCTTAAAAATTATATATAATATAAATTAAAATAAAAATATTTGTCAAACCATTACAGGCCATTTTAAATACAAAAAATATTTAAGCAAAACGTTTCTTTGCATAAATTTTGTATATGTAAGTTAAATGTTTTATCTTACTTTTTGATTAAGACGTTTTTGCTCAAATATTTTGTGTGTCTAAAAAGATCTTAACGCAACAAAACCCTTTTACTTCAACTACAACAAATAATCAAACATGTGTTGTTGCCTTCTTATTTGATCGAAGAGATGGATAAAAAGTGGATAAAATTGGAAAGACGAATGGGGTTGCCGTGTTATCTTTAGGAATATTTCCAAGAAGGCTGATTTTCTTTAAGCTGGGATAACAAAAATATCGATAAATGAGTCAATTTTTTATTCAAAACAAAAACTATATTTTTCATTTCTGTTGGATTTGCATGCAGTGTGACAAGGCTATTAGCAGCGATAGCCATAAATTTGACTTACACTAAGTAAATTCCATAGAAATATTAAGCTAGTAAGCCCAATAGAACAACCCTATTATGGATAACTAAGCTGCGGTAACAAAAAATCTAAATAAAATGTTAAAATTTCACTCAAAATAAAAATTCTTTTTTAAAATTGTCGCCAACAGCAATAGCAATGTGTGTGTGCAAACAAATTTTAAAAAAATAATTTTATGTTAAAAATTTTGGATTTAGCCTGGATAATATTACCCAGTGAAAGTCAATGTGAACAAATTTATTATTTATTTATTTTGAGCAAAAAATTATTTTTTTATGAACGTTTTTCATCGCAGCTTGTTATCCCGACTTAAAGAAAAACAGCTCTAATAAAAGAGTTACGGCCGTATTCACAAAAAAATGTTATTTTAGATTTAAAGTACACTATACAACTTTTTCAATTGTAATTCAAAAGACATCACTTGAAATTCAAAACTTTTCATTTGAAATTCAAAAATTATTCCATTTGTAATTCAAAAATTATTCCATTTGCAATTCAAAAAGGGTAAACAAAATTATTTAAGCAAAATATACATTAGGTTAGGTAGCATTTATTTATTTCTGTAAATTTTTCATAGACGTTATACACACCTGCAATATGAGCGATATTGCAAGACCTCTTATACAAATTGGCATAAGCTTTGGTTAAAATAATTCTGATCAGTAACAATTTATTATTGGAAATTGTTTTACAATCACTTTATACCTGTAAAATAGTTATGATTTGTTGTACCTCCCACACAAATAATCCATCCCTAAGTAAAATTCAAGTCATTATAAATTATATGCATATGCTCTCTGAGCTGGTGAAGGTTATAAACTATATATGAAATTACCGACATTTTACATCATTATAATTATTAGTTGCTTATCATTTTATTAAATATTTTTTCAAAACTGCAGAATATCCAAATTTGCAGAAAAAATAAATGCTACCCCACCTAATGTATATTTTTCTTAAATAATTTTGTTTACATTTTTGAATTTCAAATGGAATAATTTTTGAATTTCAAATAGTGTATTTTGAATTACAAATGACGAGTTTTGAATTTCAAATGGTGTCTTTTGAATTACACTTGAAAATGGAAAGTGTCCTATGGACGGATGATACCCTCTTTCACAATGTATGATTCCAGGTGAAATATAACTTGTTCTGATAAAAATCTGTTACAACATATGTTTTTAGTTACCGTGTAAATTGTGTCTTTTTCGCTGTCGAGCCCTGGCAACACTGTCGCTCACAGATGCTTTTGATAACATCGCACTGTCAGAATTATTTCTTAGGAATTGTCTTAAAGTTGACACGGCAACACCGTTCGCCCGCCTTTTCAATTTTTATCCGCATTTTTTTATCCATTTCTACGATCAAAGAAGAAGGCAACAACAACACAAACAACAGGTTTCGCAAGCAAGCAAAAGGGGAAAATTTAAAATTAAACGGTATTTTAGCACAAGAAGCGGCACACGCACTTTGTCAGGAGCTGTTGCCGAATTATTTGTTGTACTTGAAACAAAAGGGTTGTGTTAAATATAAAGAGTGAAGTAAATCGAAAAAAGAAAATAATTTGAAGTAACTTTAAACAAATTTGAAGAAAAGAAAATCCCTCAGAAAAAAGTGTCGGGGAAACTTGGCTTAATTTTGCAAAAAGGAATAAAGCGTGAGTAAGGAAAAGGAAAGGGGCTTGCCCAACATTTTAAATACAATAAATACACGATTTTGATGTGAACTTTAAGTGGGAAGTGTGTCGTCTCTTTAGTTGTTGTTTCCTCTACATCCCCTCTTTATGTATTTGCAAGATGCCCGGACTCCATTTTCCTTTGTCCTCCGAACAAAGTGAGGTTATGTGGCGACGACGTTTTTCATTTGCCATTTTTCTTTTGTTCGTTTCAGAGAAATAATTTCGCAAATATGAGTAAAGCGGACGCTTCCAGACAGGGTGCCTACAAGAGCAACTCTATTAACACAAATGTAAGCCTGGCTTAGTTTGTTTTTACAACTTTTTAATCCCCCTTTTATTTTCCAGGAATCCCGTTTGCGTCGCCATGAGGTTACGGTTGAATTACGTAAATCCAAAAAGGAGGATCAAATGTTCAAACGTCGTAACATAAACGAAGATGATATCACCTCACCGCTCAAGGAATCAAATGGCCAATCGCCCGTACAGATGACAGTCGATGAGATTGTGGCGGCTATGCAGAGCACCGATCCCGAGAGACAATTCGCTGGCATGCAGGCAGCCCGCAAAATGTTGTCGAGGGAACGCAATCCGCCCATCGATTTGATGATCGGTCATGGCATTGTACCGATTTGTATACGATTCCTGCAGAACTTTGAAAAGTAAGTGCAGTTTTTTCTTAGTATAATTGGACAAGGGAGATCGATGTTATGAGTTGCCTGCCTTTGGGTGGGTTTAAAGTTTTTCATGGCAAATTTTCGAAACCATGCTTTCTGGGCTCATTTGATGAATATATGACTTGTTTGTTTTTGCAGAACTCTTCCATAACGAAATATCTCACTATCACTCATGTTTAGATCCAATGTACTTATGAACCCAAAAACACAGTATAACTTCACTTCTTTCTAATATATTTCTTCCCCTCTTCTCGTTTACTTCATTCATTCATTCAGTCCCCTTTTGCAATTTGAAGCCGCCTGGGCACTTACCAACATCGCCTCCGGCACTTCAGATCAAACACGTTGTGTCATTGAAAATAATGCCGTTCCTCATTTCATTGCATTGCTGCAATCGGAAAATATCAATCTGGCCGAACAGGCCGTCTGGGCTTTGGGCAATATAGCCGGTGATGGTGCTGCTGCCCGTGATATTGTCATTCAGAATAATTGCATCGATGGCGTACTAAATATGGTGGATCTGCGCAAAGACATCCCCGTGTCGTTTTTGCGCAACAATGTTTGGTTAATGTCGAATCTCTGTCGCAACAAGAATCCATCGCCGCCATTTGAGGAAATTAAACGTTTGCTGCCCGTGCTATCGCATTTGTTGTGTGGCACGGATATACAAGTTTTGGCAGATGCCTGCTGGGCCTTGTCGTATGTGACCGACGATGAGAATAACAAAATACAGGCTGTTGTCGACACGGGTGCTGTGCCACGTTTGGTGGCCTTGTTGGGAACGGATGAACCTGCTATTATTGTGCCGGCATTGCGTAGTGTTGGTAATATTGTTACCGGAACGGATCAACAGGTGAGTTGTTGAAATAGCTTGAAAATGAAGCACACATAATTGAAATTTCGTGAAATCATTTGCAATTGCCAAGGGCAAATTGAAAATGACTCCTTAAAAGGATTATTACATTTTGAACAGAGTACGTTTCTCAAATGAGGACGGTGTGTAATGTAAAGTTTGTAGAAATTGTGCTAATGTATGATGTGCAGACAAATAAACTATGAGATATATGTTCATGCTGATACGAATAACTTGGCCTGGCCTATCCACTTGCGAACAAGTTCGACGAACAAAAGTCAAAAATAGTTCACCCGTTAGATTTACGTGAATGAAACAAATGCTCATGATTCAGGTCTTGTAATATTAAAAAACAAGCTGAAAATCAAATTTGCAAAATTCAGTCTGAGCAAATATCACAAAAAAATCAATATTTTTATTTTTTTTTCACACTACGAAAAAATTGAAAAAATTAAATTATTCCATAACCTATTTTTTCTTGGATTTTTCATTGTTTTTTTATACCTTGTGTTTATGAACTAATGAAAAAATTATAATTTTGATGATTTGTCACTGTAATTCTGGTTGATTTTGTAAAAAATCGTAAAAAATAGAAGCCATCATTTCAACAATTTCAAACTCACACAGTCGCCTTAAAATATACTTAAGTACACTACTTAAAATTTTAACAAAATGGATTGGTGTAATAATTTTGAAAATCAAAATAAAAGAATTAAAATTGCAAAAACTTTAAAATTCTCACCTTGCTACAACGTGTTGTGTTATAGCAGGGTTAGTAATTGTAATATTTTAAAAGTAATTGAAATTACAATATTCTTCAAGAAATTACATTTATTAAATGTTTTAAACTATTTAAACAATTATAACTGCAAGTAATCTTGATCCAAACTACAAACAAATAGTATTTAAAAAAATAATAAAAAATTAAATATGATTTTAAACTGAACATTTTCATAAATAAATAAAAATAAACAACTAAATAAAAATAATTAATTACTTATTTTTATTTAGTTGTTTATTTTTATTTATTTATGAAAATGTTCAAGAAAAATTGTATACCCTAACTCCAATTATACATCTCATCAATGTTTCTATGCAATATTAGAATAACAGATCCATAATATATGTGTATATTAGACCGACTTATTTTGGATGGAGCCACAAAAACTACAATAATTCGGGCTTTATCTACAATTCGCCGGCGAGCTATACCGTTTATAGACTTACCTCTAAATATTGAAGTCATAATGAATTTCAGGCACCGGCGAAGGAGTTATAAAACATTTAATTTTACCTAGGATATAGACCATCGCGTGGGAGGTACAAGAATGGGCGTGGCTAAGCGAAAATATTTTTTATGTTTAAAGCGGGATCATGGAAATCTAACCAAAAACGTAAACATAAAAAACTAAGATATATAATGTATTATAAATTAAAATGACTGTCTTTAGAATATTTATAACTAGCTGGCTTTGTGGGTGTGTAGAACAAAAAATATTTTTTCCAAATTCGTACTTTTAGGGTCACAATGGGAAAAGGAGATAGATGGTACGCATCTATCCGCAATCATGAACTTCGGGTTATCCTGATTGTGTGGTGTGTTAGGATTGTGAATAGTTATATTGGTCGAGAGGCATCAAGTCAAGAAAAACTTAATTAAATAATTAAACAATATTTAAGGTATTTAAGCAATTTTTTTGAAGACTGCTGCGGCAGTGTTTTTAATATTATTTTAATTTTTCACCAATGAAACATACAATTTGGTAACAGTAATCAGAAGTCGGCGTGTAGGTACTTAGACGCAAAGTCGACAGTCTAGAATCTGCAGTACTGTGAAATTCAGTCCTTTTACTAGTTTTAATGTTCATTTCTTTATGGTTTTGGATGCGATTTCTAAAATGTAAGGAAATCAAATCATAGTTTGTATTTATTAATGTTTTTTAAAGAGTCTATATTTTTTAATAGTAGAAAAAGTGCCTTTATAACAGCTAGTATCAATCTGGTTTTCTTCCATAAACTGTTTGACATTCTATGACATGTCTTAATATATGTTATTGAAATACATTTTATCAAAGTATGGATTAAATTACTATTAATAATATTAAATGATCCCTTAAAACTAGAGCCAAAATTTACAATAAGGGCAATTAAATAAATATGTGACCTGGTCTACGGAAAGGGGGCTTAGGTGTCAAAAAATCAATTTTCACTTTTTGGTTGATTCGGATGGAAGATGAGATGCTTTTTCACGTGGTGAAAAGCAGAAAGTCCTAACTTGCTCATAAGTGTACTAAAAATTTAGAGAAAGAAGTGTAAAAATACGACAAAATATAATTTATTGGTAATGAACAAAATACATTGAATTATAAGCTATAAAGACATGATTATACACTAGAAAAACGTATAATGGTCCAAAAATTAGTTATGGGCGGAGAACAATTAACGAGATAATGAGAAACTGACGAAACGAGTTGCTTACTTTTAACAGCTTTTTCACAGAAAACTAGTTTTCGCACGTAAGCTCCCTTTTCGTAGACCAGGTCACATAAATTGTGGAGATTTGTCGAACTTTTAAGTGAAAATTTTTAACCGATAATGTACCAAAAATAATTTAAAACGGAAAAGCGGGAAAATAGTGACTTTTTTTAGGATAATTCGGGATGAAAAAAAGCGAGTCCCGCGAAAAGCGGGATGGATGGTCACCTTATATATACCCTCGTACTCTGTAGAGGATATAAAAATTACATACGTATTGAAAGTGTCTAACACCTTTGATCTGCATTAAAAAATTAGCAAGACAGTCCCGGAGATTTGAATTATTCAATATTTTCTGTTGTTTTTTTTAAAGACAATTTCAGACCACAAAAAATCAATTTGGACCTTTGATTGAATTTATAGAAAGCTACCAACTAAGAGCATTTGAAAACCTTATGTTACCAAGTAAAAAAGTTATTCCTTTAACGAATAAATACAGTTTGTAATTTGTAATGTAAAATTTCAAACTAAATTATTTCAAAATATTGGTAGCTTTTTTTAGATTGAATCAAATTTAAAATGTCCATAAACGCGATCAAGTTATTGGACTTAAACCTTTTAAGCGAGTAACAAGAGAGATGCCAACAAAACACAAATATTATGAAACATCGTCAATGCGTCATTTTTACATAAATCGTTGTCTCGTGTTTAAAGAATGCGGAGAAAACTTTATAAGTTAATATGTTACGGAGAAAACTTTATAAGTTAATAATAATTGTACTGAATATACTGATTGGTAAAATGTATGTAGACGTTTTTGTATAACTCACACAGAAAACACTTAACATTCTGAGGAATGTATTCTTAATACAGGTGCAGTGTTTTTGTCTCTTTTTACTTTAAAATTTTATAATATAAAATTCGAGTAGTCATTCTTAAAACAACTTCTTCTATTATTATTATTTTGGAAATATGTCCAATGCAGCATTTCTTTAAAGACCTTCGTCTATTTTTATTTTTATTATTATTATCCGGCGATTCATTGGGAACTTAGAAATTCTATTTGTATGCTCTTTTATTCTTTATTTATTTTTTTATTTAATTATTTATTTTTGTGAACTGAACATTTTCATAAATAAATAAAAATAAACAACTAAATAAAAATAATTAATTACTTATTTTTATTTAGTTGTTTATTTTTATTTATTTATGAAAATGTTCAGTTCACAAAAATAAATAATTAAATAAAAAAATAAATAAAGAATAAAAGAGCATACAAATAGAATTTCTAAGTTCCCAATGAATCGCCGGATAATAATAATAAAAATAAAAATAGACGAAGGTCTTTAAAGAAATGCTGCATTGGACATATTTCCAAAATAATAATAATAGAAGAAGTTGTTTTAAGAATGACTACTCGAATTTTATATTATAAAATTTTAAAGTAAAAAGAGACAAAAACACTGCACCTGTATTAAGAATACATTCCTCAGAATGTTAAGTGTTTTCTGTGTGAGTTATACAAAAACGTCTACATACATTTTACCAATCAGTATATTCAGTACAATTATTATTAACTTATAAAGTTTTCTCCGTAACATATTAACTTATAAAGTTTTCTCCGCATTCTTTAAACACGAGACAACGATTTATGTAAAAATGACGCATTGACGATGTTTCATAATATTTGTGTTTTGTTGGCATCTCTCTTGTTACTCGCTTAAAAGGTTTAAGTCCAATAACTTGATCGCGTTTATGGACATTTTAAATTTGATTCAATCTAAAAAAAGCTACCAATATTTTGAAATAATTTAGTTTGAAATTTTACATTACAAATTACAAACTGTATTTATTCGTTAAAGGAATAACTTTTTTACTTGGTAACATAAGGTTTTCAAATGCTCTTAGTTGGTAGCTTTCTATAAATTCAATCAAAGGTCCAAATTGATTTTTTGTGGTCTGAAATTGTCTTTAAAAAAAACAACAGAAAATATTGAATAATTCAAATCTCCGGGACTGTCTTGCTAATTTTTTAATGCAGATCAAAGGTGTTAGACACTTTCAATACGTATGTAATTTTTATATCCTCTACAGAGTACGAGGGTATATATAAGGTGACCATCCATCCCGCTTTTCGCGGGACTCGCTTTTTTTCATCCCGAATTATCCTAAAAAAAGTCACTATTTTCCCGCTTTTCCGTTTTAAATTATTTTTGGTACATTATCGGTTAAAAATTTTCACTTAAAAGTTCGACAAATCTCCACAATTTATGTGACCTGGTCTACGAAAAGGGAGCTTACGTGCGAAAACTAGTTTTCTGTGAAAAAGCTGTTAAAAGTAAGCAACTCGTTTCGTCAGTTTCTCATTATCTCGTTAATTGTTCTCCGCCCATAACTAATTTTTGGACCATTATACGTTTTTCTAGTGTATAATCATGTCTTTATAGCTTATAATTCAATGTATTTTGTTCATTACCAATAAATTATATTTTGTCGTATTTTTACACTTCTTTCTCTAAATTTTTAGTACACTTATGAGCAAGTTAGGACTTTCTGCTTTTCACCACGTGAAAAAGCATCTCATCTTCCATCCGAATCAACCAAAAAGTGAAAATTGATTTTTTGACACCTAAGCCCCCTTTCCGTAGACCAGGTCACATATTTATTTAATTGCCCTTATTGTAAATTTTGGCTCTAGTTTTAAGGGATCATTTAATATTATTAATAGTAATTTAATCCATACTTTGATAAAATGTATTTCAATAACATATATTAAGACATGTCATAGAATGTCAAACAGTTTATGGAAGAAAACCAGATTGATACTAGCTGTTATAAAGGCACTTTTTCTACTATTAAAAAATATAGACTCTTTAAAAAACATTAATAAATACAAACTATGATTTGATTTCCTTACATTTTAGAAATCGCATCCAAAACCATAAAGAAATGAACATTAAAACTAGTAAAAGGACTGAATTTCACAGTACTGCAGATTCTAGACTGTCGACTTTGCGTCTAAGTACCTACACGCCGACTTCTGATTACTGTTACCAAATTGTATGTTTCATTGGTGAAAAATTAAAATAATATTAAAAACACTGCCGCAGCAGTCTTCAAAAAAATTGCTTAAATACCTTAAATATTGTTTAATTATTTAATTAAGTTTTTCTTGACTTGATGCCTCTCGACCAATATAACTATTCACAATCCTAACACACCACACAATCAGGATAACCCGAAGTTCATGATTGCGGATAGATGCGTACCATCTATCTCCTTTTCCCATTGTGACCCTAAAAGTACGAATTTGGAAAAAATATTTTTTGTTCTACACACCCACAAAGCCAGCTAGTTATAAATATTCTAAAGACAGTCATTTTAATTTATAATACATTATATATCTTAGTTTTTTATGTTTACGTTTTTGGTTAGATTTCCATGATCCCGCTTTAAACATAAAAAATATTTTCGCTTAGCCACGCCCATTCTTGTACCTCCCACGCGATGGTCTATATCCTAGGTAAAATTAAATGTTTTATAACTCCTTCGCCGGTGCCTGAAATTCATTATGACTTCAATATTTAGAGGTAAGTCTATAAACGGTATAGCTCGCCGGCGAATTGTAGATAAAGCCCGAATTATTGTAGTTTTTGTGGCTCCATCCAAAATAAGTCGGTCTAATATACACATATATTATGGATCTGTTATTCTAATATTGCATAGAAACATTGATGAGATGTATAATTGGAGTTAGGGTATACAATTTTTCTTGTTATAAACAGAAAACAAAATATTTCTCAAAGATTGTTACTTAAACCTGTGAGAGAAATTGAAAAGAACGAAGAAATTTTGAAAATATTTTCCTCATTATTTTCCACAAGAAAACATGGAACACTTGTTATACCCTCCACACCCAAAAGGAAACGTGATAGACATCATGTTCATCTATTCTTGTAATTAAAGCACACGTCACAATTATTATCCAGACGTAACAGAAATGGCACAACTAAGTTTTGCGGGCCAAGGACGTAAATCGGTTCAGATTTATATATAGCCTCCATACAAATTTCGCTATCGATTTGACCTTTTGCGCTCTAGAGACCACACATTATAACCGATATTTTTCAAATTTGGTGCTAAGAAATAAACAATTGCAAATGAGAAAATACAATTTAATTTCAATTTAGATTTCTGAATATCAATTTTTTATTCTCAATTTCGATTTTCATTTTCTCAATTTTAGTTTTCATTTCTGAATTTAATTTGCATTTTCTCAATTTCAATTTGTATTTTCTGAATTTCAATTTGTATTTTCTCAATTTCAATTTTAATTTCTTAATTTCAATTTCTATTGTCACAATTTCAATTTTCATTTCTTAATTTCAATTTGTATTGTCACAATTTCAATTTACATTTCTGAATTTCAACTTGTATTTTCTCAATTTCAACCTGTATTTTCACAATTTCAATTAAAAATGATGTAGACACATCTATGATGAAAGTGAATTGGTTCACATTTAGCTACAAACATACAATACAAATTTGACTTTCTCCTGGCATATTTTAACCAATTTACTTTAAATTTGGCACAACACCATATATTTTAACTAGAAACATCTAAGAAGAAAGTGGGCCACATCGTTTCAGGTTTTAATAAAATCCTCACACAAATGTCTTCCGATTAACTTTTTTCTCTCAGACACATAGTTGTGCAGATTTTCATCTAATTTGGTAGAACGCGTTATATTTAAGCTGCATTGTGAATGTAGATCACATAGGTTCATGATATAGTACCCAAACAAAAATCCCGATCTAAGAGATCATGCTTTACTTAATACGAAAGAATTCGTCAATGATCGTTGATAAGGAAATCCGCTTTTAACGCAGCATATTACATATAATTCAATCCTCGCTTTTTTTACTTTCTCGTTTCTTCGAAAGAACAATGCATTTTGTTTTTTTCATGTATCTGTCCCGTCGAAAAACGAACGACTATGCACGCAGTTAGCAGACATATATTTGATTTTATTCTCCAGGGATAGCAGTTCTCAATTTACTGTCCAATGTGAATACCAACATAAGCTTGATTTGTGGCATTGTATTAACTTTCTTGGAAATCTGTGTGGATGTCTTATTTCGTCTCAGAAAAAAACTTAAGGGATCATGTTTTTTAATTAGTAATTCAAACAAAAAAGTACCCATCTTATGATATGAATATTTGCAATCGTTTTCTGCCTTGGTTGTCATATCTTATTTCTTCCAATACCAACTTTAAATATACAAATTCCATTCATTTTAAAATTGTGAACATTGAAAGTATACCTGCTCGTATGTACCAGCTTGACTGATATAATCCAGAATTAAGTTTTCTTTTAATATTGAAAATACTTGCTTGTTTAACTTTTGTTATTTTAAGCAAAAATTCCTTTTCCAGCTAAATATTCAATGTTGTGTTGGGTGTGTGTATGTGTCTCTTTAATCTGAATTCTTAGAAACTCCTTGTTGTGCGCCTTTATTAGAAAACTTCCTATATGATGCGCCTGTACGCACACACACACATACACACATTTTGAAATCGCATAAATTTAGCATAGTTTCACTTTTAACAAAGTTTTGCTTTTCTTTTAATACTTCGTTGTCGTCGGTATCGGCGTCCCCTCCCTGTAGGTAGGTTTTGATGTTCTCGTTGTCTCCTCGTATGCACTCAGAAATTCTTTATCTTTAGCTAAATAAGGCGGGAGGGGAAAATCAGCTAACAATTCTGTTGCATCACCAATATCCGTTTAAAAAGTGTTGTAATTATTCGAGAAGAGCGTTCGTTAAATGCAAAGCTTGAAAAGCGGAAAAATGCCAAAATTATGCTCCTCCTCTTTTCAATCTCAACCATATTACATTATCTATTTAACTTGCTTCATAAAAAAATAGTGCAAACGTAGGCATATCACATTCTTTTATCATCACCATCATCAACGTCATGATTACTACCAGTGTAGCATTAGACAGTTTCATCCTAGCCTCCATCCAAGACTGTGATATTGCCATCAACATCGCCGTCAGCCCAGGCAACCAGCCAGTCAGTGTTCATTTCAAAAATTACTTAAATTTGCAATGCAAAAATCTGAGAATATGCATATGTACGAAAAAATATTCGAGCAGCAGTATCATTCCTTTTCCTGTGTTTCAGGCCCTCCTACTCCCCTTCCTCAACATTCCATTCGGTGTAGTTTTAGCATAAGCGCCTTACATATATTTTTTCTTGTATAAATAAGCTTTTCATCATATAATTACAATTATTAGTTACATTTTGTGAATACACTTCAATATAAAATATATATCAGCTTAATTACGACGCGAGAGACTGATGTACTTTTCTACTTTTTTGCATCTTTCACTCATCGACACATTTTTTCCACATCATTTCATATATCTGTCTGTCATTTGTATATTCTCTAGCATCCACCATAGAATCATAGGATGTGAGTATATTAAGTTTGTTATTATTACGTTTGCAAAACCCAGAATTTAAAGACACGAAACAGAGGTTTGAAAACACCGTGAGCGTTACAACACGGCTGATATTTCGCGGGCCTGGTTTGGGTTCAAAAAATGTACAAATCTTGTAAAATATGAAGATAAAAGTAATGTTTTTTTAGGGCGAGTGTACAAAAAAAATTTTCCGGTATTTTGAGCATTTTTAAATACAGTGGTGGAAAAAATATTGGGACACCAGTTCATAAAAATAATATTCCTTAAAAACGCTAAGGAAAAAGTGAATATTTTTGGAAAGTCATTATGACTAGGGGTATTATTCTTTTGTGAAATTGTTTGTGACACGCAAAAGGAAGATTAGACACATGGTTTATTATACCGATCGACTTAGAATCCCTTTCTGAATCGATTTATATGCGTCTGCCTGTCAGTCCATCATTCTTGTAATCATTCTTTGAATTTGATCCTTTTCCTTTTAGAAACCACACGTTTCATCCGAATTCTGATGAAATTTGATACAGCACCCAGAAAAATCTACAGTGAAGGTAGGCCGGTCGGTATAGTATAGGCCCCGCCCGACATTAGCCTTTTAACATACATTTTATATAGTTCTCATTAAATTTATGGATAATTGTTGAAAATACTTGGAAAAACAATAATTGGGATAATTATCAAGACATTGTTGATACTTTTGTATTCTCTTGTATTTGTAACTCAAATTCAATTACAATCAGCCGCTTAGAAGTAATTACAAACAAATAAATGAACTGAAATGAAATGAAATTGTGAGAGTAGTGAAAGACAGCTGGATAATAAGTTTGGCATGTTTTATTGTACGTAATATTAATAATACAGAATGAATCAAGGGAACAAGTCTTGTTTTTTTGATTTTTTTTTGCTGACCATAAAACTTATATAGAGAGAAGTTGAAGGTGGTGGTTTAGTGGTTTCCGCGCACGGCGAGGGGGAAGTTTGGGTTTAGCGATCGATGCTACAGTTTTCCAAATTCCATATAAAAATAAAATTCCAAAAAATATTTGTTCAAAATGAAAAATTAAAAATAATATTTTTATTTATTTATTCATTCGACTTAAGCCTTTTGGGACAAATTAATACATTAATACAATACATTTCAATTTGAGCATACTAAAATTAAGCCTAAGAACGTAACGTAAAGTAAAAATTATAAATTTAAAAGAAATAAAGTGTCCGCCAAATAACTTTTTTTTTTGAAAATTCTATAAAAAACTACTGAATATTTTCTCAAATTTCTTTTTTTATTTGAAAGTACAATCCTTCCGGTTAATAATGGAAAATAATTTCATTCAAATGGCTGCCTCGGGCACCCCACAAATAATAGTCCAACGGTTGAATAGTTGAAAAAAACGTTAGATGGCGAATTCCCATACCAATGTCTCCTATGATTTAATTTTTCCGCTCTAGAAACCACATATTTCAACAAATAACTTTTTTTTAAATTGTATAAAAAAACTACTGAATATTTTCTCAAATTTCTTTTTTATTTGAAAGTACAGTCCTTCCGGTTAATAATGGAAAATAGTTTCATTCAAATGGCTTCTGAGGGCACCCCACAAATAATAGTCCAACGGTTGAATAGTTGAAAAAAAGCGTTAGATGGCGGACCCTATATATATAAATATATATGAGATCCAATGACTAGCCCAACACTTGTTGAATTCATAAATTATTCCTCGCAAATACATACTTCTAAATGTTCTCCAGTAGCTTTCATTTAAAATAACTGAATTTCATTCTCGAACCGCACGGACAACCAAAGATCTTTTCATAAAATGCCGGCAATTGTAATATGTGTGCAAAAGTAAAATTTTCGGTCATATATTCTGGGTATTCTGTGTAATGTTTTATGAATTTTATTTATATGGAAAATACAGTCTTACGGCTACTTCTATAACTTTCCATTCGTGTGAAATCCCACGAATTTGTTTTTTTTTGCAGTCAAAAGCTACTTCTAGTGAAAAAATATATATAAAATCGAAGGGGTCATTAGTATTAGTTCATAAAAAAATAATATATTATTATTTTTAAGTTTTTTGTTTGTGAAAGAACAATATACTAAATACTATACTGGCTAAAAAAGGGAGACAATTTTTAATTTTTGATCCGTCCTGCAGAGATTTGTCTAGTATGTCAAAATAATACTTCATCTGGGCGGAAAGTCTTCAGACAATTCAAACAATTGCACAGCTCTCCAACAAATGACGAGCAGCAATTTATTTGATTTGCATTGAAAAATGTGTGCATGGCCACGATCGAACCCACACGAAGAAGCTTACGCAAGATCATTTGTGTTCTTCAGCACGCGTGTTATGGAAATTCAAAATTTGCTGCTTGTTGACATTAACCCGAATTGGTGCCAGCGTGACCATATGGTCACACACAAAATACTTTCACCAACGCTTCTGGTGTGGACCACTGATACATGAAAATTTTATCTCAAAATTCGAAAAAAATAATTGCAGCACTATTCGGGTTAATAAATGTACGTAGTTTTAGTTACTACATTCCTATGCACAAATACCGATTCTAGGGCACTAGAAATATATTTTTGCGTGTATTGAGGCATGTTGATACCTATAATCAACACAAAAATGTGGATATTTTTATTACTAAAATTCCAATTTCCGCCGTAGGTACCTTCACTACTTGTACTTTCATTTTGGAAATATATGTCCAGTTAAAGGTAATTATGATGCCTGCAAATGTGGCAAATTTCACTTTCACATAGCGACAGTGGTTTTGAACTTTTTTTCGGAAATGTTTTTTTGCTGGCACGAAAAAGCCCATAAGAATAGAAAAATGGAAAACTGTTTTGTTCCATTTTTAATAGCTAACTAAGAATGCAGTTCCTACGTGTAAAAGATCTATGTATAAATGTAAAAGTTATGGTTCTATAAGTAGATGTAAATGATATAAAAAAATCATGATTTTACGAAGAAAACAGGCTATTTGAAGAAAATCTAAGGATAAATGTAGAAGTTTAGACCAAGTAGTTTGGATCTTTACGAAGAAAACAGGCTATTTGAAGAAAATCTTAGGATAAATGTAGAAGTTTAGACCAATATTGTTCAAGGCCATTACAAAAAAACCTGTGCCATTTTTTAACGAAGTTTTTTTTTAAAATTCCACAAGAAATCCACAACTTCTACATTTATCAATAAATTTTCTTCGTTAACATGAAGGGGGTTTTCGAGTTATATTTAGTACAAATTAAAAAAGTATGTTTCTATTCTTTTGCGCCTACATCGAGTGGCATAACCCAATAACCCAACAAGCAAAGTAATACGAAAACGATTCGAAATCGTATCGTCTAGAAGAAAAATAATATTGCGGCAACAATCATATTCGTATTGCGGAAGTTACCTCACATAGAGAAGTTTGTGCGGCCAGGGCGATACGCCAAGGCAATACGAAAGTAATACATCCGGATGATAAATCGGCGATATTGCCAGATTATCACCCGGGAAAAATCTGGATGATAACGCCATAATATCACCTGGAAGATAAAAACGAGATATCGCCGGATAAGCACTTAGAAGACAAAAACGCAATTTTCCATATATTTCATATTTTATGTTTCAAAATTAATAATTACAAGAAGTGGCGAATAAAGACAAGCAACAAAGAGTTACAAATTAAATAGGTGGGCAATAGAGAAATATAATACAAATAGTACGTAATATACCACTGCTGTTTTCGCCTTATGTTCTTTATTATTTCGGTCTTTCAATGTAAAAAATGTTTCTGGTTAATCAAATGGACTTGGGTTTAGGAAACAACGAAAACATATACCTGACAATGAAATGCATATGAACAAGCTTTTTTATTAAAATTCCGCTTAAATACCTTTAAATGCACAAATGAATGAATCGATAGCTTCTCCTTGGTTCCCATCAATGTAAATTGGGTGACCAAGGTCAGTTAAAAGCTTTTTGAGAGCATGTCTTATCAAAACTGCATGCTACTCCTCCAATTCGTTTTGAAACATTGTCTCTATGAAATGCAAAAAATGTGAATGTCTTATAAAATATACCAAAAATATGTGTATCAATAATCGACTTACGAGATGGCGTTTTATTTAGAACGTCAACTTGCAGCTTTCCGTTTACTTATACCGTGATAATTCATTTTGCAATGCACCAATAAAATGTGAAAAGATACACGAATTTACAAAAAATATAGATTTTCTTTTATTATTTCCGAAACATTCATTCGAAATGTGACAACAAAATCATCACCAACATTTCCTCAAAATGATACAAGGGTGATATGAAAAAAAAAATATTTTGATGAATTTCTTCAAAATGATAAATGGAAGATATTGCCGCAATATCTTCTTGCTGATATATTATCCAAAAGTTTGTAGGGAACTTCTACATTTATTCATACATAGATCTTTTACTGCTGGATACTGTTTTTTTGTTAGAAAAAGAAGCTATTTTAAAATAAAACTATAATATTTTTTCCGATTTTTTTTTCTATTTTTAAGGATTTTCTATGCCAGAATTTTTTTTTGAAAAAAAAAAAAAACAAAAAACATTTTTTTCTCAAATTTTTGGAGACTGTTCCCAAGCCCACTGTATCATAGATATCATATCATAGATGAAAGTGAAGTTTGGAAATTTTTAAACATAAAATTAAAATTAAAATTAATTCGAAAAAATAATTTTATTATGTATTAAAAAGGGAATTTGCTGTGCAATCACTGTAAAATACATTTAGTTTAATTTCAATACATAATAAGTAGTTGTCTATACATTTTATTTTATTTATGGTTAATTGATATACAATTCCAGTTTCGAAATTGAAAGTGGTTTCATTCCGCAA